>CM054131.1:75124736-77524736 GCA_028751855.1 Ambrosia trifida | reverse complement strand
CCGCAAATTACCACTTGCGGGGTTTTACCGCGAGACGCATGACAAACCAGGATCCAAGTCAACGATCACAATAAACAACTCTATATGAAAAACGTAAAGAGACATAACCATTAATTTCATAAGCGGAAGCGTTTAAGTAGCATTTAATCAACTATGCTATCATCTCAAAAGTTAATCAAAATACTTTTATTACAAAACGTGCAACTATGCCTAGACGCCAATGCAGACCCGTGCGCCTAATTCCATTCATTGCTACCTTAGCGACCTGAGAAAAAACATGCCAAAAGATGTCAACATATAATGCTGGTGAGTTCACAGGTTTGTTCAATATGTTACCAAAACGTTACCATGTCCATACTATATCAGTGTTACCAAGTACGCTAGCTAGGCGTATGTTTTATTACTACTACGACTGGAAACCATTACTAGACACGTTTAGCAATGTTTAGCATGTTTAAGCAGCCCGTATGTTCAGCATGATGATGTTCCTGTTCGAGACAATATGAACCCGCCCGGCCCTCCAAGCCGACGAGTGGGGCAGGTCACGCCCAATAGATCTATCCACATTTCCCCCCTTGTGCATCCCCGCACATTCATGGTTTCCCCCGGGACTTTCCAAAGATCGTATAGCAATATAAAGTTAAAAACCATAGTATGACATATGTTACCAAAACAGTTTAGCGCATGTTTTCTCCCCTAAAAGTTAAAGCAGTAAAAGTGGGGCCGTGAACTCACCTTAGATAGCGTTCTTCAATTACAAGTAAAGATGTTTAGCCCTTGAAAATCCCTCTACCGGAGATCTATCAAAATGTTCACATAAGTGTTCCGACTAATAACCATAAGGTTATCTAGTCCCCGATTGTCCAGATCGTAACCAAGTATGTTTTAAAACGTGTTTAAATGTTTAACCGACACACTAGACCGACCCGACATCCCGTTGGTGACCCATTACCCTAACTAATCAAGTACACATAGATTACACACAAGGTTCAAGCATAAAACACTTAGTTTGTATCAAAAATCTCATTTCTGCATCAGAACGGTCGAACCAGTCAGTTTTATGTCTCCTTCGCAGCTTTTCAGTCTCCTTAGCCCGTTTTACATTTCGTTCGACCGTTTGATGCCTCCTTCGCCCGTTTTACCACATTCGCCCAACAAAAACCCAGGTTCGACCCTGGTTTTCCTCCTTCGCACCTTCGATCGGTCGAAGGAGGCCAGGTTCGCCCCTGTTGTGTAATTTTTCCTAAAAACGCTTCAAACACATTCAAAACGACTCGAAACATCATCAAACACAGCAGTCAAGTATGGATCACTTATCCCTACAAAACCCCACCGTTTTCCCCCGATAATACGTCCGTTTCAGCCCTTTCCCAAAATGGTAAAGATTATGGAAACATCACTTTCATGCATGAATAATTTACCTAATTTGGAAACTTTTGAAATCGATTCATGTTTAGCTCAACATACTCAGTTTGTCGATTACCCGATCTTTTCTTATCAATTCTATTGATCATAAATATCATGCATCAAGTTTAAATCCGATAAAACCCCCAAATACCCATATATCATCATATCCAATCCTAACCCTAAACAACAACATTCCGACATCAATAACAATCCTATATCATGTTTCTATCATAGATATAGCAGCAAATCATTGAACAACACACAACACCACATAATATGCAATTTACATATGTTATTCATCATGAAACCTATGTTAAATGATAATGTTTTGATTTAGAAAGATGTTTAAAAGGTTTTTAATCATAAAAACACCCTTAGAACAGATCCGGACAATTAGGGTTAGATGAAAACGAATTAAAATGCTTTTAAAAAGGTTTAGAATTATGAACTCACCTTGGATTCTTGTTTAGATGTTGTAGATAGGTTAGATTATGAAAAGAAGAGCAAAAACTCCTTCCTTAGTGTTTTAGATCGTTTGGGAGCGTTTTGAGACGGTTAGGGTTTGTGAAATGATGAAAAATGACAAAGGTTGGTATTTATACTAATCCTCCTTCGCACCATTTCAATGGTCGAAGGTGGTCTCCTTCGACCCTTTCACAGGGTCGAATGAGCCCTGTTCTGGTCGAAGGGAATTCCTTCAATTCCACTTCCCTGGTTCGCCCATCTACAAAGGGTCGAACCAGACAATTTCTCTCCTTCGACCACTCGAAGTGGTCGAACCAGGATTCCTTTTTGACTAGTTTTCCAGTTTGTCGTGTTTAACGCATTCTAACACATCTTAACACATAAGCATGCATCCTTAGATATTTAAGCATAGATAATCATTTACACATCATTTAAACACATCTATGTATATAATCCACCACACGACCCATAATCTACACATATACTTAATTAGTTCATGTAATGTCACCAACAACGGAACCCGGTACTAGTGTATTACCAAAACGACTCCCAATGATCCTCCAGATCATTGTACCCTGGACAATCCTAACTTGACCCGACTCAACTAACCCAGTTAAGTCTGTTTATAAACGTTTCTCGCTAAGGTAGACTTAGATGTTACTAATATGTTTAAGCCAAACATGCCGGGTGTCACATCATCCCCACGTTGAAAGAATTTTCGTCCCGAAAATTGCGCAAAGCCCCAAAAGAAAGAAACGAAAAGAACAGAACGAAAAGAAAATTACTGGATGTCACATCAACGGCTCAAATCAATAAGTGACATGACTCTAACTACTTACAAATGTTGTAGTTCTACTAATTTAGAAAGAATAAGAAATTTTAAAATTATATTATTTAAGAAACTACACACTATCGAAAAATTGCCCGTTTCTCCTATACATATTTACATATATGTGATAAAGAATAATCGAGATATATGGTATATATGTAATAACATCATTACATATTTGTATTAGAATTATCATCCTCTATAATGATGAATGAACTTGATGAACATATTCGTGAACCAACATCTATAGTGAATGAACAAGGTGAAAGCTTAATAACCATTCTAAGAACGAATTAATCCTGAAAAAAATTGATTAAGATGACGGATATGGTGAAAACAAATATTATGGTTGAACCAAAAATAAATCGATATCAAGACCCAACCTAAAAATCTGTATCAATTTCACAAGGGCCGAGTTGATTATTGTCATCTTAACATCAATAATTTTCTATATTTGGCATGAGAAAGTGGGGGGGGGGGGGGGGGGGGGGGGGGGGGGGGGGAGGGGGGACCGACTTAACTTGTTTACATCCAAAATAAGTATCATACATTAGAGCTTGTGATCACCTATATACCTTTTTTCAATAATATAAAAATAGTAATTAAAGAGATTAGGTGATTAATTAATTAAAGTGTTCTTGATTTTAATACATATATAATAATTTAATTATTTTACCATATCAACATTTATTATTAACACGATATATGAATCTCAGTTCAAGTTCATCTATTAAATAAATAATAATAATAATAATAATAATAATTTGTACTTTAGCTTGACTTGACTGGAGTCTCTTTAGGCCCGAGTATTTTTTTTGTCTAGGCCCAGTCGTTTACACGTTAAAAACATGACACTATTGATAATGGAAAACCACACACCATAATACTTTAGTGTTTTAAAGTACCTAACTTATTATATTAATTAATATGAAAAGAATAAGTTGTTGTGGGAAAAAAGAACCAAAAACAAAGAAATTTGAAGGCAGAAATATTGTTGTAGTTTTGTTTACTACAATCTATATATACACACACAATAGAGGGTGGACTTATTCTTCAACCATTTCCAAAAACATGACTGACCTGTTCTACCCCCATCCCCACTCTCTCCTCCTTCTCCTCCTCCCCCTGTTCTTGTTCTTCATCACCATACCAGTACAATCTAATAATATAAGCAACTCCAATTGCCCTCCATCCATGTGCGGTGATGTTACTATCAGCTATCCGTTTTGGAAGATGGAAAATGAAGCCGCCTCCCAGTTCTGCGGTTATCAAGGCTTCGGTATCAAATGCTCTGAACATAATATTTCCGAAATTAGTTTGGGCCTCGATTGGTACCATGTTAAGGATATATACTACGATTACAAGAGTATTGTCCTCATCGATAGCGACGTGTTTACGGCCTCAGGACCCGGCCTCGACCACTGCCCCAAGGTGCAACATGGAATCAACTTAGGAACCTTGCCTTACAATTTCTCCATATATAGCGTTAATCTAAGCTTTCATTTCCATTGCAACGGGACTCCTCCTTTTGCGACGGAGATAGAGTGTTTGAGCGACCCTAGAAAAAAGTCTTATGTTCATGTTATGAATACGCATACGGAGGAAACAGACTGGGATGAGTACAGGTGCGATCAAGATGTGGAAACAACTGTGTTCAACAAGCAATTGGATAGATCTCTTGATCTTTTGAAGTTCGGCGAACTCTTGCTACAAGGATTCGAGCTACAATGGAGGAGCATGGATGCTTGCGAAAAGTGCGAAAAGTCTGGTGGTTGGTGCGGTCACCATAATAAGACGGGCCTACTTTGTTTTTGCTCCAACGGTACAACTAGTAGGGGCGACTGCAAAGGTACCTTCATTACAACTCCTATTTTATTTTTAGAGCGCCTCAGTAGTTTACGTGAGTATTTAGGAGTACGTTAGTTTGTCGTAAAAATATAAAACATGGGATGGTTAAATTAGTTGACGTCACAAAACTTTATTTGATACTATTTAAAATCCATCTAAGCGTCAACACTCTTTGTGTTATGTTCTGACATATTTAATAGATTCAATTAAGAAAACGAACAAGTTTTTACACTTTAACTTTAACAATAGTTCACTATGAATTTAGAAAAAAACAACAAAAAAAAATGAAGTGGTTCAAATAAATGGTAACGTGTCTACCATTGAAGTTAAAGTCTCATTTTCAATAAATAGCTTTCTAGGAAACTAACTCAAATTAAATTTGTAATTGAATATTCAACAACATCAAAAGTCTCAAGTCAAGATACTTATTTCCTTCTTTGTATTTTCCTCCCTGGAAACTTCATGCTACCCCACTTCCACTTAATGTTCATTTTACATCTTCAACTCAATGTTTAATTTGCTCATCTTCTATCCGTTACCTCAAGTTCTACCGTTGTGGTCCGACAATTCAATCTCCATCATGCATCTTTCTTTGTTTTGCCTTCAAAGATTTTTCGCAACTTGCAATCCTTCCCTTCAACAATAGCTCGATCGTTTGATATAATAATTGTTTCATACTCAATATGTTCCTCCTTTGCCTTGTAACATATGTGACACACGAAGTAGTTTTCAACTTTCCTTCAACCGACACTTTTACTTCCCCTAATCCATGAACAAAAAAGTATTCTTTCATTTTCCTTATGTAATATGATGCCAAAACTGCCCCATCCCTTGTAGTGTGGTGGTAAAGGTGTCGGGGTTCTAAATGTGAGGTTGGAAGTTCAAGCCTCATAAAACGCAAAAAAAATAGTGTATTTAAAGGGGATGTAAAAGGAGGTGTAAAAATGGAGAGGACATTAGTCTTTCAAAAAAAAAATGATGCCAAAACTTCTATTAAAAGTTTTGAATGTGCTTCATTTCCCCGAAACATGATGTTTTGAATGAGTATTACGAACCATGTATCCTTTAGATCTCTTTCATTTAATTAAGGGTCCGGTTAGTTTGAGTGTGGTAGAGTAAAATAATTTGTAAGTTGGTAGCAATGGTGGCCGAGTGGTATGTTGGGAGTGGTTAAACACTTAATAGTTGAGTTATTAAAATCCAATAACCTTAATTAAATTATAGTCTTTTAGCCTATGTATAGAGGTTTAATTTAAATTTAAAATGTTAAAATTTTTGGCACGTAACACATTTAAAAGTGTACAATATAACTATTTAAATATTTTTATTACATTAAAATATAATAATACTTATCCATTAGCACGATATTTGAATCTTTGCTCGAGTTCTTTTCTTAGATATTAATATATTAGTTTGGGTTGAGCTTCTTTAAACTAGATTTGAGCTTTTCACAAGTTAACTTCATATAAAATACACCTTATAAAATAACATATGCGTCGCTTAATTATGAAAAACTATTAATACTTTAATTAGTGTTAAAACATGTGATTTGTAATATATACATTTTGGGGAATTTTAATATAATTTTAATAATAGTAAAAAATAAGTAGAAAGAGTCAAAAGAAGATAAGAATTTGAAGGCAGAATAAAAATTTGGTCTTGCACTGTTTGTTTCTTTGCAGTCTATATATATACACACAATAGATGGGTGGAGTACGTTTTTTTTTCCAACCATTTCCATAATCATGACTCACCTTCTCCTCCTCTCCATCATCTTAGTCATCGCCTTGCCTGCAGCTGCACAATCTAATAATAATCCAATTTTCCCCAATTGCACTTCACGCAACTGCGGTGATTTCGTTATCAGCTACCCCTTTTGGAATATTGACAATGAATCCACCACCCAGTTCTGCGGTTATCCAGGCTTAGGAATCAATTGCTCCACGATCGGTGAATCCAGTATTCGCGAAATAACCTTGGGTGGATATTCTTACAACGTCAAGTTGATAAACTCTGAGTCCAGAAAAATGACCCTCGTGGATAAAGACGTTTCTTTCGTCCCCCCACACCCTGGCCCCAACAGATGCCCAATAGTGCGCCATGGGATTGACATAGAAACTTTGTCTCTCACTTTCTCGACGTCTAACGCTAATCTAAGTCTTCATTTCAATTGCACTGGATGTCCGCCTTTGGCAACTCAGATTAAGATACCGTGCATGGAAAGAAATCAGATGAAATCGTGCGATCATATTAAGAATACGAGTATGGAGGATTTCGATTGGGATGGGTACTCATGCAGTCATCAAGTGGTGACAACAGTGTTCAATGAGCAAAACATGTTCCCTGATATCGCGACTCAATTGGGTGTAATCCTGGAAAGAGGATTCGAGTTGGAATGGCGGAGGAGTGATGATTGCGACAAGTGCGAAAAGTCAAAAGGGCGGTGTGGCCACAACAAGATGACTGGGTTCTTATGTTTTTGCTCCGACGGTACGAACAACAAGGAACACTGCAAAGGTACCTTCATTTCAACTCTTAAATTCCTGTTACCCCTGTCGTTTTGATGATTTAGTTCATTAGTTCTAAGTACATCGAGTAACTTAACGGTTATAATGACTTGTAGCCTAGTCATATACTGACATCAACATGTTAAGAAAAGGGTATCTTCTTTCGTAAGGTTGAGAGTTCTGGTCTGATGATAGATGAACACGTAAATTTTAGAGTGAAAGAAAGAGTGGGTGTATTACGGGTAAAAGAAATTTAATGATTAACATTAGCTCATCTAGTCAACACGCCTTAAGTACTTTTGAGATTATTAGTAGATTAAAAACCAATATACTACAAAATTGAAGTGTTTTTTTTGTTAAATAAATGGTAACGTATGAACGAGTTAAGTTGAAATATCGTTTTCAATCACTTTCTCGGAAAGTAACTCCAATTTTTTTTTGAACGGCCAACGAATCAATTCCGAGCACTCACCCGCGCCGAATGCACGACAGTGAAATAATCGGTAAAACCGGTCAGGATCAGGACTCGAACCCAAGCCAATGGCCTGGTCATCCCTCATTTCCCCTCCACCAATGTCCTCCAAAGGTAGCTAGTGAGAATTGAACCCAAGTCTTCCATAGGAAACTTTAGGCCCTCAACCAACTGGGCTACAAGTGTTGAATGGAAGTAACTCCAATTAAATTTGTAATTGAATATTCAACAAGCCCAAAAGTCACAAGTCAAGATATTTGTTTCTTTCTTCTTTTCCTACATGGAAGCTTCAAGCTACCTCACTTCCAAATCCTAATCAATGTTCATTTTACATCTTCAATTCCATGTTTAATTTGCTCATCTTCTTCATTAAGTTACCTCAAGCTCTACCGTGGTGGTCTAACAATTCAATCTCCATTCCTTCGTTCCTTCTCGTCTTTCTCATCACTGTATTCCTACACTGGTAGGAGGTCATGTTTGGAAACCGTATAGCTATTTTGGGTCTGATAGTTGATTACAGAATCGTATCTTGGTTTCATGCTCATTAGGTATCCTGTAATAAAATGTTCCCACCCACAGGTAAAATACTACTAAAAGTAGATAGGAAAATAATCTTAACATAATACAATGGCCCTTCAGCTAGTTGCAGGATACACAATGGACAAGTATAGTTAGGTCATTTTAAAAACGCTATATATATACTCACCCTGACAGCCTGACTTAAGATAATCTTGATCGATTAACAAATACTTTTTGAGTGTTTTATGTACGTTACATCCCTAGTGCTATATACATGCTTCTGAAGTTGGCTTTAACCACAAAGTCACTTTTTACTAAACTTCGACCCGTTTAACACATAAACATTAAATTTGATTTATAACCAATGATTCATAAATCAGTTGACGAATTAATTTCAATATACTTCATAACTCTCCAAAAGACTAGATAACCTTCAACAATATCCCAAATTTGGCTACAAACATGGAATCTAGCTAATATATCTTTTAATGTACTTAATCTATCTATTTAAACGTAATTACAATTGTACCTGAAACCTGAAGTCTTCACAAATTAGAAACAAAGTTATACTAGTTCACATGTTAGTTACTGACATAACACGTACAAACCGAAATCTGGCTGTTCACATGTAAACTTAATGGAAATTAAAATGGGAACTTATATGAGTTCATATATGAACTGCTTGCGTGTATAAAGAATCAACCATCTCAAGTAACTCCTCGATCCGTTATATTAAAGTTTCCAGGTGAGTTGGTGTATAGAACTCAAAATGGTCTTTTGCTTAATATGTATAGTGCAATATAGCAAATCCTTTAAGTTTTCTAATAAACAATCTATAGTTATGCACCACTTATGGTTTTAGTTTCTTAGGTAGACATCCTAACTTTTCCTGTTATAAATTACGCAATTGAATATGGTTTCAAATTTAAGTGACAATATTAAATTTTGCTTATTTTGAATTATGCTAGTATTAAGCCCTCCGTGTTGCGGCAGAGGCATAAAACCGTGTCAAATAGTAGCAATGTCACATCACCGCCAGAGAACATCGACACTGAAGTTGCACGGTGTGTTAATGAAAAGAAACTACACCGAGATGTAAAACATAAAAAGAATAACTAAGTTGATCTTGAACATGACGTTGTGACGAACATGTTAAACAGGAAAATATAAAAGTATTTAAAAACGTTGAATCACACACGAAGCAGGGACGGATCTAGAGAAGGAGCAGGGGTAACGTCTGTTACCCCTCAACTTTTTTGGCGTAGTGTATTTTTAGTGTATTTTTAATATTTTTTACGTGTTCTGTATTACGTTACCTATGAAAATTATGTAACGTTACCCCTGAAATCTTGGTCTAGATCCGCCACTGACACGAAGTTACGCTTCGTTAACTCGCAAAATTACGGTACCTAAAAACACTAAACCATACACGCAACACCATGGTAACTTGCAAAATTTCAATCAAAACGAAAAACCATAAATTTGCAAAGATAAAAAATAAAGTTGAAAGTAAAAGTTGTGATTAAATAATAAAATATTAAATGTTTGGCCGGGATTAAATGTAAAAGTCATTTATAAGAAAAAAAACACTTTAAACATGGTTGAGGTGGGAGGGTTTAAAACCATAGGTGAGTTCCCGCCTGGGTGAGGTCAAGGGTTCGACTTTCACTGAAGCAGGCCCGGTTAAGACAATGCATGAGGTGGGATATCACGGCCAAAAAAAAAAAAAGAAAAAAAAAAACACTTTAAACATGAGGTAAAAAAAAAAAAAAAGTTCCAAAATAATACCTCGTAGATTTGTTCCTTTACGCGGCACTCTTTAACGAGCCGGCGGCTTGGTGTATAACACATGGAAGCCAGGCACACCTGGTCTTAAACAATAATAATAATGGTAAACAAATATGTGTAATACTGCGTTGACG
The DNA here is from genome assembly GCA_028751855.1 of Ambrosia trifida. Lineage (NCBI taxonomy): Eukaryota > Viridiplantae > Streptophyta > Magnoliopsida > Asterales > Asteraceae > Ambrosia > Ambrosia trifida. Next base: position 77,514,767 of record CM054131.1, on the reverse strand, counting down.
TTGAAAATTCACAATACAAAAATTAAAAGCAGAATGCAAATTTTGATTTGAATTAATTACATATTTAACAGACGGATGGCTTGTTTTTTTCTAACATGTCCAAAATCATGTTTGACCACCTCCATCCTCATCCCCTCTCCCTACTTCTCCTACCTTTGTTCTTCATCACTCTGCATGCACAATCTAACAATATTTCAACCTTCCCCAATTGCGGTTTCGACAGCTGCGGTTCGGTCGATATCCGCTACCCGTTTTGGAATATGGACAATGAATCCGCCACCCAGTTCTGTGGGTATGAGGGCTTCGGTATCAAATGCTCCGAACAGAATATATCCGAAATTAGTTTGGGCGGCAATCCTTTCTACATCCGGGATATAAACTACGAGTACGAAACCATCTTCCTATCTGATTTCGCGGTTTCTCCTGTTGCCCGAGGCTCCAACAACTGTCCTAGGATTAGACATAACATTAACTTAGGAGACCTGCCTCTAGTTTTCATGATGGGTACGGTTAATGTAAGTTTTCATTACGATTGCAATGAATGCCCGCGATTTGCGATTGAGATACCGTGCTTGAAGCGAAATGGCGAAAAGACGTGCCTGACGAATATTAGTAGTGCGGAATCGGATTGGGAAAGTTACGCATGCGATGAGGAAGTGGTAACAACAATCTACCATGATGTCATAGACTTGATCTTTGATGTTAGGACGAATTTCAGCAGCGCGTTGGAAAAAGGTTTCGGGCTACACTGGGAACCGTTGGACGGTTGTAAGGAGTGCGAAGAGTCCGGCGGCCGGTGCGGTCATCACAATGCGGCCGGGTTTGTATGTTTTTGCTCGGATGGTATGACCAGCAGCCGCCGCTGTAAAGGTAATTCGTTGCCTCTTTTAAATCCCCTTTTAATGCTGCATGACAATATTGACTTTTCGTTCATTGGTCTAAAAGGATGATAGATATAGTCAATGGTTACATTAGCTGGCGTCACAATCTTTATATCGGATATTCGGATTTGTATACAGGCATACAGCATCCTCCACATGATCATTCCCTCAGTTACCCGAGATCTAAGGCGTCTAAGCCAAGCCTCTTGAACCTTCCAATGCATCTAAGCCAAGATCTGAGTCGATGGAAGTGTCTAGAGCTAAGACGCTGGAATTGACATAGATGTTTCAGTGAGTTCCCTAGCCTTTTCAGGCTTTGCGTCTAGGCTAAAGACGCTAGAAATCTCAAGCATCTACTTGCCTCTTTAGCCACGTGTCGTATTTTAATTGGTTAACCGGTGGGTCCGAGATAAGTTAAAGCGTCTAATCCTAAGCCTTTTCGTCCACATTTCACTCCCTAAAATATTATGAAGTCTCTAAATTTTCGACGCTATAGTTTATTTTCGTAAATATTGGTTGTCAATCCTTTAATTCATGATTTTCCATTGAACAAACCAAAAAGTCAACAGTCAAACTACATGTTTCTATTTTGCTGTGTCCTGTCTTTTCTCCATGGAGCCTCAAGCCACCACACTTCCATATCCCGTTTTATATATTCCGTTTAATGTTTCATTCCCTCATGTTCTTCATTATGTTGCCGCCAACTCTACACCGTTAGTGACGATTGATGAAGCTTGAAAAAATAGTAGTAGGGGCTGAAAATCACGAACCTCATGGTTTTCCTATCGGAAGGGGCCAGAAAATCAAATCGGTGGGGGCCGCACTCAATTTATATAAAAATTAACTACGAAAATCGCAAACTTCCACCACTGAGCCAAAAAACAAGAAGGCAGTGATTCGTAGCGTGGTAGAGCGTTTTGGGCAGGAATCACGCCCAATTCACTCGTCACTACGTGTGGTCTAACGATAAATTAATTGTGTTATTTGAATCTCTATTAAAAAATCAAATACAAAAGGACTTGAAGCTCAATGCTAGAATTTGTTAACGCAAAGTTCAAGTTCCAATTTTGTACAACTAAAAGTATTCAGGATTAGGTTGTCATTAAAAAAAAAGTTAATATCAAATATTATATATTTATATACACACGTATTTATTAATGATAGTAGACAACTAATGAGGGGCAATAATCTATAGATTAGGTGGTACAAAGATTTGAGTTCTCTATAGGAGATTCAGGTTCGATCCACATCTGTATTAAATAGTGAGACAATAGTGCGCAATGATGGTGATAAACCCACCGAGGGGGTTCGATTCTAAGTGTCACCCAGTTTTCATCCGACTATTACTTCAGCGAGCCAACTTGTGTGGAGGCAGTACGGTTTCCGATGGAACGCACCAAGGTTGATAAGCCGGCCCGAATCCGATAGAACACGGAGTTCGGTCAGCCTTGGTGGGGTGACGACTTTGATCGACATCGTAATGGTCACTCATAAGAAATTCACCATTAAAGAAAAGTAAACAAGTAATGATAGTAAACAATTAACTAACTTAATTGAATAATATTTTCTTTGTAGATATACTACAATAAAAAATTTGCTGTCATACTTGCAAATTTGTTATATATAATATGTTATATATACACCAATACACAATAGAGGGGTGGACAGTATTTCCTAAATCATGTCTCACCTCATCTATCCTCATACCCTCTCCATCCTTCTCCTCCCCTTGTTCTTCATCACCATCCTTGCACAATCAAACAATTCAACCTATCCCCATTGCCGCAAGGACTACTGCGGCGACGTCAATATTAGCTATCCGTTTTGGAAGGTGGACAGCGAATCCGCCACCTTGTTATGCGGTTATGAAGGCTTTGGTATCAATTGCTCCAACATCGGTCAAAAGAATGTTTCCAGTATTATGTTAGGTGGCCAGCCTTACTATGTCCGAGGCATAGACTACATACTTGGAAATATATTCCTGGCTGATTATGAAGTTTCTTCGTTTGGCGACAACAGCTCCTATAACTGCCCTCGGGTGCGCCATAATATTAACATAGGAACCTTGCCTCTATACTTTGCGATGTATAGCAATAATCTAAGTTTTCATTTCAATTGCACTGGATGCCCTTCGATTGCATATGGAATACCTTGCATGGATTATAATGAACGTAAGTCGTGCGTTCATGTAATTAATGCTACTACGGAGGAAACCGATTGGGACGAGTTCTCATGCGATCAGGAAGTGGTAACAACCGGCTCCAGGGAGTTCATCAATATGTTCCCTAATCTTACGAGCAATTTCAGCAGCGTCTTGGAAAGAGGTTTCGGCCTACGATGGGGGCTGACCGATGAGTGCAAGATATGCGAAGATTCTCGTGGCCGGTGCGGTCGTCACAATTTGACAGGGTTCGTATGTTTTTGCCCCGATGGCTCGACCAGCAGGGGCCGTTGTAAACGTAAGTTCGTTACATTTACAACTTTTGAATTCCAAATTTACCCTTGCTTGGCAATATTTGACTTTTAGTTCTAGATGCATAGTCATATTAGCTAAGGTGGCAGAGTCCGTTAGGAAATAGTCAAAATCCCTCTTAGAGTCTAACACTTTATCTTTGATTAAAAATCACACCTGATATCAAACCGACAGCTCTAAATTTTGAATAAGTTACTGATTAAACTTATTGTCTTGATATTTTCCATGATAGAAAATTATAACAAAATTGAGGTGGTATTTTTAACGTATGAAACTATAGAAGTTGGAACTCATTTTCAATCGCATTCATGGAAGCTAATTCAAAATTACTTTGTAATTGAATATTCAACAACCCAAAAAAGTCAAAAGTCTAAAGTCAAACTATGTGTTTATTTCTTTATGTAATCTTTCATCCCTTGGAAACTTCAAGCTACCTCACTACCTTTGACTTTCATTTTACCACACGGTTCCGATCAACTCGTCTTGGATCTAAATTCTGACACGTAAATTGTTTCTGGCGAATCCAATACGGGCGTATTGATGATTGTCAACAAAAAGTGGTGTGAGTTCGAATAGTAACGGCTTAGCTGGTTATTAGGTTAACTTAATTCTATCAATTATTCGTCATAGATTTATAGCAGAGTCACATGAATTGCGGTACGGTGTACCCTATAAGTTGGTACGCCGTATCGTATCTAAACATTATACAATATATATTTTTTTTTCAAATAACTCCAATAAACATTTCATAATCATAATCCAAAACAAAGTTTATAATTATAAGTTCAAAAACATAAAACAAACTAACCAAGTTCATAATTATAAGGAAACAATAGACTCTTCATCTAGCTATGGTAAGCGAATAGTCACCATAATTGCTGCAGATTTCGAAGCATTTAATTCCGATTCGCGGATAGCATTGAATCTAGACAACGAATTCGAAAATCCGGTACGCGAATCTGTGATATTTGGTTCGAAATTCTACACAATCGGGTACGCTCAATTTTACGAATCGGATCGCGAATCTTATTTGAACGGTAAGCGAATGTACCTGATTCCGGTACGCACGATTGGATTCGCGGTACGCAGGTAGATTAGCGAATCCTGTTACTATGATTTATAGTACTCGATTCTAAATCAATTGTGCTAAAAGCAAGGTTTTCAGAATCGGACCGGACGTCGAACCGGACCCCCGGCCGGTTCACCGGTTCGACCGGTCCGACCGGTTCGACCAGTTCGACGAACCGGCCCAAAAAACAAAAAAAAAATTAAAAAAATAAAAAAAAATTAAAAAATCCGGTCCGACCGGTCCGGTTTCCGGTCCGACCGGCCGGTTTTCCGGTCCGACCGGCCGGTTCACCGGTTCAACCCCGGTTCGCTGCAAAAACGGTCCGACTACCCGAACCGGACCGGTCCAGGCCCCGGAGCCCGGTCCGACCGGTCCGACCGGCCGGTCCGGTCCGGTTTTCAAAACAATGGCTAAAAGTACTTTAGGAATTGTAAATTGCGTGCTTAAGTTACTAATTTATATTTGGTCAATAAGCCTATAGAGAAATTTAAATAAATGGCATATCGTCATTGATGTTAACTAATTAAAACAATCGAACACTTAATATCTAATTATTAAACTTGTTCAAAAGAATAAAATCAGTGAAAGATATGTTAATCAGGCAAAATGGATCACTTGCTGCATAAGCATGATGTCACAGCAACTTTATTTATTGATCAGTTTGTATTGATATTAGTTTACTTTACTTTATAATAATACTATTTTTGGAATAATAATTTTTTTTTTTTTTGAAAGGAATAATAAATTATTGTAAAGATAATAGAGTGTATGTGTATATATATTTTTTATTTTATAATGTGAATTGAATGCGTCAACGTAGGTGTCATTGGTGGCCTAATTTCTCACGTCACATCTCTCCGTTTACTTATGTTACGAATTTGATAAAAGAATCGAAGCTAAAAAAATAATATATTTTTTTTTATTGAATTATTGCAACCTTCAATGACCTTACATATAAAATTCTTATTTTGTTGTTTTAAGTTATTTGTTTTAAACTACTATTTTCTATTTGATGGAATTTAAAATAATAATAAAACTTTATAAAAAGCTTAAAGTGATATATATTTTTTTGTTAACATTTATTCTATTCCTTTACCAAATAACAGTTTAATATTTTTATTCTAACACTTAACATATATCTATTGTTTTGTACTATGATGTTTACTCTCTTTCTCGATTTTTATATATCACAAAATGTAGAAACACTTATTCGTAATATTTTTATCGTAATTTTGTATTTAATTTTTTCTTTAATGGTACCTAGTAATATAATATCTTTTTGTTTATGCGTGATGGGTTTGTTTTCCCACAATGTGAAAGATTGGAAAAATGAGCCTTTACCTGAACTAATTGTACACCAAGTAAATAAGCTTTCGGTTGAAGCATGGTCAGGGACCCTCCACCCCATGACTTTAACCTAGGTCCAAGTCAACATTCACCAAACCCCAACATAAAAGTATCACTAGTTTCAAATATGACATTTTATATGAGGCTAGGAAACTTTATATTCCATTACTTATTCGCTTATTTTTAGATAAGGCTATTTGTTATGCTTTCGGGAAAGGGTACATGGAGGCGCCACCTCAGCGATGGGTCTCCAAAAACACTGCGCCCCTTCCCACGTCTAGCAAGATAGAAAAAAATTGAAACAGGCATATTTGAGAGCTAACACACGTATCTTGAAATTTGAAATTGTTCGAATAGAACTGAAATTTGATGGTTAGGTATTTATAACTTAGTAACGCGTTTTACAAACTATGAAAAAAATAAAAAAGTTGAAAAATTAAGAAAAAAAAATCTTAGAAGGCAAAATCATGGCTACAAATGAATCAGTTTCCGTCCCTGAAATTATGACCAAACCAGAGGTTTGTTAACTTATTCCCCTGACTTTACTTGGTTACACAAAAGTCATTTGGGTCACTATCAAAAAACAAAATAAACCAATCATAATACAAAATATTGTATACTAATTGACTCTTTTTCAAACATAAACCATGATTACAATCTAAACAAAAAGCATGAAATACTATATATCTCTATGTTCCCATTTCAAACCCAAAGACTTTGCTCACAAGACTCCAAATCCAAACCTTGAAATACAATTACCTATAAACACTTCCCTCCTAAAGTCACATTTCTCTGTCCATCTTATTTGTTTCATAGTCATGGATCTTCTTAATATTTTCTCTCATGTTATCATCATATTCATCATCTTTTCCAACTCCATAGTTGATTCTGCATCACTTGCCACCAATTCAACCACTTGTGTCCCACAAAACTGTGGAAATGGACCAAACATAACCTCTCCCTTTTGGATACCTCAACTACAACCACCTTCATGTGGATTACCTCAATTCAACATCACTTGCAATGACCGTTATCCGATCATGACGTTCTCCAACCAAGATTACGTCGTAAAAGACATATTCCACGGCAACTATTCGTTCGTTCTTGCAAGCAAAGATGCTTTAAATGAATCCAATATGTGCCCAACTCCTCAAACAAACTTTAGTCTTCTTGGAACTCCTTTTAACTATAGTGATTTATCATTTGATCTGAACTTTTACTACAATTGTTCAACGCACTATGAGGAAGCTACTTACACGCTTGGTTGCGCTTCCAATGGGAATTTTTCGTCTTTTGCTGTCTTTCACCGTGAAATCTTCGGAAAACATAAGTATTATGCAGATTTATGCCAGAGTTATGTTCATGTACCGGTTCATGTTGATAGTCTTGATGTGTTGTTGTATGAAAAGTTTACTGATGTTTTAAGAAAAGGTTTTGTTTTGGAGTGGAAATGTAGCAATTGTGAGAGAGTTGGTAATCCATCTTTTTCTTGACTTTCTTGAAACTTTTGAAGTTTCTTGTAATAACAGATAAATTTTCCAATGTTTGTTTCAATGGTTCCAGGTCCGAGTAGAGCAAATGTGAAACTTAAGCTTATAATAGGCCTTGCTTCTGCTGGATTGGCGATGCTAGGCATGCTTGTGGCTTTCTGTTTATATACGCGTCGCCAAAACAAGAGACGTTCTTATGGTTCATCTTACAGGTCACGTAACATTTCATCATATACATCATCAATGACAGATCCTGAGAAGAATGGAGCCTACTATGGTGTCCAAATTTTTAAATACCGAGAGCTGGAGAAAGCTACAAACTATTTCGACTCTACAAACGAACTTGGAGATGGTGGTTTTGGTACAGTTTATCAAGGTATGCTTATCATTTATGAGTTAGACTGTGATTATTATTCAACCAGAACATGACCCATGTATTTATTCGCGTTAAAAGCATCTACCCTAACCCACACGCACTGAAAATTGTGCAACATGAATAAAATCGGTATTACTTATTTATCTAAAACTTTCAAACATGTTGACGGGTGGAAATCATGTTGTAAACATGTTAATCGGGTTGGTGGGTTGTAATAAATTGGTTAAACAAGTCACCCTATTTAATTAAACAGATTAGCAGGCGTGTTTTGTAACTAAACATGTTAACGGGTCAACTTGTTTAATTAAAAAAAGGTTAGTTGGTCGACCTGTTTAACTGAACATATTAGTTGGTCGACTTGTTTAACCGAACTGTATAACATGCCACCTGTTTAATAAAAAAAGGTTAGCGGGTCAACCTGATTAACTAATCATGTTAACAAGTTGACCTATTTAACTAAACGTGTTAACAGGTCAACCTGTTTACCAAAAAGTTTTACGGTCGACCCTTTGGATTAATCCGGTCAAACAACTCAAATGGGCATGAACGTTCATTGAGCGGATTAGATATAACAACCAAAATCTGATTGTTTTCGTGTGGTGTTTAGTTTCATGTCAGAAATTGCCACTCCATAATGCAATAATTTATCTTTACGTACAGGGAAACTCAAAGACGGGCGTGTTGTGGCTGTTAAACGTTTATACGAAAACAACTACAAAAGGGTAGAACAGTTCATGAATGAGGTGGGAATTTTGTCTGGTTTACGCCACCAAAATCTTGTATCTCTTTATGGTTGCACTACCCACCATAGCCGTGAACTTCTACTCGTGTACGAGTACATTTCAAATGGAACCGTAGCAGACCATCTCCATGGAGAAAAGGCGAAACCAGGTTCACTGACATGGACCACAAGAATGAGCATTGCTATTGAAACAGCCAGCGCATTGGTCTACCTTCATGCTTCAGAAGTTGTGCATAGAGATGTGAAAACCAACAACATTTTATTAGACAATAGTTTTACTGTAAAGGTAGCCGATTTTGGATTATCGCGTCTTTTTCCAAATAATGTGACCCATGTCTCTACCGCGCCACAAGGCACCCCGGGGTATGTGGACCCCGAGTATCACGAATGCTATCAGTTAACCAATAAAAGTGATGTTTATAGCTTCGGGGTGGTTCTGGTCGAGCTTATTTCATCAAAACCGGCAGTGGACATTACTAGACACCGACATGAAATAAACCTATCAAGCATGGCTTTAATCAAGATCCAAAACGATGCACTCCACGAGCTTGTGGACCCGCATCTTGGATATGAAACCGATGTTGAAGTTAGAAAGATGATCAATGCAGTCGCGGAACTCGCGTTTCAATGCTTGCAAAATGAGAGGGACAGCAGACCATCAATGGATGAAGTGTTGGATAGTTTAATGGGCATTCAGAATGAAATGAGTAGCAACAACAAGCAGGATGTGTTGGATGGTACATGTGATGATGCAGTCTTGTTGAACCATTCGCAAGATATGTCGCCGGACTCTGTGGCGGTTGCTTGGAGTACTTCGACCTTGTCGACTTCGAGCGGGTGATTTGGGTCGAGATGTTGGATTACAACAATTTACTGGAATTTTAGTTTGGTAATACTTGTGTTTTAAATACACTGCACTATGGTGTTTTATGAATAGAGGTGTATGTAAATGCTTTTTTGTCATAGCTCAATTCATTCATTTGTTTTGGTTTTAAGTTGGTACAAATATATTGATCATATGGAATCAAGACAAGTAACCGTGGACATCACAATTAAGTGATTTTATTGTTGTTAGAATATATTGTAGTTAGCCTACTGTCTCTATCTAAAATATACTTCTAATCTATAATAGTATAACTAGTGGAAACCCGTGCGATGCGGCAGTATCGATAATTCATAATTCGGTTGAATTCGGTATGTTAGCGTTGTGGCGAAAACTTCATGCCATGTTTGAGCGGAAACTTATTGTTTATAATAATGTTGAGTATTTTTTCCATGTACATTACATCCATGGTATATCCATGGTAGGAGTTTGATTTGAACATCAAAGAAAAGTTAATGCAACAAGCGGTAATACTTTTTGCTACATTTAGTTTAAGAAGGTGGCGGCGTATGTACAAGGTCGATTACTTTTTATATATTCACTAGTATTTCTACCCGCGCGTTGCTGCGGGGTACGCAATGTACACGACAAAGTTTTGGATAAAAACATGTATGGTCAGGTGTCGTTACGAAATGAATTAGTTTTATTGTAATCTTGAACATGTAAGAGACCAATGATGATATGTGCAGCACTTGCGCATTCACATAAGCAAAGACGAATACCCTGCGATTTGGTAAGCCGTAAGAAGAAGATGCTGTAAGATAGAAAAAAAAATAATACATGCTTCAAATTGTTTTATCTTAGGTAGCTTGCCAATCAGGATTAAGCCATCATCCTTCTAGGATTGAAAATAAAATAAAAAGATTGGAGTTTTATACAGATAATTCACACAATAAAATTGAAAAAAATAAAGTTTTTTTTTTCCAAACTTATATAATGTCGCCACTAAAAGATTTGTTCTAGCAACATCAAGAGCAAAAGGCAATGTACCTTTCATAAGAGTGTACCATAGGTACTATCATCCTACCTTTTGATCGTTGATCTTGTTCGGCATCATCAATATCTATTCTGATAGAATTTCTTCAATGACATAGACAATAAATGAGAAACAAAACTGGTTTATTACAATTTGGAATCAATTAATAACAACTATATATACAGCCACTAAAAATTACTTTTTTTTTTTTTTTTTTGTAGAATTCTCATAAGGTAACCATTTACTCCTGTATCAAAAACCAACCCAGGAGTAAGTATTCATGGTATAGAGCATGGACGGAAAACATCTAATGTTGCTCATGTTATTGGGCTTAACTAAATTGTGATGATGCATTTTCAAAGTGATACAAAAACCAGAACCAAAGTAATCCATGGTAAATCAGGAAAGCTTTCCAAATTATGATGATATTCTAATATCCAATTATTAATATTTAGTTTTCTGAATGAGATCATAAATAACATATGGGTCAATTAACTAAATTAAAAGTTTGTAAAGGGCAGAATGATATGTGCTGATTACAACACATAAATCCAAATTCGAAGTAAAAAAATAAACTTTAATATTTGAAGTAATAACCTCGATAAAGCAATTGTGAGCAAATCATATTCTAAACGAATTATCATTAGAAGCACCGGAAAATAACAATTCATTTACACATAACACATTTTGGTCATGTGTAAATATTGAAAACAATACACTTTCTACAGCTCACAAAATGGGAAAATGCAAGTTTCGACAAGTTTCATACACAAAGAATAAAAAATATCACTTTACAGCAGACACACCTGAATTATAGCATAAGAGAAGTGGTCGAGATCTGCAAACATTGCTCTGAGCCTGCAAGTGCAGTTGATGTATCAAACTCCTTTAGACTTTTCAAGTCAAACATAATCCTACATTTCAAGGTTATTTTAAATAGGCACCTGTTAGCCATCGTTTTTACATTTTGAAACTCTCAAAAAGCAATGTCAACACTTCCTTAGGAATTAGGATAACAATATATCAAACTACAAAATGAACTAATTTACATATAACCAGCATATCTATGCAGCAGAAAAGCACTATTAGTGTTTTTAACTTTTTACACATTTATAAGATGCTTCTCTTGCAAAGGCGAACTACGTTTTAGTTTAGTTTTCTTAAAACTGTATAATGTTAAATCTCATCGTATGCTTTTCATGTTGAGCATAATTTTTGTAATAATTTCTTATGTGTTTATGAAATTTTTTAGAGTTAGTGAGGAAATATTTCAGCTCAATTGGGTATGTTTCAACCCATGCAAAATTGTCATTGTGAACGGACACCTAATCCCCCTGCAGCAGCTCATTTACCACCTTTTGTGTCTAAATAATCGACATAAAAAGGGGCTACATGTTCCATATTTTCAATATGTGACAGAACACTGCTCACCTCATCTCCCTAACTTATATTGACATGATCAAGATCATATTTCGACTCATTCAAATGATGAATAAAACAATACCTCAAAGTTCTCCTTTCGAAAACCTCTTAAAGGCAATTTTCCTGTTATGGAGAGCCAATACTTTAGTAGCTAAAGGTAGTTTCTTGGCACAATATTTGGCAACTGAAAGCCAACCCCTACGAAATTGTAAAAACAATAAGAAAGTAAACATCATGTTTGAACCCACACAATCTAAAGCATAAACGTGTTTAACAAATTTCTACATGAAAAGAGCATTTTCTATGAGACCTACATACCCATTAGCATTGATTGTGCTAATCCCAACATTAAAAACAGTTGTAGAACCCAAGAACCGAATCAATTTCAAATTTTTTAGTAAAAGATAATCATCCTATAAATAACCATAGTTAAAAAGAAATATATTAAAAAAGTACATGTTTGTGATTACAAAGATCTTCATATACGCCAACTAAAAAAAAAAAAAAAAAAAAAAACCCGATCTATCACCTACCATCACTACCAGCCTCTGCTTCTGCCTCTCCCTCTCTGCTTCCACCTCCACGGTTAGCAGACCCAACCGAGAACCCTGACTGAAATCCAATAAAAATCATTAATAAATAACAGTTTATATAAGTAGAAAAACATAGAACAATGAATTTTATAACTGGAATAACAACTAATCACACAAAGGTTGGACTTCCTGCTCAGAGCGAAGGAAACAAGATCCTATTAACACATATATAACAATTAATAAAACTACCACAACGGGGAAAAATTATAATCAACCCACAACTGAACAAAATCGATAACCAACAAGAAATCAAAAATACAATAACATACCGGGCTATGGTGCCTGACAGAATACAACAAAATCACAAAATACAACATGATTGAGGCGTATAAATGTGGGATTTCAATTGATCAATTGAGGCTTTCGAATGGTGGGTAATTGAAGGGAGGGGTTATGGTGGGTATTAATGTTGAAGGGGGTTAGGAAGTATGGATGTTATAGTGATGGTTGTCTAATGAAGAACACAAGTAAAAGACTTTTATGAAGCTAAACATTCAATTGGGTTTATCATGGTGAGTTACATCTCCTCGATTGATAATTAAATGATGAATTGAATGTCAAAAATCAAAATGATCAGTTTCGCCTAGCTATCAAATAATAAGCAGCATTAGCAGATTGTACGATTAGCATCGGAGATTGTAAAGCAAGGGCATAAAGGGAAGAAAGTAGGTAAAATATAAGGATTTATACTTATGCCTCTTGAGATACCATCTTAAAAAAGATGTAAAGTTACCTTCTTGTCCATCTCTCCTCCTTAATAAGGTAACATAGATATGTCATAATTTGATGAATGAACGTATAAACGCAACATAAAAGTCACCATGAAATAGTATACTTCTATTGTTTCAACATATTAACGTGAATGAAAATAGTTAATGGATTTCATGACATCAGAAACACAAGATTTGTCACCCCGAATATATCTCAATCCACTTTAAGCCATTCTCCCACCGGGCACAATGACCAACCTCTCTCCCAATGAAGAGAATGATAAAAGCATATTAATGTCCGTATTCAACAGTGTACGTTACTGAATATTATTAATCTTGAATCATTTGCATAAGTAGGCGAGTTTTTTTTAGAGTGCAATTAGGTGGTCCATTACCAAACAACCACAATAGGTGAAGCCGTTGATCCATTCAACGACTTCTACCTCTCCCCTACCATGTCTTACACCACTCATATAACATTGTTTGTGAAGCCTCACTCTCAATCAGCGAATTCTAAGAAGCCTCACTCTTGATCTTGATGGTGACTCCAAACCTTGATCTTGATGGCACAAATTAAGCTGGGAAACAAGAGCGAATTTTTCCGATGGACAGAAAAGAAAAGTAAAGGGAAGAAGATAGACTTGCTTGTTTATTTTAAAGATGAAGCATTGAGAAATGGAATATTAAAAAAACACAATGATGACATTGTAATTAAAAGTTGCATTCAAACCATGTATCAAATTTATTTATTTTTTAACCATTTATTAACCTTCTATTTTATTTTAATCGGTCCTGAATACTTTCTAGTTTAGTTACTTAAACATTAATTAACTGTTCTATTTTTATTTTTTTTACGTTATTTATTTATTTATCACTAAACTAGACAGTGCTCTGGAAAGCTTTTTTTTTCTTTTAATGTTTTATAATATTATAGAATTAAATATTTTCAAGCACAAATAAGATGACAGTTGAACTTTTGGTGAACCCTTTGATTCAATTAGCGGCTTCTAAGAAGCCTCAGTCTCAATCAGCGGGTTCTGACAGAATGTTTCAGGTGTGTAAGAAAGTGTAAGAATGTGTAAGAAAATTGAGGATGAAGTCGCTGAATGGATCAACAGCTTCACCTATTATGGTTGTACGTTTGGTGATGGACCACCTAATTGCACTTTAAAAGAGAAAAAACTCGCCTTATGCAAATGTGATTCTATTAATCTTTCACATATTGTGGATAAGTATTTGAGATTAAATGGTAAAACTAAAACTACGTCAAGGAAATAACATGATATAGAAAAAACTTGATTAAAAACTACGAATGGAAATCGAAGTTGGCATGGAAAAGCATAAGTCCGCCACAATGGAGGTGAAATAAACTCCAACTCGAGCCAGGTTATTAGGGAGCCAAGGTTATTAACCACTAGGTCAAATCTTATTTTCTATACATTCGACTAAGAATGAATCCTCTAGAGAATATAGACATACTTTAAATTTGAGTTAATTGCCAATTTAGTCCCTGAGCTTTGTCAAAAATTGTCACTTTCATCCAAATCTTTTTTTTTGTTAATTTAGTCCCTGTGGTTTCATTTTTTTTGTCATTTTAGTCCTTGAGGTTTGTCAAAAATTGTCATTTTCATCCAAATCTTGTTAGTCCACAGGAACTAAAATGACAAAAAAATGAAACCACAGAGACTAAATTTACGAAAAAAAAAGTTTTGAATGAAATTGACAATTTTTGACAAACCTCAGAGACTAATTTGACATTTAACTCCTTTAAATTTAAGGGAAGTTGGTGGGGATGGGATTGAGAGAGATAGAGATAGAGAGAGTTTATAATATTTTTTTAAAGAAGTGGTAATTTAGTAATTTTACATGGACTTAACTGAAAAACTTGATCTTCGTTTAAGTCAGGGACCATTGATGCAATAAAATTCAAACCACAGATTTTATTGGGGTAATTTTAAAAAACTAGGAAACATACTTTAAATGTAGGCAAACCAAATGAACCATCCGTGCATTTTACTCAATCTTAAATAATCTTTTCATAAAGCAAAACCCATTTGAAAATGTTTTAATTAAGTTCACATTTTGTATTCGACCCATTTGGTCTCATCGTGTCATGATGTTGTCATTTCTGACCCTTTATGTTGTATATAGCCTTGCCTAATTCAATCAGATATACAAATTTGTTGTATATAGAGATATCACCTTATAAACGTACTGATTTATCTATACTATATATAAGGCTCGAGGAAAGGGTAATTTCAAATACACAAAAGTTAATAACTTTTTTCCTTCACTATATAAGGTACAACCCTAAAATTAGTCATTTAAACATTTTTACACTTAACTAACTTACCTTTTTTTTAACCGCAAAAATCTTTCATACATCTCCCGAAAAACATTACATTGTAAAAGCAAGACACTAACACAATTTAACACACCCGAAAATCACCATTAGATACTACCATTACAAGAACAAAATCTTTCTACCCCATGTCATAAAAAATGACCAATTCCACCCACTACGCATTGCTTGTCATCCCCCTATGCTTGTATCCTAATGCACCGATGACATGCATTCCTCCGAAAGTATCATCAATTGAATACATCATATTCATCATAATTACACTTTAATTCTTTCAACTTTTGCTTATTTAAATAATAGTTACATTTTCTCCCTTGTTTAAGCCAATCACCCTTGTGACTTTTAAATGGCCATAATTTTTTCATAGGTGAATATGTTTTTTTTTTTTTAATTTACATCATAAAAAATAAGCATTTTATTCTCTTTAATTGGAGTATAGTATTGCTAATACTTTTTTAATTTTAAAAAGTTGTTATGTTAGGAGATTAATCAAGGTCGACTCGCCCATTTCGGGGCCTAAAACGAATTTTAAATTTGAGGACCTTTTAGCTAAAAAAAAGTTTGATAGTTTGCTTTCAAACCTGATATGTTTCATTGATTTTAATTTCTGCAAAAAAAATAATAATAAATAAAAAATAGAAGTAAAGGACTTACATAATCAATTTTCGGATTTGAGTATACGAGAGACCATAGTCGAAAATCAAAACATCATATTTGCTGCCTTGCTGGTGTGAGAAAAATTAATCAAAGACACAAAAGAATGTTTTACCCAATCGGCTTCCACTGTATATTTATTTCCTTATTTCTTAATATGATATTTTGACAGACGTGATGCTTGGGTGTTAAGTGATTGCTAAAGTAGTACGATGCTAAATAGAGTTACAGAGTACAATGGATAAATTATGTAACCGTTAATGGATTGTTAATTATAATTGTAAAAAAGAACCAATTATAGATAGAATCATAATAGTTAATTTAATTAACACTAAAGATACATGATATAAAACAAAACAAAGAGTACACGACATCAAAAACATGCTAAAGTTGAAAGCATAATATGAATATCAAGATCTAAGTATATTTATGATTATAATAATGTAAACATAACGAAATTTTAATCATAATTTTTGTTTTCGATCTTAATTTTAATCACATATGAATATCAATAAAGACCTAACAATTTATTAAAAATATGAAGTTATCATCCACAATATATCATAATTCGTAAGTGAAGAAACACGAATCCTGGATCACCAGGTTAGGGTTGATCTTGGTAGTGATTCTACGGGGTATTTATAAAAATGTGTGACTATAAAAAGTGTGGGTCTAAGGACAAAACCAAGGATGTTATGAGACTACCGATTAGAAGAACTGGGCCTCTAAACGTTAGTATATAAAACAAGGGGTTGTAAAAGCACGAGGAGTTCGTAGTCTTTTCGAGTGGAAGTTTTTGGTGAATATCGGATGCCAATAAAAGGAGAAGGGACTCCTCTTTTTATAGTACCTCGACGTTCCACTTCCTCAGCCCATCATCTACCCTTTGTGGGGCCCGGACCAGGTAGAGGTGTCTCTAGGTTTTCCAGCCCAAGTCCTCAAGCCCAATTGGTGCAAGTGGGTTTGATAAAAAAGAAGAGAAAGGGGAGATGTTACTGTCCTGTCGATAATGTACGTGGCGTCCGTTGAGTGGACGCTGGTGGGCGGCGGACACGTGACGTCCGCCTGTTGGCTACTCCAGGGCAGTGGGTAATCATCAGTTATGTAGAAGCTGAGGCAAGTGGTGGTTGAGAAAGTCTCCTATCAGAGATATCTTGGCTGGGGAGTTGCCACGTCTTTGTCCTTTTCGAGTGTCAGGCTAGGCGCAACCTTTGACTGGTCGAGGACTTTGACGGGCAGTCTACTGCGTCTGGAACAGTTGTCCAGGGCAGAACTGCCCAGGGATGTGTGTCTCGATGCTGCCCTGAAAGGTATCTTTCAGTCGTGTTGACGAAAACTCGTTTATCTTGCCGAAGAAGCTTGGTAATGCGTCCATTGGATTATGGACACGTGGTGGTCCGCTGGCGTAAAACGGGAGGTAGACCGTGCGTCCAGTGAGGTGTGGACGCTTGGTAGTCCGCTGACGTAAAACGGGCGGCAGACCGTGCGTCCATTATCTGATGGATGCATGCTAGTCCGCTAACATAGAATGGGCGGCAGATCGTGCGTCCATTGTCTGATGGACGCATGCTATTCCGTTGACGTAATACGGGCGGGAGAATCAGCGTCATGCTTTTATGGGTGCAGCTTTATGAGTTGATTTTTGATATGGTATTGCTGGTTTTTGATACCATATCCCTTTAGTAAGCTACAAAAATCAATAGCTCAGTGAAAAAAGTTATTAGATTATCTATTTACGCATCCTATACTTTCTAAAAACTTTATATAATGTAATTTTCACCCACTGAGCTCTAATTTTTCAAAATTAACCCATCATACCGTATAGTTATTATTTTGTTTTAAAAAACTATTTCTAACATGGTTATTTTTATTTACGTGTTGGTATAAATTTTAGGTTTCGATGTAAATTTTTTTCGAAAATAAGTGGGGTCAAATATAGTGTGTTTTCATGCTATTTTTGTGTAAGTTTTTTACTTGGTCTACGTTTTGACGTTTTAACATTTTTATCTACGTTTTGATGTTTTAATGATTTTGATGAGAAGAATCATATACATTGTAACCGTGCCCAATTTCTATTCGTCGACTAGTTCATTTTTTTGTCAGGTATAGATTAGTGGAAACCTTTTAACTTAAAACCCCTTTCTTCCCAAGTTCGAATCCCTCCCCCCACGTCGGTCCCTTTCAAACCTATAGGGTATATTTTTTTTCGATGGACGGCGAGACTCGAACCGGGTACCATTTGGGTAGGAACCCCATAAGGGAAAACCTTCTCAACTCCACTGTAACCACTGCGCTACAACATCATTGGCCGATTAGTTCATTTTTAACGTCAAAAGTTTGTATATCGTACACACATAAGTGTATTTGGGTTTTGTCGCATTAGAATCCAAAAGGGATTCGATAATATCAACCATGTCAAGGGTTTAATAAGCCCAATTTATTATCCCGTCCCAAGGAAATTTAATAATATCTCATTTAAGTGAAAAGCCCAATTAAATAACCATTGCCAAAACAAAACAAACCAAAACTAATAAATGCACGAGATCTTATTATAGTAAAAAAAGTCTACATTGTTGTTTTACCCTTCCTAAGGTATTTAGGAACCATACACCCTTTAAATAGGAATGATACACCCTGGCTCAGATCAGACACCAATAGGAGGCTGTTACATACCCCAGAATATGATGTCACACACCCAAATGTGATGTCACATGGTGTATAAATCCTAAAACCCTTTTCCTAACTCATTTAATATTTAATAAGATTAACTTAAGGGTGTTTGGGGTTGCGTTTTGAAATGGATTTTTCAATTATTGCGTTTTGAAAACGCAAATAATCAGTTTTTAGTGTTTGGGGTTGAGTTTTGAAATGACTTTTTAGACTACCAAAACACAATAATCTAAAAGCAGCTCCATCTCTGCTTTTCCAAAACACAGAAGCTATTTTTAAAAATCAATCCCAAACACCCTCTTAGTCGACAAGTTATCCATTACCACTAAAATCCGTTGATAACACTAATGCAGCGTTCTTTTCATGATTGCAAAGGAATCGAGATTGGAATTCGCGTGAGAAGCATAATTTGATTTGAAATTTTGATCGGTTCATTTCATAAAATAGAATGAAATCTCGATAGAATTGAAATGTGGATTCCCTTACGTATGTTATTGTTCAATTACAATTTCTTCTTTTGTTGTAACGAAAAACATAAGAAGTAGAATACACACTCCAATTCCATCCGAATTACATTCTATTCCCGTGAAACAAACGCTACCTAATGTTACCAACAATGAATTCATAAACAAATGGCCATATTAGTAATTTTACTGTTTATAACTTGAACAGAGTTGGCAATCATATATTCGTATAATACCAATTAGTTGGCGTTAGGGTTGATTTCCTATCCACTTAGTGGCAGTGGCGAATAAAAGAGATATTTCCTTAGGCTTCCTTTCGTAAATTTGCACTATTTTTTCATTTTTTTTCTCAAACCGATGGTGTGACACCCGGCAACTTCCGGTAACTAACTTTTGAAAACTTAGTAAGGCTACCTTAGCGAGTCGCGCATACGTTACACATAACAAGGTCGGTCGAGTCGAGTCGCACATCATTAGGGTTTTAACATACGCAAGTCTCGGGTCCCGGGAATTGGTGATCGGGCGGGAACGTGTTATTTATCATGCATTATATGTTTACAATCATTATGTGACTTGTCGGTATGTGAATATGGGTTAACATATGTTAAAACGGGGTTTAACGCGCAAAACACACGAAAACAGCCCCTATAGGCGATTAGGGAAGCCCAATCGCCTATAGGAGGGGCGAGTGGGGGACCTTAGGGGCGAGTAGGGGCTGATCGCATGACTGTTCATGCGATTAGGCCCCAATCGCATGAACTTACATGCGATTAGGCTTCCTAATCGCGTGTAAAGCTGCATAATCGCGTGTTACGTGCTGGACGACTAGAAACGCCTATAAATACCACCCTTGACCTCCAAAACATCATTTGTGCAACCCTAGCCGTCCCATAACATAACCCAACACACAAACACCCTCTGGAACTCGTTTTTGCATCAAAACAACCATTTTCAAGCTTATTCCATCATCACCTCTTGAATACAAGGTGTGTTCTTCAAACCCAAACCTTTAAATGATTATGTTTTACTCCCTAAACGTCCAGACCTGACTTATAAATGTTTTTGTCTTTGAAAATCTATTTTAAACCGTTTTTAAACAAACCCACACCTTTACATGTGATATATGTGTTATATGTGATTAAAGATAGAATTTTTAGGATTGAATCATGGTTGTTTTTGTGTTATTATGATGTTTATGGCTGTTACAAGTTAGTATGATGATGTCCTAGGAGTTTGAATGGTTTTGGTTGTGTATTGTTGATACTTGATGTTTTGACCCATTTGAAGGATTTTGGATGATTAAGGATGATATGAGGTATGTTGTTGATTGAATGATGTTAGGGTTTGCTCTAGGATGATGCTAGAACAGTAGGATGCTATCGGACAACGTGGTTATGCGATTTAATCTGAATAATTGCTATTTAGGGCAAGTTCTTGCATGTTGATGTGATGTTTTCATGCTAAGTTGCTATTTTGGGAAAACGCTCGCATTCGGAACTGTTAGAACGATGAAAACTTAGGGGTTTTGCTTGAAATATGTTTTTTAAGGTGTTAGGATGATTATTGGATGTTTTTACATGTTTCGGATCTGATTTGGAGCGTTAAACGCGCGAAATTGCATTGTACAGCTGCAGCAGGCGATTAGCATCCTAATCGCATGCTGTTATAGGCGATTAGGCCCCTTAGGGGGCGATTGGCATCCCAATCGCATGACTATATAGGCGATTAGCATGCTGATTGCCTGTTGACCATCCCCAATCACATGTTGACTTTTCCCTAAATGCTAGTTTGATTCCTAATCGCGTGTAATGCTGCTGTATGTATATTTTAACATCCCGGAACATGATTTGACGCCTAGGAACATGATAGGAACCCCGGGATACACCCAATGACTTAGTAATACGTGTTCGGACCTGTTTACGCGTTAATCGGATATTATGCTAGACTAGGTGAACTGTTGCGCGTATTAAGTGTTTAATTGCATATGTGGCATGATGTCTTGTATTTATCTAAAACGTGGAATGTCGGGTCACCAATGGGATGTCGAGCCTTGTCTTACGTAGTCTTGTTGTCGGTCAAACACGCTTTTCGGACAAATAATGGTCATGGACTGGACTTAGGGACTAATGAACCCGATGGGTTATTAGTCTAACTTGACACATATCTTATGATAGGTCGCCAATAGTTGGGGCTATCATATCTTACAGACGGTTTACTCATATCACGCATACGGTTTACTCTTAAACGGAATACGCAACCTAAGGTGAGTTCACGGCCCCACATTTTACGGTTTATGTTTTCGGGGGAGAAACATGCTTAAAACTCTTTTATGACTTATGACTTGTTAAACTCTTATGGCTCATGACTCTTTATCACGTTATACTATGGCTTACTTAGCATACTATACGGTTAATCAAAAGTCCCTTAGAAACCACTAACATGGGTATATGGCGGGGAAATATGGATAGCGCTATTGGGAACTGACAAACCCCACTCGACGGTGGGACCGACGAGTGCATATTGTCTCTAATAAAACAAGGTCTACCGGTGATGACGGTAGCCCATAGGAAACTAAGGGTCACTACACGGCTTAGTCAGCAATGGTTTCACCCGTATGAGTATCTCATTCTGCGCCTAGCTAGCGTTCTCACAAGCATAGTAGTAATTGTGATGGTAAAGGTTTTCGAAGGATCACTTTAAACGTTTAATTAAAACCTGTGAACTCACCAGCATTATATGTTGACTCTTTTAGCATGTTTTCTCAGGTCGCTAAGGTAGCAGCTGTCGGATAGGCGCACGAGGTCGCACTGGAGTCGTCTCGCGTCTAGGGTCTCATTTGCATGTTTTGGAATCATGAACTTTTGAACTTATGTTTTATTTATGCATGACTTTTGTAAACTTTAAATGCTTCCGCACTGTTGAATGTTGGTTTTAAACTTATGCATGGTTTTGTTTACGTATGTTTTTACATTTAGACGTCGTTTATTGTGACCGTTGACTTAGATCCTGGTGTGTCACACGCCTCGCGGTAGAACTCCGCAGTTGGAAATTTGAGGGTGTGACAGATTGGTATCAGAGCCAATGGTTATAGTGAACTAGGACTGCATGTAGAGTCTAGACTATAGCCGAGTCTCACACACTAGACGGTCACATACATTTGAGTCGTGTCTTTTGGTAAACATACTAACCTTGTCGGGGTGTCGGTATCCTTACCACACAGTGTCACATTACCTATCTCATACTTGGTTATTCCTAGCTTTATTTATCTTCTCCTTCGGGTTTGCAGTCGAGGGAACATGTTCGTTGATCTTTTGAGTTGGTTGTATATTTCTAAGATGCGGGTACCGGGTGACTTGAGGTTCGAGCTCGGGGCACGCCTTGAGGACCATGTAGAGCAGTTTATCATTTCGGGTGCACACGAAATCATAAGTTGAAATGAATGGAAGACTTGGTGAATCTCGTGTTGGGATTAATGGTCACGTTCGAACCCGATCCTAGGCTTTTCATATTCTCTTGGTTTAGTGTTGGTGATGGGTCTGAGTATTTGTTTCTTGTTCCTTCTCAGAAGATGTCAGGACGCACTGGAGGACGCACTGGAGGACGCACCGGGGGACGACGTGGAGGCCACACTGGTGGGGGTAGAGGTGGTGGTAACATCACCTTGACGTATGATGAGCTCAATGAGATGATGCAGCAACAGTTGGGCGTTGCATTAGCTGCTTTTCAGGCCGCCCAGCAGACTTTTATGGGTGCTACTGCTCCTCCGGTTCAGGCAGGTGTTGCCTATAAGCGGTTTAAGGATTGTCAGCCTCTCAGCTTCCAGGGTACGGAGGGAGCTGTGGAGTTACTCAGGTGGTTGGAGAAGACGGAGTCGGTGTTTGCTTTATGTGAGACTCCAGCGGTGGATTGGGTGAAGTTTGCTTCGGGGACTTTTGTAGGAGCCGCCTTGACGTGGTGGAACTGCGTCACACAGACACTTGGTCTTGGGGAGGCCAACGCCATGCCTTGGGCGGATTTTGTGCGTAGGTTGAAGGATGAGTACTGCCCGCGTGAGGAGATTAAGAGGTTGGAACAGGAATATGGGAATCTTAAGATGGTTGGCTCTGAGGTTGAGGAGTACACGATCAGGCACAACGAGCTAGCAGTGATGTGTCCAGGTTTGTCTACACCAGAGTATAGGAGGATAGAGCAGTATCTTGCGGGTTTGGTGCCAGAGATTGCGGGATTGGTGTCCGCTAGGGATCCTACTACTATGTCAGAGGCTGTGCGGTCGGCTACTAAGATGACCAACTTGAAGATTTCTGAGGGTGTCTTGCCTCCTAGGGGCTCTTCTATGAAGGCGCCGGCAGAAAACAAGAGGAAGTGGGAAAGCGTGGATAAGGGTTCATCGGGGGTTCAGCGACAACCGGCAGCGAAGAAGGCTGAAGCTTCTGGGTCAGCTTCGGACCAGAAACAAGGGGGCTATGCTGGGAAAAGCCCTAAGTGTGTGCGTTGTGGGTTTCATCACTATGGTACTTGTGAGAGTTTTCGCTGTGAGCGTTGTCAGAGGACGGGGCATCTTGCCAAGGATTGTAGGGTCAACCTTTCCAGGACGACTCAGACTGCTGCTATTACTACCCCTGCTCCACAGGGGAACCAGGGTTGCTTTCATTGTGGGGAAGCGGGGCACTTCAAGCGAAGCTGTCCCAAGTTGAATCAAGGGGGCACAGGGACTGCAGGGAATGATGGAGACAATGAAGGCGGTGGCCGGTTTACTCGTGCTCATGCTTATGTGATCGGTGCTAGGGAGAACCAGGTGGATCCAGACACTGTTACCCGTACGTATTCTCTCTTATCTCTTGTTACGCTTTGGTTTTACTTATCCGCATTGTTGTGCGTTCGTGTTTCGGGTGTTTTCTTTGTGGTTTGGTCTCTGTTTCTCATTCTTTGGGTCGATGAGGGTCCTTTGGGGAGGTTACTTGGACGGTACCGGTGGGTTAGTTAAACCGATCATAGTAGTCTCCAGTAGGCCTTCGATCGGGGTCTCTTGTCTCGTACTCACATTTGGGAAAGTGGTTTCCCGGTTGTTACTATCACGTTTGGTTTATGACCTTCACTTGTTGTATTTTGGGGAAACGTTACTTGGGCACAGAGGTCGACACTCATCACTGTTGAAGCCGAAAGAATCTCGGGACGAGATTCCTTTCAACAGGGGGATGATGTGACGACCCGGAAAATTTTTCTTCTTATTTGTTTTCTCTCCTCGACTACGGGAAATTTTCGGGACGAAAATTCTTTCAACAGGGGGATGATGTGACACCCGGCAACTTCCGGTAACTAACTTTTGAAAACTTAGTAAGGCTACCTTAGCGAGTCGCGCATACGTTACACATAACAAGGTCGGTCGAGTCGAGTCGCACATCATTAGGGTTTTAACATACGCAAGTCTCGGGTCCCGGGAATTGGTGATCGGGCGGGAACGTGTTATTTATCATGCATTATATGTTTACAATCATTATGTGACTTGTCGGTATGTGAATATGGGTTATGTTGGATCAGTTTTCTCTTGTTTGCTAAGTAAGAACTTGCTATCTTGACACTTAAGTGTTTAGCAAGTCCTTGTAAATCAGATTATAAGCACAGCGGAATGTTATAAGTTAAAGCAACACTTTTTATACAAAGGCAGAGTTATAACTCCCCCTTGATGTTTGAAACTAATAAATGACAAAGTATTTATTATGAATCTAAGTTGTAAATGAGAATTAGATACTTAGAGAGATTCACAATAAATACAGAAATGGAATATAACAATGAGAGTGTTTGAAGGATTTTTCTGTTGAAAATCAATGTCTAAAATAGAAGGTTGAAGCCTTCTATTTATAGACGATTACATGCATGTATCTTGCCTAAAAAGCAAGCACAGAAACTCCAGTGACAAGTTGCACAAGTTGCAACATTGAAAGAAACAAATACAGCTAAAAGTAATATTAAACAACAAACTACTGATGCAAAAAGGCGGTGGGAAATATCTTCTGCTAAGTGCTGATGAAGGACAACTACTGAAGAGTAGTTTTGTCTTCAGTACTTCTGAAGTGAACTTGTCTGGTTTGGACTTCAGAACTTCTGCAACTTCAGCACTTCTTCATATCTTCTAATCAGCAGTTTCTTGTCTTCTCTTCAGTACTTCTATACTTAGCCAAAATGACAGAAGTGAATTAGACTAAGGTTTACAAAAGTGGTTTCACCAATCCTCTTTGTCATAACAATCTCCCCCTGGATTGATGAAGCCAAAACCTTACTAATTCCTTATGTGTTTCTTCTGTCTTGAACAATCTTCCATATCTCTTTGTACATGGTGTTCTTGAGCTGGTTGTACTGATCATCAGATAGAGATCCTCTCTGTGGTTCTAGACGTTGAATTGTGAGCAGGTCTTGTGTTGACAGTTTCTTCAGATCACTGATCTTCTTGTAAGCCCTGCTTGAGAAGTCTCTTCTTGTCAACAGTACTGAGTTGTTATCAGTAAGTGACCATCTGATGATAGGGATCTTTGACTTGTTAAAGTCAGAAGAATAGGGAACCAGACTTGTCCCTTGGGTTGATGGTCCTGAGTGCTGGATGTCTTCAGTTTCAGATAGCCTCAGGTGGGATTCTCTTCCTTGTTGTTGTTGCATACCAGGCATCTGAACAGTTGGGAGATGGTGTTCAGTCACTACTTTGGTATGCAGCTTTTCTTTGATTGTCTTTTGTATTTGATAAGCAAAAGTGGAAGGATCCCTGAACTGTGTTAACAGAGGTTTCTCCTCAATGTCAAAATCTGAATGGACTATTGAACTTCCTTCAAGTAGTACCATTTTGAAATCAGTTTTGACATTGTCCTCTGCCTTCTTCTTCTGAGCAGCAGATCTTCTAGATGCACCAGAAGTTCTAACTACTGATCTTGAAGGATCAGCAGTTTGAAACTTCTCAGGATTTGCAGCCTTGGCAGCCAAGTATTTTCTATATGTATCCATTAGTCTTTCTTCTTTCCATCTGGATACAGAGGCTTTTGAACCATATCCTTCTGCTACTAGCTCTTCTATTATCTGGGCTCTCTTGGCCTTTCCATCTTTGCTTGTGGCCATTTTGTCTGCAAGCAGTTGTGCTCTTCTTGTCAGCTCTTGCATAGAGAGTCCTTTGAGTGTAAAGGCTTTAGTCTTGCTGTTCTTGGTAATATAAGACACCAGTTGTTGTCTTTTATCCTGTTCAGCAATCTCATCAAGGCTAGCCTGCCTTTGTAGTTCAGCTGCATAAGCCTGAAGTTTTTCTTCATGGCTTAAGTCCAAATCATCCCTTTCTTCCAGAGTTTTCCAAATCTGATCTTCTCTGGCCTTTTTGTTGGCTGCAATTAAGCTCTTCTCTAATAGTTCAGCTGATTGAGAGATGGGAGAAGGGTTTAATACAGTCATTGTTGTAACAGATGTAGGCCTGATGGGATCAGATGTTGGTTGAATGGGAGCAGTGGTTCTGGAAGGTTCAGTGGTTTGAGGTTGGGAAGTGTTAACTTCTGATGTGCTGACAACTGCTGATGGTTTGTCAGCTACTGAAGGATTGTCTTCAGTACTTTCTGATTCTTCATCAGAAGTTTGGTCATCAGAAGTTTCTTCATTATGCCTTAGGGAATCTTCAGAACTTTGGGTCTCATCTTCTTTCTCAGCAGCTTCAATTTCTTCAATAGAGACACCAAACTGTTTGGCCAATTTTTCTTTCCTGGCCTGATCTTTCAGATCTCTTTCAAGGAGTGCCACTCTTGCCTTTACCCTGGCTTGGAATGACTCCTTAGGTTCCCTGATCTTCTCCCCCTTTTTGGATTCATCAATTTTAACCCTTGAAGCAGAGGGTTGGGAGAAGTGTCCTTGAAGATGAGCAATCTGCTGGCTGTTGTAGTCTATTTTGTTGGACAGATCGTTCATCTTGGTTTTAATCACTCCAAATTGGTTCTTGATGGACAGCTCCAAGTCAGCTGTATATGTTTGGAAGTGATTTCTGATGAGTGTATTCATCATGTGGTACAGGGGACCCTCTGGGCTGCATAGCTGGTTCAGGTCTATGCTTGCTTGCCCAGGGAATTGGGTAGGCATTTGCTGTGAAGGGGGTGTTTTTGGGAGATCCTCTTGTTGTACAGAGGATGCCACTCTAGGGGTTTTAGGGATTGAGTGGGCTTTAACCTGTGCAGAGGTGACTGGCTTCTTGAGCCTGGATACCTTTGCAGCAGGACCTTCAGAAAGTGCCGTCAATTCAGTAGTTTTGAATTGTGAAACATCATCCAAACTAATGGAATCATCTGAATCCCTGATGTTGCCCTCAGTGAGGACTGTCTCAGTTAAATCATGAGCTGAGCCCAACTCAGTTCTCTCATGAACCTCTGTTTCTTGGTACTGAGGATTTCCTACTTCAGGCATTAAGCCTTCATCAGTAGTTGCCACATCTGAGGTCTTAGCTATGTTACTTCTGTCCTCAGATCCACCACTGGGTGGTAACTGAGTAGTAGCAGCCTCAGATGCCCCAAGAGTCTCTAAAATTGGGCTTAAAGACTCTGGTCCACCCTCATCTCTTGGGATAGGGCTAGTAATGTCCACATCCATGTCTGATGTAGTAGTTATGTCCCCTGTTTGTTGTGGTTGATGGGGACTGACATGATCAGATGGGACATTCTCTTTTAGCCCAGAGAGAAGTTTGGCAATTTCTATTGCCTCTTGTTCAGAAATTTGTGGGGATGGTTCAGTAGTTTGGGCAATAGGTTGTTGTTCAGCAGTTTCAAAAGAAGAGTGTGTTTGATATGTTTTTCTAAGTCTTTTTCTTTTGAATTGAACAGATATGGGTGCTCTTGGTGGGGTTTGAGATGGATGAGACTGAGAGGGTGTTTCAGTCTCAACAATTTGAAGAGCAGAATGCTCAAGAGCATGTTCAGGCATCTCAACCTCCTGAACAGCTTTTCTTTTGGGTTGGTGGGTTGCAGTTTTTGTTGGCTTGGGCTTTTTGGCTTTTGGTGGTGTGAGTTTGGAAGATGTGGGCTTCAGGGGGACTTGTTGTTGTTCTCCCTGATCATCTTCTGGCCAGGCAGCCGGTTTGTTTAGTCTTGAGTATGCTTGTGATGTTAAAGGGTTTAAAGTTGAAATTTTTTCCACAAGCACCTCATTACCCAGTTCCCCTATTATGCATTGCATAATGAACCTTGGGTACAACAAAAACTTTTTCTTGGTATTATTGTGATGTAACACCAACTCATTGAAAAACAGTTTTGATGCCCTGAATTTAGTTTCATTCACAATGGAATGAAATATTGGTTGAAAAGTGGAGGGCATCTGGTCATAAGACCCTGTTTTTGGACTCAAACACATAATAATATAATGAAACAAAAGTTTGTATTTTGGTTCAAAATATTTTTTGAATATTGTAGCATGGGAGAGAGTACCTTGATAACCACACTCAGTCATGGTTAGATGAATATCAGTGTTAGCAACATGGTCAGGGGCAGCTACATCATCCAGACCCAGTCTTGTTGCTAGTGTGGCCGGTGTGATGGTCAGTTGTTTCCCTTTTATCTTTGAGTTGAGGGAAATGACCTCACCACCCATTGTAACCGTCTCAGCATTTGCCCAGAACTCATTCAGAGTTTCAGTGTGAATTGGTGGGTTTATTGTGAGAGCAGTAAAGTATTGGGATTTGACGACAAGATCAATGATCTCATCGTATTGGGACCAGCCTTCTTGTTTCTCAAGAAAGGCTCTTTGATTGTGTCCCTGTTTTAGAACTAGAGCCATTGTGGTTTGGGTGTTTGATCGAACAGTGGATTTTGTAGGTTTAGGTTGAGAGAGTTTTGAGAGAGAGGGAGGGATATTTTTGAGTTTGAAAGGATAAGTGTGTAGAAAAGGTATTTATTAGAAGTTTTAACCGCTTGAATCTTCTTTATTAGAAGTTTTAAAACCGCCTTTGGCTAAAAATCTCTTTATCAGAGGTTTTAAACTGATTAGGTCAAACCTCTGATGATGGGAAAAGTCAGATTTGCCCTTTTGACTTAAACTGCTGATGAAGGATTACTTCATCAGTAGTTCCCATTTTCTCTTCAGCAGTTTTAACATCTGATGAGAAATGTTTTTATAAATACTTTATTCATAACTTCTGAAGTTTATTTTATCAGAAGTTACACACTTTTTCAGAAAATTATCCCATACTGATGATTTTTGTTCATCAGTACTTTCTCTCATACTGATTTTTGTTTAATCAGTACTTTGTTTTTCAGAAGTTTTGTTGCAGACTTTTGTCATTTGTAAGTGGAAACCAGAAAAAAGATGGAAAAGGTTAACTTGAAATCCACCAAGGTAAACAGGATGGAATCAAGGATGGAAAAAGAAAATTTTTCATTTTGATTCCACCATGGTAAACAGGATGGAATCAAGGATGGAAAAAGGAAAAAAAAATTTTGATGCATAACAGTAGTGATTGATGTAGAAGTTTGATGTAGAGTTGGGTAGAATCAAGTGTTAACTTGGATTCTAACTGATATGCAGAAAAAAAAATAAAATAAACACTTACAAATTTAGCATTCCAAGCATGGATACTAACTTCTGAAATGTTGATGTGTCAAGGGGTTTAGTGAAGATGTCAGCTATCTGATTAGCTGTTGCTACATGCTTCACCTCAATCTTGCCTTTTTCATAGCAATCTCTTATGAAATGGTACCTGATCTCAATATGTTTAGTTTTTGAGAACTGTACCGGATTTTGAATGATGCTAATGGCAGATTTGCTGTCTACAAACAAAGGTGTCTTGGTCTCTTTGATTCCATAATCAAGAAGTTGATATTGAAGCCATTGTATCTGTGATGTACAACTTGCAGCTGCAATGTATTCAGCTTCAGCAGTTGAAGTTGCAACAGATGTTTGCTTCTTTGATTGCCATGACACTAGACAGTTACCCAGGAATTGACAACCACCAGATGTTGACTTTCTTGTCATCTTACACCCTGCATAGTCACTATCTGAAAAAGCTGATAACTTGGTATTGCTTGAAGCAGGATACCAAATTCCCAGTGTTGGAGTTCCTTTCAGATATCTAAAAATTCTTTTGACTGCAATAAGGTGTGATTCCCTTGGTGCTGATTGATATCTAGCACAGACACATGTTGAGAACATAATATCTGGTCTAGAAGCAGTTAAGTATAAAAGGGAACCTATCATGCATCTGTACATGGTTTGATCAACCTGTTTTCCTTGATCATCAGGTTCAACTTGTGTGATAGGTGTCATGGGAGTGGAACATGATTTACAGTCATTTAAAGAAAATTTGTTCAATAATTCTTTAACATATTTTGATTGATGTATAAAAGTTCCATTTGTTTGTTGTTTGATCTGCAGTCCTAGAAAGTACTGCAGTTCTCCCATGGTACTCATCTCAAATTTTGATTGCATGAGTTTCTTAAAATCATCACACAATTTTGTGTTTGTTGAACCAAAGATGATATCATCAACATAGATTTGAACAAGTAAGACATGATTTCCAACATGTTTAATGAAAAGTGTTTTATCAATGGCACCTCTTGTAAAGTTATTTTTGAGTAAAAAGGTGGAGAGTGTATCATACCAGGCTCTTGGAGCCTGTTTGAGCCCATAAAGAGCTTTGTCTAGTCTGTACACCCACTCAGGATGAGAAGGATCCTCAAACCCAGGTGGCTGACAGACATACACCTCCGCTTTGATTTTTCCATACAAAAATGCACTTTTCACATCCATTTGATAAACTTTAATTTTGTTGGAAATGGCATAGGCCAGAAATAACCTGATGGCCTCAAGCCTTGCAACTGGAGCAAAGGTTTCATCATAGTCAATTCCCTCTTCTTGAGAGTACCCTTGAACTACCAGTCTTGCCTTGTTCTTGATTATCATACCAGCTTCATCTTGTTTGTTCCTGAAAACCCATCTTGTACCAATTGGTTGCTTGTTTTGAGGTAAGGGACAGATTTCCCAGACCTGTTGCTTGTTGAACTGAAGTAGTTCATCTTGCATAGCTTGCACCCAATTATTGTCTTTGAGGGCTTCCTGGTACTTCTTTGGTTCCAACTGTGAAATAAAGGCTGAGAATAGGCAAAAGTTGGAGAGCTGGTTTCTGGTCAGAACACCTGTAGCTATATCACCCATGATTTGATCAAGTGGATGATCTCTGTGTTCAATCAGTTGTTGTAAACCACTGACAGGTGTAGGTGGCTCTTGTTCTTCAAACAAACTACTGAGGTCTATGATATCTGGTTCAGCAGTTGCAGCTTCTTCAGTAGTTGCAGGTGCTGAAGCAGATGTTTGAGTTTGGCCTTCAGTATTTGTTTGATCAGAAGTTTGAAAAACTTCTGATGGTGTTGTAGTTGACTTAATGACTGTTTGAGGAGTCCATGGTGCAGGATCCTCATCTTCAAACCTTTGATCACCATAATAAGTAGGTTTGGAAGAAGTAACAGCCTTTTCAGGTCCAAAGTGAAAGTTGTCAAGGTCAAAGAGTTCAGCAGGATGTGCTGGAATAAGAGTGTGTTTTGACTCATTGAACTTGACATTCAATGTTTCTTCTACTATCCTGGTGTGAGAATTAAAAACCTTGTAGGCTTTTCTAGTTGAAGAGTAACCAAGAAAGTAACCTGAGTCAACTTTGGCAGCAAACTTTGAAATAGATTCCTTGATGTTCAAGATGAAACATTGACACCCAAAAGCCCTGAAAAAGGAGATAAGGGGCTTCATGCCATGAAGAACTTCATAGGCAGTCTTGGAATGTCTCTTGACCACAAGAACTCTATTCTGAACATAACATGCTGTGTTAACTGCTTCTGCCCAAAAGTATAATGGCAGTCCAGAATCAGCTAACATTGTTCTTGCTCCTTCTATCAATGTTCTGTTCTTCCTTTCTACTACACCATTTTGTTCAGGAGTTCTGGGAACACTGTATTGTCTAATAATCCCTTTAGACAAACAGAATTCATCCAGAGTTTTGTTCCTGAACTCTGTCCCATTGTCACTTCTAATGGTTTTGACAGATAGAGAATATTGTTTCTCTACTTGTAGAATGAAGAACTTGATGATTTCAGCAGCCTCATCCTTGGAAAATAAGAAGAATACCCATGTGAATCTTGAGTAGTCATCAATGATGACTAAGCAGTACTTCTTTTTACCAAGGCTCATAATCTTGACAGGTCCAAATAAGTCCATATGGAGTAGTTGAAGACATGCAGTTGTTTTTGATTCTTCAATAGACTTATAGGAGGACTTATGCTGTTTTCCCTTTAAACAGGATACACAGTGTTCTTGACACTGGTATACTTTCAAAGGTAGACCTCTGACCAAGCCCATTTTTGTGACTTTATTTATGGTTTTAAAGTTCACATGGCCAAGTCTCCTGTGCCAGAGATCTGTTTCTGAAGTTGATGCCCTTGAGAAGAAACAGGCAGTGTTGTTCAATACTTTGTCTTTCTCAATGTCCACTGCATAGACATTGCCACATCTTTTGGCAATCAGCAAAGTATGATCTTCTATAATCTTCTCAATCAACTTCTGGCCTTCTGGTGAGATGATCTTGCAAGCTGTCTTTGTGAAAAAGGAAGAATATCCTTTATCACACATTTGTGACACACTCAGCAAGTTGTATTCAAGGTTTTCCACCAGATTGACCTTGTCAAACTGTATTTTGCCAGAGGAGACATTGCCATGTCCTAGCACATATCCCTTAGCATTGTTCCCAAAGGATACAGATCCTTCTCTTTGGCTGATAAAATTGTTTATCAGGTATCTGCATCCAGTCATGTGCATAGAGCCTCCACTATCAACATACCATATGCTGTTTAAGCCCCTGGAAACTCTCTGCACATAAAAGCAAATTAGTTAGATTTGGAAACCCAAGCCTGTTTGGCTTTGGGTTTGCTCTTGAGAACAGTTATAGTTTGTTCTTGACCAGGTTGAGAAATCCATGTCTTTTTGGCAATGGATTTTTCATGAAGAACCATGGTGGTATTCTTTTTAGGACCACCATCAACCTTGGTCATTAGTAGTTCTACCATGTTCTTTAGATTTTGAATCTCAGCAGTTTGTGAAACTGCTGAAGATTCTGGTCTAACTACTGACAAGGAATTTTGAGAAAAAGATTTTGGTTGAGATTTTATCTTTTTCTGAGAAAAGGTGTTTTCAGGTTGTTGTTTCTTGGGTTTAAAGACTTTTTCATAATCATTTCTGATTTGATTTCCCACAACCTGTTGTTTAAATTTTTGATTGAACTGAATTCCTTTTCTGTATCTACAAAATTCAGTTTTGTGGTTGAACAGGCCACAAATTTCACATTCTTTTGCCTTAAGTTTTTGATCAGAAGGCAAATTTCTGACAGTTGTGAAAAGATTTTGCTCATCAGTAGTTTTCAGGGTCTCAACTCCTGAAGTAGATGAAGCTACTGATGGCTTGTTGTCAGTTTTTGTAAATACTTCTGAAGTACTTTCTTTAAAAATGCCAGGATTTCTGTTTAGAAAGTTTTCATGGAAAGATGTGCATTCTTTCCCTTCAGAAGTTTCATTTGAAACAATTCTTCTCCCATCTTCAGTAGTTTTGGGAGAAAAATCTGTTGGTGTTTCAACATGATGGTATCCTATGCCAAACTTAACATTTGAAGCACTTTGTTTGTTTAGCAGTAGTTGATACCCCCTACAAGATTCCACCCATTTTTCACAAGTGATCCTGGTGTCAGCAAGCTCTTGTCTGACATCTCCCAGGTCATTTAGCATCATTTTGATTTGTGCTTGGGTTTCAATAGCAGAGTCAGTTAATTTAGAAACCTCTTTTGTTTTAGCACACAGTTTTCTTTCTAAATCACATTTTATCTGTGTGTATTTTCTTTCTAAATCATTGGCTTTGCCTTGTAGGTGCACGTTTGTCTCTCTTATGAGAGCAAAAGTTTCTTTGCAAGAGTTTGAGCATAGTTTTGTCAAAGATTCTTTTGATACCTGAGACAATGCAGATTTTGAGGTACAGCCTTCAAATGCCATTAAGGCAAAGTTCTTTCTGCCATTGTCTGGTTCTCCCCAGTTGATGTCAAACACTTTGTTGTCTGCATCAGGATTGCACTCTGTGGTGTCATAAGGGAGACTGCTCCAGTCAACATACCCCGAGGTAAAGAGACTTTGTTGAGGGGGTTGTTGAGGCTGTGGAGGAAGTTGAGCAGCTGGAAAGGGAGGGATTGATTGTTGGCTCTGCATCTGTTGAGCAGGCACTTGAACATATTGTACTTGAGGCATATATTGCTGTTGAGGAGCTTGTGCCTGTACAAAATGAGCACTCCCTTGAGTTCCATTGTTCCTATTATAATTGGGGTTATAGTTATTTCCAGATTGTGATTGGTTAAAGCTAGAGCTTCTACATTCTCTAGCAAAGTGTCCCAACTTCTGACACTTGTGACATCTCAGTTTAGATTTGTCAAAACCAATTTTTGTATTACTGGTCAATCCTGGAAATTTCCTTCCTGACCTTTTATAAAACTTGTTAGTTTTAATGCTTAGCATGGCCAGTTGGTGTAATATGTCCATTTCTTCCAAGTCATCACTGCTAAAATTTTTCAAATCATCCATGATAAAACATAGATTATCAGCAGTTTGACTTTGGTCATCATTGTCATAACCTGGGAAGATCTTTCTGATGAGATCCCAGTGGTTATGTCAATATTGTCATAAGATCCATAGGAACAAGTTGGTGAATCTTGTCCCAAAAGTGCTGTACTACCTGGTAGGTAGTCATCAGCAGTTTTACCAGAAGTTTGTAATTTCTTCTTTTGATCGATTTCTCTCTCAAAAGTGAGTAATCTCCCATGGAGTTTTGTAAGAGTGAGGGAGCTAAAATCTGGTGAGGATCTTAAGACAATGGAGTAAGTTTCCCATTTGTCAGGTAGAGACCTTAAAAATCTATGTAACATAGATACTGTTGTATAGGTCTGACCATTTAACTTTAGCTCAGAGATTAATGAGGAGAATCTTTCAAATTGTTGTGTCAAAGTTTCCCCATTAATATAAGCAAATGTTTCATATTGTTGAGCCAAAATTTCTCTGGTGTTGGCAATCACCTCTTCAGTTCCTCCAAACTGTTCTTTAAGACAGTCCCAAAGTTCTTTGGCACTTTCACAATGTAAAAGGCCAGAGTATATTTCATTTGGGAGAGCCATTGCCAACATAGAGAATGCCTTAGCATCTAGCTCAAGTTTTAGGAAATCCTCATCTGTATAGTCTTTGGGATCCTTAGGAATCCCTTCTTTAGTTTCAAGATTTATGTTTACTGGTTTGTGTGGACCATATATCACAGATCTCCAACAACCTGTGTTGGTTTGTGACAAGGTATGTGCCATTCTCTTCTGCCATATATTGTACTCATTTCTCACAAGCATGGCAGGTTTGGTGGCAGAACCAGTATTATGTGGATCCATTTTTAAAGAGTATAGATTTGTCTGATGACTCTTTTAAGTGATGGATATTGATAAAAAGTGAACTTTTGATCTTTTTATTGAATATCAATAAGAGCTTTGTGTCTGATTCTCAATTTGTTAGATTGATATGTGATCAGATAAACCAACGCTCTGATACCAATTGTTGGATCAGTTTTCTCTTGTTTGCTAAGTAAGAACTTGCTATCTTGACACTTAAGTGTTTAGCAAGTCCTTGTAAATCAGATTATAAGCACAGCGGAATGTTATAAGTTAAAGCAACACTTTTTATACAAAGGCAGAGTTATAACTCCCCCTTGATGTTTGAAACTAATAAATGACAAAGTATTTATTATGAATCTAAGTTGTAAATGAGAATTAGATACTTAGAGAGATTCACAATAAATACAGAAATGGAATATAACAATGAGAGTGTTTGAAGGATTTTTCTGTTGAAAATCAATGTCTAAAATAGAAGGTTGAAGCCTTCTATTTATAGACGATTACATGCATGTATCTTGCCTAAAAAGCAAGCACAGAAACTCCAGTGACAAGTTGCACAAGTTGCAACATTGAAAGAAACAAATACAGCTAAAAGTAATATTAAACAACAAACTACTGATGCAAAAAGGCGGTGGGAAATATCTTCTGCTAAGTGCTGATGAAGGACAACTACTGAAGAGTAGTTTTGTCTTCAGTACTTCTGAAGTGAACTTGTCTGGTTTGGACTTCAGAACTTCTGCAACTTCAGCACTTCTTCATATCTTCTAATCAGCAGTTTCTTGTCTTCTCTTCAGTACTTCTATACTTAGCCAAAATGACAGAAGTGAATTAGACTAAGGTTTACAAAAGTGGTTTCACCAATCCTCTTTGTCCTAACAGGTTAACATATGTTAAAACGGGGTTTAACGCGCAAAACACACGAAAACAGCCCCTATAGGCGATTAGGGAAGCCCAATCGCCTATAGGAGGGGCGAGTGGGGGGACCTTAGGGGTGAGTAGGGGCTGATCGCATGACTGTTCATGCGATTAGGCCCTAATCGCATGAACTTACATGCGATTAGGCTTCCTAATCGCGTGTAAAGCTGCATAATCGCGTGTTACGTGCTGGACGACTAGAAACGCCTATAAATACCACCCTTGACCTCCAAAACATCATTTGTGCAACCCTAGCCGTCCCATAACATAACCCAACACACAAACACCCTCTGGAACTCGTTTTTGCATCAAAACAACCATTTTCAAGCTTATTCCATCATCACCTCTTGAATACAAGGTGTGTTCTTCAAACCCAAACCTTTAAATGATTATGTTTTACTCCCTAAACGTCCAGACCTGACTTATAAATGTTTTTGTCTTTGAAAATCCATTTTAAACCGTTTTTAAACAAACCCACACCTTTACATGTGATATATGTGTTATATGTGATTAAAGATAGAATTTTTAGGATTGAATCATGGTTGTTTTTGTGTTATTATGATGTTTATGGCTGTTACAAGTTAGTATGATGATGTCCTAGGAGTTTGAATGGTTTTGGTTGTGTATTGTTGATACTTGATGTTTTGACCCATTTGAAGGATTTTGGATGATTAAGGATGATATGAGGTATGTTGTTGATTGAATGATGTTAGGGTTTGCTCTAGGATGATGCTAGAACAGTAGGATGCTATCGGACAACGTGGTTATGCGATTTAATCTGAATAATTGCTATTTAGGGCAAGTTCTTGCATGTTGATGTGATGTTTTCATGCTAAGTTGCTATTTTGGGAAAACGCTCGCATTCGGAACTGTTAGAACGATGAAAACTTAGGGGTTTTGCTTGAAATATGTTTGTTAAGGTGTTAGGATGATTATTGGATGTTTTTACATGTTTCGGATCTGATTTGGAGCGTTAAACGCGCGAAATTGCATTGTACAGCTGCAGCAGGCGATTAGCATCCTAATCGCATGCTGTTATAGGCGATTAGGCCCCTTAGGGGGCGATTGGCATCCCAATCGCATGACTATATAGGCGATTAGCATGCTGATTGCCTGTTGACCATCCCCAATCACATGTTGACTTTTCCCTAAATGCTAGTTTGATTCCTAATCGCGTGTAATGCTGCTGTATGTATATTTTAACATCCCGGAACATGATTTGACGCCTAGGAACATGATAGGAACCCCGGGATACACCCAATGACTTAGTAATACGTGTTCGGACCTGTTTACGCGTTAATCGGATATTATGCTAGACTAGGTGAACTGTTGCGCGTATTAAGTGTTTAATTGCATATGTGGCATGATGTCTTGTATTTATCTAAAACGTGGAATGTCGGGTCACCAATGGGATGTCGAGCCTTGTCTTACGTAGTCTTGTTGTCGGTCAAACACGCTTTTCGGACAAATAATGGTCATGGACTGGACTTAGGGACTAATGAACCCGATGGGTTATTAGTCTAACTTGACACATATCTTATGATAGGTCGCCAATAGTTGGGGCTATCATATCTTACAGACGGTTTACTCATATCACGCATACGGTTTACTCTTAAACGGAATACGCAACCTAAGGTGAGTTCACGGCCCCACATTTTACGGTTTATGTTTTCGGGGGAGAAACATGCTTAAAACTCTTTTATGACTTATGACTTGTTAAACTCTTATGGCTCATGACTCTTTATCACGTTATACTATGGCTTACTTATCATACTATACGGTTCATCAAAAGTCCCTTAGAAACCACTAACATGGGTATATGGCGGGGAAATATGGATAGCGCTATTGGGAACTGACAAACCCCACTCGACGGTGGGACCGACGAGTGCATATTGTCTCTAATAAAACAAGGTCTACCGGTGATGACGGTAGCCCATAGGAAACTAAGGGTCACTACACGGCTTAGTCAGCAATGGTTTCACCCGTATGAGTATCTCATTCTGCGCCTAGCTAGCGTTCTCACAAGCATAGTAGTAATTGTGATGGTAAAGGTTTTCGAAGGATCACTTTAAACGTTTAATTAAAACCTGTGAACTCACCAGCATTATATGTTGACTCTTTTAGCATGTTTTCTCAGGTCGCTAAGGTAGCAGCTGTCGGATAGGCGCACGAGGTCGCACTGGAGTCGTCTCGCGTCTAGGGTCTCATTTGCACGTTTTGGAATCATGAACTTTTGAACTTATGTTTTATTTATGCATGACTTTTGTAAACTTTAAATGCTTCCGCACTGTTGAATGTTGGTTTTAAACTTATGCATGGTTTTGTTTACGTATGTTTTTACATTTAGACGTCGTTTATTGTGACCGTTGACTTAGATCCTGGTGTGTCACACGCCTCGCGGTAGAACTCCGCAGTTGGAAATTTGAGGGTGTGACAGATGGGGTAACCCCTGGATCCGTCCCTACTTAGAGGCATTTTCTTAGCTATGCGTGAGAACTAATATTCTCTGAAGCATACCTTTGTTGCAAGTGACCATGATTTTGCTTTAAGTTTGTGTGCATTATAATTGCTGAACAATTGTGTATTTGTGACTAGCTAAAACAACATATGATCAGGTGAGACTTGGTACACAATTAGATAAAATACAATTTTACACGTTCCCAAAAAGATTTATGATACATCGCACCATGATTTCACGCAGGTATTAAGGGAAAACCAATTATAGCATGTAACCGCATTATTAAAGAACTTTGTTGAAGGAGCTTATTGCAAAGATGAATTAATTTGATAGATTTGGAGCAAAGTAGCAATACATACCGGAATCACCAAGCTTAATGCTGGTAAGGGTGAACATTTTGAGGTTTAAAGTACAGATAAGTCATGGTGGGCACATGAAGTGCCAATATATTTGAAAACTTCAAATATGTTTAAAGTAATGAGATTAAATGGCAGTATATGAGTTCTCTTGTATGCTTTCTGAGGTACTATGTATTGTCGCTTGCGATCGTGGTGGAGAAGAAAAGAAGGGTTTTGGGGGGACTTCCAATGCATCCATGCTTCCCTCTAACATTTCTATCACTTCATTAATAGATGGCCTCTGATTTGGAGCAGGTTGTATGCACCATAAACCTACTATTGTCATCTTTCTGGCATAATCATTTTCCTTTGTAGTCGTTATAGTATCTAATAGGAAGTCATTCTTTTGAAGACGACTATGGATCCAGTCAGGAAAATATATGTCACTAGTACGCCTAGATCCGACACCAGCGTCAACATTTTTTCTTCCACCAACTGCCATTTCTAGTAGCAACATCCCGTAACTATACACATCGGATTTATGAGAGACACCTCCAAAGTTATTATTGTAAACTTCAGGGGCAATATAACCTATCGTTCCTCTAGCCTCGAACATAGAAACAATACTCTCTTTCCTCGAGTACAACTTAGCAAGCCCAAAATCTGCTATCTTGGGACATAAATCTTCATCAAGGAGGACGTTATGTGGCTTTATGTCAAGATGCAAAATCCGAGTATTGCATCCACGATGCAAATAGTCAAGACCAACTGCTATTCCAAGGGCTATTTCATACATTTTTTCTACTCCAATATGTTCATTTGTCCCCATAGGTACTTGACTATATATATACTTCTCTAACGATCCATTTGGCATGTACTCGTATATAAGGGCTCTCTGTTTATTGTTGAAACAAAATCCCAAGAGAGTAACAATGTTAACATGGGAAGTCCTACCGATGCTTGCAACTTCATTAATAAATTCTTGCCCATTTGCTCTTGAGGAATTTAATACTTTAACAGCCACAAGTCGGCCATCTGATAGCTTTCCTTTAAACACTTGTCCAAATCCTCCCTGTCCTAATTTAACTTTGAATGAGTTTGTCATTTTCTTAATATCACTGTACTTGTATCTTTGAGTACTTAAGCAACCATATTGCTTGACAAAAGCCTCAATATTTTTCTCGTCCTCGGTTTTGTGCTTTAATGAGGCTAGGCAATTGCTCGATGGTGCTTTTGAAATACAATATATTATAGAAACAACTACAAATGATAGTAGTGCAGATACAACCCCTATAACTGCGATGATGAAAAAACAAAGTTAAATTAAGACACCTTAATAAGAGGAAATAATAGTTATAAATGAGAAAAAACGTACTCAGTTTAAATCTGAAATTTACTTTGGAACCTGGAATACCAAGAAAACACAAACAAATTAATATGATAATCCTTACAAGTTACAATAAACAAGCCTTTCTCGTGTGCAACAGTCATATAAAAATAATAAGAGGATGAGTAGTAGGCTCCTAATTTATGAAGATTTAAGTGCGGCCCATCAGTGCACCCACACAAAGCCTAATCAAGAAGATGTTAATGGGTATTTTGAATTTGTAGGTTGGTACGTAGTCCGTTTCTATTTACATTAACGAATTGAGCTTGTTTAGTATTTTTGTTTACTTGGTCCAATACTTAAACATTCACTTTCAGCATTATTATTTTATTAGATTATACCCTGGGTGCATCTCAGGATTAAAAAATCTAATATAACACATCACTTTTACATATAAAATTGAAGATATATGTACCCGCACGTGCGCACGGCCCCACATCTCCACACACGTTAGCAGTAGCGCTGACTAAACCTTCCAGAAGCCTGCGCACGTAACCTCATACATGCCAGCTGTGACTCGACAAAGATCTCTTTATTGTGCTCGCATATTTAGATTCATTTAGAGAATTCTGTGAGAGTTGTGAAAGATAGATTATAGTCGAAACATTGTAAAAACTTGTATTCGAGTGTCTATAATCGTCCAAGCAACCATTAATACACAGATCTCTTTATTGTGCTCGCATATTTAGATTGTTATATTGGTGTTTCTTCATTGACGCCATCCGTATTTCGAGCGTAATAAAACAACAATCTCTAAAAAACTTTAATCTTTCTAAAACCCAACAATGAGTTCTCTACCACTACGACCGTCCTTCCCCGGGGATAAGTCACGCACTGGTGCTGCTCAGGCAAACACCAGCCAGCCTGACAACACCCAGGAGAGGCAGGAAAACATAACAGAAGCAGGTCCGCATGCTACACCGTCGTCAGCGACTCGTCAAACTCCATCGTTTGTTTTCGTCAACCACAATGTCAACACGAGTACTCCTACTGGAAATGTTGCGTCAATGGTTAGTCCGGAGATGTTGTATGCCCAGGAAAAGGAGGCTCTAAAGGGCAGGTATGCGCAGAAGCTAATAGAACAACAACTCCGAGCCGCAGGACGACACCTGTCATATGAGGAAGGAAGACGTCCCGTCACTGTGTCCGAATGCCCGTCTAAGACCACAGGGCCCAACGTTGGAAGCAGACTAGCTAGCTAGTCTCTCGCCAAGAACGCTGGGCGGGGACACTATTTGTCCGGCAAAGATGATCTCACACAGCCCTACTACCCTCCATCCTTTAGAGAAAAGTCTAAATTCATGTCGCGTATTGCACTCACACCTCTGCCACCAAAAACCAGAATCCCAAGCAATCTGGGAAAGTATGATGGCATAGGTGATCCTGACGATCATCTACTGATTTTCAAGGTGGCAGGAAAATGCGCGGGCTGGAGTTTGCCAGCTTGGTGTCACATGTTCGTGCAGACACTCACGGGTGTTGCGCGAGTATGGTTCGACAGCCTACCAAACGGAAAGATTGATAGCCTCAAAGAACTTACTGACAAATTCTCAGATCACTTCAGCCAACAGCGTAGGATAGAGCGGGACTCCACTAATATCCTACAAGTGCGCTGACATGACAATGAATCCATTGAGGATTGCATCACCAGCTTTAACAGAGAAGCACTCCAGATTGGGCCTATTTACTTTGAACTTATGAGAGCAACTTTTAAACAGGGTGTGCGGTGTGACTCATTAATCCGCACCCTCATAGGCTACACTAGGATGCCAAAAACCTGGGAAGAG
This sequence comes from Ambrosia trifida, assembly GCA_028751855.1. Lineage (NCBI taxonomy): Eukaryota > Viridiplantae > Streptophyta > Magnoliopsida > Asterales > Asteraceae > Ambrosia > Ambrosia trifida. Next base: position 77,472,326 of record CM054131.1, on the reverse strand, counting down.
ATAATGCGGGGGGCCAAGACCTACGCAAGAACTGGAAAAGAACCGTCTGTCTGGAACAGGGTGCAAGCCCCGCAATATACGGATGTACCATAACAATCCGCCAGAAACAGAAACAACAGGCATGAAAGAAAAAGCTAGGGATCTGTCTGGAACAGGCTCCAAGGAGCCTCCCAGGCGGATGACAAGCCCATTGAAGCCATAGAATACAAGGGAAATCAATCATCTGATAAAAAATCAGCAAAGCGCAATCACAACTCTTGGACGCCCCTAACAAAGACACCAACGTAAGTCCTGTCAACAGAGAAGGTTGATTTTCTGGAACCAATAACAGGCTTTTTACGTTAGCCTCACCCTTATTTTTTTTCCTTATTTACGTTTATCTTTCTAGGTTATACAGGACAGTTGATTATCTCCTCCTTATTGTACCAAAAATATCAAAAGCAATAAAATCATTAATACCTTTGAATCTATAATGGTATCAGAGAGCAGTGATCCTACCGCTCCAATGAAATCCATGGCCAGAGACGCAGAACTGGCGACGAAGGACAATAGCGACAAAGCCGTTGATTACAACTCACCTTTCTATCTCCAACCTTCTGATTACCCTAGACAGATGCAGGTCAACGATGCACTGTTAGACAAGAACTATGCGGATTGGATACAAGAGATGATGAATTTGTTATTTGCAAAGAAGAAGATTGGCTTTATAGATGGTTCAATTGAGATGCTAGAAAAGACATCCAAAGAATACATGTTGTGGATGAGGGCAGATGCGATGATAAAAAGGTGGTTAACTACTGCCATGAAGAAGGAAATAAGAAGCAACATTAAATATGCTACCACCGCTGCAGAGATGTGGTCGGATCTTCGTGAAAGGTTTGAAAAACAAAGCGCACCAAGAGCATATGAGCTGAAGAACAAAATCATTGCCACACACCAGGACGGAGCTAATGTATGAGCCTATTATACAAAGCTTCGTTCTTTGTGAGATGAGATTCAATCCGTATCTCCTGTCCCATGATGCACTTGCAATGGATGTACTTATGATCTCGGTAAACGGATGATTGAGCAGCAAGAGAAGGAGTGGATGTACGAGTTTCTCATAGGTCTCGACAACGAGTTTGGAGTGATCAAAACTCAAATTCTTGCTACGAAGCTAACTTCGGGCCTTGGGACAGCATATCACCTCGTTGCCAAGGATGAACGACAAAAGCATATTACCGAAGATAAGAAGCCATTCATGGAAGTTGCTGCCTTCAAGGCTTCTGTTCCTCAAAACCATAACAATAATACGCCCTCCTCATAACAAAAGCCGAAGATGATTTCCAAACCAGGAAACAAGAAGAAAGAGACGCTCTCAGGATATAATCTAGTCATTTAATAAAGAACTTTTCTAACATGATACTAATTTTTTTTTTAACTTGTAGTTATCTTCATCGAATTCCAAAATTTCTCTAAAATCTATCTTTAGTATTGAACTCAATGACACTAACCTCAAGGATCGATACAAGAATCCGTAAAGAGTTTTAAGGGACAAAGAGAAGTTTAATGTTCAGGAGTTCTAGTACCAGTGAAACAACCCAAGGATACCTTAAAACTTGTCAGGGATACGTTGACAAGGTTCTATATATAATGATAAATGCTTAATAGCACTCATCGTGATTGCTTCAATGGAAGTAAGCATCCAAAAGGATTTCAAAGGTTCGCTTGTAGTAACTAAAGGAAATGATTGCACCAATTCCTAATGAAATGATCACGCGAAACATTTCATATTTTGGTGGAAATTCAGGTGAAAATAGTATTTTCACAAATATAGGAAAATGAGTTTTTCCAAACTTTGGACTAAGATATATATTTGAAACAAAGGTTTATTTATATATTTCTTTGTGGGTTAATGTTCTATGTTGTGAGAGCTTCACAACGAACCAAACCATGTCTAAAACCGAGCTTGGATGAATGAGATATCGATGCTCAAAGTTTGATGAATGAAACATTCAAAGCTGGAAATTGGAAGTAAAGTGGGCAAGTGAAACTTGTCCCACATTGGTGGAGGACAAATACATAGAGTTGTTTATCAGTGAGAGCTGCCTCCACGTCTGACGTAGAATGTTAATGACGTGTCGCGCAGACCTGCGACACGTGGAGTCTAATAGCTTCCAGCAACTGCTATTTCAGTCTGAATTGTAACAGGCGAGTCAAACAGTAATGGTTAGAAATTAAAACAGAATTAAATGAGACATTGAAGACGTTCAATGCACTTTAATTTTCGTTTTTAATTCTTTGACTGCTTTGACTCATTTCTCCAATATAAAAGAAAGGAGTCCCTTTCTTTGCAAATACACCGGAATCACCAACACTTTCTAAAATCTCTCTCTAGTAATCTCAAGTTCCTTTCTTCAAGTTCTTCAAGGTACCATTCGGGTTTTTAGAGCTAACTCCGACAGTACTTTAGCTCCGGCTGTTGTACCCTAGAAAACAAAACGAGATTTTGTAATAGACTCAGAATTTGATTTAAGAGCCCCGTGTTCAACACGATTCTCAGCCACAACATTCTGTTTCTACTCCTTTCTTATATTTTGACTATTTTCAGTTGTAATTTGTATTGTAATTTTGCTTTCATTTCGTTTGTAATTGTAATAAAATTGTTGATTTTATTTTTATATACGAACGGTTCCTACATATTACAAGCACTCTTGGTCCATGGTGCGCCAAGTTAACAATCTCGTGGAAACGTGAATACCGATTTAGAATGACCTGATTTGAGGCATGTTTAATGACGGTGATCACATGAAATATGTGGTATTAATAAGTATTGGAAATAAACAAGATAATGATGTTCAAGGTAAGGGAAAAGGAAAGTCTTCTTCAGAAGTGTCCGACAAACTGATTTCCAAACCTTCAAGAACACCGTCTTAATCACGTCCAACAATGGTTACTTCTGCCTCTGCTCCTCATCCAAACATACATTCTCTCTTTAATATACATTTTCATTCTTATTCACATGATTAAAATTGTTGTTTTCTCATATTATAGTACATTAATTTCTATGCTACATCGTAACACATACTCTGTCACTTAATATTAGATTTGTCTATTTCGGGAAACTTTCAGATTATATAGTGGGAATGATATGGCACAGTTTGTTCGGGAGTTTGGCTAGATATTAGATTTGTACATTGCAAGAAAGAAAGGCAAAAGAGGTAATCAATTTGGTTTCGTTTCAATGTTGGATGTAAAAGACAAAGACGAAATACTCAAGAACCTACGTACTATTAGGATGGACGACTATCATTTATGGTTCAGCGTAGCTCGATTTGTCCTTGAAGATGGGAAGATTAATAGTCGAAACATGGAGACAGAAAAACCGTCATCGGATCAACAACCTAATAAACGTTAAAAAAGACTCCACTAAACCGAAAAAAGCTGTTTATGAAGAAGGAGAGACGACGTTCAAAGATACACTGGTCGGTAAACAGAAGGATGAACACAATGGAAGGTCGGTTAGGATTGATAATGATGTAAACGCGTTCAATGGATTGCATGGTAGGAACCTAGTTGCTCGTATGATTGACCTTGATGCGGTGAAAAATATCAAGGTTATTTTGAATGATCCGGAACAGTGCAATATTTGGGTGGGTTGGATGTTTTATTGACGTTTGAAGATGCGGAAATTGCGGTCGCTGTATGTGATGCAGTGAAGTCTATAGTTGGAAGATTCTCGAAGATAATTGTATGGGAAGGACAATCTATTGGGTTCGAACGGTTGGCTTAGTTGAGAATACAAGGCATACCATTACATCTACTGAGTAATGAAGTGATCGATAAGGTAGGAGGACTATTCGGGAAGGTGGTTCATAAGGCAAATCGGTCTAACATGGATGGAGATTTGTCTTGTGAATATGTGGGTGTGTTCCTAGGTGATGGAAAAAGGGGTCTCTGAAGAGGTTGTTCTACGGTGGAAGGACTGGAAATTCAGAGTATGGGTTATGGAGGAGTTGGGTGATTGGGTGCCTGAATTCATTGAAGATACATCGATGCATGGGAAAGATAAATCAACAACTTCTAGATCTGTTTCTCAGCATAGACAGGAGAGGATGGTCGAAGATTCAGACGTGGATGCTCGGTCAAACGGGTCCGGTACCGGCGAAAAATCCGATGAAACAGTCAATGTGGAAACGGACGATGTGGTTAATGACTCTATTAATGATAATCAGTCAACTCCAATGCTTGATAGGGGTCATGAACAGTTCATCCTTGAAGTTATGTTTCCCTTTGACCAACTCATGGTGGACAAAGACTTTAATCCTGTATCTAATCATGTTAACAAAAGAAAGAAATACAAAAAAGAAAACCGTTGAGATGACCAAGTGGGGGACAACTGGATAGAATGAGTGGTCCAGATTGTCTCGACAACCCAACCGCCATCACATCAACAGACTCATCTCATGGCCACAAACACATCCACGTGTCCCTCAATATCTCGACAGCTGGCTTGAACACGCGTCGACAATCCTCACAATCTCCCTAAACACCGTAGTACAACCAAGAAGCCACGAGATGCCTAAGTCCAACAAGTTACAAGTAACTTGAGGACTTGGGAAGACATGAAGAGGTATAAGCAATTATACCTAAGCTACCGCACCTGTGCTACGATCATACCTAAGTCCAACAAGTTACAAGTAACTTGAGAACTTAGGAAGACATGAAGAGGTATAAGCAATTATACCGCGGCTACCGCACCTGTGTTACGATCATACCTGAGTCCAACAAGTTACAAGTAACTTGAGGACTTGGGAAGACATGAAGAGGTATAAGTAATTATACCGCGGCTCGCCCCATAGGCACAGACCAAGGACACCAGGATGTGGCATGGTGTTTCCATCAAAGGAAGTACAACCCATTCCCGGAAGTCAAAAGGTTTCGAATGATAGTACAAAGGGGGTCCGAAGCAAAGTACAACTTTGCTGACCACTATAAATACCCCCTTCAAAGTACAATCAACACACAAATGCATACACTCCGAATCTCACTTTCTCTCTCTACTTTCTCTCACTAAACAAATACTTATTCTCACGCCGGAGGGTGGTTACAGAGAGGCCCTCCCTCCTCCTCTGTAACGAGCCTAAAGGTCTTTTACCTTGTGCAGGTTTAAGCTTAGGTTCGGAGCATTCCAGATCCATTATACCCGTCCCTGTTTTAGCTGTTATTGCAGGTTCGTCCACTTTTTGTATCTTCAATGTCTAAGACGAGTTGATCGGAATCGTGTAGTAAAATGAAAGTCAAAGGCAGTGAGGTAACTTGAAGTTTCCAAGGGACGAAAGAGTACATAAAGAAATAAACACATAGTTTGACTTTAGACTTTTGACTTTTTGGGGTTGTTAAATATCAATTCATAAATTTTCCGATCCCAAGCATAAAAGCAGCAGTATAAAATAAAAAAAAAAAAATCATACATCACCAATTAAATTTGACTTGGCTCCCATGAATGCGATTGAAAATGAGTTCAACTTCTATAGTTTCATACGTTAAAAATTCCCGTTCAATTTTGTTATTATTTTCCATCATGACAAATATCAAGATGATAAGTTCAATCAGTAACTCGTGACGTTTAGAGTAGTCAGTTTGATATCTGGTATGATTTTTAATCCTAAAAAGATAAAGTGTTGGACTCTATGAGGGATTTTGAATATTACCCAACGGACTCTGGCACCTTAGCTAATAGTTACATAACCATTGACTATATCAACGTATCTAGAACTAAAAGTCAAATATTGGCAAGCAAGGGTAAATTTGGAATTTAAGAGTTGTAAACGTAAAGACCTTACCTTTACAACGGCCCCTGTTGGTCAAGCCATCGGGGCAAAAACATACGAACCCAGTAGAATTGTGTTGACCGCACCGGCCACGAGAATCTTCGCATATCTTGCACTCATCGGTCAGCCCCCATCGTAGGCCGAAACCTCTTTCCAAGACGCTGCTGAAATTGCTCGTAAGATTAGGGAACATATTGATGAACTCCCTGGAGCCGGTTGTTACCACTTCCTGATCGCATGAGAACTCGTCCCAATCGGTTTCCTCCGTAGTAGCATTAATTACATGAACGCACGACTTACGTTCATTATAATCCATGCAAGGTATTCCATATGCAATCGAAGGGCATCCAGTGCAATTGAAATGAAAACTTAGATTATTGCTATACATCGCAAAGTATAGAGGCAAGGTTCCTATGTTAATATTATGGCGCACCCGAGGGCAGTTATTAGAGACGCTGTCTAACGAAGAAGCGTCATAATCAGCTACGAATATATTTCCAAGTACGTAATCTATACCCCGGACGTAGTAAGGCTGGTCACCTAACATAATACTGGAAACATTCTTTTGACCGTTGTTGGAGCAATTGATACCAAAGCCTTCATAACCGCATAACAAGGTGGCGGATTCGCTGTCCATCTTCCAAAACGGATAGCTAATATTGATGTCGCCGCAGTAGTCCTTGCGGCAATGGGGGTAGGTTGAATTATTAGATTGTGCAAGGAGGGTGATGAAGAACAAGGGAAGGAGAAGGAGGGAGAGGGTATGAGGATAGATGAGGTGAGACATGATTTAGGAAATGTTGAAAGAACAAGTCCACTGTCCACCCCTCTATTGTGTATTGGTGTATATATAACATATATATATATATATATATATATATATATATATATATATATATATAACAAATCTGCAAGTATGACATCAAATTTATTATTGTAGTATATCTACAAAGAAAATATTATTCAATTAAGTTAATTAATTGTTTACTATCATTAGTTGTTTACTTTTCTTTAATGGTGAATTTCTTATAAGTGACCGTTACGATGTCGATCAAAGTCGTCACCCGCTAAGGCTGACCGAACCCCTGCCTCGCTGAAGTAATAGTCGGATGAAAATCGGGGTGACACTTAGAATCGAACCCCCTCGGTGGGTTTGTCACCATCATTGCGCACTATTGTCTCAGTATTTGATGCAGATGTGGATCAAACCTGAATCTCCTAAAGAGAACTCAAGTCTTTCTACCACCTATAGATTATTGCCCCTCGTTAGTTGTTTACTATCATTAATAAATACGTGTGTATATAAATATATAATATTTGATATTAACTATTTTTCAATGACAACCTAATCTTGAATACTTTTAGTTGTAAAAAATTGGAAATTGAACTTTGCCTTAACAAATTCTAGCATTGAGCTTCAAGTCCTTTTGTATTTGATTTTTTAATAGAGATTCAAATTACACAATTAGTTTATCGTTAGACCACACGTAGTGGCGAGTGAATTGGGCGTGATTCCTGCCCAAAACGCTCTACCACGCTACGAATCACCGCCTCCTTGTTTTTTGACTCAGTAGTGGAAGTTTGCGATTTCCGTAGGTAATTTTTATATACATTGAATCGGGCTCCCACCAATTTGATTTTCTGGCCCCTTCCGATAGGAAAACCATGCGGTTCGCGATTTTCAGCCCCCACCACTATTTTTTTCAAGTTTCGTCACTAACGGTGTAGAGTTGGCGGTAACAGAATGAAGAACATGAGGGAATGAAACATTAAACATGAGGAAAACCATGGAAGTGTGGTGGCTTGAAGGCTCCATGGAGAAAAGACAGGACATCAAAATAGAAACACGTAGTTTGACTGTTGACTTTTTGGTTTGTTAAAGGGAAAATCATGAATTAAAGGATTGACCAACCAATATTTGAGAAAATAAACTATAGCGTCAAAAATTTAGAGACTTCATAATATTTTAGGGAGTGAAATGTGGACGAAAAGGCTTAGGATTAGACGCTTTAACTTATCTCGGACCTACCGGTTAACCAATTAAAATACGACACGTGGCTAAAGAGGCAGGTAGATGCTTGAGATTTCTAGCGTCTTTAGCCTAGACGCAAAGCCTGAAAAAGCTAGGGAACTCACTGAAACATCTATGTCAATTCCAACATCTTAGCTCTAGACACTTCCATCGACTCAGATCTCGGCTTAGAAGCATCGGAAGGTTCAAGAGGCTTGGCTTAGACGCCTTAGATCTCGGGTGACTGAGGGAATGATCATGTGGAGGATGGTGTATACAAATCCGAATATCCGATATAAACTATGTGACGTCAGCTAATGTAACCAATAACTATATCTAGAGTTAAATGCCAATTTAGTCCCTTAGGTTTGTCAAAAATTGTCACTTTCATCCAAATCTTTTTTTTTTTGTTAATTTAGTCTCTGTGGTTTCATTTTTTTGTCATTTTAGTCCCCGTGGACTAATAAGATTCGAATAAAAGTGGCAATTTTTGACAAACCTCAGTGACTAAAATGACAAAAAATGAAACCACTGGGACTAATTTGACAAAAAAAAAAGATTTAGATGAAAGTGGCAATTTTTGACAAACCTCAGTGACTAAATTGGTAATTAACTCTTATATCTATCATTCTATGCCTTTTAGACCAATGAACGAAAAGTCAATATTGTCATGCAGCGTTAAAAGGGGATTTAAAAGAGGCAACAAATTACCTTTACAACGGCGGCTGCTGGTCATACCATCCGAGCAAAAACATACAAACCCGGCCTGTTAAAATATTACTCAAATTTGTCAATTTTATTACTTGGTATTTTATCATTTTGCATAAGTTATTTTGTGCAGGTCTTATGAGAAGCTGCTGATCATGTTGGCGTTCTTGATGGACAACATAATGTGCACACCGGTCTAGCATTGGGCTGCTCAAAGTTGAAAGGAGATTTATTGGGCCTGTTATAGAGTTGCTGAGTTTTATTGGGCTTGTTATAGAGCTGCTGGGCTTCGGCTTGTTCTAGAGTTGCTGGGCTTCGGTCAAGCCCATGATCTTTTCCACAAATCTAATCTATTATGCAGCCTTATATAACAAGATAAGTGGGTTCTAGAGAATATATAGAAAAATCATCTCAGTCCTCTTTTATACACAACATGCCCTAGGCGATTAGGGATATATCAAGAAGAGAGATTACTTTATTTCATATATCAATCATCAACAATATACATCAGTCTGTCTTCTTGAATAGCCGTATATCAGAATCAATCATCGGCTAGGTTCTCGTTTCTCATACAAAACCAATCTATATTCAGACTCTTTAGATCTTGTAAAATCCAACTGTCTCATCTAGATTCAGATTTGTTATTAGTGTTTGTTCTGATAATCTGGTAGTCGTCTAGGGTGTGAGATTCAGATTTGTTGGTTCGTTGTTGATCTGAGTTTGTCTGAGTTGTATAGATGTGTTAGGGTTTTGTTTGTATTTTAAGAGTCTTTGTAATTATTTGTTGGTTTAGACGGTTTCTGGTTGAAATAAATCTTTTGGTTAGGTTTGATATCGTGTTTTTGACACGGCCGCATTGTGATGACCGCACCGGCCGCCGGACTCTTCGCACTGCTTACAACCGTCCAACGGTTCCCAGTGTAGCCCGAAACCTTTTTCCAACGCGCTGCTGAAATTCGTCCTAACATCAAAGATCAAGTCTATGACATCATGGTAGATCGTTGTTACCACTTCCTCATCGCATGCGTAACTCTCCCAATCCGATTCCGCCCTACTAATATTCGTCAAGCACGCCTTTTCGCCATTTCGTTCCAAGCACGATATCTCAATCGCAAATTGCGGGCATTCATTGCAATCGTAATGAAAACTTATATTAACCGTACCCATCATGAAAACTAGAGGCAGGTCTCCTAAGTTAATGTTATGGCGAATCCTAGGACAGTTGTTGGAGCCTCGGGCAACAGGAGAAACCGCGAAATCAGATAGGAAGATGGTTTCGTACTCGTAGTTTATCTCCCGGATGTAGAAAGGATTGCCGCCCAAACTAATTTCGGATATGTTCTTGAAGAGGTATAAGCAATTATACCGCGGCTTGATTACCTGAGTCTCGGTCATAACTAAGCCCAACAAGTTACAGAGTAACTTGAGGACTTGGGAAGACATGAAGAGGTATAAGCAATTATACCGCGGCTTGATTACCTGAGTCTCGGTCATAACTAAGTCCAACAAGTTACAGAGTAACTTGAGGACTTGGGAAGACATGAAGAGGTATAAGCAATTATACCGCGGCTCACCCAAGCACGAACTCAGGACACCATGTTACGACCAAATGAATTGACCGAAGGAAAGTACAAGTCTCTCCCGGAAGTCAAAAGACTCCGGGTGATAGTACGAAAGGGGGGTCCGAAGTATAGTACAACTAGGCTGACTAGTATAAATACCCCCTTCAAAGTACAATTGACACACGAACACACACACTCCGAACTCACTTTCTCTCTCTACTTTCTCTCACTAGAAAAATACTTATCCTCACGCCGGAGGGTGGTTACAGAGAGGCCCTCCCTCCTCCTCTGTAACGAGCCTAACGGTCTTTTACCTTGTGCAGGTTTAAGCTTAGGTTCGGAGCACTCAGATCCATCTCAAGCCGTGCCTGTTTTAACTGTAATTTCAGGTTCGTCCACTTTTTGGATCTTCAATTGGCGCCATCCGTGGGATCAGGAGCTCCAAGCTCAGATCGAAGTAATTCCTGGGGAAAAAACAGGTCACAACCTTACTCAAGAAATGAAAAGAGTTCTACTGGCCGAAACTCTTCTTCACACCGGGGATCAACTTACTCCGATTTGCTAAAGTCTCCCAGTGAGATACTCAGCACGGAGAATGTAGATTTCCCCAAACCCCCAAGACAGAAGCCCACATCTGACAAGAACACCAAAAAGTACTGCGATTACCACCGAGCTAGAGGACATGATACTGATGATTGCTGGTCACTAAAGCAAGAAATCGAGAAAGCTCTTAAGGCAGGTAAGCTGTCCCATCTAGTAAAGGAGATCAAAGAAGGCAAACCCGGCACCACAAACATTCCAAATCCAAATGACCAAGCTGGGATACACATGGTCCGAACCATCAAGCAAAAAGGGGTAAAAAGAAGCAGTGATCACGTCGCGGAATGGATGGCCCAGCCCATCACTTTCCCCTCCATTTCACCAGAAGATTACAAAGACGGCCCCATAGTTGTTTCGGGGGTCGTGGCTGGACATAAAACTCGCCGGATTTATGTGGATGGAGGAAGCGCCACTGAAATCATGTACCTCCAATGTTTCCAGTTACTAGCCGAAGCATCCCAACAAAAGCTGATCCCGGTGTCCATGCCATTAATCAGTTTTTCAGGAGAAATCGTGCAGCCCATAGGACAACTGTCCTTACCAGTAACGTTCAGCTCAGGGAATTGCCAACGAACGGTAATCCTAACTTTCCTTGTAGTGGGCTCCAGGTCCGTGCACAACATCATCCTGGGAAGACCAGGGATGAAAGCCTTTGGGATGGTAACATCTACCATCCACGGTGCACTCAAGTTCCCAACCGAAGAAGGTATCGCCACACTAGAATCCGAAGCCGGGCTCTCTGTTTCAGAGATCCGACAATCATTAGATACGAGCAATGATGAAGATCACCAGGGAAGCTCCGGCACTGCTGTAACTGAGAAATGGTCAATACACCCACGCTTTCCAGAACAAAAAATCTCCATTGGCGCGCAGCTCCCAATCAAAGCTCGAGAGGCACTCTGGAAGTTGCTCTCAAATTCTTTAGACGTCTTCGCCTGGGAAAACTCAGACATGACAGGGGTCCCAAGATCACTAGCAGAGCATAAGTTGAACACTTATCCCGGCATAAAACCGGTGGCTCAGAAGAAAAGAAGTATGGCCCCTGACCGTGTTAAAGCTATAGCTGAAGACGTCAAAAACCTGCTGAGCGCCGATATAATCCGGGAAGTGCGGTACCAAACGTGGGTAGCCAATCCCGTCCTAGTCAAAAAACATGACGGAGCTTGGAGAATGTGCGTAGACTTCAAAGATCTCAACAACGCTTGTCCGAAGGATTGTTATCCTTTGCCAGAGATCGATGTGAAAGTAGATGCCGTGGCCGGATTCCGACTAAAGTGCTTCCTTGATGCCTATAAAGGGTATCACCAAATTCAAATGGCCGAGGCCGATGAAGACAAAACAGCCTTCGTCACAAACAGCGGCCTGTACTGCTACAAGAAGATGCCGTTCGGTCTAAAAAATGCCGGTGCCACATACCAAAGATTGATGGACGCAGCTTTCAAGAACCAGATCGGAAGAAATTTGGAAGTTTATGTGGATGACGTAGTCATTAAAAGTGGCACGGAAGAAACCATGATCAAAGACATTGCCGAAACTTTTGCTAAGTTTCGAGAAATAAACATGAAACTAAATCCCAAGAAATGTTCTTTCGGCCTAGAAGAGGGGAAATTCCTAGGGGTACTAATGTCCCGGGATGGAATAAAAGCCAATCCGGAAAAAGTTGAGGCAGTACTAAAAATGCAGCCCCCTCAAGATCTTAAAGAAATGCAGTCTTTGAATGGGCGATTAGTGGCCCTGCACCGGTTTCTCTCCAAGGCTGCAGAAAAAACCCTGCCATTCATGAATGTTCTAAAGAAGAGTTTGGGAAAAGAACAGTTTCAATGGACAACGGAAGCTGGCGTCGCCTTTGATGAGTTGAAGAAATGCCTGATCAACCTACCAACCTTAACAGCCCCCGAGCCCGGGGAGACACTCACGGTATATCTCTCAGCTTCGGAAGGAGCTATCAGTTCCGTCCTCATTGTCACCAGAGCCACTGTTCAGCTCCCGATATACTATATCAGCCGAGCCCTACGAGAATATGAGGTCCGATATCCGATCCTAGAAAAGTTGGCTCTCGCCCTGGTTCATACCTCCAGGAGACTCCGTAGATATTTCCAAGCATTCAACATTGAAGTACAATCTGAACAGCCGATCCTCCGGGTACTTCGGAAGCCAGAGGCCTCCGGTCGAATGGCCAAATGGGCCATTGAACTCGGTGCTTTTGATATCACGTACAAAACTAGAGGGCCAGTAAAGGGCCAAGCTGTGGCTGATTTCTTGGTAGAAATTCCCCAATCCACAGAAGCCGAGCTTCAACATACTCCAGCAAGTACCTGGTCCCTCTACACTGACGGGGCTTCGGGATCGGAAGGATCGGGCGCGGGAATGGTTTTACAAGAAGCTGAGGGAAAAGAGTTGCTTTACGCCATCCGGTTGGATTTCAAAAGCTCCAACAATGAGGCCGAATATGAGGCACTCATAGCAGGACTTCGGCTGGCTATAAAAGTCGGAGCCAAGAAGGTACTCATACTACTATAAAAAACTCCCTGCTATAGGCAAAGTTCGTCCAAAAAACTCTAACATGCTGTAAATACCGCAGGTCATCTCACATGTCGATTCTTTATTGGTGGCTAATCAAATATCTGGGGAATATGAGGCTAAAGAAGCCAACATGATTCTATACTTAGCTGAGGTACGGGTATTACCCAAAACCATCAGATCAAAGATGTTAGCACCAACGAAAACGACTAATCCTTGCTTCAAATGCAGGCTAAAAAATTGATGAAGCAATTCGAAGCTTGTCAAGTGATCCATATACCAGGAAGCAAGAATAAGAAGGCCGATGCTCTGAGTAAATTGGCCGCATCAACTGATGACATCACCCAGCAAGAAGTACACATGGAAGCCCTACAAGGCCCATCCATTCAAGCAACCACGGTACTATCCGTTGATACAGCACAAGATACTTGGATGACTCCTATAGTCCGGTACCTGGTGCACGATGTCGTACCAGAAGACAAAGCAAAGGCCCAGAAATTGAAAGTAAAAGCCCTCCAATACCAAGTCGTTGACGGTCAGTTATATCGAAAAACATTCTTGGGACCACTCTTGAAGTGTGTCGACCTGGACGAAGCTTCATATATCGTCCAAGAAATTCACCGTGGCATATGCGGTATTCATGCAGGTCCCAGAATGGTGGTAGCCAAGATAATGAATGCAGGATATTTCTGGCCAGGCATGCACAACAGCGCCGTTACCGAACTGCAGAAATGTGAAGAATGTCAGCGACATGCACCTGTCAGCCTCCGAGCTAAAAACAACCTCATCCCCGTGACTGCGGCATGGCCATTCCAGCAATGGGGAATTGATATCGTCGGGCCATTTCCTAAATCCACAGGGGGCATGAAGTTCTTGTTAGTGGCCGTGGATTACTTCACAAAATGGGTTGAAGCCCGTCCACTATCAAAAATATCCGGAAAAGAGGTGAAAAAGTTTGTATGGGAGCAGATAGTATGTCGTTTTGGCCTTCCTCAGACAATCATCAGTGATAATGGGACGCAGTTCGCAAACAACCCGTTCAAGAAGTGGTGCCAAGATCTGCACATCCAACAGTCGTTTGCCTCGGTGGCACATCCGCAGGCAAACGGGCAGGTCGAGAGAATCAACAGAAGCTTGGTAGAAGGAATAAAGAAACGATTAGGGCGAAAGAGGAGCGGCTGGGTAGACGAGCTCCCCAATGTCTTATGGGCTCACCGTACTAATACAAAGACAAGTACCGGGGAAACGCCTTTCAGTTTAACCTACGGGACTGAGGCCGTAATCCCCGTGGAAATTGGCTCCCCATCTCTACGGGTCCAACATGTCAGCAATAATGACCAGGAGCTACGGATGAACCTAGATCTGCTTGATGAAAGGCGAGAGGCCGCGGCCATCAAAGAGGCGCGGTACAAACAAGAGTTGGAAAAATTTTACAACTCTAGGGTGAAAGAGGTCCGGTTCAAACCAGGGGAATATGTATTTCGTTGCAACGAAGCCAGCGGGGTTGAAAAAGGAAAGATGGCCGCTTCTTGGGAAGGGCCGTACATAATCAAGACCGCTGGAGGGAAAGGCGCCTACACCCTCCAAACCCTAGAAGGGAAAGATGTACCCCGCACCTGGAACGGTGTTCACCTTAAAAGATGCTATATGTAAGCAAGACTAGCTACTTTTTTCTAAATTTCGTGATTGTAATGTGAGATGTGCCATTCCTCACCATTTCCATTTTCTTGTTATTATTCGGGATGTGACATACCCCGATAAAACATTAATAAAAAAGCTGGTCCATACTTTGAAAATTTCTTAGGTGCTAATATGAGCCGCAGCTCAATAATGAGCTCGAGATAACGAAAGCCACGTGGTATGAAAAATATCAAAAAGGAGTAGCAAAAAGAAACGGACCAAAGTGGATAAGTTTTGGTCCGGATCTCAACTAACCTAAAGTAAGCACCTAGTCAAATCTTAAACACAACATATAACAAACTCATAAGGGGACAACTCAGAACACCAGCACGCGGCATGGATAACAGCCACGTCCCGGTCAAGAAAACCCCACAAACCATGGTTAATCAACACATATATAAAGTCCGCGGATAAAATAAGGGCGTAGCTAGACACGTGGACGCACGACAAGATCGAGCTTCGACCCAATAAATTGGCCGCTTTAGGGCCAAAGACATCATCTAAAAAACAGAAAATGACAAGGTCATAAATCAAAGAAAAACATAGTCCGGACCCATGATAAGGTCCGGAATCAACCTGCTTTAAAAAGTTAATTCAAAACCAGCTAGTGGTTTCGAATCAGGTGGGACATGTCTGGAATATTACAAACACTCCGGATCTCATAAGGATCCGGGTCAAATGATAATTGTTCACAAAATAAAATTAAGAATCGAGCTTCAGCTCGTCGAAAGCTTCGGTCAGGGATTCAGGAGGGCCTGTGACTTGGTCGACCAGTTTGACAACCTTCGGAAAGACGAGGGAATCAAAGGCAAGTGCGGCAGCAGTAAGCTCTTCTTGAGCACCCTTCTTTATCAGGGGCATTTTGTCCAACGGAATCCCCTTCGCCGCTGCTGCATAACCGGCCTGCACACCAACATTGAAGCCCAAGGCATTCATGGCATTATTAACGTCACTAACGGCCTTCTTCATGATCAGCCCCTTGTGGACGTGACTCGCTATAAGCTGTGCCCCGGTGGTCAGGAAGAAAGTCTTAAGCCTGAATAACTCATCAATATTTCCAACCAGCTCTTTCTTCTCTTCTTTCCACGCCTCCTCGTCCTCGGCCATTTTCTTCTCAGCCGCAGCATACACCTGCCGAGCCACCTTCTCCGCCTTCACGGCATCATCCCGTTCTACACAACACAAGCAATAAAAGTTAAGTTAAAGTTAAAGGAAAAATCCAAACGATAAAAAAGACGTACCAGCTATTAAAACATCGGTACCTGTCCGAAGGTTGGCCATAGTGACCTCCATCTGCTTTAGAAGATCGGCAGTCTTCTTAGAATCAGCAGCGGCAGAAGCTTCGGAATCCTGAAGCCTCTTCTTCAGAAGATCAACCTCCTTAAGGGCCTTATCCCTTGCTTCGGCAGCAGAAGCCACGGCGGCCTGAGAGGAAGAGGCTTGGTTCTGAGCATCCCTCAGGTTTTTCTTTAAGTCAGCCATGGCCGGACCATGGTTGCAAGAAACTCCTTTTCGCCGTAGACGCTCACGATCAACCTCGGCATCCGTCCAGCGACGATATGCCTCGGTCACCAAGAAGTTGGATTGGGCTTGATTGACTAACAGGGCCTCACAAAGGGCAGGCGAGTCAAGGTTGTGATAGTACTCCCGGTCAGCTGGGGTGTCAAGATTAAACAGCATCATACGAGCACAAAGCCCGTCCACCACCCTATCCCCGTTCTTTATGTCCCATTCCGGGACGAACTTCTCATCAGCAATACCACCACCACCAGAACCCTCCCCTGCCACCGCTGCAAAATTATAAATGGAAAAAGCTTCAGTCTCGCACCATGATGGGGGGAAAGTATCATCCTTACCCCCCACATCGGTTTGAGAAAGAAGGGGAGATTGCCTAAACTCACCAGCAGATACATCATCAGGACGCACCATCTTCTCCTTCAACGGGCTACGAATCCCGGCAGACCCATCCAATTCCTCTTCGTCACTGAGTCCCCCACCCTGAGGATCATCCACCATTAGTATTGGAGCCGAGTCTCTGGGAGATTTACCCCCAAACAAATGATATTCAAGGTTATGGAGAAGGTTAGAATATACCTCAGTAGTATCTTCGACAAACCGAAGCTTCTTCTTCGGTTTTGAACTGGCGGTGGTGCCCTTCAGATTTTTCCTTTTCCCTGCACCCCGGGAGACCGAGGTATCAGTAAGAGCTCGGCCCTCTTTATCACCAGAAACCTCCTTGGAGGTATGAGAGGGATCGGATGATTGACGACCCGTGCTAGCAGAAGGGTCCGGTTGTTGAACACTTGTAACAAGTGGGTCAAGGGGGACTCCGGAAGACAACGCTGCGCCCTCAGCAGATGGAGCTACCCCAACAGTTTCGGTCACGACCCCCGTGGTCTGACCATCCCCACCAGCGTCACTCGCACCAACCCCCGCACCTGCTACTGGCCGAATGGCCTGGTGCGTCCTCTCCATCTGTGCCACCAAGGGCTCGGTATTTCCTAAATCTTCATTTGTATACTCCAACGCTGTATCGTCAAAGGTACTCAGCTTCAGACAATCCAACAGCGACATCTCTGTATAAATAAAAATAAGGGAGTTAGAAAAAGCTAGCACAAACACGAATAAAAAACAAAGTGAAGCTGCGGCTCTCCACTCACCCACTCCATTATAACGCACTAACGGCCACCTATCATCCAAACTCCAATTCATGCTAACCCCTCCGAGGCAGAGAATGTGCTCCGGATACTTCTGGATGTTGCTCTTATTCTCCACCAGATCCAAATACAACTTGCGGTTGTACTTAAACTTCTTGGGCAACTCCCATTCGGACGCTTCAAAGCTATCGCGCCACACCATGTCCGGGGGTAAGCATCGGTCGTCCAAAAAGAAGAACTGATTCTTCCAGTTCTTTAAACTAGTTGTCTGATAATCATGACAACTCTCCAACGACCGCCGTTTCTCGAACGTATACCAGCTACCGGCCTTGCTAAGCTTATAGAAGCACCGGAAAACGTTGAGATCCGCACCTTTCTCCAAAGCACGGCAAGAAAGCTCAAAGTGATTTATTCGGCTGAGACCGAAAGGGTTCACTTGAGAGATGTGCACGCCGTGAAACCTCAGCACCTTCATCAAAAATTTGGTAAAGGGGATGCGGTAGTTGGCAAAGTCACACACTCGGGTGTAAAAACCAAACTTGCCAACAGGGAAAGGATGTATCACTTGCCTCGGCCCCGGTAAAACCGGGTTTAACTCGCGAGGGATCGAGTAAGTATCAATAAACCGGGCAAGTTTATCCGCGGATAGAGTCGAATAACTCACGTTCATATCATCCTTCACCATCTTCAAGACTCGAGGACAAAACAACAAAACAGGAAATATGAAGAAGGATGAAGACAACGCACCTTAGGGAAACTGGAATGGATGATACGAGCTCCGAGAGGGTAAACAAGGATAAGAAGATAAGGAGAGAAAACAGTAAACAGTAAAAATGAAATGAGGAGAGGCTTTATATAGGGGAGGAAGGCGACGGTTGGATAGACAGCTGGACAAAACGAGCGGTCCAGATTGTCCCGAAATTCGAACCGTCGTCACATCAACCGTTCGAATTAACGGTCCAGATGAAATGATAGGATGAGCGGCCCAGATCACTCCGAGAAATGAACCGCCATCACGTCAGCCCTTTGAATCACATGGCCATAACCGCACCCACGTGTCATCAGAAAACGACAAGCTACAGCTGTCATCGACACGTGTCAACAATCCTCATTAACCCTCTGCAGATACCGTAACACGACCAACAGGCCGGAAGATTGTCTAAGTCCAACAAATTACGGAGTAACTTGAGGACTTGGGAAGACATGAAGAGGTATAAGCAATTATACCGCGGCTTGATTACCTGAGTCTCGGTCATAACTAAGCCCAACAAGTTACAGAGTAACTTGAGGACTTGGGAAGACATGAAGAGGTATAAGCAATTATACCGCGGCTTGATTACCTGAGTCTCGGTCATAACTAAGTCCAACAAGTTACAGAGTAACTTGAGGACTTGGGAAGACATGAAGAGGTATAAGCAATTATACCGCGGCTCACCCAAGCACGAACTCAGGACACCATGTTACGACCAAATGAATTGACCGAAGGAAAGTACAAGTCTCTCCCGGAAGTCAAAAGACTCCGGGTGATAGTACGAAAGGGGGGTCCGAAGTATAGTACAACTAGGCTGACTAGTATAAATACCCCCTTCAAAGTACAATTGACACACGAACACACACACTCCGAACTCACTTTCTCTCTCTACTTTCTCTCACTAGAAAAATACTTATCCTCACGCCGGAGGGTGGTTACAGAGAGGCCCTCCCTCCTCCTCTGTAACGAGCCTAACGGTCTTTTACCTTGTGCAGGTTTAAGCTTAGGTTCGGAGCACTCAGATCCATCTCAAGCCGTGCCTGTTTTAACTGTAATTTCAGGTTCGTCCACTTTTTGGATCTTCAGTTCTGTTCGGAGCATTTGATACCGAAGCCCTCATAACCGCAGAACTGGGTGGCGGATTCATTGTCCAACTTCCAAAACGGGTAGCGGATATCGATCCAACCGCAGCTGTCGAAACCGCAATTGGGGAAGGTTGAATTATTAGATTGTGCATGCAGAGTGATGAAGAACAAAGGGAGGAGAAGGAGGGAGAGGGGATGAGGATGGAAGTGGTCAAACATGATTTTGAACATGTTAGAAAAAAACAAGCGCACCCCTGTTAAATATGTAATTCAAATCAAAATTTGCATTCTGCCTTTAATTTTTTTGTTTTGAATTTTCAACGTCAGCGGAGTATTACACATATCTATTAATCTATTAATCTAGGGTGATACTATTTGGACACCCAAAAAATTATTTGGACACCCTAGGTATGCCTCGTATAGCTCTATACGAGGCATATACACTTTATTGTCCTCCAATCAGACAACATTCTGACAAAGAAAAAAACTCTATATTTCTCGTATTGACCAATACGATGCATATAGGGTTCACGTGTGTCCTTTTCAGTCAACATGGCAGGCCAATTATTGGCCTCATATCCCTCGTATAGACCAATACGAGTAATATTAGTACGATGTCCGGTACGATGTAACATAAAGTAGCTGCCACTCGTACCCTATATTCTCCATATAGACCAATACGAGTCATATACACCCAAAGTTGATTATTTTCTTTCTTTTCTTCTTCTTCCCTTCCTTTCTTCTTCATTTTTCAAACTTTCCTTTCTTCTTCATTGTTCAAACGACAATTTTATTGCGGGCTATTTTTTTCTCCAAAATGGCATGGTGGGCTAATATTTTCGATGAATCCAGTATTCCTAATTCTCACGAGACGACAGGTATTCCTAATTCTGAAGCAGCGGGTATTCCTTATTCACAAGAGGTTGTGTCTGGTTACAAAAAACCATTGTTGCCAGACCTGAACGAGCCGTTCTATGAACCCAATGTTGAACATTCATACGTAGGGGAAACCTACCAGCACTACGAGCACGATGGTGAGTATGCGTACGTACCGTAGTACTCTTCGTACGACCCGAGACAAAACCCGCAAGTTCGAGAAGAGCAACCCCACAACTCGCATGTTTCAGACGAGCAACCACGGTGTTCGCAAGTTTCGTATGAAACTGAACAAGATTTCGTTTCCCGAAAAGATTTGGTTACGTGGGTTAAGAAAATGGGAAAAGATAACGGTTACGTCATTGTCACCCGACGATCCAAAAAAGTTGATAATATGGACGTGAAGGTTTGGCTAGTGTGCAACCGTGGTCGCGAGCACAAGAGTATAGCCACCGAGAGGAAAACAGGCAGCCAAAAAATTGGTTGCCCTTTTCTAGTGATCGGGTTATATGACGGGAAACGTGACGCCTGGAGGGTACAGGTGAGGAATGCCGAACATAACCATGGTCCTGCTGAATATCTGGAGGGCCACGCTGACCGCGTGTCGAAGTGCTAATCAAAAAAATATTTTAAAAACTACTCCTTAGCTACAACTGACTGCAGTATAGGAAGTAGGGTTGTCGAACCTCAGAGAGTTTGTGGAAAATGCTAAGTTACTAATTTCTAAATAAATTAAGATTAACTAAAGTAATTTTATGAAGTTTAATCTAAAAGTGCTGCAGTGCTGCAAAACGGATTGATAATTGATTTTTTAGAAAAGACAATAATATGGAAAAACGGTCACTCCGGGTTTCTGACTCGGTAACTGTAAAGACAATCTGAATTAACCTAGCTAGGCAATCACATAGACATGATTCTGTTTAAATTTTTCAACCCAATTCAACATCAAAACACAAATCACAAAGTTAAATTATTCCTAGTGCAAGAAAACCAAGAAACGATAACGAATTGTAACTGTGAAAATCAGTCAAACTGTTCAAATCAGTCAAACATACAACCAGATTCAAAGACACACAAGTATGTTCATGAAACCTGGTCCTAAAACATAGTTCAAAACAGAAAAGTCCTTACAAAATAACCGAATCTTTCACCCGGAGAAACCGCAAGATGATTAGCCTTGCATCTTCATGATTTCGGCTTCAAAACTTGTTCTGGATTGCTCTGGCATCAACCGGAATGAATGGAACTGCAAAAAGTACTCAAAATCCTTCCTTAGAAGCTCTGGAAGTCGAAGCTTGCATCCCCATACGGCTGCTAGGTTTTTAATTGCGAAAATGGGCTTTTTATGGGTTGAAGAGTTATTAGAGACCCATGAACAACTATTTCTGGAATTAGAGGGTCTCTAACAACCTAAAAATGTCGCGATGGCATCTTCAGTAATTATCACAATTCATTAAGGGTAAAATCGTCATTTTCCTCTATTTTACTTCCTGGAGACCCGCGAATAACTTTTACTGAAATTAGAGGGTCTCTAATTTCAGTTCTTCCAGATTTGTTTCTTTTTTTTATTTCCAATTTCATCGAATGCTCGTCTCCTCTCCAACTAAGCTCTTTTTCTCTCGTTTTAGCCCACGAACACCTGCTTAACACCAAGACACAATTAAGTATCTAAGACATGATATAAACGAACGATAAACGATTAAAAACTATACAAAACTAATATATAAATGTGATGCATTTGGCAAAACATCACACCCCCACACTTACCTTTTGCTTGCCCTCAAGCAAATCTGCTCAGAACACTACCACGAACAAGTAACAAATACCTCAAACGCCCTCGCCATGCACTAGTTAGGGTCCAAAGTCATACCCCATTCGTAGATCATCATTAGATGTGTTAATTCAACAGGCAACCATGATGCATAATTTTGAAAATAGAACTTTCCCGACTAAGTCTAACATGCTTTCGGTTTTTATTCTCATGCAACACACCCCTCACAAATTTTTCACTCCACTCGGTTTAATATCTGGACTAGCATGTAATGCGCTAGTATTATTCACTCAAAAACCAAGTATGTAACTCTGTTATCATAGGCTTGTATAACAATCACACCTCAACTATAGACAATGCACATATCTAAAGGACTTACGGGTTTTGGGCTTCGGGTAAAGGTAGGATAGATTTGGCTAACAATTGGTTTAAAAACAATGGTTTCAACACGCTTGAATGACCATCCTTATTCACTAAGCACCATAATACAATAATCACACAACTTTGGGCATATTTGACCCATAACACATACTTCTATTTTCTTTTTCACTTTTTTTTTCATATATATTTTTTTTCTCTTTTTTTCTCTTTTTTTCTTTTTTTTTCACAACTTAAACATAACTCAATCACTTGAACAAAACATAAACACAATGGATGTCATCAATTTATTACACAAAGGTAAACAGATCAATTTAGGTAACTTTATAGGTTTAACAAACGAAAGGGTATAGGCTCAACATGGCTACTAAGGGTGATTTTAGGTAAACGGGTCAACACAAAACAAATAAATGGGTATCAAAAGAAAAAGGGAAAACCTAAATTGCCTTTATCATCTATGTGCATATCTAGTCTACAACCTCGGCATGTATCAAATCACACAAGTTCTGCAACAGAGAAACATCTGGCCTACACTCAACAAATGAAAATATATATGTATCAATCTATCATCTAGTAGGCTCAAGATCTCACCAAAGTGTGGAAATGGGTTACCGATGTGTGCATGCATTTATTACCGACAGCTCGTTACATCTAATCGGGCAAATTCTAAACATTTTTTTTTCTAAAATACCTGCTGAAAACGGTTCATATGTCTGTTCTAAAGAATTGGACCATGATTAAGGACCCACACATCACAAACAGAGACGTAATTAAAGCATTGAAACAGTCGCTTTCATGCCCGATCAGACCGCTTTTAGGACATTTTTTATTTTAAGTTTTAAATTTTTTTATTTTTTTTTTATTTTTTGATTTTTTAAAAGACTTAAAAACAAATAAAATCAAAATTTCCCCACCCCCACACTTGAATAGCACATTGTCCTCAATGTGAGCTAAGGAATAAAATAAAGCAGAAATAAAAATAATGTACAACAATAATAAAAAGGAACAAACTCCCCTGGATATATGCAGTGCGCGTATGAGTCTCATTCAGTTCCTCCCACTACGACCGTATAGCATTTCATTCGCGGTCGATAAACTGCGTAGCCTATAACAAAGAAACAAAGAAGGAAAAAAAAAAACAAACAAACAAATTGGGATGCCTGCAAACATTAGTGGTTTTCGGATCGTCCCCGCCCGAATGGAGATTGAGTACGGGCAGGGCAATCGATTATTCAAATCATATCAAGCAATCCCATGACTCAAATAAAAATAAAACTGACTCAAACACACTCAAAATAAAAATAAACTAAAATAAAACAACATAAAAACAAATAAATATACAAAATATACAAAAATCATACCCGATGTTCATTCATGGTGGTCTCAAAGAAAATTTTCCTACCGAATTCCCAATGTATGTTCGGTAGTTGACATGTCGAATCTTTATCTTCTTTCTTATCTTTGACATGTCTGCAGGATCATTGCTGGGCCACTTCACTATACTTTGTCCAAGGTCTTCAATGCTCACCTTCCTCTTTTGCCCACTCAAGCCATCATCTTCAACTTTATCTATTTTCCTCATAAATATGGGAGGAAGGTTAGGATACACCAAGGTTACCCGGTTCACAGGTTCTTCAGCAAGTGTGTCTACAAGTGGTTGTACGCACGAAGTCACGTCTACTTTAAAGCTTGTAGCTTCCTCTTCTAAGGCTTCCTCCATCACAACCTGGTCCACATGTGCCTCTTCAACTTTTTCAGCCACATCAACGTTAACCATATTCGGTTCAACAATCAAATCTTCAAGTTCCAAATCTGATGCCAGTTGACCAACTTGCTTAAACAATGCCTCAACGGTGTGGTCCCGAACTTCATTATCCTTCCGAATTCTCTTAAAATCTTCCCGGATCGCCTTTACATCTTCATGGACAGCCTTTATGGCCTCTAAGATCTCACTCAGCTGATCATTGCTTCCCTCTTCATTGTTTTGTTGCTGTTGATAACCGTAGTCAACACTCTGGCCTCCATGAACAATCGGATCAGTATTCATGTAGTAATCTGCAGTTTGTTCCCTAGATTGATAAATGTTTGGCTTGTAGTATCTTTGCTGACAGTTCTGATATTGTGGCCAATAATAAGAGGATGATAAGTATGAGTCTTCATCTTTTTCTAGCCCAAAGATAATACGATCTTTACGTGCATTATATGCTTTAACTCTCTGACGGGCAATTGGACAATCCTGCATCACATGATATGGGCTCTCGCAACACCCACATGCATCATAATCCACCCAATTCATCCGGAATTCAATTTGCCTGCAAAACTGACATACCCAGCGTAATACTGAACAAAATAGAGAAATATACAAGACAAGAAAAAAATTTTATTTTTTTGGTTTTTTAAAAAAAAATAATAATTAAGCTAAAAACACTAAGCGCACGAACTCCCCGGCAACGGCGCCATTTTGACCGCGTGTCGAAGTGCTAGTCAAAAAAATATTTTAAAAACTACTCCTTAGCTACAACTGACTGCAGTATAGGAAGTAGGGTTGTCGAACCTCAGGGAGTTTGTGGAAAGTGCTAAGTTACTAATTTCTAAATAAATTAAGATTAACTAAAGTAATTTTATGAAGTTTAATCTAAAAGTGCTGCAGTGCTGCAAAACGGATTGATAATTGATTTTTTAGAAAAGACAATAATATGGAAAAACGGTCACTCCGGGTTTCTGACTCGGTAACTGTAAAGACAATCCGAATTAACCTAGCTAGGCAATCACATAGACATGATTCTGTTTAAATTGTTCAACCCAATTCAACATCAAAACACAAATCACAAAGTTAAATTATTCCTAGTGCAAGAAAACCAAGAAACGATAACGAATTGTAACTGTGAAAATCAGTCAAACTGTTCAAATCAGTCAAACATACAACCAGATTCAAAGACACATAAGTATGTTCATGAAACCTGGTCCTAAAACATAGTTCAAAACAGAAAAGTCCTTACAAAATAACCGAATCTTTCACCCGGAGAAACCGCAAGATGATTAGCCTTGCATCTTCATGATTTCGGCTTCAAAACTTGTTCTGGATTGCTCTGGCATCAACCGGAATGAATGGAACTGCAAAAAGTACTCAAAATCCTTCCTTAGAAGCTCTGGAAGTCGAAGCTTGCATCCCCATACGGCTGCTAGGTTTTTAATTGCGAAAATGGGCTTTTTATGGGCTGAAGAGTTATTAGAGACCCATGAACAACTATTTCTGGAATTAGAGGGTCTCTAACAACCTAAAAATGTCGCGATGGCATCTTCAGTAATTATCACAATTCATTAAGGGTAAAATCGTCATTTTCCTCTATTTTACTTCCTGGAGACCCGCGAATAACTTTTACTGAAATTAGAGGGTCTCTAATTTCAGTTCTTCCAGATTTGTTTCTTTTTTTATTTCCAATTTCATCGAATGCTCGTCTCCTCTCCAACTAAGCTCTTTTTCTCTCGTTTTAGCCCACGAACACCTGCTTAACACCAAGACACAATTAAGTATCTAAGACATGATATAAACGAACGATAAACGATTAAAAACTATACAAAACTAATATATAAATGTGATGCATTTGGCAACACATCACACGCGTATGCAAGAAGATTGTCTCCCGAACAATTAAATTTGGTGGAGGAGCTGTGGGCGCAGGAGATGGAGCCGCGTAAAATCTGGAAAACCGTAAAGGGACACTTCCCGGAGAGCATGTGTGTTTTGAAAGATATACACAATGCGTGTCAAAAGATTAGTGCTATAAAGAAACGAGGTGGATCACCCATGCAGGAACTGGAAAACCTGCTGGTTGAGAAAAAATACACGTATTACACTCGGGAGGATCCTTTAAAAAATACGGTTGAGGACATTTTTTTTTGTTCATCCTGTATCCTTCAAAATGTGGCGGGCGTTCCCGCATGTATTGTTGATCGACGCAACCTACAAGACCAACATGTACCGTTTACCGTTACTGCAAGTTGTCGGTTTGACGTCCACAAACCAGTCATTTTGTGACGCTAATGCCATTGTTTATAAGGAACGTGAAGAAAACTTCATATGGGTCCTTGAGCATCTTAAGTCTATGTTGGAAGATTGTATGGAGCCGCGTGTTATTATAACTGACAGAGACCGGGCGCTTATGAACGCGGCTGACAAAGTTTTCCCAAACGCAAACAAATTTCTTTGCAGGTATCACATTTATCAGAATATTTCAAAACGCTGCAAGAAATCATTTACACACCCTGATTGGGAGGAATTTTCACGTTCATGGTCTACGTTATGCGAGTCTCCCACAAAATATACGAATATAACATGAACAACATTTATAAAGCACTTGTTAGACATGGAAGGAAGCGTAAGTTTTTACTATTTTTGTTTAGGGTGTCTGAATAGATTTAAGGGTGTCCATTCTAATTATTATATATTTTGCAGATGTTTTTGATTATTTGTTTAATGAATGGCTGGACCAATACCATGAGAAATTTGTATCTGCCTGGACCAATAGATCAATAAATTTTCACCAAACTACAACAAATAGAGTAGAGAGCCAACATACTGATTTAAAGAGATATCTTCCAAGCCCGAACAGTAACTTGACAAGAATAGTAGGGTATATCGATGATGTTGTAGTAAAGCAGGAATCCCATATAAGGAAATGTTTTGAAGAAAGCAGAAACAAAATAATGAACGACCATAAGCGACTAGCCTTCCTTGATGAACTACGCCTTAATGTTTCCATCCATGCTCTTAACCTCATTGAAAACGAATTTTATCGGTTACAAAACTTGAGGACATTTGATTCAACATGTGGTTGCCAACTATACACGAGCTGTGGGTTAGTATGCGCATGTCGCCTCGAAAGATATATAAATAAAGGTATACGTACTAATCATTTTTACTTATTGTGTGTATACAACTAAATTTTTGACATAGCCTTGTTTAATCATCTTTAATAGGTCAAAAGATTGCGCTCGACTCAATAGACCAATTCTGGCGGAAGCTTGATTTTAGAGCAGCAAAGATAATAGAAGATGATATTAACGTGGAAGAAGGATTAGATGAGGTAAAAAAGAAAATTATGTCTCAACCCCCACAGGTGAAAAAAAACATGTTGGCAAAGATTATGACGGTCTTGAACCCACTAAAAAGTAACAAAAAGCCCCCGATTGTACAACAAAATACCCGTGGCCGACCAACATTGAAGGTTCAAGAACAAAGGAGGAAGAAACAAGAAAAAGATAAAGCTCACAGTGCTGGAGACGCATCATTTGCATTATCGGAAAGCACTAGGTATCGTGTTACGAGCATGATGATGATGATTATTATTATTATTATTATTATTATTATTATTATTATTATTATTATTTATTATAATTCAGGTACGATCCTTCCCGGCACAGCTCCTATGTTCCGTCTTCACCGCACAAGTTCGATGATCCTCGACACAGCTCCTACGGTCTATCGTCACCGGGCAATTTTGATAAAGCCCGACACAGCTCATATGTATCGTCACAGGAATCTAAAGAAACAGCTTCCATAGTAAAATCCAAGAAGTCTGCAATGCGACGCGGTAAAAAAGCAGAGTCACCTGTTGATCATGGGTTTCCCTTGATCCAAGAACCTGAATCAATGAACGTTGTCAGAACATATAAGGAACATATTCCAGAAATTTTTTACCCATATATATCCCGGATAAAGGATGTCAAGCCTGATGGTCATTGTGGCTATAGAGCGATAGCTGTGGGTTTAGGGATGGAGCAGAGCCAGTATATGTTTATTCGGCAACTAATTATAAATGAACTTCAAACCCACAAAGATATTTGGACAGAGATATTTGAAAGATTCTATACGTACGGAGAATATGAGCGGCAACTGCATAGAACAACCTTTATTGGGGTAGGAAGAGCACCCGAATCGAATTGGATGGAGATGCCTCATGCAGGACTCCTAATTTCTAACGCATTGGGAGTTATCGTTCACCTGTTAAGCGCTGCGCAAAGTCAGACTTTTTTCCCATTATTGGTTGGTCCAAATCAAGTGAAGGGCCCTCGTCAATTTATAACAATTGTATTTAATGGAAACCATTTTATCAACGTAGTACTATCAGGATACTATCCCATGCCAGCACCAAACCCCATGTGGAGTCTTTGCCGATGTGACGCAGCGCGGGAATGGGAAGAATTGTACACGGAACAGATTGAATGGTATAAAGCGCTTAAAGCTAAGAAACGGGAAAATCCTTCAATTGAGGATGTTGGTTAATTACAATCTTTGAGTGGTGAATAAATGTAAACTTCTAAAAATATTATTTGAATGAATAAAATTACTTTTTATTCATTTTATGTGTTTTATTAGTTAATTTTCAATTTTTTATAACTTATGTATACTAAAAAAATTATGTATTTTAATAGTTAATAGCTGAAAAAAAAAAGTGACATAATTTTATGTATACTAAAAAAAATTATGTATTTTAATAGTTACTAGCTGAAAAAAAAAAGTGACATAATTTTATGTATACTAAAAAAAATTATGTATTTTAATAGTTACTAGCTGAAAAAAAAAGTGACATAATTTTATGTATACTAAAAAAAAATTATGTATTTTAATAGTTACTAGCTGAAAAAAAAAAGTGACATAATTTTATGTATACTAAAAAAAATTATGTATTTTAATAGTTACTAGCTGAAAAAAAAAGTGACAATATTCCTCGTATAGACCTATACGAGGCATACTCCAGTCAACATTTAGGCTGATATGAGGCTTGAACCCTATACGAGACCCCTATATGTAGCGTATTGATCAATACGTTGCATATGTCCAGTCAACATTTAGGCTGATATGAGGCTTGAACCCTATACGAGACCCTTATATATCAAGTATTGTTCAATACGTTTCATATGCTGCCCTCGTATAGCTCATCGTATAGACCAATACGAGACACATGTCTGTCCATATCCCATCAGATCCAACTGTCAACCACTTGCCTCGAGATTTGATCATTATATGCCTCGTATAGGTCTATACGAGGCATACCTTGGTCCATATTATCCCCAATACGCAGGCTGTTGGTCTCATACAAGTCAACACATTCAGACAAAACCTCTCACCCACAGATCGACCCGACCCGAATCAAACACACCCGAGTCAAAAAGAGCTGACCCGACCCGCTTCAAACACACCCGATTCATTGCCTGGACCTAAGGTATGTGATTTTTAGCTAATTTCATCAATATTAGGATAGATTGTTGATATTGTTGATATTGTTTGTTGATTAGTTTTGATAAACCGGTTTTCTTGTTTTGTTTTTGGATTTTTTATAAAATTTTGACTATCAATATGCCTCATACAAGCCAATACGAGGGATACCCGAATCGTTTTTTTTTATTGTTATTATTATTATTATTATTTCTTATTATTGTTATTATTGTTATTATTGTTATTATTGTTATTATTATTATTATTATTATTATTATCCGAAAATATTATTATTATCCGAAAATATTTTTTTATTATTATTATTATTATTATTATATATTATTGTTATTATTATTGATTGTTATTATTATTCTTATTATTATTTATTGTTATTATTATTTATTATGTATTTATTATGTATTTATTATTGTAGCAATGACGATTGAAGTTCGAGATGATGATGATCCCCCGGATCCAACAATCGCAACTTTTGATGACTTTCCTACTATAGTTGAAAACGACGTGCAGGCAGGTTGTCCTTTTTCGCTTTATGCAGCGTGTCGCTGCAGATGAACCTCGATGGGGAGGAAATAAAGGTCGAAACGACGCTAATAAGAGCTCCGGATCAGGTTCAAACTGCAGATGAACCTCGATGGGGAGGAAATAAAAGTCAAAACGACCCTAATAAGAGCTCTGGATCAGGTTCAAATTTTGTATGTAGAACCGCCTCCTATGTGTTATAAATAGGAGGTTGGTCTTAGTTATTAAGGTTGACCGCTACGTCGGTAATTTTGTATGTAGAACCGCCTCCTATGTGTTATAAATAGGAGGTTGGTCTTAGTTATTAAGGTTGACCGCTACGTCGGTAATTTTGTATGTAGAACCGCCTCCTATGTGTTATAAAACTCATTTTGGTTTTAGTTTACGTTTTTTATTTGCATTTGTGAATACAACTAATAATAATCAATAATAATAATCAATAATAAAAAATCAATAATAATAATACTAATAATATTAATAATAATCAATAATAAAAAAAATAAATAATAATAATAATAGTAATAATATTAATAATAATCAATAATAATAATAATAATAATAATAATATTAATAATAATCAATAATAATACTAATAATATTAATAATAATCAATAATAATAATACTAATAATATTAATAATAATCAATAATAATAATAGTAATAATATTAATAATAATCAATAATAATAATACTAATAATACTAATAATAATCAATAATAATACTAATAATACTAATAATAAACAATAATAATAATACTAATAATATTAATAATAATCAATAATAAAAAAAATAAATAATAATAATAATAATAATACTAATAATAATCAATAATAATAATACTAATAATACTAATAATATTAATAATAATAATATTTTTTAAAGTTAGTTTAATATATTTAAAAATTTATAAAAGATAAAAAAGAAAAACACCTATGGGGTGTAGACAAGTCCAACTCTATAGAAACAAAGCAAACATCTTTAAAACCTAACAAAAGAAGCTAAACAAAACCAAAAAACCGAAAACGCATCGTGTCGGTGACAAAAACTGAGAATTTTTGTCACATTGGGTTGAGAATAATAAAACTAATTTTCTGTAATTTTTTTATATTTTTTTAAGTTAGTTTAATATATTTAAAAATTTATAAAAGATAAAAAAGAAAAAGGAAAAAACAAAGGTATTCTTCGTATAGCCCAATATGAGTCATATAATGGGCCACGTATTGGGTTGATACTAGGCTGGTCACCAATACTGGACCCTTATCTGCCTCGTAAACAAAGGTATTTACGAGGCAGATAAGGGTCCAGTATTGGTGACAAGCCTAGTATCAACCCAATACGTGGCCCATTATATGACTCATATTGGGCTATACGAAGAATACCTTTGTTTTTTCCTTTTTCTTTTTTATCTTTTATAAATTTTTAAATATATTAAACTAACTTAAAAAAATATAAAAAAATTACAGAAAATTAGTTTTATTATTCTCAACCGAATGTGACAAAAATTCTCAGTTTTTGTCACCGACACGATGCGTTTTCGGTTTTTTGGTTTTGTTTAGCTTCTTTTGTTAGGTTTTAAAGATGTTTGCTTTGTTTCTATAGAGTTGGACTTGTCTACACCCCATATGTGTTTTTCTTTTTTATCTTTTATAAATTTTTAAATATATTAAACTAACTTTAAAAAATATTATTATTATTTATTTGAATTATTAATATTGATTAATGTTTATTATTATTAGTAGTATTATTATTATTATTATTGATTATTGATTATTATTATTATTACTATTATTATTATTATTTATTTTTTGATTATTATTATTATTTATTTATTTTTTATTATTGATTATTATTATTATTATTTATTTATTTATTTTTTATTATTGATTATTATTAATATTATTAGTATTATTATTATTGATTATTGATTATTATTATTATTATTTATTTAAAATTGATTACCCTTATTTATTTATTTTTTATTATTGATTATTGATTATTGATTATTATTATTATTTTTTATATATTTTTTTATAATTTTTAAAGCAAAATTAGTATTTTTTATTCCTAAGTATGCTTCGTATAGCCCAATACTAGACATATAACAGGCCTAGTATTGGGTTGATACTGGGCTGGCAACCAATACTGAACCCTTATATGATTCGTATTGCTCTATACGAATCGTATCAAGACCCATATCAGCCCCAATACGAGTCTCAGATCTGCCATACGAACCACACAAACACACACACAAACACACACACAAACGATCAAACACACCCTCAAACACGAACGTTGGTGGATCATCAGTGTATTAAGGTATGTTTTCTTTATTTTTTCACACGTATTGGTTAGATTTATTGATTAATTGATCTAGGTTAGATTAGTTGGGCTTGAATTTGGGGCTGAATTGGGGAACTTAGATGGGATTCATGTGGATATGATGAATGAATATGCCTCATACAGGGCAATACGAGGCATATTCATTCATGAAACTTGAATTTGGGGCTGATGAAGATGAACAGATCTGGGTTTGTTTATTGAAGATGAATGAATATGCATCATACAGGGCAATACGATGCATATTCATTCATTGTTTTATTTTTTTTTAATTTTATTAATCTTTTACTTTAATAATAACAATAATAATATATATGCAAATTTTTTATTAAAAAATATTTATTTTTAAAAATAACATTATTTTTTATAAATACCATATTTTTTTTAAAAATAACATTATTTTTTAAAAAATAACATTATTTTTTTAAAATAACATTATTTTTTAAAAAATAACATTATTTTTTTAAAATTTCATTATTTTTTAAAAAATAACATATTTTTTTTAAAATTACGTAGTATGGCGGATATATTTGATGGCGAGGACGCGGACTTTGACGTGGAGGAGGGAGGAGGACCACCACCGCCGCCACCACGACAGGTTGACCCACTTCTGGGTCACCCGTACTTGGAGTTTCCTGCTGGCAGCAAGGCGTGGCACCGCTGTCAGAAGCTTAGGAGGATGCAGGTATTATTATTATTATTATTATTTATTCTTTATTATTTATTATTGTTATTATTATTATTATTATTATTATTTATTCTTTATTATTTATTATTGTTATTATTGTTATTGTTATTAACATAATGCAGGTCGCGGCTCACAAGTTCGTTTCTTATACTGCGTTGGAAGAGTTTGGTGAGCTGGCCCGGGCACGTGATATCATCGGCGTTGATACGCCCTGGAGCCGTATGTTTGATGGTGCCCATACTCCGACGTTTCGGGAGCTGACCGTGGAGTTCTTGTCTTCCTTTACTTTCACCCCACGACCAGCAGATCGACCAGAGGAGGACGATGATCCCGAGGATCCTTTCTTCGAGATCACATTCCGGCTTGCGGGGCAGACGTTCAGGATGTCCCTACGCTCGTTCGCGTGCCGTCTGGGGTTTTACACGGAGCCTGAGACGGATACCGCGTTATATCGAGATGCTATACGCGCGACGTCTAGGCCTACGTTGCTTGGGTTTTGGGCGGTCATAGCTCCTGGTCGCCGGTTTCAGAAGGACAAGGGCAGGGTGACCGCCATTCGTGACCCCCTCCACCGATATATGCACCGGTTGATCGCTACGTCGATCCAGCCACGCCAGTCCTCCCGCGAGTGGTGCACGAGGACGGACCTCTTTTATCTTTACTGTCTATTATATCGGAGGCCGTGCGCGCTCGCGCGTTGTATGGCGGAGTGGTTTTCCTCGGCCATACACCGTCAGCAGCGGGGAGATTTATACGGTGGTGCGTATGTCACCATCCTCGCTCGTCACTTGGGGCTTCTGCCCGATGGTGACCCCCACTTGCGTCCTCCGCTCCAGCCATCTCAGTTGGATCGTAGGACGATCATTGGCATGCGCGTTACGCGCAAGTTCGCTGGGATGGGTCGGCGTTTTAAGAACGCCGAGGGAGAGCTTTTTGTGCCGGTGGAGTTACCGGAGGTCATCCCACCTTACCCTTGGGATGTTGAGGAGGATATGGTGGAGGACGTGGATGGTCCGTTTGAGGTTGATCTGGAGCCAGAGGTAGAGGATGACCCGGCGCCTCGAGAGCCACCTCAGTACCCGGCTCACGTTTACCGGGGTGCCCCTCTTGATGTTGTAGAGAGGATGCGTCGTATGGAGCGCAGTATTCGTGATCTGCGTCACGATCAGGAGGAGATGCGCCGTGGTCACGACGCTATTCTAGACTGGATGACGTGGCTGGCTGAGTCGGAGGCAGAGAGGAGACAGCAAGCAGGATTACCAGTCAAACCCCCACCAGCACCACGACCACCACCAGCGCCACGTGGGGCAGATGATGCAGATCATTAGTTTTTTATTTTCTATGCTTCAGTTATTTTGAATGTATTCAGTACTATTATGACTTCTATTGTATGAACTTGTTAGTTGATATGTATATATTCAGTTCAGATATTTATGTTTGTGATGTTTATTTACTGTTGTTAATAGTTCTTGATCAGTTATTCAGTTACAAATCAACTTAAGTTATATATCTTTGTGATGTATATACAATAGCTACAAATCAAAACTATTTAAAAAATAGAAACAATGTTTAAAAAACAAACCCAACTTCGAAAATTATACGTTAAAAATTAAGACTGTTATTGACGTATTAAGAAGACTCAATTCAACTTCGAAAAATATACGTAATAAATTCAGACTGATATTGACGTATTAAGAAGAGTCAATTCAACTTCTAAAAATATACATAATAAATTTAGACTGATATTAACGTATTAAGAACAGTCAATTCAAGGGGTGAAGATGATTATCTTTTTGCCAGGGAATATAGTGGAGATTGAGATTAGCAACTTCATGACTTTTAATCATGTGGTTGTTGGTGTTAAGAAGAGTCAATTCAACTTATAAAATTATACGTTAAAAATTCAGACTGATATGTATCAGACTGTTATTGCACGTTCAAAAAAAAAAAAAAAAAATCCTCGTATTGCCCTCGTATAGCCCAATATTTGAAATATCAGGCCCACATATTCCACAAAACCCTAAGTATGAAAAAATTAAAAAAGTTAACCCTATATGCCTCGTATA
Organism: Ambrosia trifida; assembly: GCA_028751855.1. Lineage (NCBI taxonomy): Eukaryota > Viridiplantae > Streptophyta > Magnoliopsida > Asterales > Asteraceae > Ambrosia > Ambrosia trifida. The sequence continues at coordinate 77,437,063 of CM054131.1, read as the reverse complement.
GCTTTATACGAGGCATATAAGTACGAGGTTGCAGGTGTACGTGCCTTGGAGTCAGTGTTTCCAGCTTTTTGTACCCTATATTCATCGTATAGCTCTATACGATGTATGAGTAGGGTGTCAAATTAGATTCCTTGGGTGTCCAAATAGCCAAAGCCTTAATCTATTATCTACTAGGTTAGAGTCCCATGGGGACCCACGGTTCACCCAAAAGTAAAATGAAAAAAAGTAAGAAAATAAGAATTGTATTATGCAAGTTATTTGGTTACTAAATGTTTGATAATGCAATATGTATAAATTTTGATGTTAAATGCAAAATGTCATCTAACAGTTTAATGTAACGAAATGATGGATATATCGACTAAGTAAAGTTTAATTTGACAAAAAAATATACAAAATGAAAAATATTGTATTTATTCTAATGGATTTATTATCAACATGAACATTCAAAGTGACTAAATATAGTTTTCATAACATTGAAAATATTAATAAAAAATTCAATATTCGAACTTTTAAATCAACATTAATAAACCTAAAATAAAAAACAAAGAAATCAAAATCTTATAAAGTTATTCATAAAGCTTCAAATATTTCTTTGTACACAACGTTTGATGTTTTGTTCGTAAGGTTGCCATCTTGATCTAGTATTAGTATCTTCAGCCTATCTCGACTTTTGACCAATGATGGTGCAACCTAAAACTGCCCATGTGATGGATATATCGACTAAGTAAAGTTCAATTTGACAAAAAAAAAATATATATAAACAAAGATTGGAATCAATTGTAGTATGCAAGTTGTTTTGCTTACTAAATGTTTGGTGGTTCAATTGGTATGGATTTTGTTGTTAAATGCAAAATATCATATAAGGCTTTTAGTATAACGCAATGAGGGATATATCAACTAAGTAAAGTTTGATTTGAAGAAAATTATAAACAAAGAATGGAATCAAATGAATAATACCGAATTTATTCTAATGGAAGCCAAATGAACATGAACATTCAATGTGACTAAATATAGTTTTTCAGAACATACAAAATAATAATACCGCTAAAACTTTTGAAGCAACATTAAAAACCTTACATAAAAAAACAGATAATTTAAGATCTTATAAGGTTATTCATGAAGCTCTAAATATTTATTTGTACACAACATTAGTTCTTTTGTTCGTTAGGCTTTCATCTTTGTATAATATTAACATCTTCAGTCCGTCTTGACTCTTGACTTTTAATAGCGCAACATACAATTGGCCATTTGAAAAAAAAAGGATCCTTCAACAACTCAACTCTAGATACGGATTGTCCTTGATTCTTATTTATTGTCATTGCAAAAGACAAAGCAAGTGAGAATTGTCTTCTGTTAAATTTAAAAGAAATTTTTTATTAGAAGAGGACAGACTAATTCTTAGGATAAAGGTTCGAATTTTAATGTTACTTCTTGAAATGATTTTTAGCTTCTATTACACGTTTCACCTTTTTAACAACTTGTAATCTTGTCCCGTTACACAAACAGTTTCTGATCAATGTTTTTTAGTAACATTACTAGAACAAAGTAAATGTATTAAATTTATAATTTGGGAAATAAAACTAAAAATATATACATAAGGAAATATTTTGAGGTTTTCAATGCTATAAACATAATACATAGATCATAAGCTGTTTAAATAAAATAAATAGAAACAAAGTAACATATCACATAACTTATAGTTATAAATCACAAACCTAGCTATAAACTCACTACATAAATCTCAGTTATTGCCAAAATTAAAATTTCATTTTATCGTAATTAAATTCAAATGAAAGCTTATGATCTAATACCAAACAGAACATTTTGCCAACTTACTTGATTTTGAGCAAAAGTTTAATTTAGAATGATTAAGCGCTGTATTTAAACATTCAGACAACTGCAAACTACATAGCATACTATCACAATATCACACATTACATCATTTGGGTAATATCTATATTCTAATCATAATTAAGCTTAAGCATAACACTTATCATTTAGTTGGGGCTTAACGAACTTCAACCAATGGTCCATTTTCATTACTTCAATCAAAATCTTTTCAAGTCTTGCTCATTGATAGCTGATTTTTCACATTCGAAGTTGTTATCATTGTCATCATGATCCTCGGAGTGCGGCTCGTTTTCAATAATTTATGAAAACCTCCAACATTGTTTTCCATATTTGTGTTAGACATAAAATATAGTTGTTGTAAAGATATGGATACGGTGATAAGTAAATCAAGAAGCAATCCTTAACCCATTTACTTGAATGGGTCGCTTAAATTTTACATGTTATATCTCTCCAATGGTTCAAACCGATTAGATAGCTAAAAAACAACTAATAAGAAAATGGGTCCAATGTCACATGCTGTAATATAAATTTCATATATTTTATTAAAAAATAGACATCAAAAGGATCAACCCCCAACCCATTTCAACATGTAGCCAAAAGGACCCATTGTACACACACTTTAAGCAACTTTTGACATGTTACAAAATGCCGCCAAAAAACGTCATTATTTAAACTGTGTAAATATAGTTCTTACCAATTTAAAATAGATAAGGTTTTTCTGTTAATGTTATTTTTTATATTTATATAAAGATTGGATAAAAAAAATGTCTTAAATTTTATTAAATATATTTAAATGAAAATAGTAACATTATTATTATTAATTATTTATTTAAATATCGTATATATTGTAGCAAACTGTTAATCAATAATAAATTATATTTATTATTAACTTAAATATCGGTGTTTATCTATGTAAATGGTTGACAAAACTTCCATTAAAACATTTATAATTTTTTAATTTATTGACAATTGAATGATTGATTTCGTTATCATTTATTGTCAGTTGAATGAGGGTCAATGATAATGAATACATTAATATCTTAAAATGACCATTATGCTTAATTAGTGCATTATTGAATTCGTAAGCATTTATGGACAATTGAATGAGGGTCTATTTATTGTAAACATAATATGATAACGTTAATTTTAAAATGAAAACCATTTATGGTAATGAAATAGTTTTTAGTTCATATTGTTACTTATAATAAACTGTAATAGTATATATTATAATATAATAAGGTATTACATATAAATAAAAACACATAACATGATATGTCATTAATAATAAGTCTAGTGTAAAATAATAAAAAATAAATAAAGTCAAACAATTTACGTCCATCAAAGTTCCACAAATTAAAAACAAATAAAGTTTTTCTGTTGGGGTCAATAATCAGTTAGATTGTATTATGGTTTTAATGTTATTTTTCTATTTATATAAATATTGGATAAAGAAAATGTCTTAAAGTTTATTAAATATATTTAAATGAAAATAGTAACATTATTTATTATTATTACAAATTATTTATTTAAATATCGTATATATTATAGAAAATTGTTAATCAATAATAAATTATATTTGTTATTAATTTAAATATCGGTGTTTATCTTAATAAATTGTTGACCAAACTTAGATTAAAACGTTTATCATATACTAATTTATTGAGAATTGAATGATTGATTTCGTTATCATTTGTTGACAATTGAATGAGGATCAATGCAAATAAATACAATAACATCTTTAAATCACCATTAACCACATTTATTGCATGATTGAATTCGTAAATAAACTATTATGAGTTGGATCCTATGTGTATGTATTATGGTAATAATGTTATTTTTTTATTTATATAAATATTGGATAAAGAAAATGTCTTAAATTTTATTAAATATATTTAAATGAAAATAGTAACATTATTATTATTAATTATTTATTTAAATATTATATATATTGTAGGAAACATTTAATCAATAATAAATTATATTTATTATTAATTTAAATATCTGTGTTTATCTTTGTAAATTGTTGACAAAACTTTCATTAAAACGTTTATAATTTTTTAATTTATTATAATTAAATAATTGATTTCATTATCATTTATTGGCAATTGAAGGAGGGTACATGCTAATTAATACATTAATATCTTAAAATTAGCACCATGCTTAATTAGTGCATTCGTAAGCATTTATGGACAATTGAACGAGGGTCTATATATTGTAAACATAATATGATAACGTTAGTTTTAAAATGAAAACCATTTGTGGTGGTGAATTGGTTTTTAGTTCATATTGTTACTTATAATAAACTATAATAGTATATATTATAATATAATAAGGTATTAACATATAAATAAAAACACATAAAATGATATGTCATTACTAATAAGTCTAGTGTTAGACAATGAAAGATAAATAAAGTCAAACAATTTAGTTACAACAAAGTTCCACAAATTAAAAACAGATAAGGTTTTTCTGGTAGGGTCAATGATCGGTTAGATTGTATTATGGGTTTAATGTTATTTTTTATTTATATATACATTGGATAAAGAAAATATCTTAAAGTTTATTAAATATATTTAAATGAAAATAGTAACATTATTATTATTATTAATTATTTATTTAAATATCGTATATATTTATTATTAATTTAAATATCTGTGTTTATGTTAGTAAATTGTTGACCAAACTTACATTAAAACGTTGAATAAGGGAAATTCTTTGTAAACATATCGTTTATCTGTCAACGATATTTAAACTAAAGATGTAATATTATTATTATCAATTACAACGTTTGAATATAGAATATATTTTAGAAAACTATTAAATAGCTTTTAATTATATTTATTATTAAATTATAAATCATTTTTATTTATTAAATTGGTTACCATTTATTAACATTTGAATCGGATTTAATTTAAACAAATAGATGCATGTTTTCAAATTTTTATTTACCAAAATTATTGCATGATTGATTATGTAATAACTAATTGAATTTCATATAATTTTTGTAATATTTATATGATATACTTATATGATATATTTATAGAGAAAAAGTATATTAAACAAAACTATTGTTAATGTATATATATTTTAGAAAATATTTTTATTAAATAAATATATGTAAGTATTACACTTTTATTAATTTGAACATCGTATAAGTTTTTGGAAACTATTAATCAAATTTAATTATATTTATTATTAAATGAAAGACGGAATATTATTATTATCATTAGATACTATTTTGAATATAGTATATATATATATATATATATATATATATATATTAGGAAACTGTCAAATACCTTTAAATTATATTTATTATTAAATTAAATATCGTATTTAAATTATTAAATTGGTTACCATTTATTAAAATTTGAATGAGATTCAATTTAAATGAATAGATTCATCTTTTCAATTTTATTTTACCAAAATTATTGCATGATTGATTCTGTAATAATTAATTGACTTTCAAGTCATTTTTGTAATAAGTATATGATATAATTTGGTTATTACGAAAATTTTAAATATAGAGACAAGGTATATTAAACAAAACTATTGTTAATCTATATATATTTTTGTGAAATACTGTTATTAAATAAATATATGTAAATTTACACTTAGTATTATTTTAAACATCGTATAAGTTTTTGGAAACTGTTAATCAATTTTAATTAATATTAATTATTAAAAAAACATCGTCTATATCATATGAAATTATTGACAAAATTTAAATTAAAAAATTCAATCATTTACTAATTACTAATAAGTGTATTATAAGACACGAAAAATAAATAAATTCAAAGAATTGATCTCCATCAAAGATAAACAACGTTTATCTGTTAACGATATTTAAATGAAAGACAAAATATAATTATTATCATTGGATAGTATTTTGAATATAGTATATATTTTAGAAAACTGTTAAATACCTTTAAATTATATTTATTATTAAATTAAATATCGTATTTAAATTATTAAATTGGTTACCATTTATTTACATTTGAATGAGATTCAATTTAAATGAATATATTCATCTTTTAAAATTTTTATTTACCATTGATTCTGTAATAATTAATTGGCTTTCATATAATTAAATATCGTATAAAAATTATTAAATTGGTTACCATTTAGTAATAATTATATGATATAATTTGGTCATTACGAAAATTTAAAATATAGAGACAAAGTATATTAAACAAAACTATTGTTAATCTACATATATATTTTTGGGAAATATTTTTTATTAAATAAGTATATGTAAATATTACACTAATATAAAATGATAGTCTTGGTAATAATAATATGTCTTGCATAACACATACGGTTCGTATATTGAATTACATACACAAAACGTGAATTTTCATTTAATGGTATTTAAATGAATAACTTAAATTAAGAAATTCAATCATTTACTAATTTATTGACTAAATGAATGAATTATTTTGTTAGCATTTATTGACAATAGACTGAGAATCAATGTGTATGAATAGATTAATCTCTACAAATTACCATTTATTGAAAATTAATGAGAATTTAAATTCGAGAATATTGTAACAACTTTGGATTATAGCCCAAATTCGTAAAATATATTAAATGAAAATTATAATCAACTTTTTCTTTATACTAACTTTTAACTTAATTATCGTGCTTATATTACGAAATTGTTGACAAATGTTAAATTAAAAAATTCAATCATTTACTATATTGTTGCAAATTTAATTATTGATTTGGTTAACATTTATTTAAAATTTAATGAGGGTCAATGCCAATAAATACAATCAGAATTTAAAAATTCTTATTAATGTCAATAATAGAATTTCCATAAAATCGTGAATACGCAAATAACAAACCTAGCGACTTGTGAAGCAATTTCTGCACGAACTGGCACAGATCAAGCGTAACCATTGTGTATGTTTTTAGACAATAGAAATTTGTTCATGGCCATCAGCACAGTCTGGAAAGGCACGTAAAAAACAACATTAAAAATGAAAGAACCATTTGTTAAATTAAATAGACATATGAACATAAAAAAAATCAAACATACCAAAACTATTGACGAAGGGTCATGCAAAACCTTGAAGAATTGAGGTCCATTGTGATAAGACATAATAGCGTTTGTGTGTTTGGATCAAATCCTGTTTCTTTGTTTTTTTTTTCAAATAAGAAGCATAAAACTATTCAAATGTCAAAATAAAGTTATGTATTTTTCTAGAAATGTTAAAACACAATATGATTATAAATGAGTTGAAATCTTCATCAACTATTGTAAAAGTTGATAAACTTGAAACATGATCAATCGATACTTAAAATCGGTCAACATCCGATTGTTTTTTAATCGAATATTAAATAATTATCATTGGAAAGAAATTAGGATTATTACTCCCTTTTTTTATTTGTCACGATGATACTAACCCAGAATTGTTGTTTATCTTCGGCCAAATAGAAAGTATTATGGATTCAATCGGATGTTGACATAACACTAATAAAGTTAAGAATAAAAATGAAGTGAATCATAATAATATGAATCAACGTTAGAAAAAGTAGGATCAACCATTACCTTGATAAAATTGAATGATTAAATCCGATTAAAGATGTTGAATCGGTTTTGGAGGATCAAAGATTATGCAAAATGAAGGAAGAGGATAAAAAACTTTCTTAGGAAGAATTGGAGAGATGTGTTTTGGAGAATGAAAAAAAAATATAAAAACGGTTTATATAGTGTAAAAGTCGAAGCCCCATTTCTAATTTGGATCCAAGTAGACACTCTCTAAGGCCTCCATTCGACCCGAGTGTATTGAATTATTATATAGATAGATTATCTATATCTATCTATCTATCTATCTATCTATCTATCTATCTATACATATAATAAACCAAAGCCATTTTAATGACATGACACTCAAAGAGGCATTCTCTTCTTTGATGGTGCCATGTGTCATCCCATGTGGCATTGAGATATTTTAGGAAAAAAATAATTTAAAAACAAAATTGGATTTTTCACCCTCAAGTTTCCTCCCATAATTTTTAAACGTTAATATCTTTAATATACGAGATTTTTTAAAGAAAAAAATTACACCAAATTAACGAGCGTTTTATTATCTTTCCAACGAGTACCATAGTGCTATATAAAAAACGGAGAAATTTTTTTGTGGGGTTTTGTTCATACAGGAAAAAAAAACACAAAGTGTTCAGGTAAATCATTAATCATGTATAGACAAGTCACTAATTATGTTTAAAATCAGTAAATATGATTTTTTTTTCAACCAGAGCCGAATAGGTTAATAGAGTTACACGTTGTTTTAAGTTAGGTATCAATATTAGTATGTTTGAGTTGTACATTTGTTTAGTCTTTAGGATAGGTGTTAATATTAGAGTTACATTAAAGTTCTACGTTCTTTTAGGTTAGGTGTTAGCATTAGAGTTGTGCATTGTTAATTTGTTTTAGGTTAGATATTAATATTAGAGTTATACATCAGTCTATTTCATATGTAAAATTGATGTATCATATTAAATTTCTCAACCCGAGACGCTCCCGGGGTATAATCTAGTTAATATATATAAAAGAATTAAGCATTGCTGACGTGGCGTGCAATGGTCACTTCAACCTCTTCATGAAACTGACACATGGCATCATAATTGAAAGATTTTAGTGTTTTTGAATTATTTCCTTTTTTAATTAAATTGAGTTATTTTAGCAAAAGAATTTAAAAATAAATTTAAAATTTTCTCTATCATATTTCCTCCCATAATTTTTAAATGTTTATATCTTTTATATACGGAATTTTTTAAAGAAAAAAATTATACCAAATTAACGAGCGTTTTATTATCTTTACAACGAGTACCATAGTGCTATATAAAAAATGGAGAAAAAATCGACTATTTTTTGTGAGGTTTCGTTCATACAGGAAAAAAAACACACAAAGTGTTTATGTTATTCATTAATCATGTTTTTTCTTTTAAACCAGGTTCTTATCTACGATGTTGAAAATCAGCCCAATTGCCATGTTATCATTGGAATTTTACTAGGTATACTTCATCAAGAGAAGCTATGAGAAAGAATCGCGCAACACTGCAACACATGGTGTCAGCTTATAGCAAGGTTATTTTTTTTATTTATTTAATTACAAGAATAATAATTATTACTATTAGTATTAGTATTATTAGAATGGTTATATTTTTCAACCCGGGAAGAATTGATAGTTGCTGACGTGACGTTCAATGGTGGCCCCAACCATCTCTTGATTATGCCACGTGGCATAATGAGATGCAATGGTTACAACTTCCAACTTAATTGTTTGTTTAGTTGATTAGGTTAGGAATTATAAGAGCCATTAGAATGTGATAAATTAGAGAGATGTGATGAGTTTTTGAATAGTTGCAGCTTACATAAGTGATTCTTTAGATGATTACTGATTAGGTTTTAGATTAGGGAATATGAGTTATTACTGATTAGAATACTATGAACATGCAATGATTGAGAGATTTTGTGGTTAGTTAACTTGAGCCATTTGCAATAGGTTATCACGTAAAATTAAATTTTTCAACCCCGGGACCCTCCCGGGGTAATCAGCTAGTCTATACATATAATAAACCAAAGCCATTTTAATGGCATGGCATTCAAAGAGGCATTCTCCTCCTTGAGCGTGCCATGTGTCATCCAATGTGGCATTGAGATATTTTAGGAAAAAAAATTAAAAACAAATTTTGATTTTTATCTTTTATCTCTTATCTTTCCTCCAACAATTTTTAAACGTTAATATATTTTATATAAGACATTATTTAAAGAAAAAAATTACGCCAAATTAACGAGCGTTTTATTATCTTTCCAACGAGTACCATAGTGTTATATAAAAACGGAGAAAAAAACGATTATTTTTTTGCAGGGTTCATACAGGAAAAAAAAAACACAAAAAAAATGACTATTTTTTGTAACCCGATAGGTATTGTGTCGGGTTTGGGATTAGTTTTAAAAAAAATTGTGAGTTTGGGTCGGGTATGGGAGTAGGTGATACCCGACCCGATTACCCGAAACAACATACCCAAATACCCGAACTATATACCCGATCATATACCTATGAATTTTTCAACGCATCATATAACCCTTAGACTAATGCGTTCCATATTTCAATAATTAAGTTTTTTTTTCTTATTTAATGTTAGTTCTTTTTAGAATGATCGATTACAAACTTCCGAATTCATTTGTAATGGCACTAGATTTATACCATAGCGCAGAGATTCGTTTTTTTTATATTTGAATATGATAACTTATGGCTGAGATTTGTTTAAAATAATAAAAATAATAATAATAATAATAATAATAATAATAATAATAATAATAATAATTTATTATGTCATATTAGATAGTTCAACTCGGGACACTCCCGGAATAAAAACTAGTTTGTTAAATATGTAATTCAAATTAAGTGTGCCTGGCTTCCATGTGTTATACACCAAGCCGCAGGCTCGTTAAAGAGTGCCGCGTGAAGGAACAAATCTACGAGATATTATTTTGCAATTTTTTTTTTTTTTTACTATGGAGGTGTAATACCTCATGTTTAAAGTGTTTTTTTTCTTATAAATGACTTTTACTTTTAATCCCGGCCAAACTTTTAATATTTTATTATTATGTAATCACAACTTTTACTTTCAACTTTATTTTTTATCATTGCAAATTTGTGGCTTTTTATTTTGTTTGAAATTAAGTTACCATGGTGTAACGTGCCTATATGGTTCAGCGTTTTTAGGTACCGTAGTTTTGTGAGTTAACGAAGCACATCTTTGTTTGTGATTCAACGTTTTTACTTTTATATTTTCCTGTTTAACATGTTCGTCACAACGCCATGTTCAAGATCAACTTAGTTATTCTTTTTATGTTTTACGTCTTGGTCTAGTTTCTTCGCATTAACACACCGCGCAACTTTAGTGTCGATGTTCACTGGCGGTGATGTGACATTGCTACTATTTGACACGGTTTTATGCCTCTGCCACAACACGGGGGCTTAATACTAGCATAATTAAAAATAAGCAAAATTTAATATTGTCAACTTAAATTTGAAACCATATTCAATTGCGTAATTTATAACCGGAAAACTTAGGATGTCTACCTAAGAAACTAAAACCATAAGTGGTGCATAACTATAGATTGTGTATTAGAAAACTTAAAGGATTTGCTATCTTCTACCCAATTTGCTTAGTGCAGTACCCGGGCCATCAATTGCCACCAATTCTCGGGAAAACCCAACCACTCACTCGTCCGAAGGCACGACGTTGTAAGAGTCGGTAAAACCCGTCGGGATCAGAACTCGAACCCAAGCCAATGGCCGGGTCATCCCTCATTTCCCATCCACCAATGTCCTCCAAATGTAACTAGTGGGAATTGAACCCAAACCTCCCATAAGAAACTTTAGGCCCTCAACCAACTGGGCTACATAAGGAAAATGAAAGAATACCTTTTTGTTCATGGATTAGGGGAAGTAAAAGTGTTGGTTGAAGGATAGTTGAAAACTAGTTCGTGTGTCACATATGTTACAAGGCAAAGGAGGAATATATTGAGTATGAAACAATTATTATATCAAAGGACCGAGCTATTGTTGAAGGGAAGGATTGCAAGTTGCGAAAAATCTTTGAAGGCAAAACAAAGAAAGATGCATGATGGAGATTGAATTGTCGGACCACAACGGTAGAACTTGAGGTAACGGATAGAAGATGAGCAAATTAAACATTGAGTTGAAGATGTAAAATGAATATTAAGTGGAAGTGGGGTAGCTTGAAGTTTCCATGGAGGAAAATACAAAAAAGGAAATAAGTATCTTGACTTGAGACTTTTGAGGTTGTTGAATATTTAATTACAAATTTAATTTGAGTTAGTTTCCTAGAAAGCTATTTATTGAAAATGAGACTTTAACTTCAATGGTAAGACTAGGGCTGTGCAACGGTTCAGAACCGGACCGAACCGAACCGAACCGGACCGAACCGCGAACCGTTTATTCCAAAATATGAGAACCGGAACCGGAACCGATAATTACTAAACGATTCGGTTCCAGAACCGGGTGAAGCGGTTCTCATGAAACGGTTCTAGACCGGAACCGGTTGTCAATAAAATCCTAAAATTAACATTAACAATTAAATAAAAAAATAAGCAAAAACAATTATTTTTCTTAAAAAAATTATCAACGGTTTGTGTTAAACATGGTTACTAAAAGTATAGCTGTTTGCGTATCAAAATATGTTTTGTTTGGATCAAATCATTCTTTTTATACAGATTAAACGGGTCAGAACAAGCTGTGCTGACTGCTAACCATCACATAAGGCAATACTCTACATTCCTACCAAGTAAAACAATTTAAAAGTGTTAAGAATTATAAAGAAGAAAACAGCACATTCTATTTCAAACTAATAATAGAATATTTAAATATTTAATTTAATTCAAAACGGTTCTAACGGTTCTTAACTGGACCCGTCGGTTCTAACCGGAACCGAACCGGGAACCGATTATGTCAAATATGAGAACCGGAACCGGAACCTATAACATTAATTCGGTTCGGTTCTAGCGGTTTCGGGTCGGTTTCACGGTTTTCGCGGTTCGGAACCGTTTATTGCTCACCCCTAGGTAAGACTATCAGGAGTGGGGGCGGGAGGGGGGGGGGGGAACACCGCCGTCGGTAGGGCGGGAAGGCTGGCGTGGGGCGGAGGGCGGGAGGGGCTTCACCGGCGTGGGGGGAGTGTGGGGGGACACGTGGCATCGTGGCATTGGGCCATTTTTCAAACGGTAACATTTAAAAAAAAAAACAAAATTTAATTTTTTGAACGGTAACATTAACGGTCAAAAAAAAAATAATTTATAAATTACCCCCATTTCACTACAAAACACCTACTTTAACCAAATTTTATACACTTTTCAACCAAATTTTATACACTTTTCATCCAAATTTTATACACTTCCTCAACCAAAAATGAACCCATACAACCGAGGCTTCGACCCGAACAACCCATACGCGTTTGTCCCAAACCCGAATACACCACCGGTTCGCCCGATCCCAAACCGTCCACCCATTCCTTCACCTTGTCCCGACTACGCGGGTTATGCGGGTTTCATTAGTGGGCAAATTTATCCGAATTTCCCATTCAATGATTCTCTCGTTCCTTCACAACTTCCTTTAACCCAAACCGTACCCGAAACACAACCCCAAAATGTCGCGGGATCATCTTCGGGTAAAACCCCCCTGCAAGAAGAAGTCACAGGAGGAAGACCCCGGAGGAGAAAGCAATAGCCGCCGCTAACCGCCAACCACTTAAGTGGACACCCGATGAAGAGCTCGCTTTAACGAATGCGTGGATAAGCGAGTCGGAAAAAGAGCAAGGTATTTCTAATAATTTTTTTAACATGATTTATAGTAAATTTTTTAACATGATTTTTATTTGTAATATTGCTAATATATTTTTTTTTTTTTAGGAACTAGTCGCCATAAAAACGACTTTTGGAACGACATAAACAACGCGTTCCATGGTTTGATGGGACGAGAGTTCTATCGAGCAAACGATAGTCTCTCGTCCAAGTGGACAGAGATAAACAGGGCAATGAACTCGTTTCAACCGCATTATTATTACGCAAGAAACAATCCAAGAAGCGGTGAAACGGACACCGACAGCCTAACCCGGTCGCTTTTAGCGTTTCGTAACGAAACCGGTCTCGAATTCAAGTTTCTTCATTGTTGGGAAATCGCCAAGAACCACTCAAAATGGGCGTACGTCCCCACTGCAAGCAACTCCGCAAAAAGGTCGAAAACAAATTCGTCAAGAAACCGTCAAACTGATCCTGAAAACGTAGAAGCCGTTAATTTGGATGAAGACGAGTTTGAAGAGGAATTGAGTCGCCCACCCGGTCGAGATAAGTCAAAAAAGAGGGCGCAAAAATCTACTGCCTCGGGTTCGGGTTCTGGATCAACCGGCGCCTACAGCGCTAACTTGCAAGATTTAAATGCCACCATGATTCAGTTCAATACGATTCAAGAAAAAATGCTCGAGGAGAAAAAAAATATTCGCGAAGCGTTTGAAAAAAAGTTGACTATGAAAGAGCGCAAATTGTCTATCAAAGAGCAGCGCGAAAAACGCGAGGATATGAAATTTCTCGCCATGAACACCGAGCATCTTCAAGGGCCAGAGTTAGAGATGATGTGACACCCGACAAATTCTGGTTAACAACGTTGTCTAGATGAAAGTCTACCTTAGCGAGTCACGCGTATATTGTACTTAACGGGGTTAGTTAAGTCGGGTTATGGTTCGGGAACTATCGGTTTAGTCTAGAAGATCATTGGATGTTGGTCTAGAGGTTCATTAGATGTCGGTCCTTAACCAAGTGTACAAACGGTGACGATTTGTAGGATCGTCAAGGCATACGGAACATACAAGTCTCGAGTCCCGGGAATTGGTGAACGAGTGTGAATATGTGTATTTACAAGTGTTATGTGTTTACAATCATTATGTGACTTGTCGGTATGTGAATATGTGTTAACATATGTTAAAACGGGGTTTAACGCGCAAAACACACGAAACCAGCCCCAATAGGCGATTAGGAAGGCCTAATCGCCTATAAGGGAGGCGAGTAGGCAACAATAGGGGCAAGTAGGGGCTAATCGTGTGCCCTAGGGGGCGATTAGGCCCCAAATGCCTGAACATCATGCGATTAGGATCCCTAATCGCGTGTACTGGCTGCACAATCGCGTGTTACGTGCTGGACGACTAAAAACGACTATAAATACCATACTTGACCTCATAAACTTCATAATACAAACCCTAGTCGTCCCATAACCCGCCCCAACACACACACACAACCTCTAGAACGCGATTTTTGATCAAAACACAAGGTTTCAAGCTTAATCCATCATTCTTTTACAAATCTAAGGTTTGGTTTCCATCCATGCAATTTTATAAACGTTTTTATTCAATCCCTAATAGTCCAGACCTGTTCTAAAACGGAAAAGCTTTCTGAAAATCGTTAATAAGTGTTGTTAATCGGATTCTAACTAGTATACATGTGTTATGTGTGTTTATGATTAGAAAGCTAGGGTTTTTATGATTCAAGATGAAGGATTAACATGTTATTAGGTTAATTCAGAATACTAATGATATTATGATGATAAAATCTGAGAATTGATTATTAGGGTTATAGTTACGCATGTTAGTGTGATGTTGCATGCTATGTGAATGGTGTTTGGATTACGTGATTGCATGCAGGGCTGATAATACGAGGCAAAACGAAGGATTTTAGTTGAAACATGTTTAGGATAGTGTTTGGGATGATATTGGATGGTTACACACGTTCTGGATCTGATTTGGAGCGTTAAACGCGCGAAAAACCGGAACAGCAAGGTTACAAGCGATTAGCAACCCTAATAGCCTATGTTAGAGGCGATTAGGGGACCAATCGCCTATAAGAAGTCCCTAATCGCCTATATTCATGCGAGTAGAGGGCTAAATGCTAGTAGTGCATGTGGTATAGCCTAAATGCTAGTAGTTACATGTGGTATAGCCCTAAATGCTAGTAGTTACATGTGGTATAGCCCTAAATGCTAGTAGTTGCATGTGGTATAGCCCTAAATGCTAGTAGTTACATGCGATTAGCTTTCCTAAATGCTAGTTGACCAACCTAAATGCTAGTTGACTTTTCCTAATCGCGTGTACTGCTGCTGTAAGTGTAAATTAGCATTCCGAGACCCGATTTGACATGTAAGAACATGCTAGGAACCCCGTAACATATCTAATAACTTGGTAACATATGTTTGGATGTAATTCGGTGATACATGAGCTATGTGCTATAACTTGTTGTGCGTTAACGTATGTTAAGTGTGATTGCATGATTTCATGTTTGAGAGCGTAAACATAACACGGGAAGTCTCGGGTCACCAATTGGATGTCGAGTCTTGTACTTTGGGTCAGTTAAACGGTCACGGTGTTTTCAAACGAACTTGGTTATGGTCTGGACATCTAGGGACTAACTAACCTGCGGGTTATTAGTCTAAGTACTTGTAACTGTCATATGTTAGGTCGCCGCTTTACGGGACTAGCATAGCAGCTGAGTTTACTCGTGTTAAGGAGTAACGCAACTTAAGGTGAGTTTACGGCCCCTCTTTTAAACTGGTTTCATACTTTCGGGGGAGAAAACATGTGTTAAAACGATTATTTGGTAACTACTGTCATACTATGGGTTTCTATTGTGTACTACACGATCTTTGGAAGTCCCCGGGGGAACCATGAATGTGCGGGTTTGCACAACGGGGAAATGTGAATAGGACTATTGGGAGTGACCAACCCCGCTCGTCGGCTTGGAGGGCCGGGCGAGTGCATATTGTCTCAAACAGGAACAACAGGAACAACAGGTTTACTTTTCGGGCACAACATCTGGTATGCGAGTTAGTAATGGTTTTCCAATCGTGGTAGTAACAAAACATACGCCTAGCTAGCGTACACTGGTTTTCGATTTGTTATAGTATGGACAGGTTGACTTGGTACTTGGATTACAAAACCTGTAAACTCACCAGCATTTTTGTGCTGACGTAAACTTTTACATGTTTTCTCAGGTCGCTAAGGTAGCACTACTGGACTAGGGCGCACGCGTCTGCACGGCGTCTAGTTAGAGTCGCATGGTTTTCATATGTTGAACAATTGGTTTACTTTTGAGATACTGTTTTGAATAAGCTTCCGCTGTAAACGGGGATTTTAAACTATGTTTTGAAATTGCATTTATATTCATTTAGACTTGTTTAATGTGATCGTTGGTTTGGATCCTGGTTTGTCATGCGCCTCGCGGTAAAACTCCGCAAGTGGATTTTGAGGGTGTGACAGATTGGTATCAGAGCCAATGGTTATAGTGAACTAGGACTGCATGTAGGGTCTAGTCTATAGCCGAGTCGCACACACTAGACGATCACATGGTACTAAACATTATGGTGGTTTACGTATGGTCTTGTCGGGGTGTCTCTAAATCATTTGGTCTTTCTACGTTACATCATCCGTTCTATCTTAGGTCGGGTTACTTGCTTTCTAGGCAGTATAGTATATTGTAGTGAATCGTGTACTCTTGAGATTTGTCCAAGGCTCGGACTTCTCCCTTTCATACTTCAATAGAAACACTTGCCATAAACTTCCGTAGTATTACGGTGTATAGCTAAGAGTCTATGTTCGGTGATTCGAACTTTGAACTAGGAGAACACGTGGAGGACCATGTAGAGCGGTTTATCATTTTGGGTGCACACAAAATCATAAACCGAAATGCATGGAAGCCCTAGTGAGCTCTGGGTTTGAAGGGATAGTCCTGGATGGGATCTAGCTTTGATCTTGTGAACATTAGTGGTTATCTTTATCTGCGAAACTATATTTTCTCGTTCTTTCTGCCAGAATCATGTCTGGAGTGAGAGGAGGACGTGGAGGTGGTCGCAATGGTGGACGTGGTGGTGGTCGCGGTGGTGCTGGTGGTCGTGGAGGTATTAACCTATCGCAGGCTGATCTGAACAACTTGCTCCAAGCTGCCTTCCAGTTAGGGCACAACGGTGGTGGTAAGTTGATTTATCCATTTTCTTTGCCTCATTAGTGAACCTTGTTTACATTCGTCGTGATTTCTCACGCATTTCATTTCAGGTGGTCCTGTTAACCCACCCCCACCCATGTGTACTTACAAGATGTTTCGGGACTGTAAGCCCCAGGAATTCTCTGGCACTGAGGGTGCGGTGAGCTTACTCAGGTGGTTGGAAAAAGTGGAGTCAGTGTTTCTGATGTGTAACTGTCTCCCAGAAGATCGGGTTAAGTATGCTGCTGCGTTATTCCAGGATGTTGCTCTGACCTGGTGGAATAACATCACCCAGAATATGGGTATTGGGGAGGCGTATGCTATGCCTTGGGAGAATTTTGTGCAGCTGCTGAAGCGTGAATACTGTCCGAGGGAAGAGGTGCAGAAGCTAGAGCACGAGGTGTGGAACCTCAAGATGACTGGGTCTGAAATTGGGAAGTATACTGTGAGGCGGAATGAGTTGGCAGTGCTGTGTCCCGATCTGCATGTGCCAGAATACAGGAGGATTGAGCATTATATCTCGGGGTTAGTACCTGAGATCGCAGGGTTAGTAGCTGCAGGAAATCATCCTACATACGCAGAGGTGGTCCGATCGGCTCATAGGATGACCAACTTAAAGGTGAATGAGGGCATTTTGCCTGCTAAGGGTTCGACTGTTAAGGCCCCAGAGAACAACAAGCGTAAGTGGGATAATGAAGGGAAAGGATCTGGGCCAGCACAGCAGGGTAAGAGGTTTGATAATGGGGGTTCTTCTTCTTCTTCGGGTAACAAGCAGGGTGGTTATGCGGGGAAACTGCCCAAATGTAACAAGTGTGGACGTCATCATCAAGGGAACTGCGACAGTAACCGTTGTCATCGCTGCCAGCGAACAGGGCATTATGCTAAAGATTGTCGGGTTACACTTCCATCGACCCAGGCCCCGACTACTAACTCAGCTCCTACTACTCAAGGGACTACGGGAAGACAAGGATGTTACAACTGTGGTGAGACTGGGCATTACAAGAAGGATTGCCCAAAACTGAAGCAGGGTGGAAACAATGGAAATGGGAACAACGGGGGCGGTGGCCGGAACGCACGCGCCTTCGTCATTGGAGCCGCTGAGGCTAGACAGGATCCTGACACAGTTACCGGTACGTTCCTTCTTAATAACCGTTCTGTTAGTGTATTATTTGATTCTGGTGCCGACAAGAGTTTTGTATCCATGGAAGTTAGTCGACTGCTAGATGTAGTACCCGTACCATTAGAGACTAAGTATATTATTGAGTTGGCTGACGGTAAAAAGATTGAAGCTACTAGTGTCCTTCGGGAGTGTCTATTAGAGTTGTCGGGTTTATCGTTCCCCATCGACCTTATGCCGGTACCTTTGGGTAGTTTTGACGTTGTGGTAGGCATGGATTGGTTGTCCCTGTATCGCGCGGAGATTGTTTGTTACGACAAGGTTATTCGGATTCCTCTCCCTGATGGAGAATTCCTTTCTGTGTACGGTATCAAGGGTGGTGTTTCGCTAAACATCATCTCTAGCATGAAAGCCCTTAAGTGTCTTCGAAAGGGTTATCCAGCCGTTTTGGCACTTTTATCTGTTTCCTCTGGTGATGAGAAGAAGATCGACGATATTCCAGTTGTACGCCAGTTTCCTGATGTTTTTCCCGATGATTTATCTGGTCTTCCTCCCCATCGTCAAGTCGAGTTCGGTATTGATCTTGTACCAGGGGCTGCTCCTATTGCTCGGGCCCCCTACCGTCTTGCACCTCCCGAGATGCAGGAATTGTCTAGTCAGTTACAGGAACTCTTGGACAAGGGTTTCATCAGACCAAGTTCTTCCCCTTGGGGAGCCCCGATTTTATTTGTTAAGAAGAAGGATGGAAGTTTCCGGTTGTGTGTGGACTACAGAGAACTGAACAAATTGACCGTCAAGAACCGTTATCCTCTTCCACGTATTGATGATCTATTCGACCAGCTCCAGGGTTCTAGTTATTATTCCAAGATTGACTTGAGGTCCGGTTATCACCAGTTGCGGGTAAGGGAAGCTGACGTTGCAAAGACTGCCTTTCGTACACGTTATGGCCATTTCGAATTCTTGGTCATGCCTTTCGGTCTCACGAACGCACCGGCGGTTTTCATGGACTTGATGAACCGCGTTTGCAAACCATATCTTGACAAGTTCGTCATTGTGTTTATTGATGACATCCTGATTTACTCCAAGAACAAGACCGAACACGAGGAACACCTGCGTTTGGTTTTGGAACTTTTGTGACGGGAACAACTTTACGCTAAGTTCTCAAAGTGTGACTTTTGGTTACGCGAAGTTCAGTTCCTAGGACATGTGGTTAATGAACTAGGGATTCATGTCGATCCAGCTAAGATCGAAGCGATCAAGGACTGGGGAGCACCTAAGACGCCAACTGAGGTGCGGCAATTCCTAGGCCTTGCGGGCTACTATCGTCGTTTCATTCAAGGGTTCTCGAAGATCGCTCAACCCCTGACCACTCTCACGCAGAAGGATAGAAAATTCGACTGGGGTGAACCACAAGAGTCAGCGTTTGAGGAACTAAAGTCTAAACTTTGTTCCGCTCCTATTTTGTCTTTACCTGAAGGCCCTGATGATTTCGTTGTTTACTGTGATGCTTCTATTCATGGTCTCGGTTGCGTGTTGATGCAACGCGAGAAAGTGATTGCGTATGCTTCTCGTCAACTCAAGGTGCACGAGAAGAACTACACCACCCATGACTTGGAGTTGGGTGCCGTGGTATTCGCATTGAAAATTTGGAGACATTACTTGTACGGTACCAAATGCACCATCTACACCGATCACAAGAGTCTTCAACATATTTTCGACCAACAACATTTGAACATACGGCAGCGTCGTTGGATTGAACTCCTGAACGACTATGATTGTGCCATTAAGTACCATCCTGGCAAGGCGAATGTTGTAGCAGACGCCTTGAGCAGGAAGGAATCGACTAAACCTCGTCGCGTTCGGGCGTTGCAGCTCACCATTCATTCATCCCTACCTGATCAACTTCGTTCTGCCCAGTTAGAAGCTTTGAAGGAGGAAAACCTTAAAGCTGAAACCATGCACGGTGCCGACAAGCACCTCGAGCGAAGGCCTGATGGCCTGCACTATTTCGCAGAACGTATATGGGTTCCTTTATTCGGGGGACTACGGGAGCTTGTCCTTGATGAGGCTCATAAGTCCCGGTATTCTATTCATCCTGGTTCGGATAAGATGTACCAAGATCTGAAGGTGCTTTACTGGTGGCCAAACATGAGGTCGGATATAGCCTCATACGTGAGCAAATGCTTGACCTGTGCTAAGGTCAAGGTGGAATACCAGAAACCGTCGGGTCTCTTGCAACAACCTGAAATTCCGGAATGGAAATGGGAACGGATTACCATGGATTTTGTCACGCAACTTCCTAAATCACCAAGCGGGAATGACAAGATATGGGTGATTGTCGATCGGTTGACGAAATCAGCCCATTTTCTTGCTATTAAGGAGACCGACACCATGGATCGTTTGGCTCGTCTTTATTTGAAAGAAGTTGTTTCTAAGAACGGGGTGCCAGTTTCTATTATCTCGGATCGTGATTCCCATTTTACTTCTCACTTCTGGAAGTCCTTGCACAAGGCTTTGGGTACCCAACTAGACATGAGTACGGCTTATCATCCACAGACTGACGGTCAGAGTGAGCGCACGATTCAAACTTTAGAAGACATGCTGCGGGCATGTGTAATCGATTTTGGCAAGGGTTGGGAAGCTCATCTACCGTTAGTAGAATTCTCGTACAATAACAGTTATCACACGAGCATCAAGGCAGCTCCGTTCGAGGCACTGTACGGACGGAAATGCCGTTCTCCTCTTTGTTGGGCTGAAGTGGGTGAGAGTCAACTCACTGGGCCTGAACTAGTGTACGAAACTTCGGAAAAGATCGTACAGATTCGTAACCGGTTGGCAGCGGCACGGGACCGGCAAAAGAGTTATGCCGATCAGCGTCGCAAACCATTGGAATTCCAAGTTAATGACAAAGTACTTCTAAAAGTCTCACCGTGGAAGGGCGTCATACGCTTTGGGAAGCGTGGCAAACTCAACCCTCGATATGTCGGTCCATTTACGATCCTGGAACGGATTGGACCGGTGGCATATCGTCTTGATTACCGACGGAGCTCGGTAACGTACATAACGTCTTCCATGTGTCCAACTTAAAGAAGTGTCTGGCTGACGAGTCTCTCATTGTTCCACTGGAAGAGATCAAGGTTGATGATCGTCTTCGGATTGTGGAAGAACCTGTGGAGATTCTGGATTACAAGATTCGTAGCCTACGTCATAGCAAGATTCGCATCGTTAAGGTTCGGTGGAACTCGAACCGGGGACCAGAGTACACTTGGGAACGGGAGGATCAGATGAAGTCTAAGTATCCTCATCTCTTTCCTAAGGAAGCGTTAGAGTCGAGATATGTCTCTTCTGCAGCTGAATGAATCTCGGGGCGAGATTCCTTTTAACGTGGGGATGATGTGACAACTCGGGTAAATCTCTCTTTTGGTTTCTATCTTTTGTTTGTTCCCTTCGTTATTTCTTTTGTTCTTTTAGTACTTGTGCAATTTTCGGGACGAAAATTCTTTTAACGTGGGGATGATGTGACACCCGGCAAATTCTGGTTAACAACGTTGTCTAGATGAAAGTCTACCTTAGCGAGTCACGCGTATATTGTACTTAACGGGGTTAGTTAAGTCGGGTTATGGTTCGGGAACTATCGGTTTAGTCTAGAAGATCATTGGATGTTGGTCTAGAGGTTCATTAGATGTCGGTCCTTAACCAAGTGTACAAACGGTGACGATTTGTAGGATCGTCAAGGCATACGGAACATACAAGTCTCGAGTCCCGGGAATTGGTGAACGAGTGTGAATATGTGTATTTACAAGTGTTATGTGTTTACAATCATTATGTGACTTGTCGGTATGTGAATATGTGTTAACATATGTTAAAACGGGGTTTAACGCGCAAAACACACGAAACCAGCCCCTATAGGCGATTAGGAAGGCCTAATCGCCTATAAGGGAGGCGAGTAGGCAACAATAGGGGCGAGTAGGGGCTAATCGTGTGCCCTAGGGGGCGATTAGGCCCCAAATGCCTGAACATCATGCGATTAGGATCCCTAATCGCGTGTACTGGCTGCACAATCGCGTGTTACGTGCTGGACGACTAAAAACGACTATAAATACCATACTTGACCTCATAAACTTCATAATACAAACCCTAGTCGTCGCATAACCCGCCCCAACACACACACACAACCTCTGGAACGCGATTTTTGATCAAAACAAGGTTTCAAGCTTAATCCATCATTCTTTTACAAATCTAAGGTTTGGTTTCCATCCATGCAATTTTATAAACGTTTTTATTCAATCCCTAATAGTCCAGACCTGTTCTAAAACGGAAAAGCTTTCTGAAAATCGGTAATAAGTGTTGTTAATCGGATTCTAACTAGTATACATGTGTTATGTGTGTTTATGATTAGAAAGCTAGGGTTTTTATGATTCAAGATGAAGGATTAACATGTTATTAGGTTAATTCAGAATACTAATGATATTATGATGATAAAATCTGAGAATTGATTATTAGGGTTATAGTTACGCATGTTAGTGTGATGTTGCATGCTATGTGAATGGTGTTTGGATTACGTGAATGCATGCAGGGCTGATAATACGAGGCAAAACGAAGGATTTTAGTTGAAACATGTTTAGGATAGTGTTTGGGATGATATTGGATGGTTACACACGTTCTGGATCTGATTTGGAGCGTTAAACGCGCGAAAAACCGGAACAGCAAGGTTACAGGCGATTAGCAACCCTAATCGCCTATGTTAGAGGCGATTAGGGGACCAATCGCCTATAAGAAGTCCCTAATCGCCTATATTCATGCGAGTAGAGGGCTAAATGCTAGTAGTGCATGTGGTATAGCCTAAATGCTAGTAGTTACATGTGGTATAGCCCTAAATGCTAGTAGTTACATGTGGTATAGCCCTAAATGCTAGTAGTTACATGTGGTATAGCCCTAAATGCTAGTAGTTACATGCGATTAGCTTTCCTAAATGCTAGTTGACCAACCTAAATGCTAGTTGACTTTTCCTAATCGCGTGTACTGCTGCTGTAAGTGTAAATTAGCATTCCGAGACCCGATTTGACATGTAGGAACATGCTAGGAACCCCGTAACATATCTAATAACTTGGTAACATATGTTTGGATGTAATTCGGTGATACGTGAGCTATGTGCTATAACTTGTTGTGCGTTAACGTATGTTAAGTGTGATTGCATGATTTCATGTTTGAGAGCGTAAACATAACACGGGAAGTCTCGGGTCACCAATGGGATGTCGAGTCTTGTACTTTGGGTCAGTTAAACGGTCACGGTGTTTTCAAACGAACTTGGTTATGGTCTGGACATCTAGGGACTAACTAACCTGCGGGTTATTAGTCTAAGTACTTGTAACTGTCATATGTTAGGTCGCCGCTTTACGGGACTAGCATAGCAGCTGAGTTTACTCGTGTTAAGGAGTAACGCAACTTAAGGTGAGTTTACGGCCCCTCTTTTAAACTGGTTTCATACTTTCGGGGGAGAAAACATGTGTTAAAACAATTATTTGGTAACTACTGTCATACTATGGGTTTCTATTGTGTACTACACGATCTTTGGAAGTCCCGGGGGGAACCATGAATGTGCGGGTTTGCACAACGGGGAAATGTGAATAGCGCTATTGGGAGTGACCAACCCCGTTCGTCGGCTTGGAGGGCCGGGCGAGTGCATATTGTCTCAAACAGGAACAACAGGTTTACTTTTCGGGCACAACATCTGGTATGCGAGTTAGTAATGGTTTTCCAATCGTGGTAGTAACAAAACATACGCCTAGCTAGCGTACACTGGTTTTCGATTTGTTATAGTATGGACAGGTTGACTTGGTACTTGGATTACAAAACCTGTAAACTCACCAGCATTTTTGTGCTGACGTAAACTTTTACATGTTTTCTCAGGTCGCTAAGGTAGCACTACTGGACTAGGGCGCACGCGTCTGCACGGCGTCTAGTTAGAGTCGCATGGTGTTCATATGTTGAACAATTGGTTTACTTTTGAGATACTGTTTTGAATAAGCTTCCGCTGTAAACGAGGATTTTAAACTATGTTTTGAAATTGCATTTATATTCATTTAGACTTGTTTATTGTGATCGTTGGTTTGGATCCTGGTTTGTCATGCACCTCGAGGATTTTAAACTATGTTTTTAATTTTCTAGGTTTTTTTTTGTATTTTTCTAGGTTTTTATTAATTAAAAATATTTATTATTATTATTGTTTTATATATCAAAGTTAAAAAAAAAAAAGAAAAACAAAATGCCACGTGTCACTTCCCCCCACCTCTTGCCCCCCCTTCCACTCCTCACAATTATTTCCCCCCCCCCACAAGGGTCCCACAAGTGCCACATGACGCTTCATCCCCCTCTTTCCCCCCACCACTCCTTATAGTCTAAATACATTACCATTTATTTGAACCACTTCATTTTTTTGTTGTTTTTTCTTACAGAAATTCAGAGTGAACTATTGTTAAAGTTAAACTGTAAAAACTTCTTCGTTTTCTTAAACGAAAATATTAAATATGTCAGAACACAACACAAAGCGTGTTGACGCTTAGATGGATTTTAAATAGTATCAAATAAAGTTTTGTGACGTCAACTAATTTAACCATCCCATGTTTTATATTTTTACGACAAACTAACCTACTCCTAAATACTCACGTAAACTACCGAGGCACTCTAAAAATAAAATAGGAAATGTAATGATGGTACCTTTGCAGTGGCCCCTACTAGTTGTACCGTTGGAGCAAAAACAAAGGAGCCCCGTCTTATTATGGTCACCGCACCAACCACCAGACTCTTCGCACTTTTCGCAAGCATCCATGCTCCTCCATTGTAGCTCGAATCCTTGTAGCAAGAGTTCGCCGAACTTCAAAAGATCAAGAGATCTATCCACTTGCTCGTTGAACACAGTTGTTTCCACATCTTGATCACATCTGTACTCATCCCAGTCTGTTTCCTCCGTATGCGTATTCATAACATGAACGTAGGACTTTTTTCTAGGGTCGCCCAAACACGGTATTATTACTTGCGTTTAAACATTCTAAATGTAATAATAGCTTTTTTGTTTTTTTAGTTTGTTTCTAATATCATGGGAAAGTTAGAAGATGCTGAATTCCGGCGAGCCTGTGAAACTGCAATGGAGGGAAGTAGACAGAAGGTTGTGCTATCGATTCGGGTGGCGAAAATTCAAGGAATTTGGGGGAAATCAAGAAAAATTGGCAAGGGTCAGATGGCTAAGCCCAGAGTTCTTGCAATCAATACTCAGTTTTCTTTTCATCATTGGTCTTTGTTGTTGTTGTTGTTGTTGTTGTTGTTGTTGCTGTTGCTGTTGCTGTTGTTGTTGCTGTTTGATAATTATTTGGATCATAGTTTGGTTGACTGATTGATTGAGTTTGTTGTTGTGTGATGTGCTTTTATGCTTTATGCTTTTAGATCACAAAAAGTGCATCATACTTTTTGATGGCTATGTCTACTGTGTATATTCATGTCTTTGAAGATGTGCCTTCATCTCCACTTGGTGTTATGCAGGTCTTTCCTTCAGTCCAAGAATCCAAGCATTTTTTCTTGAATCGTATTGACTGATTGATTGAGTTTGATATTACATACTTGTGTTTAAATAACTTGCGTCTAAGCGTAAAAACTTGATATTAGTTACATGCATTTTAGCATGTATTACATACTTGTGTTTAAATAACTTGCGTCTAAAACGCAAGTACTATCAACTCAGCAAAAATTATTTTTTTTTTGTTAAAAAAGTATAGCAATATGGTATGGAAATGAAAGAGGATGAAAAACTTGTTTTTATGGTGTAATTTTATTTAAAAAATAATGTTATATGAAAAAGTTATGGCCGTTTTAAAAATGAGGATGAAACTTTAATGACGCTCTAAAATTACCATCATGCCCCTGATTATCAAAATTAAATCTACACTCCATATTATTTTTTACACTTTGTAGAATAACTCACTTTTTACTTAACTCTCCCAATATTTATATAACCATTGACTAAAT
The DNA here is from genome assembly GCA_028751855.1 of Ambrosia trifida. Lineage (NCBI taxonomy): Eukaryota > Viridiplantae > Streptophyta > Magnoliopsida > Asterales > Asteraceae > Ambrosia > Ambrosia trifida. The sequence goes on along the minus strand of CM054131.1, from coordinate 77,410,517 downwards.
CAACGTATCAAGAACTAAAAGTCAAATAGAATCATTTACATAAATAGTGGGTTTATTATTTTACAAATTACATTTGGGGGGTATTGGGGGAAAAACCAAAATTGGTGATGTATAGAAACCATTTGGCGGCATCTAATAAACTAAAGCTTGATGCCGCCAATTCAGTTATAGACATTGAAGCCGCCATTTGATTCCTATACATTGATGCCACCAATTGAGTTCTAGGCTTCATTTCTTATATAAGCCCTCTGCCCATTCTCTCCATCCCATTCAGACTACAAACCACAATAAACCCCCCCAATATAAGATATAATACTTTTCCTGCAATTGTTCTGGATGGTATGGTTTTTTATTGATATTGGGTCGATGTTACATTCACATGGAGTTTTAACTGTTTTCGGCGGGGATGAGTCATGCTTAACAACATCGTCTGCCGTTTCATCCCCCGCTTGGCATCGCTTTTCTAGGGTCCAAAAAAGCGGTGTCTTTGGATCGGTGTTACATCCACATTAAACTACACTTCTCAATACATCTACACGTGGTATAACACGTGTAGAATGCAACATTGATACTTTAGTTTCAAATATTAGAGAGTTATGGATCGTTGGAAGTCTGAACCTCTAGTCTACCAAAGCTGGACATTCCAACGGGCTCTTTAGGCGGGTCTACTTTCCAGGCAAACCCACGCCATCCGGTGTTGATGAATCACATCACGTCATTAGCGACCTGTCCGGCAACGGATGATGCGATTCTTCACCGTACTACTTTCGTATGGCAGGCTGGTTTGAACATTGGGTACCTGTAGATTTGGTACACATATTCAACAGGTAGAACCATGTTCTCCTGGATCAAATTCAGATGGGTTTGAATCTAAATGCGGTGCTGAGTTCCCGCTGACTGGAAAAGAGAAGTTTCTGGGTGCACAACACAAGCTATTGTTGATTTCAACAAAGCAATTGTGATTGAAGGTGCGAAACAAAAACTGAATGAACTCTGCAACAAGAAACGGTGGTAGAATATTGGAATAGGTGATCTCGGAAAATATAGTGTCTTGTAAATCCGTAGATTGTATAATTTGAGTGACTAGTTTTGAAAAACAGTTGTTAAATAAATTTGTAATATTTGTTTTAAATAAATCTATCAAATTTGTATTATTTGTTTGAGACATTCCAAAAATGGAAAGTCTGTGTGTTATTATTTGATTTAAATAAATCTATCCCTACGAGCCGGTTTTGAGAAAAACACCTCCGAGCCGTTTTCGGGCCACCGGGATCAGGCCCCGGAGACCCGAAAACTGCCCGGACTTCGTGCGACGCCCGTGTGTTACCCAAGGGCAACGCGTCCGTCAGTCCGGTTACCTGTCCGGCAGGCCCAGCCAGGCTGCACAGAGGCCCAAAGAGGGCAGCCTGGCCCGTTTTCAACATAGTGTGGGTTTTGAGAAAAACACCTCCGATCCGTTTTCGGGCCACCGGGATCAGGCCCCGGAGACCCGAAAACTGCCCGGACTTCGTGCGACGCCCGTGTGTTACCCAAGGGCAACGCGTTCGTCAGTCCGGTTACCTGTCCGGCAGGCCCAGCCAGGCTGCACAGAGGCCCAAAGAGGGCAGCCTGGCCCGTTTTCAACATAGTGTGGGTTTTGAGAAAAACACCTCCGAGCCGTTTTCGGGCCACCGATAAATGATTACGTAATCTTGTTTTAGTGTTTAACGCTTTTATTTGGATTTTAATTTTAGTGATTGTTTCTCCTATCAATGTTCGAATCACAGCTGGCTAAACGATTCATATATTCATATATTTATACAGCAAATCAATAATTAATGTTATAAAGCAAATCAAAATGTTACAACAAGTAATTAAGAACACACTTGAATTCGACAATGTTACGAGTTAAACCAGTCCAGAGAGTTCTAGGGACCCTGATTCATAAGACGTTCAGATTGCCTCCTGGGTGGTTGGTTGGTGGGTGGTGCTCCTTCATTACCGTACTCATCATCAGGAAAGAGGTTTAAATTCAGCGTGGTCGATGGTCCTGGCCGGCTTGAAGGTCCTTCATCACACGAATTATGCGGGGCATGGTAATGAAAATCACTAAAAAGGTCGTGATCAAACCGTGCCAACCCCTGTCCAACCGGCGTCACGTAACCCGGTGATGAAGGAAACACCCAACTATCTCCGATGCCAATTCCGCCTGCACGAAAGTTAGCTAGCGGACCCATCTCCGCCGGTTGACTGCCACCGGACCCACCAACATCACCAGTTCCCTGTACGAATGATCCACCCAATCCAAATGGAGTTCCCATCTGGTCCAATCCACTGTCCATGAATTGCGGGACATATCCCCCGGTCTGGTTCTGATTGTTGCTGGCCGCAACAGATGCACGAAACCCAGCGTCATTGTCAAAGTGACTTCCAGCAGCTTGGTCTTCATTTTCCGGCACGTTTTCCGGCACCTGACGGGGAGCGCGTCGCCGGCGCACCCTTTGAGGCCGTGCAGGTGCCGACAAGTCAAGGGCGTCCCTGGTAAGATGCGTCGGATTTTGTAAGTGTCCGACATTGTGTGACATCATCATACTGTGAAACGCCGTGTTTTGTATGCGCTCAAGCTGCGTGGAGAATGCCTGAGGATTATTAAATGCCTCCTGAGATGACCGGTAAATATCACCCATGGCATCCCTCTACAAACAAAATTTCTAGTTAGAAACAACAAATTGCGAAAATAATTAATGTATGAATTAGGCACGTAAAAATGCTTTACCATCAACTGGATTCTAGCACCGTCGTCTTGGAAATCGCCAGCTGGGGCCGGTGCTACACCCGGATTTCCAATAAATGCAACGGTACGTCCCATATACCATTGCATATAACCGGGCTCTGTTGAAGCTGTCCTTATGAGTTCAGAGCGGATAACCGTGTTACGACGGTTATTCCATGCATTGACGTAGGCTTAATGCCTACTCATCCAGTCCGCCCCGTTGTGTCCTTGCCGCCCCAAAGCATGCAGTTTTTCAAGCTGAGCAGTGGGTACGGCTAAGGTTATCTGGGGAGGTATGTACTGGACCATGCCGAATTGCTTCAAAACCCGTTGAGGGTAATGATGCTCAACGATCTCGAAGCATATAAGCGGACAGCAACTCCTCCAGCTTTCCATCCCGTTTGAGCACATGGCCGGTAGTCGATCCAAAACCGAGTTGTAGGGGGTTCAGTTGAACTAAAAACAAACACTTAAGTCAGTAACAAAACACAATAAATGCATGATTAATACATACAAAAAACTAAAAATAATTACTAACATACCATGTCCTCGTCCAACGATTGTAGCTGCGAACGATATGCCTTGAGGCAGTGTGTGGCCACCTCCTGGAAGTTTAACCGCCGGTCTCGCCACCTACAAAATTAACATGTTAAAAAACGTGTTAAGAAAAAAAAATACAAAGGGATGCCATGCAGGCAAGTATAATCAAACTGGGATTTGCGATATATACCGAGCCGCTATCGGGCAAGTATAATCAAACCGGTTTGAGGGTGGTCGTGGCGCGAGACACCGAATCCTCTCCCATGCCCATACTTGAAGGAGCATCATGGGTCCGGTCACGGCTTTCCTATCCGGCTGGGTGGCATCACAAAGCCGCCTGTATAAACAAGCCAGAACCGCACTGCCCCAGCTATAAGATGCTGTACGGTTGAGGTCTCGTAAAAATCTTAAGTAAAAAACATTTATTCTATTATTATTATTATCAGGGAGTAAGGTGGAACCGATCAAAAAGAAAAGGATTAAACGAGCACGAAAAATGCACTCTTCATCCGTAGCCTCTGCTCCAACAAAGTCCTGCTTTAGTTTATTAATAATAACAGTACCCAAAACGGACTTGCCGGACATTTGGGCCTCTGTAGGCGTAACACCTAAGAATCGTCGGCACAACGCTATTGCATCGGCAGTAGACAAATTATCATCTACCCCAGACACAACAGCTCCCTCAATAGGTAACCCCCACAAGACGTTCACATCTTGTAAGGTGACAGTAGCTTCACCAAATGGAAGGTGGAACGTGTGAGTTTCGGGCCTCCATCGTTCCACCAAAGCTGTTGTCAAGGAGTGGTCAACGTATCGATAACCACATTCTATAAGGCCACCAAACCCTGCAGCATCGATAAGGTGACGAACCCGTCCTACAACAGGGTGGTCACGAAGTAACTTCCATATGGCTCTATCGCTACGCTTTACCATCATAGCTCTATTGAAGTTTTCCTCGTCTGTGAAAACGTGAAAGGCACGATGTCGATCACGCAGATACAACACATCGTCGTTTAGGGGACCAGGGTGTAAGTTCATGTTTTGATTCATGGTGGGAGAAATTTGGTTGGTATGATTTTTTATAAATTTCAAAGGTTTCAGATGGAGATTGTAGTGTTGATGGTGTGTTCTTGGATGTGGGTGGTGCTCCTTCTTCACCTCAACCTCCATTTTATAACCTTCAAAGCCTGAATTCTTACACTCCCAAGAACACTATTTGCCTATCAAATCATCTGCAACTTACAAGACCATTGCATGCAATGCTAGAGACCTTGTGAGTGTGTCTTATAGGCTGCATGGTTTGCAGGTGAAGACTGATTTTCATTTGCTGGTTTGAATGCATGAAAATGGATTGGCGGGATCATGACGGCAATATTGAAGAACACACCAACTCAATTGGCGGCATCAATGACACCTATAACTGGATTGGCGGCATCAAGAGGTGACCCCTCCATTTCATTTGGCGGCATCTAGGCAATTTTATTTGATCCCTCTACTTCAATTGGCAGCATTAACCACACTGACAAAAAGCCCCTTGATACCGCCGTTTGGTTTGGCGGCATCAAGAATTCTTTTATTTGATACCGCCAATCGAGTTCAAGGCATCACCAAATTCAGTTTTTCCCCCAATACCCCCCAAATGTAATTTGTAAAATGATAAACCCCTATTTATGCAAAGGATTCAGTCAAATATTGCCAAGCAACGGTAAATTTGGAATTTAAGAGTTGTAAATGTAAAAAATCTAAGTTTACAATGGCCCCTGCTGGTTGAGCCATCGGGGCAGATACATACGAACCCGGAGGAACTCTGTTGACCGCACCGGCCGTGAGAATCTTCGCATTTCTCGCAATCATCCATCCGCCCCCATCGTAGGCTGAAACCTCTCTCCAAGACGCTGCTGAAATTGCTCGACAGATCAGGGAACATATTGATGAACTCCCTGGAGCCGGTTGTTACCACTTCCTGATCACATGAGAACTCGTCCCAATCGGTTTCCTCCGTAGTAGCATTAATTACATGAACGCACGACTTACGTTCATTATAATCCATGCAAGGTATTCCATATGCAATCGAAGGGCATCCAGTGCAATTGAAATGAAAACTTAGATTATTGCTATACATCGCAAAGTATAGAGGCAAGGTTCCTATGTTAATATTATGGCGCACCCGAGGGCACTTATTGGAGCTGTTGTCAAACGAAGAAACTTCATAATCAGCAAGGAATTCCAAGTATGTAGTCTATGCCTCTGACATAGTAAGGCTGGCCACCTAACATAATACTGGAAACATTCTCTTGACCGATGTTGGAGCAATTGATACCAAAGCCTTCATAACCGCATAACAAGGTGGCGGATTCGCTGTCCATCTTCCAAAACGGATAGCTAATATTGACGTCACCGCAGTAGTCCTTGCGACAATGGGGGAAGGTTGAATTATTAGATTGTGCAAGGAGGATGATGAAGAACAAGGGGAGCAGAAGGAGGGAGAGGGTATGAGGATAGATGAGGTGAGACATGATTTAGGAAATGTTGAAAGAACAAGTCCATTGTCCACCCCTCTATTGTGTATTGGTGTATATATAACACATAACAAATCTGCATGTATGACGTAATTTTTTTTATTGTAGTATATCTACCAAAGAAAATATTATCAATTGAATTAGTTGTTTACTATCATTATTAAAACAATACTACTAAGATCCTGCGCGCACTTCGCGGAGCGCTTCCGGTTCGTTATTGGTTTGGTTCATTTTAACTACATATTATAGAATTTGGTATTGAATTATGTTTTCATTAATGAACAAGAACCTCGTAGGACAACTAATATGACAGCTAATAAAAAGATAATATTTCCTTTACTCCCCTCAAGCTAGAGTGTGGAGATTTCGAACACCTAGCTTGCCAAGAAGATCACGTAGAGGCTGAGTTCCCAAAGGCTTGGTAAAAAGATCGGCAACCTGTTGTTTGCTGGTCACGTGAAGAGGTAAAATCTCATGGGATTCAACATGTTCTCGGACAAAAAAACAATCCATTTCCACATGTTTGGCTCATTTGTGGAAAACTGGATTGTTAGCAATATGCTTGGCAGCTAGATAATCACAGTGAAGAGGCGTAGCATCTTGTAAGTCAACCGTAAGGTCCTTGAGCAACGAACGGATCCAAAGAATTTCACTAACCGTAGTAGCCATAGCACGGTATTCTGCTTCCGCCGAGGAACGAGATACCACTAACTGTTTCTTTGTATTCCATGATACGGGGGCACCACCCAAAAGCAAAAAATAACCCGTCCGCGAGCGTCTGGTGAAAGGAGAACCCAACCAATCGGCATCACAATAAGCAACAAGTTTGAGACCTCCATCCTTCGGTATAAATATGCCTTGACCAAGGGTGGATTTTATGTACCGAAAGACGCGAAGTGCAGCATTCATGTGGTCATCTCTAGGATCTGAGACGAATTGGCTTAGCACGTTGACCGCATAGGCAATGCGGGACGCGTGGCTTAAAGGTATAGTAGTCTACCGATAAGACACCTGTAAAGAGAGGCGTTAGCCTTGTGACTGTCAAGACATTTATCAAGCTTTAAATTTTGCTCCATGGGAAAACCGTTGGGTCGACATCCAAGCTGCCCACAATCGGTTAGGATGTCCATGGCGTATTTATGTTGACCTAGAACAATTCCATCTTCAGTGCGAGCAACCTCGATACCCAAAAAATACTTCAACAGGCCAAGGTCCTTAATGCTGAAATTCGTATCTAAATGAGCCTTGGTTCGTTGAATCATATCTTCGTCATTCCCAGTAATAACGACATAATCAACATAGATTAAAATGGCCACAAATTTACCTTTATTTTGATAGGTAAAGAGGGAATCGTCAGCATGGGATTTTTTGTAACCAATGTCTAAAAGCGAGATTGTGAACCTTTGATACCAAGTACGAGAGGCTTGCTTTAAGCCGTATAGGGACTTTCTGAGACGACAAACTCTCGATTCTTCTTTATTAGAAAAACCTTGCGGTATCTTCATATATACTTCATCCTTTAAATCGCCATGAAGAAAGGCGTTGTTTACGTCCAGTTGGTGCAGTAACCATCCTTTCTTGTCAGCAACCGTGATGAGGGTTCGAATGGTAACCAATTTTGCAACCGGGGCAAAGGTGTCATGGTAATCGACTCTCTCTATTTGAATAAATCCTCTCGCCACCAAACGGGCCTTATACCTCTCGCTCTCGCCATTGGGTTTGTATTTTATTTTTTAGACCCACTTTGAGTCAATGGGGTGTTTCACTTCTGGCAATGGTTCTAATGTCCAAGTTTCGTTTTCTTCAAGAGCTTTAATTTCTCGCTGCATGGCATCACATCAATCTTTATCCTGCATAGCTTCTTTGAAGGATTTTGGCTCATTAGCGGAAGTAATGGCCGCTAAAAAAACCTTGTGAGATTCCGAAAATTTTTTATAAGAAACATAATTTGAAAGAGGATGTACCGTAGAAGAAGTTCGATTGTGCACGGGTTTGACGGGTTGTAATCAAGTTTGTAAACATGTTAATCTGGTTGGCGGGTCTTAAACGGGGCAACTTGTTTAAGTCAACATACTTAATTAAATAGGTTAGTGGGTATGCATATTTAAAGCATCTTAAGGTGTCAACCTGTTTAACAAAAATACCTTAGTGGGTCAACATGTTTAACTAAACATGGTAACAAGTTGGTCTGTTTAAGTGAACAGTTTAACAGGTCAACCCGTTTGAGTAATCGGGTTAAATAGGTCAACTGAACACGAACCATTTGTCAAACAGATTAGATAAACAACTTAAAACCTTATTATCTTGTTGTTGAGTTTTGTGTCGTGTCGGAAATTGCTACCCCTTTATATAATGCAATAACTTACCTCTACTTGCAGGGAAATTGAAAGACGGGCGTGTTGTGGCTGTTAAACGCTTATACGAAAACAACTACAAAAGGGTAGAACAGTTCATAAATGAGATGGGAATTTTGTCTGGTTTACGCCACCGAAATTTGCACTACTCTCAAATGGAACCGTAGCAGACCATCTCCATGGAGAAAAGGCGAAACCGGGTTCACTAACATGGACCACAAGAATGAGCATTGCTATTGAAACAGCCAGCGCATTGGTCTACCTTCATGCTTCAGAGGTTGTGCATAGAGCTGTGAAAACCAACAACATTTTATTAGACAATAGTTTTACTATAAAGGTAGCCGATTTTGGATTATCGCGTCTTTTTCCAAATAATGTGACCCATGTGTAACATTTCGCAATTACACTTGTACGTTACATCATCATTTATAATAAAACGTCAAGTTTCAGTATTTATGGGTGTATTTAATTATTTTTGTTGCATTTTGGTAACCCTAATACTATATATATTATATATATGTATGGATATGTCATGGATTATTGTCAAAAAAATAATGCTTGGGCCGGGACTCGAACCCGCGCCCAAGCCGGCCCAACACACAACAACAAGTTAACCACCTGGTCTAGCCCTCATTTCTGTTTCAAACCCTGCCTTATTTCCTTTTAACCCATCAAAGGTCTGTTCACAGTTGACATGGAAAGTCAACTGTGACAGCCAATACCCATAATTATCAACATTAACTCGTAAATTGATTTAAGAATGGAATGGAATCACAATTATCGGCCTATTATGACTAGGATACACGATGATTAACAGTCAATTGATACCAAAATTACCATTTACGCGTATCACATTCAATGTGTGGTCAACTCTTACCAATTCATCGTTCCAGATCATGGCACTATAAATTGATCATTGTAGGACCTCTACAACTCGCCATTACATCTCTCTTAACCTCCAATTCTTCACAAAAACACTCTGTTCTTGTTCATACGATCGCAGTTGGACTTTTTGGTTTGGCCATCCAATCGTACTCGAAACGACTTTGTAAGTATAATTTTTTTAGTGGGATTTGATCATCGGCATCCACACATCAATAGCCCAAAGGTTAATTGGGCTATTGATGTGTGAATCAAACGATTGGAAAATCTAGGGCTCGTGGGATTAATTTGGGGATAAACATGATTTCGCATAATATATTTATTTTAAATCAAACGGAACTAATCACAACCACTGGTCTGGACCAAGTGGTTGTGTCTGATGCTAGCTTCCCAAGCCACCCGGGTTCGAGTCCCGGCTGTGGCACACCCTTTTTCATTAATTCTTTTTAATCAAAACAAATCAAATAATTATATATAATACTTATAATTTTATAAATTCATTTTTAATTATTAAAACTCTTTTATAAATTCTAAAAAAAAATATTTTTAGATAATCTGATGTAAATGTTTAACCCACAATTTTTAGTTTTCAAAAATTAATTTATTTAATATATATAATAATTAAATCAATTTTATTCTATTATATTTATAAAATTCCATTAAAATATCAAAACAATTTTATAAATTTCCACAAAAATTATTCTGAGTTTGTATAATGATAAACTTTTCTGAAATGATTTTTAATTCTGAAAAATCATTTATTTAATATTTTTAATCAATTTTTGTTAGTTTTAATCATAATTAAATCATAATAAATTTAATTCTTAATATTTTTGCACCAAAATTTTATACAATTTATTTCTGAATATTTAGAACGAAAATATAAATTTTAAACTAATAATTCTTTAATTTTAGTATTTTTTAAATATTAAAGTTAAATTTTGACAATTTGTAATAAATAGATTTAATATTCTATTTTAAAGAAAATAATTTTATAAAAATTATTTTTATACTTCAAACACATTATTGTGAACATCCAAATTCAAACTTTATAAAAAGACTTTCATTTATTTAATTATCAAATTTCCCTTTATTTATTAAAACATTTTATTATAATTCAACAAATGGATATCCACAAATCGAAACCCTATAATATACTTGTAGACTAGATAGACTTAGACTTATTTGTTGCCTAATACATAGGGTAATACTTGGCAATCTATTGGGCTACACTCATACTATTCCTCAATACCTAATACTATACCAAGGTGAGTTTACGTAACCATGTTTATGCGATTCTTTGTACTTGCAACATTTTATTTAAGCAATTCAACATGCATGTCTAGTTGTAAACTTTATTGCCTCATGAATTAGTCAACAACAGTTTCAACGAGTTTCAACATTACATAATCATTAGCTATGGCCAAGCCGGCGATACTCAATAATAGATCTATTGGATTGACAACCCCACCCGGATACGTGTACCTCCTACATAGGTAGCGTGGGTGATTGTTATCGTTCCAACATATTACTAAGGTGAACCGTAGATAACGGGATGGACCTAAACTAGTCGGAGGTTTGATTATGTCGATTCAACATATTATGCTTATTCATGTAGACTTAAACTTACGATAGACATATGAATTGCTAAACTTTTATACTTAAACTATTTGCTTAACATGGATTATGTATTCTCACCAACTTCTAGTTGACCCCCCCATTTTTACAACTCAACAGGAAATAATGAGGCATGAAGACTAGAGTATTTTCATGAGAAGACAATTTGAAGTCTATGCTTGCTTGATCTTTGTGATGTATTAGATTTCCACATTAAAACTCATTATGTATTTCTATTTTTGGATATTTGCACTTTAAGTTTATTTCAATTAAAATTTGGTTACCATGTGCTACTGTATACTCATTCTTACGTGACACCTCGATGTTTCCGCCATTGGTTGGGGTGTTACAGATTGGTATCAGAGCCTTGGTTATAGGGAATTAGGTTATTAGAAAATAATCTAGACTATAACCTTAAGGACTTAAACAGTACTCTTACTTGTAACCCTAATTGCTTCCCTAATCCTATCCTTATCCTATACCTTATATAACCCTAAGCCTACATGTGACTACTCTTATTCGTCTGCTGCAATCCTGATCCACCATTAGATTAATAGGACAAAATCCTCAGGTTTAACCTGAACCCCCTTGAGATCTCGTCGAAGTTCTAGATTTTAATAACGAACACGTGCAATCTGGAAGGGTGAACGCCTGTATTCTGAGTCTTCTGTCTAGGCTGGCATTGCGCATATATCCCAATCAGACGAGGGACCCGGATGCCTACCTGGGAATTCTCGGGATGAGTGTTCACTTATAGGCTAAAGCATGTCTTCATATGTTATTAGAATTTAGAATCTTTGATAAGTCAACATTTTCATTTATTCGTTTTAATTAATGAATAAATGATTACATTCCTTATATAATCTCATTCATTTCATTGTGTCTATTACAGATCATGCCTCCACGTCGCAGCACTCGCAACAGCAATGGTGAGAACCACGATGAAGGTGGTGACAACCATAACCATAACCACGGTCCTAACCACAACAACAATGGTGTCGATGCCCAACTGGCTGCGATCATTTCTCAACAAATGGCGCAGCAAATCGCAACTCTGGTTCCCAATTTGCTAGCACAAGTCATCCAAATGAATGGCAACGGGAACGGTAACGGCAACGGGAACGGGAACGGCAATGGTAATGGAAATGGAAACCACAACGGGAATGGAAATGGTCTCCCAGCCTGTACCCTTAAGCACTTCAATTCTTGTAACCCTCCAAAGTTTAGTGGTGAAGAAGGAGCTACAGGACTCCTCCAATGGTTTGAGGGTATTGAGAATACCTTCATCAACAGTGAATGCCCCGACAACTTCAAGGTTCGTTACGCCATGAGTGTTCTCCACAAACGAGCACTCACTTGGTGGAATGAAGAAAAGCGCACTCGTGGGGCCGAAGTTGCTCTTGCTATGACATGCGACCAAGTCAAGGAGGTTATGAAGGAAGAGTTTTGTCCTCGCAACGAGGTTAAGAAGCTTGAAGATGAGTTCCACACCCTAACTCAAGATAGTGGGGAAAACCTTGCCTACAACACCCGCTTTCACGAGCTTAGCTTATTGTTGCCTCACAAGGTCACTCCCCTGCCGGTAGCCATCGAGAAGTACATCGGTGGTCTGCCCATGCAAATCCAGGACACCATTTGGGGAAGTAATCCTGCAACTTTGGAAGAGGCCAAGCGTCTCGCAGCCACTCTTACTGATAATCACGTGAAGAACGGTACTCTCTTCCGCAAGGGCACTAAGAAGACGGTTGCCAAAGACACTCCTCAGCCCGCTATTGAAGTCAAGCCTGAGACCTCAAGCAACAAAAACCGCAAGGCAAGGAACTACATGGTTGCTACCACTCCACCTGCTGCCCAAAACCCAGCCAAGAAGCCGTATGGCGGGAGTCACCCTCTCTGCAACACTTGTCAATACCATCATCTTCCTGGTAGACCTTGCCGCCAGTGTAATAACTGTAAGCGGTATGGACACTACACCAACGCCTGTCAAGCCCCTGCTGCCCAAAACAACCAAAACAACCCAGCCAGAAATGCCCCAGCTCCCAACCAACAAAACAACCGGCCTGCTCGTGGTCAATGCTACGAGTGTGGCAGCCCTGATCACTATATCAACAATTGCCCTAATCGTAACCAGAACCAAAATCGCAACCAAAACCAAAACCAGAACCGCAACCAGAACCAGAACCAAGGAGCTCGAGATCGCGCCTACAATCTCAATGCTAACCAGGCTCGTGACAACAACGAAGTGGTGAATGGTACGTTCCTCATTAATAACCACCATGCATCCATATTATTTGATTCAGGAGCTGACAAGTCATTTGTATCACTGAAGTTTGAACCTTTACTTAACTTACCCCATACTAATCTAGAGGAACCTTTAGTGGTAGAGGTAGCTAATGGGAAGTCTATTTCGATCGACTCTATTATTCGTAACTGCTTGTTGAACCTCGACGATCATACCTTCTCTATCGATCTCATTCCCATGCATCTCGGAAGTTTTGATGTTATAGTAGGCATGGACTGGTTGTCAACCCCTCGTGCCGAAATTCTGTGCTTTGAGAAAGTCATACGCATTCCTCTCGAATCTGGTGAGATTTTGAAGATCTATGGTGAGAAACCCTGTGGTGAGCTTAAACTTATGTCTTGTACTACTGCCCAAAAGTACTTACGAAAGGGGTATACAGCCTTCTTAGCTAACGTGATAGAGAAGAAGGACAAAGGCAAAAGTATCCAAGACATTCCAATTATCCGAGACTATCCTGAAGTCTTTCCAGAAGATTTACCTGGTTTACCTCCTGCTCGACAAGTGGAATTTAGAATTGATCTTGTTCCTGGTGCTAATCCTGTCGCCAAAGATCCTTATCGTCTTGCACCCTCTGAGATGCAAGAACTTGCCAGTCAATTACAGGAACTTTCTGATAAAGGGTTCATTCGCCCTAGTTCTTCTCCATGGGGAGCCCCTGTCTTGTTCGTTCAAAAGAAGGATGGTTCTCTTAGAATGTGTATTGACTACCGTGAACTCAACAAACTCACCATCAAGAATCGTTATCCACTGCCTAGGATTGACGATCTCTTCGATCAACTTCAAGGAGCAACCTACTTCTCGAAGATTGATCTTCGTTCTGGTTATCATCAGCTTAGAGTCCACGATGAAGATATTCCCAAGATAGCTTTTCGCACACGTTATGGTCACTATGAATTCATGGTTATGCCTTTTGGATTGACCAACGCTCCCGCAGTGTTTATGGATTTGATGAATCGGGTTTGTAGACCCTACCTCGACAAATTCGTGATCGTTTTCATCGATGATATTTTGATTTACTCTAAATCAAAATCCGATCACGAGCAACATCTTCACTCCATCTTGGGTCTCCTAAAGAAAGAACAACTGTATGCTAAGTTCTCGAAATGTGAATTTTGGCTTAAGGAAGTTCAATTTTTGGGACATGTCATTGATATGAACGGAATTCATGTTGATCCCGCAAAGATCGAAGCTGTGAAAAATTGGAGTGTTCCTAAAACTCCAACCGAAGTCCGTTCTTTCCTTGGTTTGGCAGGTTATTATCGTCGATTCATCGCCAACTTCTCCAAGATCGTTGTTCCTCTCACTATCTTAACTCACAAGGGTAAACCCTATGAGTGGGGACCAAAGCAAGAGGAAGCATTTGAAACTCTTAAGCTGAAACTCTGTGAAGCTCCTATCTTGTCTCTGCCTGATGGTAATGATGATTTCGTGGTCTATTGTGATGCATCGAACCAAGGTCTTGGTTGTGTTCTCATGCAACGAGGAAAGGTTATTGCTTATGTGTCTCGACAACTCAAGACTCATGAAAAGAATTATACCACCCATGATCTTGAATTGGGCGCTGTTGTCTTTGCTCTCAAGATTTGGAGACATTATCTTTATGGGACCAAATGTGTGGTGTTCACGGACCACAAAAGTCTCCAACATGTCTTCGACCAGAAAAATCTTAACATGAGACAACGACGTTGGGTTGAGTTACTTAACGACTATGATTACGAAATTCGCTACCATCCTGGCAAGGCGAATGTTGTGGCTGACGCACTTAGTCGTAAAGAGCGTATCAAACTTCAATGTGCGAGAGTTCGTACTGATCTTCAAGATCGCATTCTTCAGGCTCAACATACATCAGTCACCCAGGGTAACATGTACGATGAAATGTCTTGTGGTGCTGAAACTCAACTTGAAACCAAACCTGATGGTCTTCTCTATTTCCTTAATCGACTGTGGATTCCCGACCGTGATGATCTTCGTACTTTTCTCATGAACGAGGCTCATAAGTCTCGTTATTCTATTCATCCTGGAGCTGACAAGATGTACCAAGATCTTCGTTATTCTTATTGGTGGCCTGGTATGAAGAAAGACATTGCTCTTTTCGTTGCAAAATGCCTCACTTGTTCCAAGGTCAAGGCTGAACACCAACGACCATCTGGTATGCTCGAACAACCAGAGATTCCTGTATGGAAATGGGAGAGCATAGCTATGGACTTCATCACCAAACTCCCTCGTACACCCAAAGGTTTTGACAGTATTTGGGTAATCGTCGATCGTTTGACCAAGTCAGCCCACTTCTTACCTATTCGTGAGAAGTATTCTGTAGAAAGGTTGGCAAGGATGTACGTAAGTGAAATCGTATGTCGTCATGGTATACCTTTGGACATTATCTCTGATCGTGATGGACGTTTCACCTCCCACTTTTGGGATTCTCTGCAAGATGCTTTGGGTACCAAGTTGAACCTGAGTACTGCTTATCACCCTCAAACAGATGGTCAGACTGAACGGACCATCCAGACACTTGAGGATATGCTTAGGGCATGTATCATCGATTTTGGTGGCACATGGGATTCTCATCTTCCTTTGGTTGAGTTTCCATACAACAACAGTTATCACGCCAGCATTAACATGGCTCCTTTCGAGGCACTCTATGGTCGTAGATGTCGTTCACCTGTCTGTTGGACTGAGGTTGGTGAAGCTCGTATCACTGGACCCGAACTAATCCAGGAAACCACAGACAAAATTCAACTTATTCAGGATAATCTTCTCAAGGCTAGAAGTCGTCAGAAGAGTTATGCTGATAAACGTCGTAAACCCTTGGAATTTCAAGTTGGGGACCTTGTACTACTTAAGGTATCCCCTTGGAAAGGAGTAATTCGTTTCGGTAGAAAGGGAAAACTAGCTCCTCGATACGTAGGCCCCTTCAAAATTCTTGACAGAGTTGGAAAAGTGGCTTACAAACTTGATCTTCCACCTGAGCTAAGCAATGTTCACCCGACCTTCCATGTTTCGAATCTCAAGAAATGCTTAGCTGATGAGAACCTTCATGTTCCTCTTGAGGATGTGCAACTTGATGAAAGCATGCACATTATCGAGAAACCCGTTGAGATTGTTGATACTGGAGTCAAGAAACTCAAGCGCAGTCGCATTCCGATCGTTAAGGTTCGTTGGGAATCTAAACGAGGCCCAGAGCTCACTTGGGAACGTAAAGACCAGATGAAGTCGAAGTACCCACATCTTTTTCCACCAGACTCTCCAACTCCAACTTCGGGACGAAGTTCCTAAAAGTAGGGGAGACTGTAACATTTCGCAATTACACTTGTACGTTACATCATCATTTATAATAAAACGTCAAGTTTCAGTATTTATGGGTGTATTTAATTATTTTTGTTGCATTTTGGTAACCCTAATACTATATATATTATATATATGTATGGATATGTCATGGATTATTGTCAAAAAAATAATGCTTGGGCCGGGACTCGAACCCGCGCCCAAGCCGGCCCAACACACAACAACAAGTTAACCACCTGGTCTAGCCCTCATTTCTGTTTCAAACCCTGCCTTATTTCCTTTTAACCCATCAAAGGTCTGTTCACAGTTGACATGGAAAGTCAACTGTGACAGCCAATACCCATAATTATCAACATTAACTCGTAAATTAATTCAAGAATGGAATGGAATCACAATTATCGGCCTATTATGACTAGGATACACGATGATTAACAGTCAATTGATACCAAAATTACCATTTACGCGTATCACATTCAATGTGTGGTCAACTCTTACCAATTCATCGTTCCAGATCATGGCACTATAAATTGATCATTGTAGGACCTCCACAACTCGCCATTACATCTCTCTTAACCTCCAATTCTTCACAAAAACACTCTGTTCTTGTTCATACGATCGCAGTTGGACTTTTTGGTTTGACCATCCAATCGTACTCGAAATGACTTTGTAAGTATAATTTTTTTAGTGGGATTTGATCATCGGCATCCACACATCAATAGCCCTAAGGTTAATTGGGCTAATGATGTGTGAATCAAACGATTGGAAAATCTAGGGCTCGTGGGATTAATTTGGGGATAAACATGATTTCGCATAATATATTTATTTTAAATCAAACGGAACTAATCACAACCACTGGTCTGGACCAAGTGGTTGTGTCTGATGCTAGCTTCCCAAGCCACCCGGGTTCGAGTCCCGGCTGTGGCACACCCTTTTTCATTAATTCTTTTTAATCAAAACAAATCAAATAATTATATATAATACTTATAATTTTATAAATTCATTTTTAATTATTAAAACTCTTTTATAAATTCTAAAAAAATTATTTTTAGATAATCTGATGTAAATGTTTCACCCACAATTTTTAGTTTTCAATAATTAATTTATTTAATATATATAATAATTAAATCAATTTTATTCTATTATATTTATAAAATTCCATTAAAATATCAAAACAATTTTATAAATTTCCACAAAAATTATTCTGAGTTTGTATAATGATAAATGTTTCTGAAATGATTTTTAATTCTGAAAAATCATTTATTTAATATTTTTAATCAATTTTTGTTAGTTTTAATCATAATTAAATCATAATAAATTCAATTCTTAATATTTTTGCACCAAAATTTTATACAATTTATTTCTGAATATTTAGAACAGAAATATAAATTTTAAACTAATAATTCTTTAATTTTAGTATTTTTAAATATTAAAGTTAAATTTTGACAATTTGTAATAAATAGATTTAATATTCTATTTTAAAGAAAATAATTTTATAAAAATTATTTTTATACTTCAAACACATTATTGTGAACATCCTAAATTCAAACTTTATAAAAAGAATTTCATTTATTTAATTATCAAATTTCCCTTTATTTATTAAAACATTTTATTATAATTCAACAAATGGATATCCCCAAATCGAAACCCTATAATATACTTGTAGACTAGATAGACTTAGACTTATTTGTTGCCTAATACATAGGGTAATACTTGGCAATCTATTGGGCTACACTCATACTATTCCTCAATACCTAATACTATACCAAGGTGAGTTTACGTAACCATGTTTATGCGATTCTTTGTACTTGCAACATTTTATTTAAGCAATTCAACATGCATGTCTAGTTGTAAACTTTATTGCCTCATGAATTAGTCAACAACAGTTTCAACGAGTTTCAACATTACATAATCATTAGCTATGGCCAAGCCGGCGATACTCAATAATAGATCTATTGGATTGACAACCCCACCCGGATACGTGTACCTCCTACATAGGTAGCGTGGGTGATTGTTATCGTTCCAACATATTACTAAGGTGAACCGTAGATGACGGGATGGACCTAAACTAGTCGGGGGTTTGATTATGTCGATTCAACATATTATGCTTATTCATGTAGACTTAAACTTACGATAGACATATGAATTGCTAAACTTTTATACTTAAACTATTTGCTTAACATGGATTATGTATTCTCACCAACGTCTAGTTGACCCCCCCATTTTTACAACTCAACAGGAAATAATGAGGCATGAAGACTAGAGTATTTTCATGAGAAGACAATTTGAAGTCTATGCTTGCTTGATCTTTGTGATGTATTAGATTTCCACATTAAAACTCATTATGTATTTCTATTTTTGGATATTTGCACTTTAAATTTATTTCAATTAAAATTTGGTTACCATGTGCTACTGTATACTCATTCTTACGTGACACCTCGATGTTTCCGCCATCGGTTGGGGTGTTACACCATGTCTCTACCGCGCCACAAGGTACTCCGGGGTATTTGGACCCCGAGTATCACGAATATTATCAGTTAACCAATAAAAGTGATGTTTATGTTGAAAATGCACAGAATAAACAACATCAAAACTGATAATATGCGAACAAAATAGTTGAGAGAGAATGAGAAACAAAGTAGGAAACCGAATGATTATTATTTCAGATATGATAGCCTTTAAATACAAATTGTACCGGTGCCTTTGTGCAGTTATCCGGTGGTTAAAGGGACATAACTTATCACAAACGGCTTCTATTATTAACTGCTAGTTAACTGCCTTCTTTATCCTATAGTATGTACTAATAGGTGTGACTTTATTTATTATAAAGTATGTCACACTGCACAATATATACTAATATAATTCTGCTGTACATAGATTGACACATTAAGAGATTATATTTTCTAACATTTCCCCCCCCCCCCCTAATCTCTTAATGTCAATTCAGTGTTCTTCATTCCCTTTGGCTGTTGTTGCACTTGTCCTTCTTCTTTAGTGAGGCTGCAGGTCCTCTCTTCTGTTTGATGATGAGACCACCTAGTTCTTCCTTTGTTTCAACTTTGATTTTCCTCTCCTTGAACCTTAGGTGATACCAATTCAACATATCCAAGTGAGTGCTGTAAATGATCCTTAAACACTTCACCATATCATCATCTTTCTTCATTCTCATTAAGCCTAAACCATATCCCATTCTCACAGCCACTTGTGTCCATAGATCATGTTTGTTTACTGCTTTAAATCCACCGAATCTCTCAACAGTCATGTAGAGATCCATTAGGTCTACTTTTCTTCCTAGATGATCCACAGGTGGGCATGGAAATTCTGAAAACCATTTAGAAACCATGAGATCATCCTTTCAAATTCTTCCTTAATCTTGATTCTATGCAACTTGATTTGAGTGGATTGATAAATCATATCCATGAGTGCAATGCAGTTTTCCATAGGGTCTTCTCCCTTTGGATATATCAAGTTTTCTTCCTCTTCATTACATGCATCGGCTTGATCATCACACTCATGTTTCTTTGCTTTCTTCTCTTCTGAATCTTCCGAGGAGTATGTGACCGAATCACTTTGTCCCTCCATTTTCTCAGCCTTCTTTCTTTTCAAACTTTCGCCTTCAACCTTCTTATCAACACCACTACTTTCACCATAAGAACAATTATAACCCGGGTGATGATCGTTGCATATCCAACAATGGATGATGGGTTCACGAATGGGATCATACTCCACTTGTTTCTCTTTTCCTTTCCATAAAGGATTCTTCTTTATATAACATATGTCTCCCTCAAATGTTATCTTGTAACCTTGGCCTTCTAATTTTTTCACACTAAGTACATTCCTCCTTAGTGTGGGAATGTAATAAACATTACTTATCGTGTGAAACTCTCCTGAACTGAATACTTCTACGGCCCCTTTTCCTTTGTATAAATCCCTTTTGAACCCTTCTATATTCCCTTCAATTCCAAAAGTTCTTTCTAACTTCTGGAACATGGTTTTGTAACCAGTAGCATGTTGAGTCCTATTGTGACTCACATACCATATGTTGTTCCAATTTCCACCGTCTGTTCCCTTTACCATATACTCGATTTTACCAATTCTTTCGGGACAATTACGTCTATAGTGGAATGGTTCCTTACAATATGAACAACACATACCTTTAGGGAAGTCTGGCTCGGTTTCTTTCGCATCAGAAGTGTTGTTTTCTGCCCTGTTTGTATCAATTCGTCTTTGATACAAATTGTTCTTGAAACCTTCTTTAGAAGACATGTCTTGGTTACTGTCCTTATTCTTGAAATTCCACTGATAACCGCCATGGTTATTATCAACAAACTGGATCAATTCTTTCCCTTTCCTTTGGGTGATGCCTTGGAATAAGGGTGACTTCACACACCCATAGGACTTCCTGGAACCGCTGACATCTTCGTCTTCTTCTTCTTTAACCGCTGGAAAAGTCGGTTTGCCTAGCCAAATCACTCGGCCTTTTGTTTCTTCACAGGTCTTTGGATCGGATAGCTCTGATGCCATGTTGAAAATGCACAGAATAAACAACAAAACTGATAATATGCGAACAGAATAGTTGAGAGAGAATGAGAAACAAAGTAGGAAACCGAATGATTATTATTTCAAATATGAGAGCCTTTAAATACAAATTGTACCGGCGCCTTTGTGCAGTTATCCGGTGGTTAAAGGAACATAACTTATCACGAACAGCTTCTATTATTAACTGTGCTAGTTAACTGCCTTCTTTATCCTATAGTATGTACTAATAGGTGTGACTTTATTTATTATAAAGTATGTCACACTGCACAACATATACTAATATAATTCTGCTGTACATAGATTGACACATTAAGAGATTATATTTTCTAACAGTTTATAGCTTCGGGGTGGTTCTGGTCGAGCTTATTTCATCAAAGCCAGCAGTGGATATTACTCGACACCGACATGAAATAAACCTATCAAGCATGGCTTTAAGCAAGATCTAAAACGATGCACTCCACGAGCTTGTGGACCCGCATCTTGGATATGAAACCGATGTTGAAGTTAGAAAGATGATCAATGCAGTTGCGAAACTCGCGTTTCAATGCTTGCAAAATGAGAGGGACAGCAGACCATCAATGGATGAAGTGTTGGATATTTTAATGGGCATTCAGAATGAAATGAGTAGCAACAACAAGCAGGATTTGTTGGATGGTACATGTGATGATGCAGTCTTGTTGAACCATTCGCAAGATATGTTTCCGGACTCTGTGGCGGTTGCTTGGAGTACTTCGACCTTGTCGACTTCGAGCGGGTGATTTGGGTCGAGATATTGGATTACAACAATTTACTGGAATTGTAGTTTGGTAATACTTGTGTTTTGAATACACTGCACTATGGTGTTTTAAGAATAGAGGTGTATGTAAATGTTTTTTTTGTCATAGCTCAATTCATTCATTTGTTCTGGTTTTAAGTTGGTACAAATATATTGATCATATGGAATCAAGACAACTGTGGACATCACAATTAAGTGATTTTATTGTTGTTAGAATATATTGTAGTTAGTCTAGTGTCTCTATCTAAAATATACTTCTAATCTATAATAGTATAACTAGTGGAAACCCGCGCGATGCGGCGACATCGATAATTCATAATTCGGTTGAATTCGGTTTGTTAGCGTTGTGGCGAAAACTTCATGCCATGTTTGAGCGGAAACTTGTTTATAATAATGTTGAGTATTTTTTCCATGTACATTATATCCATGGTAGGAGTTTGATTTGAACATCAAAGAAAAGTTAATGCAACAAGTGGTAATACTTTTTGCTACATTTAGTTTAGGAAGGTGGCGGCGTATGTACAAAGTCGATTACTTTTTATATATTCATATGTGATAATTTGATGAATGAACGTATAAACGCAACATAAAAGTCACCATGAAATAGTATACTTCTATCGTTTCAACATATTAACGTGAATCAAAATAGTTAATGGATTCCATGGCATCCGAAACACAAGATTTGTCACCCCGAATGTATCTAAATCCACTTTAAGCCATTCTCCCACCGGGCACAATGACCAACCTGTCTCCCAATGAAGAGAATGATAAAAGCATATTAATGTTAGTATTCAAGAGTGTACGTTACTGAATATTATTAATCTTGAATCATTTGCATAAGTAGGCGAGTTTTTTTTAGAGTGCAATTAGGTGGTCCATCACCAAACAACCACAATAGGTGAAGCCGTTGATCCATTCAACGACTTCTACCTCTCATGTAACATTGTTTGTGAAGCCTCACTCTCAATCAGCAAATTCTAAGAAGCCTCACTCTTGATCTTGATGGTGACTCCAAACCTTGATCTTGATTACACAAACTAAGCTGGGAAACAAGAGCGAATTTTTCCGATGGACAGAAAAGAAAAGTAAAGGGAAGAAGATGGACTTGCTTGTTTATTCTAAAGATGAAGCATTGAGAAATGGAATATTAAAAAACACATTGATGACCTTGTAATTAAAAGTTGCATTCAAACCATGTATCAAATTTATTTATTTTTTAACCATTTATTAACCTTCTATTTTATTTTAATCGGTCGTGAATACTTTCTAGTTTAGTTACTTAAACATTAATTAACTGTTCTATTTTTATTTTTTTTACTTTATTTATTTATTTATCACTAAACTAGACTGTGCCTTGGAAAGCTTTTTTTTTTCTTTTAATGTTTTATAATATTATAGAATTAAATATTTTCAAGCACAAATAAAATGACAGTTGAACTTTTGGTGAACCCTTGGATTCAATCAGCGGCTTCTAATAAGTCTCAGTCTCAATCAGCGGCTTCTGACAGAATGTTTCAGGTGTGTAAGAAAGTGTAAGAATGTGTAAGAAAATTGAGGATGAAGGCGCTGAATGGATCAACGCCTTCACCTATTGTGGTTGTATGTTTGGCAGGGCCGGCTCAACGGTTTTCGGGGCCTAAAGCGAATAATGAAATGGAGGCCTTTTTACTATATGTTTTCTAAAGTGTTGCAATTTCTTTGTTTTCTCTATATCTTTCTTTTTTATTTTTTTTAAAAAACTGTACTTCTTTAAATAACATTTCATCACAAAACAAACGATATTATTTTCAAATTTTCCACAAAATATAGTATTCGTATTTCAACGCTCATATCTAAGTTGAATAACTTACAAGATACTATTTTCGTGTGCCCTAATTTTATCGATACACAGACATAAACCTTTACTAAAATTATAAGTATAGAAAATAACAAGCAAAATCTTCGTAAGAATGAAAAAAGAAACCTTCATATTTATATTCAAAATTTATAACAAAAACTTAGTGTGAAAATTAAAAAAAAAAAATATCCATTGCATAGGGAAAATAAAAGCTAAGTAATAAAATATTAGTTTACTTTTGAGTTGGCACTGTATATTCCTTTTCTTCTTTCTGCAATTCATCTTCTTCGTTCGTGACTACCGGATTCTCATAGAAGAAAAAAAATCACATCTAAACTTAGTTAACTTTTCTCACTCTATATTATATGGCTTACCAACAAGTTGAATGGTCAAATACTAAATAAAACACAAAGAACCAGTCAAGCATTGGATCTCCGGTGAAAAAAAAACTAGCCGTCGGAGAGTAAAACATTGGATCTCCGGGGGCCCTTAAAATTTTGGGGCCTAAAGCCCTAGCTTCATGTTACTTATGCTAAAGCCGGCCCTGACGTTTGGTGATGAACCACCTAATTGCGACTTTTTTGCCAAAATGGTGCCACAGTACACAAAGTTTGTGCAATTGGAGGGCGTTAGAAATGAATTTCGTCTTTTGGTGTAACCGCAAGTTGGACTTGCGGTTTGTGTATACGTGGCGCCTACTAGGAGTGAGGATGTTGACTAGGAAGTAGGATGATGAGTTGGAAAGGAAACCGCAAGTTGAACTTGCGGTTTCTGTAACATCACACAAATTTTCTTTATATATATATATATATAGAACTCCCTCATTTATTCATCCGATTCATGTTTACAGTATCTTTACCATCCATTTTGTTAATTTTTTTTGTTTAAATAATGACGTATAATCAATATTAAATTGGATTGTATTAAAAATTCTGATTTAAAAATGTTAAAAAAAAATGTTTGCCTGTGCCAGGATTCGAACCCTAGTCCCTGGTGGGCTAAACCTTAACCACACCACACCACACAAACCACTACACCATTTGGTGTTTTGTGATGTTAATTAAAACCAATTAAACTTAAACCCTTTCAAGGTCCCTTAGTCAAACCTGAAAAGTCAAACGTAGTCTCCTAGTCAAGTCAAGTCAAAGTGTTAGTAAATATGGTCTCCTAGTCAAGTCAAAGTATTAGTAAATATGGTCTCCTAGTCAAGTCAAAGTATTAGTAAATATGGTCTTCTAGTCAAGTCAAAGTTGTTCATAAATTCTAGCCTAGTCAAAGCAGTCCTTAATTACAACTCCAAATTTTACACTATAAATACACTAGCCTACCATTCAACTTTTTATACCATTCAAAAAAAAAAAACATTATTATCCCATCTCCCATATACTAAAGTTTTCATCCGTCATTATCTCCTCTAGCTAGTTTCGAGTTTTCCAAGGCATTATTACTAAGTGTTTGCACGCTCAATAAAACGCACGAACTCATTATGCACCTAAGGTGAGTTTACATAGCCCCTTTTTCTATTTTACATTTTGGGGTGAAACATGTTTAAACATTTTATACACTATCATTTACTCATTCTTACATTGTTGAAACTTGTGATTTAATTACACTATCATTTACTCATTCTATCATTTGACTGTAACAAAAAGACACAGTACAATCATTAACATTGATCAAACCGCCTGTTTAGATTATAGCGCTATAGGTCTGACAAACCCATCCCCCCGCATAAATTCAGGGATGATCGATAATAGTTACACTTTTACTAACTTGCGAGTTAGGTCTCAGTCGACACAAGGTTTGATTGTACAAAAGACGCATTGTTACATGTCAGACTCATAGTCTATCATTACTCATTATTATACTTCAACTATGATTGTTATACAACATATTGTTTTCAACTATATGCAAAACCTATGTACTCTCACCAACTATTTATAGTTGACCCCCCCATCTTTCCAACTTAACATGTTTCAAGGTTATTTGCTATTGGAAGTTGCACAAGTCTTGAATACATAAGAGCTTTGGACCTAGTTTATATTAGTCAACTTTTGTAATCTTTACTTGTAAGATGAATTGTAAATTGTTTAATATTATTCAACTTTCATTTAGTACCATGAGCTATTGAACAATCATTTATACATGACACCTCGATGTTTCTGCCATCGGTTGGGGTGTTACAGTTTCATTCTCAACCTGACAATTGAGAAGAACAGTCACCGGAATCTCACCGGAGAAGATGACCGGAAATTGAACGGTCACCGGATTTTTTACTTATTTTTTTTTATAAATGAGAAACAAAGGATCAAGAACATAAGAAGAAAAAGATAGGAGGAATGATATGATTTTTATCAGTTACCGGAATCTCACCGGAGAAGACGACCGGAATTTTAGCCGATCGCTGGAATTGTAA
The DNA here is from genome assembly GCA_028751855.1 of Ambrosia trifida. NCBI lineage: Eukaryota > Viridiplantae > Streptophyta > Magnoliopsida > Asterales > Asteraceae > Ambrosia > Ambrosia trifida. The sequence goes on along the minus strand of CM054131.1, from coordinate 77,384,702 downwards.
CTAACTTTCAAGAATTGATTAGCAAACAATAATAGAAGATCAGAGACAAGGATTTTTAGAAGGAAATATCGTCTGAAATGTAAGATTCCGGTGACCGTTCAGTTTCCGGTCATCTTCTTCGGCAGATTCCAGTGACTGTTCTTCTTCTGCTGTCTTCAGATATGATCCTTCTTCTGCTGTCTTCAGATATGATCACGACAACTGTTGTCTTCAGTATAACCGCAACTTGAAGTTGCGGTTTCTCCTTCCTCTATCCTACTCACCAACATCCTCCCTCCTAATCACCATGTTCTCCCTCCTAGTCATATTGGCAGCTCATCCACGTATGCATAAACCGCAAGTTGAACCTGCGGTTTCACCCTTTGTAAAAAATGAATCCTGACAGCCCCCAAATGTACAAACTTTGTGTACTGTGGCACCATTTTGGCAAAAAAAATCACCTAATTGCACCCTAAAAGAAAAAAAACTCGGCTACTTATGCAAATGTGATTCTTTTAATCTTTCACATATTGTGAATAAGTATTTGAAATAAACCACCAGGTCAAATCGTATTTTCTATACATTCAACTAAGAATGAATCCTCTAGAGAATATAGACATACTTTAAATTTGAGTTAATTGCCAATTTAGTCCTTAAGATTTGTCAAAAATTGTCACTTTCATCAAAATCTTTTTTTTTTGTTAATTTAGTCCCTGTGGTTTCATTTTTTTTTTTTTTGTCATTTTAGTCCCTGAGGTTTGTCAAAAGTTTCCATTTTCATCCAAATCTTGTTAGTCCACAGGAACTAAAATGACAAAAAAATGAAACCACAGGGACTAAATTGACGAAAAAAAAAGATTTGGATGAAAGTGACAATTTTTAACAAACCTCAGGGACTAATTTGGCATTTAACTCCTTTAAATTTAGGGGAAGTTGGTGGGGATGGGATTGAGAGAGATAGAGATAGAGAGAGTTTATAATATTTTTTTAAAGAAGGGGTAATTTAGTAATTTTACATGGACTTAACTGAAAAACTTGATCTTCATTTAAGTCAGAGACCACCGATGCAATAAAATTCAAACCACTGATTCTATTGGGGTAATTTTGAAAAACTAGGGAACATACTTTAAATGTAGGCAAACCAAATGGACCATCCGTGCATTTTACTCGATCTTAAATAATCTTTTCATAAAGAAAAACCCATTTGAAAATGTTTTAATTAAGTTCACATTTTGTATTCGACCCATTTGGACTCATCGTGTCATGATGTTGTCATTTCTGACCCTTTATTGTGTATATAGCCTTGCCTAATTCAATCAGATATACAAATTTGTTGTATCTAGAGATATCACCTTATAAACGTACTGATTTATCTATACTATATATAATGCTCGAGGAAAGGGTAATTTAAAATACACAAAAGTTAATAACTTTTTTCCTTCACTATATAAGGTACAACCCTAAAATTAGTCATTTAAACATTTTTACACTTAACTAACTTACCTTTTTTTTTTTGAACCGCAAAAATCTTTCATACATCTCCCAAAAAACATTACATTGTAAAAGTAAGACACTAACACAATGTAACACATCCGAAAATCACCATTAGATACTACCATTACAAGAACAAAATCTTTCTACCCCATGTCATAAAAAATGACCCATTCCACCCACTACGCATTGCTTGCCACCCCCCTATGCTTGTATCCTAATGCACCGATGACATGCATTCCTCCGAAAGTATCATCAATTGAATACACCATATTCATCTTAATTACACTTTAATTCTTTCAACTTTTGCTTATTTAAATAATAGTTATATTTTCTCCCTTATTTTAAGCCAATCACCCTTGTGACTTTTAAATGGCCATAATTTTTTCATAGGTGAATATGTTTTGTTTTTTAATTTACATCATAAAAAATAAGCATTTTATTCTCTTTAATTGGAGTATAGTATTGCTAATACTTTTTTAATTTTAAAAAGTTGTTATGTTAGGTGATTAATCAAGGTCGACTCGCCCATTTCGGGGCCTAAAACGAATTTTAAATTTGAGGCCCTTTTAGCTAAAAAAAAGTTTGATAGTTTGCTTTCAAGCCTGATATGTTTCATTGATTTTAATTTCTGCAAAAAAAATAATAATAAATAAAAAATAGAAGTAAAGGACTTACATAATCAATTTTCGGATTTGAGTATACGAGAGACCGTAGTCGAAAATCAAAACATCATATTTGCTGGTGTGAGAAAAATTAATCAAAGACACAAAAGAATGCTTTACCCAATCGGCTTCCACTGTACATTTATTTCCTTATTTCTTAATATGATATTTTGACAGACGTGATGCTTGGGTGTTAAGTGAGTGCTAAAGCAGTACGATGCTAAATAGAGTTACAGAGTACAATGGATAATTTATGTAACCGTTAATGGATTGTTAATTATAATTGTAAAAAAGAACCAATTATAGATAGAATCATAATAGTTAATTTAATAAACACTGAAGATACATGATATAAAACAAAACAAAGAGTACACGACATCAAAAACATGCTAAAGTTGAAAGCATAATATGAATATCAAGATCTAAGTATATTTATGATTATAATAATGTAAACATAACGAAATTTTAATCATAATTTTTGTTTTCGATCTTAATTTTAATCACATATGAATATCAATAAAGACCTAACATTTTATTAAAAATATGAAGTTATCATCCACAATATATCATAATTCGTATGTGAAAAAACACGAATCCTGGATCACCAGGTTAGGGTTGATCTTGGTAGTGATTCTACGGGGTATTTATAAAAATGTGTGACTATAAAAAGTGTGGGTCTAAGGACAAAACCAAGGATGTTATGAGACTACCGATTAGAAGAACCGAGCCTCTAAAGTTAGTATATAAAACAAGGGGTTGTAAAAGCACGAAGAGCTCGTAGTCTTTTCGAGTGGAAGTTTTTGGTGAATATCGGATGCCAATAAAAGGAGAAGGGACTCCTCCCTTTATAGTACCTTGACGTTCCACTTCCTCAGCCCATCATCTACCCTTTGTGGGGCCCGGACCAGGTAGAGGTGTCTCTAGGTTTCCAGCCCAAGTCCTCAAGCCCAATTGGTGCAAGTGGGTTTGATAAAAAAGAGGAGAAAGGGGAGATGTTACCGTCCTGTCGATAATGTACGTGGCATCTGTTGAGTGGACGCTGGTGGGCGGCGGACACGTGACGTCCGCCTGTTGGCTACTCCAGGGCAGTGGGTAATCATCAGTTATGTAGAAGCTAAGGCAAGTGGTGATTGAGAAAGTATCTTGTCAGAGATATCTTGGCTGGGGAGTTGCCACGTCGTTGTCCTTTTCGAGTGTCAGGCTAGGCACAATCTTTGATTGGTCGAGGACTTTGACGGGCAGTCTACTGCGTCAGGAACAGTTGTCCAGGGCAGAACTGCCCAAGGATGTGTGTCTCGATGCTGCCCTAAAAGGTATCTTTCAGTCGTGTTGACGAAGACTCATTTATCTTGCCGAAGAAGCTTGGTAGTGCGTCTATTGGATTATGGACACGTGGTGGTCCGCTGGCGTAAAACGGAAGGTAGACCGTGCGTCTAGTGAGGTGTGGACGCTTGGTAGTCCGCTGACGTAAAACGGGCGGCAGACCGTGCGTCCATTGTCTGATGGACGCATGCTAGTCCGCTAACGTGGAATGGGTGGCAGATCGTGCGTCCATTGTCTGGTGGACGCATGCTAGTCCGCTGACGTAAAACGGGCGGGAGAATCAGCGTCATGCTTTTATGGGTGCAGCTTTATGAGTTGATTTTTCATATGGTATTGTTGGTTTTTGATACCATATCCCTTTAGTAAGCTACAAAAATCAATAGCTCAGTGAAAAAAGTTATTAGATTATCAATTTACACGTCCTATACTTTCTAAAAACTTTATATAATGTCATTTTCACCCACTAAGCTCTAATTTTTCAAAATTAACCCATCATACCATATAGTTATTATTTTGTTTTAAAAAACTATTTCTAACGTGGTTATTTTTATCTACGTGTTGGTATAAATTTTAGGTTTCGATGTAAATTTTTTTCGAAAATGAGTGGGGTCAAATATTGTGTGTTTTCATGCTATTTTTGTGTAAGTTTTTACTTGGTCTACGTTTTGACGTTTTAACATTTTTATCTACGTTTTGATTTTTTAATGATTTTGATGAGAAGAATCATATACATTGTAACCGTGCCCAATTTCTATTCGTCGACTAGTTCATTTTTTTGTCAGGTATAGATTAGTGGAAACCTTTTAACTTAAAACCCCTTTCTTCCCAAGTTCGAATCCCTCCCCCCACGTCGGTCCCTTTCAAACCTATAGGGTATATTTTTTTTCGATGGACAGCGAGACTCGAACCGGGTACCCTTCGGGTAGGAACCCCATAAGGGAAAACCTTCTCACCTCCACTGTAACCACTGGGCTACAACATCATTGGCCGATTAGTTCATTTTTAACATCAAAAGTTTGTATATCGTACACACATAAGTGTATTTGGGTTTTGTCGCATTAGAATCCAAAAGGGATCCGATAATATCAACCATATCAAGGGTTTAATAAGCCCAATTTATTATCCCGTCCCAAGGAAATTTAAAAATATCTCATTTAAGTGAAAAGCCCAATTAAATAACCATTGCCAAAACAAAACAAAACAAACCAAAACCAAAACGGGTCACCGTCGGAGGAATTTCCGCTCAAAAGGGGTCTTAGACAAGGCGATCCCTTATCTCCCTTCTTATTCACAGTAGTCATGGAAGCTTTACATGTTATGGTGTCGAATGTAGTCTCGCGTGGGGTATTTTATGGTATTAAGTTGCCAAATGAGGGCCCAAACTTGTCCCATCTTTTTTATGCTGATGACGCCTTATTTATTGGGTCATGGTCGGAAAACAACATATCAAACCTTAATCGGATATTACGGGGATTCTCCATTGCATCAGGTTGAAGGTAAACCTCCATAAAACCTACTTATATGGTGTTAATGTTCCGGAAGAGAAGGTTGTATCGATGGCCAGGCTACTCAATTGTAAAAAAGATTTTTTTACCATTTATTTATCTCGGTCTCCCAGTGGGTGATAACATGAGAAGGTTAAAGAGTTGGAAGTTGGTTATTGATAAGTTTAATGCCAAATTAGCTTCGTGGAAGGCTCGTTCACTGTCCTTTGCTGGAAGATTGGTGTTGGTTAAAGTTGTCCTAGGGTCATTACCAAACTATTACTTGTCTTTGTTCAAAGCTCCACGTGGTGTAATCAAGGTGTTGGAAGGTATTAGAAGGAAGTTCCTTTGGGGTGGTAACTCAAACTCTCACAAAATTAGATGGGTGGCTTGGGAAAGAATTATCAAACCAAAACAGGGGGGCTTGGGGTCTCCAGTATTGAAGAGCTAAATTTGGGACTCCTTGTGAAGTGGTGGTGGCGTTTCAAGAGCTCACCGAACCAACTATGGTGTAACGTCATTAAAGCAATTCTTGGTGGTAACAGGAGGTATAACTTTGTACCGTTTAAGAAGTCAGTTCAGGGTACTTGGGCTGATATTGGTGACCTGAACAAAAGTTTTATTAAAAGAGGTTTGGACCTTCCGAGTTTGTTTAAATCCAGTGTTGGGGATGGCAAATCTGATGGGTTTTGGGATGAAATTTGGTGTGGTTCGAGCTCATTAAAAGAAGAATATCCGCTGTTGTTTGAGTTGTGCAAAAGAAGGCGAATTTTGGTGGCTGAATGTTACAAGGACTTGGCTGTTGGCGTATGCAGTAACAATAATAATAATAGATATGATATAAACTGTGGTTATAATGATAATAAAAATAATAATAATAATAATAATATCAACTATTGTATCCATAATGATAATATTCTTAACTGTTTTGATATTAGTAATAATAATAATAGCTCTGGCAATCTTATACATAGTAATAATAATAGTCTGCATAATAGCATCAGGTGGCAACTGGGCTGGAAAAGAATGCCGTCATCAGTGGAGGAAACATCGCAGTTGGAGGATTTTGTAAATCGGCTCAGCTCTATCAATTTAAATCAGTCGGGTGATGAATGTCTGTGACATCCGTCACCTTCGCCTTTCGTCAAACTGACAATAGTAGCCTTCAAATATTTTCAAATTTAACCCTTGCAAATTTCGTCATTTTCAAATTTAATTTTAGAGCGAAAAAAAAATTATCTTTTATACTTATGATGGATCGGGTATAAGATTTAATCAAATACCTATCTTGAAACGTCTACGTAATAGATTCTATAAAACTTTCAAGTTTATAAAATTTTAGAAATTCTTGGTTAAATAAATAAAACTTGGTTAAGTTTTATGTAAAATAAAATCTAACCTTGTTAAGTTGTTAGATCTTAAAAGGAAAATTAACCAAGAGTTATATAAAGCTAACTTAGTGATAATTGAGGGGCCAAAAGTGTCAAAGTACAAAAGTTTTAAAAGATGAAACCACCCCTCCCTGGTTCCACGTTTTTTGTCCGGCAACCCAACCTCCGGCCGGCGTTCCGGCTCCGGCGAGGGGGAATTGGCTTCTTTTTGGAGTTTCATTTTCGTCTTAATCATTTTCGGGTTGTTCCTCTTTAATTCATACATTATTAACATAGTTTAATACACTTTTAAAACCATAAATTGAAACCGAATAGTTAAGGTACAATCACACTAGTCAGTTACGTTTTGACGACTAATATTATAAATTGATCAAGCCAACTCACTTCTGCACATCCACACTGTCACACCCTCAAAATCCACTTGCGGAGTTTTACCGCGAGGCGCATGACAAACCAGGATCCAAACCAACGATCACAATAAACAAGTCTAAATGAATATAAATGCAATTTCAAAACATAGTTTAAAATCCCGTTTACAGCGGAAGCTTATTCAAAAACAGTATCTCAACAATGAAATAATAGTTCAACGTTCAAAAGACCATGCAACCCTAGTTAGACGTCGTGCAGACGCGTGCGCCCTAGTCCAGTCGTGCTACCTTAGCGACCTGAGAAAACATGTAAAAGTTTACGTCAGCACAAAAATGCTGGTGAGTTTACAGGTTTTGTATCCAAGTACCAAGTCCACCTGTCCATACTATAATAAATCGAAAACCAGTATACGCTAGCTAGGCGTACGTTTTGTTACTACCACGATTGGAAAACCATTACTAACTCGAATACCAGATGTTGTGCCCGAAAAGTACCAATTGTTCCTGTTGTTCCTGTTTGAGACAATATGCACTCGCCCGGCCCTCCAAGCCGACGAGCGGGGTTGGTCACTCCCAATAGCGCTATTCACATTTCCCCGTTGTGCAAACCCGCACATTCATGGTTCCCCCCGGGACTTCCAAAGATCGTGTAGTACACAATAGAAACCCATAGTATGACAGTAGTTACCAAATAATCGTTTTAACACATGTTTTCTCCCCCGAAAGTATGAAACCAGTTTAAAAGAGGGGCCGTAAACTCACCTTAAGTTGCGTTACTCCTTAACCCGAGTAAACTCAGCTGCTATGCTAGTCCCGTAAAGCGGCGACCTAACATATGACAGTTACAAGTACTTAGACTAATAACCCGCAGGTTAATTAGTCCCTAGATGTCCAGACCATAACCAAGTTCGTTTGAAAACACCGTGACTGTTTAACTGACCCAAAGTACGAGACTCGACATCCCATTGGTGACCCGAGACTCCCCGTGTTATGTTTACGCTCTTAATCAGACAATCATGCAATCACACTTAACATACGTTAACGCACAACAAGTTATAGCACATAGTTCACGTATCACCGAATTACATCCAAACATATGTTACCAAGTTATCATATATGTTACGAGGTTCCTAGCATGTTACTACATGTCAAATCGGGTCTCGGAATGCTAATCTACACTTACAACAGTAGTACACGCGATTAGGAAACGTAAACTAGCAATTAGGACTGATTGCATATAAGTTCATGTGATTAGGGCTGATTGCATGTAAGTTCACGTGATCAGGGCTGATTGCATGTAAGTTCACGTGATCAGGGCTGATTGCATGTAAGTTCACGTGATCAGGGCTGATTGCATGTAAGTTCACGTGAGTAGGGCTGATCGCATGTAAACTCATGCGATTTGGGGCTGATCGCATGTAAACTCATGCGATTTGGCCCTGATTGCATGTAAAACTGGCGATTAGCAATCCTAATCGCCTGTAACCTTGCTGTTCCAGTTTTTCGCGCGTTTAACGCTCCAAATCAGATCCAGAACGTGTGTAACTACCCAATATCATCCCAAACACTATCCTAAACATGTTTCAACCAAAACCCTTCGTTTTGCCTCGTATTATCAGCCCTGCATGCAATCACGAAATCCAAACACCATACACATAGCATGCAATCATCATACTAACATGCATAACAATAACCCTAATAATCAATTACTCAGATTTCTATCATCATACTATCAATATCAATTCTGATCTAACATAATAACATATCAATCCATCATCATGAATCATAAAAATCCTAGCTTTCTAATCATACACACCCATAACGCATGTATATTAGTTATAATCCGATTAACAACCCTTATTAACGATTTTCAGAAAGCTTTTTCGTTTAAGAACAGGTCTGGACCATTAGGGATTGATTAAAAACGTTTATAAAGATTTGTGGATGAAAACCAAACCTTAGGATTATGAAAGAATGATGATTCAAGCTTGAAACCTTGTGTTTTGATCAAAAATCGCCTTCCAGAGGTTGTTTATGTGTTGGGGCGGGTTATGGGACGACTAGGGTTTGTATAATGAAGTTTATGAGGTCAAGTATGGTATTTATAGTCGTTTTTAGTCGTCCAGCACGTAACATGCGATTATGCAGCTTTACACGCGATCAGGAAGCCTAATCGCGTATAAGTTCATGCGATCGGGGCCTAATCGCATGAACAGTCATGCGATCAGTCCCCTGATCGCCCCATAAGGTCCCCAGTCGCCCCACATATAGGCGATTGGCTATCCTGATCGCCTATATGGGCCTGTTTCGTGTGTTTTGCGCGTTAAACCCCGTTTTAACATATGTTAACACATATTAATGTACCGACAAGTCACATAATGATTGTAAACACATAACACAAGTAAATACACATATTCACACTCGTTCACCAATTCCCGGGACTCGAGACTCGTATGTTCCGTATGCCCTGACGATCCTACCGATCGTCACCGTTTGTACACTTGGTTAAGGACCGACATCTAATGAACCTCTAGACCAACATCCAATGATCCTCTAGACTAAACCAATAGTTCCCGAACCATAACCCGACTTAACTAACCCAGTTAAGTACAATATACGCGTGACTCGCTAAGGTAGACTTCCATCTAGACAACGTTGTTAACCAGAATTTGCCGGGTGTCACATCATCCCCACGTTAAAAGAATTTTCGTCCCGAAAATTGCACAAGTACCAAAAGAACAAAAGAAATAACGAAGGAAACAAACAAAAGATAGAAACCAAAAGAGAGATTTACCCGAGTTGTCACATCATCCCCACGTTAAAAGGAATCTCGCCCCGAGATTCATTCAGCTGCAGAAGAGACATGTCTCGACTCGAACGCTTCCTTAGGAAAAAGACGAGGATACTTAGACTTCATCTGATCCTCCCGTTCCCACGTATATTCCGGTCCCCGGTTCGAGTTCCACCGAACCTTAACGATACGAATCTTGCTGTGACGCTGGCTACGAATCTTGTAATCAAGGATCTCCACAGGTTCTTCCACAATCCGAAGACGATCATCAACCTTGATCTCTTCTAGTGGAACGATGAGAGACTCGTCAGCCAGACACTTCTTCAAGTTTGACACGTGGAAGACGTTATGTACGTTACCGAGCTCCGTCGGTAAATCAAGACGATATGCCACCGGCCCAATCCGTTCCAGGATCGTAAATGGGCCGACATACCGCGGGTTGAGTTTGCCACGCTTCCCAAAGCGTATGAAGCCCTTCCACGGTGAGACTTTTAGAAGTACCTTGTCATTGACTTGGAATTCCAATGGTTTGCGACGCTGATCGGCATAACTCTTTTGCCGGTCCCGTGCCGCTGCCAACCGGTTACGAATCTGTACGATCTTTTCCGAAGTTTCGTACACTAGTTCAGGCCCAGTGAGTTGACTCTCACCCACTTCAGCCCAACAAAGAGGAGAACGGCATTTCCGTCCGTACAGTGCTTTGAACGGAGCCGCCTTGATGCTCGTGTGATAACTGTTATTGTACGAGAATTCTACTAACGGTAGATGAGCTTCCTAACCCTTGCCAAAATCGATCACACATGCCCGCAGCATGTCTTCTAAAGTTTGAATTGTGCGCTCACTCTGACCGTCAGTCTGTGGATGATAAGCCGTACTCATGTCTAGTTGGGTACCCAAAGCCTTGTGCAAAGACTTCCAGAAGTGAGAAGTAAAATGGGAGTCACGATCCGAGATAATAGAAACTGGCACCCCGTGCTTAGAAACAACTTCCTTCAAGTAAAGACGAGCCAAACGATCCATGGTGTCGGTCTCCTTAATAGCAAGAAAATGAGCTGATTTCGTCAACCGATCGACAATCACCCATATCTTGTCATTCCCGCTTGGTGATTTAGGAAGTTGTGTGACAAAATCCATAGTAATCCGTTCCCATTTCCATTCCGGAATTTCAGGTTGTTGCAAGAGACCCGACGGTTTTTGGTATTCCACCTTGACCTTAGCACAGGTCAAGCATTTGCTCACGTATGAGGCTATGTCCGACCTCATGTTTGGCCACCAGTAAAGCACCTTCAGATCTTGGTACATCTTATCCGAACCAGGATGAATAGAATACCGGGACTTATGAGCCTCATCAAGGACAAGCTCCCGTAGTCCCCCGAATAAAGGAACCCATATACGTTCTGCGAAATAGTGCAGGCCATCAGGCCTTCGCTCTAGGTGCTTGTCGGCACCGTGCATCGTTTCAGCTTTAAGGTTTTCCTCCTTCAAAGCTTCTAACTGGGCAGAAAGGAGTTGATCAGGTAGTGATGAATGAATAGTGAGCTGCAACGCCCGAACGCGACGAGGTTTAGTAGATTCCTTCCTACTCAAGGCGTCTGCTACAACATTCGCCTTGCCAGGATGGTACTTAATAGCACAATCATAGTCATTCAGAAGTTCAATCCAACGACGCTGCCGTATGTTCAAATGTTGTTGGTCGAAAATATGTTGGAGACTCTTGTGATCGGTGTAGATGGTGCATTTGGTACCGTACAAGTAATGTCTCCAAATTTTCAACGCGAAAACCACTGCACCCAACTCCAAGTCATGAGTGGTGTAGTTCTTCTCGTGCACCTTGAGTTGACGAGAAGCATACGCAATCACTTTCTCGCGTTGCATCAACACGCAACCGAGACCATGAATAGAAGCATCACAGTAAACAACAAAATCATCAGGGCCCTCAGGTAAAGACAAAATAGGAGCAGAACACAGTTTAGACTTCAGTTCTTCAAACGCTGACTCTTGTGGTTCACCCCAGTCGAATTTCCTATCCTTCTGAGTGAGAGTGGTGAGGGGTTGAGCAATCTTCGAGAACCCCTGAATAAAACGACGATAGTAGCCCGCAAGGCCTAGGAATTGCCGCACCTCAGTTGGCGTCTTCGGTGCTCCCCAGTCCTTGATCGCTTCGATCTTAGCTGGATCGACATGAATCCCTAGTTCATTAACCACATGTCCTAGGAATTGAACTTCGCGTAACCAAAAGTCACACTTTGAGAACTTTGCGTAAAGTTGTTCCCGTCGCAAGAGTTCCAAAACTAACCGCAGATGTTCCCCGTGTTCGGTCTCGTTCTTGGAGTAGACCAGAATGTCATCAATAAACACAATGACGAACTTGTCCAGGTATGGTTTACAGACGCGGTTCATCAAGTCCATGAAAACCGCCGGTGCGTTCGTGAGACCGAAAGGCATGACCAAGAATTCGAAATGGCCATAACGTGTACGAAAGGCAGTCTTTGCAACGTCAGATTCCCTGACGCGCAGCTGGTGATAACCGGACCTCAAGTCGATCTTGGAATAATAACTAGAACCCTGAAGCTGGTCGAATAGATCATCAATACGTGGAAGAGGATAACGGTTCTTAACGGTCAATTTGTTCAGTTCTCTGTAGTCTACACACAATCGGAAACTCCCATCCTTCTTCTTAACAAATAAAATCGGGGCTCCCCAAGGGGAAGAACTTGGTCTAATGAAACCCTTGTCCAAGAGTTCCTGTAACTGACTAGACAATTCCTGCATCTCGGGAGGTGCAAGACGGTAGGGGGCCCGAGCAATAGGAGCAGCCCCTGGTACAAGATCAATACCGAACTCGACTTGACGATGAGGAGGAAGACCAGATAAATCATCGGGAAAAACATCAGGAAACTCGCGTACCACCTGAATGTCGTCGATCTTCTTTTCATCACCAGAGGAAACAGATAAAAGCGCCAAAACGGCTGGATAACCCTTTCGAAGACACTTAAGGGCTTTCATGCTAGAGATGATATTTAGCGGAACACCACCCTTGATACCGTACACAGAAAGATATTCTCCATCAGGGAGAGGAATCCGAATAACCTTATCGTAACAGACAATCTCCGCGCGATACAAAGATAACCAATCCATTCCTACCACAACGTCAAAACTACCCAAAGGTACCGGCATAAGGTCGATGGGGAACGATAAACCCGACAACTCTAATTGACACTCCCGAAGGACACTAGTAGCTTCAATCGTTTTACCGTCAGCCAACTCAATAATATACTTGGTCTCTAATAGTACGGGTACTACATCTAGCAGTCGACTAACATCCATGGATACAAAACTCTTGTCGGCACCAGAATCAAATAACACGCTAACAGAACGATTATTGAGAAGAAACGTACCGGTGACTGTGTCAGGGTCCTGTCTAGCCTCAGCGGCTCCAATGACGAAGGCACATGCATTTCTGCCGCCGCCCCCGTTGTTCCCATTACTGTTGTTCCCACCCTGCTTCAGTTTTGGGCAATCCTTCTTGTAATGCCCAGTGTCACCACAGTTGTAGCATCCTTGTTTTCCTGTATTCCCCTGAGTAGTCGGAGCTGAGTTAGTAGTCGGGGCCTGAGTCGATGGAAGTGTAACCCGACAATCTTTAGCATAATGCCCAATTCGCTGGCAGCGGTGACAACGGTTACTGTCGCAGTTCCCTTGATGATGGCGTCCACACTTGTTGCATTTGGGCAGTTTTCCCGCATAACCACCCTGCTTGTTACCCGAAGAAGATGAACCCCCATTATCAAACCTTTTACCCTGCTGTGCTGACCCAGATCCTTTCCCGTCGTTTTCCCACTTGCGCTTGTTGTTCTCTGGGGCCTTAACAGTTGAACCCTTCGCAGGCAAAATACCTTCATTCACCTTTAAGTTGGTCATCCTATGGGCCGATCGAACCACCTCTGCGTATGTAGGATGATTTCCCGCAGCCACTAATCCTGCAATTTCCGGTACTAACCCCGAGACATAGTGTTCAATCCTACGGTATTCTGGCACATGCAGATCGGGACACAGCACTGCCAACTCATTCCGCCTCACAGTATACTTCTCAATTTCCGACCCAGTCATCTTGAGGTTCCACACCTCATGCTCCAGCTTCTGTACTTCTTCCCTCGGACAATACTCACGCTTCAGCAACTGCACAAAATTCTCCCATGGCATAGCATATGCCTCCCCAATACCCATATTCTGGGTGATGCCATTCCACCAAGTCAATGCCACATCCTGGAATAATGCAGCAGCATACTTAACCCGATCTTCTAGGAGACAGTTACACATCAGAAATACTGACTCCACTTTCTCCAACCACCTAAGCAAGCTCACCGCACCCTCAGTGCCAGAGAATTCCTGGGGCTTACAGTCCCGGAACATCTTGTAGGTGCACATGGGTGGGGGTGGGTCAACAGGACCACCTGAAATGAAACGTATGAGAAACCACGAATAACGTAAACAAGGTTCACCAATGAGGCAAAGAAAATGGATAAATCAACTTACCACCACCGTTGTGCCCTAACTGAAAGGCAGCTTGGAGCAAGTTGTTCAGATCAGCCTGCGATAGGTTAATACCTCCACCACGACCACCAGCACCACCGCGACCACCACCACGTCCACCATTGCGACCACCTCCACGTCCTCCTCGTACTCCAGACATGATTCTGGCAGAAAAGAACGAGAAAAATTTAGTTTCGCAGTTAAAGATAACCACTAATGTTCACAAGATCAACGCTAGATCCAATCCAGGACTATCCCCTCAAACCCAGAGCTCACTAGGGCTTCCATGCATTTCGGTTTATGATTTTGTGTGCACCCAAAATGATAAACCGCTCTACATGGTCCTCCAAGTGTTCTCCTAGTTCAAAGTTCAAATCACCGAACATAGACTCTTAGCTACACACCGTAATGCTACGGTAGTTTATGGCAAGTGTTTCTATTGGAGTACGAAAGGGAGATATCCGAGCCTTGGACAAATCTCAAGAGCACACGAGTTACTCCAATAGACTACACTGCCTAGAAAACAAGTAACCCAACCTAAGATAGAACGGATGATGTAACGTAGAAAGACCAACGATTTAGAGACACCCCGACAAGACCATACATAAACCACTATAACGTTTAGTACCATGTGATCGTCTAGTGTGTGCGACTCGGCTATAGACTAGACCCTACATGCAGTCCTAGTTCACTATAACCATTGGCTCTGATACCAATCTTTCACACCCTCAAAATCCACTTGCGGAGTTTTACCGCGAGGCGCATGACAAACCAGGATCCAAACCAACGATCACAATAAACAAGTCTAAATGAATATAAATGCAATTTCAAAACATAGTTTAAAATCCCGTTTACAGCGGAAGCTTATTCAAAAACAGTATCTCAACAATGAAATAATAGTTCAACGTTCAAAAGACCATGCAACCCTAGTTAGACGTCGTGCAGACGCGTGCGCCCTAGTCCAGTCGTGCTACCTTAGCGACCTGAGAAAACATGTAAAAGTTTACGTCAGCACAAAAATGCTGGTGAGTTTACAGGTTTTGTATCCAAGTACCAAGTCCACCTGTCCATACTATAATAAATCGAAAACCAGTATACGCTAGCTAGGCGTACGTTTTGTTACTACCACGATTGGAAAACCATTACTAACTCGAATACCAGATGTTGTGCCCGAAAAGTACCAATTGTTCCTGTTGTTCCTGTTTGAGACAATATGCACTCGCCCGGCCCTCCAAGCCGACGAGCGGGGTTGGTCACTCCCAATAGCGCTATTCACATTTCCCCGTTGTGCAAACCCGCACATTCATGGTTCCCCCCAGGACTTCCAAAGATCGTGTAGTACACAATAGAAACCCATAGTATGACAGTAGTTACCAAATAATCGTTTTAACACATGTTTTCTCCCCCGAAAGTATGAAACCAGTTTAAAAGAGGGGCCGTAAACTCACCTTAAGTTGCGTTACTCCTTAACCCGAGTAAACTCAGCTGCTATGCTAGTCCCGTAAAGCGGCGACCTAACATATGACAGTTACAAGTACTTAGACTAATAACCCGCAGGTTAATTAGTCCCTAGATGTCCAGACCATAACCAAGTTCGTTTGAAAACACCGTGACTGTTTAACTGACCCAAAGTACGAGACTCGACATCCCATTGGTGACCCGAGACTCCCCGTGTTATGTTTACGCTCTTAATCAGACAATCATGCAATCACACTTAACATACGTTAACGCACAACAAGTTATAGCACATAGTTCACGTATCACCGAATTACATCCAAACATATGTTACCAAGTTATCATATATGTTACGAGGTTCCTAGCATGTTAGTACATGTCAAATCGGGTCTCGGAATGCTAATCTACACTTACAACAGTAGTACACGCGATTAGGAAACGTAAACTAGCAATTAGGACTGATTGCATATAAGTTCATGTGATTAGGGCTGATTGCATGTAAGTTCACGTGATCAGGGCTGATTGCATGTAAGTTCACGTGATCAGGGCTGATTGCATGTAAGTTCACGTGATCAGGGCTGATTGCATGTAAGTTCACGTGAGTAGGGCTGATCGCATGTAAACTCATGCGATTTGGGGCTGATCGCATGTAAACTCATGCGATTTGGCCCTGATTGCATGTAAAACTGGCGATTAGCAATCCTAATCGCCTGTAACCTTGCTGTTCCAGTTTTTCGCGCGTTTAACGCTCCAAATCATATCCAGAACGTGTGTAACTACCCAATATCATCCCAAACACTATCCTAAACATGTTTCAACCAAAACCCTTCGTTTTGCCTCGTATTATCAGCCCTGCATGCAATCACGAAATCCAAACACCATACACATAGCATGCAATCATCATACTAACATGCATAACAATAACCCTAATAATCAATTACTCGGATTTCTATCATCATACTATCAATATCAATTCTGATCTAACATAATAACATATCAATCCATCATCATGAATCATAAAAATCCTAGCTTTCTAATCATACACACCCTTAACGCATGTATATTAGTTATAATCCGATTAACAACCCTTATTAACGATTTTCAGAAAGCTTTTTCGTTTAAGAACAGGTCTGGACCATTAGGGATTGATTAAAAACGTTTATAAAGATTTGTGGATGAAAACCAAACCTTAGGATTATGAAAGAATGATGATTCAAGCTTGAAACCTTGTGTTTTGATCAAAAATCGCCTTCCAGAGGTTGTTTATGTGTTGGGGCGGGTTATGGGACGACTAGGGTTTGTATAATGAAGTTTATGAGGTCAAGTATGGTATTTATAGTCGTTTTTAGTCGTCCAGCACGTAACATGCGATTATGCAGCTTTACACGCGATCAGGAAGCCTAATCGCGTATAAGTTCATGCGATCGGGGCCTAATCGCATGAACAGTCATGCGATCAGTCCCCTGATCGCCCCATAAGGTCCCCAGTCGCCCCACATATAGGCGATTGGCTATCCTGATCGCCTATATGGGCCTGTTTCGTGTGTTTTGCGCGTTAAACCCCGTTTTAACATATGTTAACACATATTAATGTACCGACAAGTCACATAATGATTGTAAACACATAACACAAGTAAATACACATATTCACACTCGTTCACCAATTCCCGGGACTCGAGACTCGTATGTTCCGTATGCCCTGACGATCCTACCGATCGTCACCGTTTGTACACTTGGTTAAGGACCGACATCTAATGAACCTCTAGACCAACATCCAATGATCCTCTAGACTAAACCAATAGTTCCCGAACCATAACCCGACTTAACTAACCCAGTTAAGTACAATATACGCGTGACTCGCTAAGGTAGACTTCCATCTAGACAACGTTGTTAGCCAGAATTTGCCGGGTGTCACACACACATTATAAACCCACTTTAAATTGTACACAATAGGTCCAGAATCGTTGATACCAACCTCTTTATTTTCAGGTTCGTTTTTCTTTCGTGTATGGTCCGAAAAACACATTGTAAGTCTTATGTTTTTATGCCGTTTTGTTTGGTTTATAATCTTGAATAAAAGCCCTCTATTACAGATCATGATCGTGCTCTGAATCGGGTTATTAGTTTTGGTTAGTAGGGTTAGGGTTTATGTGTGATTTGGGGAAGAAGATGACATTTTCTTTTATGAATAAATATTATTATTAACCAAATATTTCAACAAAATGGGGTTTGGTCTAGTGGGTGTGTGTAACATGAATAGAAAAGGGCACAGGTTCAATTCCCCTTGAATGCAAATCTGCATTTTTGTTCTTTTATGTCTTTTTCCATTTCCATTTTCTTATTTTTTTTAAAAAAAAAACATATATAATATATAGAATTTGAAATATTTATAGAAAATTCATTTTTACTCCAAAAAATATGAAAATTTAGGAGTAGCTTCTTGACACCTCATAGAGTATTATCCCACTTTTAGTTTCTGGAAAATGTTTTATTTTTATATTTTTATTGAATTTATTTGTTTTAATCGTAATTAATTGATCAAAAATTCATTTTTAATGATTTTAATCTCAAAATTTTTGTGAAATTATTTCTAATCATCATGAACTTAATTAAAAATAATTGGTTCAGAAAACTTTTATTTTTATTGATTTTCCTATTTTTAATCATTTAAACAAGATTTAATCGCATTAAATCAGTTTTAAATATAAATAAGTTTATAAAAATTATGGGAAAATTATTGTTGTTAGTTTACATCAGAAAGTGTCCAATTCCTACAAAAATAGCATTTTTGGATCATGTCTTGTATTATTAGTCTTATTTATCAATTACGGCATAGTTACACGTTTATTTATTTATACTATTACAACATCTATTTTACAAATATTTTTCTTATAAAATAAAAATGTCTTATGATTAAAAGTCTTTGTTATCATTTATGGATCTTTGAGTAACTCATAACTATTTATTTCAATATTTATGATTATTGTATTTATTTACAATAATTAGTTAAAGTAATTAACTAAATTATTTTGTCTTAATTATTTAAACATAGTTTTAACTAAATACTCAATTGGTAATAGTTATATTATTTAAACCACATTTACAACCTTTCATATATTAATTGTGAGATACAACTTTTACATTAACGCGACTCATCATAAAACTCTAATTCCCCAAATCGACTTAGCAAACCCTAATGCCTTAGACCCTAGTTACCTTAGACTTTTTAGACACTTCCTTATTAGTATTCTTACACATTATAGGTTGAATTCCTCGGAATTCCCATTACTTAGCTCACGACCGCTTAAGTTGGATTTTGCTCACTTTCGCAAACTGTGAGTATATCTTTCCCCTTTTTACCGTTTTACTACTTTGGGGTGACTCATGTACTTACTATCAAATTTCTATTTCTTTTACTAAATGCAATTCTTATGTGTGTTTGCTTGTGTCATTTTGTGTATCTATGACCTGTCAAATCATTAACCGTTGCGGCCTGGCATTTCAATGAATAGTACTATGGTTTATACCCTTGTGACTCTGTTGAGAGTCCTCGTCATTGCTATGTATTACATTACTACTAGCGCATACTATATATATCTGCTTTCTTCTCTTAGGGTTGATTTGACCCGGATACCACTTATTACATAATTGCAAACAGTATACGACACATGAATTGCTAAACACTTTTCTACTATATTTATTAAACAGGGTATGCTCACCAATACAATTTTTGTATTGACCAAAATATTTTGTACATGTTTCAGGTTGTTTTGAGACGCTTCTTTTAGGCTTTTGGAATTTTTATTTCAGTCTTGTCTACATTGTATTTTAGCTAGACTTGTCACT
This sequence comes from Ambrosia trifida, assembly GCA_028751855.1. NCBI lineage: Eukaryota > Viridiplantae > Streptophyta > Magnoliopsida > Asterales > Asteraceae > Ambrosia > Ambrosia trifida. The sequence continues at coordinate 77,365,377 of CM054131.1, read as the reverse complement.
TTAGAATTATTGTATCCTGTAATTTCATTTCAATGTAATAAATTATTTAATCAATGTATTCAAATTTACACTTTAGTCCATGAGCTATTGAACAATCGTCACTACGTGACACCTCGATGTTTCCGCCATCGGTTGGGGTGTTACAGATTGGTATCAGAGCCATGGTTATAGGGAATTAGGTTATTAGAATGCCTTTTAGCCTAGTCTATAACTAAGCTTACTTTCACGAGTCCTCTCGTTTATATTTCTCTTATTTCCTATTATTTTCTTTCAAGATATTTTCGTTATGATTATTCCTCATTATTCTTTCGATATTTTGCTTGGCGGAGAAGACGCTCGTATTTCACAAACGAAGCGATATCATCAAGTTAGGAGTGGCATCCATACCTTGGTGATTAGTTTCACTCCTCTATAGGTTATTTATCTTAGGAATATATCTTTGAGATAGGAGTGACATCCACACCTCAAAGAGTATTTCCTTCAAAAAGAAACTTAACCACTAAGCTGGGAGTGATATCCTTAACTTAGTGATCGGTTCCATTCCACAATCGTTTTCAATTTTGAAATACATCTTTGAGTTAGGAGTGAAATCCACATCTCAAGGATCTATTTCTACATCTTATTGATTATGAATTTTCTTAAATGTTGGTAACCTATTACATACTTTAATCTTATCATTCACGTCATTTTAAATCATGGTCTTTTAAAGCACATTAGAATTACACATAGTTCATGAAATGGTTTCATTTTGCAAACTTGTACTGCATATTTTAAAGGACAAATGTAACCCTTTGTTTTCATATGACATAATCAATATATATTTTCGAGAGAAAGTTGCAACTAATAATAAGCCTTATAACATTTTTCAAACTCGACTTCTCGTAAACACATGAAAATGTGTATTTACGAAGATTTTGCAAATAAACCTGTTTTGAATCGAAAACACACTTTGATTTCTAAAAAAAATTTATTCTCATGCATCACTACTATTCTTTCAACAATATCACAAAGTCGAGTAAACTGCGAAAATTTACCTTTACGCTTATACTCTTTCAGTTGCAAAACTTTTGGTTTAACAAAACAATGGACATATCTTTTCATCAGAATGTTGTTAAATGCCTTTTATAGTATAACGCATATATGTAAAATTACTAGATTTTAACTCACATGCCGGTAGGCTATACACCCATTCCGTGCACGTTCATTTGCCGTAAATTTCATTATTTTATTCTTGCACCATTTTTATTCATAGTTATTTCTAACACGTTATTTGTGATTATTTTTCACACTGTTTATTTGCAAGAGTTGAATTCGTTTACTTTCATTTTGCGCAACTGTACGAATTACTCGATTTATATTACACTATTCGTTCATTCGAAATTTTATGCTATACTTGTATACTTACTTGAACGCATATTTGGTATGCATATTTTCTTTCCTGTTTTGAGCAAAACCCTGTTATACTTTACATTATTTTGTTAATCATCATGGCCAACGAACATACTAGTTGATAACTCATATGAGATCTAAGTCGGTGCCCACGTACGACTCGGATTAGAGTATTTCTTTAATCCGAGGGGAACGGTGTAAATCTCAGCGTTTATCAATATGAGTGTTAAAGCCAATGATGTAAACAGAAACTACCGGTTAAGGGTGAACCCGAAAGGGAAGAACCTCTAACCATGTCTTATACTTACATGTTATTCACATTACGGTTAAAGGGAAAACCCGGAAGGGAAGAACCTCTAACCATGTCTTGATTGAACATTATTTCATTTCAGTGGCTATTACATATTGGTTGCACGCATTTATTTCTTGTTAAGGTTATGGAAAAGCATAACACCTTAGTGTAAGGTAAATCGATGATTACGGTCCGGAACACAATCATGGGCTTACAGGTACATGAGGGTGGTGTGTGATTCTACTTAGACTATTGGTAGACAATCAGTACGAGTACAAAGTATCGTGAGTGTGGTGGGTCAGCTGCGGTACACCCTATATATAAGCATAAACGATACTGCGGGAGCGGACTAGGAGTCTAACTAAGAACCTACCCATTACCTTATTACTACCTCTTCATTAGATCGTTGACTAATAGCTAGCATTTTCGATAAGAACATTCTTACACGAGCTTTAATTCGACTTCCTAGAGTTTTTCTCTTGATCACCCGCACGAAAAACATGAACCTTGTATACTCTTACACTCTCAATTTCTTAATCACGGGTCAACTGTTAAAGATTTTGAAACTTTTACCTTGGGTATTAGACAACTATTTTAAATTTTTTTCAAATCATAAATGATGAAATTTCTTTTAAAAAAATCTAACTAACTTTTATAATGCCTTTTGTTTCATAGTAACCTCCACTTGAAGGAAATTTCGAGACGAAATTTTCTAAAGTAGGGGAGACTGTGACATCCGTCACCTTCGCCTTTCGTCAAACTGACAAAAGTAGCCTTCAAATATTTTCAAATTTAACCCTTGCAAATTTCGTCATTTTCAAATTTAATTTTAGAGCGAAAAAAAAAATTATCTTTTATACTTATGATGGATCGGGTATAAGATTTAATCAAATACCTATCTTGAAACGTCTACGTAATAGATTCTATAAAACTTTCAAGTTTATAAAATTTTAGAAATTCTTGGTTAAATAAATAAAACTTGGTTAAGTTTTATGTAAAATAAAATCTAACCTTGTTAAGTTGTTAGATCTTAAAAGGAAAATTAACCAAGAGTTATATAAAGCTAACTTAGTGATAATTGAGGGGCCAAAAGTGTCAAAGTACAAAAGTTTTAAAAGATGAAACCACCCCTCCCTGGTTCCACGTTTTTTGTCCGGCAACCCAACCTCCGGCCGGCGTTCCGGCTCCGGCGAGGGGGAATTGGCTTCTTTTTGGAGTTTCATTTTCGTCTTAATCATTTTCGGGTTGTTCCTCTTTAATTCATACATTATTAACATAGTTTAATACACTTTTAAAACCATAAATTGAAACCGAATAGTTAAGGTACAATCACACTAGTCAGTTACGTTTTGACGACTAATATTATAAATTGATCAAGCCAACTCACTTCTGCACATCCACACATTATAAACCCACTTTAAATTGTACACAATAGGTCCAGAATCGTTGATACCAACCTCTTTATTTTCGGGTTCGTTTTTCTTTCGTGTATGGTCCGAAAAACACATTGTAAGTCTTATGTTTTTATGCCGTTTTGTTTGGTTTATAATCTTGAATAAAAGCCCTCTATTACAGATCATGATCGTGCTCTGAATCGGGTTATTAGTTTTGGTTAGTAGGGTTAGGGTTTATGTGTGATTTGGGGAAGAAGATGACATTTTCTTTTATGAATAAATATTATTATTAACCAAATATTTCAACAAAATGGGGTTTGGTCTAGTGGGTGTGTGTGTAACATGAATAGAAAAGGGCACAGGTTCAATTTCCCTTGAATGCAAATCTGCATTTTTGTTCTTTTATGTCTTTTCCATTTCCATTTTCTTATTTTTTTTAAAAAAAAACATATATAATATATAGAATTTGAAATATTTATAGAAAATTCATTTTTACTCCAAAAAATATGAAAATTTAGGAGTAGCTTCTTGACACCTCATAGAGTATTATCCCACTTTTAGTTTCTGGAAAATGTTTTATTTTTATATTTTTATTGAATTTATTTGTTTTAATCGTAATTAATTGATCAAAAATTCATTTTTAATGATTTTAATCTCAAAATTTTTGTGAAATTATTTCTAATCATCATGAACTTAATTAAAAATAATTGGTTCAGAAAACTTTTATTTTTATTGATTTTCCTATTTTTAATCATTTAAACAAGATTTAATCGCATTAAATCAGTTTTAAATATAAATAAGTTTATAAAAATTATGGGAAAATTATTGTTGTTAGTTTACATCAGAAAGTGTCAAATTCCTACAAAAATAGCATTTTTGGATCATGTCTTGTATTATTAGTCTTATTTATCAATTACGGCATAGTTACACGTTTATTTATTTATACTATTACAACATCTATTTTACAAATATTTTTCTTATAAAATAAAAATGTCTTATGATTAAAAGTCTTTGTTATCATTTATGGATCTTTGAGTAACTCATAACTATTTACTTCAATATTTATGATTATTGTATTTATTTATAATAATTAGTTAAAGTAATTAACTAAATTATTTTGTCTTAATTATTTAAACATATTTTTAACTAAATACTCAATTGGTAATAGTTATATTATTTAAACCACATTTACAACCTTTCATATATTAATTGTGAGATACAACTTTTACATTAACGCGACTCATCATAAAACTCTAATTCCCCAAATCGACTTAGCAAACCCTAATGCCTTAGACCCTAGTTACCTTAGACTTTTTAGACACTTCCTTATTAGTATTCTTACACATTATAGGTTGAATTCCTCGGAATTCCCATTACTTAGCTCACGACCGCTTAAGTTGGATTTTGCTCACTTTCGCAAACTGTGAGTATATCTTTCCCCTTTTTACCGTTTTACTACTTTGGGGTGACTCATGTACTTACTATCAAATTTCTATTTCTTTTACTAAATGCAATTCTTATGTGTGTTTGCTTGTGTCATTTTGTGTATCTATGACCTGTCAAATCATTAACCGTTGCGGCCTGGCATTTCAATGAATAGTACTATGGTTTATACCCTTGTGACTCTGTTGAGAGTCCTCGTCATTGCTATGTATTACATTACTACTAGCGCATACTATATATATCTGCTTTCTTCTCTTAGGGTTGATTTGACCCGGATACCACTTATTACATAATTGCAAACAGTATACGACACATGAATTGCTAAACACTTTTCTACTATATTTATTAAACAGGGTATGCTCACCAATACAATTTTTGTATTGACCAAAATATTTTGTACATGTTTCAGGTTGTTTTGAGACGCTTCTTTTAGGCTTTTGGAATTTTTATTTCAGTCTTGTCTACATTGTATTTTAGCTAGACTTGTCACTTTAGAATTATTGTATCCTGTAATTTCATTTCAATGTAATAAATTATTTAATCAATGTATTCAAATTTACACTTTAGTCCATGAGCTATTGAACAATCGTCACTACGTGACACCTCGATGTTTCCGCCATCGGTTGGGGTGTTACAGATTGGTATCAGAGCCATGGTTATAGGGAATTAGGTTATTAGAATGCCTTTTAGCCTAGTCTATAACTAAGCTTACTTTCACGAGTCCTCTCGTTTATATTTCTCTTATTTCCTATTATTTTCTTTCAAGATATTTTCGTTATGATTATTCCTCATTATTCTTTCGATATTTTGCTTGGCGGAGAAGACGCTCGTATTTCACAAACGAAGCGATATCATCAAGTTAGGAGTGGCATCCATACCTTGGTGATTAGTTTCACTCCTCTATAGGTTATTTATCTTAGGAATATATCTTTGAGATAGGAGTGACATCCACACCTCAAAGAGTATTTCCTTCAAAAAGAAACTTAACCACTAAGCTGGGAGTGATATCCTTAACTTAGTGATCGGTTCCATTCCACAATCGTTTTCAATTTTGAAATACATCTTTGAGTTAGGAGTGAAATCCACATCTCAAGGATCTATTTCTACATCTTATTGATTATGAATTTTCTTAAATGTTGGTAACCTATTACATACTTTAATCTTATCATTCACGTCATTTTAAATCATGGTCTTTTAAAGCACATTAGAATTACACATAGTTCATGAAATGGTTTCATTTTGCAAACTTGTACTGCATATTTTAAAGGACAAATGTAACCCTTTGTTTTCATATGACATAATCAATATATATTTTCGAGAGAAAGTTGCAACTAATAATAAGCCTTATAACATTTTTCAAACTCGACTTCTCGTAAACACATGAAAATGTGTATTTACGAAGATTTTGCAAATAAACCTGTTTTGAATCGAAAACACACTTTGATTTCTAAAAAAAATTTATTCTCATGCATCACTACTATTCTTTCAACAATATCACAAAGTCGAGTAAACTGCGAAAATTTACCTTTACGCTTATACTCTTTCAGTTGCAAAACTTTTGGTTTAACAAAACAATGGACATATCTTTTCATCAGAATGTTGTTAAATGCCTTTTATAGTATAACGCATATATGTAAAATTACTAGATTTTAACTCACATGCCGGTAGGCTATACACCCATTCCGTGCACGTTCATTTGCCGTAAATTTCATTATTTTATTCTTGCACCATTTTTATTCATAGTTATTTCTAACACGTTATTTGTGATTATTTTTCACACTGTTTATTTGCAAGAGTTGAATTCGTTTACTTTCATTTTGCGCAACTGTACGAATTACTCGATTTATATTACACTATTCGTTCATTCGAAATTTTATGCTATACTTGTATACTTACTTGAACGCATATTTGGTATGCATATTTTCTTTCCTGTTTTGAGCAAAACCCTGTTATACTTTACATTATTTTGTTAATCATCATGGCCAACGAACATACTAGTTGATAACTCATATGAGATCTAAGTCGGTGCCCACGTACGACTCGGATTAGAGTATTTCTTTAATCTGAGGGGAACGGTGTAAATCTCAGCGTTTATCAATATGAGTGTTAAAGCCAATGATGTAAACAGAAACTACCGGTTAAGGGTGAACCCGAAAGGGAAGAACCTCTAACCATGTCTTATACTTACATGTTATTCACATTACGGTTAAAGGGAAAACCCGGAAGGGAAGAACCTCTAACCATGTCTTGATTGAACATTATTTCATTTCAGTGGCTATTACATATTGGTTGCACGCATTTATTTCTTGTTAAGGTTATGGAAAAGCATAACACCTTAGTGTAAGGTAAATCGATGATTACGGTCCGGAACACAATCATGGGCTTACAGGTACATGAGGGTGGTGTGTGATTCTACTTAGACTATTGGTAGACAATCAGTACGAGTACAAAGTATCGTGAGTGTGGTGGGTCAGCTGCGGTACACCCTATATATAAGCATAAACGATACTGCGGGAGCGGACTAGGAGTCTAACTAAGAACCTACCCATTACCTTATTACTACCTCTTCATTAGATCGTTGACTAATAGCTAGCATTTTCGATAAGAACATTCTTACACGAGCTTTAATTCGACTTCCTAGAGTTTTTCTCTTGATCACCCGCACGAAAAACATGAACCTTGTATACTCTTACACTCTCAATTTCTTAATCACGGGTCAACTGTTAAAGATTTTGAAACTTTTACCTTGGGTATTAGACAACTATTTTAAATTTTTTTCAAATCATAAATGATGAAATTTCTTTTAAAAAAATCTAACTAACTTTTATAATGCCTTTTGTTTCATAGTAACCTCCACTTGAAGGAAATTTCGAGACGAAATTTTCTAAAGTAGGGGAGACTGTGACATCCGTCACCTTCGCCTTTCGTCAAACTGACAAAAGTAGCCTTCAAATATTTTCAAATTTAACCCTTGCAAATTTCGTCATTTTCAAATTTAATTTTAGAGCGAAAAAAAAAATTATCTTTTATACTTATGATGGATCGGGTATAAGATTTAATCAAATACCTATCTTGAAACGTCTACGTAATAGATTCTATAAAACTTTCAAGTTTATAAAATTTTAGAAATTCTTGGTTAAATAAATAAAACTTGGTTAAGTTTTATGTAAAATAAAATCTAACCTTGTTAAGTTGTTAGATCTTAAAAGGAAAATTAACCAAGAGTTATATAAAGCTAACTTAGTGATAATTGAGGGGCCAAAAGTGTCAAAGTACAAAAGTTTTAAAAGATGAAACCACCCCTCCCTGGTTCCACGTTTTTTGTCCGGCAACCCAACCTCCGGCCGGCGTTCCGGCTCCGGCGAGGGGGAATTGGCTTCTTTTTGGAGTTTCATTTTCGTCTTAATCATTTTCGGGTTGTTCCTCTTTAATTCATACATTATTAACATAGTTTAATACACTTTTAAAACCATAAATTGAAACCGAATAGTTAAGGTACAATCACACTAGTCAGTTACGTTTTGACGACTAATATTATAAATTGATCAAGCCAACTCACTTCTGCACATCCACACATTATAAACCCACTTTAAATTGTACACAATAGGTCCAGAATCGTTGATACCAACCTCTTTATTTTCGGGTTCGTTTTTCTTTCGTGTATGGTCCGAAAAACACATTGTAAGTCTTATGTTTTTATGCCGTTTTGTTTGGTTTATAATCTTGAATAAAAGCCCTCTATTACAGATCATGATCGTGCTCTGAATCGGGTTATTAGTTTTGGTTAGTAGGGTTAGGGTTTATGTGTGATTTGGGGAAGAAGATGACATTTTCTTTTATGAATAAATATTATTATTAACCAAATATTTCAACAAAATGGGGTTTGGTCTAGTGGGTGTGTGTGTAACATGAATAGAAAAGGGCACAGGTTCAATTTCCCTTGAATGCAAATCTGCATTTTTGTTCTTTTATGTCTTTTCCATTTCCATTTTCTTATTTTTTTTAAAAAAAAACATATATAATATATAGAATTTGAAATATTTATAGAAAATTCATTTTTACTCCAAAAAATATGAAAATTTAGGAGTAGCTTCTTGACACCTCATAGAGTATTATCCCACTTTTAGTTTCTGGAAAATGTTTTATTTTTATATTTTTATTGAATTTATTTGTTTTAATCGTAATTAATTGATCAAAAATTCATTTTTAATGATTTTAATCTCAAAATTTTTGTGAAATTATTTCTAATCATCATGAACTTAATTAAAAATAATTGGTTCAGAAAACTTTTATTTTTATTGATTTTCCTATTTTTAATCATTTAAACAAGATTTAATCGCATTAAATCAGTTTTAAATATAAATAAGTTTATAAAAATTATGGGAAAATTATTGTTGTTAGTTTACATCAGAAAGTGTCAAATTCCTACAAAAATAGCATTTTTGGATCATGTCTTGTATTATTAGTCTTATTTATCAATTACGGCATAGTTACACGTTTATTTATTTATACTATTACAACATCTATTTTACAAATATTTTTCTTATAAAATAAAAATGTCTTATGATTAAAAGTCTTTGTTATCATTTATGGATCTTTGAGTAACTCATAACTATTTACTTCAATATTTATGATTATTGTATTTATTTATAATAATTAGTTAAAGTAATTAACTAAATTATTTTGTCTTAATTATTTAAACATATTTTTAACTAAATACTCAATTGGTAATAGTTATATTATTTAAACCACATTTACAACCTTTCATATATTAATTGTGAGATACAACTTTTACATTAACGCGACTCATCATAAAACTCTAATTCCCCAAATCGACTTAGCAAACCCTAATGCCTTAGACCCTAGTTACCTTAGACTTTTTAGACACTTCCTTATTAGTATTCTTACACATTATAGGTTGAATTCCTCGGAATTCCCATTACTTAGCTCACGACCGCTTAAGTTGGATTTTGCTCACTTTCGCAAACTGTGAGTATATCTTTCCCCTTTTTACCGTTTTACTACTTTGGGGTGACTCATGTACTTACTATCAAATTTCTATTTCTTTTACTAAATGCAATTCTTATGTGTGTTTGCTTGTGTCATTTTGTGTATCTATGACCTGTCAAATCATTAACCGTTGCGGCCTGGCATTTCAATGAATAGTACTATGGTTTATACCCTTGTGACTCTGTTGAGAGTCCTCGTCATTGCTATGTATTACATTACTACTAGCGCATACTATATATATCTGCTTTCTTCTCTTAGGGTTGATTTGACCCGGATACCACTTATTACATAATTGCAAACAGTATACGACACATGAATTGCTAAACACTTTTCTACTATATTTATTAAACAGGGTATGCTCACCAATACAATTTTTGTATTGACCAAAATATTTTGTACATGTTTCAGGTTGTTTTGAGACGCTTCTTTTAGGCTTTTGGAATTTTTATTTCAGTCTTGTCTACATTGTATTTTAGCTAGACTTGTCACTTTAGAATTATTGTATCCTGTAATTTCATTTCAATGTAATAAATTATTTAATCAATGTATTCAAATTTACACTTTAGTCCATGAGCTATTGAACAATCGTCACTACGTAACACCTCGATGTTTCCGCCATCGGTTGGGGTGTTACAATGTCGTTGGCGATTGGGGGATGAAACGGTGAACTTCTCTGTGAAGGCTGTTCGGAAGTCGTTGTGGGGAGAACATCATTTGGGTACTCAGGTCGCTAACTTTTGGTGGAGTAAGATTGCTACATCGAAGATTAATTGTTTCGTATGGCGTACGGTGGAAAATAAAATCCCTACGGCCGAATCTTTGGCATTTCGAGGGCTACATGTGTCTGACGGATTATGCAAAAGGTGTGGGGTTGTTGTGGAGACGGCTAATCATATATTTGTGGAGTGCTTGTGGGCTAGGGCGGCGTGGAGGTCTATCAATGAATGGGTCAGATTGGACATTGCTGGTGAAGATGATTCGCTGCTGCTGATTATGGAAAGATGCAGGGCTCTTAACTGTGGGAAAAGAAAGATGGAAGCCATATATGCAATTGTCCTTTTGGTCACTTGGAAGCTATGGTTATCACGTAACGATAAGATCTTTAATAATGTGAATGTTGCTACGCAAAAATTGATTGATGAGGTGAAGACGGAATCATATTGGTGGATGGTGAAAAGGGCGAAAACAGCGGACATGGACATGGATAGATGGTTTGCGTTTACGGCTTTCGATTACGGTTAAATAGTGCAGATCGGTTTTCTGTTTTGGGTGTGTAAACCCCATGTAGCCACTTGCTTATTGGGCTTGGGGTGATGATTTTCCCTTGTTTTGTTGTCTGTTTATGGTTTGTAATCTTGGCTGTAAATTTGGGTGTATCATTTGTGGGTGAATAAAAATGTGTAGTGTTTTGTTTGGTCAAAAAAAATAAATACACGAGATCTTATTATAGTAAAAAAAAAGTCTACATTGTTGTTTTACCCTTCCTAAGGTATTTAGGAACCATACACCCTTTAAATAGGAATGATACACCCTGGCTCACATCGGACACAAATAGGAGGCTGTCACATATCCTAGAATATGATGTCACACAATCAAATGTGATGTCACAGGGTATATAAATCCTAAAACCCTTTTCCTAACTCATTTAATATTTAATAAGATTAACTTAGGGGTGTTTGGGGTTGCGTTTTGAAATGGATTTTTCGATTATTGCGTTTTGAAAACGCAAATAATCAGTTTTTAGTGTTTGGGGTTGAGTTTTGAAATGAATTTTTAGACTACCAAAACGCAATAATTTAAAAGCAGCTCCATCCCTGCTTTTTCAAAACACAGAAGCTATTTTTAAAAATCAATCCCAAACACCCTCTTAGTCGACAAGTTATCCATTACCACTAAAATCCGTTGATAACACTAATGCGGCGTTCTCACTACAAAAAAAATGTCGTTTTGTGACATACAAAAAGTGTCACAAGAAAACAGAAAAGTTATACTAAAGACCCTTGTAGAAATGGGCGGCACACAAAACAAGTATCACTAGAAGCACTAATACTAAAGCCTTTTAGTGTCACTTTTTCAATCTGCCGCACAAAGTTTTTGGGTTTTAGTGGCACTTTTTTTTTTTTTGTCACAATATAGAAAAGACTTTTATGGCATATATTTTATGCCTCTAAAAATTGATTCTAGTTACAAATCTATACTAGTTTTAGTGGCACTTTTTTTCCATAATATGAAAAACCTTTTGTGTCACAAATTTTGTGTCGGTAAAAATTGCTTCTACTTATATATATTTACATTATTTGGTGACACATAATTATACCACAAAAATCATATTATTTACAATTTAAATATAAAACAAAAGTTCTATATAAACAGTAAATGTAGAAATTATAATATTATAACTTCAATAATAAGTTCAATCCGAAACATATTTCAAATAGGTACACAAAAGTTAAAACATTCTTTTGGGAGAGAATTCAACTATTATAGAACTTGGCTTCAAAACTTCTCATGATATATACCCTGCCATGAACCATATAATTAAGCATTAGTATTGATTCAATAAAATTTCAAAGTTCTTTACTTTATGAAACTCAATGTTCTTAATTTATAAGAAAATCGTGTATAACAAATGGCCAGAACAACTAACAATTTAACAAAAAAAAACCAACATATAATATGATTGTAGAGTCATTTACAATATTTTTTAACGAAGCCTAAACACATAATGAAGTAGGTAATCATAAAAAAAATAAGCACACCCAAGATATATAGGAATATTAAATCCATTACCACAACTTGAGCAGCTTTATCATCAACAATGCTTCTATCTTTACGAGTGCGAGTTGCTATATACATTTCTCTTCGTGTTGGATATACACCATTATTCTTTGTCGCCTATAATTTACGTTTGAAGGTTAGCAAGGGAATTAACAAGTAAAAAAAAAAATACGATAATGAGTGTCAAAAATAGATTGAATAATACCATTTCGTGAGTAAGTCTAGCAAACGACTTTGTCCCACTAACATGAGGCTCATTCATCTTTGTGCGGCTCAATCTTTTAGCATTACATGTACTCTATGGTAAAGGATAGAAAAGTACACAATAAAAAATCATTATTCTAATTAAATAACTTTATATATTGTATAAAAACTCAAAGTTACACGTCTTACGCGCAGTCTGCTTCCTAAATAATGAAAACATATCCACTACATTGATCATGAAAACATAACAATGTATAGGCATAATTTCTCAAAGTAAAACAGATTTGTCGGCAAGCATTGAATACAAGTTAGGTGGCTATCAACCCATTTCATTGTCAGCTACATCTGACCCTTACCAATAAAATACAACCCAAATTAGCCCTTTTTTCACAATTAGATTGAATTTGCCACCTCTTGTTATAGATTACTTCTCATTTGGTGGTGTTTTATGCTATACGGGTCAAATTAAAAAAAATCGGCTAAAAGAGTAACAAGTCAAATGGGTCAAATGTCACGAGTTGAAATGTGCCCAAGGTCTGTTTTGTATGCATTCAACTTCGTAACTTCCAAAAAAATTTAAAAAATATAAGACTAACCTTGGATGCTAAGGTCCCTTGAGGCCAGTTTAGAAGTCCCACCACCATCTGCCATGCTTGGTTATTATCACCTTGTGCAAGTATACAACTGTGTTAGAGATTTTAAAGTAATTTAAACCTGCTTCAAGTATAGGAAGTTATAAAAGAATTATCTGCAATCAAGTATTGCTATAGACTATACCATTCAAATGGTATTTGATTGGATCTAATTATGTATGAACCCATTTTGACCTTTGATTGGCTCAGTGGTCTTCTTCTTTTGTAAGAAAAGAAATTAAAGCTTTTAGAAATTAAGTCCTGAAAACACAAACCTTAATCAGATAAAACCTTAGAAAGTGTCGTGTATTCTTGTGCAGCAAAACAAAAGCAACCAGATTCATATTACCACATACATGAAAACCTAGTACTTTTAAAGTATCTACAATATTTCTAAAGTAGGAATTATTAAGTATAAAGCATTAAATTGTGGAACCCATTTCAAGCTTGGCTTCTCAAATTAAACAGCAGAAGTAAACACAATCGTTATCAAATGAAGAGGGAAAGACAATCACAGTAAACACAATCGTTATCATCATCCATCAGAGAATGGGATATGTGTGTGCTTGTGTGTGAGATTGACAACAAAGGGAAAAAACTATTTTATCTTTTTCTCCACGAAACAAACACCAGCTATGAGTTTCTTCTTGGCACTGTTTATCCCTAAAATTAAGATTTACTACCCAAATTATATGAAATCATTTTATTAAATACCTGTTCATTGTTTCTACTTTACCTTTGGTTGTAAATTGGAATCTGTCATATGCTCTTGCCCTTGCATTTTTTTTCTCAAACCTCTAAAGCCTCGATACTTTGTGCACCATTTTATCTTTCCAGATTCGGCTTAACTACATATGTTGATTCTAAAGTGGGCCAAAAACATCAACTGTCTTACCTATCAAACAGAGTTGCTTTCAACTGCAATTATACATTATAAGCTATATAATCAGCAACAATGGAATTACATCTCACATGAAACAAAGATAAATGGCACTAAGAATATACCAATAGAGGTAAAGGAAATTTCATTTGTGAGATATTTAGGGTGAATGTGTTGGAAAATCATGCCCAAGCACACAATATGAACAAACTCGCTCAGCACCTTTTATTATTGAGCTGGAAACACACCAAAAACGAATTACATAGAATTACATAGAACCCTATATAAACTATACCAAACCTATCACATTAAGACCCAAACACCATGAATATTAAGATTAGTCCAACAAAATGTGCATTCCAGTAATAGGCCATTTTCAACATAGTGGTCATGTAATACATTAACATAATACTTTTTTTATAAGTTGACTATAATTTTTTTTTCTGTGAAGATAAAAACTATAACCACTACAAACCAACAACACATAAATGGTTCGTTTTCATTGGACCTAACAGTAAATACAACCTATTACTTCCCTCATTAATGTATATTCTAAATTTTGCATATAAATCCTATTGACTAAAACTTTAAGCAACTTAGAAAAACCAAAATGAAAGCGGTTCCTGTTTCTAGATACCTAACATTGTTATCAAACTAGCAACGTCCCTCATAATGAGAAGCTCTAGTTGAAGGTAAGCGATATACATTCCTACCTAGGGATGAGCAAATAGTACCGGGTACCGGTACCGTACCGTACCGGTACCGAATCAATTTCGGTACCATTACCGGTACCAACATTTTTGGTTTTTCGGTACTGGTATTTACCGGTTTTTACATTCAAATACCAGTTTCGTACCGGTTGTTTTCGGTACCGGACCGGTACCATGCTCATCCCTATTCCTACCGGATCATAAAGAAGCTCCAGATGCCTTCTTAGTGACTCATACGGCTGCTCTGTACAGCTTATACAAACAAAATAAATTAGTTTTCTCACAAATCAATCACCAGTATACCATATGAATCTTAATTACATAACCTTTGAGTTGCTAGAAAGATAATACTGACATGCTTGGTTGGAAAAACACAAATTGATGACCTGATGTTTCCTGCCCTAACTAATTTAATCTGGCCTCCCCTGAAAATAGACGAATAAAGCAAACAGTTGGAAACTCGTATTATTACCTTTAAAAAGGTAAGCAAATACAGAGATTAATCTAGGTTATTTAGTAAACTAATGATGGATGAATACTCATTTTCTTGTAACTTTGTAAATACCTAAGGTACAAATATATTAAATTGAACAACTGAGATCAAAACTTACATGAAAACGCAAATAATGTCAACAAAACATCTGCACACATCTAAAGAGGAACTAGGAGGAGTGTACCTGACTCACTTGTCTCTGGCGATGCGAGGGTGGGTGTGTAGGTGTGGGTGTGGGTGTGGGTGTGGTGGGGTTGAGAGGGTCTAATTTGAGGTTTAAGTGAAAATTTGTGAACGAGGGAAACACGGAAAATATTTAAATTATATGGATTTGTTTAAAACTCTAAAATCAATCAAATCGGCTATCAATTTGATTTCGCGGTTAACTTTTTACAGATTTTTTCACTTGGTTGGTTTGAGACTTTTCAAACTGTGTCAAACGGTTTGATTTGTGGTTTATACCAAAACCTCATCGTATAAAATCTAAGGCTGCACACGAGTCGAATCGAGCCGAGCCAAGATAAGCTCGAGCTCAAACTTAAACGAGCCAGCTCGGCTTCGCTTGTTTTTTTGGTCGAGCTGAAAGGCCAAGCTCGAGCCCGGCTCGTAAATGTTTGAGCCGAGCTCGAGCTGGCTCGAGCCAGCTTGTTATTTTTTTATTATTTTTTGTATAAATATTTATAAAATAAAAAACAAAACAAAAATAAAATTACACATATACATGTATATTTTTTTATTTTTCTAAGTTATGGTTTATTGGATTATAAAGATGTGAGGCACATAGGTAGTATGAGCAGAGCTTTCAAAATTTGAATTTTAGAATTGCGTTTCGAGTCAAAATGTATTACTTTCATTTATATATTAAATACACATACACAAGTCTGTGTCGAGCCATATGTCGAGTCATCGAGCCGAGTCACGAGTCGAGCCATTGAGCCGAGCCACGAGCTGAACATCTTTGGCTCGAGCTAGGCTCAATTACAAAGCGAGCCGGCTCAGCTCGGCTGGAAATCAAAACGAGCCTTTTCGAGCGAGTTTCGAAGGAGCCGCGAGATTTTTGTACACCCCTAATAAAATCAAACAAACCGTATGAATTAAATATTTTTAATATGTTATACTAGCCTATACATACAATGCAATATTTATGATTTACAAATGTTTAACAGGACTATGCCTATCATTTTATTTAACTACTTAACTCCATGCTAACCATAGAGTACAATCATACCCTTTAGAACTGCCTCACTTGATTTTGTAGTCTATGACTCATACTTTCAATGGTTTAGTCTTGGTTTTAAATATTGAAAAACCATTAGTAATGATTCGGTTCACGATTGAACTAAATACCATAAAAAATAAAATGTGATCATCCCCATTTGAAAAGTTTAGTGACACGCAAAACGTGTCACTAAAGACCTAAATTAATGGCATAAAATACTAAATGCCACTAAAGTGTGTGTCAAGAAAATACGACATACGTAAAGTGTCACAAAAAACATGTATTAATGGCACAAAAGCTAAATGACATTAAAAATGTATACCACTATATGGCATTTTTTGTTTTTGTAGTGTCTTTTCATGATTGCAAAGGAATCGAGATTGGAATTCGCGTGAGAACCATAATTTGATTTGAAATTTTGATGGGTTTATTTCATAAAATAGAAAGAAATCTCGATGGAATTGAAATGTGGATTCCCTTACGTATGTTATTGTTCAATTACAATTTCTTCTTTTGTTGTAACGAAAAACATAAGAAGTAGAATACACACTCCAATTCCATCCGAATTACATTCCATTCCCGTGAAACAAACGCTACCTAATATTACCAACAATGAATTCATAAACAAATGGCCATATTAGTAATTTTACTGTTTATAGCTTGAACAGAGTTGGCAATCATATATTCGTATAATACCAATTAGTTGGTGTTAGGGTTGATTTCCTATCCACTTAGTGGCAGTGGCGAATAAAAGAGATATTTCCTTAGGCTTCCTTTCGTAAATTTGCACTAATTTTTCATTTTTTTTTTCACAAAATTTTTCATTTTTTTTTCAAACCGATCCCTGGATCCGTCCCTACTTAGAGGCATTTTCTTAGCTATGAGTGAGAACTAATATTCTCTGAAGCATACCTTTATTGCAAGTGACCATGATTTTGCTTTAAGTTTGTGTGCATTATAATTGCTGAACAATTGTGTATTTGTGACTAGCTAAAACAACATATGATCAGGTGAGACTTGGTAAACACAATTAGATAAAATACAATTTTACACGTTCCCAAAAAGATTTATGATACATCGCACCATGATTTCACGCAGGTATTAAGGGAAAACCAATTATAGCATGTAACCGCATTTATTAAAGAACTTTGTTGAAGGAGCTTATTGCAAAGATGAATTAATTTGATAGATTTGGAGCAAAGTAGCAATACATACCGGAATCACCAAGCTTAATGCTGGTAAGGGTGAATATTTTGAGGTTTAAAGTACAGATAAGTCCATGGTGGGCACAAGAAGTGCCTATATATTAGAAAACTTCAAATATGTTTAAAATAATGAGATTAAATGGCAGTATATGAGTTCTCTTGTATGCTTTCTGAGGTACTATGTATTGTGGCTTGGGATCGTGGTGGAGAAGAAAAGAAGGGTTTTGGGGGGGATTTCCAATGCTTCCATGCTTCCCTCTAACATTTCTGTCACTTCATTAATAGATGGCCTCTTATTTGGAGCAGGTTGTATGCACCACAAACCTACTATTGTCATCTTTCTTGCATAATCATTTTCCTTTATAGTCGCTATCGTATCTAATAGGAAGTCATTGTTTTGAAGACGACTATAGATCCAGGAAAATATATGTCACTAGTACA
The DNA here is from genome assembly GCA_028751855.1 of Ambrosia trifida. Lineage (NCBI taxonomy): Eukaryota > Viridiplantae > Streptophyta > Magnoliopsida > Asterales > Asteraceae > Ambrosia > Ambrosia trifida. Next base: position 77,347,287 of record CM054131.1, on the reverse strand, counting down.
CCCAAAGCCAACACCAACATCAACATTTTTTCTTCCACCAACCGCCATTTCTAGTAGCAACATTCCATAACTATACACATCGGATTTATGAGAGACACCTCCAAAGTTATTATTGTAAACTTCAGGGGCAATATAACCTATCGTTCCTCTAGCCTCGAACATAGAAACAATACTCTCTTTCCTCGAGTACAACTTAGCAAGCCCAAAATCTGCTATCTTGGGACATAAATCTTCATCAAGGAGGATGTTATGTGGCTTTATGTCAAGATGCAAAATCCGAGTATTGCATCCACGATGCAAATAGTCAAGACCAGATGCTATTCCAAGGGCTATTTCATACATTTTTTCCACTCCAATATGTTCATTTGTCCCCATAGGTTCTTGAGTATAAATATATTTCTCTAATGATCCATTTGGCATGTACTCATATACAAGAGCTCTCTTTCTATCGTCGAAACAAAATCCCAAGAGAGTAACAATGTTAACATGGGAAGTCCTACCAATGCTTGCAACTTCATTAATGAATTCTTGTCCATTTGCTTTTGATGAATTTAAAACTTTAACTGCTACAAGTCGACCGTCGGATAGCCTTCCTTTAAAGACTTGTCCAAAACCACCTTGTCCTAATGTAACTTTGAATGAGGTTGTCATTTTCTTGATATCACTATACTTGTACCTTTGCGTACTTAAGGAACCATATTGCTTGATAAAGGCCTCAATATTTTTGTCCTCCTCAGTTTTATGCTTTAATGAGGCTAGACAATTGCTCGATGGTGGTTTTAAAAGACAATATATTCCAAAAACAACCAGAAATGATAGTAGTGCAGATCCAACCCCAATAACTGTGATAAATAAAAAGTAACTTCTATTAAAACACCTTGAAAATAGGAAATAATGGTTAAATGAGACAAAACATACTCAGTTTCCTTGTCAAGTTTAATCGGCCACCTGGAATACCAAGAAAAAAATGCACAAAATATGTTAATCCATATAATAAAAAAAAGTCTTTCTCGTGTGCAATAGTGGACCCAACTGTGCACCCACTCAAAGCCAAACAAGAAGCATGTGAATATAAAATATATGGTCAAGTCCTTTCCATATTCCCATACAATCATCAATAAGCAATGTTTTTAAATTCGGACAGGCCGGACTGTGAAACGAACCCCTGACAGGTCCGGATTGATAGGTTGGACCGGGAATGCAATGAGCCAGTGTTTGACCCGGGTCGGACCAGAGATGGAGATAGTTGAACCGGTTTATTATTATTATTTTTTTATTTATTTTTTTGGTTTTGATGCGTTTTTTGGGCCGGTTCATTGAGCCTGTTTGTCATCTTCTCCTTTTATGCACACTCATCTCCTTATTTTTGTTCCACCACCCTGTTCTGTTGGGGTGTGTGGATAAGACAACTTCTCCTTTTATGCACAATCAGCTCCTTATTCATGGCTATCCTTCTTTATTTTGTACATCAACCTCATGTATGTTAAAATGTATCATTCTGCTTTGTTCAATTTAATATCTTGTTATGACAAATGCTTTAATATGTGGCATAAGACTTTTGGTTTCAGGTTGTGTTGATTAGAGCTAAGGATTAGAGAGTATTGATGTTCGAGTGTTGATGTTGCTGTGTTCGAGTATTGATGCTGGTTGCAAGATTATTGGATTCAAGATTATGATCAAGAGATAAGTCCAGTCCAACTCCAACTTTAAGTCCATAATTATTATGATAGACACATGGAGCTTCATGGATTATCAATGTGGATCCATTTGACCCATGTGGATCATGGATCACACTCAAAACCCTCTAGCTCACGATCTGCTTATGCTACTGCAGTACTGCCCATTTCCTTTTTTTTAGTTTTTGCAATTAATTAGTATTATTTTATTTACTTGTCAGTTATTTAGTTTCCTAAAACTATATCATGCATTAGCCTTTATGTACGTATGAAACTATCAGTAATGAGGAGTGAGTTTTAGTTTATGAATGAGAGTTTTTCTCTTTTGGTTAATTTATCTCAATGGATTTTGAGGTTGATTAATTGTTTCCATGCTAGTTCAAGAGTGGCATCTTGGATGGTGTTCTTGGAACCTAAATTAGAGTCAAGTAGTGTATCTATATCTTGATTCGCGTTTAGTTTGCCCTAATCGTTTCTTGTGTGGTTTTTCTGTATCACAAGAATCCATTAGATCTATCCGTTTCATTTTAATTTCAAATTATCTATCCGTTGCGTGTTCAATTTGCTATCATATTATAAGGTGTCTTGGGCTTATTTGTGATTCAGCTGCTTTGGCCCATTGTGAGCAGCCCATTGTGGCTTGGTACTGAATCCATATCAAACAAACACACTCGATAATAGTCGTTGACCAGCTCTTATTTCTCTAATCCTGGCCGTCTGATTATCTTGGAAGGTGTGTTTGTGAGTGAAGAATAAATACGTTGTGCTTCTCTCTCTTTATTCATTCATCAGATTATTTTTCTTTTGTCTGAGTTTCATTAAAGGATGGAAGAGAAAGGATCTCCCTCCTCTTTCTTTCTCTCCAATTCCTTCCAAATTGGAAAGATTGAAAATCACACTAAAATCCTCTTTATTATCCCTCACATTCCCTCCCTTTTCCTCCTACAAAAAACTCTGGAACACATTTTTTCCCTACTTCCTTCCCAATCCTTTCTCTTCCATCCTTTAATGAAACTCTGGAACAGAGTCTTTATTCATTCCTCTCAAGTTTTCTCTCATACCTACTGGATTACGGTTTTAACCTTGAACATCTTGTTCTGGTTTCGTGTTATTTTGTAAGGATTTTGTTGTTTCTGTATTTCTTTGGTTCTTGAGTTTAATCGGTTAAGATTTGAATGTTGTTTACTTGATACTCTTGATACCTTGTTATTTTTTACAATGTATTTATTTACTGCTTTTGTTTTCCTTTTGGTGATTAATCGAAAACAATAGAATAAAAAAACATTTTGATACCATCATTTATATTATGGTATTAGAGCAGGTATAAACCTACTGATTACAAAACTCAAATTGCTAACATGGAATGTACATATGGTAATGACGATGATTGGGGTGTGGATTCGGGGGCCACGGAACACATAACGCACATGGCCAATCCTCTTGAAAACAAAAGAAAAAAATCTTTTGATACACTGGTTATCATCCCAACCAGAGATTCCATTCCGGTTGCGGGTAAGGGTGATTATACATTACCAGGTGGAAGTAGAATTTATGACGTTTTATATGTCCCAAAATTTAATATTAACCTCTTGTCGGTGAGCCAATTGACTAAAATCTATATTGGGCAGTGACTTTTTTTTCCAGAATTTTGTGTTATGCAGGAGCTTCGTTCGAGGACCTTTATTGGTGGGCATAAGTGTCGAAAGGGTTTATATTGGATGGGGCTCATTGGGAACATGAGAAGGACTTTGACGACTACGGTTGATATATGGCACAAGAGGCTTGGTCATGCGTCAAATGGTATATTAGCTAAAGTAGACTTTCTTAGAAACATCTCTCCTATTATGAATATTTTTTGTGGTTCTGGTGAAAAAGCCAAACATACCAAAGTTACCTTCCCTATTAGCAAAACTAAAACATATGGTTGTTTTAAACTTTTGCACTTCGACGTTCGACGTTTGTGGATTTCGTGTATCTTCTATTTCTAGCGAAAACTATTTTTTTAACTATAGTTGACGATTTAAGGAGGCCAGTATGGGTTTATCTAATCAAACACAAAAGCGATGCATTCATGTGCTTACAAGCCTTTCACAAAATGGTCCAAAATCAATTTGGAATATCCGTAAAAGGGGTAAGGTATGACAACGGAGGAGAATTCACATCCACGTTTATGATTTATTTTTATTCAAAACAAGGAATTTTTTTAGAAACAACTTGTCCACACACACCTCAATAGAACGGGGTGGTGGAACGAAAATACTGACACTTTCTTTAAACGGCTCGTGCCTTAAGATTTGAGGCGAAATTGCCAAAAATATTTTGGGGTGAATGTTGGCTTATATCATTAATCGGCTACCATCAAAAGTTTTAAATATAAAACACCATATGAATTATTATTCAATCAAAATCCCGAATAGAACTACATGAGAGTCTAGTATATTATAGAAGAAACAAAACAAGGGGAGATAAGTTCGAGTAGAGGTAGACCTAGAGATTTTTTTGGATATCCAGCTGGTACAAAAGGGTATAAGATATATGATTTGAAAAACTATAAAATAATTATTTCAAGGCACACAAAATTCTATGAAAATCACTTTCCCTTTTCTGGTGTCAAACATATTATAGAAAGTTGTGAGGAGCTAGAAACACCAATTGGGCTGTCGCAACCAATTTTCAATGATGAAGTTGAAACCAATGAAAAGATAGGGCCTAACAGTGAACAACAAGGAGATGGAGCTCTCAACAATCTCCAAAACAATGAAGACCCAACTAAAGGGATTGAGAGTGTGGCACATGAAAATCTTCCTAATCAGGAAGAACCCATAGTCGAGCAAGAAACATAAGGCTAAGTTGAAACCATTTCAACAAATAATGAAGAAAATGGAGGTAGAGAAAAACGAAACCGCTCCCAACCAAAGCGGTTAAATGATTATGTGGTGAATTTTCCCCATCAATAAACCCGACACAACCTACATCAGATCAAGAAGCCTCAATGGTACACCTTATTGCTAACTACATTTCTTATAATAAATTCTCTAACTCTCACAATGAACTCTTATCGGCCATTAGTGCCAATGATGAGCCAAAGCATTGTAAGTTGGGATATGCAGGATGAGAAGTGGATAAAAGCAATGAAGAAGGAAATACGAGCATTAGAAGAAAATGGGACATGGACGCTTGAACCATTACCCAAAGGAAGACGTGATATTAATTCGAAGTGGTCATATAAGATCAAGCACAAGCCAAACAGAGAGGTAGAGAGATATAAAGCTCATCTTGTTGCTAAAGGCTACTCACAAACCGAAGGAGTTGACTTCCATGACACCTTTGCACAGGTAGCCAAACTAGTGATCGTGAGAACATTATTAGCTGTTTGCGTTAAGAAAGACTACATGAAAGTCTACATGAAAGTTCCATAACTTGATGTCAATAACGCGTTCCTCATGAGGATCTAGATAAGGAAGTCTACATGGAAGTTCCATAAGGTTTTTCTAAATACAACGAAACTAGGGTGTGTGCAGATTACAAAAGTCACTCTATGGACTCAAGCAAGCTTCTTGTAATTGGTACTTCTCAGTTTGAACTTTAAACAATCCAAAGTCGATCACTTAAAAAGAAAGGGATGTATATATCGTGGCTCTGATTTATATGGATGGCGTTATTATTGTGGGAAATAACATGTCTAATATCCAAGAAGAGAAGGCGTGCCTCGATGAAAAATTTAGCAAAAAAGATCTTGGCACTCTAAAATACTTACTTTGAATCAAGGTAGCGAGAACATCATAAGGTTTGGTTCTAAGTCAAAGAAAATATACTTGAGATATCCTAGAGGACATTGGGATGTTAGGTGTAAACCAACCACTTTCCCTATTGAACAAAGCCTAAAACTTGTGAGAGGCAAGAAAGAACCAAATGTGGATGTTGGCCAATATGGGGGTTTGGTGGGAAGACTTTCATACTTGCATGCCACAAGGCCATTCATAGCTTACACAGTCAATGTGCTAAGCCAATTCGTCTCTGACCCTCGACAAAGTCACCTTGACACCATCAATAAGGTCATTCAGTAGCTAAAGGCCACTACCAGACAAGGAATTATCTTGCCAAGAAAAGGTGGTACTGAGCTCGTTGCCTTTTGCAATTCAGATTGGCTTGGGTGTCCCTTCACAAGATGATCAAGAACCGGTTATCTTCTCATTCTTGATGGTGCACTGGCATCATGGATGATCACGAAACAATATGTTGTATCCTTATCATCAGCAAAAGTTGAATACTTAGCCATGGCTACACCTGCAAGTGAAGTTCTATGGATGCGATGGCTTCTCAAAAAACTCGACATCAACTTGACTTTTCCTACCAACCTTTTTGTGACAACCAAGTGGTTTGCCACATAGCCAACAATACCGTCTTTCAAGAACATACTAAACACGTTAAAATGGACTTTTATTTCGTGCGGGAAAGAGTTGACACACAGGAAATTCGAACCATGTATATTGACATAAAGATGCAACTAGCTGACTTGTTCACCAAGGGAATTGGAGCTTAACAACTCAAATATTTTCTTAACAAGGTGGGAATTAGAGACCTCTATGCGCCATCCTGAGGGGAGTATAAAATAAAAGGTTAATTCTTTCCTTATTGCCATACAGTCACTGTCTCCTTTTATGCACAATCATATCTTTATTAGTGGCTATCCTTCTTTACTTTTTACATCAACCTCATGTATTTTTTTTTAACTTTGATGATTAATCGAGAAAAGTAGAATAAAAAACCATTTTGATACCATCATTTATATTAGTTAGTGGGGTCTTTTGGGTCTGTAGGTTGTGTACACAGCCCGTTTCTAATTACATGAAGGAATTAGGCTTGTTTGGTATTATTTGTGTTTATTTAGTTCAATGCGTAAACATTTGCTTTGGGTTTTATTAGTGTATTTGTGTTTGGGCTGGAGGCCACAAAACAATGTACATAGGTCAATTGGGTAACATGAGATCAAACCCAAGATAAGGGGCGTGTTAGTTAGCTATTGCCGCTTAATTGTTCTTGGCAGTTATCTCAAAACGTTGCCATCCTAATCGACGCCACTGTTTAGTTAGTATATAACGATGACTAATGAGATGTAAACATATACAAGAATCCTATTCTAGTTGGTTGAATTCTAGTGTGTTTGATCATATTTCACTTTTCACTTTATCATATTGTGTGTTTAACTATGGATTGCAAATTCACTGGGATGCTACTTGAATCATTAAGAAAAAGTCATGAACATGGGACCAATATTGGTATCGAAGTCACGCTCACGTATTTGAGTATAAGTAATAGCGAGGAGGGAGATTTCGTGATGATGAACACAGATGACACTTGGGGTTGTATGCGGAACAAAATTTTATGGTTGGCCAGGTGATACACATGGGCCGGTCTATTCCAGTTCTGCTAGCAATGAATCTCGCCCAAGTGATGCAGCAGTTCAGGCCCAAACGAGTAGTCAGCAAACCAACCCGTTTCGGCAATTAGCTATGTTTGAATTGTTTAATTTTATTGTTACACGTTTAATTTCATGTTTTGCATCTAGTGGTGAACATGCATGTAGTGGTAGAGGTTATTCCCATGAAATAAGGTAGTGGAAGTAGCTTTAGGAATTGGATATTTATTCTCTATACTTCATTTTATTTTGAGTATGACAAAAATCCAGAAAATTGCTCCAAAGAGATTGTCTTTTCATTTTCTATTTCTTAGGAGTTAACCCACTAAAAAAGGATGTATCATTTGGTGCTTCCATTGGCCCACTCACTTCCCACCATGGCACCAAGTAAAGACACATGATCTGAGGATTCAACACATTCGGTTGCGGACCCATTAGCCCAACTAATTGGATTTCTTCAACCAGTAGATTCCTGTGCCTTCGGAAATAAGTTTCTGATCAGAAAAACCTTAATGGGTTTAGAAACCCTTGTGCCTTCAGAAATAAGCTTTTGATCGAAAACACCTTGATGTGTTTGAAATCCCTTTAAAGCTTTGGAAACAGTTGTTATGTCCGGAAACTCTATTGTGGGTCGGAAACTATTTAATGGGTTGGACACCCTAATGGATTCGGAAACAGTTTGTGTATCCGGAAACATGTTATGGGTCGGAAACCCCTATAACCGGAATGAGCTAAAATTATGGAACCGATTTTATCTTTAATTTGATTATGATTTGTTAGGTTGTTGCCATATTTTAGGGGATCAATCTTTATCCTAAATTATAGCTAACAACAATCAATCCTAAATTCTAAGTAAAATATGTTAAAATTTTCGGTTTTAATTATGTATTCCTAAGAACACTTAACCGAAAAATTCAAAGAACGCAAGAACATAATAAAATAACCGTCAACTGGAATCATAATCTGAGAACACAAGTTAATGGATTTCATAAAAAACGACCATTATCGATCTCAGTTACGTTATCAGACCAAATTACGATCCAGAAACATTTTTTTTTTCAATCGGCTTGATACGGCTATTATGGATTTCCAGCCGAAAGCATTGTTAATTCGTTTATTCAGGTATCATAATCTGTTTTCCGATTTAGATTCCAGAACTAATGGAAAACTAACAAAATCGATTATGAGCAGCATTGCTCTGATACCACATGTTTATCGATTTTGTTGGTATGTAATGGAAAACATAAACGTGTACCTGAGAGATTCGTGAGACCTACTACTGATGCTGAAAGCATTGAGGTCGACATGATTGTCAGCGTGTTCGAGTTCCCTTTAGGTGAGGGGAGGAGATAACCGCAAGTTTTGTGGTGTTGGTTATGTTATGTTCATCATCTCTCAACCCTAGTAATCTCCTTGTATTTATACATACCCAGGGGACACTCTAGTTAGGCCAACTAATGATAAATCCGTCCATTAAAGACATATCGGTTATGGGCTTAGAGTATATTAGCAATTGATCATTATTAGAAAAATGAGTATAATGTCTATTGATAAATATAAAAACGTCACGTATATTTATTTCAACATTTGTTCTTGAATCAGCACAATCTTTCTTTCCGCAGTTGATTGTGTTGGTTTGTATCTAAAATTTAATATAATTGTTTATAATTGGGATACGTTAACCGAATATTTGGAGTGAGACTTCGAGAAGGTCATTTGGAAAAAAATGATGATGATTAATGTGTAAATGAAACATGGATATATGTCACTGATTTTTTTTTTCTTTTCTTTTGTCGGTGTATAAGTTTTGACATTAATATTTGGATATTCTGTTGTATTAATTGGGTGGCTTATTAAACGGCTTCAATAATTGGATAACGAACTAAAAACAATATATGAAATTGTTTTAGATTTTTTAGTTTAATACAATATTTAGAATGCAAATACCATTGCAGTGCAATCGTACAGATATTGATGGACAATGATGAAAGACCCAGGAAATTATGAGTTCGATTCTTGAGTCAGGCCGGTTTTACCGGTATTTTCACCGTCGTGCGTACAGACGAGTGGGGTGTCGGGTTTTCCCAGAATTAGTGTTTGACGACTCGAGTTACTCTCCGAGTACATGAGTTGTCTTCTGGGTGCCTAGGAACGCCGGGGTTTAATTTATTGGACATTAAAAAAACAATATTTAGACTTAAATAAATAAAATGAGAATAAGAATAATGGAGTTGTAATGGAAATCATAGGAGTCTTAAAATTAGCAACAAATTCAGATCTGGTCGCAAAACGGTAGTGAATATTACAAAGCAGAAGCACTAAAAATTATATTCTAACTAGTGAAAAACAAATTATTGTCGCAAGATGAAAGAAAAAGTGGAAAAAAGAAACAAGAATTAAAAGTTTTAAGTCAATAGAATAAATAAATTAGTCAATGATCTCCAACTCAGCTGGTTTGAGATCGAAAGATGTACCTCCTTGGAGGGTTTCTGTCCGGGTTTGGTCTTAGGTTTGAATCTCACGCTCCATCGAAAAAATAACCGAATGGGTTTGAAGATGAAAGAAAAAACTCGTGTGGTGCTATGGGATTTGATCCTAGGCAATGGTCGTTTTGCAACATAGGGTTTACCGCTGAAACACTACTCTATATAAAATATAATAAATAAATTATTGTCGCACGTTGATCGCAATTAAGTCGCTCTTATCCATCTGCACTCATTTTCAGCAAGTCAAATTGATGATGATTTTATCAAGTTATTATAATATAGCCGACCCTTATTGTAGAATGTCACCCTCCTTGCTTTCTTTATAGGAGGTGAGGAATTCGAGTCTTACTAGCACCAAAATATTGCTGATAGGCTGGGTTTTACCGCAGTGGGCCTTCGGGCGATGGATTTATTGGGTTTTGTGGAGCCTTGATTTGGGTTTGGGTTATAAGACAATTAATTGGCAGATTAATTAAAGACAAGGGTCCGACCCGTTTGTTTTATTTAGCCCATAATTAGTTTTCTTGTTCCCTAAGGGTTAAACCTTAATATTGTATTATAAATATAGGCATCTTGTACTTGTAATCCTCATCACGAGTGTGGCAGAAAACAATAATAAAATATCCTGGTTGCAGCTCGTGAACGTAGGTCAGCCGACCGAACCACGTAAATCCTTGTGTTCTCGTGTTCGTTTATTTTTTATCTCTTGCAGTTTGTTTGTGTTTGGTGTGTTGATCGAGAGATCGAATCCTAACAACTGGTATCAGAGCCATGGCTCGTTACACACGGAAGAAACACATCGCGGGAGATAGATCAAGTAGTTTTTATGCTTGGCAGTTGGCCATATAAAAAAAAATCGATAGGGTTTTTTTGTTCACCGTAGAAGAAGAAAAAAAATATAAGGGTTGACGTTACGATCAATTCTTCATTCAAGCTGTCACCATCACTGGATAAGGAGATAAACCAAAAGGTTTGGTTTTTTTTTTTTAACTATTTTGTTGACCAATCACATATACGTCACTGTCACTTTACAATATTAAGTCTTGCTTTGATTTTTTTGATAAGTGCCATATTAAAACAAAGACTCCATATAGATCAAATAATTAATTAATTTGTTCTTTGGAAAACTATCTGTTTTGTTTGATCAGTGGAAAAGCGAAGACAAGTAGGAACACGTAATCAGTTTGTTTATTAAATTGTGTTTACAATTTTTTATTACTTCTTGATTAAGGTTTGGCTTGGTTCTAAGTAATATTGTTTGACATATTTACCGGGGCAGTTTAGTTGGGTGGTTTAGTTGACGTTTGGTTAACTTTATTTGTCCAAGTTTATTTTTTCTGATTGTTTTTACCAAGATCCAAAATTAGGAAACTACTCAGTTTAAGACAATGGCTAAGAGTGGTAAATTTCAGATTGAGAAATTTGATGGAAAAGACTTTGGTTGGTGGAAAATGCAAATGGTGGATTTGCTGGTTCAGAAGGATTTGGACATGGTATTGGGTGACAAACCAGAGAAGTTAAAGCAGGACGAGTGGGAGGCCTTGGATAAAAAGGCTAAGGCAGTTATTAGATTGTCGCTAACGAAGGATGTTGCGTTCAACATTCTGAAGGAAACCACGGCGCGTGGGATTATGGATGCACTTTCTAATATGTACGAAAAGCCTTCGGCAGCTAACAAGGTTTTCCTAATACGTGAACTGGTGAACACGAAGATGAAAGAAGGAAGTTCAGTTACAATACACATCAACAACTTAAACTTGATTTTGTCAAGACTTGGGTCAGTTGGTATCAAATTTGAGGATGAGGTTCAGGCTTTACTACTGTTATCATCATTTCCAGATAGTTGGCCAGGGACTGTTACAGCGATTACTAGTTCTGCCAGCGAATTCACTTTTGATGGGATTCGGGATCTTATTCTGGGCGAAGATGTCAGACGAAGAAATTCATGTGGATCATCAAGTGAATTACTGAATGTTGGCAGAGGAAGGAAGAATAACAGAGGTAGTGGGAGCAAGAACAGGATGAGGAGTCAGTCTAGGGCTCGAAGCGATGTGACTTGTTGGAACTGCAAAGAGGTTGGACATTTTAGGAATCAATGTCGAAACGAGAAGAAAGAAGTTAACACTGCATCAGACTGCTCAGATGGTGACGCATTAATTTGTAGTGTAGAGAGTTATGTGGATTCCTCGGTCATAGATTCTGGTGCTTCATTTCACGCTACCCACAGCACTGAAGCATTGCGGAATTTGAAGAAAGGTGACTTTGGTAAGGTAAGACTGGCGAACAATGATATTCTTGATGTTACGGGCATGGGTGACATGGATATAGTAACTTCAGTCGGTTCATGGACTTTGAAGGATGTCAGGGTGATTCCAAGCTTAAAGAAACAGTTGATTTCAGTGGGGCAGTTGGATGAACAGGGACATGAGGTTAAATTCGGGAACGGGCAGTGGAAAGTTATCAAGGGAAATCTTTTCATAGCTCGAGGAAGAAAGCGGGGTTCGCTTTACATGGTCAGTTTACCATCTGAGGGAGTGACCGTCCCAGTTCAGAAGAGAAACAAAGTCAGGTTCACAGAGTCTTGTGGGCAGAAGAAGGTTTGTTTTGCAGATAATAAACCCGGAGCCATAGGTAAGATTCAGGTTGAGCGTGCTAGGAAAGGTTCAGAACTACCAGTCATGGGCTTTCGTGGCAGTGGGAGCATGAGTTGTGCTTCAGTCAGAGTAACTAGACGGAAATGGGTTAAGAGAACCAGTATTCTAGCTGTCGAAGTCTCTCCAGGTGATTATCTGCTTTATTCGGAGAGTGTTTATTCTCGGGGTGTTTCAGGATCCGACAGTTCGTGTCAGTGGGAGCCGGTAGAGACAGAGAATGGGTCAGCGGCAGGCATAGCCATGACTGATGTGTTGGAGCTCGGGGGAGCTTCAACGGGCCTTCAGGTTAAACTGATGAGAAGGCCGCTGCAACCTAGAAAATGAGGAAGATTACAAGAGGTACAAGTTCACAGCGGATGGCAGTTTAAAGATTATCAAGCCTCCAAGTAAGAGATTATTGGGTTTTGTGGAGCCTTGATTTGGGTTTGGGTTAGAAGACAATTAATTGGCAGATTAATTAAAGACAACGGTCCGGCCCGTTTGTTTTATTTAGCCCATAATTTGTTTTCTTCTTCCCCAAGGGTTAAACCCTAATCTTGTATTATAAATATAGGCATCTTGTACTTGTAATCCTCATCACAAGTGAGGCAGAAAGCAATAATAAAATATCCTGGTTGCAGCCCGTGGACGTAGGTCAGCCGACCGAACCACGTAAATCCTTGTGTTCTCCTGTTCGTTTATTTTTTATCTCTTGCAGTTTGTTTGTGTTTGGTGTGTTGATCGAGAGATCGAATCCTAACAGGATTTTACCCGGGAACTGGTGTGAAATTATTGGTGAACCCGTATTACTCTCAGAGTACTCATTTGTTTAATGGGTACTTTAAGAGTGCTCGATATTGATTCGTTGACCGTTGAAAAAAAAGTTATTATAATATAACTTAAACGAAATATAACGTATATATCACACACTATCTTAAAAGTAAACGGTCAGTGGATGGGTAAACGGTCAATGGATGTGAAGTAGCTCGAAATTTCCACAAAGATAATTTCGGTCCGAGCAAAATTTTGAAAACCAGTTATTAAGACACCGGGTTGAACTTAGAAATGAATTGAATAGCAAATACAATAAATTCAAAAAAAAAAAAAGTACAATTTAACTCAAAACAATAATCTAAAACTCCATGATTTTATAATAAAAATAATTCAATGGTTAATCGGTAATCGAAAAATAATTCAAAAGTGTTAATTTGTCAATGTTTTTTTAATGGGAAAGAGTTTATTGAGTATTAAATTAAATGTATCAAGTTCACAATTTATCAAACCGGTTCTACAGTTTGAAATGCACTACAGAAAGTTTGTATTACCTTAAGATCAATGGTTAATAAAATGTAGAAACCAAATTTGATGATTTAGCAAATTGGTTTAATGATTCGAACCGGTAGAACTGGATTTACGGAATATAACATACACCAGATTCCTTTATTACTGGCCTTTATCTACCGGCCCTTTGTCAGGTAGCCTATATTATCGGTACTACCGGATAGTTTATACCGGTATTTAATAAAACATTGCTTCTAAAAATTTAAATTGGAGTTATTCGGCACTTTTTGTACTTGAAATTTTTTTTAATTGGAGTTATTCAACACTTATTGAGGATTGTTAAGGACGGCCCCTGATTGTAAATTAAGATTTGTAATGTAATGACTAAGGTACCTTGACAATCGCCCTTGCTGGTCCTGCCGTCGGGACAAAAACATATGTATCCCGTCGTATTATGGCGACCACACCGGCCGCCGGAATCTTCACACTTCTCGCATTCATCCATCTTACCCCATTGTAGCCCGAAACCTCTTTCCAACACACTGCTAAAATTACTCGAAAGATTAGGGAACATGTTGATGAACTCTCTTGACACTGTTGTTACCACTTCCTGATCGCATGAGTACTCATCCCAATACGATACCTCGCTAGTGGTATTCATAACATCTAAGCACGTTTTTCCTAGAGGTTGTTCCAAGCACGGTATCTCTGAGGCAAATGAAGGACATCCAGTACAATTGAAATGAAAACTTATATTAGCGCTAGATGTCGCGAAAGAGAAAGGCAAGGTTCCTAAGTTAATGTTGTGGTACACCCTGGGGCAGTTGTTGGGGACTCTGGCCACCGCAGAAACGTCATAATCGGCCAGGAAGATGTTTCCGAGTACGTAGTCTATACCCCGGACGATGTAAGAATCTCCACCTAAAGTAAAAGCGGAAACATTTTGTTGACCGATGGTGGAGCATTTGATTCCGAAGCCTTCATAACCGCATAACTGGGTGGTAGAGTCACTGTCCATCTTCCAGAAAGGGTAGCTGATATTGACATCACCGCAGTGGTCTGATCGGCAATACGGGTATCTTGAAACATTTGATTGTGCTATCAGGGTAATGAAGAAGAAGAAGGGGAGGAGCAGAAGGAACGAGAGCGGATGAGACATGATTTGTTCTTTGTCAGGTGCAAATGGATATGAAATATCGGTTCGAAGTCTAGCGAGTTATCTTGTTAACTGCTTACTACGGTGTGTCGTTTCCGTGTAATTTCATTTTATTGGGCTTTGAAGGACCGCAGGATCGGTTTTGAGGGAAAGGATCTTGAGAGAGAATATGAGAAACTAAAAGATTCAATACATATATGAAATGATACAATGTTTGGGGTATTTATACTTGTGAAGGGGTGTGTCCCCTTGATACTAACCAACATGTCGGTTGGATAATTTAACTAACATACCTATTCTAACTTAGGATATAATAGTATGTAACATATACTTATGATATAATAGATATACTATAGGTTTGGGAAATAAGAATTATATGTCTAACATTCTCCCCCTTAATTCTTGATTTCCCCAAGGTCTTCAACTCCTATGAGACGTCGCATCTCGAGAAATTTTATTCTTGGTAGTGCCTTGGTGAGTATATCTGCTTTCTCCATCTCTCCACTGATGTGATCAACTTGTATCTGCTCGTTCTCTATGCATTCTCTGATAAAGTGATACCTTATGTTGATATGCTTTGATCTTCCATGAAACACTGGGTTCTTCATAAGTTGTATTGCTGACTTGTTGTCTACTAGTAGTGTTATCTTCTTTGGTTGTTCACCCGTGAGTTCGCTGAGTACTCCTTGTAGCCATATTGCTTGACATGCTGCTGATGTAGCTGCCATAAATTCTGATTCGCATGATGATAGTGCTACTGTACTTTGTTTCTGACTTGTCCATGTGATAGGTGAATCTCTGTAGTAGAATATTGTTCCTGTTGTTCCTTTTCCATCGTCTTGGTCTCCATAACTGTTGTCGCTGTATCCAGTGATTTCTGCTTCTTTTCCTTTGCTGTATTGAATTCCATAATCCAATGTGCCTTTGATGTATCTTATTAAGTGCTTAACTGCCTTCATGTGAGTTGCCTTTGGCTTCTCCATAAATCTGCTAACGTATCCAACTGCGTAGGTGATATCTGGTCTGGTATGTGTAAGATACCTTAAGCTTCCAATTAGCTTTCTATATTCTGTCTCATTGACTGGTTCACTTTCGTCTTCTTTAGTGAGCTTTAGACCTGATTCCATTGCATATTTTGTTGGATTGCAGTCTTCTAGTCTGGCTTCTTTAACGACTTTCTTCGCGTAGGCTGATTGCTTCAATTGTATCTTTCCTTGTGTTTGACTAACTTCTATCCCTAGATAGTAAGTGAGTGGTCCTAAGTCACTCATTTCAAACTTGCCTTGCATTTCTTTCTTGAAGCTTGATATGTCCTTGATTGAACTTCCTGTCACTATTATGTCATCGACATAAACTCCTATAATGATTGTTGACTCCTTTGAAGTTCTTTTGTATACTGCTTGCTCTTGTGGACATCTTATAAATCCAATTTCTTTTAGGATGTTATTCAGCCTTATGTTCCATGCTCTTGGTGCTTGCTTCAAACCATATAGAGCTTTCTTTAGCTTGTAGACTAGATTTTCTTTTCCTTTCTTTATGAATCCATCTGGTTGTGAAACGTAGACATCTTCCTTTAATTCACCATGTAAGAATGCTGATTTTACATCTAAGTGATGTACTTGCCATCCTTTCTGTGCTGCCAATGCTAATAGTAGCCTGATTGTTTCTATTCTTGCAACTGGTGCAAAAACTTCATTGTAGTCTATTCCTTCTTGTTGTACGTATCCTTTTGCTACTAATCTGGCCTTATATTTGGTGATCTGTCCACTTGCGTCTCTCTTGACCTTGAATACCCATTTTAGACCTATTGGTTTCTGACTTGAGGGGAGTGTAGTCAGTGTCCAAGTGTCGTTCTTCTCTATTGAGTCTAT
Organism: Ambrosia trifida; assembly: GCA_028751855.1. NCBI lineage: Eukaryota > Viridiplantae > Streptophyta > Magnoliopsida > Asterales > Asteraceae > Ambrosia > Ambrosia trifida. The sequence continues at coordinate 77,330,765 of CM054131.1, read as the reverse complement.
TTCGCTTTCCATTGCTTCTATCCATTGTGGGTATTCTGCTGCTTCTTTGTAATTTGCAGGTTCTTCATCATATGCTAAATATAGATGTTCATATTCTTCTGGTCTAAGAGGTCGTGTGGCTGCATAGATGTCATTAAGTGATCTAAGGGCTCGAACTGGTCTATTTTGAGAGCCTGGTGAGTCTTCTAACTCTTGAGTACTTGTCTCAACTGCTGGATCACTTGTCGGCGTTTCTTGAACTGTTATTGGAGTTCGTGTAGCTGTGATTGGACTGCTAAAAAATTCATTATCGCTTTCATCCTCTTGATCTTCATTGTCCTCATTACTTTGTTCTTGTACAGCTTCACTTTCGTGATCTCCATAAACTTCGAATCTTGTCCAAGATGGTTCGTCATTGCTTCCTTCTTTTAAGTAGTTGTTCCAATCCCATGGTTCGTTTTCTATGAATTGGACATCTCTACTAATGTGTATCTTTTCTTCTATGGGATCATATAATCTATAGGCTTTGGAACCATTTTCGTTTCCTAGATGTACCATTTTCTTGCTTCTGTCTTCTAACTTTTTTAAGTAGGGCGTTGTTACCTTTGCATATGCTGTGCATCCAAATACTCTAATGTGCTTGATATTTGGTGCTTTGCCATTTACTGCTTCGTAGGGCGTCATTCCCTTTAATGCTTTGGTAGGTAACCTATTCTGTATATAAATCGCTTGTCGTGTTGCTTCTGCCCATAAGTTCTGTGGTACGTTCATAGCCTTTAACATGCTTCTGGTCATACTCATTACTGAACGGTTTTTTCTTTCTACTACACCATTCTGCTGTGGCGTGTAAGGTGCTGTAAGCTGTCTAAGGATTCCTTTATCCTCACAATATGCGGTAAGAGCTTTAGAAGTAAACTCTCCTCCACGATCCGTTCTTAATCTTTTGAGCTTGTGACTTGTCTCTGTCTGAGCTTCACTTAGAAACTTCTTGAAATTTTCATAAACTTGATCTTTTGACTTAAGCATGTAGATCCACATATATCTTGAATAATCGTCAACTATCAGGAAGAAATAGTTGTTGCCTGCTAATGATGTGGGTGAAATCGGTCCACATAAGTCTGCATGTACGAGTTCTAGAGGTCTCGTAGCTCTAAAACTTGCTTGAGAGGGAAACGGAAGTCTGCTTTGCTTTCCCGTAATACATGCATCACATACTTGAGATGGGTGCTGGATCTTTGGCAATCCACGTGCCATTCCTTTTGTGCTTAATTGTCTTAGTGAATCAAAATTCACATGTCCCATACGTGCATGCCATAGCCATGCAGGTGTATCTATTGTAGCTTGTAAACAAATCAGATTTGTTATTCTGAGCTTTACTTTGTAGAGTCTATTTTTAGCTCTTGGGACTTTCATCAATAGGTTGTTGTAGGCGTCATAGATCCATAGATGTTCATTCTCCATAATTACTTTACATCCTGATTCTGTAACTTGCCCGAGGCTTAAGATGTTGCTTTGGAGTGTTGGAATGTAGTATACTTCTGTGACTAGTCTTTGTTCTCCATTGTTACATTCCAGTACTATTGAGCCTTTACCTTTGATGTTAACACACGATCCATCTCCAAATTTTACGCTGCCTGCTATCTTTTCGTCTAACTCTGTGAAATAGGAGCGTCTTCCTGTCATATGATTGCTTGCGCCATTGTCTAAATACCATACTTCATTTACATTTTCTTCATTGTGATAGCGTTCTGGTATTATCTTCTTTTCTTCGAGAACTACACTTCTTTCTTCACCAACTGCCATAAGTAATGTGGGATCCTCTTCTTCCATTACTAGGTGAGATTCTTCTTGCTTATTTCGAGGTTTAGGACATCTGGGAGCTATATGTCCTAATTCATTGCAATTGTAACATCTTATATTGCTGCCATCTCTTCTGGGCTTGTAACTACTGTTGTCATGACGGTTCTTAGTGGGATTTCGATCACTTCTCTGATCTTGATGGCTATATCTGTCAAAGCTCTTCTTCTCATATCTTTGACTCTTATTGAACTTCCTAAAGTTCTGTCTACCTCGATTCTGATTGTAGTTCTTGTAGTTGCTGTTAGGTCTTCTATCTTGTCTTGTAAATAACAGCTTCTCTTGACCGGCTGGTCCATATTTCTTTTCGTCTCTTGACTTAAGGCATTCCTCATAAGCTTTAAGTCTTCCAAGCGCTTCATCTAACGTCATGGAATCTATATCTGAATATTGCTCTATGGATGCAATAATCTGTAGGAACCTTTCTGGTACGGAGTCCAGCAATTTTCGTACCAACATCGACTCTTCAATTGTCGTTCCTAGGGTTTTTGACTTTGTACTAATTGCACTTAATCTACCAGCAAACTGGTCTATGGTTTCTGTCTCTCTCATCGTAATCATCTCAAATTCTGTGCGTAATGATTGAAGTCTTGCTTTCTGGACTCGGTCAATTCCAATAAATCTTGTCTTTAATGCTTCCCAAATTTCTCTTGCTGTATTATGTGACGCCACCTGCATCACCATATCTTCTGGAATTGCCTGGAAGAGGTAGGCAATCGCTGTCCTATCCTTCTTTGCATCTACTGTTGACGTGCCTTCTATGGGTTCCACTACTTCCCAAAGACCATTTGCACTCAATATTGCTTTAACACGAACAGCCCAAATCGTGTAATTTGTAGATGTCAACATCGGTGTTTGGAGGCTAAAAGTGAGAGTCTCCTTTGTAACTGACTCTCTTACTACTGTCTCTTTCGACATTGTGGGTTTAATGGGCGTCTTTTGAGGACTGTTATTCTTCTTCTTCTTCCCAATTGTCCAAATCTAATATGGACTACCCACGCTTCTTTAGGAACTTTGTTCGACAAATGGTCAAACTTAAATTGATATACTTAAAATATTATTTTGGTTAACAAAGGTTTTGATATTTCGTAGGCGCCTTAACAAAGTATCAAGAACTTCGTTATAATATTTTTTTGTATCAATGATGTTCCTCTAAATAATATCTAAAGTCAATCCTTTTTGACTTAATAATCCTCCTACAATTTGATTAGTGTTCTTTTAATAACACTCAATCTATAAAAACACCCTTCTAAAACAAACCCCTATGTTTGTTTAATAATATATTTGACTTCAATAAAAAATCCTTCTTCGATCAGTGATTAAAAAACCCAAAAACTTTCACTGAATAAACTTATAATATCCCTCAAGTATTATAATATTTTTTTCGGAGAGTTTGACTTGCCAAAAGTCAACTCTTTCTTCTTCTATAACTTACTGCCCAAACAAAAACACTCCTTCTTTGTGTTTTGACAAAAGATCTTATGGAACAATTTCAATTCTAGTGTTCCACAAATTCTGATTTGGATTCCTTAATATCCAAAACAATGATCGAATACTAAAATTTTCAAAAAAAATCGGTTCTTAGTTTCAAAAAAAACTTTAATCCTTTGACGAACTTCAATGTTTTGATAAAAAAATTTGCAAACCGTTTCTGTTTCGTATCAATGATTGTTCGATGATGAGTTTTGAAGTATAAGAACTTGGTTTTGATTATAAAATTTTTGGCGGGAAACAGAACTTCTTCGAACGAGAAAAACAGAGTGTGAAAAAAAATTTGTGAATTCTGATTTGGATTAAGTTTCTAAGTATTCGATTATGATAAACTAATAGGCAGGGATAGATATAACCGTTGTATCGTGTTAAAACGATTCGTTCTTTGATTCCGGTGACTCGCCGGAGAAGACAAAGTTTCGCCGGAAAAAACGGTCCGGTTCTTTATCTTCTTATTCGAACGGTTATAACGATGTGTATTGATCTTCTAACAATCCTGGATTGGCTTCGATAATTATTCCAACAAATAAACGCTTCTGTGTTGATTCTCTGTTTCGGATAAAGAAACAGGGGATCGCACTTTGATCGTCTTCTTCTTCGTAAACACTGGAACGATTGACAAACTTGCTCTGATGCCAAATGAAGGACCGCAGGATCGGTTTTGAGGGAAAGGATCTTGAGAGAGAATATGAGAAACTAAAAGATTCAATAAATATATGAAATGATACAATGTTTGGGGTATTTATACTTGTGAAGGGGTGTGTCCCCTTGATACTAACCAACATGTCGGTTGGATAATTTAACTAACATACCTATTCTAACTTAGGATATAATAGTATGTAACATATACTTATGATATAATAGATATACTATAGGTTTGGGAAATAAGAATTATATGTCTAACAGGCTTATTTATCAAGAGACGTAATAATGGATTGGAATACTTCATATATTTTGACACTAGTTTATCTCATCGGAGCGTCACATGATACCCAAATCTAATATTAAGTGATAAAATACGATACAATAAAAGTATTATGCCATTTTTTAAAAAAAAAAATTTAAAAGATCAACCCTCGTCTTTATACAACGTCACTTTCTCAATACACTCTAAATTTGCGATGTGAACCCGAAAAAAAAAAAACTAAATTGGTATCAAAAGATATGTCATGATAATGATGGTAGGTGATTCTAATGTATAAAGTGAGCATATGTTAATGATTGACATGTGATAACATAGGATGGATAATTAGATAAATAAAATAGGTAAATGAAGGAAAAACATTCGATTAAAACAAAATACCGATTCAAAGTACCGACCGATTCAAGGAAAGTACTGACCGAGCCAAAGTGACTACTGACCGATTCAAAGTGACTACCGACCAAAGTGATACGGCCAGGATGAAGGACGGATTGGACAAAACCGGACGAATAGTTAACTTAGAGCAACCAAAACCAAGGACCAACGGACAATAACCGGACATTGACCCTTGGACAAAGCACAGATGCTGGACATTAACCTTCGGACTAAGTTTTAGGAGGAATAACCATCGGTCTCTAGTCACGGCAGTCACTAACCAGCGGATAACATAATTAAATAATAATAACACCTCGCCACGTCAGGCTGAACAGTAACATCTGTCACTGTTCACGCCGCACAAAGTATGGTTCGCCATTAATGCGCCGCCTCGAATGCCACTATAAATACATGGTAGTTGGGCGTGTTAAAAGCATCATTTAATACCCTACGGCAGATCCTCTGCCTCCGATTCACCCTAAATCTCCAAAATAGTTCTTCGTGATTATCACTAATCCGAGACACTTTAACATTTTGGCGCCCACCGTGGGGCCGAGCAGGACCACCGAAGGATACTTCGTCCCCACACATGACTTCTACCGATCCACCACCCCCGAGTCACGTTACCCCGTCCTCCACGGGGAACGCCCTTTCACGTACCCTTTCAGAAGCCACTCCGGTTGTGTCTCCGGAGCTAGTCCGATCTAACTTCCTCCAGATACGTCAGTTGATGAATGAATATGTTAGAGAAGAGAGAGCTAAAGGTTTAGCCCTCAGGCTGTCGTTTGACGAAGAGGAACCCTTGCCGGGACACCATCAACCTGTACCGTTTTCCACCCAGGGCCCTTCCTCTATACCTCTGACCCCAGCCTCTTGGTTAGCTGACACTATCCAGAGAAACTCCATAAACCCAAACACAGCTCATATCGTCGTAACCGCACCAACTTCTCATATTCCTGGATCAAACACGACTACCGTCCCACTTCCCGGTACTCCAGAGGAGGATCTGGCTCGACCGTATCGACCCTCCGAAGGATCAAAGTTCACTCCCAGGATAGCCAACTTCGTTCCGCCGGTCCGGATAAAAATGCCTTCCAACGTTAGGATATATGATGGCACGTTTGATCCCGAAGATCACATCCTACTATTTGATGGTGCCGCCCGAAATGAGGGATGGCCGATGCCCTCGTGGTGCCACATGTTTGTGCAGACTCTGTCGGGAGTGGCCCAAATCTGGTTCAATAGCCTCCCCTCGGAAAGCCTCGACAGTTTTCACGATCTGAAAGTCCGGTTCCTAGATTACTTCAGACAGCAGCGCAAGCATATGAAGGACCCTGTAGAGCTGCACAACATCAAACAGAATGAGGGAGAAAATCTAAAAGAATTCGTATCTCGATTTAAGGAAGAATCCTTGCAGGTCCGGGTTGCAGACGAGAGGATGCGGATATAAAGTGAGCATATGTTAATGATTGACATGCATGTTCAATTTTCACTGAATAAAACAATCAATAGGTAAGTAGTGAAGATCCATTTTAAAAATAAATAAACATGATCTACCTGCTATCGGCTAAAAAGATTGTAAAATAGTAATTTTTCATGTCTTCAGACTATTTTCTCTACTTATTTGTAATTTAAGTATCTATTTGATTAATCACCACATAAAACAACTTACCCTCTTCAGACCCTACCTTAGCTTTACTATATGTGGGATTAACTGAGTATGATGATGATGATTACTATGATACTCATTGGAAATATAATAAAACGTTCGTTAATTTGGTGTATTTTTTTTTTTCAAAAACAAATGTTGTTTAAAAAAGTTATTAATGTTCAAAATTCATAGGGGAAAGTACATGTGCCATGCACATGAGAGAAAATATAATTTAATAGTTTTGGAGGGAAATTAAGGGGAGGGATGGCCTAATTGAGAGCCATGTGTCATACCCTTTTTCTTTTATATAGACTAGGTGAGATCCCGTGTGGAAACACACGGGAGGAGTCGCCCAAACCTTATCCGCTGTACGCTAACCACTGACAAGTCGGCATACCAAACGTCCGTTTCGCAACGTCTGTTTATATTCACACGTCAACAGACCAAAGCATTAGTAGTTAATAATACTGAGGCAATAGATCGTTTGTAATTCAACTGTTTGTAATCGAATGTCTGATTCAAACAGTTGCTAATTTAACGGTTTCTTTCAAAACAGTTGTTGAATCAAACAGATCTTACTAACAATGACATCACATATACTTTTAATGACTTTTTTTGCTAAATACCAATTATTTTTTCAGTTTAACAATTGACTATTGATATATTCTAATAAGTACTAGCAGGAACCCGCGCGTTGCGGCGCGGCTTGTGTTTGAAATAAAAAGACAATCAATCTATTTATCCGCATTTTCAATTCAAACAAGACTCATAAGTTTCGACACTTTATATAAACTATACTTATATAAATACATATAACAATATATATATATATATGATATAGTCCAACGGTTTAGTCCAATATACAGTATTATTAGCCACTGTCACACTCTCAAATTTCCACTTGTGGAATTTTACCGCGAGGCGCATGACAAACCAGGATCCAAGTCAACGGTCACAATAAACAACACTATATGAAATACGTAAACTCAAAACTTGGTTATCAAACCGTTAAAATATAGCAGAAGCATTTGAAGACTTAATCAATTACAAAACTATGTTCCCAAATGTTCAAGACACTTATTAAAATATGCCACTAAGCCTAGACGCCAATGCAGACCCGTGCGTCTAGCCCAATCGATGCTACCTTAGCGACCTGAGAAAAACATGCCAAAAAGACGTCAACATATATAATGCTGGTGAGTTCACAGGTTTGTTCAATATGTTACCGAAATAGTTACCAAAGCGTTACCATGTCCATACTATACCAATGTTACCAAGAACGCTAGCTAGACGTATGTTTTATTACTACTACGATTGGAAAACCATTACTAGACACGTTTAGCAATGTTTAGCAACGTTCAGCCCGAATGTTCAGCATGATACTAATGTTACCAGTTCGAGACAATATGCACCCGCCCGGCCCTCCAAGCCGACGAGTGGGGCAGGTCACGCCCAATAGATCTATCCACACTTCCCCTGTTGTGCATCCCTGCACATTCATGGTTTTCCCCCGGGACTTTAAAAGATCGTATAGCAATGCAAAGTTAAAACCATAGTATGACATATGTTACCAAAATAGTTTAGCGCATGTTTTCTCCCCCAAAAGTTAAAGCTGTAAAAGTGGGGCCGTGAACTCACCTTAAATTGCGTTCCTCGGTAATTAATAAAATGTCAAGCCCTTGAAAATCCCTCTACCGGAGATCTATCAAAATGTTCACATAAGTGTTCCGACTAATAACCATAAGGTTATCTAGTCCCCGATTGTCCAGATCGTAACCAAGTATGTTTTAAAACGCGTTTATGTGTTCAACCGACACACTAGACCGACCCGACATCCCGTTGGTGACTCATTACCCGAACTAATCAAGTACACATAGATTACACACAAGGTTCAAGCTTAAAACACTTAGTTTGTATCAAAAGTCTCATTTTTGAATCAGAAGGGTCGAACCAGGAAGGTTAATCCTCCTTCGCCCGTTTTAACCCACCTTCGCCCCTTTGGAAAGCCTCCTTCGACCGTTCATAACAGATTCGACCAAACTGTCCAGGTTCGACCCTGGGATTCCACATTCGACCACTCGACCGGTCGAATGTACCCAGGTTCGACCCTGACAGATTACTTTTCCCAAAAACGCTTCAAAAACATCCGAAAACATCCCGAAACATCATCAAACACTGCAGTCAAGCATGTATAACTTATTCCTACAAAACCCCACCAATTTTGCCCCAAAACCTATCCGTTTCAGCCCTTTCCCAAAATAGCAAAGATTATGGAAGTGTCACATCATGCATGTAATCTTTACCCAATTTGAAAACTTTTCAATATCAATCCATAATCATCTAAAAATGCTCATTTTATCATGTAATCGAAAACCCCCAATCGCTTTATTGATAATACTAACATGCACAGCCCTAGATTCAATAAAATCCCCAATTTAGACTTGATATCATCATCTATCTAATTATAACCTTCAATAATCCTAAACTGTCACACCACGCCTATGGCGGAAACACGTGGTGTGACGGTTCAAGAGGATTAAGCCAAGATTAATGCAAACCACAATATTAATTTAACCAAACGGGCATTTATTCAACGTTGAAAATCATGTCAAATTATTCATACATAATCTTAAAATTGTTTTTGAAATAAATAGGGAGGCTCCTCCCTATATCCCGAAATCCTTGGGATAGAGAGACGAGACCCCTTCATGACATCCAACGCCCAACTTGGAGATTCCCCCGACCCTGCTCGCCACGTTAACCTTCATCTGTCAATTACCTGAAAGATATGTTTAAAAATCGTCAATATATAAATATTGGTGAGTTCACAGGTTTTGTATTTAATAAAACTTTATCTCGTGGGAATATCCTTGTTATGACATTTATAGGAGTTGCAAAGTCCTACAATTTTACTTGAGCCTATAACCAAACCAAGACAATTAATAATGCCCCCCGCCCCAAGTCGTTACTCGGTATTCCTACGACTTGATTTCAGAATACGTGCACCCCAGGCATACGCCGATGCATAATCGACGCTATCGATTAGGGGTGGGCCTTGTCAGGCACCAATAGTACTATTCAAATATTCCTTTGGTTTCACTTTCCTGAATTAATGATTATAGTGGGGAGGTCTCAACCCCGAGTGGCGATCACAACTCAAGTGTCCAACCCGTCAAACAAATCCCAACATATCTTTCCCCCGTAAAAAACGTTAAATGGGGCCGTGAGACTCACCTGTAACTGTGCTCGGCTCAAAGAAGAAAATAGTAAAGTTTGTGATCCCGCACCTACAAATGTTCTAGGCGTATAAGTCACTACACCTATGGTGTATGTGCCTTGGCAAGTTGTACACCCAACTTCCCGACCACGTCTTTATCCCAATTCCCGTTTAATAGTTTCGTATCCTAGGTTCATTGGCGAAGGATTACCCTTTCCTTACAAGTCATATATTATTCTTATTAATATTCTTTGTGACTTGTACACTATTATTCTCGACACGACTCTACCCAACGTATAATTATTTTCCCATTTAAATAATTATACTTAGGATCGTTTCGCTCGATATAATGTGATTTCTTATTATCCGTCCCGACTCACTTTGCCACATGTTTATTTTCCCATTCAAATAAATATGCTAAGTTCTTGTCGTTCGGTAATATATTCTTAACGCCCGACTAGACTCACCACACCGTACATTTATTTTCCCATTTAAATAAATGCACTAGGATCTTGTCGGTATTCACACGTTCGTAGATATACTTCACCTACTCGTCTCGGTTTTCCTTCTCGCATATCTATTTTCCCATTCAAATAGATATACTAGAATTTCGTCGAAAACGAGCGTATGTACATATACCATCGCGTGGATACTACTTGTTAAGTTCATGTGTCGTTTAGCGTTTTTAATTCGTTACGTTGTGTTTTCTTTTCCCACGAATATTCTTTCTACACTTAGGAAAGTGCTACGCACGTTCCACCCTTGTTATATATATTTTATTTCCTTAAAATATATATGTATATTTTTATCTTGTCGTAATGGCATTTTTCTCATATGTCCGTTTATGTTAGCTCATGTAACTAAGTTCGTTAGTTAGCGTTTTTCACATTTACTTCCATTACGCGTTCTATGGAAATATTATTCCTACTTCCAATTCCGAACGTTTATTTCTTGGAAAATATACTTTGTACGTTTAACCCAACTTGTTCAACTTGTAACCTAAAAATGTTTCCGATACTTTCATATTCCCATTTATATAAAAGTATCCATTTTTGTACAAGTTTTCCCAAGTCTTTACTAATATTTTATAAAATCTTATTTTTATAAAATCTTTATGTTAACTTATCCTCTTACTTTTATAAAACTTCCATTTTTATAAAAATGCCTCTTTTAATTTATACACAAGTAAGTTTCTTGTGTTTATCAAAAACTACACTTGGAATAGCTATTATTTATGCTTTTGACACCGAACTCTTCGTTAATGCATTTTTGGACTAAAGTTTCTAAAATACATATTTTAGTCCCTCAACTTTCCAAGTTATAATATTAGTCCCTTAACTTATATTTGTTGCATTTTTCATCTTATCTTTCGAGGTTGGCATTTTCTTCCATTTTAGTGGACTTTGAAGAACCATTTTCTTAATGCTTGATTATTTTTACTTCATTCCACTTTTAATGATATTATAATCCATCCTAAATGCTATTAACATGTTTGTTCCATATTTTTATCCAAAATATCAACTTTTCACTCATTCAAGTGAGTAGACTTTGAATATGGAACTTTTTCACCTATGATTATCTAACCCGTTTTAATATATTTTTGGTATTAACTTATCATCTTATGATGATTAAAATCATTTTCCATCATATTCAAGTCCTTTTCATCAATCATGCCCAAATCATCCTTCAACTCAAGTGTATGTTCATTTCATCACATTTTCTCCAAATATTACATTTATTAACATAAATCCAAGATTTATTTATGTTATTATTATTCTTCCATTTTTAATCTAGCAAAACACATTATCTTTATAAAACCATTTCATTACCCATAAATGTACAACTTGCTTTCAAAAGCACAAAATATGAACATTTAAGAATCAAACAAGGTAAAACTTACTACTAGCTCAAGGCTAGGGAAGACAACAACCTTGGATTGGATGGGGTTTAGTGTGTTTTTCCAAAGGGGTTAAGCTCCAAGCTCTTGAACACACAAAGGGGTTTGATGGATAATGATTTAGAGATGATTTGTTAGTGTAAAAATTGAAAGAACAATGTTGATGGAGGGGTGTATACCTACGGCCAAGGGAGAAGAAGAAGAAGAAATTTGTGATTTTGTTTCAAGTATTCTCAAGTGGGTTATATTATCTTTCTTTCAAATCTTCCAAGATCACTAGTATCTTGCTTGGATTGGATGGAAATCTTTGTGTAAGATCTTGAAGGATTATGGAAGATATTGAAATGATCTTGATAATATTAGAGGGTGTTTGGCCGAGTTTTTGAGAGAGAGAGAGAGAGAGGGAGTGATTAGTTAATTTTCTACCCAATACAATTGCATGCATTAATATTATTATTATCTTTCTAATCATTGGATTATTAAGGAGATGAAAGGTTAAAGAGGATAATTAAGAGTTTTACCCACTTGGGTGGGCCCCTAGGCCGGCCCCTTGGGTGTCTTGGGTGGGGTCCACTTTTGTTAAATATTAACCTTACTTAGTTAAGTTAATCATGTGCGGGTACCGTCCGGGTATTCTTGGGTTTTTAACCGCGTGTCACCCGAATATTAAAATACCATTAATATTACTTAAATTTAGTCCAGTTTAATTACTGATAATTTATTTCGGCTTTTGCCGGGTGAATTTACGTGTTACGCGCGTATCGGGTGCGGTACGCGCACTTTATTCGTTACCGGGAGATTTGTACAATAAGCTTTCACGTATGGCTTTGGGTTTCCAAAACTCATTATATTTCGTGAAAATATCATTCATTATATATTCCGGGTGTCCGGGGTTCGTTTCGCTTATTAAATTTTTACCGGGTAATCGCCAGTGTCCATACCGGATAGATTTGCTTGCGCACGATCCTATCATGCTTTGTCATTAAACTTATGCATTCCTATGCATTATTTAGGAATTGCTATATTTCTAAGGCCTCAGTTAAACAACCAACACATAATTACGTTTAATTACGTTAATCGCGTTTAATTAATTAGTACGGAATTACCTTAATTTTGCTGGTTGTTACATTCTCCCCTCGTTAAGAGAATTCCGTCCCGGAATTCACTTCGAGCTCTCCGGTATAGGGGTCTTCTCGAATAGGGCGGGATATTTTTGCTTCATCCGGTCCAGCCTTTCCCACGTGAACTCCGGTCCACGCTTGGCATTCCAACGCACTTTGACCAATCTGATCTTACTGCGTCTCAACTTTTGGACCTTCCAATCGGTTACTTCGATTGGTTCTTCGACGAAGTGTAACTTGTCGTCAATGTGGATTTCGTCTGCGGGGATGATGAGAGTTTCGTCGGATAAGCACTTCTTCAAGTTCGACACGTGAAACGTGTCATGTACATCGTTAAGCTCTTGTGGTAACTTGAGCTTGTATGCTACGGGGCCTACTCTGGACAGGATTTCAAATGGTCCAACATATCGTGGGTTCAGTTTTCCGCGCTTCCCAAAGCGCGCGACACCTTTCCAAGGTGACACCTTTAGTAGGACCCTGTCTCCGACTTGAAATTCCAAAGGCTTTCGTCTCATATCTGCGTAGCTTTTCTATCGGTCACGTGCCGCTTTGAGACGTTCTCTTATCAAAAAGTCCTTATCCGTCGTCTCTTGAACAATTTCGGGCTCGGTAAGTTGCTTTTCTCCAACTTCGGCCCAACATAGAGGCGATCTACACTTGCGTGCATATAGAGCTTCGAAAGGTGCAGCTTGAATGCTCGTGTGGTAACTGTTGTTATACGAAAACTCTACCAGTGGCAAGTGTGTATCCCAATTACCGCTGAAATCGATTGCGCAAGCCCACAACATATCTTCCAACGTCTAGATGGTTCGTTCACTTTGACCATCGGTTTGGGGATGATATGCGGTACTCATGTCAAGGCGAGTACCGAGGGCTTCATTCAGACTTTCCCAAAATCTTGAGGTGAAACGACTATCTCGATCGGAGATGATGGAAATAGGTACACCATGCTTAGACACCACTTCCTTTATGTACAAACGGGTCAGTTTCTCCAACTTATCCGTTTCGCGAATCGGGAGGAAGTGTGCAGACTTTGTCAATCGATCAACGATTACCCATATCATGTCATGGCCGCTTGTTGTCTTAGGTAACTTGGTAATGAAATCCATAGTAATTCGTTCCCATTTCCATTCTGGTATTTCCGGTTGCTGAAGCAAGCCGGATGGTCTCTGATGCTCGGCTTTGACCTTCGCGCAAGTCAAGCATCGCGCAACATATGCCGCTATATCTCTTTTAAAATTTGGCCACCAGTAAAATTCCTTCAAATCATGGAACATCTTGTCTGCTCCAGGGTGAACCGAATATCGCGAACTGTGAGCTTCGGCTAATACCAGTTCACGCAATCCACCATACACTAGTACCCAAATTCTATTCATGAAATACAAGGCTTGATCCGCCTTTGGCTCCAGTGAATCAACCATCTTCCGCAATCTTTCACTTTTGACGTTCTCGGGTTTAAGAGCGTTGATTTGAGCTTCAAGAATCCGGTCAGTCAGGTTCGTGTGGATAGTTAAACCCAAGGCTCGGACACGCAATGGCTTAACCTGTTCCTTGCGACTCAAGGAGTCGGCCACAACGTTCGCCTTCCCGGGATGGTACTTTATCTCACAATCGTAATCGTTCAATAATTCGACCCATCGCCGTTGTCGCATGTTCAATTCCTTTTGGTCAAAGATGTGCTGCAAACTTTTATGATCGGTGAAGATTGTACACTTGGTTCCATATAAATAATGTCTCCATATCTTGAGCGCGAATACCACGGCTCCCAATTCCAAGTCGTGTGTGGTGTAATTCTTCTCGTGGAGCTTTAGTTGTCTGGAAGCATATGCTATGACCTTCTCTCGTTGCATCAATACACAACCCAATCCCTGGTGAGAGGCGTCACAATAAACCACAAAGTCTTCTGTACCATCGGGGAGTGATAGTATCGGGGCGCCCCATAACTTATCTTTTAGCAATTGAAACGCCGCTTCTTGCTTTTCCGTCCATTCGAACTTCTTATCCTTTTGGGTTAGCATGGTTAAAGACTGTGCTATCTTAGAAAAGTTCTCGATGAACCTTCTATAGTAACCCGCAAGGCCAAGAAATTGTCATACTTCAGTAGGGGTTCTCTTTGCGTAGTACCTCAAGGATTAAACGAAGGTGATCCTCATGTTCTTCCTTAGTGCGTGAATAGATCAAGATATCATCAATGAAGACGATGACAAATTTGTCCAAATACGGCTTACACACGCGATTCATCAAATCCATGAAAACAGCTGGTGCGTTGGTTAATCCGAATGGCATAACCAAAAATTCATAGTGCCCATAACGAGTCCTAAAGGCTGTTTTTGGCACGTCCTCTTCTTGGATACGCAACTGGTGATAGCCGGACCTTAGATCAATCTTGGAGTAGAAACTGGATCCTTGAAGTTGATCAAATAAATCATCGATCCGTGGAAGAGGATAGCGATTCTTAATGGTTAACTTGTTCAGTTCTCGATAGTCAATGCACATTCGAAAAGTGCCATCCTTTTTCTTTACAAATAAGACGGGGGCTCCCCAGGGTGAGAAGCTTGGTCTTATGAAACCTTTGTCCAACAACTCTTGCAGTTGACCAGATAGCTCCTGCATCTCGGATGGAGCTAAGCGATATGGCGATCGCGCTACGGGTGCAGCTCCTGGAACAAGGTCGATGCGGAACTCGACTTGTCGAGGTGGTGGCAATCCCGGCAAGTCTTCTGGGAACACATCTGGAAAATCTCTGGCTATCGGAATGTCTTCTAACCTTCGCTCGTTGGCCTTCTTATCTACCACGTGCGCCAAGAATGCGACGAGACCTTTCCTTAGACACTTTCGGGCCTTCATGCTGGTAATAATTCTTAACGGCGTCCCACGCCTTTCCCCTTGGATCGATAGGGTTTCACCGCTTGCGAGGGGAACTTGAATCACTTTGTCGTTGCAAATAACGGCGGCGCGGTGTGCGGATAGCCAATCCATGCCAACGACTATGTCAAAGCTACCCAATACGACTGGCAATAGATCAATGCCAAACTCGTGACCACAGAGATCCAACTTACAATCCTTCGCTACTTCTCGAGTTTCTATAGTCTTACCGTTAGCCAGTTCTATAGAGTATGGTGTGTCTAGCTTACTAGTTTTTAGTCCAAATAATCTTTTAAATTCGACAGACACGAAGCTAAAATCGGCGCCAGTATCAAACAATACAGAAGCATAATGACCATTTAGAGGGAACGTACCAGTGACCACATTAGGGTCTTGTCGTGCATCACCGGCACCAATCACGAATGCCCGCCCACGGGCTTGGTTGTTGAGTTTGGGACAATCCCTCTTCCAATGATCGAGCGAACCACATGCGAAGCAGGGCCTCGCTCCTCCGTTCTTTGGCGCTCCTGACCTGCAGTCTTCTGTCTTGTGCCCAGAACGGCGGCACTTACCGCAGATCACCTCGTTCTTGCCTTGGTAACCTTGCTTTCCATTGTTTCCATGCCCAGTGGCTACATACCCTTTCCCTTTCTTTCCTAAACCTCCCGATGATCCATCCTTTTTCCTCTCATCGCGCTTACGCTTCCCAAACCTCGGCTTATTTCCCTGTTCGCTTGACCCAACTACTGAACTTGTACCCAGATTCTTACCCTCAACACTGCTGGACTCGGTGAGCTTCAATCCTGATACCTTCCGGATCAGAGTGCCCATTCGAATGGCGTCTTCAGTGAGGCTTAAGGCGAGGTCGATAGCTTCGCGCATGGTCGTAGGTTTGGAAGCAGTGACCATGCCGCGTATCTGTGGCGCCAATCCGAATAGGTACCTTTCCACCTTTTTGCTTTCCGGGGTAACCAAGCGAGGCACTAACCGGGAGAGATCATGAAATCTGGACGTGTACCCAGCTACGTCCGATCCAACCATGGTGAGGTTCCAGAACTCAGTCTCTAGCTTCTGCACTTCGCTCGCCGGGCAGTACTCGACGATCATCAGTTCCTTCAACTCCAACCATGACAAGGAGTAAGCAGCATCGTCTCCCAGTGTTTGCACTTGGTTGTTCCACCATGTTAGTGCTTGGTCCAGAAACAGGTTAGTGGAGTACATGACAGCTTGTCGCGGGGTACAGCTGCTGATACAGATCACCGCTTCAGTTTTCTCGAACCACTTGACTAGTCCGACAGAGCCTTCAGTGCCACTGAAGTTGAGTGGCTTGCAGTCCAGAAAAGCTTTGAACGTGCAGCCACGCTCTCGCGAGGCCGTTTCTGCAATAATAAAATAGTATGTTATTATGGGGTAGGAGTTTTACGAAAACTCCGATTGCATACATTTGAAACCCTCTTACCGGTAGGGGAGGTTTCGCGTCGGTCGCTCCCTGTTCGATCTCGCGATCTTTCAGTGCGCGTGGCATTGTGTTCCGCGAGAGCTTGGGCGATGCGTCCCGAAACTAGGGCTTCAAGCTCCTCGGGTGTTGTGGGTAGTCTTTCGTTTCCACTGTTGCTTCGGGTGGCTGGTGCCATTTTTCTTCAATAATCATTATCAAAGGTTAATTTGGCGATCATTCATACAATATCGTCATACATAAGGTATAAATAACAACACAACACATGAACACAATAATCACCACAACATCATCACACAATCACAATATATACAGAACAGGTAATAATAATCGTAGACAATCATAACACATATTTTACCATAACAAAATTTTTCATTAATTTCAATACCACGAGTACAATGATTTGTTCGTAATAACAAAAACTGAGGATACATTCCTCATACATCGCTCTTTTGAAATACACTAGAAATATAATGTCATATACTGGCACAATCCCGCTCGGCTAGGCAAAAATGCAGATGAGTGCTATAACCCATACTGTGCTATCATACTTCTACTACTACTATGTCCGTAGGTGATCCTCCAAGTGTCTCTGAAGTATCGCTACTGTGGTGGCGGCGGCGGCGGGTACTGATACTGGGGGGCGTACATGCTAATGGTCATACTGATCGCCATAATGCGATCGTACAAGAATTGGCGATGCGCAAAGTGTGCGTCGCCCGTAATCCCGCAATGAGCGTCCATGCTCAGCAACTCTTCAGCATAATGCGCCAGCGCATCTCTGGCGTCGATGATCCTGGCCAACATGAGCTGGGCCTGCTGCTCCATCTGGTTCACGGTGCGCTGCACCGTGTCGGTGAGAGTCTGGAAGTCTCTCTCCAAGGAGATCACTGTGGACCATGCCGGTCCTGACAGTGGGGCCATCCCGTGGGGCTGCGACGGCCCAGGGATGTCAGTATACGTCGGCTGGGATGGGCCGACTATATCGGGTATCGGTAGGGGTGTGAAGGGTGGGGCAAAGCCCTGTAGTCCAGTGAAGAAGTGGGGTGGTACCTGGTATGGGTCTCCTGCACCTAGAGTATACGGTGCAAGTGGGGGTATCAGAAAAGGGGCTCCTGCATCCATAGTGAATGGTGCAGGTGGTGGTATGGGGAGCATCTCGGGTAGGGGTGGTAGTATGGGAAATGTGGTGATAGGTAGCGTCATGGATACTGGTGAGGGGACTATAAGCTCGGCGAGTGGGACCATGAGAGGCTGTGTGACAGCTACCCACTCTGGAGCGGATATCACGGTGGTAGGGGTGGGAGGGCTAGCAGTGGCGTGAGCTGCCAAACCTGCTCGGTGCAGCTCAGAACTACGGGCTGAGCTACCCTCAAGGATGTGCCCAGTAGAGGCTGGCCCATCCTGTGGTACGGGCTCTGGTAAGGCGGGTAGGGCGGCCGGTGCAGTGGTGGCGTGCCCTATCGTCGGAGCGACGTGCTCCTCCTGGTCTGCTGGTGGGATCGGCACAACAATGTGCTCCACCGATGCGGTCGACTCATCGTCGGAGTCGTCCGAGATCCACCCGTTGTGTCCTCGGGAAACGGGCACGAGTCTCATGCCCGGGGGAACGGGAATAAGTGGGGTGGGTAGGGGCTCACGATCGACGTGTGCGTGTCGGTCGTATGGAGACTCCACGGTCTCCGACTGTGTGGGGACGGGTCTCGATGGACCTGCACAGCCTACAGGGAAGTCCATGACGGCTCGGATGGGAAGTGCTGGCAGTGGTGCTGCCTGGAATGGCACTAGAGGCAAGTCAGCCTGTGGTGCCTCGGCCATCGGTAGGTCGGCCACGGCGGCCACGTCGCCTCCAGCGGGGGCCCACGCTGGGTCCTCGCTCGGGTCAGTCTCGTCGGAGCTATCTCCGTCTGCGCCATCTGCGGCGGCGTCAACCTCCATATCGTCATCCTCAGGATCGAGTACCACAACCTCGATCGGCTCCGCTGGCGGTGCTGGGATGATCTGGATGCTACTGTCGTAGCTCGGTGCTACGCTCCCTGCGTCTGACATCCTGGCAAAAGAACCGTACTAATATTTAAGTATTATTAATTAGGTAGTTAAGGCACATGTTTACGGTATCCTTCCTAACTTCTAATGCTAAATTAACACGTATCCTTACCCATGGCTAGCTTGGTCGGAATCTCCTCATACCCAAATGGTCGTTGGAAAATTTATTGCGTTTCGCATTTATTATAAAAACTTTATCTTTTGAACCAATCCGGTTATAGTTTAGATTTTTAAAAATGCTAATTCGCTATAACCTTGGCTCTGATACCACTTTCTGTCACACCACGCCTATGGCGGAAACACGTGGCGCGACGGTTCAAGAGGATTAAGCCAAGATTAATGCAAACCACAATATTAATTTAACCAAACGGGCATTTATTCAACGTTGAAAATCATGTCAAATTATTCATACATAATCTTAAAATTGTTTTTGAAATAAATAGGGAGGCTCCTCCCTATATCCCGAAATCCTTGGGATAGAGAGACGAGACCCCTTCATGACATCCAACGCCCAACTTGGAGATTCCCCCGACCCTGCTCGCCACGTTAACCTTCATCTGTCAATTACCTGAAAGATATGTTTAAAAATCGTCAATATATAAATATTGGTGAGTTCACAGGTTTTGTATTTAATAAAACTTTATCTCGTGGGAATATCCTTGTTATGACATTTATAGGAGTTGCAAAGTCCTACAATTTTACTTGAGCCTATAACCAAACCAAGACAATTAATAATGCCCCCCCGCCCCAAGTCGTTACTCGGTATTCCTACGACTTGATTTCAGAATACGTGCACCCCAGGCATACGCCGATGCATAATCGACGCTATCGATTTGGGGTGGGCCTTGTCAGGCACCAATAGTACTATTCAAATATTCCTTTGGTTTCACTTTCCTGAATTAATGATTATAGTGGGGAGGTCTTAACCCCGAGTGGCGATCACAACTCAAGTGTCCAACCCGTCAAACAAATCCCAACATATCTTTCCCCCGTAAAAACGTTAAATGGGGCCGTGAGACTCACCTGTAACTGTGCTCGGCTCAAAGAAGAAAATAGTAAAGTTTGTGATCCCGCACCTACAAATGTTCTAGGCGTATAAGTCACTACACCTATGGTGTATGTGCCTTGGCAAGTTGTACACCCAACTTCCCGACCACGTCTTTATCCCAATTCCCGTTTAATAGTTTCGTATCCTAGGTTCATTGGCGAAGGATTACCCTTTCCTTACAAGTCATATATTATTCTTATTAATATTCTTTGTGACTTGTACACTATTATTCTCGACACGACTCTACCCAACGTATAATTATTTTCCCATTTAAATAATTATACTTAGGATCGTTTCGCTCGATATAATGTGATTTCTTATTATCCGTCCCGACTCACTTTGCCACATGTTTATTTTCCCATTCAAATAAATATGCTAAGTTCTTGTCGTTCGGTAATATATTCTTAACGCCCGACTAGACTCACCACACCGTACATTTATTTTCCCATTTAAGTAAATGCACTAGGATCTTGTCGGTATTCACACGTTCGTAGATATACTTCACCTACTCGTCTCGGTTTTCCTTCTCGCATATCTATTTTCCCATTCAAATAGATATACTAGAATTTCGTCGAAAACGAGCGTATGTACATATACCATCGCATGGATACTACTTGTTAAGTTCATGTGTCGTTTAGCGTTTTTAATTCGTTACGTTGTGTTTTCTTTTCCCACGAATATTCTTTCTACACTTAGGAAAGTGCTACGCACGTTCCACCCTTGTTATATATATTTTATTTCCTTAAAATATATATGTATATTTTTATCTTGTCGTAATGGCATTTTTCTCATATGTCCGTTTATGTTAGCTCATGTAACTAAGTTCGTTAGTTAGCGTTTTTCACATTTACTTCCATTACGCGTTCTATGGAAATATTATTCCTACTTCCAATTCCGAACGTTTATTTCTTGGAAAATATACTTTGTACGTTTAACCCAACTTGTTCAACTTGTAACCTAAAAATGTTTCCGATACTTTCATATTCCCATTTATATAAAAGTATCCATTTTTGTACAAGTTTTCCCAAGTCTTTACTAATATTTTATAAAATCTTATTTTTATAAAATCTTTATGTTAACTTATCCTCTTACTTTTATAAAACTTCCATTTTTATAAAAATGCCTCTTTTAATTTATACACAAGTAAGTTTCTTGTGTTTATCAAAAACTACACTTAGAATAGCTATTATTTATGCTGTTGACACCGAACTCTTCGTTAATGCATTTTTGGACTAAAGTTTCTAAAATACATATTTTAGTCCCTCAACTTTCCAAGTTATAATATTAGTCCCTTAACTTATATTTGTTGCATTTTTCATCTTATCTTTCGAGGTTGGCATTTTCTTCCATTTTAGTGGACTTTGAAGAACCATTTTCTTAATGCTTGATTATTTTTACTTCATTCCACTTTTAATGATCTTATAATCCATCCTAAATGCTATTAACATGTTTGTTCCATATTTTTATCCAAAATATCAACTTTTCACTCATTCAAGTGAGTAGACTTTGAATATGGAACTTTTTCACCTATGATTATCTAACCCGTTTTAATATATTTTTGGTATTAACTTATTATCTTATGATGATTAAAATCATCTTCCATCATATTCAAGTCCTTTTCATCAATCATGCCCAAATCATCCTTCAACTCAAGTGTATGTTCATTTCATCACATTTTCTCCAAATATTACATTTATTAACATAAATCCAAGATTTATTTATGTTATTATTATTCTTCCATTTTTAATCTAGCAAAACACATTATCTTTATAAAACCATTTCATTACCCATCAATGTACAACTTGCTTTCAAAAGCACAAAATATGAACATTTAAGAATCAAACAAGGTAAAACTTACTACTAGCTCAAGGCTAGGGAAGACAACAACCTTGGATTGGATGGGGTTTAGTGTGTTTTTCCAAAGGGGTTAAGCTCCAAGCTCTTGAACACACAAAGGGGTTTGATGGATAATGATTTAGAGATGATTTGTTAGTGTAAAAATTGAAAGAACAATGTTGATGGAGGGGTGTATACCTACGGCCAAGGGAGAAGAAGAAGAAGAAATTTGTGATTTTGTTTCAAGTATTCTCAAGTGGGTTATATTATCTTTCTTTCAAATCTTCCAAGATCACTAGTATCTTGCTTGGATTGGATGGAAATCTTTGTGTAAGATCTTGAAGGATTATGGAAGATATTGAAATGATCTTGATAATATTAGAGGGTGTTTGGCCGAGTTTTTGAGAGAGAGAGAGAGAGGGAGTGATTAGTTAATTTTCTACCCAATACAATTGCATGCATTAATATTATTATTATTATCTTTCTAATCATTGGATTATTAAGGAGATGAAAGGTTAAAGAGGATAATTAAGAGTTTTACCCACTTGGGTGGGCCCCTAGGCCGGCCCCTTGGGTGTCTTGGGTGGGGTCCACTTTTGTTAAATATTAACCTTACTTAGTTAAGTTAATCATGTGCGGGTACCGTCCGGGTATTCTTGGGTTTTTAACCGCGTGTCACCCGAATATTAAAATACCATTAATATTCCTTAAATTTAGTCCAGTTTAATTACTGATAATTTATTTCGGCTTTTTCCGGGTGAATTTACGTGTTACGCGCGTATCGGGTGCGGTACGCGCACTTTATTCGTTACCGGGAGATTTGTACAATAAGCTTTCACGTATGGCTTTGGGTTTCCAAAACTCATTATATTTCGTGAAAATATCATTCATTATATATTCCGGGTGTCCGGGGTTCGTTTCGCTTATTAAATTTTTACCGGGTAATCGCCAGTGTCCATACCAGATAGATTTGCTTGCGCACGATCCTATCATGCTTTGTCATTAAACTTATGCATTCCTATGCATTATTTGGGAATTGCTATCTTTCTAAGGCCTCAGTTAAACAACCAACACATAATTACGTTTAATTACGTTAATCGCGTTTAATTAATTAGTACGGAATTACCTTAATTTTGCCGGTTGTTACATCAACTATCATCAATAGCAGCCCTAGATCATGTTTCTAGCATTAGCACAGTAGCAAATCATTAAACAACACATAATATCACATAACACACAATTAACATATGTTTATTGATATGAAAACCTATGTTTAATGATAGGGTTTAGGTTTAGAAAGATGTTTAAAGGTTTTTATTGATAAAAATTTCCTTGGAACAGATCTGGACATTTAGGGTTAGATAAAAACAAATTAAAATACTTTAAAAAGGTTTAGAATTAAGAACACACCTTGGATTCTTGCTTAGATGTTGTTGATAGGTTAGATTATGAAAAAGAAGAGCAAAAACTCCTTCCTTAGTGATTAAAATCGTTTGAGAGTGTTTTGAGACGGTTAGGGTTTGTGAAATGGTGAAAAATGACAAAGTTTGGTATTTATACTAGTCCACATTCGCCCCTTCTACCTGGGCGAATGTATCCACATTCGCCCCTTTCACAGGGTCGAATGTACATGTTCTGGTCAAATGAAACTTCTTCATTTCCACATTCCAGGTTCGCCCCTTTGATAAGGGTCGAACCAAGATTGTTTTCCATGTTCGGCCACTCGATGTGGTCGAACCAGAACTTATGTTTTTCTAGTTTTCCAATTTGTCATGTTTAACGCATTTTAACGCACCTTAACATATGAGCATGCAACCTTAGTCTATGTTTAACATATTTAAGCATGGATGATTATCTACACATCGTTTAAACACATCTATGCATATAATCCGCCACACGATAATTAATCTACACATACACTTAATTAGTTTATGTAATTTCACCAACAACGGGACTCGGTACTAGTGTATTCCCAAAACGACTCCCAATGATCCCTGGACAATCCTAACTTGACCCGACTCAACTAACCTAGTTAAGTCCGTTTATAAATGTTTCCCGCTAAGGTAGACTTAGATGTTACTAAAATGTTTAAGCCAAATATGCCGGGTGTCACATCATCCCCACGTTGAAAGAATTTTCGTCCCGAAAATTGCACGAAGCCCAAAAATGAAAGAGACGGAAAGAATGAAACGAAAAGAAAATTTACCGGATGTCACATCATCCCCACGTTGAAAGGAATCTCGACCCGAGATTCATTCAGCTTCAGCAGTAACATGCCTCGACTCGAATGCGCGTTTCAGAAAAAAGATGAGGATGTTTAGCTTTCATCTGATCCTCCCGTTCCCACGTGAACTCCAGTCCACGATTCGAGTTACAACGAACTTTGACGATGCGGATTTTACTCCGACGAAGGCTACGAATCTTGTAGTCGAGAATCTCGACAGGTTTCCTCCACAATGCGTAGACGATCATCAACCTTGACCTCTTCCAGTGGTAAAATGAGAGATTCATCAGCCAAACACTTCTTTAAGTTAGACACATGGAAGACGTTGTGAACACTACCGAGCTCCGCCGGTAAGTCAAGTCTGTATGTCACTGGTCCAATCCGTTCCAGGATTGCAAATGGTCTGACATAACGAGGGTTAAGCTTGCCACGCTTCCCAAAGCGTATGACGCCCTTCCATGGTGAAACTTTCAGAAATACCTTGTCCCCAACCTGGAACTCCAAAGGTTTGCGACGGCGATCGGCATAGCTCTTCTAACGATCCCGTGCAGCAGCCAAACGGTTACGAATTTGTACGATTTTCTTCGAAGTTTCATACACAAGTTTCGGACCAGTGAGCTGGCTCTCGCCCACCTCGGCCCAACAAAGAGGTGATCGACATTTCCATCCGTAGAGAGCCTCGAACGGAGCTGCCTTGATACTAGAGTGATAGCTGTTGTTGTAGGAGAACTCTACCAACGGTAGGTGGATCTCCCAGCTTTTGCCAAAATCGATAACACATGTCTGAAGCATATCCTCCAAGGTTTGAATCGTCCGCTCGCTCTGTCCATCAGTTTGCGGATGATATGCCGTACTCATATCCAACCGAGTACCCAAAGCTTTGTGCAGAGCCTTCCAGAAATGCGAAGTAAAACGAGAATCATGATCAGAAATAATAGAAACAGGCACCCCGTGCCGAGCAACCACCTCCTTAAGGTAAAGTCGAGCCAACCGCTCGAGTCCATCGGTTTCCTTAATAGGTATGAAACGTGCCGATTTTGTCAACCTATCAACAATCACCCAAATCATATCATAACCACTTGGTGATCTTGGTAGCTTGGTGACAAAATCCATCGTGATTCACTCCTACTTACATTCTGGAACCTCTGGTTGTTGCAGGAGACCAGATGGTCGCTGATACTCCACCTTGACTTTAGCACAAGTCAAGCATTTGCTGACATAAGAAGCTATGTCGGCCTTCATGTTTGGCCACCAATAAAGTATCTTCAAATCCTGATACATCTTATCGGAGCAAGGGTGAATAGAATACCGGGATTTGAGAGCTTCATCCAAGACAAGCTCGCATAATCCCCCGAACAAGGGAACCCAAACACGTCCCGCAAAATAGTGTAAGACATCGGTCCTGAGTTCAAGATGCTTGTCAGCACTGTGCATAGTTTCAGCTTTAAGGTTCTCCTCCTTCAAAGCTTCCAACCGTGTAGAACGGATTCGGTCAAGCAACGAGGAATGAATGGTGAGCTGTAAGGCTCGAACACGACGAGGTGTCACAGACTCCTTCCTGCTCAAGGCGTCAGGCACAACGTTGGCCTTGCCAGGATGGTATTTGATAGCACAGTCATAATCGCTCAGGAGTTCAACCCAGCGACGCTGCCGCATGTTTAACACCTTCTGGTCGAAAATATGCTGAAGACTCTTGTGATCGGTGTATACTTCACACTTGGTACCGTACAAGTAATGTCTCCAGATTTTCAACGCAAAGATCACCGCACCCAGTTCCAAGTCATGAGTAGTGTAGTTCTTCTCATGAAGCTTGAGTTGACGAGAAGCATAGGCAATAACCTTCCCGCGTTGCATCAACACACAACCGAGACCACGAATAGAAGCGTCTCAGTACACAACGAAGTCATCCGTACCCTCAGGTAAAGATAGGATAGGTGCAGAACAAAGTTTAAGCTTCAGCATCTGAAATGTTGATTCCTATGGTTCACCCCAGTCAAACTTTCGGTCTTTCTGGGTAAGAGTGGTGAGGGGTTGAGCGATCTTCGAAAATCCCTCAATGAAACGACGATAGTAACCCGCAAGACCTAGGAATTGCTGCACCTCAGATGGCGTCTTTGGTGCTTCCCAGTCTTTAATAGCTTCGATCTTAGCCGGATCGACATGAATTCCCAGTTCATTAACCACATGCCCTAGGAATTGAACTTCACGTAACCAAAAATCACACTTTGAGAACTTAGCATACAACTGCTCCTGTCTCAAAAGTTCCAAGACCAACCGTAGATGTTCCTCATGATCCGCCTTGTTCTTGGAATAAATCAGAATATCGTCAATGAACACGATGACGAACTTATCAAGATAAGGTTTGCAAACGCGGTTCATTAAATCCATGAACACCGCTGGTGCGTTAGTGAGACCAAAAGGCATGACCAAGAACTCAAAATGGCCATAGCGAGTGCGAAAAGCAGTCTTCTAAATGTCAGCTTCCCTGACGCGCAACTGGTGATAACCGGACCGCAGGTCAATCTTCGAATAGTAGCTGGAGCCCTGAAGCTGGTCAAAGAGATCATCAATGCGAGGGAGAGGATAACGATTCTTGATGGTCACTTTGTTCAGCTCACGATAATCAATACACATGCGAAGACTTCCGTCCTTCTTCTTCACAAACAAAATAGGAGCTCCCCACGGGGAAGAACTCGGTCGGATGAAACCCTTTTTCAAGAGTTCCTGCAACTGGCTGGACAACTCTTGCATCTCGGGAGGTTCAAGATGATACGGAGCCCGGGCAATAGGAGCTGCACCCGGAGTAAGATCAATGCCAAACTCAACCTGACGATGGGGAGGGAGACCAGGTAAATCATCAGGAAACACATCGGGAAAATCAAGAACCACTGGAATATCCTCGATCTTCTTCTCATCGTCAGTCGAAACGTTAACAAGTGCCAGAATGGCCGAACAACCCTTCCAAAGGTACTTACGGGCTTTCATGCTAGAAATGATACTCAGTGGAGTACCGCTTTTCTCGCCATGAACCGAAAGAGTCTCTCCATCAGGGAGATGGATCCGAATAATCTTATCGAAACAAACGATCTCCGCACGATATAATGATAACCAATCCATGCCGACAACGACATCAAAACTACCCAGGGGTATCGGAATAAGGTCAATGGGGAAAGACAAACCCGACAGTTCCAAGCGACATTCCCTAAGGGTGTGCGTCGCTTCGATTTTCTTACCATCAACCATATCTATTAAGTACTTAGCCTCTAAAGGTGTGGGTACTATATCTAGCAATCGACTAATATCCATAGATACGAAACTCTTATCGGCGCCAGAATCAAACAAGACAGAAACATAGCGATCATTAAGAAGGAACGTACCGGTAACTGTGTCTGGATCCTGCCTAGCCTCTGCAGATCCAATGACGAAAGCACGTGCAGTCCTGCCTCCACCCCCGTTGTTCCCGTTACCGTTCCCGCCCCTCCCATTATCACTCTGCTTCAGCTTAGGACATTCACGCTTGAAGTGTCCCGTGTCACCACAGTTATAGCACCCCTGCTTTCCTGGAGTCCCCTGAGCAGCAGGACTCTGAGTTGAGGGAAATGTCACCCTGCAATCCTTAGCATGATGCCCCAACTGATGGAACCGATGACAGCGAGCCCGATCACAATTCCGAGAGTGGTGATAACCACACTTGTTGCACTTGGGATGCTTCCCAACATATCCTCCCGACTTCTGCCCTGAAGAAGACCCAGACGAATCAAACTTCTTCGCCGGATGAGATGGCGCTGGCACGACACTCTTCCCCACGCTATCCCACTTCCTCTTGTTCCCTTCAGAAACCTTCACAGAAGTACCTTTAGGAGGCAAAACACCCGCTGCCACCTTCAAGTTAGTCATCCGATGAGCTGATCGAACAACTTCAGCAAGAGTGGGAAGATTCCCAGCAATCTCCGGCACTAACCCAGATACGTAGTGCTCAATCCTCCTATACTCGGGTGTGTGCAAATCAGGGCACAACACCGCCAGCTCGTTTCTCCTCACAGTGTACTCCTCAATCTCGGACCCGACCATCTTGTAACTCCAGACTTCATGTTCCAACTTCTGTACCTCCTCCCTCGGACAGTACTCGCTCCTCAACAGATGCACAAAATCCGCCCAAGGCATAGCAATAGCCTCCCCCAATCCCATGTTCTGGGCAGTAGCATTCCACCACGACAATGCAGGCCCCTCGAATGTCGCAGTAGCATACTTAACCCGGTCCCCAGCGGGACAGTTACACATGGCGAACACAGATTCTACCTTCTCCAGCCATCGGAGCAGTCCCACCGCTCCCTCAGTCCCAGCGAAGTTATGGGGCTGACAGTACCAAAACTTCTTATAAGAGCACTGAGGTGGAGGTGGATTGACAGCGATACCTGAAACACGATACACGAGTAAATACAAACGAAAGGACATGACACCCAAGAATGAGGCAAAGTCGACAGAAATCAACTCACCACCCATGGCATTAATCCCAGCCTGGAAATTAGCCATAGCCATGTTCACTTGCTGCTGTAACAAGTTATTCAGTTCAGCTTGGGTCATGTTGATGTTACCACAACCACCGCCTCCAGCACGGCCACCGCCGCCAGCACGGCCACCGCCGCCACCACGACGTCCACCACCACGAGCAACAGACATGATCTAACAAATCAAGAAATTGAGGGATTCAGATTCACCTCTAGTGTCAACCACTAGAAATTTACAAGGGTTAACTTAGGGACAAATTCAGGACTATACATCTAAACTCAAAGTCCATCGGGATTTTCATGCATTTCAGTTTATTATTTCGTGTGCACCCGAAATGATAAACTGCTCTACATGGTCCTCCAAATGTACTCCTAGTCCAGACTCCGGTCACCGAATATCATCGCCTAGTAACGTATTACAACAGGTGCAAGTGTAAGAAAGCATGTGTGTGCAAGAGTCAACAAATCAGCCTCTTCCTCTTCAATCCTGAAGAAGACAACAGTAAATAAGAACTCAAATAAAAGCGGATGATGTAACAAAGAAGTATGATGATGATGTAAGGACACCCCGACAAAGTTAGTACGTATCCCACTAACAAACTCAAAGTATGTGACCGTCTAGTGTGTGTGACTCGGCTATAGACCAGAATCTACATGCAGTCCTAGTTCACTATAACCATTGGCTCTGATACCAATCTGTCACACCCTCAAATTTCCACTTGCGGAGTTTTACCGCGAGGCGCATGACAAACCAGGATCCAAGTCAACGGTCACAATAAACAACACTATATAAATACGTAAACTCAAAACTTGGTTATCAAACCGTTAAAATATAGCGGAAGCATTTAAAGACTTAATCAATTACAAAACTATGTTCCCAAATGTTCAAGACACTTATTAAAATATGCCACTAAGCCTAGACGCCAATGCAGACCCGTGCGCCTAGCCCAATCGATGCTACCTTAGCGACCTGAGAAAAACATGCCAAAAAGACGTCAACATATATAATGCTGGTGAGTTCCCAGATTTGTTCAGTATGTTACCGAAATAGTTACCAAAGCGTTACCATGTCCATACTATACCAATGTTACCAAGAACGCTAGCTAGGAGTATGTTTTATTACTACTACGATTGGAAAACCATTACTAGACACGTTTAGCAATGTTTAGCAACGTTCAGCCCGAATGTTCAGCATGATACTAATGTTACCAGTTCGAGACAATATGCACCCGCCCGGCCCTCCAAGCCGACGAGTGGGGCAGGTCACGCCCAATAGATCTATCCACACTTCCCCCGTTGTGCATCCCTGCACATTCATGGTTTTCCCCCGGGACTTTAAAAGATCGTATAGCAATGCAAAGTTAAAACCATAGTATGACATATGTTACCAAAATAGTTTAGCGCATGTTTTCTCCCCCAAAAGTTAAAGCTGTAAAAGTGGGGCCGTGAACTCACCTTAAATTACGTTCCTCGGTAATTAATAAAATGCCAAGCCCTTGATAATCCCTCTATCGGAGATCTATCAAAATGTTCACATAAGTGTTCCGACTAATAACCATAAGGTTATCTAGTCCCCGATTGTCCAGATCGTAACCAAGTATGTTTTAAAACGCGTTTAAGTGTTCAACCGACACACTAGACCGACCCGACATCCCGTTGGTGACTCATTACCCTAACTAATCAAGTACACATAGATTACACACAAGGTTCAAGCTTAAAACACTTAGTTTGTATCAAAAATCTCATTTTTGAATCAGAAGGGTCGGACCAGGAAGGTTAAGCCTCCTTCGCCCGTTTTAACCCACCTTCGCCCCTTTGGAAAGCCTCCTTCGACCGTTCATAACAGATTCGACCAAACTGTCCAGGTTCGACCCTGGGATTCCACATTCGACCACTCGACCGGTCGAATGTACCCAGGTTCGACCCTGACATATTACTTTTCCCAAAAACGCTTCAAAAACATCCGAAAACATCCCGAAACATCATCAAACACTGCAGTCAAGCATGTATCACTTATTCCTACAAAACCCCACCAATTTTGCCCTAAAATCTATCCGTTTCAGCCCTTTCCCAAGATGGCAAAGATTATGGAAGTGTCACATCATGCATGTAATCTTTACCCAATTTGGAAACTTTTCAATATCAATCCATAATCATCTAAAAATGCTCAGTTTATCATGTAATAAAAAACCCCCAATCTCTTTATTGATAATACTAACATGCATAAGCCCTAGATTCAATAAAATCCCCAATTTAGACTTGATATCATCATCTATCTAATTATAACCTTCAATAATCCTAAACTATCATCAATAGCAGCCCTAGATCATGTTTCTAGCATTAGCACAGTAGCAAATCATTAAACAACACATAATATCACATAACACACAATTAACATATGTTTATTGATATGAAAACCTATGTTTAATGATAGGGTTTAGGTTTAGAAAGATGTTTAAAGGTTTTTATTGATAAAAACTTCCTTGGAACAGATCTGGACATTTAGGGTTAGATAAAAACGAATTAAAATACTTGAAAAAGGTTTAGAATTAATAACACACCTTGGATTCTTGCTTAGATGTTGTTGATAGGTTAGATTATGAAAAAGAAGAGCAAAAACTACTTCCTTAGTGATTAAATCGTTTGAGAGTGTTTTGAGACGGTTAGGGTTTGTGAAATGGTGAAAAATGACAAAGTTTGGTATTTATACTAGTCCACATTCGTCCCTTCTACCTGGGCGAATGTGGGTACATTCGCCCCTTTCACAGGGTCGAATGTACATGTTCTGGTCGAATGAAACTTCTTCATTTCCACATTCCAGGTTCGCCCCTTTGATAAGGGTCGAACCAAGATTGTTTTCCATGTTCGTCCACTAGATGTGGTCGAACCAGAACTTATGTTTTTCTAGTTTTCCAATTTGTCGTGTTTAATGCATTTTAACGCACCTTAACATATGAGCATGCAACCTTAGTCTATGTTTAACATATTTAAGCATGGATGATTATCTACACATCGTTTAAACACATCTATGCATATAATCCACCACACGACAATTAATCTACACATACACTTAATTAGTTTATGTAATTTCACCAACAACGGGACCCGGTACTAGTGTATTCCCAAAACGACTCCCAATGATCCTCCAGATCATTGTACCCTAGACAATCCTAACTTGACCCGACTCAAATAACCTAGGTAAGTCCGTTTATAAATGTTTCCCGCTAAGGTAGACTTAGATGTTACTAAAATGTTTAAGCCAAATATGCCGGGTGTCACAGCCACGCTTTATAATATCAATCATCCGGTTAATACTTTTCTGTTATTATCCTTACCGGTTCGTTTCGCGAGTTAACACTTGTTCTTTCGTATTGAATACGAAATATTTGTTATCTAATGGGTTACCCTTTTCAATCAAAAATCAATACAAAAAATTATACATTTTTTTTAATATTTAAAGTAGAAGATAAGAGAACATGTTGGTAAAAAATATCAATACTATAGATATGGAGGGTACCTGCCTGGGTTTGGTCTCAGGTTCGAATCTCACGCTCCACCGAAAAAATAATCGCCTGGGTTTGAAAGGAAAAACCCGTGGGGTGCTATAGGATTCGATCCTGGGCAGTGGTCGCTTTGCAACACAAGATTTACCGCTGAAACATTACTCTCAAAAAAAAAAAATACTATAGATATGGAATAAAAGACGGATAGAGGTATTAATTATATCAACCATATAAGGTTTGATTGATAGATCAAACGCATAATAATGATTTGGAATGAATGCTACGGTTTCAAAAAACAATGACTTGAATGAGTTGCATTAGAAATTTGTATAATGTCATCAAAGGTGGTATACAAGGGTATTAGTGGAAAAAAGGGGGTAAAAATTTGGGGATTACACTTGTGGCTTTTAAGATACCATCTTAAAATGGTAGTGAAATTACGTTGATGCCCATCTAGGATGCATTATATAATAGTATAGATTCTACTTTAACAGTAGACTATTAATATATTCTAATCGCTATTGATATATACTAATCGATATTTTTCATCATATAAGAATAAAAAATTAAATATAAAAGACATAATATATAAAATAAAATTTTCATTACAATTATAACCATAAAAATATAAAATACATTTAAATAATTATCATGTTGTACTCAACAATTCCTTTAACCTCTTGTTCTTCTCTTTAACAAAGTTTTTGTAGGACATACATATTTTTTGTATGTCCTCACCGAACTTTTCGTTTAACCTTATGTTTTCCAATAGAAATGAAGAGGCATTCCATCTTTCCCTTGATATATCGGTACCAATGACTTGTTTCAATTTCAGATTGGTCTTCCATATGTGATGTTCCAACAGCCATGTAGCACCTTCAATAACTTGAAGAATCTCAAATTCTTTATCTTCTTTAAAGCAATCTAAAACGATTTTTTGAACATCTGACATTTTAGACCACTGGCTGCTGCTGCTGGAATCCATTTTGCTAGTATTTTTAGTAGATTGATAAACCTATACAGATGCAGAAAATATGTTTGAATAGTGTGCTATACAAAGAAATGAAAATCGAGTTTTATAGTAAAAAATATACTTTAACTATAATGAATCTATTAACTGCAGTGAATTAACTATAATGAATTTATTAATTACAATAAACTTTTATTAATCTTGGATACACACAGTATTAACTCGTTTATTTTCCCACTAAGAAAACTTTTCAAATTCTTTTTTTTATTTTTTAAATAGAAATGTCAAGATAAAAACAAATACGTAGAATTATTTAACAATATTTGTAGAAATATGAAAATGAGATATTTAGGTCCTTTATATTATAAATCATGGTTAAATACGTAGTACTGTCAATACAAAATATATTAATTTTAATTTGATTAAAAACTTCTCCTCTTTTATAGGATGTGTGTGTGAATGAAAGAATACACTAACTATTCCTAAATTTGGTTTTCAACTTTATCAGTTGGATTTAAAGGAAATATAAAGTTGCAAGTTACTTTCTGTACTTTTTATATATTTTTAATAGAAAGAAAGACAATTGCAACAAACAATAATAATAAAATAATATTATTAATAAAGTAACTTCAAAAGCGTAATCATTATTTTTCGGCCTTTTTATAAAATCTGTTGAGTTTACAACCCTTGTCATTAAAGTATCACTATAAAGTTAAATTTCAGAAATCTTTTCAAGTCGATAAATTAAATCTTGATTATGTGTAATCTACATCTACACTATATAATAAAAGAAAACACATGAGGGACACATGACACTCCCTCATGAATTCTCTCATTTTATTATTTAATACATTAAACTCAAATTTAATTATAATAATTGATTTGCAAAACCATGATATAAGTTTATTAAATTAAATTTTTGTAATTATATTAATAATCATAGCTGTAACTGAAATCTACATCTACATCTACACTATATAATAAAAGAAAACATATGAGGGACACAATTATTAATATAATTACCGAAATTCAGTTTAATATATATATATATATATTATATGTTTTTTGTAAATCAATTAATATAATTATATTTAATACAAAATTAGAAATAAATTAATAGACATAATTTGAAAATGTTTATGAACTAACAAAAGTAATCTTTATTAAACATTTTTTTAAGATAATGTATGTTATTAAATTTAAATCGTGTACCTTAAAAACGTGTTTTTAATATGTGGTCTTTCACTCTAAACTTAAAACTATATTTCTTACAATATTCTAAACAAATAAAATAAAACAAATCAATCCACATTAATTAAACATTTGATTCAATACAAAACTAATATGTTTGGCTATTTTCGTATTATAATAGCTTGATATATAAAATACATTTTATAGATGAAAAATCGTTAATTGAAATCTTCATTGACTTTGTTTTTTCAAGTTACTTCAATAGAGAAATGCAATATCTAAACAATCTTTGCATTACTAATTCGTTTCAATCTTTATTTTCAGGCTATTAATTTACACAATCTTTTTTTTTATAATACAATCAAATTGAACCAATAAATGTCATTACGTTTAAGGACCTTGATGTTAGAAAAAAAATGATTATACCCTCAAGGTTAGAAATACTTCGGCTTTGAGGAAACTTGATGTCAAATTCCAAAATGAACAATACTCGATTGGGATGGTTTATTGGATGAGGATATTAATAGAATACATCTCTAGAATGTTCTATTGTATATTAGGATAATTATTTTGTAATTATGATAGTGATTATCTGTGACACCTGGCAAATTCGGGTTAACAACGTTGTCTAGATGAAAGTCTACCTTAGCGAGTCACGCGTATATTGTACTTAACTGGGTTAGTTAAGTCGGGTTATGGTTCGGGAACTATTGGTTAGTCTAGAAGATCATTGGATGTTGGTCTAGAGGTTCGTTAGATGTCAGTCCTTAACCAAGTGTACAAACGGTAACGATCGGTAGGATCGTCAGGGCATACGGAACGTACGAGTCTCGAGTCCCGGGAATTGGTGAACGAGTGTAAATATGTGTATTTACTTGTGTTATGTGTTTACAATCATTATGTGACTTGTCGGTACATTAATATGGGGTAACATATGTTAAAACGGGGTTTAACGCGCAAAACACACAAAAGGAACCCCTACAGGCGATTAGGAAGCCTAATCGCCCATAGGGGAGGCGAGTAGAGGGACATAGGGGCGATTAGGCCCCTACTCGTGTGATGTTAGGGGCGAGTAGGCCCAATCGCATGCTCATTCATGCGATTAGCAGCCCTAATCGCATGAACTGCTGCACAATCGCATGTAACGTGCTGGAACGATTAGAAACGCCTATAAATACAATACTTAACCTCCTAAACTCCCTAATATCAACCCTAGTCGTCCCATAACCGCCCCAAACACTTAAACAACCTCTGGAAGGCGATTTTGATCAAAAACACAAGGTTTCAAGGTCTAACCATCATTCTTTTACAATTCCAAGGTTTGATTCTCATCCATAACACTTTGTAAACGTTTTTAATCAATCCCTAATGGTCCAGACCTGTTCATAAACGAAAAAGCTTTCTGAAAATCGTCAATAAGGGTTGTTAATCGGATTATAACTAATAAACATGCGTTATGGGTATGTATGATTAGAAAGATAGGATTTTTATGAATCTTGATGATGTTTTGATGTGTTATCATGCTAGGTCAGAATTAATATTGTTAGTATGATGATAGAAATCTCAGTAATTGGATAATAGGGTTATGATTACATGCGTTAATTGAATGTTGCATGCTATGTGAATGGTGTTTGGATTGGTTTGGTTGCATGAAGGACTGATTTTACGAGGTTGAACGAAGGGTTTTGGGTTAAACATGTTTAGGATAGTGTTTGGGATGATATTGGGTAGTTACACACGTTCTGGATCTGATTTGGAGCGTTAAACGCGCGAAAAACCGGAACAGCAAGGTTACAGGCGAGTAGCCTTGCTAATCGCCTGTGTTAGGGGCGAGTAGCCCCCACTCGCATGAAATTAGGGGCGAGTAGCCCTACTCGCATGCCATCAGGGGCGAGTAGCCCACTCGCATGCCATCAGGGGCGAGTAGCCCTGATCGCATGACAGTAAGGGCGATTAGCCCAAATCGTGTGACATTTCATGCGATTAGCCTCCCTAATCGCGTGTACTGCTGCTGTAAGTGTATATTAGCATACCGAGACCTGATTTAACATGTAGAAACATGCTAGGAACCCCGTAACATGTCTAATAACTTGGTAACATATATTTGGATGTATTTCGGTGATACGTGAACTATGTGCTATAACTTGTTGTGCGTTAACGTATGTTAAGTGTACTTGCGTTATTGTATGTTTTGGAGAGTAAACATAACACGGGGAGTCTCGGGTCACCAATGGGATGTCGAGTCTTGTACTTTGGGTCGGTTAAACAGTCACGGTGTTTTCAAACGAACTTGGTTATGGTCTGGACATCTAGGGACTAATTAACCTGCGGGTTATTAGTCTAAGTACTTGTAACTGTCGTATGTTAGGTCGCCGCTTTACGGGACTAGCATAGCAGCTGAGTTTACTCGGGTTAAGGAGTAACGGAACTTAAGGTGAGTTTACGGCCCCTCTTTTTAAACTGGTTTATACTTTCGGGGGAGAAAACATGTGTTAAAACTATATTTGGGAACTACTGTCATACTATGGGTTTATACTGTGTACTACACGATCTTTGGAAGTCCCGGGGGGAACCATGAATGTGCGGGTTTGCACAACGGGGAAATGTGAATAGCGCTATTGGGAGTGACCAACCCCGCTCGTCGACTTGGAGGGTCGGCGGGTGCATATTGTCTCAAACAGGAACAACAGGAACAACAGGAACATACATCGGGCATACTTTTGGTATTCGCGTTAGTAATGGTTTTCCAATCGTGGTAGTAACAAAACGTACGCCTAGCTAGCGTATACTGGTTTTCTATTTGTTATAGTATGGACAGGAGGACTTGGTACTTGGATACAAAACCTGTAAACTCACCAGCATTTTTGTGCTGACGTAAACTTTTACATGTTTTCTCAGGTCGCTAAGGTAGCACAATGGAACTAGGGCGCACGCGTCTGCACGGCGTCTAGATAGAGTTGCATGATTTCACAAACATTGAACTTGATTTATTTATGTTGGATTTTATTTGAATAAGCTTCCGCTGTAAACGGGAATATTAAACTGTGTTTTGAAATTACATTTTAATTCATTTAGACTTGTTTATTGTGATCGTTGGTTTGGATCCTGGTTTGTCATGCGCCTCGCGGTAAAACTCCGCAAGTGGATTTTGAGGGTGTGACAGATTGGTATCAGAGCCAATGGTTATAGTGAACTAGGACTGCATGTAGAGTCTAGTCTATAGCCGAGTCGCACACACTAGACGATCACATGGTACTAAACGTTATAATGGTTTACGTATGGTCTTGTCGGGGTGTCTCTAAATCGTTGGCCTTTCTACGTTACATCATCCGTTCTATCTTAGGTTGGGTTACTTGTTTTCTAGGCAGTGTGGTCTATTGGGGTAACTCGTGTGCTCTTGAGATTTGTCCAAGGCTCGGACATCTCCCTTTCGCACTCCAATAGAAACACTTGTCATGAACTACCGTAGTATTACGGTGTGTAGCTAAGAGTCTATGTTCGGTGATTTGAACTTTGAACTAAGAGAACACTTGGAGGACCATGTAGAGCGTTTTATCATTTTGGGTGCACACAAAATCATAAAACGAAATGCATGGAAGCCCTAGTGAGCTCTGGGTTTGAGGGGATAGTCCTGGATTGGATCTGGCTTTAATCTTGTGAACATTAGTGGTTATCTTTAACTGCGAAACTAAATTTTCTCGTTCTTTCTGCCAGAATCATGTCTGGAGTGCGTGGAGGACGAGGAGGTGGTCGCAATGGTGGACGTGGTGGTGGTCGCGGTGGTGCTGGTGGTCGTGGTGGAGGTATTAACCTATCGCAGGCTGATCTGAACAACTTGCTCCAGGCTGCCTTTCAGTTAGGGCACAACGGTGGTGGTAAGTTGTTTTATCTGTTTTCTTTGCCTCATTGGTGAGCCTTGTT
This sequence comes from Ambrosia trifida, assembly GCA_028751855.1. NCBI lineage: Eukaryota > Viridiplantae > Streptophyta > Magnoliopsida > Asterales > Asteraceae > Ambrosia > Ambrosia trifida. The sequence continues at coordinate 77,292,687 of CM054131.1, read as the reverse complement.
TACGTTATTCGTGGTTTCTCATACGTTTCATTTCAGGTGGTCCTGTTGACCCACCCCCACCCATGTGCACCTACAAGATGTTCCGGGACTGCAAGCCCCAGGAATTCTCTGGCACCGAGGGTGCGGTTAGCTTGCTTAGGTGGTTGGAGAAAGTGGAGTCGGTATTTCTGATGTGTAACTGTCTCCCAGAAGATCGGGTGAAGTATTCGGCTGCGTTGTTTCAGGACGTGGCATTGACTTGGTGGAATGGCATCACCCAGAACATGGGTATTGGGGAGGCATATGCTATGCCATGGGAGAACTTTGTGCAGTTGCTGAAACGAGAGTATTGCCCGAGAGAAGAGGTACAGAAGCTGGAGCATGAGGTGTGGAACCTCAAGATGACTGGATCGGAAATCGAGAAGTATACTGTGAGGAGGAATGAGTTGGCAGTGCTGTGTCCCGATTTGCACGTGCCAGAGTATCGTAAGATTGAACATTATGTCTCAGGGTTAGTGCCGGAAATTGCAGGGTTGGTGGCTGCTGGAAATCATCCTACTTATGCGGAGGTAGTTCGATCGGCCCATAGAATGACTAACTTAAAGGTGAATGAGGGGATTTTGCCTGCGAAAGGTTCGACTGCTAAGGCTCCAGAGAACAATAAGCGCAAGTGGGAGAACGACGGGAAAGGATCTGGGTCTACACAGCAGGGTAAAAGGTTTGATAATGGGGGTTCATCGTCTTCGGGTAACAAGCAGGGTGGTTATGCGGGAAAACTGCCCAAATGCAACAAGTGTGGACGCCATCATCAAGGGAACTGCGACAGTAACCGTTGTCACCGCTGCCAGCGAACAGGGCATTATGCTAAGGATTGTCGGGCTACACTTCCATCGACTCAGGCTCCGACTAACAGCTCAGCTCCGACTACTCAGGGGACTACAGGGAAACAGGGATGCTACAATTGTGGTGACACTGGGCATTACAAGAAGGATTGCCCAAAACTGAAGCAGGGTGGGAACAACGGGAATGGGAACAACGGGGGCGGCGGCAGAAATGCACGTGCCTTCGTCATTGGAGCCGCTGAGGCTAGACAGGACCCTGATACAGTCACCGGTACGTTTCTTCTCAATAACCATTCTGTTAGCGTGTTATTTGATTCTGGTGCCGACAAGAGTTTTGTATCCATGGATGTTAGTCGACTGCTAGATGTAGTACCTGTACCATTAGAGACCAAGTATGTTATTGAGTTGGCTGACGGTAAAACGATTGAAGCTACTAGTATCCTTCGGGAGTGTCAATTAGAGTTGTCGGGTATATCGTTTCCCATCGACCTTATGCCGGTACCATTGGGTAGTTTTGACGTTGTGGTAGGAATGGATTGGTTATCTTTGTATCGCGCGGAGATCGTCTGTTACGATAAGGTTATTCGGATTCCTCTCCCTGATGGAGAATTTCTTTCTGTGTACGGTATCAAGGGTGGTGTTCCGCTAAACATCATCTCTAGCATGAAAGCCCTTAAGTGTCTTCGAAAGGGTTATCCAGCTGTTTTGGCGCTTTTATCTGTTTCCTCTGTTGATGAGAAGAAGATTGACGATATTCCGGTGGTACGCGAGTTTCCTGATGTTTTTCCCGATGATTTATCTGGTCTTCCTCCTCATCGTCAAGTCGAGTTCGGCATTGATCTTGTACCAGGGGCTGCTCCTATTGCTCGGGCCCCCTACCGTCTTGCACCTCCCGAGATGCAGGAGTTGTCTAGTCAGTTACAGGAACTCTTGGACAAGGGTTTCATCCGGCCAAGTTCTTCCCCTTGGGGAGCTCCGATTTTATTTGTTAAGAAGAAGGACGGGAGTTTCCGATTGTGCGTAGACTACAGAGAACTGAACAAATTGACCGTCAAGAACCGTTATCCTCTTCCACGTATTGATGATCTATTCGACCAGCTTCAGGGTTCTAGTTATTATTCCAAGATCGACTTGAGGTCCGGTTATCACCAGCTGCGCGTCAGGGAGGCTGACGTTGCAAAGACTGCTTTTCGAACACGTTATGGCCATTTCGAATTCTTGGTCATGCCTTTCGGTCTCACGAACGCACCGGCGGTTTTCATGGACTTGATGAACCGCGTCTGTAAACCGTATCTGGACAAGTTTGTCATTGTGTTTATTGATGACATTCTGATCTACTCCAAGAACGAGACCGAACACGGGGAACATCTGCGGTTAGTTTTGGAACTTTTGCGACGGGAGCAACTTTACGCCAAGTTCTCAAAGTGTGACTTTTGGTTACGCGAAGTTCAATTCCTAGGACATGTGGTTAATGAACTAGGAATTCATGTCGATCCAGCAAAAATCGAAGCGATCAAGGACTGGGGAGCACCAAAGACGCCAACTGAGGTGCGGCAATTCCTAGGCCTTGCGGGCTATTATCGTCGTTTCATTCAGGGGTTCTCGAAGATTGCTCAACCCCTCACCACTCTCACTCAGAAGGATAGGAAGTTCGACTGGGGTGAATCACAAGAGTCCGCATTTGAAGAACTGAAGTCTAAACTGTGTTCTGCTCCTATTTTGTCTTTACCTGAGGGTTCTGATGATTTTGTCGTTTACTGTGATGCTTCCATTCATGGACTCGGTTGCGTGTTGATGCAACGCGAGAAAGTGATTGCGTATGCTTCTCGTCAACTCAAAGTGCACGAGAAGAACTACACAACTCATGACTTGGAGTTGGGTGCCGTGGTATTCGCGTTGAAAATTTGGAGACATTACTTGTACGGTACCAAATGCACCATCTACACCGATCACAAGAGTCTCCAACACATTTTCGACCAACAACATTTGAACATACGGCAACGTCGTTGGATTGAACTTTTGAACGACTATGATTGTGCTATTAAGTACCATCCTGGCAAGGCGAATGTTGTAGCAGACGCCTTGAGCAGGAAGGAATCTACTAAACCTCGTCGCGTTCGGGCGTTGCAGCTCACTATTCATTCATCGCTGCCTGATCAACTCCGTTCTGCCCAGTTAGAAGCTTTGAAGGAGGAAAACCTTAAAGCTGAAACCATGCACGGTGCCGACAAGCACCTCGAGCAACGGCCTGATGGCCTGCACTACTTCGCAGAACGCATATGGGTTCCTTTATTCGGGGGACTACGGGAGCTTGTCCTTGATGAGGCTCATAAGTCCCGGTATTCTATTCATCCTGGTTCGGATAAGATGTACCAAGATCTAAAGGTGCTTTACTGGTGGCCAAACATGAGGTCGGACATAGCCTCATACGTGAGCAAATGCTTGACCTGTGCTAAAGTCAAGGTGGAATACCAGAAACCGTCGGGTCTCCTGCAACAACCTGAAATTCCGGAATGGAAATGGGAACGGATTACTATGGATTTTGTCACACAACTTCCTAAATCACCAAGCGGGAACGACAAGATATGGGTGATTGTCGATCGGTTGACGAAATCAGCCCATTTTCTTGCTATTAAGGAGACCGACACCATGGATCGTTTGGCTCGTCTTTACTTGAAAGAAGTTGTTTCTAAGCACGGGGTACCAGTTTCTATTATCTCGGATCGTGACTCCCATTTTACTTCTCACTTTTGGAAGTCTTTGCACAAGGCTTTGGGTACCCAACTAGACATGAGTACGGCTTACCATCCACAGACTGACGGTCAGAGTGAGCGTACGATCCAAACTTTAGAAGACATGCTGCGGGCATGTGTGATCGATTTTGGCAAGGGTTGGGAAGCTCATCTACCGTTGGTAGAATTCTCGTACAACAACAGTTATCACACGAGCATCAAGGCTGCTCCGTTCGAAGCACTGTACGGACGGAAATGCCGTTCTCCTCTTTGTTGGGCCGAAGTGGGTGAGAGTCAACTCACTGGGCCTGAACTAGTGTACGAAACTTCGGAAAAGATCGTACAGATTCGAAATCGGTTGGCGGCGGCACGGGACCGGCAAAAGAGTTATGCTGATCAGCGTCGCAAACCACTGGAATTCCAAGTCAATGACAAGGTACTTCTAAAAGTCTCACCGTGGAAGGGCGTCATACGCTTTGGGAAGCGTGGCAAACTCAATCCGCGATATGTCGGCCCATTTACGATCCTGGAACGGATTGGGCCGGTGGCATATCGACTTGATCTACCGACGGAGCTCGGTAACGTACATAACGTCTTTCACGTGTCAAACTTGAAGAAGTGTCTGGCTGACGAGTCTCTCATCGTTCCACTAGAAGAGATCAAGGTTGATGATCGTCTTCGGATTGTGGAAGAACCTGTGGAGATCCTTGATTACAAGATTCGTAGCCTGCGTCACAGCAAGATTCGTATCGTTAAGGTTCGGTGGAACTCGAACCGGGGACCGGAATATACATGGGAACGGGAGGATCAGATGAAGTCTAAGTATCCTCATCTCTTTCCTAAGGAAGCGTTCGAGTCGAGACATGTCTCTTCGGCAGCTGAATGAATCTCGGGTCGAGATTCCTTTTAACGTGGGGATGATGTGACAACTCGGGTAAATCTCTCTTTTGGTTTCTATCTTTTGTTTGTTCCTTCGTTATTTCGTTTCTTCTTTCTGTACTTGTACAAATTTTCGGGAGGAAAATTCTTTTAACGTGGGGATGATGTGACACCTGGCAAATTCGGGTTAACAACGTTGTCTAGATGAAAGTCTACCTTAGCGAGTCACGCGTATATTGTACTTAACTGGGTTAGTTAAGTCGGGTTATGGTTCGGGAACTATTGGTTAGTCTAGAAGATCATTGGATGTTGGTCTAGAGGTTCGTTAGATGTCAGTCCTTAACCAAGTGTACAAACGGTAACGATCGGTAGGATCGTCAGGGCATACGGAACGTACGAGTCTCGAGTCCCGGGAATTGGTGAACGAGTGTAAATATGTGTATTTACTTGTGTTATGTGTTTACAATCATTATGTGACTTGTCGGTACATTAATATGGGGTAACATATGTTAAAACGGGGTTTAACGCGCAAAACACACAAAAGGAACCCCTACAGGCGATTAGGAAGCCTAATCGCCCATAGGGGAGGCGAGTAGAGGGACATAGGGGCGATTAGGCCCCTACTCGTGTGATGTTAGGGGCGAGTAGGCCCAATCGCATGCTCATTCATGCGATTAGCAGCCCTAATCGCATGAACTGCTGCACAATCGCATGTAACGTGCTGGAACGATTAGAAACGCCTATAAATACAATACTTAACCTCCTAAACTCCCTAATATCAACCCTAGTCGTCCCATAACCGCCCTAAACACTTAAACAACCTCTGGAAGGCGATTTTGATCAAAAACACAAGGTTTCAAGGTCTAACCATCATTCTTTTACAATTCCAAGGTTTGATTCTCATCCATAACACTTTGTAAACGTTTTTAATCAATCCCTAATGGTCCAGACCTGTTCATAAACGAAAAAGCTTTCTGAAAATCGTCAATAAGGGTTGTTAATCGGATTATAACTAATAAACATGCGTTATGGGTATGTATGATTAGAAAGATAGGATTTTTATGAATCTTGATGATGTTTTGATGTGTTATCATGCTAGGTCAGAATTAATATTGTTAGTATGATGATAGAAATCTCAGTAATTGGATAATAGGGTTATGATTACATGCGTTAATTGAATGTTGCATGCTATGTGAATGGTGTTTGGATTGGTTTGGTTGCATGAAGGACTGATTTTACGAGGTTGAACGAAGGGTTTTGGGTTAAACATGTTTAGGATAGTGTTTGGGATGATATTGGGTAGTTACACACGTTCTGGATCTGATTTGGAGCGTTAAACGCGCGAAAAACCGGAACAGCAAGGTTACAGGCGAGTAGCCTTGCTAATCGCCTGTGTTAGGGGCGAGTAGCCCCCACTCGCATGAAATTAGGGGCGAGTAGCCCTACTCGCATGCCATCAGGGGCGAGTAGCCCACTCGCATGCCATCAGGGGCGAGTAGCCCTGATCGCATGACAGTAAGGGCGATTAGCCCAAATCGTGTGACATTTCATGCGATTAGCCTCCCTAATCGCGTGTACTGCTGCTGTAAGTGTATATTAGCATACCGAGACCTGATTTAACATGTAGAAACATGCTAGGAACCCCGTAACATGTCTAATAACTTGGTAACATATATTTGGATGTATTTCGGTGATACGTGAACTATGTGCTATAACTTGTTGTGCGTTAACGTATGTTAAGTGTACTTGCGTTATTGTATGTTTTGTAGCGTAAACATAACACGGGGAGTCTCGGGTCACCAATGGGATGTCGAGTCTTGTACTTTGGGTCGGTTAAACAGTCACGGTGTTTTCAAACGAACTTGGTTATGGTCTGGACATCTAGGGACTAATTAACCTGCGGGTTATTAGTCTAAGTACTTGTAACTGTCGTATGTTAGGTCGCCGCTTTACGGGACTAGCATAGCAGCTGAGTTTACTCGGGTTAAGGAGTAACGAAACTTAAGGTGAGTTTACGGCCCCTCTTTTTAAACTGGTTTATACTTTCGGGGGGAGAAAACATGTGTTAAAACTATATTTGGGAACTACTGTCATACTATGGGTTTATACTGTGTACTACACGATCTTTGGAAGTCCCGGGGGGAACCATGAATGTGCGGGTTTGCACAACGGGGAAATGTGAATAGCGCTATTGGGAGTGACCAACCCCGCTCGTCGACTTGGAGGGTCGGCGGGTGCATATTGTCTCAAACAGGAACAACAGGAACAACAGGAACATACATCGGGCATACTTTGGGTATTCGCGTTAGTAATGGTTTTCCAATCGTGGTAGTAACAAAACGTACGCCTAGCTAGCGTATACTGGTTTTCTATTTGTTATAGTATGGACAGGAGGACTTGGTACTTGGATACAAAACCTGTAAACTCACCAGCATTTTTGTGCTGACGTAAACTTTTACATGTTTTCTCAGGTCGCTAAGGTAGCACAATGGAACTAGGGCGCACGCGTCTGCACGGCGTCTAGATAGAGTTGCATGATTTCACAAACATTGAACTTGATTTATTTATGTTGGATTTTATTTGAATAAGCTTCCGCTGTAAACGGGAATATTAAACTGTGTTTTGAAATTACATTTTAATTCATTTAGACTTGTTTATTGTGATCGTTGGTTTGGATCCTGGTTTGTCATGCGCCTCGCGGTAAAACTCTGCAAGTGGATTTTGAGGGTGTGACATTATCCCTTCCCTAAAATAAGAGAATGTATTATGTATATAATCTCATTCAAATCAATGATAATACTGAAGCATTGAGCCATATCCTTCTTCATGGTATCAAGAGCCTAAAATTATTCTTTTCTTCCCCTTCTTCCTCTTCGTTTCTGTTTTCCAGCCGATCACACTTTTCAATCGGCTATGGCCTTTTATCACCCCGCAATAACCGTCACCAATATCAAAAACTTCATCCCTATAATCCTTGATAGCCAAACCGAACACTATAACAATTGGGTAGAATTATTCACCATTCATTGGAAAGCCTATGATGTCTATGACCACCTTCAACCACGCGTCATTCCCGCCTCTTAATCAACCCCTGACCCGGACAAACAAACCTCTCCTCTTGTGTCATGGGAACGTATTGACGTCATTGTTTTACAATGGATCTACGGTACCATAACACAAGACCTCGTCCACACCATTATGATCACCAACACCACCGCCTACGGCGCCTGGACCCGTCTCAAAAACCTATTTCTCGACAATCAAGCCGCTCGTATCATAGCTCTACAAAACAAACTGTTCAATACCCGGCTTGAACAATTTCCTAATATGGCTGCTTATTGTCAAACTATGAAGCTATATTATGATCAACTCGTCAGTCTTGGCGCCACCATAACCGAAAACCAGTTGGTTCTTCAAATATTAACCGGACTCACCGTGCAATACGAAAGTATCTCCCTCATCCTACAACAAACCCAACCCCTGCCTGATTTTTACAGCACCAGATCCCGCCTTTGTTAGGTAGAAGACCAGAAAAATCTCCAAGCTAAGACTTCGGCTCAGGCCGCCGGAACTGCCTTACAGGTCTCCACTGATACCCGTCAACACCCCGACAACCAAGGACGTGGTCGCACCACTAACACCGCTGGTTTCGCTGACCGTTCTCAGGGACGGAGCCGCGGACGCGGACGTGGTCAGAATTTTTCTGGCCGGCAGTCATTTGGTCGTGGTCAGAATTCTTTTGGTCGGCAGAATCATACAGGTCCCTATGGCTTTTCTCCAAACCACCTCTGGCCTTATTACCCTTGGTCCGACCCACAGTACACTCCCCCACCTTGGGCCTCTTGGCCTCACATACCTCCTTGCCCATATCCAAATAACCCCACAACCCAACAAGCTTCGGCCCCTTCTACTTCTGCTGGTCACGGAATTTTGGGCCCAAAACCGGCCCAATCTTACACTGTTGGATACAACCCGACAGACATAGCCCAGGCTCTCTACAACTTGGCTTTACATCATAACGACCCGTCATGGACCATGGACACGGGTGTGTCAGGTACGATGTCTCCTCAATTTGACAAATTCTTGTCTATTTTTAATTCTAGCATTATACGAAATATAATTGTTGGTAATGGCAAAACCATTCCCGTTTTAGGACAGGGTGACATTACCTTACCACCACCCTTTCCACCATTCAAACTAAAAAATGTCCTATATGCCCCAAAGCTTGTTAAAAACTTAATTTCGGTCCGTCGATTTACAACTGATAACCAATTATCCATAGAATTTGACCCTTATGGTTTTACTGTGAAGGATCTCCAGACCAAGAAACCTATCCTACGGTGCAATAGCTTGGGGGATCTCTACACGCTTAGCCCATCCAACATCATCAGACTTGACACTGCCTCCACCTTTTCTGCTATCTCCCAAGACATTTGGCATCAACGGCTTGGACACCCTGGACCAGCCGTTTTATAGTCTTTAAAGTCTTCTAGTTTTATTAAAGTTGGTGTTTTGAATAATAAACTTTGTTCTTCATGTATTTTTGGGAAACACAAACGTCTCCCTTTTGCTACTTCTATTTCACGTACTGTTATGCCATTTGATCTTATTCACAATGATGTTTGGACCTCTCCCATTATTAGCAATGGGGGATATCGATACTATGTTTTGTTCCTAGATGATTACACTAATTTTCTATGGACATACCCCATAGCACATAAATCTGATGTTTTCACCATGTTCACTAAATTTACCACCTTCATTCACACCCAATTTAGCACCAAAATCAAACAATTACAATGTGATAATGGCGGTGAATATGCAAACCAACAAAACGGAAAAGCGGAGCGGAAAATCCGAACCATCAACAATCTTATGCGAACCCTTTTAGCCCACTCCTTAATGCCCAATACCTTTTCGCCACACGCCCTTGAAACCGCTACCTACCTTTTAAACATCATACCCACAAAAATACATAATTTTCAAACACCCACTCAATGCCTATATAATTGTTTACCTACATACGACCATCTTCGTGTGTTTGGTTGCATATGCTACCCTCTCATACCCCACACCACCATTCACAAATTGGAGTTCTGCTCCACCCCATGTGTGTTCCTTGGTTACCCACCCAACCATCGTGGCTACAAGTGCCTAGACCTTAAAACCAACAAAATCACCCTTAACCGACACGTCCTCTTTGACGAGTCTATCTTCCCCTTCGCCAAGAAACCTAAACCTTCACTCCAAAATTACACCGTCTTGGACCCACCCATCCATCCGAGCCTACTGTCACCCAACGGACCGTCACAAAACTCGCCTACATCACCACAGCCTACCCCATCCTCCTATTATATAAACCCACCAGGCCCATCCCACGATACCCAACCATCACCACATATCTTTCCCACCCAAACCACCCCTTCGGCCCAAGACACACCCACTCCTAATGCCCACGGCCCAAACCAATCCCCACCTCATTCACCACATACCAGCCCTACTGATACCACAGACCAATCCACTACCCCATCCGCCAACCAACAGACCAGCCCAATCCCTACTCCACCACCTCCTCCACCCACTCGCACGATCCATACTCGTGCAATGTCGGGAATAACCAAACCAAAACAAATTTTTAACGTGTCCACCTCCACCATTGTCCCTATCCCTAAAACACCTCATGAAGCCCTGTCTAAAACGGAATGGTATAACGCCATGGGTAACGAGTTTAATGCTTTAATTAAAAACAAGACTTGGGAACTTGTCCCGAGACAGGAACATATGCATGTGATTCGTAGTATGTGACTATTTAGACACAAATACAGGTCTGATGGTACATTGGAACAGTACAAGGCTCGATTGGTATGTGATGTTCGTAATCAAGAGGTCGGTATTGACTGTGGTGAAACCTTCAGCCCAGTGATTAAACCAACCACAATTCGTACAGTTTTAACTTTGGCCCTTTCACAGTCCTGGCCTATTCATCAGCTAGACGTCACCAATGCTTTCTTGCATGGTAATTTATCAGAGACAGTATACATGTACCAGCCCATGGGATTCCGTCATAGAGACTACCCTAATCATGTCTGTCGTCTCAGGAAATCTCTTTATGGTCTTAAACAGGCCCCCCGTGCTTGGTATCAACGGTTTACTGATTTTGTGCTATCTATTGGTTTTATCCAGAGCAAATGTGACAACTCTCTTTTCACATATCACCACGGGGGTGACACTGCTTATCTTCTTATTTATGTGGATGACATCATTCTTACTTCATCTACTGACTCTCTTCGGGTGCGACTTATTAACAGCCTAGCGGCTGAATTTGCTATGAAGGATCTTGGACCTTTAACCTACTTCTTGGGTATTCAGGTTTCCCGCTCCTCTGCCAGTATGTTCTTGTCACAACGCTCTTATGCCTTAGACATTGTATCACGAGCTGGAATGGAATCATGTAACCCTGTCGCTACTCCTGTTGATACCAAACCCAAACTCAGTGCTACGACCAGTCCTCCATTTGATAACCCGACTCTTTACAGAAGTCTCACCGGCGCATTACAATACCTCACTTTCACCAGACCAGACCTCAGTTATGCAGTTCAATAAATTTGTATGCACATGCATGACCCAAAAACAGACCATTGGAATGCGTTAAAACGCATCATTCGATACATCAAAGGCACGGCAGACTATGGATTGACGATTTCAACTACTGCAGATTTTTCTTTACGAGCCTATACAGATGCTGACTGGGCCGGATGTCCGGACGCTCGTCGATCTACATCCGGTTATTGTGTTTACATGGGTCCAAATTTATTATCCTGGTCTTCCAAACGCCAATCCACTATCTCCCGTTCTAGTGCAGAAGCTGAATACCGTGCTGTCGCTAATGTAGTTGCTGAAGTATGCTGGGTTCGAAATGTCCTGCTTGAACTGCGCCGTCCGGTAAAATCTGCTACTCTGGTCTATTGTGATAACATCAGTGCTATTTATTTGTCTGGCAACCTGGCTCAACATCAACGCACAAAGCACATAGAGTTGGATATTCATTTTGTATGTGAGCATGTACAACGAGGAACTGTTCGGATACTTCATACTCCTACCAGATTCCAGATTGCAGAAATCTTCACCAAAGGTCTTCCACGGGTCTTATTCGATGATTTTCGTTCCAGTCTCAACATCCGAAGGCCTCCCGTTTCGACTGCGGGGGTGTAATAGAATACATCTCTAGAATGTTCTATTGTATATTAGGATAATTATTTTGTAATTATGATAGTGATTATCCCTTCCCTAAAATAAGGGAATGTATTATGTATATAATCTCATTCAAATCAATGATAATACTGAAGCATTGAGCCATATCCTTCTTCAGATATACTTTTAAATTAATTTCATTTTTATATCTTAGCCTAAACAGATTTACCTTTATTACTTTTTTATTTTTGTTTTGTTTTGTTGTACCTACAGTCTACAAGGTAATAGCTGTGTATGCAAGATATATTTTAGAATGTTTGAAAAAAGTTTTATGTGAATAAAAATGTTTTTACAAGAAATCATTTAGGGGCTGATGAATATTTAATATTTTTTCGGTTGTACAGGAAACTTTTTTTATTTTAAATAAAACATGTTATCTAATTTTTCTTAATTATATTTTAAATTTATATATAATATATATAATTTAAATTGTTCAACCCGTGTATCACACGGGTACATAACCTAGTATATGATGAAACAAAACAGGAAATGCATTGTTAATTAGTTCTTAGAAGTTTTATAGATAATAAATATCAAGTTTAATATTAATATACTGCTCACTATGAGAAATCATAAATATAATAATCAAACTAAGTAAATTACAATAATATTCATATTTGAAATTGCAAACATATAAAAATATTTAAACTTGATCATCTTCAACACTTGAGCTACAATAAGAGATTGATTCTTCGATAACTTGTTCCACCTTCTGTGACACCCGACATATTTGGCTTAAACATTTTAGTAACATCTAAGTCTACCTTTGCGGGAAACATTTATAAACAGACTTAACTAGATTAGTTGAGTCGGGTCAAGTTAGGATTGTCCGGGGTTCAATGATCTGGAGGATCATTGGGAGTCGTTTTGGGAATACACTAGTACCGGGTCCCGTTGTTGGTGAAATTACATAAACTAATTAAGTGTATGTGTAGATTAATTGTCGTGTGGTAGATTATATGCATAGATGTGTTTAAACGATGTGTAGATAATCATCCATGCTTAAATATGTTAAACATAGACTAAGGTTACATGCTCATATGTTAAGGTGCGTTAAAATGCGTTAAACACGACAAATTGGAAAACTAGAAAAAAACATAAGTCCTTGTTCGACCACATCGAGTGGGCGAACCTGGAAAACAATCTTGGTTCGACCCATGTCAAAGGGGCGAACCTGGAATGTGGAAATAAAGAAGTTTCATTCGACCAGGAACATGCACATTCGACCCTGTGAAAGGGGCGAATGTGGGTACATTCGCCCAGGTAGAAGGGGCGAATGTGGACTAGTATAAATACCAAACTTTGTCATTTTTCACCATTTCACAAACCCTAACCGTCTCAAAACACCCTCAAACAATTTTAATCACTAAGGAAGGAGTTTTTGCTCTTCTTTTTCATAATCTAACCTATCAACAACATCTAAGCAAGAATCCAAGGTGTGTTCTTAATTCTAAACCTTTTTCAAGTATTTTAATTCGTTTTTATCTAACCCTAAATGTTCAGATCTGTTCTAAGGAAGTTTTTATCAATAAAAACCTTTTAAACATCTTTCTAAACCTAAACCCTATCATTAAACATAAGTTTTCATATCAATAAACATATGTTAATTATGTGATGTTATGTGTTGTTTAATGATTTGCTGCTGTGCTAATGCTAGAAACATAATCTAGGGCTGCTCTTGATGATAGTTTAGGAGTATAAAAGGTTATAATTAGATAAGTGACGATATCAAGTCTAATTTGGGGATTTTATTAAATCTAGGGCTTGTGCATGTTAGTGTTATTAATAAAACGATTGGGGGTTTTCGATTACATGATAAACTGAGCATTTTTAGATGATTATCGATTGATATTGAAAAGTTTCCAAATTGGGTAAAGATTACATGCATGATGTGATATTTCCATAATCTTTGCCATTTTGGGAAAGGACTAAAACGGATAGGTTTTGGGGCAAAATTGGTGGGGTTTTGTAGGGATAAGTTATACATGCTTGACTGCAGTGTTTGATGATGTTTCGGGATGTTTTCGGATGTCGTTGAAGCGTTTTGGGAAAAATAATCCGTCAGGATCGAACCTGGGCACATTCGACCGGTCGAGTGGTCGAATGTGGAATCCCAGGGTCGAACCTGGACAGTTTGGGTGAATCTGTAAGAACGGTCGAAGGTGGCTTTCCAAAGGGTCGAAGGTGCATTAAAAATGGGCGAAGGAGGACTTATTTTTCTGGTTCGACCCTTCTGATTCAAAAATGAGATTTTTGATACAAACTAAGTGTTTTATGCTTGAACCTTGTGTGTAATCTATGTGTACTTGATTAGTTAGGGTAATGAGTCACCAACGGGATGTCGGGTGGGTCTAGTGAGTCGGTTAAACACTTTAACACATTTTAAAACATACTTGGTTACGATCTGGACAATCGGGGACTAGATAACCTTTTGGTTATTAGTCGGAACACTTATGTGAACATTTTGATAGATCTCCGGTAGAGGGATTATCAAAGGCTTAGCATTTTACTATTTACCGAGGAACGCAATCTAAGGTGAGTTCACGGCCCCACTTTTACTGCTTTAACTTTTGGGGGAGAAAACATGCGCTAAACTATTTTGGTAACATATGTCATACTATGGTTTTAACTTTGCATTGCTATACGATCTTTTAAAGTCCCGGGGGAAAACCATGAATGTGCGGGGATGCACAACGGGGGAAGTGTGGATAGATCTATTGGGCGTGACCTGCCCCACTCGTCGGCTTGGAGGGCCAGGCGGGTGCATATTGTCTCGAACTGGTAACATTGGTATCATGCTGAACTTTCGGGCTGAACATTGCTAAACATTGCTAAACGTGTCTAGTAATGGTTTTCCAATCGTAGTAGTAATAAAACATACGCCTAGCTAGCGTACTTGGTGACATTGGTATAGTATGGACATGGTAACGTTTTGGTAACTTTTGGTAACGTATTGAACAAACCTGTGAACTCACCAGCATTATATATGTTGACGTCTTTTTGGCATGTTTTTCTCAGGTCGCTAAGGTAGCATCGGTTGGACTAGGCGCACGGGTCTGCATTGGCGTCTAGGCTTAGTAGCATATTTTAAATAAATGTTTTGAACATTTGGGAACACAGTTTTGTAGTTAACTGAATTTTGAAATGCTTCCGCTATGGTTTAATGGTTTGATAATCAAGTTTTGAGTTTACGTATTTCATATAGTCTTGTTTATTGTGACCGTTGACTTGGATCCTGGTTTGTCTTGCGCCTCGCGGTAAAACTCCGCAAGTGGAAATTTGAGGGTGTGACACCTTCTCCTTCAAATACACTATCATTGCTCTGATCATTTGTTCTAGATTTAGATGAAATGTATTCCGATTAATGTTGCTCATTGTTTTCTGGGCAAGCTCTTCAAGAAAACGCAAATTATTGAATACTCTATCTTCCCTCGGAGAAATAATTTTTCAAAACCATGCTCAAAATTAACTATAACTATATCAAATTCATGGGAGTAAAACCAACTTACAACATGAAGTGACTTAAAAAAAATTTCATCACCGACAGTTTGACTCAAAATTTCCATTAAAAATATTTCATCTGAATAACGAAATTCATTGTTCTTGAAAGCTTTATACTTCTCTAAATACAAATGTAAATCCATTTGGACTATTATATGAATTCAAGATTACT
Source organism: Ambrosia trifida (assembly GCA_028751855.1). Taxonomy (NCBI): domain Eukaryota; kingdom Viridiplantae; phylum Streptophyta; class Magnoliopsida; order Asterales; family Asteraceae; genus Ambrosia; species Ambrosia trifida. Next base: position 77,277,331 of record CM054131.1, on the reverse strand, counting down.
ACTGATATCATACATTATTTAAATACAAAATTTATATAAAAAAAGGAAACTTATAATGAAAGCTTTGAGGGAAACTGTCAACTATAGTACTCATAGTTTTATTTATATTCAAATTGTCTCAGTTAACAGCGGTTAACATGGGATTTAACATAAAAGAAGTCAAATAATAATAACCTTGACTCATCTATAATACTCATATAGTCATAAATTTCTTCAAATTGTCTCTGGTTTATATATTCAAATTCTTGAGACTATGTTTAATTTATTTTAAATATTGTTTACTACGTGTCTTTACTTATTAACAAATTTGTGAAAGAGTTTTATATCATTCGAACTTATTATTGCAATAATATAATTTCATTAAAATATTAACTTAAAAACTAAATAGAGAATAGAAATCTTTTAAAACAACAAATCTAAATAACTGAAAAAACTGCATTAATATCAAATAAGAAATTAACAATATTCGAATATAATAGCTCATATTAAAAAAAGTTTTCTAACAAAACACAAAACAAACAAAAATTAGAGAATTCAACATCTATCACGCTTGAATTATAAATAGATCGAAACATATGGTTTTGCTATATATATATATATATGTTTTGAATCTCTATAACAAACACATGGATGTACCAACATTGCTTGTAAAAATTTTAGGAAAAATACCAAAACCAACATCTTTACAACAAAATTGTTGGTAAACGTTTTTTTCTTTGTTTCTAACAATCTTTAACAACTTAAACTGACAATGTTTCAATGAAAATAAAGTAAAAAACATTTTTTCAAATTGCCTCATCTTAAATAGAGATTCTACAACAACTTTAATATTTCATAATTTTATATAGAATGAAACAAAATAGGAACACAAAAATAATAAAATAAGATTTCTACAAACAGTTGTTTTCACACAAAGTGTGTAAGGCCTATTTTGTAATCTCAGACGAATTTATATACTATTTAACAACATCTGTTAAATCCTAAACAACTGTTTTTAAATAACTGCCATGAATTAAGAAATTTCAAACAATATTTGACCATATGAAACAGATATTTAAAACAACTGTTGACTTATGAATATATGTTCACAACAACTTTTTGGACACGTCAACATCACTTTTAATACGTCACCGAGAATTTTTTGTACCCAAAAACCTTCTTACATCCAACCAGATATTCCACTCTTTTTGTATTCAAAAACCAGAAAAGCGCTTCAGTATCAATTACGACCTAAATACATTCCAGTAGGAAATTTTAAATTTCTAGTCTTATTAGATCCCTAATTTCAATTCAATTGGTTTGTTTGAATCATTAGAATGGATCTTCAATTAAAAATCCGTCATAACTATCTACCATGTCTGGTTAAAACCGAAAATAACCATCAATTTCACTCTATAATCGATTTGCTCTGCAAATCGAAATACCTACCAATCCTAACTGCTGATGCACCAATATATGTGGATACTCAGAAAGAGTTCTGGAACAAAGCCGAGTGTCGGGAGAAGAATAAAAAGCCTTATGCGATTGTCTCGAAGATTGGAAATATAGATATCGAGATAACACCGGAATTCATTTGCAACACGTTCTCATCAAACGATTTGCAAGGAAATAATTCTTTTGAAAAAAATGAAGTTCATGCAGAGTTAATTGAGAGAGGGTATGAAGGTCAATTGACTGCATCAACAATGTTTAAACCAAAATTTCCCTCACCAATGAAGTTTTTTTTTTCATACCCTTCTTATATGTCTGTCTGCAAAAACAACATCATTTAATGAGATACCATTGAAAACACAGTATCTTGCTTATGCAATTTTAACTGAGAGTGATTTCAACTTATCTCAGACAGTATTTACTGATTTAGTATCTAATGTAAAGGCTATAAAATCTGGATCTCGTAATGGTTTTTTACTATATCCAAGATTGTTGAGTTTCTGCTTACAAAAAATGTTGCCTGATAAGGATTTTAAGAAAGGATTAGCTATTAAAATTAATAGTTTATCGAATGAAACTTTTACAAGAATGCTGGACGTTAAAAGTACAGAAAAAGTAATTAAAGGTAAAAGTACTAAAAAACAAACTAACATTGATGTTTCAACATCTGTTGTTCTAACGTCGGCTTCGGAGACAACTGCTTCTGCTGAAAATGAAACAACAAACACTTCTGTGGAAATCATGCCACTGATTTCAACAAAGAAACCACCAACACAAAAGAAAATGAGAAAGAGGAGAAAGGCTGTACCTCTGGATGTTCAGAAGCCAAAGGAATCTACTACAGCCACACAAGAGCACCAAACAACAACTGTTGATGCTTCCTCTGAGCCAATGGAAATATCAGCAATGACAGAAATTGTCAATGTATCCTCTCAACCAGATGATCCTGTAAATGAAGAACACATGCAACATGAGCTAGACGATTCAGTTGTACATTTGTTTAAAAGTCCTTCTCCTGGAGCTGGATCTCTTTTAACTCCACCACAGTCCCCATCACAAGCATAAACAAAAATTCCACCTACCTTTAATCCATTGTTTGAAGCAATTGATAAAACTCAAACTGAAAACAGTCCCTCTAAATCACCCATAACTGAGAATACACAGCAAGAACAGAGTGGTCATGAAAAAAATCAATCATCTAGCCCACAGGCAGAGAAGACCACAATCTCTAGCTTTGAACTCAATCCTGTTGGTACTTCAAATGGGACTGCAACTTCAAAAGCTGAGACAACTGTTTCTGAGTTGCAAAGTGATAAGACAAATAAGACACACTTGGAATAAAAAACACCTGATCTTACAATTGTAACTTATGCTACAGTTGAAATTGATAACAACTCACAAAAACTTCCAGTTACTGAAAACATTGAAAAAAATACAATAACTGTTGAAAAGGAAATTGATCCTGTTAATTTAAAGAATGCTTCACAACATCAAAATTTGGTGGAAAGGGTAACTAAACTTGAAGCCTTATTTACTGTATTTGAAGAAATGAAAGAAAAGTTCATAGAGAAAATCACTGAGGCTACCAATGAACTCTGGAAGTTTGTTGACCAAATAATACAGCGTCAACAAAAATTTGCAGAGATCAAACACAATTCTGAGATGGAATCGTTAAACATGAAAGTGGATGTTGTGTACAAGGATACTAAAACAGATATGAAAGCAATTAAAGATCATCTGTTAAGCACAACTAGGTCCGCTCCAAGATTTGTTTTTGAAACAGAGGTTGATGTTGATACAACCAAAAAGGGTACCAAAGATCAAACAACTGATATGCAATCATCTGATAAACCAGTTTCTACTACAGTTTCAACCATTGTTGAGGCTGAAGCGAAACAACCCTCTCCTGTGTCTTCTCCCAAAACCACTAAAACCACAAAATCTGTTGCCACGACTGTCAGAAAACAAACTGCAGAAGTTTGTAAACTGCCCATTGAATATTCAACAACATCAGTCATCACCACTACAAATCCCTTTATAGAAACCACAACATTGCCAAATCAATCACCAACCAAAGAACATCTGCTGGTTCTTTGCATACAGAATTGAATGTTCCAATAACAACTGCCATTATACCCTATCAAGGACAAACAGATGTTACTCCACATTATTTAGAACCATTGGCTGCTAAATATCCCATTAAGATATTAATAATCAAACATGAGATAGAATCTTTCTACTTAACAGATGATCCTTCATCATTAAGTTTCTCATCTATTGAAGGTTTCGAGAAACCTATGACTGTCGATCAGTATTTGGATATTAAACGGCAACAGACTGAAAACAGTATCAGAGAACAATGCAAAGACAAAGATAACATGACTGCTCATGGAATCTAGCAAATAGAACTTCAAAAGCTTATAAAAAAACAAGAATTTGCAAGAGAATTGCATGAAAGAATGACAACTTCTAAATTAGAGAGAAATTTAAGAAAAGAATTCCTAGATCATCTTTTAAATCTCAAGTTTTACAACGTCACTGAAAGATAATTTGCTGGTTGGTCCTTTGAAGAAATCAGGGCTCAAATACACAAAATTGAAGACTTGCTTAAAGACGGTAAGAATCAGAAAAAAAAATCCAGCTGACTCGAAGAAAGACAAAGAAAGTGAATCTAAAAGAGCATTAAAATTCAAGAGAATGAGACAAGAGTTAGTTGCGGCAAAATACTGTGAAATGAGATATGTTGCCAAATGGTCTGAGTTAGTTTTGGTAGAAACCTACAAACTCCTGGAGATAAACAGACAAAAGGATCCAACTATGCCGAAAAAAACCAATTTATGCTGATGAGGACCAAGCTACTGAGCAGAGGATTCAACACAAACGTAGGTCCTCAGCAACCAATCTTACAAGACAGACCATCAAAGAAATAAAAAAAGTGAAGACTGAAGTTTAATTAACAGTTGAGAGTTGAGAATAAATATCTGTAAGGGATTAAACAATTTATTTCATAAAAATTTTGTTTGTTTGTAGTAGAATGTTTTTTATAAGAACATACGTTATATTTTCCTGATAATATGTCAAAGTTAGAAACTTTGATTAAAATGTTTTGATATTAAATGAAACGAGAGAGCTTTGAATATGATACAAACATTCACTTTCAACCTTTTGAATAAAAACATGTTTTGCTAAGAGTTGTTTCTCGAGAGTACTTTAAGAATTTGAAATACTTGTAATGTACTTGATAAGAGATCAATATTAAAAACATCTGAACCCTAATTAAATGGCAAATATTTACTTCAATAAACAAACTTTACAAACAAAACACTAAAGGGTTTAGACAAAAACTAATGATAATAATATTGATATTACAAACTTCAAGTAAAGAAATGATGACTTCAAATTAATTGACAAGTTTTAAAATATTAATATCTTCTAGTAAAACCGCATACACATGCTTCAAGTTTAAACATGCCCAAAAATGAAACTTACTAAAGTTTCATACAACTTGTTACTCCATAACTACATAATTCTTCATCCTAGATAATCTTCTCCGGGTTTTTTTTGGCAGTAGACGATAGGTCATCAACATTTGAAATATCAGTATCTTCAATGCTCCTTTTTCCATTGGGGCTTGTAGCACAATCCTTTAAAGCTTCATCGACGGAAGAGTTGGTAGCAATACAAAAAAACATCCTTGAAAAAAATAACAAAAAAACTACCGAACTATTAAAATGAAGAAAACAAACTCTATGGATAGCTTAAATAAGTTGCAAAAATGTATACTCACCTTTGACAACATTTGGAAAGCACCATCAGAAGCTTCATTAAGATTAACACACTCGTATTCACCATCATCCTGACTAACTTAATAAGTGACCAAACAAAAAAATATAATGAAAATAATAACAATGAACTTCAAAATCTTTTTAAAATTTCAAATTTAAGAACACAAGCGAAAAGTAATAAATACCTCTCCAGCATTATCATATTCATAATCACTGCCCATAACCAAGTCAGCAATTACTGTAGGATCATCACATATCTTCTGAACAGTGTACACACGGTATTTATATTTAAGATTGTATTATGAAACTTCAATTTTGAAAGCCAAAAACTTATATAACAGTCAAAATAACTCGTGGGGAAAGCCTTCACTATCCTCAAGCTTCAACTTTTTTCCCTTAAATCACTCGCAGATGAACCAACAATACTGGACACATCTCTATCAAACAACATAAAGGACACATTGCTAGTCTTATCTTGAACTCTCACTTGAACCTTAAACCTGAAATAAATACCTTCCAATAAGTTGACAGTAATGTTGAAAAAATGTGAATAAACATTTTATTTTACTTTGTTGAGATAGATTTACATTCACAATCGCATTTAGGACAAACAAAAGCTGTAACAGGCAAATTGAGAATTTCTTCAGAAAGTTTTGCAGCAGTTTGTAAGTACTCTGATTTAGTTTGCACCTTCCTGAAACATTTCTTACAAGCAACATAGAACCAACCAAAACTTTGTTGCACAACTTTTATAGTTCCAACCACAACACGACACATTACCTGCAATCCAACAATATATTGATCATCGTTTTGAACCAGAATATAAAAAACAAATTAAATATAACAAAGAAATAAACAAATATGGAATTTATTAAAAAAATATTGACACCGTTTCTATGTCGCTAAGCTCGTCAACATCTTTCTTTGGAGTTGAAACAACGAATTCTTGATGCAATGAGTAAACAGAGTCAGAGGAACGTAGTGATAGGGAAGTAGAACCAGATTCTTGAGCTTGCTTCTTAAGAAGACTGAAAAATGGAAAAAAAGATGAACTAAAAAAATCACCTCAAAAGAATGACCCAAAAAAATTTAAAAAAATTTCTCTTTTCTGTAAAAAATTGTTCTAAATATTGTACCCCCTCCTTAATTGGTTAACTTCATCAATTTCTACGTTCAAAAACAGTCGATTTCCATATTTGTCACTTTGTACGAAAATTTGTTCTATATATAACAATGCACATATACTTAGTGACTTTATTTCATGTTAACAATTATTTTAAAAAACACAAAAGTAAGACAAACTTACCTTTCCAGTCCTTAACTTTACCATGATGTATAACAACCATCACATGCTCATTAGCAGGAATATTAACAATGAGATTGTTAAACAGTACTGCATAATCATTCCACATTGTACATCTTAAAATCGTACCTCTACATACAAACAATAATTTTAAGATTATAAATACATATAAAAAACGGGGACTCAACATTTCAAATACCACATTTATTACGTCACAAAATAACATACAAGTTGTCTACCTTAAGAGAATATTCTTCATTACATTTACTACAAAACTTCATTAATTCTTAACATTTATTACATAAATGATTGTATATATTACGTTTCGCAAACATAAGAACAAACAAATTTTATAAAAATAAAAGTCAATGCTTACTCAAAATCTTGAAGATCAAAGTTCATCCGTTTGGTTATTTTTGGACCTTTACCAAACTCATTCAAATCGTCATACCAAATAAGACTACCAGCAACATCTGCAACAAAAGTATAAAATACAAGTATATAAAAAATCTATGGAAATTAACTCATCCAAAACTTGACTAACATAAAATATGCGAATAGACCAAACAACAGTCAATAGCGTATTTGCTTCTCCACTCAGAATATCTTTAAATGGAATGAACCTTAACGCATACTCAACACCTTCCCATCTGCTGTTATGATTCACAGTAGTACAATGATAAAAAACAATTTTAAAAGCATGGGCAACAACAGTATATGGGTCCTTATTTTCACCAACACCGAATTTGGAGAGAACAACAGTATCATCCTCATGAACTTTAGTGTCAAAATGTTGCACCAAATGACCTTTAATAGAAGCCTGAATCTTATCACCCTATAATAATTAATAATAAACAAAAGATAAACATCAAACATAACAACTTTTTCAAAATACAGATATCAGTATATAACATGAACTTAAGACAAAAACATTAACCTAAAACAATATAAAAAAACATAAAAAATCATTTCCATGACCATACCTTCTCATCGATCAATATGGTTTCATCTTATAATTGTGTTTCCATTTTCGAATAACACGTCACTTCATACTCCACATATCTTTCCCTGGATTCAGATCAGAAATAAAACTGAGACTATTGTTCACAGCCTCCATTAATAGAGATTCAATATATTGATTTATTTATACAAAGATGAGACAAGTCCACAAAGGTTAGAAGACACTTTGAAGAAATTTAGAAGGTTGGTATTGTTATGTGCTAATAGGATATATTTATAAAGGAAACTTATTGCTATATTTACCATTGCAACATTAGTAAGAACTACACTGACAACCTTAATTTAAAAATTCCCGCTTAAAAGTTGAAAATTTAACATATATACTTTTAAAATTTTATTATTATTATTTATTATATATGTGCACAAAATGAGACTACCAATAAAGTCTATAGTTATATATTGTATTGTATTTAAGCTGATACAACATCTGATAGTACGAGCAATTGGGCCTTATATTCATTATTTATTTATTTCTATAATACGAAGATCTGTTTTACAACAACTGTTTAGTTGTCAACAGATCTTCTCAAAAAATTTGTCATAAAATGAATATTTGCAATTTTTAAACAGATATCAATATTTGGTCTAACAACTCTTATTATTTGCAATTTGCAAGTCGACCCTGTTGTAACATCACGAATTTTGTTCCCAACTAGATATTTGAACCACCTTTATTTTCTATAATAATAATAATAATAATAATAATAATAATGAAAATAAATAATCAGATTTGTTGTTGTTTGGTCAAAGTATTCATAACCCAACCCCAAATCTCTTGTTTTTTTTTCGAAGCCCAATCAACAGCCCAGTAGCCGGCCCACCCCCCCTTTACATCATCTCCCCTACCCGGTTATCAGACCCGACCACAGAGACCCGACCCGGTAATCAAGCGCGTTTTTAGACGTGTAATTGGATGCCATTTTGACTGATTTTGAATCGACTCAATCAGACTTTATTGCAGCATCAAATAACTATCCTAATCATTCCTTATTTGTTTGATTTAGACGCGTGTTTGACCAAATCCGTTCAAATAGTTATGACTTTCCAAAACAACGAGAGCCCTATAAATTAAACCCGTCTCCTCAGTCTAAAATCGCCGAAAACGAAATCCTCACTCTCAATTTCACCTCAAAACTCTTCATAATCTGCAATTCATTATATTTTGACTTTTTGGTTGACTCGTTTTTTTTTTCACTTCAATTCTGTTCAGTAAGTCTCACTCTTTTACATGTTTGAAATCTTAGTATTCACGCGATCAATAACCCTATAGATACAAGGGTTATTGATTCGTGATTTGATTTATTAAGAATCTAGGGTTCTTGTGTTATGGTTTGGGGATGATGATCCAGAGTAATATCTATTTAAATATTTCAACAAATGAAAAAAATACCAACTGATCATCAGACCAGTTGGTAGATTTGTGCACGGATAAGCAACGAACCGGCCGAAGGCCAAGGTTCGAGCCCCACACGCGTCCATGTTTTCTTAAAAAAAAAACAATTATATAAACAAATCTGTTAACCTTTATAATTAATTCAAACCGAGTTTAATCGTTCTCAGGGTCTAGACCAGATGGTCTAGGCTTGTGATTTAAAAACGCTAACCCGGGTTTGACGCGGGTTCGAGCCTCATCATGAGCAAACTTTTTTTTAGAAACCTTTATATTTATACATTCATTTTATTTTTAAAGAAAATAGTTTTTTAAAAAATACTAAAACTCTTTTATAAATTCTACAAAAATTATTTTATGTTATTCTAGTAGAAAAGTTTAACATACAATTTTTAGTTTTCCAAAAATTATTTATTTAATATATATAATAAATATTTCAAGTTTATTCTATTTTATTTATAAAATTCTATAAAAATATCAAAACGATTATATAAATTTCCACAAAAATTATTCTGAGTTTATATAACATTAAACATTTCTGAAATGATTTTTATTTCTGAAAAAAAATCACTTATTTAATATTTTTAATCAATTTTTGTTAGTTTTAATCATAAATAAATCATAATAAATTCATTTTTTAATATTTTTGCACCAAAATTTTATATAAATTATTTCTATCCATTTAGAACAGAAATACAATTTTTAATTTAAAAATTCTTTAATTCTAATATTTTTAAATATTAAAGTTATATTTTGACAATTTGAAATAAATAGATTAAATATTCTATTATTAAGAAAATAATTTTTTAAAAATTATTTTCATACTTAAAACCTTATAATGTGACCATTCTTAATCTAAAGTTTTCACTGTCACACCCTCAAAATCCACTTGCGGGGTTTTACCGCGAGGCGCGTGACAAACCAGGATCCAAGTCAACGATCACAATAAACAACACTATATGAAAACATGCATATTTAAAACATAAGTTTGAAACCATAAAATAGTAGCGGAAGCTTGTTTACAAATCAAAACCCAACAGTAGTTCCAAAAGTTCAACATAAGAAAGACATGATCCTAAACTAGACGCCGTGCAGACGCGTGCGCCCTAGTCCTCGTTTGCTACCTTAGCGACGTGAGAAAAACATGCCAAAAATATGTCCGCACAAAATGCCGGTGAGTTCACAGGTTTGTAATAAAAGTACCAAGTTTACCCTGTCCATACTATGCAAAAATGTTAACCAAAGTACGTTAGCTAGGCGTATGTTTTGTCACTACTACGATTGGCAAACCATTACTAACACGCATACCAGAAGCATTGCCCGAATAATGTATCGTTCCTGTTTGAGACAATATGCACCCGCCGGCCCTCCAAGCCGACGAGCGGGGCAGGTCACGCCCAATAGATCTATCCACATTTCCCCGTTGTGCTACCCCGCACATTCATGGTTTCCCCCGGGACTTCCAAAGATCGTATAGTAACCCAAAAATAACCCATAGTATGACAGTTGTTACCAAACACAAGTTTAACGCATGTTTTCTCCCCCAAAGTAGAACCAGTTAAAGTGGGGCCGTGAACTCACCTTAGGTTGTGTTACTTCGATTAATGAATAAAATCAGCAAGCTATGCTAGTCCCGTAAAGCGGCGACCTAACATATAACAGTTACAAGTACTTAGACTAATAACCCGTAGGTTAGTTAGTCCCTAGATGTCCATACCATAACCAGGTTCGTTTGAAAAAACACGTTGACTGTTAAACTGACCCAATGTACAAGACTCGACATCCCATTGGTGCCCCGAAACTCCCCGTGTAATACTTGCACTTTCAAACATAAAATCATGCAATCATACTTAACATACGTTAAGGTTCAACAAGTCTAACACATAGTTCAAACAGTACGTAAATGTTGGGTCTAAATTTGGTAGTCTAATGTTATCAACAAGTTAAAGTCAACAAGTCAAAGTTTGGTCAACAAAAGTCAAAGTCAAACGAGTCGCGGTCAACACGTAAGGCGACTCGAGAAATCCAGATAATAGATCGATGAGTGAAGCTCAAGTTATGATCAAGAAAGACGTTATGGATAATAAATATATTTTGTTTAGACAAAATATATTTATTACTTTAGAATGGTTTTCTTGTTTAGTGAGTGTTTTAGTATTTTGTTAACCCTAGGGACCTAAATGTAATTAGCCTAAGTGTATTGGGCTATAAATAGATAGAGATTAGGGTTTTACTATCAACACACACTCTAAAGAGATTTGGGAGCTTTATTGTTTTTATCATTTGCTAATCAATTTAGTGGGTTTTATTGTCATATTCTTGTGTGTGTTCATCTTTTTAATCATCAAAATCAGATTTAGCTCAAAATCGATCCTATAATTTGGTATCAGAGCTTGGTACTCGAATTTGGGATTTAACCATCAACAAATTCATAACTAAAATCTGATTTTTGTTGAAGTTTTTTTGGGTTTTCACCTTTATCTACTTTTTCTTTCAAATCTAGATCTGAAAAAGTTTAAAAGTGTTGTTTGTTTATTGAGGGTTGATCACGGTGTGTTTATAAAGATTTAGAATGGTCTTTTAAATCATTTTGAGGTGTTTTAGATCTGTTCAGAAGGGTTTGCTGCGTACTTATTTTCCGGTGATTTTTCCTGTGACTTTAATTTTTCCGGCGTATTTACCAAAGGCGACTTTGGGGTCAGTGACTTTGTATCCTGCGACTTTGTCACGGTGTTTATAAACTTTTCAGCATCTTTTTTGTCCGGCCATTTTCAGGCCTGCGTACTTAAAAAAAAAAGGAAGAAGAAGTGAAAGAGAACTTTTATTTTAACATTTTAGATCTGTTGTAAACCGAACCACAAAGCACCACCGGTCAGACCACCTCCGGCCACCGCCTCCACCCAGATCTGTCAACTCCACCCAACCACCACCTTAAAACCACAGCCAAACCAGACATAAAAATCGTCAACTCCACCCAACCACCACCTTAAAACCACAGCCAAACCAGACATAAAAATCGTCAACTCCACCCAACCACCACCTTAAAACCACAAAACCACCTACCTAAAATAAGCCGACCTACCACATCCTTCTTACCACCTGCTCGATTTTCCATATAGTTTCTCGTACACTCCGATCACCACCGTACTTCTTACACGTCAGAAAACGACATAACCTGCCAGCTACCACTCGAACCTACTACCTCCGTACATCACCATTTACACCCGTCAACCACCACCCTATCTCTATTCATAATTTTCGTGTTCTTGTTTTGATGAGGTGAGTGTTCGTTGTAGAAAGAGAGTCTTAAGAATTGGGATAACTTTGTGTGTGTGTCTTTGTATTTCGTTGAGAGAGGCATAGAGGCATTGTAGATGGTGTTTGTTTAGGAAAGAGAAACCAGAGATAGGATAGAGAGAGGGTTAATGGTTGCGTGGATTTGAGTCTATAATTCAAATCATTCACGTGAATTTGAAAGTAGTACATACCTCAACTGAATTAAAAAATAAAGAGAGACAGTACAAATCTCTAGCTGGATCACACCTCCACAAAAATTTGTCTTGGGAACATATAAATTAATAAAAACAAAAAAAAAACAAAAACGCATAGCATATAATTTTGACGTTCTTAGATTAGAAGTCCACAAAACATTAATTAAATTCTTAGATTTTAATTGAGTGGAGTACAAATTTTTGGATAGACTAAGTTTTGAGTTGCACTCTCATTTGGTTTTAATTTAAAATTAGTTTTCTAAAAATAATAAATTATTTTCAATTCTACAATCTTGAATGGGCCGCAAAATAAATATTTTTATGACATGATATATTCATATATTTTTTGGGGTTTTGAGAAGATTTGTTTGGATTAAAAAAATTTATTACAAGTTTAAATTTGATTGGGTGGTTAACGTTTTATTTGGACCTACACATTTTAAAACTTGTAGAATACAAAGAAAAGAGTCAATTCCATTGTTTTTTTTTATTGTGATCCAAACCAGATTTTGAGGAGTTAAAAAAAATAGGAAGGGGGAGTTAAAAAAAAATGCCATTAAGCAACATGAGACCAATAACCCAAGCGGAACTTGAAACCGAGACTGCAACCTTACCTCCACCAAAATTGAAGGGTGCTCAGGACTACGGGACTTGGAAAAACAGGATGAAATGATTTTATTTTGTCAATGATCACACTCAGTGGACTTCTATTCAACTTGGGCCACATATCCCAATAAGAACTACTGATGCTGGAGATGTGTACAGTGATGATCCATCAACCTTCACAGAACTTGACAAGCAGTTGATTCAACGTGATCACAAAGCTTACAGTGCTCTTACCATGGCTCTATCAAATGATATTTTTAACATATTTGAAGAGTATACCACTGCTCAATCTCTGTGGTTTGCTCTTAGTGATTACTATGAAGGAAATGCTGACATGATTCAGAAGAAGCAAGACTTGGTTCAAAAGGAGTATGACATGTTTAGAAGCATTCGTGGTGAAAGTTTAACTAGCCACATCGATCGTTTCATGAAAATGCTCACAAAGATGAAGAAAGTCGGGATTCCTGTTAACAACCGCAATTCAATTAGGAAGTTGCTCGATTCACTCCCAAAGGAATGGAGCTTGAAATTCGTGATGGTCAGAAAGGACTATATGATCAATCCAATGACTTTGTCAGATGTGATAAATACCTTAAAGTCGTATGAAATGGATGTCACAAAGGGAGAGATGAATCAAGTTGGTTACGTTCCATTATCAAGTCCACCAACATCAACGTCTAAAAACATGCCTACAAAAGGATTTGTGGTAGTAACAGATGAAAATGAGACTGCTGAAACACAAGCACCAAAGGCATTTGGGGAGGATTGTGACTGGGGTGAAGAAGTTGCGGTTGCAGAAGTCGACAACAACAAAGCTCTTATGGCAAAGACTAGTACCAAGGCTGCTCCTTTGGAGACCAACTCAAAGGCAAGTTCTTATGCAAGTACTCCCAATGGAGCTGAGTTGATCAATACTAGACTTAAGAGCATGGTGAGCCAAGAGCAGGATGTGGGTGAAAAAGGCAAGAAGGAAGCTAAGGAAGAAACATTGATTGCTAAAAAGACTGAAAGCAACAAGACTGGAGAAGGCAACATGACAGATAAAGCTGTGAATGAGGAATCAAACAAAGATCATGCGGAGAAGGATTTGGTAAAAAGTATTCCTCTTGAAATCAAAACAAAACTGTGCACACCAAGGTGTGTCACAGCAGTTGCCTACTGTTTGTCCCACAATCAAAAAGTTTTAAGAGAAAGAGATGATATTCAAAAAATCAACAATGAAATGAAAGAAAATGAGTTAGCATATCAACGAAAGTTAAGTGCAACTCTCGCTAAAATGCAAACACTCAAAGAGTTTGTTCTCAGAAAAGATTTTTTAATAAATGACCTAACAACAAAATTGGAAAAATCAAGAAATGAAACAAATCATCTTCAAATTATTGTGGACAAATGGAATGTAAGCAAGCAGGCTCACGCTGACCTAGTAGATTGTTCAAGACAATCTTTTGTTAAAGATGGAATTGGATATAAAGATAAAAATGGGATCGAAAGATCTTTATTTTTACCCCTGAGCCAAAGTGAATATATACCAATTCCAAAACCTCATCCTAAAAATGATCTGTGTGAAAAGGAATGTGTCGAATCTGAGTCTAATACCAACATGATTAAAAGCAATGCAAATGTGACCCAAAAGGCGGATGTGGAAGATGATGACAGTTGTGGTGGAAAGACTTTGGGGTTAGGTCACCCAGGAGCCAGTTACTCTACAGTTAATTGGTTTATTTGGAATAACGATAAAACAAGCACTGTTTTAAATTCTGCTGACTGTACTAGACTTAATCTTGATTCGAATGGTGTGGTAAATGTTTGTGATAGGCAGAAACCTATCTTACGTTTTGATGTTTGTCATGATGATATTGTGCATGAATGTGCTGATTTAAAATCTGCATTTTGTGATGATAAAACTATTTGTGCTCCACCTGTTTTTGTGCCCACTTTTAAAAATAATAGGTTTGGAAAGTTTTTAACTGAAGAAATTCCAGAGTTTACTCCGTCAACATCATGCAACGATGATTCACAAAGTGATTCGGAGTTTCGTTCATCTAGAGAATGGGAAAGCTCAAATGACTCAGAAACTTCAGTGTCAGAACTTGATGATAGAGTTGAAACTACAAATCAAGTCCATCAAGATTCACCGGAAGAAGATTTGTTTATAGAATATTGCTCAACTTCAGATGATGAATCAGTGATGAATGAAAATCACAAGGGGTCAAAGATCACAAAGTCAAAAGGTGTTGTAAAACCAAATGCTTCTCAACAAGCCGAATCAAGTTCAAAACAATCTACATCCCTAGTTGCATCACACGGGACAATAAAGCATCAAAAGCCATTCAAAGCTTGCTTTAGGTGTGGCAAAGAAGGTCATGTGCTCAAGCAATGTCCAGAACGACACAATCCAGACGGTAAAGGCAATGCGGATTGCTTCTCCGGATCAAAGGATAAAATGCACACATCTTTGAATGTTAGGATGATACATATTCCATCAAGATCTCTACATGTGAAGCCGGTTTCACATGATTCAAAGATGAAAAGGACCAAAACATCAAATCCACAATCTAATCCTCCGGGTCTTAAATAGAAAATTGTTTCAAAAATTAAATCTTTTACAACCAATTTTTTAAAACCAACACAGGTTTGGCGAATCAAACCAAAAGTTGAAAAAGAAACTAATGAGGGAAAAGATACGGTGTTTCAAGAAGCTAGTTATATTGATGAAAAAGGACAAACCAGGACCACGATGGCCTGGGTTCCACTCTCTAATTAATTTACTCATGAGTGCAGGAACTACCATGGAGGATTGTTAGTAACACGGTTAGTAACAGTGGTTGTTCCAAGAATAGGTTTGGAGCGGAAATCTCACAGTTTTGGTTATGGTATCTAACCTGATTGCACAATTGACACCGTTGTCACACACTCATTTTCTTGCTAACATATGTTTATGTGTGTCTGATATGGAAGACTTTATTTTTTATGTAATTTAAAAAAGGGGGGGGGGACTGTACAAAAAATAAAAGTTTAGGGGGAGTATGAAAATATAGTCTCGACCATGAGATATGATTATTGCAAATAATCTTGATCTTATATGGGAAATGATAGGAACTAACTTGTTTATGTCTGCACATGAATAGGATCTGAAGGACGTTACAACTACAAGTTAATGATGTGTCGGTAGGTTCAGCCTTCAAGTTGAGTAAACTGCTATAAGGTGAATAATAATAAATCTACATGAAAAGCTGGATTCCCACTGTGTTTTAGGTCTGCACAAGCTGAGTCCAGTCATACATAGGTTGAGAGATTAAAAGACACATAAAATTTTGTGCATATATTATTCAAAAGACACCTAAGAGTGCAGGCTACCAATGCGGGCCAACAAATTAAGTGAGCACCAAAAGACACGCAATGTTAGTGACGTGCAAATATATATTAATAGCTCAACAATCAGATGATCAACTTCTCTGCTTATGGAAACATAGACCTGAAGCTCTCATCATCTGATTGAAATAATGATCATCTTCTCTGCTTATGGAAACATAGACCTGAAGCTCTCATCATTATATCTCGATAAACCTTGAGGATTGGTAGGCTTATACCTAGCACAAGTGGGGTCCACAAAATATTCATGAATATTACCAAAAACATGATAATCTCATCACCAAACGTATGTTGAAAGACGAGAGGCATGGACTTAAGAGGATAAACATACCGACAATCGTTCTTGGGTTGTAGCTATCCTCAAGAAAGTTGAAACGTGGCTAGGCTTTTCAAGTTAGTGTGATCCCATATCTGATCCCTTCTATCTCGAAGGTTGATGGTTGTTTAAAAAAAAGGGATTAAAAAAAACAAAAAAAATACCAAATATATATATATATATATATATATATATATATATATATATATTTGTGTACAGTTGTTTTTAAGTCTTCCATGTCACATTATTTGTGTCTCAAGCCATTTGAGATACTTACCTGATTGCACACCACAGATGTATACGGTTTTGTCTGTATGTTGAATTTATCTAAAGAAAATTCGGAGTTGTGTTTGTGATTGTGGATAGGTTTCTTCGACTACTTGCTGCAATGATGGCCGATCATCAGTTGAGCAAGATACCAAACCAAAGCACCTGTTTCCTCAAGTTTGCAGAAGACACCAAGATAGGAATCCTCCTCCTACGTCTTTTAAACCACTCAAGCTACCGAGAGTTGAAAAAGTTTGTTCTTGATTTTCAAAGATGATGCATGCAAAAAGGGGGAGATTGTGAGATATGAGTACTCAAAGAACAAAGTGACAAGAATACCTATGCAAAGAAAATACGGAAAGCATCAGTCTAGGGGGAGTATTGTTGGGTACCGGATTTGAGACTGAAGCTTCCTAAATTGAAGATCACAGTATGTAGAGATTGACGATTCTGAAGATGATACAAGATATTGATAACTTTAGACTAAGGGGGAGATTGTTGGGTCTAAATTTGGTAGTCTAATGTTATCAACAAGTTAAAGTCAACAAGTCAAAGTTTGGTCAACAAAAGTCAAAGTCAAACGAGTCGCGGTCAACACGTAAGGCGACTCGAGAAATCCAGATAATAGATCGATGAGTGAAGCTCAAGTTATGATCAAGAAAGACGTTATGGATAATAAATATATTTTGTTTAGACAAAATATATTTATTACTTTAGAATGGTTTTCTTGTTTAGTGAGTGTTTTAGTATTTTGTTAACCCTAGGGACCTAGATGTAATTAGCCTAAGTGTATTGGGCTATAAATAGATAGAGATTAGGGTTTTACTATCAACACACACTCTAAAGAGATTTGGGAGCTTTATTGTTTTTATCATTTGCTAATCAATTTAGTGGGTTTTATTGTCATATTCTTGTGTGTGTTCATCTTTTTAATCATCAAAATCAGATTTAGCTCAAAATCGATCCTATAATTTGGTATCAGAGCTTGGTACTCGAATTTGGGATTTAACCATCAACAAATTCATAACTAAAATCTGATTTTTGTTGAAGTTTTTTTGGGTTTTCACCTTTATCTACTTTTTCTTTCAAATCTAGATCTGAAAAAGTTTAAAAGTGTTGTTTGTTTATTGAGGGTTGATCACGGTGTGTTTATAAAGATTTAGAATGGTCTTTTAAATCATTTTGAGGTGTTTCAGATCTGTTCAGAAGGGTTTGCTGCGTACTTATTTTCCGGTGATTTTTCCTGTGACTTTAATTTTTCCGGCGTATTTACCAAAGGCGACTTTGGGGTCAGTGACTTTGTATCCTGCGACTTTGTCACGGTGTTTATAAACTTTTCAGCGTCTTTTTTGTCCGGCCATTTTCAGGCCTGCGTAGTTAAAAAAAAGGAAGAAGAAGTGAAAGAGAACTTTTATTTTAACATTTTAGATCTGTTGTAAACCGAACCACAAAGCACCACCGGTCAGACCACCTCCGGCCACCGCCTCCACCCAGATCTGTCAACTCCACCCAACCACCACCTTAAAACCACAGCCAAACCAGACATAAAAATCGTCAACTCCACCCAACCACCACCTTAAAACCACAGCCAAACCAGACATAAAAATCGTCAACTCCACCCAACCACCACCTTAAAACCACAAAACCACCTACCTAAAATAAGCCGACCTACCACATCCTTCTTACCACCTGCTCGATTTTCCATATAGTTTCTCGTACACTCCGATCACCACCGTACTTCTTACACGTCAGAAAACGACATAACCTGCCAGCTACCACTCGAACCTACTACCTCCGTACATCACCATTTACACCCGTCAACCACCACCCTATCTCTATTCATAATTTTCGTGTTCTTGTTTTGATGAGGTGAGTGTTCGTTGTAGAAAGAGAGTCTTAAGAATTGGGATAACTTTGTGTGTGTGTCTTTGTATTTCGTTGAGAGAGGCATAGAGGCATTGTAGATGGTGTTTGTTTAGGAAAGAGAAACCAGAGATAGGATAGAGAGAGGGTTAATGGTTGCGTGGATTTGAGTCTATAATTCAAATCATTCACGTGAATTTGAAAGTAGTACATACCTCAACTGAATTAAAAAATAAAGAGAGACAGTACAAATCTCTAGCTGGATCACACCTCCACAAAAATTTGTCTTGGGAACATATAAATTAAAAAAAACAAAAAAAAACAAAAACGCATAGCATATAATTTTGACGTTCTTAGATTAGAAGTCCACAAAACATTAATTAAATTCTTAGATTTTAATTGAGTGGAGTACAAATTTTTGGATAGACTAAGTTTTGAGTTGCACTCTCATTTGGTTTTAATTTAAAATTAGTTTTCTAAAAATAATAAATTATTTTCAATTCTACAATCTTGAATGGGCCGCAAAATAAATATTTTTATGACATGATATATTCATATATTTTTTGGGGTTTTGAGAAGATTTGTTTGGATTAAAAAAATTTATTACAAGTTTAAATTTGATTGGGTGGTTAACGTTTTATTTGGACCTACACATTTTAAAACTTGTAGAATACAAAGAAAAGAGTCAATTCCATTGTTTTTTTTTTATTGTGATCCAAACCAGATTTTGAGGAGTTAAAAAAAATAGGAAGGGGGAGTTAAAAAAAAATGCCATTAAGCAACATGAGACCAATAACCCAAGCGGAACTTGAAACCGAGACTGCAACCTTACCTCCACCAAAATTGAAGGGTGCTCAGGACTACGGGACTTGGAAAAACAGGATGAAATGATTTTATTTTGTCAATGATCACACTCAGTGGACTTCTATTCAACTTGGGCCACATATCCCAATAAGAACTACTGATGCTGGAGATGTGTACAGTGATGATCCATCAACCTTCACAGAACTTGACAAGCAGTTGATTCAACGTGATCACAAAGCTTACAGTGCTCTTACCATGGCTCTATCAAATGATATTTTTAACATATTTGAAGAGTATACCACTGCTCAATCTCTGTGGTTTGCTCTTAGTGATTACTATGAAGGAAATGCTGACATGATTCAGAAGAAGCAAGACTTGGTTCAAAAGGAGTATGACATGTTTAGAAGCATTCGTGGTGAAAGTTTAACTAGCCACATCGATCGTTTCATGAATATGCTCACAAAGATGAAGAAAGTCGGGATTCCTGTTAACAACCGCAATTCAATTAGGAAGTTGCTCGATTCACTCCCAAAGGAATGGAGCTTGAAATTCGTGATGGTCAGAAAGGACTATATGATCAATCCAATGACTTTGTCAGATGTGATAAATACCTTAAAGTCGTATGAAATGGATGTCACAAAGGGAGAGATGAATCAAGTTGGTTACGTTCCATTATCAAGTCCACCAACATCAACGTCTAAAAACATGCCTACAAAAGGATTTGTGGTAGTAACAGATGAAAATGAGACTTCTGAAACACAAGCACCAAAGGCATTTGGGGAGGATTGTGACTGGGGTGAAGAAGTTGCGGTTGCAGAAGTCAACAACAACAAAGCTCTTATGGCAAAGACTAGTACCAAGGCTGCTCCTTTGGAGACCAACTCAAAGGCAAGTTCTTATGCAAGTACTCCCAATGGAGCTGAGTTGATCAATACTAGACTTAAGAGCATGGTGAGCCAAGAGCAGGATGTGGGTGAAAAAGGCAAGAAGGAAGCTAAGGAAGAAACATTGATTGCTAAAAAGACTGAAAGCAACAAGACTGGAGAAGGCAACATGACAGATAAAGCTGTGAATGAGGAATCAAACAAAGATCATGCGGAGAAGGATTTGGTAAAAAGTATTCCTCTTGAAATCAAAACAAAACTGTGCACACCAAGGTGTGTCACAGCAGTTGCCTACTGTTTGTCCCACAATCAAAAAGTTTTAAGAGAAAGAGATGATATTCAAAAAATCAACAATGAAATGAAAGAAAATGAGTTAGCATATCAACAAAAGTTAAGTGCAACTCTCGCTAAAATGCAAACACTCAAAGAGTTTGTTCTCAGAAAAGATTTTTTAATAAATGACCTAACAACAAAATTGGAAAAATCAAGAAATGAAACAAATCATCTTCAAATTATTGTGGACAAATGGAATGTAAGCAAGCAGGCTCACGCTGACCTAGTAGATTGTTCAAGACAATCTTTTGTTAAAGATGGAATTGGATATAAGGATAAAAATGGGATCGAAAGATCTTTATTTTTACCCCTGAGCCAAAGTGAATATATACCAATTCCAAAACCTCATCCTAAAAATGATCTGTGTGAAAAGGAATGTGTCGAATCTGAGTCTAATACCAACATGATTAAAAGCAATGCAAATGTGACCCAAAAGGCGGATGTGGAAGATGATGACAGTTGTGGTGGAAAGACTTTGGGGTTAGGTCACCCAGGAGCCAGTTACTCTACAGTTAATTGGTTTATTTGGAATAACGATAAAACAAGCACTGTTTTAAATTCTGCTGACTGTACTAGACTTAATCTTGATTCAAATGGTGTGGTAAATGTTTGTGATAGGCAGAAACCTATCTTACGTTCTGATGTTTGTCATGATGATATTGTGCATGAATGTGCTGATTTAAAATCTGCATTTTGTGATGATAAAACTATTTGTGCTCCACCTGTTTTTGTGCCCACTTTCAAAAATAATAGGTTTGGAAAGTTTTTAACTGAAGAAATTCCAGAGTTTACTCCGTCAACATCATGCAACGATGATTCACAAAGTGATTCGGAGTTTCGTTCATCTAGAGAATGGGAAAGCTCAAATGACTCAGAAACTTCAGTGTCAGAACTTGATGATAGAGTTGAAACTACAAATCAAGTCCATCAAGATTCACCGGAAGAAGATTTGTTTATAGAAAGTCAACAGGCGATTATGAGGGCTAATCGCCTATACCATAGGCGATTAGGTCATGTGGTATGCATTTTTGGAGTTTATTAGGCGATTAGGTCGTAAGACATGCAATTCAGGGTTTAACTAGCAATTAGGATCGTAATCGCATGAAATGAAGGCATTTAGACCCCCAATCGCCTATACTATAGGCGATTAGGCTCCCATATAAGGCGATTGGGTTCCCAATCGCCTATAGCATAGGCGATTAGGGTCCCCAATCACCCCCAGCAGTTCTGTTCCGGTTTTTCGCGCGTTTAACCCTCCAAATCAGATCTGGAACGTGTGGAAACACCAAATATCGATCATACAACATTATCAAACATATTTCACGCAAAACCCCTAGCTTATCATCGTCCTACCAGTCCCGAATGCAAGCCTTTTCTCAAAATAGTATACTTAGCATGAAAACATCACATCAACATGCATAACTTTACCCTAAATAGCAAATACTCAGATTTCATCATGTTATCACATTGTCCGATCATCCCCTACTGTTCTAGCATCACTCTACAACAAACCCTAACATCAAACAATTAGCAAGACACCTCATATTATCCAAAATCATTCAAATTCATTCAAATGGGTCAAATACTCAATATTCACAATACACCTCTAAAATCATCCAAACTCTTAAGACATCAT
Organism: Ambrosia trifida; assembly: GCA_028751855.1. Classification (NCBI taxonomy): domain Eukaryota; kingdom Viridiplantae; phylum Streptophyta; class Magnoliopsida; order Asterales; family Asteraceae; genus Ambrosia; species Ambrosia trifida. The sequence goes on along the minus strand of CM054131.1, from coordinate 77,254,830 downwards.
CATCCTATCATAAACAAGCTGTAATCACCTTGATAACATGATAACAATCCTTTTTGAATCATAAAAATCCTATCTTTTAAACATATACAACACATATAACATGCATAATGGTTTGGACTTGTTTAAAAATGATTTTCATAGGTTTTCAAAGACACAAATGTTTATAAACCAGGTCTGGACCTTTAGGGAGTAAAACACAATCATATAAAGGTTTGGGGATGAAGAACACACCTTGGTTTTATGAGGATTTGATGTGTAAGGCTTGAAAATGAGTGTTTTGATGCTAAAACGTGTTCCAGAGGGTGTTTGGGAGTTGGGATATGTTATGAAACGGCTAGGGTTGCATTAGAGGTGTTTTGGAGGTCAAGGGTGGTATTTATAGGCGTTTCTAGTCGTTTAGAACACATCAGGCGATTATGGCTCCTAATCGCCTATAGCTATAGGCGATTAGGGCCTAATCGCCCAAGGAAAACCCCTACTCGCCTTCCCTATAGGCGATTACAGAGGATAATCGCCTACAGCCTTTGCATAATCGCCTATAGGGTCTGATTCAGCGTATTTGGCGCGTTAAACTCCGTTTTAACATATGTTAACATGTTTTCACATACCGACAAGTCACATAAGGATTATAAACACATAATACATGTAAACAAACACATTCACACTCGTTCACCAATTCCCGGGATTCGAGACTCGTGTTTCTACTAAGGTTTGACGATTCCACGAATCGTCCATCCTTGCATACTTGGTTAAATGGCCGACATCTAACGATCCTCTAGATTGTACTAATGACTCCCGAACTATAACACGACTTAACCGACCTAGTTAAGTATACTGTACACGTGACTCGCTAAGGTAGACTTTGACTCAAACCACGTTATTAACCTGAGTTTGCCGGGTGTCACATCATCCCCATGTTAAAAGAATTTTCGTCCCGAAAATTAGCACAAGTCAAAAAGAAAACGACAAAGAATAGGAACCAAAAGAGAAAATTTACCCGAGTTGTCACATCATCCCCACGTTAAAAGGAATCTCGCCCCGAGATTCATTCAGCTGCGGTAGTAACATGTCTCGATTCAAAAGCGCGCTTAGGAAAGAGGTGAGGATACTTGGACATCATTTGATCCTCGCGTTCCCAAGTGTATTCCGGTCCACGGTTCGAGTTCCAGCGAACTTTAACAATACGGATTTTACTCCGACGAAGGCTACGAATCTTGTAATCGAGGATTTCAATAGGTTCTTCCACAATGCGAAGACGATCGTCAACCCTGATCTCTTCTAGTGGAACAATAAGAGATTCGTCAGCCAGGCACTTTTTCAAGTTAGACACGTGGAAGACGTTGTGCACATTACCGAGCTCCGCCGGTAAATCAAGTCGATATGCCACCGGTCCAATCCGTTCCAGGATTGCAAACGGTCCAACGTACTGAGGGTTAAGTTTGCCACACTTTCCAAAGCGTATGACGCCCTTCCATGGTGAAACTTTCAGGAGCACCCTGTCCCCAACCTGGAACTCTAAAGGTTTGCGACGTCGATCAGCATAACTCTTTTGCCGATCCCGCGCCGCTGCCAAACGATTACGAATCTGCACGATCTTTTCCGAAGTCTCGTACACTAGCTCAGGCCCAGTGAGTTGGCTCTCACCCACCTCAGCCCAACAAAGAGGAGATCGGCATTTCTGTCCGTACAGTGCCTCGAACGGAGCTGCCTTGATACTCGCATGGTAACTGTTGTTATAGGAAAACTCCACTAACGGCAGGTGAATCTCCCAAGTCTTGCCAAAATCAATCACACATGCCCGATGTAACACCCCAACCGATGGCGGAAACATCGGGATGTCACGTATTGATGATTGTTCTGTAGCTCATGGTGAATAATAGATTCCATTAAATGATTTAAATGAATTACTTACAATAGTTCTAGAATTTGTATATCAAGTTGAATAAAACTATACACATATCTCCAAGCATCAATTCAAATCTTCAAGCAATTAGAACCTGAAACATGTTAAGTTTGAAAATATTTTGGGTCAACAAAAGTTGGTGAGAGTTACATAGGTTTTTGATAATTGAATAAAAATGTTGTGCAATTCATGTGTCATGTCAATCTAGCCCATATGTGAGAACATACTAGAAATAAATCGAGTGCATAACCAACCCTGATGACTATTATAATATGATACATCCCATACGCTCATGGTTCACTTGAATATGTTATACGATAACAAACACCCACGCTACCTTTGTAGGAGGCACGTATCCGGGTGGGATTGTCAGTCCAATAGATCTATCAATGTATACCGTCGGCTTGTACGGAGTTAATGATTATGCTAGAATGGTGCTTACTCTAATCATGCTCAAGACATAATGCAACATAGAAAACACATAGACACATTGATGATTGAATTGCATAAATGATGTTGTAACATGTTTCACCCCAAAAATGGTGATAAATAGAAAAGGGGCTATGTAAAACTCACCTTGGTAAAGTGTTATATCTGTTGGAAAATTTGGATAATTGTGTTGCCCAAATGTATCAAGTATCACCCTATAATAAGGTAATAAATATGTCTAAGTCTACCAAGTCTACAAATGTATAAGTTCTAGGGCTTCGAATTGGGGATAAATGCATGTTTGATTATTATTAAAAATATTCGACAATTGAGAGAAATTTAGTAAATAACTGACCAAAAATCTTTTTATTAGTTTTAAATCTAAGATAGTCACAAGAATGTGTTTAAAGTATAAAAATAATTTTTACAAAATTATTTACCTTAAAATAGATTTTTAAAATCTATTTATTACAAATTGACAAACTTTAACTTTAATATTTAAAAATACTAAAATTAAAGAATTATTAGTTTAAAAATTATATTTCTGTTCTAAATGATCAGAAATAATTTGTATAAAATTTTGGTGCAAAAATATTAAAAATTGGATTTATTATGATTTAATTATGATTAAAACTAACAAAAAAATTGATTAAAAATATTAAATAAATGATTTTTCTGAAATAAAAATCATTTCAGAAAAGTTTATTGTTATGAAAACTTTGAATAATTTTTGTGGAAATTAATAAGATCGTTTTGATATTTTAATCGATTTTTATAAATAAAATAGAATAAACTTGATTTATTTATTAAATATATTAAATAAGTTAATTTTTGAAAACTAAAAATTGTGGGTGAAACCTTTACATTAGATTAATACAAGATAATTTTTGTAGAATTTTTTTAGAAGTTTTGGTATTTAAAAAAATGAATTTAAAAAAAAAATATAAGTATTGTATAATTAAAGTTTGAAAAGAAAATAAACACACAAAAAAAGAAATCGCTGTTGCCGAGGATCGAACCCTCGTGGGCCGGTCCAGGGACACCAAGCGCAACCACTTGGTCTAGACCAGTGGTTGTGTCTGATTTCAGTTCGTTTAATACTTAAGGTTTATACGTGATACTTGTTCTTCCCCAATTCTTCATATGCGAGCCCTAGATTTCCCAATCAGACGATTCTCACAGCGTTAACCAATTTAAACATGGGGCTAATATTGTGCAATCGCCGATCAACAAAACCCACAACAAAGATTACACTTACAATACAGAAACAAGCTCGATTGGTGAGTCAACGTCTCGGTCAAAACACGAACAGAAAACAAATGACAAGAGGTTGGATAATGGAAATTGGAGGTTGAGGGAGATTGAGTGGCGAGTTGGGACTGCTCGCAGATGGCCAATTTATAGTGTAAAGCTCTGGATCGAAGGAATGGTAAGTGTTGACCAACATTGAATGTATACGCGTGAAATAGGTTTAATTGGTATCAATTAATCGTTAATAGACGTGTATTCTGGTCATAGATGGCCGATGATCGTGTATTCTTACCATATATGTGTGATTGATTGCTAAATTAGTGATTTGGTCAAACAAAACATGTATTCTTCTGCTGCTACTGCTGTTCGCGATCAGTCAAGAAGGAGAAAAGGGGAATAGAAGTGGGTTAAATATAAATAAAGCTGGGTTAATATCAATTGAAGGGTGTGGCCCAGGTGGTAGACGCGTGTGTTTGTGTGTGGCGTGATCCCGGTTCGAGACCCGGCTGAGGCAAATATTTTGTTTCTTTTTTTACACAGCAAGGGAGAGGGGTGAGGGGTTTGGGCCGGTTCCTGGTGGGCCGGGATTTACTAGGGTTGGGCTGGGCTCTGGGTTTTAAAGGCAACAAGGAGGACTTGGGCTTTGTTTTGTTGGGTTAAGGGGGTTTAATCAAACATTATAGTTATTATTATTATTATTATTTATTTTTATTACATATATATATATATATATAATTATCATGGTATTATAGTTTAAAATGTCACAAAATATATAATAAAACTTGTCGTTTTTATCCGTACATTTATTTACGCGAAATGTTACAGTCTCCCCTACTTTTAGGAACTTCGTCCCGAAGTTAAAGGAAGACACTAGGTTAGCAATTGGTCGACTACCGAAAACCTTGATAAAATTCCTCACTACCTTAATGTACCTGTAAATTCATGGTTACGTTCCGGACCGTAATTACCAATTTATCTTACATTAGGGTTTTGCGCCCTTTTATGACTCTATTGATTGTTGAGCAGGTCTGATAGTCTCCACCAGTCGTTGAGCAGGTGGTAGGGCCTCTCCCGACTGTTGGAAAGACATGATGACCTCTACCAATCGTTAAGTAGGTTGTTTGGTAGTCAACTAACTGTCGTACAAGTAAGCAAGTATGATCATAGATATAGCAATTAGTTCACATTCAAACAAGCATGCACACAGATGTTATAATAATACTCGAATTTTTATTAATAATAATGTCAATACAGGGAATTAAAGAGAAAAATAGACATCATTCAGATGGTAGAGTTTGTTGTTAAGTAGCTGGAGGGTCTCAAGTGGGTTATTTGGAGCATCAAGAGCGTTTGTAGCAGGGATTCGGCAAGTGTCCGCAAGATGTCCATACCTTTGACAATTGGTACACTGACGGCAGGGCACTTGGGTTGGATGGTGATACTGGCAGGTGTCACACTTAGGTAGCTTCCCGCGGTATTGTTTCTTGTTGGGTGGGGTAGTGGTGTCTTTTGCAAAATTTCTGGCCTTGCGCTTTCCGTTGGTTGAGGCCTCAGTTTTGATTTTAACGGCAGGTTGGGGAGTATCTTTTGCAACAGTTTTCTTCTCCCCTTTTCGGGTCAGGGTTCCTGCCTTTACATGGTTATCTGTTGAGGTGGCAGTCAACCGCTTTGCTTCTTCCAAAGTAGCCGAGTTGGTGGGTTGATTAGGGTTTGGGGTCTCGCGACATGTGTTGACCAGATGGCCATACCTACCACAATTGGTGCACAAGCGACACGCTGAAACAGTGGGATGATGTCGATTGCATGTGTCACACAATGGAAAGTTTCTTGTGTAAGGCTTCTTGTTAGAAACTTGGGTAGTGAGGTTTACATCAGAATCCCTGGTCTTACGTTTCTGATTCTTGGTAGTTAATGCGGCCACAATACTTGTTTTCTTGTTTTTCCGAACTAAGGTCCTGTTATTTCCAACGCCATTTCCATTGCCGTTCCCATTCATTTGGATGTCTTGGCCAATAAGTTAGAAACCAGAGTTGTGATTTGTTGCGCCAATTGTTGGGAAATAATCGTAGCTAGTTGGGCATCACTCCCATTAATGTGGTTAGTGTTGTGGTCGTTGCTATTCACTTCATCTTGATTGTCACCATTGTTAAGGAGAGTGCTGCGACGTGGAGACATGATCTGTAAGGGACACAATGAAGTTTTTAATGAGGCATGAAGTGTATGAGGTAATATAAGGAATGTAATCATTTATTCATTAACAAATAAACGAAAACGTTGACTTATCAAAGATTCTAAATTCTAATAACATAAGAAGACGTGCTTTAGCATATAAGTGAACACTCATCCCGAGAATTCCCAGGTAGGCATCCGGGTCCCTCGTCTGATTGGGATATATGCGCAATGCCAGCCTAGACAGAAGACTCAGAATACAGGCGTTCACCCTTCCAGATTGCACGTGTTCGTTATTAAAATTTAGAACTTCGACGAGATCTCAAGGGGGTTCAGGTTAAACCTGAGGAATTTGTCCTATTAGTCTAAGAGTAGATCCACTGACAGAGAGCAACCTTCTTGTAGGAATGAAAGTAGGGATAAGAAGTAGGAGGAAGATAGAGAATAGCAAGTAAAAGAAGCAAGTACTTGTTAAATCCTATGGTTATAGACTAGATTATTTTTCTAATAACCTAATTCCCTATAACCATGGCTCTGATACCAATCTGTAACACCCCAACCGATGGCGGAAACATCGGGATGTCACGTATTGATGATTGTTCTGTAGCTCATGGTGAATAATAGATTCCATTAAATGATTTAAATGAATTACTTACAATAGTTCTAGAATTTGTATATCAAGTTGAATAAAACTATACACATATCTCCAAGCATCAATTCAAATCTTCAAGCAATTAGAACCTAAAACATGTTAAGTTTGAAAATATTTTGGGTCAACAAAAGTTGGTGAGAGTTACATAGGTTTTTGATAATTGAATAAAAATGTTGTGCAATTCATGTGTCATGTCAATCTAGCCCATATGTGAGAACATACTAGAAATAAATCGAGTGCATAACCAACCCTGATGACTGTTATAATATGATACATCCCATACGCTCATGGTTCACTTGAATATGTTATACGATAACAAACACCCACGCTACCTTTGTAGGAGGCACGTATCCGGGTGGGATTGTCAGTCCAATAGATCTATCAATGTATACCGTCGGCTTGTACGGAGTTAATGATTATGCTAGAATGGTGCTTACTCTAATCATGCTCAAGACATAATGCAACATAGAAAACACATAGACACATTGATGATTGAATTGCATAAATGATGTTGTAACATGTTTCACCCCAAAAATGGTGATAAATAGAAAAGGGGCTATGTAAAACTCACCTTGGTAAAGTGTTATATCTGTTGGAAAATTTGGATAATTGTGTTGCCCAAATGTATCAAGTATCACCCTATAATAAGGTAATAAATATGTCTAAGTCTACCAAGTCTACAAATGTATAAGTTCTAGGGCTTCGAATTGGGGATAAATGCTTGTTTGATTATTATTAAAAATATTCGACAATTGAGAGAAATTTAGTAAATAACTAACCAAAAATCTTTTTATTAGTTTTAAATCTAAGATAGTCACAAGAATGTGTTTAAAGTATAAAAATAATTTTTACAAAATTATTTTCCTTAAAATAGATTTTTAAAATCTATTTATTACAAATTGACAAACTTTAACTTTAATATTTAAAAATACTAAAATTAAAGAATTATTAGTTTAAAAATTATATTTCTGTTCTAAATGATCAGAAATAATTTGTATAAAATTTTGGTGCAAAAATATTAAAAATTGGATTTATTATGATTTAATTATGATTAAAACTAACAAAAAAATTGATTAAAAATATTAAATAAATGATTTTTCTGAAATAAAAATCATTTCAGAAAAGTTTATTGTTATGAAAACTTAGAATAATTTTTGTGGAAATTAATAAGATCGTTTTGATATTTTAATCGATTTTTATAAATAAAATAGAATAAACTTGATTTATTTATTAAATATATTAAATAAATTAATTTTTGAAAACTAAAAATTGTGGGTGAAACCTTTACATTAGATTAATACAAGATAATTTTTGTAGAATTTTTTTAGAAGTTTTGGTATTTAAAAAAAAATGAATTTTAAAAAAAAAATATAAGTATTGTATAATTAAAGTTTGAAAAGAAAATAAACACACAAAAAAAAGAACTCGCTGTTGCCGAGGATCGAACCCTCGTGGGCCGGTCCAGGGACACCAAGCGCAACCACTTGGTCTAGACCAGTGGTTGTGTCTGATTTCAGTTCGTTTAATACTTAAGGTTTATACGTGATACTTGTTCTTCCCCAATTCTTCATATGCGAGCCCTAGATTTCCCAATCAGACGATTCTCACAGCGTTAACCCATTTAAACATGGGGCTAATATTGTGCAATCGCCGATCAACAAAACCCACAACAAAGATTACACTTACAATACAGAAACAAGCTCGATTGGTGAGTCAACGTCTCGGTCAAAACACGAACAGAAAACAAATGACAAGAGGTTGGATAATGGAAATTGGAGGTTGAGGGAGATTGAGTGGCGAGTTGGGACTGCTCGCAGATGGCCAATTTATAGTGTAAAGCTCTGGATCGAAGGAATGGTAAGTGTTGACCAACATTGAATGTATACGCGTGAAATAGGTTTAATTGGTATCAATTAATCGTTAATAGACGTGTATTCTGGTCATAGATGGCCGATGATCGTGTATTCTTACCATATATGTGTGATTGATTGCTAAATTAGTGATTTGGTCAAACAAAACATGTATTCTTCTGCTGCTACTGCTGTTCGCGATCAGTCAAGAAGGAGAAAAGGGGAATAGAAGTGGGTTAAATATAAATAAAGCTGGGTTAATATCAATTGAAGGGTGTGGCCCAGGTGGTAGACGCGTGTGTTTGTGTGTGGCGTGATCCCGGTTCGAGACCCGGCTGAGGCAAATATTTTGTTTCTTTTTTTACACAGCAAGGGAGAGGGGTGAGGGGTTTGGGCCGGTTCCTGGTGGGCCGGGATTTACCAGGGTTGGGCTGGGCTCCGGGTTTTAAAGGCAACAAAGAGGACTTGGGCTTTGTTTTGTTGGGTTAAGGGGGTTTAATCAAACATTATAGTTATTATTATTATTATTATTTATTTTTATTACATATATATATATATATATATATATATATATATATAATTATCATGGTATTATAGTTTAAAATGTCACAAAATATATAATAAAACTTGTCGTTTTTATCCGTACATTTATTTACGCGAAATGTTACACCCGAAGCATGTCTTCCAATGTTTGAATTGTTCGTTCACTCTGCCCGTCAGTTTGTGGGTGATAAGCTGTACTCATGTCCAGCTGGGTACCCAAGGCTTTGTGTAAGGACTTCCAAAAATGCGAAGTGAAATGAGAATCACGATCTGAAATGATAGAAACTGGCACCCCGTGCTTAGAAACAACCTCCTTAAGGTAAAGGCGAGCCAAACGATCCATAGTGTCGGTTTCTTTAATGGCAAGAAAATGGGCTGACTTCGTCAACCGATCCACAATCACCCATATCTTATCACAACCACTAGGTGACTTAGGTAATTTAGTGACAAAGTCCATCGTGATCCTTTCCCACTTCCATTCTGGAATTTCTGGCTGCTGCAGGAGACCAGAAGGCTTCTGATATTCCACCTTGACCTTGGCACAGGTCAAGCATTTGCTCACGTAGGAGGCAATGTCAGCCTTCATGTTTGGCCACCAGTAGAGTACCTTTAGGTCTTGGTACATCTTGTCTGAGCCAGGGTGAATGGAATACCGGGATTTGTGAGCTTCATCCAAAACAAGCTCCCGAAATCCCCCGAATAACGGAACCCATATGCGTTCTGCGAAGTAATGCAAGCCGTCAGGCCTTTGCTCGAGGTGTTTATCAGCACCGTGCATAGTCTCAGCTTTAAGGTTTCCCTCCTTCAAAGCCTCTAGTTGTGCAGGACGGATTTGGTCGGGAAGAGAAGAGTGGATAGTGAGTTGCAACGCCCGAACACGACGTGGGTTTGCTGATTCCTTCCGGCTCAAGGCGTCTGCCACCACATTCGCCTTGCCAGGATGGTACTTAATGGTGCAATCATAGTCGTTCAGGAGTTCAACCCAGCGACGCTGTCGCATGTTCAGGTGTTGTTGGTCGAAAATATGCTGGAGACTCTTGTGATCGGTATAAACGGTGCATTTGGTACCGTACAAGTAATGCCTCCAAATTTTCAACGTGAAAACTACTGCACCCAGTTCCAGGTCATGAGTAGTGTAGTTCTTCTCATGAACTTTGAGTTGACGAGAAGCATAAGCAATAACCTTCCCGCGCTGCATCAACACGCAACCAAGACCCCGAATAGAAGCATCACAGTACACAACAAAGTCATCCGTACCCTCAGGTAGGGATAAGATAGGTGCAGAACAAAGTTTAAGCTTCAGCATCTGAAATGCTGATTCTTGTGGTTCATCCCAGTCAAACTTTCGGTCCTTCTGGATAAGAGCAGTGAGGGGTTGAGCGATCTTCGAAAATCCCTCAATGAAACGACGATAATAACCCGCAAGACCTAGGAATTGCTGCACCTCAGATGGCGTCTTTGGTGCTTCCCAGTCCTTAATAGCTTCGATCTTAGCCGGATCGACATGAATTCCCAGTTCATTCACCACATGTCCTAGGAATTGAACTTCACGTAACCAGAAATCACACTTTGAGAACTTAGCATACAACTGCTCCTGTCTCAAAAGTTCTAAGACCAACCGCAGATGTTCCTCATGATCCGCCTTGTTCTTGGAGTAAATCAGAATGTCGTCAATGAACACGATGACGAACTTATCAAGGTAAGGTTTGCAAACGCGGTTCATCAAATCCATGAACACCGCCGGTGCGTTTGTGAGACCGAATGGCATGACCAAGAACTCAAAATGGCCATAACGAGTGCGAAAAGCAGTCTTCTGAATGTCAGCTTCCCTGACGCGCAACTGGTGATAACCGGACCGCAAATCAATCTTCGAATAGTAGCTAGAGCCCTGAAGCTGGTCAAAGAGATCATCAATGCGAGGAAGAGGATAACGATTCTTGATGGTCACTTTTTTCAGCTCACGATAATCGATACACATGCGAAGACTTCCGTCCTTCTTCTTCACGAACAAAATAGGAGCTCCCCACGGGGAAGAACTCGGTCGAATGAAACCCTTTTCCAAGAGTTCCTGCAACTGGCTGGACAACTCTTGCATCTCGGGAGGTGCAAGACGATACGGGGCTCGGGCAATAGGAGCTGCGCCCGGAGTGAGATCGATACCAAACTCAACCTGACGATGGGGAGGGAGACCAGGTAAATCATCAGGAAACACATCAGAAAAGTCACAAACCACCGGAATATCCTCGATCTTCTTCTCATCGTCAGTAGAAACGTTAACAAGTGCCAGAATGGCCGAACAGCCCTTCCGAAGATACTTATGGGCTTTCATGCTAGAAATGATACTCAGCGGAGCACCGCTCTTCTCGCCACGAACCGAAAGAATCTCTCCATCAGGGAGAGGGATCCGAATAACCTTGTCGAAACATACGATCTCCGCGCGATACAACGATAACCAATCCATGCCAACAACGACATCAAAACTACCCAAGGGTACAGGCATAAGGTCAATGGGGAAAGACAAACCCGACAACTCTAAGTGACATTCCCGAAGGACACAAGTCGCCTCAATCTTCTTACCGTCAGCCAACTCAATCAAATACTTAGCCTCTAAGGGAACAGGCACTATATCTAACATTCGGCTAACTTCCAAAGATATAAAGCTTTTATCGGCACCGGAATCAAACAAAACAGTAACAGAGCGATCATTGAGAAGGAACGTACCGGTAACTGTGTCGGGATCCAGTTTAGCCTCAGCGGCTCCAATGACAAAGGCGCGTGCGTTCCTGCCACCGCCCCCACCATTCCCGTTACCGTTCCCGTTCTTCACATCCCCGCCCTGTTTCAGTTTCGGGCAATCCTTCCTGAATTGACCAACCTCACCACAATTGTAACAACCCTGCTTCCCTGAAGTCCCCTGAGAAGTAGAGGTAGGGACAACAGCACGAACCTGAGAAGACGACAGATTCACCCTACAATCCTTAGCGTAATGCCCAATCTGCTGGCAGCGATGGCAACGACCACAGTCGCAGTTCCCCAGATGATGTCGTTCACACTTGTTGCACTTTGGAAGTTTCCCCGCATAACCACCCTGTTTAGAACCCAACGAAGAAGATCCCCCAACATCATACTTCTTACCCTGCTGTGCCGGAGCTGACGCTGAACCCTTACCCACATTCTCCCACTTGCGCTTGTTACTCTCTGGAGCCTTGACAGTTGCACCACGAGCAGGCAGAATACCCTCATTCACCTTCAGATTGGTCATCCTGTGAGCCGACCGAACCACATCTGCATAGTTGGGAAGATTTCCCGCAGCCACTAACCCCGCTATCTCTGGTACTAACCCCGAAATGTAGTGCTCGATCCTCCTGTATTCTGGTACGTGCAAGTCAGGACACAGTACTGCCACCTTGTTACGCCTCACAGTGTACTCTTCAATCTCAGACCCAACCATCTTGAGGTTCCAAACCTCATGTTCCAATTTCTGAATCTCTTCCCTGGGACAGTACTCTCTCTTCAGTAGCTGAACGAAATCCTCCCATGGCATGGCATACGCCTCCCCCAAACCCATATTCCGAGTAGTAGAGTTCCACCAAGTCAAAGCAACATCCAGGAAGAGTGCAACAGCATACTTGACTCGGTCTTCAGGAAGACAGTTACACATCAAGAACACTGACTCCACCTTCTCTAGCCACTTGAGCAAGCCTACAGCCCCCTCAGTGCCAGAGAAATCATGGGGCTTACAGTCCCGGAACATCTTGTATGTGCACATGGCTGGGGGTGGATTAACAACACCACCTGAAACGAAACACGTAAGGAAACCACAAAAAGAAAGATACCATGCTCACAGCAAGGCAAAGCCGATAGGGTCAACTTACCGCCATGGGCATTGTGTCCTGCCTGAAAGGCAGCCTGCAGCAAGTTGTTCAGATCCTCCTGAGTTAGGTTCACACCTCCACGACCACCTCCACCAGCGCGTCCACCAGTACGACCACCACCTCTACATCCACCGCGAACTCCAGACATGATCTAACAAACCAAGAGAACGAGGGATTCAGATTCACTTCCAGTGTCAACCACTAGAAATTTACAAGAGTTAACCTAGGGTCAAATCCAGGACTATACATCCAAACTCGAAGTCCATCGGGATTTCCATGCATTCCAGTTTATTATTTCGTGTGCACCCGAAATGATAAACTGCTCTACATGGTCCTCCAGATGTACCCCTAATCTAGACCCCAGTCACCGAATATCATCGCCTAGTAACGTGTTACGATAGGTACAAGTGTAAGGAGGCATGTGTGTGCTAGAACCAACAAATCAACCCTTCCTTCTTCAATCCAGAAGAAGACAAGAGTAGGTAAGAACCCAAATAAAAGCGGATGATGTAACGGAGAAACATGATGATGATGTAAGGACACCCCGACAACGTTAGTACGTATCCCACTAATAGACCCAAAGTATGTGACCGTCTAGTGTGTGCGACTCGGCTATAGACCAGACTCTACATGCAGTCCTAGTTCACTATAACCATTGGCTCTGATACCAATCTGTCACACCCTCAAAATCCACTTGCGGGGTTTTACCGCGAGGCGCGTGACAAACCAGGATCCAAGTCAACGATCACAATAAACAACACTATATGAACACATGCATATTTAAAAACATAAGTTTGAAACCATAAAATAGTAGCAGAAGCTTGTTTACAAATCAAAACCCAACAGTAGTTCCAAAAGTTCAACATAAGAAAGACATGATCCTAAACTAGATGCCGTGCAGACGCGTGCGCCCTAGTCCTCGTTTGCTACCTTAGCGACCTGAGAAAAACATGCCAAAAATACGTCCGCACAAAATGCCGGTGAGTTCACAGGTTTGTAATAAAAGTACCAAGTTTACCCTGTCCATACTATGCAAAAATGTTAACCAAAGTACGCTAGCTAGGCGTATGTTTTGTCACTACTACGATTGGCAAACCATTACTAACACGCATACCAGAAGCATTGCCCGAATAATGTATCGTTCCTGTTTGAGACAATATGCACCCGCCGGCCCTCCAAGCCGACGAGCGGGGCAGGTCACGCCCAATAGATCTATCCACATTTCCCCGTTGTGCTACCCCGCACATTCATGGTTTCCCCCGGGACTTCCAAAGATCGTATAGTAACCCAAAAATAACCCATAGTATGACAGTTGTTACCAAACACAAGTTTAACGCATGTTTTCTCCCCCAAAGTAGAACCAGTTAAAGTGGGGCCGTGAACTCACCTTAGGTTGTGTTACTTCGATTAATGAATAAAATCAGCAAGCTATGCTAGTCCCGTAAAGCGGCGACCTAACATATAACAGTTACAAGTACTTAGACTAATAACACGTAGGTTAGTTAGTCCCTAGATGTCCATACCATAACCAGGTTCGTTTGAAAAACACGTTGACTGTTAAACTGACCCAATGTACAAGACTCGACATCCCATTAGTGACCCGAAACTCCCCGTGTTATACTTGCACTTTCAAACATAAAATCATGCAATCATACTTAACATACGTTAAGGTTCAACAAGTCTAACACATAGTTCAAACAGTACGTAAATAAGCCCGAGCACGTGTTACCAAGTTATCAGGTATGATACGGGGTTCCTAGCATGTTCCTAGGTGTCAAATCGGGTCTCGGAATGTCAAAATACACTTACAGCAGCAGTACAGGCGATTAGGAAAAGTCAACTAGCGATTATGAAAGTCAACAGGCGATTATGAGGGCTAATCGCCTATACCATAGGCGATTAGGTCATGTGGTATGCATTTTTGGAGTTTATTAGGCGATTAGGTTGTAAGACATGCAATTCAGGGCTTAACTAGCAATTAGGATCGTAATCGCATGAAATGAAGGCATTTAGACCCCCAATCGCCTATACTGTAGGCGACTAGGCTCCCATATAAGGCGATTGGGCTCCCAATCGCCTATAGCATAGGCGATTAGGGTCCCCAATCGCCCCCAGCAGTTCTGTTCCGGTTTTTCACGCGTTTAACCCTCCAAATCAGATCCGGAACGTGTGGAAACACCAAATATCGATCATACAACATTATCAAACATATTTCACGCAAAACCCCTAGCTTATCATCGTCCTACCAGTCCCGAATGCAAGCCTTTTCTCAAAATAGTATACTTAGCATGAAAACATCACATCAACATGCATAACTTTACCCTAAATAGCAAATACTCAGATTTCATCATGTTATCACATTGTCCGATCATCCCCTACTGTTCTAGCATCACTCTACAACAAACCCTAACATCAAACAATTAGCAAGACACCTCATATTATCCAAAATCATTCAAATTCATTCAAATGGGTCAAATACTAAATATTCACAATACACCTCTAAAATCATCCAAACTCCTAAGACATCATCATCCTATCATAAACAAGCTGTAATCACCTTGATAACATGATAACAATCCTTTTTAAATCATAAAAATCCTATCTTTTAAACATATACAACACATATAACATGCATAATGGTTTGGACTTGTTTAAAAACGATTTTCATAGGTTTTCAAAGACACAAATGTTTATAAACCAGGTCTGGACCTTTAGGGAGTAAAACACAATCATATAAAGGTTTGGGGATGAAGAACACACCTTGGTTTTATGAGGATTTGATGTGTAAGGCTTGAAAATGAGTGTTTTGATGCTAAAACGTGTTCCAGAGGGTGTTTGGGAGTTGGGATATGTTATGAAACGGCTAGGGTTGCATTAGAGGTGTTTTGGAGGTCAAGGGTGGTATTTATTGGCGTTTCTAGTCGTTTAGAACACATCAGGCGATTATGCAGCAGTATCAGGCGATTATGGCTCCTAATCGCCTATAGCTATAGGCGATTAGGGCCTACTCGCCCAAGGAAAACCCCTACTCGCCTTCCCTATAGGCGATTACAGAGGCTAATCGCCTACAACCTTTGCATAATCGCCTATAGGGTCTGATTCAGCGTATTTGGCGCGTTAAACTCCGTTTTAACATATGTTAACATGTTTTCACATACCGACAAGTCACATAAGGATTATAAACACATAATACATGTAAACAAACACATTCACACTCGTTCACCAATTCCCGGGATTCGAGACTCGTGTTTCTACTAAGGTTTGACGATTCCACGAATCGTCCATCCTTGCATACTTGGTTAAATGGCCGACATCTAACGATCCTCTAGGTTGTACTAATGACTCCCGAACTATAACACGACTTAACCGACCTAGTTAAGTATACTGTACGCGTGACTCGCTAAGGTAGACTTTGACTCAAACCACGTTATTAACCTGAGTTTGCCGGGTGTCACATTCACCAAGACTTTTTGTTTATTTATTTTTCGAATTTTTCTTATTTATTAAACATTGTATTTATTAATCAAACAAATACTTATCCCCAAATTCGAAACCCTAGAAATACATGTAGACTAGGAAACTTAGACTTATTTTATTGCTTTTAACTTAGGTTAATACTTGAAATCGTTGTGCCACATTTATTCTATATCAAGGGATTCAACACTATCGTTAAGGTGAGTTTACATAGCCCCTTTTTCTGTTTTACATTTTTGGGGTGAAACATGTTTAAACATTTTATACACTATCATTTACTCATTCTATCATTTGACTGTAACAAAAAGACACAGTACAATCATTAACATTGATCAAGCCGCCTGTTTAGATTATAGCGCTATAGGTCTGACAAACCCATCCCCCCGCATAAATTCAGGGATGATCGAAAACAGTAACAACATTTAACTAACTTGCGAGTTAGGTCTCAGTCGACACAAGGTTTGATTGTACAAAGACGCATTGTTACATGTCGGACACATTCTCTATCATTATACAACTGTGATTGTTGTACAAACTATGGTTATCTACTATATTAGAAACCTATGTATTCTCACCAACTTTTGTTGACCCAAAATACTTTCAACTTAACATGTTTCAGGTTCTACTTGCTTGAAGGTTTGAGTTAATGCTTGAAGATGTGTACATAGTATTATTCATTTTGATGTACGAATCCTTGTAGAACAATTGTATGTAATTTATTTAAATCATTTAATGAAATTTATTATTTCACCAAGAGCTACTGAACAATCATCAATACGTAACATCCTGATGTTTCCGCCATCGGTTGGGGTGTTACACCTGTTAATGTTAAAATTACTACACATGCATTCCTAAGTTGGCATTTTTCAACAGATGTTGTTAAAACAACCGTCATCAAATAAAATTTGGCACTCAACACGGTTAATATTCAGAATCATAAATATACTTCCTATCATAATTTAAAAAGTTCCCTCTTGAATATTCAAAACTTGGGCTTAAATGTATTATTTATTATTATAGTTGGAAGATCTGTTTTACAACAACTGTTAAGTTGTCAACAGATGTTAAAACAGCTGTCATCAAATAGAATTTCACTTAAAGCTTGCAATGTTATATCTAATATAAAACAATTAATTAATAATAATGCTACAAACACTATTCGTGAGAGTTTTAAACTAACATATAGGTAAAAAGAGTAAAAATATTTCGTCTTAAAAAACTTATTATTTGCACACAATACTATTAATGTTCAGAATAGTAACAATAAAAATAAAGAGTGTGTGATTTGCTCTCAAAACTGTCATTATTTGCCAACAAATGTTGTTAAAACAGCCGTCATCAAATAGAGTTTCAATTAGAATTTGCAATATGTCATGTAGATGAATTATTAATTAATTAAAAATAATAACAATATCAATATTTGCTCACACAACTCTTATTATTTGCAACTCGAGCTTGTTAATGTTAAAATTCCTAAACACGCTTCCTTATTTGATTTAAAACTTTCCCTCCTAAAAATTCAAACTTAGAGCTTACTTATTAAAGATATTTTTTAAATATTTTTTATCATCATCATCATCATCATACTTAGTTAATCCCACCTATAGCAAAGCTAAGATAGGGTCTGAGGAGGGTAAGATGTAGACAGCCTTACCTCTACCCCTAAGAATAGAGAGGCTGCTTCCAGTGAGACCCCCAGCTCGATGTGGTTTGGTATCAAGCCTTGGACACAAAGCACAAAACACCTAGCAATCGGGACACACCCGATCGGTGCATGTACCCCTTTGTCTTTTGGCTATCAACGCCACCACATGATGCATGATTAACCGTCCGTCGTTTTTAACGTTATTTTCACGAAATTAGTAAAATAACGTTAAAACTAGTGCAACTTTACTTTTACCCCCCGAGGGCCACACATATATAAATTATATGCGCACACCGTAGGTGGGGCGTATTTTAATTATTTTTTATAATTATTTAATTATCAAAACGTACTGATGCTAATACAAATTCTTTAGAAAATAACCAGCCGGTTTGAAAAATGTTTTTTTTATAAAATACAGCCTCTCATATTAAATATTATTGAATAATACAACCAACTATATATATAATGATACAATGTTTTATGTAATATAAATCAATTAATTATTTAATTAATAATAATAAAAATAAAAATATTTGGTCTCAAAAAACATATTTTTTGGAACTCAACACAGTTAATGTTCAGAATCGTAAATACACTTCCTATCATAATTTAAAAAGTTCCCTCTTGAATATTGAAAACTTGGGCATAAATGTATTATTTATTATTAAAATTGAAAACTGTTTTACAACAACTGTTACCTAGTCAACAGATGTTTTTGAAACAGCTGTCATCAAATAGAATTTCACTTAGAGCTTGAAATGTTATATCTTATATAAATCAATTAATTAATTAATTAATAATAATGCTATAAACACTTTTGATGAGAGTTTGTAAACTAACACATAGGTAAAAAATAAAAATAGAGTTTCAAAACTGTCCTTATTTGCCAACAAATGTTGTTATCAACAGCTTTCATCAAAATAGAGTTTCAATTAGAATTTGCAATATGTGACGTAGATTAATTACTTAATTAATAATAATAACAATATCAATATTTGCTCACACAACTCTTATTATTTCTAATTGGACACTGTTAATGTTAAAATTCCTAAACACGCTTCCTTATGTGATTTAAAACTTTTCCTCCTAAAAATTCAAACCTTAGGTCTAACTTATTAAAGATAGTTTTATAATAAATTTTATAATTATTTAATTATCAAAATGAAATGACGCTAATACAAAATTTTTAGAAAATAACCAGCCGGTTTGAAAAATGTTTTTTATAAAATATAAGCTCTTAACTTGAATATTATTAAACAATACAACCAACTAGATATATAATGATACAATGTTTTATTTTATATAAACCAATTAATTATTTTTTAATAATAATATTAATAATAAAAATATTTCGTCTCAAAAAACTTATTATTTGGCACACAACACAGCTAATGTTCAGAGTAAATAGACTTTCCTATCATCATAATTTAAAAAGTTTATTCTTGAATATTCAAAACTTGGGGTTAAATGTATTATTTATTATTATAATTGTAAGATCTATTTTACAACAACTGTTAATAATAACAACAGATGTTGTTAAAACACCTGTCTTCAAATAGAATTTCACTTGCAATGTTAATAATAATTATTTGAAACTCGACCCTGTTAATATTAAAATTCCTAGCACGCTTCCCAATGTGATTCAAAAATTTCCCTCCTAAAAATTCAAAACTTAGGGGTTTAAAATTTCCATCTTCAATATTCAAAACTTGGGCTTAAATGTATTATTTATTATTATAATTGGAAGATCTTTTTTACAACAACTGTAAACTTGTCAACATATGTTGTTAAAACAACTGTCATCAAATAGAATTTCACTTAGAGCTTGCAATGTTATATCTTATATAAATCAATCAATTAATTAATTAATAATAATGCTACAAACACTATCGATGACAGTTTGTAAACTAACATATAGATAAACAATAAAAATAGAGTTTCAAAACTGTCCTTATTTGCCAACAAAATGTTGTTAAACATCTTTCATCAAAATAGAGTTTCAATTAGAATTTGCAATATGTCACGTAGATGAATTAATTAATTAATAGTAATAACAATATCAATATTTGCTGACACAACTTTTATTATTTCTAATTAGACACACTTAATGTTAAAATTTTTAAACACGCTTTCTTATGTGATTTAAAACTTTTCCTCCTAAAAATTCAAACCTTAGGTCTAACTTATTAAAGATAGTTTTAAAATAATTTTTATAATTATTTAATTACCGAAATGAAATGACTCGAATACAAAATTTTTAGAAAATAACCAGCCGGTTTGAAAAATGTTTTTTTATAAAATATAAGCTCTCAACTTGAATATTATTAAACAATACAACCAACTAGATATATAATGATACAATGTTTTATTTTATATAAACCAATTAATTATTTTTTAATAATATTATTAATAATAAAAATATTTCGTCTCAAAAAACTTATTATTTGGCACACAACACAGCTAATGTTCAGAATCGTAAATAGACTTTCCTATCATCATAATTTAAAAAGTTCATTCTTAAATATTCAAAACTTGGGGTTAAATGTATTATTTATTATTATAATTGTAAGATCTATTTTACAACAACTGTGAATAATAACAACAGATGTTGTTAAAACACCTGTCTTCAAATAAAATTTCACTTGCAATGTTATATCTTATACAACAACTCTAATTATTTGAAACTCGACCCTGTTAATATTAAAATTCCTAACACGCTTCCCAATGTGATTTTAAAATTTCCCTCCTAAAAATTCAAAACGAGGGGTTTAAAGTTCCATCTTCAATATTCAAAACTTGGGCTTAAATGTATTATTTATTATTATAATTGGAAGATCTTTTTTACAACAACTGTAAACTTGTCAACATATGTTGTTAAAACAACTGTCATCAAATAGAATTTCACTTAGAGCTTGTAATGTTATATCTTATATAAATCAATCAAACAATTAATTAATAATAATGCTACAAACACTATTGATGACAGTTTGTAAAGTAACATATAGATAAACAATAAAAATAGAGTTTCAAAACTGTGCTTATTTGCCAACAAAATGTTGTTAAACATCTTTCATCAAAATAGAGTTTCAATTAGAATTTGCAATATGTCACGTAGATGAATTAATTAATTAATAATAATAACAATATCAATATTTGCTGACACAACTTTTATTATTTCTAATTAGACACTCTTAATGTTAAAATTTTTAAACACGCTTCCTTATGTGATTTAAAACTTTCCCTCCTAAAAATTACAAACTTAGGTCAAACTTATTAAAGATAGTTTTAAAATAATTTTTATAATTATTTAATTACCGAAATGAAATGACGCGAATACAAAATTTTTAGAAAATAACCAGCCGGTTTGAAAAATGTTTTTTTATAAAATATAAGCTCTCAACTTGAATATTATTAAACAATACAACCAACTAGATATATAATGATACAATGTTTTATTTTATATAAACCAATTAATTATTTTTTAATAATAATATTAATAATAAAAATATTTCGTCTCAAAAAACTTATTATTTGGCACACAACACAGCTAATGTTCAGAATCGTAAATAGACTTTCATATCATCATAATTTAAAAAGTTCATTCTTGAATATTCAAAACTTGGGGTTAAATGTATTATTTATTATTATAATTGTAGGATCTATTTTACAACAACTATGAATAATAACAGCAGATGTTGTTAAAACACCTGTCTTCAAATAGAATTTCACTTGCAATGTTATATCTTATACAACAACTCTTATTATTTGAAACTTGACACTGTTAATATTAAAATTCCTAACACGCTTCCCAATGTGATTTAAAAATTTCCCTCCTAAAAATTCAAAACTAGGGGTTAAAAGTTCCATCTTCAATATTCAAAACTTGGGCTTAAATGTATTATTTATTATTATAATTGGAAGATCTTTTTTACAACAACTGTAAACTTGTCAACATATGTTGTTAAAACAACTGTCATTAAATAGAATTTCACTTAGAGCTTGTAATGTTATATCTTATATAAATCAATCAATCAATTAATTAATAATAATGCTACAAACACTATTGATGACAGTTTGTAAACTAACATATAGATAAACAATAAAAATAGAGTTTCAAAACTGTCCTTATTTGCCAACAAAATGTTGTTAAACATCTTTCATCAAAATAGAGTTTCAATTAGAATTTGCAATATGTCACGTAGATGAATTAATTAACTAATAATAATAACAATATCAATATTTGCTGACACAACTTTTATTATTTCTAATTAGACACTTTAAATGTTAAAATTTTTAAACACGCTTCCTTATGTGATTTAAAACTTTCCCTCCTAAAAATTACAAACTTAGGTCAAACTTATTAAAGATAGTTTTAAAATAATTTTTATAATTATTTAATTACCGAAATGAAATGACGCGAATACAAAATTTTTAGAAAATAACCAGCCGGTTTGAAAAATGTTTTTTTTATAAAATATAAGCTCTCAACTTGAATATTATTAAACAATACAACCAACTAGATATATAATGATACAATGTTTTATTTTATATAAACCAATTAATTATTTTTTAATAATAATATTAATAATAAAAATATTTCGTCTCAAAAAACTTATTATTTGGCACACAACACAGCTAATGTTCAGAATCGTAAATAGACTTTCCTATCATCATAATTTAAAAAGTTCATTCTTGAATATTCAAAACTTGGGGTTAAATGTATTATTTATTATTATAATTGTAAGATCTATTTTACAACAACTATGAATAATAACAGCAGATGTTGTTAAAACACCTGTCTTCAAATAGAATTTCACTTGCAATGTTATATCTTATACAACAACTCTTATTATTTGAAACTTGACACTGTTAATATTAAAATTCCTAACACGCTTCCCAATGTGATTTAAAAATTTCCCTCCTAAAAATTCAAAACTAGGGGTTAAAAGTTCCATCTTCAATATTCAAAACTTGGGCTTAAATGTATTATTTATTATTATAATTGGAAGATCTTTTTTACAACAACTGTAAACTTGTCAACATATGTTGTTAAAACAACTGTCATTAAATAGAATTTCACTTAGAGCTTGTAATGTTATATCTTATATAAATCAATCAATCAATTAATTAATAATAATGCTACAAACACTATTGATGACAGTTTGTAAACTAACATATAGATAAACAATAAAAATAGAGTTTCAAAACTGTCCTTATTTGCCAACAAAATGTTGTTAAACATCTTTCATCAAAATAGAGTTTCAATTAGAATTTGCAATATGTCACGTAGATGAATTAATTAACTAATAATAATAACAATATCAATATTTGCTGACACAACTTTTATTATTTCTAATTAGACACTTTAAATGTTAAAATTTTTAAACACGCTTCCTTATGTGATTTAAAACTTTCCCTCCTAAAAATTACAAACTTAGGTCAAACTTATTAAAGATAGTTTTAAAATAATTTTTATAATTATTTAATTACCGAAATGAAATGACGCGAATACAAAATTTTTAGAAAATAACCAGCCGGTTTGAAAAATGTTTTTTTATAAAATATAAGCTCTCAACTTGAATATTATTAAACAATACAACCAACTAGATATATAATGATACAGTGTTTTATTTTATATAAACCAATTAATTATTTTTTAATAATAATATTAATAATAAAAATATTTCGTCTCAAAAAACTTATTATTTGGCACACAACACAGCTAATGTTCAGAATCGTAAATAGACTTTCCTATCATCATAATTTAAAAAGTTCATTCTTGAATATTCAAAACTTGGGGTTAAATGTATTATTTATTATTATAATTGTAAGATCTATTTTACAACAACTATGAATAATAACAGCAGATGTTGTTAAAACACCTGTCTTCAAATAGAATTTCACTTGCAATGTTATATCTTATACAACAACTCTTATTATTTGAAACTTGACACTGTTAATATTAAAATTCCTAACACGCTTCACAAGTCGATTGAATATTCACCGCAAGGTGCTGTATCAAATTCTAACAATTCGATTCAACTGAAGTGTCGACTTTAAAGGAACTCATCGACGAAGTATCAAGAGATTCATTGCCCACAATGGCCTATAATATCAAGACTAGGAACAAGCACTACGAACAAAATAATGGTAAAACAAATCATTAATGAAACAATTGTTTGATGTGAAGCCCTACAATGGACCTTCACAGGCTTAAAGAATCCAAAATACAACAGTTGACACGTGTGCATAAGACGTGTCTAGTTTTGTGAAAAGAATAAGGAATCAACAAAATTAGATCCCTTTACGATTGTTGTTGAAGGCTACAAACATAAAAGAAGAGAGACGTAAATTGTACTCAAAAGATATAACCAGGTTCTAAAACAGGAACCTTAGAAGCTCAAGAAACAAGATCATCGAGATCTTAAACTGGTTTAAGAAAAGCAAAGTCACAAATGACACGTACAGGGGAGAATTGGCAATCACGTCCGCAACAACAAAAGAATGAATAACCCTTATCTATTACTTATTTACACAACAACATATAACAATATAGATACCCTCATGATAGAAATTCTTAGAACTATCAAGTGCCTGTAAATTTGCAATAATGTGACGTCTACGTTATCGAAAATTTACCTCACAAGATCATCCTATTATCATCCATCATGAGTATATCACAAGTACTCATTACATCCACATAGTAACACGTATATATATATATTACATAATATAATGTTTGTTATGTGCGCCACCTTTCCCGGTGCTCTTCCTGTCCGCATTCCAGCTTCTCAGTGCTTCTCAGCATCATCGGCAAAACGAGGTGCCTCATCAAGACGTTTCGGACCCAAGTCGACCTTGACGACATAGCATGCTCCGAACCAGGGATACGAGACCGCAGATGCTGCAACAATCCCTTTGCCAACCCATCCAACTAACGCGACATGTGTGAGCATTCTAGATACGTCCAAGCTTGAGTCGACAACTATTGGCGATACGTATTATTAACGAAACGTACTTATATATACTTTACGTAAATGCATACGATATATAAGCAAGTAAATTGTTCCCCATACCAAGAAACGATGACTCAGCTAACTCTATGTGAATAACCGCTCTGAAGTCTAAAACGATGACTCGCCAGTCACCAGTGAGGTATGCCTAACCACTACATACCAATGTCCTTTCTATATACCACTACAGAAAATACCGACTTCCTATTCACATAAGAAAAATAAATGTTCCTTGCGCCGAAGGAATGTACGCTGAGTTTAGTGTGATTTAACACACTAATAGTCATGTAACACACTTGGCAACGGTTGGAATTTAAATTCCTAGGCGTTCGTGCTAAATACTTTGTCTTAGAAAATTCGGTCCCTACTTCAAAACAAACTCAGGTTAAAGCCTAGGTATCTACCCAGACACCTAATTCGCTAAAACCTATGGCTCTGATACCAAACTGTCACACCCCGACTTTTCCCTCGTCGGTTGTGACGTTTGGTAGCTTCGCCGCGCAGCGGAAAGTTGCATCTGAGACTCTTATGTTTCCTGAACGCCATGTCTAACCCTCTAGGATCCCCGATCCCAAGACGTCGCCCACTCCAACCGTGCCGTTACCAAAGTTAAACCTGAAAGACATGCTTAAAAAGTCAACATAAAGCTGGTGATTTCATAAGTTTGCGAAACCAAAAGTTAAGTTTAATCCAAAATCATTTCAACCCGAAATCTATGTAGTCCAAATCTAGGAACTAGTTGCGTAACCCCAAACCAGGGAATAAAGTTATGTTATTCCAAACCAGGAATAAAGTTTTACGAAAACATTTCCATAAGTTTTGAAAGCCATCATGTTATCACTATGTTAGAAATGATAGCGCTAGCTAGACGCATGAATAATACCACTACGACCGGAAACCATTACAGACAACGATATATGATTTTGCCCGAAACGATTAAGCTTATGACCGAGACAATATGCACCCGCCCGGCTCCCAGCCGACGGGTGGGGTCTGTCAGTCCCAATAGATCTATCCACATTTCCCCCGTTATGCTATCCAGCATATTCATGGTTTCCCCGGGACTTTACGTATCGTATAGTATGTAAACGAATCAACACTAGCATAACATGATAATTTATGTAATAAGTATAAGCATGTGTCTCCCCCAAAATGTAAAGCGTAAGGCGGGGCCGTGAAACTCACGCAACCCATTTGATTTCCCATGTATGATTTTTCAAAGTGTTTGAAATGTTAAACTTTTCCCAAAACTTGATCACTTTAATTTCATCAGATTTTCATAAAAGAAGCATGTCTTCCCCCCGAAAGCATTTATAAAACGATAAAAAGTGGGGTCATGAACTCACCTTAATTTCCATGCTAAGCTAGCAAACAAGCCTGAAACCTCGACCGACTTCCTCGTGCCCTAAATTACCAACAAAGGACACCATAACAGTCTATCACTCATAAGCCTAGCTTATCAATCGCTTACAAGATAGCCTAACCGACTTTCTAGACTCGTGTGTACCAACACGAGTCTCAATACGTTTCAACTCGACGAACCGACAATGACTTATCTTAATTCCCATATACAACATAGCACCCAAGTTGCACACTTGCTACTATTTGTGTATAAACCATGTTGGACTAGTACCCCGAAACGTATAATTATCCTGAATCGTAGCTTGTCTCATAAATCATATAAATGTATTTGTTTTGTGTAGTTCTATTTTAGAAATACTTTTTGAGGAGATACAATTGTAGTTATTAAAACCGATTAATAACATTTGTTACTTTTTCTCAAATATTGTTTGGAAATCATCTTTATTGCTACGAATAAATAGTCCTTAAAAGCATTTCGATTTGTTTGTCCAAAACACTTAGGGGAATTTATTTATAGAAATAGTAGTTCGTTTCGCTTTGATTTTATAAAAATTTGGGCAGAGTTTCCTCTGTTTTTGTACGAACCAGACAACACCCGTTGTCTACAAATTTCCCCAAAATCAACTTTCAAACGCAATTCGTCAAGTCCTTTTATCCACAATTCCGATTCACGAGACTATACGTTTCGTCACATATGTATAATTATATATATATATATATATATATATAGCAATATATATAATATAGTCCGACGATATAGTCCAATGTTATTTAGTCCGATGTTCAATATCATAAGTCACATTAAGTTATCCATTTACCAAATCGTTCGATATATAATATAGTTACCGTTTATTATTATTATTATTATTCGGTCCGTTCGCGAGTTAAAACTATTCTATCCATATCAATATATTTATAAATATATAATATTCATAAATATATAATATTTACAAATATACAATATTTATAAATATATCACATCTACAAATAATAACGAATGTGAACTCAAGTATACCGAATCGTGCGCGTGTAACCCAGAGCCAGCTCGAACTGTGTAGACCGGAACGTTTGAAAGATCTGACCCATTGACCAAAACGAACACGAACCACTCAGCAGCATCTAAACGAAAACCTCAAACCCGCAAACCATTACCTGACGCCACCGCCAAACTCGACAACACAACACAACCCAAACTTCATACAACCGGACCACCATCAGCCATGAACCACCATCACAGCCACCATCCTACTGGACCACCACGAGCACCCGACTAGAACCCAAAACCCAGACTACATCTCCGGTCACCGCCAAGAACCCCAAACCAAACACGGACCTAAAACGGCCTCAACCAACCTGACCTTCACAACCTCGAACCACCCATCCGCACATCACAACCACTGCAGCAGAGCCGTAAACCAAACAACCCCGGAATCAGATCTGAGCCGAAACTCAAGATCCGTGTTGAACCCATCTCAGCCGGACCAATAACCAGGACTTGTAGCTGAACAGTACAGAGACAAGAGCCAAAAACCGCCACCACTCGAACACGAGGTAACCCGAAACGACCACCGAGCTGCTGCTGTAACCACCCCGGACACCATCGGTCGCCGTCACCTCTGTCAGGATCCACCACGAGTCACAACCAAAACAATCTCCACCGTGAGCTACCTCCATAGTCCATTTCGAGCATCAAAACCACCACGCCGCTGGTAACACCACCAACATCATCGCCGGGTGGTGGTTGCCTCTGTTCCGTCGAGCTTTAGAGGGAAACGGGAGAGAGGGTCGTGCGTAGAGAGAGAGTAGAGAGAGAGAGCTCGATGAGAGTTAGAGAGAGAGAGAGAGAGAAATGGGTTTTGTGGCTGCAGAAAAAAAAATGAAGAAAGGAGGAAGGGTATTAGCTTTTATATGTAGGGTTTGTTGGTAGATGGAGCGTACCGCGTATTCGAACCCGTTTTAAATGTAATGCGACTCGGTTTATATTTAGGATCTGTAACCTATCACAGAAATTAGTTTGTTTTATTCGAAATTAAAAATATAATAAAACCGAGCAAATATAAGATTATTTTCGTTACCCGATGCGCACGTTCGATACGGGCGTTTTAAATCGCGTTAATTAAATCAGTCACAGTTTCGATTGTTAAAATGATCAGTAACCTTCCGAAACTTTACAGTTAACAATATTTATAATAAGTATCTATTCCAAATCATAAAAATCATATCAGTATTGATCGGAAGTTTCCGGTTGTCACAAATAATGCTACAAACACCATTGATGACAGTTTGTAAACTAACATATAGATAAACAATAAAAATAGAGTTTCAAAACTGTCCTTATTTGCCAACAAAATGTTGTTAAACATCTTTCATCAAAATAGAGTTTCAATTAGAATTTGCAATATGTCACGTAGATGAATTAATTAGTTAATAATAATAACAATATCAATATTTGCTGACACAACTTTTATTATTTCTAATTAGACACTCTTAATGTTAAAATTTTTAAACACGCTTCCTTATGTGATTTAAAACTTTCCCTCCTAAAAATTCAAAACTTAGGTCAAACTTATTAAAGATAGTTTTAAAATAATTTTTATAATTATTTAATTACCAAAATGAAATGACGCGAATACAAAATTTTTAGAAAATAACCAGCCGGTTTGAAAAATGTTTTTTTTATAAAATATAAGCTCTCAACTTGAATATTATTAAACAATACAACCAACTAGATATATAATGATACAATGTTTTATTTTATATAAACCAATTAATTATTTTTTAATAATAATATTAATAATAAAAATATTTCGTCTCAAAAAACTTATTTTTTGGCACACAACACAGCTAATGTTCAGAATCGTAAATAGACTTTCCTATCATCATAATTTAAAAAGTTCATTCTTGAATATTCAAAACTTGGGGTTAAATGTATTATTTATTATTATAATTGTAAGATCTATTTTACAACAACTGTGAATAATAACAATAGATGTTGTTAAAACACCTGTCTTCAAATAGAATTTCACTTGCAATGTTATATCTTATACAACAACTCTTATTATTTAAAACTTGACCCTGTTAATTTTAAAATTCCTAACACGCTTCCCAATGTGATTTAAAAATTTCCCTCCTAAAAATTCAAAACTAGGGGTTAAAAGTTCCATCTTCAATATTCAAAACTTGGGCTTAAATGTATTATTTATTATTATAATTGGAAGATCTTTTTTACAACAACTGTAAACTTGTCAACATATGTTGTTAAAACAACTGTCATCAAATAGAATTTCACTTAGAGCTTGCAATGTTATATCTTATATAAATCAATCAATCACTTAATTAATAATAATGCTACAAACACCATTGATGACAGTTTGTAAACTAACATATAGATAAACAATAAAAATAGAGTTTCAAAACTGTCCTTATTTGCCAACAAAATGTTGTTAAACATCTTTCATCAAAATAGAGTTTCAATTAGAATTTGCAATATGTCACGTAGATGAATTAATTAACTAATAATAATAACAATATCAATATTTGCTGACACAACTTTTATTATTTCTAATTAGACACTCTTAATGTTAAAATTTTTAAACACGCTTCCTTATGTGATTTAAAACTTTCCCTCCTAAAAATTCAAAACTTAGGTCAAACTTATTAAAGATAGTTTTAAAATAATTTTTATAATTATTTAATTACCAAAATGAAATGACGCGAATACAAAATTTTTAGAAAATAACCAGCCGGTTTGAAAAATGTTTTTTTTATAAAATATAAGCTCTCAACTTGAATATTATTAAACAATACAACCAACTAGATATATAATGATACAATGTTTTACTTTATATAAACCAATTAATTATTTTTTAATAATAATATTAAGAATAAAAATATTTCGTCTCAAAAAACTTATTTTTTGGCACACAACACAGCTAATGTTCAGAATCGTAAATAGACTTTCCTATCATCATAATTTAAAAAGTTCATTCTTGAATATTCAAAACTTGGGGTTAAATGTATTATTTATTATTATAATTGTAAGATCTATTTTACAACAACTGTGAATAATAACAACAGATGTTGTTAAAACACCTGTCTTCAAATAGAATTTCACTTGCAATGTTATATCTTATACAACAACTCTTATTATTTAAAACTTGACCCTGTTAATTTTAAAATTCCTAACACGCTTCCCAATGTGATTTAAAAATTTCCCTCCTAAAAATTCAAAACTAGGGGTTAAAAGTTCCATCTTCAATATTCAAAACTTGGGCTTAAATGTATTATTTATTATTATAATTGGAAGATCTTTTTTACAACAACTGTAAACTTGTCAACATATGTTGTTAAAACAACTGTCATCAAATAGAATTTCACTTAGAGCTTGCAATGTTATATCTTATATAAATCAATCAATTAATTAATTAATAATAATGCTACAAACACTATTGATGACAGTTTGTAAACTAACATATAGATAAACTGTCACACCCTCAAATTCCACTTGCAGGGTTTTACCGCGAGGCGCATGACATACCAGGATCCAAGACAACAGTCACAATAAACGACATCTATATGCAATAAAAGTTACGTAGAAATACCAACCACGCAGTTTATAAGTAAAATGTAAAACGACCGCGGAAGCAAAATTTAATGTTTACAAAACCAATGTAAAAATAGGGATGCAAACACAACCCGATTTGCTTATGTATGCAAGACTAGACGCAGTGCGACTCCAGTGCGCCTAAGACTCCCTACTACCTTAGCGACCTGAGAAAACATGCGAAGTTAGACAACACATTAAGTGCCGGTAAGTCACAGAGATATAGTTTGCAAAGTTTATCATAAGTAAACCAAACCCAACAACCCTTTTACATCTATACCTGATGCTTGCTAGACATCGTTACATGATACTATAGTGTCGTGAACCACTGCTGACAAGATAAGAATGCCTCAAACCCGTCACCGGTTCATCACCTGGTGCCGTAAGATATATGACAAATATGCACCCGCCACCGACCTCCAGTCGGCCCGAGTGGGGTTAGTCAAGTCCAATAGATCTATTCACACCTTCCCCGCTATGTACCCACATATTGATGGTTCACTAAGACATGAGAGGACTTTAATGATGAAAGTAAAAGTCACTAAGTATCCATGAGGTATCATGTAATATGTTGGTTTAAAAGTTTAGAAAGTTTTACCGCATGTCTCTCCCCCAGAATGTTCCAAAAACAGTAAAGAATGGGGCTGTGACACTCACCTTAGTTTGCGTTCCCAAATTAAGAATTAAGACAATTCCTGATGATCCCAAGTATCGGCGATCTATCAATAAAGGTTGTATAAGAGTTGTGACTAATAACCCCAAGGCTATTTAATCCCCGATTGTCCAGATCATGATTAAGTAAGTTTGAAAATGTGTTTGACAGTGTAACCGACACGCGAGACTGACCCGACATCCCGTTGGTGACCCATTACACAAGCTAATCAAGTACACATAGATTACACACAAGTTTCAAGCACGAAACACTTAGTTTGTATCAAAAATCTCATTTTAGTTAACGTAGGGTCGAACGTAGCTTAAAACGGTCGAAGGTGGCTTTAACTTCCTCCTTCGCCCCTTTTCTCCCTCCTTCGCCCATTTAGAATACGTTTGACCATTCATTATCCAGGTTCGACCCTGGAGATTCTCCTTCGACCGTTCGACTGGTCGAAGGTACTCCAGGTTCGACCCTGTTAGTTAGTTTCCTCAAAAACGCATCAAAAACATCCGAAAACTTCACGAAACATCATGAGTTACAGAAGTCAACCATCATTAACATATCCCTACGAAACCCTACCGATTTTACCCCAAAATCTAGTCGTTTTACAAGTTTCCCAAAATAGTAAATTATGGAGATGTCACATCATCATGCATGCAATCTTTACCCAATTAGGAAACTTTCTGAAATTAATCAATAATCAACTTAACATACTCAAATCACCATGAACAAGAAACCCCTTATCATATCTTTATCATTATCATTAAGAACAAGCCCTAGATCTAACCAAAAATTCCCCACAATGATAAAACACTATCAACAACCAATTGTAACATGTTTCAATCATAACTCATCATTAATAACAGTCCTAAATCATTGTCATATCATCTATACAGCAGTAATCATCAAACAATGTATAATGCCACATTAACACATGTTAATTTATATAGAAACTCATTGTTTATGAATAGGTTTTATTTAGAAAGATATTAGGAAGGTTTTCACTCATAAAACATGTTGATATCAGATCTGGACTCTTGGGGTTTAAATGAAGACAAATCAAAATCGTTTAAAAAGGATTTAGAATGAAGAACACACCTTAGATCTTCACTTGTAATGATTTAGAGAGTTAGATTATGAAAAATAAGCTCAAAAACTCCTTCCCCAATGATAATAGTCGAAAGAGAGTGTTTAGAGGCGTTTAGGGTTTGTGAAATGATGAAAAATGACTAAGGATGGTATTTATACTATGTCCTGGTTCGACCCTTTCGTATGGGCGAACGTGGAGCTTAAGTGGTCGAAGGTATCATTTTCAAAATAGTTAGCCAGGTTCGACCCTTCATATGGGTCGAAGGTAGTTTTGTCCGGTCGAAGGAGACCCTTAACAGACTGAGGGCCTGGTTCGACCCTTCGAACGGTCGAACCAGAGAAGTGTCATTTTCCAGATTTCCAGTTTGTCGTATTTAGCACATTTTAATGCATCTTAACGCATTAACATGTAATCCTAATCTATGTTTCACATAATTAAGCATGGACAATCATTTAAACATCATTTAAACACGTATTTGTATATAATCCACCACATAAGAATCAATCTACACATAACACTTAATCTAGCTTATGTAATTCACCAATAACGGGACTCAAGACGCGTGTATATGTAAAAGACACCAATGATCCTTCAGATCATTGAACTCTGGACAATACGTAAGAAAACCCCGACTCAACTAACCCAGTTAAGTACGTAATTAAACTGTTTCCTGCTAAGGTAGACTTATAAGTTTAAATGTGTCAAGTCAAATATGCCGGGTGTCACATCATCTCCCTGTTGAAAGAATTTTCGTCCCGAAAATTGTACGAAGTCAAAAGGAAGAAGACGAAAAGAAAGAAACGAAAGAAAATTTACCGGTTGTCACATCATCCCCCCGTTGAAAGGAATCTCGCCCCGAGATTCACTCAGCTTCAGCGGTAACATGTCTAGATTCAAACGCACGCTTAGGAAAAAGATGAGGATATTTGGACTTCATCATGTCCTCCCGTTCCCACGTGAACTCCGGTCCACGATTTGAATTCCAACGGATCTTAACGATTCGGATTTTACTCCGACGAAGACTACGAATCTTGTAGTCTAGAATTTCAACTGGTTCCTCCACAATGCGAAGACGATCGTCAACCTTGATCTCTTCCAAAGGAATAGGGCTGGCAATGGGTAACCTGTTAAGACACGATAAGACCTGTTTGACTGAAAAGTACACTATTTGATTTTTTGACTTTTTTTAATACTTAGAATTAAGAGACAAAAATCTTTCATTTCCCTTTTTTGGTACATAAAACATAAAACTGTGTTATAAACATGAGATATAAATGAGTTAAACGAGTCGTGTTTATGTTTAGAACTTGATTGTTCGCGCGCGTCAGAGACCTGTTAACCTGTTAGGGACACGATTTGCCAGCCCTACAAAGGAACAATAAGAGATTCATCCGCTAAACACTTCTTCAAGTTAGACACATGGAAGACATTGTGGACACTGCTGAGCTCCGCCGGCAAGTCAAGTTTGTATGCCACCGGTCCAATCCGTTCCAGGATTGCCAATGGTCCGACATAACGAGGGTTAAGTTTGCCACGCTTCCCAAAGCGTATGACGCCCTTCCATGGAGAAACTTTTAGAAGTACCCTGTCCCCAACCTGGAACTCCAAAGGTTTGCGACGACGATCGGCATAACTCTTCTGACGATCCCGTGCAGCTGCTAAACGGTTACGGATTTGCACGATTTTCTCCGAAGTTTCGTACACACGTTCCGGACCAGTGAGCTGGCTCTCACCCACTTCGGCCCAACAGAGAGGAGATCGGCATTTCCATCCGTAAAGAGCCTCGAACGGAGCTGCCTTAATGCTAGAATGGTAGCTGTTGTTGTAAGAGAACTCCACCAACGGCAGGTGATTCTCCCAACCCTTGCCAAAGTCGATAACGCATGCACGAAGCATGTCCTCCAAAGTTTGAATCATCCGCTCACTCTGACCGTCTGTTTGCGGATGATAGGCTGTACTCATATCCAACTGAGTACCCAAGGCTTTATGCAGGACCTTCCAGAAACGCGAAGCAAAGCGAGAATCACGATCAGAAATGATAGAAACAGGCACCCCGTGCTTAGAAACCACTTCCTTAAGATAAATGCGAGCCAAGCGCTCGAGTCCGTCAGTTTCCTTAATAGGAAGGAAGTGTGCTGATTTTGTCAACCTGTCGACAATCACCCAAATCATATCACAACCGCTTGATGATTTCGGTAGTTTGGTGACAAAATCCATCGTGATTCGCTCCCACTTCCATTCGGGAAGCTCTGGTTGTTGCAGGAGACCAGATGGCCTCTGGTACTCCACCTTGACCTTCGCACAAGTCAAGCATTTGCTAACATAGGAGGCGATGTCAGCTTTCATGTTTGGCCACCAGTAGAGTATCTTCAAGTCCTGATACATCTTGTCGGAGCCTGGATGAATAGAGTATCGAGATTTGTGAGCTTCGTCCAAGACAAGCTCCCGTAATCCCCCAAACAGTGGTACCCAAACTCGTTCCGCAAAGTAATGTAGGCCATCAGACCTAAGTTCGAGGTGCTTGTCAGCGCTGTGCATAGTTTCAGCTTTTAGGTTTTCCTCCTTCAAAGCTTCAAGCTGCGCAGAACGAATCTGGTCAGGTAGAGAAGAATGGATAGTGAGCTGTAAAGCCCTGACACGTCGCGGGTTCGCAGATTCCTTCCTGCTCAAGGCGTCAGCCACAACGTTCGCCTTGCCAGGATGGTACTTAATGGAACAATCATAATCGTTAAGGAGCTCGACCCAGCGACGCTGCCTCATGTTCAACACCTTTTGATAAAAAATGTGCTGGAGACTCTTGTGATCGGTATAAACATCGCACTTGGTACCGTACAAGGAATACTCCAGATCTTCAGAGCGAAAACCACCGCTCCCAATTCCAAATCATGGGTAGTGTAGTTCTTCTCGTGAACCTTAAGTTGACGAGAAGCGTAAGCAATAACCTTCCCGCGTTGCATCAACACACAACCGAGACCACGAATAGAGGCGTCGCAGTACACGACGAAGTCATCCGTACCATCTGGTAGGGATAAGATAGGTGCAGTGCAGAGTTTAAGTTTCAGCAATTGGAATGCCGATTCCTGCGAATCACCCCAGTCAAACTTCCGGTCTTTCTGGGTGAGAGTAATGAGGGGTTGAGCGATATTCGAAAATACCTCAATGAAACGACGATAATAACCCGCGAGACGAAGGAATTGCTGCACCTCAGATGGCGTCTTTGGTGCTTCCCAGTCCTTAATAGCTTCGATCTTAGGCGGATCGACATGAATCCCTAGTTCATTCACCACATGACCTAGAAACTGAACTTCGCGTAACCAAAAGTCACACTTCGAGAACTTAGCATACAGTTGTTCCCGTCTCAAAAGTTCCAAGACAAGTCGCAAGTGTTCCTCGTGGTCCACCTTGCTCTTGGAATAGATCAGAATGTCATCAATGAAGACGATGACAAATTTATCAAGATAAGGCTTACAGACACGGTTCATAAGATCCATGAAAACCGCTGGTGCGTTGGTGAGACCAAAGGGCATAACCAAAAACTCAAAATGGCCATAACGGGTACGAAAAGCAGTCTTCGGAACATCGGCTTCCTGCACGCGCAACTGGTGATACCCGGACCTCAAGTCAATCTTCTAATAATAGCTGGAACCCTGAAGCTGGTCAAAGAGGTCATCAATACGAGGAAGAGGGTAACGATTCTTGATGGTCACCTTGTTCAGCTCACGATAATCGATACACATATGAAGGCTCCCGTCTTTCTTCTTCACGAACAGAATAGGGGCTCCCCACGGAGAAGAGCTAGGCCGAATGAAACCCTTTTCCAAGAGTTCCTGTAACTGGTTGGACAACTCCAACATCTCCGGAGGTGCAAGACGATAAGGGGCTCGAGCAATAGGGGCTGCACCAGGTGCGAGATCAATACCAAACTCAACCTGACGATGGGGAGGAAGACCAGGTAGGTCGTCAGGAAACACATCAGGAAAGTCACGAACCACGGGAATATCCTCGATCTTTTTCCCACCATCAGAAGAAACAGAAACAAGTGCCAGAATGGCCGAATAACCCTTCTGAAGATACTTGTGGTCTTTCATACAAGAAATGATGCTCAAAGGAGCACCGCACTTCTCACCATGCACCGAGAGAATTTCTCCATCAGGGAGAGGAATGCGAATAATCTTATCAAAGCAGACGATCTCCGCACGATACAAGGACAACCAATCCATGCCTACAACGACATCAAAACTACCCAAGGGTACCGGCATAAGGTCAATAGGGAAAGACAAACCCGAAAGTTCCAAACGACATTCCCGAAGAATATGTGTCGCTTCAATGTTCTTACCATCAGCCAATTCTATCAAGTACTTAGCCACTAAGGGTGTAAGTACTATATCTAGCAACTGACTAAATCCTACCGATACAATGCTCCTATCGGCACCAGAATCAAATAAAACAGAAGCATAGCGATCGTTAAGAAGGAACGTACCGGTAACAGTGTCTGGGTCCTGTCGGACTTCCCCCGATCCAATGACGAAGACTCGTGCGTTTCCGCCGCCGCCTCCGTTGTTCCTGTTACCCCCACCGTTCTTTCCACCATCACCCTGCTTCAATTTGGGACAGTCCCGCTTAAAGTGACCAGCCTGACCACAGTTGTAACAACCCTGGTTCGTCTGGTTAGCAGCCTGAGGAGCAGGTTTGTCGCTCAAACGAACACGACAAGTCTGAACCTCATGTCCCGGCTTCCCACACCGCTGACAAGTAGTAAGCTTGCGGCATGGCCCATTATGGTGATAGCTACACTTGTTACACTTCGGGTAACTACCATGATAAGAACCAGTCTTTTGCCCAGATGAAGGGGTAGAAGACTCAGACCTCTTCTGCTGCTGCTGGGGCTGGGATGGGGCAGAGTTCTTCACAGAGCTCTCCCACTTTCGCTTATTACCACTATCAGGGGCCTTCATAACAGAACCTCTAGGTGGCAGAGTACCTTCTTCCACCTTCTGGTTGGTCAGCTTATGAGCCAACCGAATAGTACCCTGAAGAGTAGCACAGTCATTCGCAGTGACCAACCCGCGAATTTCAGGTACGAGTCCAGCAACAAAGAATTCTATCTTCTTGTAGTACGGAGTATCAGCATCCAAACACATAAGGACTAACTCATGAAAACGAACAACATACTCCTCTATCTCCGAACCAACCATAGTATGATTCCACAATTCCTGCTCCAGCTTCTTGATCTCATCACGGGGACAATACTCAGTCTTCAAACGAAACACGAACTCCTCCCAAGGCATGGCATTGGCCTCAGCTAACCCAACAGTTTGAATAACGGTATTCCACCACGTCAAAGCACGATTCTCAAAGGTACCAGAAGCGTACTTCACATGGTCCACAGCAGGACAGTTACACATCGCGAAAGCAGAAACAACCTTATCCAACCACCTCAGTAAACCCACTGCACCCTCATTCCCACTAAAGTTATGAGGCTTGCAGTCCATAAACATTTTGTAGGTACAGATAGGAGGATGAGGGTGATGATTAACAGCAGCACCTGTAACAATGCTCAGATAAATAGAACGAACATACCGCTAAGGTATAAAGGAACAGAAGTAGTAGTAGTGGAATTACCACCGGCAAGTCCCTGTTGAGCAGCCTGCAATGCAGCAAGAGCATCAACCACCCGTTGCTGAATTATGTTGTTCAGCTCAGCTTGGGTCATAGTAACCGGCTCATCACCACGACCACCACCGCGACCACCGCCACCACCATGGCGTCCACCACCGCCACCACGGCGTCCACCACCACGAGCAGCTGGCATCCTCTGGATACAAAGAGAACAAGAAGTTCAGATTCGTCACCAGCATTAATGACTAGTGCTGAGAATAGAAAATACTTCTGATTTGACCAATCCGTATCAACTACGAATCATCTAATCAGAATACTATGAGTAAGAGAGTTCCGAATGAATAATCATTCCAAAGTGTACTAATCTAAGTACGAGTGCAAGATAGTGTGTGAGTAAGTGTGTCCCTCAGAACAGAAGGTAGGATGTCCGAATACGGAACAGGTCTCAAAGATACGTCAAAATCGCTCCAATGCGCAACACAAACGTGCTAAGAAATCAATACGTCCATCCCTTCGTCTTCAAACCCCGAAGAAGAAGACAATGAATAATATGCCAAGCCTAGGCAAGAATAGATGATGCAACAGACAAGTATGATGATATAGACACCCCGAAAAAGTTAATAAGTTTCCCACTAAAACGACTCATAACGTGTGACCGTCTAGTGTGTGACTCGGCTATAGACCAGACTCTACATGCAGTCCTAGTTCACTATAACCATTGTCTCTGATATCAATCTGTCACACCCTCAAATTCCACTTGCGGGGTTTTACCGCGAGGCGCATGACATACCAGGATCCAAGACAATGGTCACAATAAACGACATCTATATGCAATAAAAGTTACGTAGAAATACCAACCACGCAGTTTATAAGTAAAATGTAAAACGACAGCGGAAGCAAAATTTAATGTTTACAAAACCAATGTCAAAATAGGGATGCAAACACAACCCGGTTTGCTTATGTATGCAAGACTAGACGCAGTGCGACTCCAGTGCGCCTAAGACTCCCTGCTACCTTAGCGACCTGAGAAAACATGCGAAGTTAGACAACACATTAAGTGCCGGTGAATCACAGAGATATAGTTTGCAAAGTTTATCATAAGTAAACCAAACCCAACAACCCTTTTACATCTATACCTGATGCTAGCTAGACATCGTTACATGATACTATAGTGTCGTGAACCACTGCTGACAAGATAAGAATGCCTCAAACCCGTCACCGGTTCATCACCCGGTGACGTAAGATATAGGACAAATATGCACCCGCCACCGACCTCCAGTCGGCCCGAGTGGGGCTAGTCAAGCACAATAGATCTATTCACACCTTCCCCGCTATGTACCCACATATTGATGGTTCACTAAGACATGAGAGGACTTTAATGATGAAAGTAAAAGTCACTAAGTATCCATGAGGTATCATGTAATATGTTGGTTTAAAAGTTTAGAAAGTTTTACCGCATGTCTCTCCCCCAGAATGTTCCAAAAACAGTAAAGAATGGGGCTGTGACACTCACCTTAGTTTGCGTTCCCAAATTAAGAATTAAGACAATTCCTGATGATCCCAAGTACCGGCGATCTATCAATAAAGGTTGTATAAGAGTTGTGACTAATAACTCCAAGGCTATTTAGTCCCCGATTGTCCAGATCATGATTAAGTAAGTTTGAAAATGTGTTTGACAGTGTAACCGACACGCGAGACTGACCCGACATCCCGTTGGTGACCCATTACACAAGCTAATCAAGTACACATAGATTACACACAAGTTTCAAGCACGAAACACTTAGTTTGTATCAAAAATCTCATTTTAGTTAACGTAGGGTCGAACGTAGCTTAAAACGGTCGAAGGTGGCTTTAACTTCCTCCTTCGCCCCTTTTCTCCCTCCTTCGCCCATTTAGAATACGTTCGACCATTCATTATCCAGGTTCGACCCTGGAGATTCTCCTTCGACCGTTCGACTGGTCGAAGGTACTCCAGGTTCGACCCTGTTAGTTAGTTTCCTCAAAAACGCATCAAAAACATCCGAAAACTTCACGAAACATCATGAGTTACAGCAGTCAACCATCATTAACATATCCCTACGAAACCCTACCGATTTTACCCCAAAATCTAGTCGTTTTACAAGTTTCCCAAAATAGTAAATTATGGAGATGTCACATCATCATGCATGCAATCTTTACCCAATTAGGAAACTTTCTGAAATTAATCAATAATCAACTTAACATACTCAAATCACCATGAATAAGAAACCCCCTATCATATCTTTATCATTATCATTAAAAACAAACCCTAGATCTAACCAAAAATTACCCACAATGATAAAACACTATCAACAACCAATTGTAACATGTTTCAATCATAACCCATCATTAATAACAGTCCTAAATCGTTGTCATATCATCTATACAGCAGTAATCATCAAACAATGTATAATGCCACATTAACACATGTTAATTTATATAGAAACTCATTGTTTATGAATAGGTTTTATTTAGAAAGATATTAGGAAGGTTTTCACTCATAAAACATGTTGATATCAGATCTGGACTCTTGGGGTTTAAATGAAGACAAATCAAAATCGTTTAAAAAGGATTTAGAATGAAGAACACACCTTAGATCTTCACTTGTAATGATTTAGAGAGTTGGATTATGAAAAATAAGCTCAAAAACTCCTTCCCCAATGATAATAGTCGAAAGAGAGTGTTTAGAGGCGTTTAGGGTTTGTGAAATGATGAAAAATGACTAAGGATGGTATTTATACTATGTCCTGGTTCGACCCATTCGTATGGGCGAACGTGGAGCTTAAGTGGTCGAAGGTATCATTTTCAAAATAGTTAGCCAGGTTCGACCCTTCATATGGGTCGAAGGTAGTTTTATCCGGTCGAAGGAGACCCTTAACAGACTGAGGGCCTGGTTCGACCCTTCGAACGGTCGAACCAGAGAAGTGTCATTTTCCAGATTTCCATTTGTCGTATTTAGCACATTTTAACGAATCTTAACGCATGAACATGTAATCCTAATCTATGTTTCACATAATTAAGCATGGACAATCATTTAAACATCATTTAAACACGTATTTGTATATAATCCACCACATAAGAATCAATCTACACATAACACTTAATCTAGCTTATGTAATTCACCAATAACGGGACTCAAGACGCGTGTATATGTAAAAGACACCAATGATCCTTCAGATCATTGAACTCTGGACAATACGTAAGAAAACCCCGACTCAACTAACCCAGTTAAGTACGTAATTAAACTGTTTCCCGCTAAGGTAGACTTATAAGTTTAAATGTGTCAAGTCAAATATGCCGGGTGTCACATAAACAATAAAAATAGAGTTTCAAAACTGTCCTTATTTGCCAACAAAATGTTGTTAAACATCTTTCATCAAAATAGAGTTTCAATTAGAATTTGCAATATGTCACGTAGATGAATTAATTAATTAAAAATAATAACAATATCAATATTTGCTGACACAACTTTTATTATTTCTAATTAGACACTCTTAATGTTAAAATTTTTAAACACGCTTCTTTATGTGATTTAAAACTTTCCCTCCTAAAAATTCAAAACTTAGGTCAAACTTATTAAAGATAGTTTTAAAAATTTTTTTATAATTATTTAATTACCAAAATGAAATGACGCGAATACAAAATTTTTAGAAAATAACCAGCCGGTTTTAAAAATGTTTTTTTTTATAAAATATAAGCTCTCAACTTGAATATTATTAAAGAATACAACCAACTATATTTATAATGATACAATATTTTATTTTAAAAAAATAATAAAAATATTTCGTCTCAAAAAACTTATTATTTGGCACTCAACACAGCTAATGTTCAGAATCGTAAATGCACTTCCCCATCATAATTTAAAAAGTTCCGTCTTGAATATTCAAAACTTGGGCTTAAATGTATTCTTTATTATTATAATTGTAAGATCTGTTTTACAACAACTGTTAATAATAAAAACAGATGTTGTTAAAACACTTGTCTTCAAATAGAATTTCACTTGCAATG
The DNA here is from genome assembly GCA_028751855.1 of Ambrosia trifida. NCBI lineage: Eukaryota > Viridiplantae > Streptophyta > Magnoliopsida > Asterales > Asteraceae > Ambrosia > Ambrosia trifida. The sequence goes on along the minus strand of CM054131.1, from coordinate 77,212,671 downwards.
TTATATCTTATACAACAACTCTTGTTATTTGAAACTCGACCGTGTTAATATTAAAATTCCTAACACGCTTCCCAATTTGATTTAAAAATTTCCCTCCTAAAAATTCAAAACTTAGGGCTTAAAAGTTCCCTCTTCAATATTCAAAACTTAGGCTTAAATGTATTATTTATTATTATAATTGGAAGATCTGTTTTACAAAAACTGTAAACTTGTCAACATATGTTGTTAAAATAGCTGTCATCAAATAGAATTTCACTTAGAGCTTGCAATGTTATAACTATAACTATTATGACTAATATATATAATGTAAGACGTAAAGTAAGATTTAAATAAAATAAAATAACACTATAATAGAAAATGTTTAGTTGTGATTACAAGACCCATGACTATGGCCATATCCCTTACCCATGTTCATTCTTAAAATAATAAAACCTTCACGATTGTTTTTTTTTTTTTCCTATTTTATGTTTGAAATTCCATTAACAGACTTCCTAGAGGATTGGGATGATACCCAATGTTTCGTCCACCGTCAGTTATTTTATACCCATCCAAGTCTCATTCACACCTCACAAAGACCCTTCACAAATTTTCTGCTTGAGTTGCCGTCATAACGGCGCCGTTCAACCCACCGCTACTTTGTTGCCATCAACCGCAAAGCCGTCTTTGTTTGGGCCACGATCAGGTACAGTCAATGTCGCCTTCCTTTCTTGTTTATGAGAGATTTCAGTTTGGGGTTACTAATCAGGTCGCTAACATGCGCAGCGCATTTGTGTACCACAGTTGTCGTCCCCGGTTTGTTTTGATTGACGGTATTGTTCCGTTGGTTTCGACCATCCGTTTCAATTATAACCAACTCCGTGACCAATCTTTGCCAATCAGTCTTCTTTCGGTTCGGGTATAAGGTATCGTCATAAACCCTTCATATTATAGTCCATGCTTGGTCCGATCTATCCGGCGACTACAAATTTTGTTTTAAAAAGGAAATAAGCTTTTAGGATCAAATTTAAACGTTATAACATTTCTTTGTCTTGTCATTTTGATTTCATAACCTATACACACATCTGTTAAAGGAAATAAGTGTTTGTCATAATTTTGAAACTAAAACAGGAGGGAAAAATATGCAAATGTATGTGTGTGAGAAAACCTGCATATATGTGTGCTTGAGTTATGTGTATATGTATGTAGGCTTGAATATATAATTAATTATGAATGTGTGTGCATGTGCAAAATTGTCCTTGTGTGCATGTATGTTTAATTTATGTGAATGATGAGTGTGTGTGTTGAATATGTATGGGTTGGATGGTTAAAATTTGGAAGCTAAATATTTTATAAATCTAAAGGTGTAGGACTTTTATCTTACATTCATAAGTTTTATGGTCCTATCAAAATTGTACATGTAAGTTATAAAAAAACAAACAAATCGTAATTTCTTCTAGGCTAGTGTATGTAATTTTTTTAGTTCAAATACTTTTTCGATTTCCATTAATTATTAAAAATAAAATGATTAGATTGGTATTTGTAGTCGCCGGAAAGTTTCAACAAACAAGTTAATTTATTAATGTGAATAATCCATCATAAAACTAATTTCGAAAAAAATAACGGGAGTAGGTTCGTGTTCTCGCTGAAGACGAATTGTTTTTTTATTTCGCTTTGCTCAACCAAGGTACGGATTCCGTTTCATTCTCTTTATAGTATTTTTTTTATATATAACTTCGGTTCGTTACTTTATAGTATTTGGCACTCAACACAGCTAATGTTCAGAATCGTAAATGCACTTCCCCATCATAATTTAAAAAGTTCCGTCTTGAATATTCAAAACTTGGGCTTAAATGTATTCTTTATTATTATAATTGTAAGATCTGTTTTACAACAACTGTTAATAATAACAACAGATGTTGTTAAAACACTTGTCTTCAAATAGAATTTCACTTGCAATGTTATATCTTATACAACAACTCTTGTTATTTGAAACTCGACCGTGTTAATATTAAAATTCCTAACACGCTTCCCAATTTGATTTAAAAATTTCCCTCCTAAAAATTCAAAACTTAGGGCTTAAAAGTTCCCTCTTCCATATTCAAAACTTAGGCTTAAATGTATTATTTATTATTATAATTGGAAGATCTGTTTTACAAAAACTGTAAACTTGTCAATATATGTTGTTAAAATAGCTGTCATCAAATAGAATTTCACTTAGAGCTTGCAATGTTATAACTATAACTATTATGACTAATATATATAATGTAAGACGTAAAGTAAGATTTAAATAAAATAAAATAACACTATAATAGAAAATGTTTAGTTGTGATTACAAGACCCATGACTATGGCCATATCCCTTACCCATGTTCATTCTTAAAATAATAAAACCTTCACGATTGTTTTTTTTTTTTCCAATTTTATGTTTGAAATTCCATTAACAGACTTCCTAGAGGATTGGGATGATACCCAATGTTTCGTCCACCGTCAGTTATTTTATACCCATCCAAGTCTCATTCACACCTCACAAAGACCCTTCACAAATTTTCTGCTTGAGTTGCCGTCATAACGGCGCCCTTCAACCCACCGCTACTTTGTTGCCATCAACCGCAAAGCCGTCTTTGTTTGGGCCACGATCAGGTACAGTCAATGTCGCCTTGCTTTCTTGTTTATGAGAGATTTCAGTTTGGGGTTACTAATCAGGTCGCTAACATGCGCAGCGCATTTGTGTACCACGGTTGTCGTCCCCGGTTTGTTTTGATTGACGGTATTGTTCCGTTGGTTTCGTACCATCCGTTTCAATTATAACCAACTCCGTGACCAATCTTTGCCCATCAGTCTTCTTTCGGTTCGGGTATAAGGTATCGTCATAAACCCTTCATATTATAGTCCATGCTTGGTCCGATCTATCCGGCGACTACAAATTTTGTTTTAAAAAGGAAATAAGCTTTTAGGATCAAATTTAAACGTTATAACATTTCTTTGTCTTGTCATTTTGATTTCATAACCTATACACACATCTGTTAAAGGAAATAAGTGTTTGTCATAATTTTGAAACTAAAACAGGAGGGAAAAATATGCAAATGTATGTGTGTGAGAAAACCTGCATATATGTGTGCTTGAGTTATGTGTATATGTATGTAGGCTTGAATATATAATTAATTATGAATGTGTGTGCATGTGCAGAATTGTCCTTGTGTGCATGTATGTTTAATTTATGTGAATGATGAGTGTGTGTGTGTTGAATATGTATGGGTTGGATGGTTAAAATTTGGAAGCTAAATATTTTATAAATCTAAAGGTGTAGGACTTTTAGCTTACATTCATAAGTTTTATGGTCCTATCAAAATTGTACATGTAAGTTATAAAAAAACAAACAAATCGTAATTTCTTCTAGGCTAGTCTATGTAATTTTTTTAGTTCAAATACTTTTTCGATTTCCATTAATTATTAAAAATAAAATGATTAGATTGGTATTTGTAGTCGCCGGAAAGTTTCAACAAACAAGTTAATTTATTAATGTGAATAATCCATCATAAAACTAATTTCGAAAAAAAAATAACGGGAGTAGGTTCGTGTTCTCGCTGAAGACGAATTGTTTTTTTATTTCGCTTTGCTCAACCAAGGTACGGATTCCGTTTCATTCTCTTTATAGTATTTTTTTTTATATATAACTTCGGTTCGTTACTTTGTAGTACGGATTTTCGTTGAGTTCATTTGTTCCATTTGATTTTTGGATAGCATGCAATATACCGCAAATTGAGATCATTGTTGCATGTTCCTTAGACCTCATTTAGTATTTATTCGATATCCGACTTTTTGTACTCTGTCACCCTGGCACTCTGTTTGACATGTCGTTTGGGCGTCAACGGCATGGTACTGTTCGTGGCAGTGCATTATAAATTTTCACGGTGTCTCCAGTTGTGTTAGTGTAACACTTGGCCCCTAGAGGCGTATAGATCGATATTGGCTCTCTTATGTGTATTTATATGTGGAGATGGAATAATGGGTGCATGCCACACTCACTATCTCATTGGTGCATGGATTAGCTACCTCTGTACCCACTTTGTTTTGGCTATAGGTGCTTCCGATTACACGACATGTTTTATTGCTACATTATAGTCGTGTAAGTTAGTAAATGTTCTCTGATATGCCTTTGATATGATATGATAAGCTTTGAATAAGTTTCGTTATAGACTTGTACCAAATTTTGTTTCAGTATTTCGTTTTGAAATTTCGCTTCTTTAAACCGCTTTTATATGTACTGTTGATCTTTCCGTTACTGAGCAATTTTTGGCTCAGCCGTAGTTTTCTTTGTTGTGTTTTCCTATTTGTCTCGCAGGTAATCGGGGAAACCAGGGAAATCAAGGATGAGAGTTGATGTTCGAGTGCAAAAAGACATTTAGTTTTTGCATTCTAGTTTTAATAAGACATAAATTTGAAACTCTATTTGAACTTCGTTGTTCCGTTCGATTTCTAGTTAACGTTTTAAGGATTTTGTTTGGTATTTGATATATGTTTTTCTAGGATTGATCTAAGGTCTGGTTACCATCAACTGAAGATCTGTTGGGTCTGCTGACCTGGAGAAGAACAAATGATTTGAAAAGCCAAAACATACTATATATGATCCAGAATAAAATCAACATTTACAAGTTACATCTCCTAAAAGACTGTTGACTCTAACAACTGCTGTACCCCAACATCTGCTGAACAATTGCTGATCACAAAGGACTGATGAAGAAACAACTGATGATCCAAAGTACTGAAGACAAGGTCTGTTGGAGCCAACATCACTTAGGCTCCAACAGATGATTCAAGCTATCAGAGGTTTACGTATCAGCTGTTTAGATATCAGAGGTTTCCAATGTAACAGTGTTTGTTTAGATCAGATGTTTTATTTTGTTATTATTCTGTTAGATGTCACTGTCTTAGGTGACGTCAGCCATAGGTCATCAGTGGTTTAGTTTGTCTATAAATAGAACAGTGCATGTAGTGTTCTATTCATTACTCACAACATTCTCTTAGACAAACAATCACAGAGTGATCAGGCTGAGGGGGAGTACTTGTGTAATCATTGTAATCATTAGATTTATGAAAGCATTCGATTTAAAAACAATTATTCTCTTTGTTTTGATTCATAGTTTATTATTCCGCTGCAGTTTCCATTTTTAGATTAACTTCTTTCATCTTTCATTTAATAAACAATCAAAACAAATCAAACTCAGATCCTAACAATTGGTATCAGAGCTTGGTCAATTAAATTCGATCTAATTAATCAATTTAATATAAACAGATCAGCTCACAATTATTGATATCGTTTGTTTGTCGGATTGAAAACAGAGTAATAGTTTATTTACGTTTAAAGTTTTATAAACAGACTTTGTTTTACAAACAATCAAAGAATGGCTTCAATCAATCACGATCCACATAACACTGGCACGAACAACAAGCCATCGATGCTTGTCAGATCTGAATACAATATCTGGCAACTTCGGATGAGCCATGTTCTAGCTCAACAGAACACTGGGTGTTGGAAGTCGGTTATATTCGGACCACATGTTCCGATGGTGCCGAGTAACGAAGGAGTTATGGGATGCTTTAAAAGAACAATTTGGTGGGACTGAAGAGGTTATTGAAAACAACTGTGAAATACTTAACCAACAATATGAAACATTCAGTCATGTTAAGGGAGAGTCATTAACTCAACAATTTGAGAGGTTTAACTATCTCATTAATGAACTAAAACTGGTGGGTCTAACTTATCCTAATTCAACTTTGAACCATAGGTTTTTAAGATCATTACCAGACAAATGGGACACTATTGCTATAGTTATGAGAAACTCAATTGGATTCAAGGAGCTATCTCTAACCCAACTTCATGGTAAGCTCTTGACCTATGAGAGAGAGCGTAACCAGAAAAAGAAGCTTCAGGACTCTGGAAAAGTGTCTGATGATTATGTTTATGGTAATACATCACTTTTGGGTCATGATGAGGTGCCTGGTAATAGTAAGGATCAGAGTTATGATCAATTCATTGACATAACTTCAGGTTTTAACTCTGGTTTTAACTCTGATTCTTATTCACCCAACTGTGCTTTTGCAGCAAGTGGTGGTGATATCCAGGCATCTGATAACATATCATTTGAGTATGACGACCTTAAATATTTTGACCCTGATGATTTGGAAGAAATGGACATAATGCACCAATTGGCTCTGCTCAGTGTTAGAACCAACAATTTCTACAAGAAAACTGGCAGAAGATTTCCAGGGTTGACTGGCAGGTCAAAGGTGAGGTTGGATAAATCTAAAATTAAGTGTTATAAATGTCATAGACTTGGTCATTTTGCTAGGGAATGTAGGAGTCAACATGGTACACCTATGATTACCTATCCAAATCAAAGACCACAAACCAACACTTATCAAGTTTCCCATAATACCCCTAGACCAAATGTGCAAAACACTGCTCATTTTGCATAGTCCTCAACCACTGTTCCTGTCCAGTATGTCCAAACCACTATTCCTCAGATCCATTATGTTCAAACCTGTATATACACGAAGTGCGACTAATGCTATTGAATTGCGAATTCTATTATGTTTTGACAATTACGGACGGTCGAAGGTGAATATTGTTTGGTCGAATGTAGATAAGAACGGTCGAAGGGAGAGCTCAAGAGGTCGTATGAAGTTTATGTATTCTTAGTGTGTTGATTCACCCTAATAGTTTGGTCGAACCTACACATTCGCCCATTCGATTGGTCGAATGTGCAGGTCTATATAAAGGCTGAATCATTTTGTAATGTTAACTTTTGGTCATTTTGTTTCCCTCTCTGAGTGTGTTCTCTCCCTAGGGTTTTGTTAAGTCTGTATTGAGTCTTTATCATTATAAACAAGGTTTTGTAAAGATTATCAATGATGTTTATGAATGAAAATGAAATGTTTGAAGTGATTTGTGTGTTTTGCTGATTATATTATCATTTCGTAATCAATTCAGGGATTCCGCACCTGAATTGATAGACTTGTTTGATCATAGTTTGTTTGACAATCCGATCCTTCACATACAAAACCCCTGTTTCTCAGGCACATGTGCCAATAACTGCTACTTCACCCTCTGCCCCTGCAGAGACCAGTCAACAGAGTTTCTTTACACATGGCTTTGTTGATTGGAGCAGTTTACCAGATGAATTGACAGATGAGAATTTTGCTCTTGTTGCCAAAGCTGAAAATGAACCAGAAAATTTTTGTTTCATGGCTATGGACACAATTGTGGAAGACGTTGAATCTGAGGATGTGGTGACTGAATCTGAAAATTTGACTAATGATATTGTTGATGCAGTAGTTCCAGATCAAAAGTCTGAAGAAGAGGTTGTGAATCTCTCAGATCCTTGGGGTGATGATTGTGAGTGCAAGTGTGATTGTGCATTGATGGCTGCTACTAAGGTATCTCCTCAAATCCTAAAAGATTTGTGTTCAAAAAAATGTGTAATAGCATTTGCTAACATTAAAGAGGTGAATGAAAACCTTAGAAAGGTATAAATACTAATTCGTAACAAAGTTAAAAAAAACAGTAAATGTATTCAACAAAATATGTAGTTTCAGCAAAACAACTACCAACGACATGTTAGGTATGAAGAAATTAACACAATTATACCAACAAATCAGAGCATATATATTATCCAAAATACAGTAGCCATAATCCCATAATGACACAACTTATAACAACCAAATACAACACAAATAAAGAAAGAAAGTTGTAGGTACCACACACGTGAATGTTGTCGGAGGTGATAAAGAAAGCTTTCGGAGGTGAATGTTGCAAGTCGGAGGTTCAAAAAGCCGGTTTTAGGCGTAATGTTATGGTGAGTAGGTACTTTGATAGGGCTTGACGAATCACTGAGGATTAGGGTTTCACAGCACAGACACGTACCACTACTTGTTTTAGGCATAATGTTATTGTCAGCAGGTACTTTGTTTCAAAGGTCAGAGGTTCAAACGCCGTTGGTTCCGCCGTTGGTTCACTGAGGATTAGGGTTTTTTTGATGGGAGGATCGATTTGGTTTGGTTTGGGGGGGGGGGGGAAATAGAATTTGGGAACTTAAGTTAATAGAGCAGGGGGTGGGTGGTGTATGATATGGGAGGGAAAATAGAAATTGGGGAAATAGTTATGACACAAAATAATGACACGCGATATTTTATACTGTCGTGGTTTTATTTTCTTGACACGCAAAAATACGTGTCATTAATTAACAAGATTTTACAATCCATGACAGTTTTTTAACGACACACGTTTTGCGTGTCATAAAATGTGTGTCATTGAAGGCATTTTTTCTAGTAGTGATTGAAGGTTATATTGGAAACCTTTATTAGAGTGAAAACTCAAGAACACCTATGTAACGAACTTGTTCTTTTATGAAAATTTTAGGGATGCAATATACATGATTTTAAGCATTTTGAGGGGAAAAAGAAAATCAAAAGAACACCGAGCGGTTTTTTAAATTTTTTCATGAAAATTTTCATATATATATATATATATAATGATAAATCTATAGAAATATTTAACTAAATATTTTATAACTTATTTATAATACATAGTCCGTCAAATGTCGGTTACGAATTAGGTAGCGTATTTTCGCGTAATAGTAACTTATTCCAAATAATTTCACGTATGCACATAATTGCAAATAATTTCAAACGAGCTATTCCACAACTATTTTTTTGTTATGTCACAAACATTCAGGGTTCAAGACTCGCGTGTATGCTTCGATAATTTACCGAATTATCTTTACACATAGGTTCGTATATTTAACGAACTTAATTTTTCCGAACTAAGTTAAATATATAAAAGTTAATTATTGTAAATAATAAATGTTTGTAGTAGGTTAACCTGAAATTGTCGGGTGTCACATCATCCCCTAAATAGGTAAATTTAGATTTTTTTGGTACCATGCTTATGTTTTGATGATTGTTATAGCAACATCGTCATATTATGGTTTTTTTATATATGATGATTAGGTTTAATATATATGGACCCGATATATTTTTATTCGTCCCGACCAGGCCCAAAACGTTTTGACGTTTCTTGAAGACGGCCCTGTATCACTTGCACGGAGGCCCAGAGTTTGTACGACGTACCAGTTCAACGGGAGGTCGAGGAATTGTAGTGTGTACTGGTTTAACGGGAAACGGATATCTTTCACCCATATTTGAGATGAGAGTGTGTAGGTTGACTTGAGAGTGAAAAGGTTAGTGATGAGATGAGTGGAGTGATATTTGTATACGATATGGAAGTATAAATGCGAGTGGGTATAGGTTTGAGTTTAGAGGCTATGTAATTTCTTGAAAACTAAAACGGACCGCCTCTCTAGTCCATGTATGCAGACTGAGCCAAATCACATAGATAGAGATGTTCTTAGACCATGTGTAGTGGGGGGTCAATTGGGGCCTTAATCCAATTTTAGCGTCCCAAACACCATTACGGGGGGCCTTAAAAGGCGCTAAAATCTAAAAAACAAGTCTTGAGCGTTAAAATTTTAACGCCATTTTTTCTTGGATTTTGTGCCACCATATTTCAACCAATCAAAATAAAGGTATGGGCGCTAACTTCTTTGTCCACTACGTATACTCTTAGTGGTGTTTATTTTCGTATGAATAGTAACTAATATTCTCTGGAGCATAGCTTTGATCCAAGATACGGGTATTTATGTTTATGTTTGCGTGCATTATGATAGATTTGGTACTATGGTGCTTATTGGTAAATAAAAAGATGCAAGAGAAGAATTTTATAACAAAAACATGAGATTCTTGTCAATTGGTAGAGAAAGCATAAGTCTATTGACTATCATGAACTATATCACCAATCGGTAGCTAGTGGAAGAAAAGGACAAAAACAATCGCAATATAAAAATGAAAAAAATGGCATGTTTGTGTTACGATCGGGTCGGCCTGGTTGCAATCGGTTGCCATATACAATATATATTTTTTGTTTTGAATTATTTAAATTGTTTTTATATAAACTATTATTACTTTTTTGTATTTAAAATATATAATTAGTTACTTTCAAAAGAAAACTATTATATTTATTATTTCTAATATTTTTTTATATAATAAAAAATAATTATAAATTATATTTACTTAATAAAATACTGGTTTAGATTGGGTTCTAAATGAATAAGACTGAAAAATTGAATTGAGTTAGGCTATGTAGGTGAAAGAGAGAGAATAACTTTTTAATAAAAGTTTGGGTTGGGTTGAGTTAGGATGGGATGGGTTGGGTTTGTTGGCAAGAACTCAATACTTAATCAAATATGAAGGTAAAGAATAGGAAAGAAACAAGTGAAACAATGAAAGAAATCGGCACAGATTGATCTCTTATTAGAATACTGAATAGTGGAAAAGGTACATCAATAACATAATCAACTAGAACTTAAATAGGCAATCACACCCTGGAAAAGTGGATCCCGAAACTGACTCAACAAACTAGACTAGGCCTTACCGCCTTTATTCAATTCAAAAATACTTGCAACCTTCACATGAGACTTTGTCAATCTGCATGCAGCCACGTAACATTGAGATCAAGTGCCATGCAACCTCTGAATATTAGGATTATATTTTAACACCCTCCCTTAATCCTAATATTCCCATTTTGCCCCTGAAATGCTCAAACTTCCCTACAACTAGTGCCTTGGTCAAATTGTCTACTACTTGCTCATCCGTTCCACAATAATTAAGAACTACTTGCTTCTGATTCACCATATCCCTGATGAAGTGATGTTTTAGCTCAATATGTTTGGACCTCCCATCTACAACTGGATTTTTTGACAAGTCTATGGCTGACTTGTTATCACACCAAAGAACAGTTGGTTCACATTGTTTAAGCCCCAAATCTTCCAATATTCTTCGTAGCCATACAGCTTGGCAAGTTGCACCAGTAACAGCTACATACTCTGCTTTAGTGCTAGATAAAGCCACTGTGTGCTGTTTCTTTGATGCCCAGGCTATTACTCCACTTCCCAGTGAAAACACATGTGCAGAGACACTTTTTTTTTATCATCCAAGCTACTCGCCCAATCACTATCATAATACCCACATAACTGAAATTCCACTCCCCTACTGTACCAGATTCCATAGTCAATGGTGCCAGCTATGTACCTGAGAATTTTTTTGGCTGCTCCAAAGTGGACTTTAGATGGCTTTTGCATATACCTGGACAAGATGTTAACAGCAAATGCCAAATCTGGCCTGGTGTTGGTTAAATACATCATTCCACCAATCAAGCTTCTATACATTCCTTCATCTGTTTTAGGGGCGCCATCTTCTGCTTGGAACTTATCATTAGAATTCATGGGAGTATCATTCACTTTGAAGTCAAGCATCCCAAACTTTTTCAGCAAATCATGAGCATATCTACCTTGACAGATAAAAACTCCCTTTTCAAGCTGATGTACCTCTATTCCCAGGAAGAATTTTAAACATCCAAGGTCTGACATTTCAAATTCATGCATCATGCCCTTCCTGAATTCTTCAACTAGAGCTACACATGAACTTGCATACACAATATCATCAACATAGAGACACACAAACATCATTTCCTGATCAAGCCTCTTAACATAGAGAGTTGGTTCACTATAGCTTCTCACAAACTTAAGATTAATAAGATATGAGTCTATTCTTGCATACCATGCTCTTGGAGCCTGCTTGAGTCCATACAGGGCCTTGTACAATCTATACACCTTGTGTTCTTCATCTTGAACCTCATACCCTTCAGGTTGTTGGACATAGGTTTCTTCTTCCAAGTCTCCATTCAGAAATGCAGACTTAATGTCCAACTGATACATTGGCCATCCCAACTGAGCTGCAACAGCTATGGCAGTTCTCACAGTTTCAAACCTTGCAACTGGTGAGAATGTTTCTTGAAAGTCAATCCCTTTCTTCTGTGAGTAACCCTTTGCCACCAACCTGGCCTTGTGTTTCACAATCTCACCATTGGGACCCAACTTTGTCTTGTATAGCCATTTTAATCCTACCAGGTTCTTGTTTGGTGGCAGGTCCACCAACTCCCAAGTGTTGTTCTTTATAATTGCTTGAATCTCCTCATCCATGGCCTTCTTCCATTCTTTGCATACTATGGCTTCTTCAAAGCATGTTAGATCAGACACATTCAGTGTAAACTGACATACTGTATAATCCTCCATAGGAACTGTCTCTGCATACACATCTTGAAGTTGTCTTGTTCTGAATGGGGTGTTGTCTCCAGTTGATGATGACTGGACTTCATTAGACCCTCCCTGGCTTGTAGCAGGAGTATCAGGATTTTGTTGTGAGGGACTTGAGGTCTGCATACTTGTATCACCACTGTTAGTGTTGTTTGCATAATCACTGTTCCCACCTGCACTATCAAATAAAAGATCAATAAAATCAAATGACCACAGGTGCTTATTTTCTTCTGCCTTCATTTTACTCCCGTCCCACTCAGCATCTTCATCTGGTTTGATGTGCCTTCTGGTAATAATCTGCCTTGTTTCTGGATTGTAAAGTTTGTACCCCTTGGTTGGCAGTGAGTAGCCAATAAGAATGCACTTCTGTGCATTTGACTGAACGAATTTCCCTCTCAGTTGTGATGGAGTTAACCCATAGACAATACTTCCAAGCACCCTTAAGTTGTCCACTTCAGGGATTTCACCAGACCACATATGCAGTGGTGTCTTATTTTCATTGGGCTTGGTAGGGGCAATATTGACAATTTGCACAGCTGTAGCAACAGCCTCTGCCCAAAAATATGCAGGCATGTGTTTTGCTTGAAGCATGCACTGAACCATTTCAACAACAGTCCTATTTTTCCTTTCACATACACCATTTTGCTCAGGTGTGAAAGGTGCTGTCAGTTGTCTTTTTATACCATATTGTTCACAAAATACATTAAATTCCTTTGAACAATACTCACCACCCCTATCTGACCTGAGTACTTTAATAGAATGATTACTTTTATTTTCTACTAAGGATTTAAAAATTTTAAACTTTGAAAACACTTCTGACTTCCTTTCTATAAAGTATACCCAGGTCATTCTTGTAAAGTCATCTATGAAAAGAAGAAAGTACTTACTTCCACCAAGGCTTGCAATAGGCATGGGACCACAAACATCACTATGAACAATTTCAAGAGGTTTTGTGGCCCTTCTTGTACTTGACTGAAAAGCCAGTTTGTGTAATTTCCCCATTACACAGCTTTCACACACTCCAATCTCCTTCATGACAGGAAGTCCTTGGACCATTTGTTTATTATAAAGCTGTTGTAAGGCTTGAGTGTTCAAGTGGCCATACCTGTGATGCCAAAGCTTTGTCTCTTCATGAATCTTTGTACTTTTGGGCTTCACTTTTGAGGCATCAAGGGGGAACATGTTATTGGGGGCCAACTGGATCTTCATAAACTCAGTACCTGTCCTCTTATGAATGATAGAACAGGCTCCATCATCAAATATAAGGGCATAACCCTTCCTTATAAGTTGACCTACACTTAATAGGTTATATTCCAACTCTGGAACATAGTATACATCATTTATCAAGGCCATGCTACCATCAGTCATTTTAACTTTAACTGTCCCTCTCCCTTCTACATTGATCTGCTTTTTATTACCCACTTCACATTCAATTTAAATGTTGTATTTAAGGTAGTAAACATAGTACGTAGCCCAGTCATGTGATTTGAGCTGCCAGAGTCAACAAACCACACAATAGCAGTTGAGGAATCAGATTCTTCCAAACTCATCATAGCATGATGAGTTACACAGGCCATAAACAAATGAGGAACTTCTTCTTGTCCTTCATTATCTTCTTCTCCATTTGCAGCCACATTGGCTTGCTGTTCATCATTATACCAGCATTCTCGCTTAACATGGCCATTCCTATTACATTGGTAACATTGTGGTCCTCGTCCTCTATCATTGGATCTTCCTTGGCCTCTTCTGTTGAACCCATGCCCACAACCTCTACTTGTCTGACCATCATTCCCAGTCCTCCTTGTTGGTTGAAACACTTGCAAGGCTTGCTCATCTGACTTCTCATTCACCTTCAAACCTTGGTCACCAGATCTGTTATTCAATCTTTGTTCTTGAGATTGCAACACTCCCATTAGTTTCTCAGGGCTCAGATTAGATAGATCATATGCAACTTCAATGGATGGTACCACAAAGTCAAATCTAGACGTGAGACTTCTTAGGATCTTTTCCACAATTTTCTGATCAGCTATAACATCTCCATATGACCTTTGTTGCCCAACTATGGCCATGACTCTGGAAAAGTATTCTCCCACAGCCTCGCCTTCTTTCATGCTCAAGTTCTCAAACTCCCTTCTTAATCCTTGCAGCTTTATTGCCTATACTTGTGAGTCACCCTGGAACTCCATCTTTAAGATGTCCCATGCTTCTTGTGCTGTGTCAGCAGATGCAATTCGTGAAAACAATAGATCATGCACACCTTGTTGGATTATAGACATTGCACGGGCATCATTCTTCATCTCTTCTCTTGCTCGTGCCAGATCCTCACCAAATTCTTACATTCCCAGATCTACTATTTCCCATAATTCTCTGGATCTTAAAATGGTTCTCATGTGTACACTCTAGTGTTCATAACCTTCTCCTTTGAACACAGGAATGGGGTTGACAGGATTGTGAGTGGGGTTTGATGTATCAGACATAGTAACTGAGCTCTGATACCACGTGTTGGCAGGAACATAATACTTAATCAAATAGGAAGGTAAAGAACAGGAAAGAAACAAGTGAAACAATGAAAGAAATCGGCACAGATTGATCTCTTATTAGAATACTGAATAGTGGAAAAGGTACATCAATAACATAATCAACTAGAACTTAAATATGAAATCACACCCTGGAAAAGTGGATCCCGAAACTGACTCAACAAACTAGACTAGGCCATACCGCCTTTATTCAATTCAAAAATACTTGCAACGTTCACATGAGACTTTGTCAATCTGCATGCAGCCACGTAACATTGAGATCAAGTGCCATGCAACCTCTGAATATTAGGATTATATTTTAACAGGGTTGGGATAGTGTATAGTGATAGTCTAATAAAGGTTACACAAACCGTTAGATACAAAAAAACTAACTTGACTTTGTATGAACAATTATATAAACTACAACATGATTTCAGATACCTCACAAAGAAAACAGATGAACATTACTTCTGAGCAATTATAGGTTGGCACCGTTTTAGCAAAGATGCAAGTTGAATGACCCTATTGCAAAGATTACTTAATTTGACCAGAATCAGTAACAATATATCTCTCGAATGCTTTCTGAATTATGCCATCTCTAGAAGGCTTTCGGATGTGCTATATATGGTAGCTGTTGATCGCGGAGGAGAAGAAAATATTGGTTTTGGTGGAATTTCTAATGCTTGCATGCTTCCTTCCAACATTTGTATCACTTCATCAATGGATGGCCTTTGATTTGGAGATGGTTGAATGCACCATAAACCTATTATCGTTAACTTTCTTGCATAATCATCTTCATCAGTAGTCATTATGGTATCCAAGAGGAAGTCATCCTTGTGAAGACGCTTGTAAATCAAATCAGGAAAATATACACTACTTTGCCCAGAACTGACACCAGCGTCTTCATTTTTTCTCCCTCCTACCATTTCTAACAACAACATACCATAACTATACACATCAGATTTATGGGATACCTGCCCAAAGTTTTTATTGTAAACTTCTGGTGCAATATATCCAATTGTTCCTCTGGCCTCGAACATAGAAACAATGCTCTCTTTCCTAGAGTACAACTTAGCAAGTCCAAAATCTGCTATCTTGGGACAAAAATCATCATCAAGGAGGATGTTATGTGGCTTTATATCAAGATGCAAAATCCTAGTGTTGCAGCCACGATGCAAATAGTCAAGACCGGATGCTATTCCAAGTGCTATCTCATACATCTTCTTTACTCCTATGTTTTCTCTTGAATCCGTTGGTACATCGCTATGTATAAACTTTTCTAATGATCCATTTGGCATGTATTCATATACAAGGGCCTTTTTTTTATAGTTGAAACAAAATCCCAAGAGACTAACAATGTTAACATGAGAAGTCCTGCCAATGCTAGCAACTTCGTTTATAAATTCTTCTCCATTTGCTTTTGATGAGTTTAAAACTTTGACAGCAACAAGTCGACCGTCAGATAATTTCCCTCTAAATACTTGTCCGAAACCACCTTGTCCTAATTTAACGTTGAACGAGTTTGTCATTTTCTTGATGTCACTATACTTGTACCTTCTTGTACTTAGGGATCCATATTGCATGACACAGGCCTCAATATTTTTGTCTTCTTTGGTTTTATGCTTTAGTAAGGTTACACAATTTCTTGATAGCGGTTTAGAAACACAATATACCATGAAAATCATCACAAATGATAGTAGTGCAGATCCAAATCCTATAACTGTGATAATAAACAGATCAGCGAATTGTGCTACAACAACATGAAAACATTTGTTGAGGATATAATTGTTAAATAAGACAAAACGTACTCAGTTTCCTTCTCAAATTTTGATGGGCACCTGGAATACAAAGAAAAATACGCAAAAAAAATGTGTTAAACCTTATAACAAAAAAGTCTAGCTGATGTTCAACAATGATTCTAGAAATTAAGACCATAAGTAGTTGCCTTCCACCTTTGATGTAACTAACTGTACACTTAATTTTCGATTAGTTGGCTTCCAATTTTGCTAAACCTTGGTTCGTACTTGGTTTTTATTTAAAAAAGATACATTTTCTCAATGTTTGGATCATTTTTTTTTCCAATGATCTCCAGCCCAACTGGTTTGAGGTGGGAAGGTTTACCTCATTGGAGGGTTCCTGCCCAGGTTTGGTCTCAGGTTCGAATCTCACGCTCCACCGAAAAAATAACCGCTTCGGTTTGAAAGGAGAAACCCGCGTGGTGCTATGGGGTTCGATCATGAGCAGTGGTCGCTTTGCAACACATGATTTACCGCTGAAACACTACTCTCCAAAAAAAATGTTTGGATCATTTTGAGAATGATGTCATTAAAACTCATGAAGTTGTTTCGGGTTTAAAGTTAGTTGTAGTACCAAGGTACTGAAGCTAGGTCAACTAATGTTGCTTCCACTATAAGATGTACCGCGGATAATGTTGTAAAACATGGTCTAGGAGGCTGAGTACTCGCTAAGTGATTATTAAGGAACATACTAAAGTCACTCCTATAAATTAGTCATTTTCCATTTGTATGTTTAGGAAAGTTTGAAGTGGTTATTGACCACCATTAGTCTAGCCATAATAGTCTACTCCACATTAATTGGGGTTGTTGTAATTGGTCTATATAAGTCTTGTATTTTTTGTACTTTGTAATTATTCAATAAACAATTCACATTGATATGGTATCAAGAGTATCATTACAACTCCAACGTGTTTGATCCACTACTATTTTTTTCCCAACCTTCTTCTCTGCTAATGTCCTTTTCATCTCCTACCATGGCTCCAAAATAAGTTATTCAAATCACAACCTCCGCCAACTTCAACATCCCTCTCACAACAGACAACTTCTCCATTCGGCACAAACATGTCTGATCTGCACTCATCGGACTAGATCTGGTCCAATTTATTACCAGTAACACACCAGTATCGCCGGAATTTCTTGATGCAGAAAAACGAAACCCAATCCCGACTTTTTCACTTGGTTCCGACAAGACCAAGTCATTTTAGCGGCCTTTCTTGGCAGCTGCTCACTATCTATTCAGCCGCTAATCGCCTCTGCCGACACATCCCGACAAGCTTAGGAACTCCTCATCACCAGTTTTGCCAACTCTTCCCGATCTAGAATCATATCCTTGAAGTCTAAGCTTGCCTCTAACCCGCGAGGAAGTCACGCTATTGCTGATTATCTTCTCGAAATGAAGTCCATCGCCGACGAACTAGCCATGGTCCAAAGCCCGGTCACCAATGAAGATCTCTTGATTCATATAATCGAACAGTTGGGTGACGAGTTTAAGACCATTACAATGTCTCTTCGGCTTCTTGGGTCCAACATTACATTACCCGAATTTTTTGAGAAGCTCACTGATTTTGAAAGAGATCTTAATCTAAACACCAATCCTGCACAAATCATGACTACTGTCAACTCTACTTAACACCAACCACGCTCTGGACGCCGCAGATCTTATGGAAACTTCAACGACTCCACTGATAGTTCTCGTGGCAATCGTAGTACTATTTATTGCCAATTTTGCCACTTTGCATGTCATGAAGCTAAAGAGTGTCGGATGCTTGCCCGGTTTCTTCAAGAAAACCAAGATAATACAGGAACTTCTACAGCCCAGAATAAGGCATCCCCTACTGCTAATGTCGCTACCTCATTACACATGTTTGACACCGGGGGTCTAACTATGTCAACCCTGATCGTGCTTCTTTCCACTCCGTATCCGAGTATGGGCGACCCGATGAAATTGTTCTCGGAAACGGTAATACTGTGACACCCAGAAAATTTTTCGGAATTTTCTCTCACTTGACGCCAACTTTACTAGGTTACTTGCTGAATTTCAAGACGAAATTCTTATCAACTTAGGGATGATGTGATACCCCGCAATTTCAGATTCCTAGTTTAACTAAACTCTAGTTACTTACACCTAGATTTCTTGCATTCTACTTGACTAGAGTTAACTAGATAAGTTACACGTGCACACACTAGCTGTATATGAATCTATGAGCTATAATAGATTGACAAACATATGATTAAACTTATGAGAGTTTATAAATATTAATCTATGTGTGTACATGAATCTCTTATACTCTTATATGTGCTTATATATATGTATATATACAATACATACATACACTAGGCTTTGTACATACACTAGGCTTGATAAGAAAAACTATATTTTGTTAAATACCTTCTAGAAGCTAACACACATACATACATGTATATATAAACACACGCATGCACACATACACACTTGGAAGTTTCTTTATTTTGTCTTTAGTAGACACCCCATGGGAAACAAACTATGACAACCTACAAGCTAGGAAACCTAGGCACTAGTTGGCCAACACATGATGAAAGGGACTTGACAAAGAAGCTTCTAAGACATCACCATCACTACACTTGAAACCTAGTCTTTCTTGTCCATCATAATCGACCAAACCCAAGTCCCAAGATCCAACACATGTTCCTATCACCTAGTTGTCATACTCTTACACCAAGAAGGCAATGACAACTAACTAACTAATCTTCCCAAGGTCAACCCTTTTCCTAAATTGGTTGTAACCAATCAAACACAAGAAGCATGGAGGAAACATCACTATCCATATGTGCCTACTAATCTTACATCTATGAGTTGTCTAAATCACTTTATCCCAACCTTAGGAATTTTCGGCTATATCTAAATCCCATGTGCACAAATTAGCCATCCAAATGGAAGCATGCTCACTTACACCATAATAGGTGCTAACTAGAATCAACCATAGCCTTGATATATTCCCTAAGCATGAAAACTCTCCTTGTCCCCTTGATTTGCGGCCGAAGTACACCCCCATCACCATCATAGGTCTTGTAAGTTAGCATGAGGAAGCATGTATGATCCATCACTTTCATTAGCTAATTATCCTACATTCTTACACCCTAATCGGCTAGAAAGCAAAGGAAGGGACAAGACAAGGTGACAACTAATCCTACTTACACCATAATGTATCTCTAGTGAACCTCTAGGAGTTAACCATGATTAGTTTTAGCCACAAATGGAAGAATGGATGAGTTGCCAACTTACGGCCAACTCGTGGAGCCAACATTAGGCATGTTGCTAAATTATAATCACCAAAGTAGCCTAAAGCCTAAACACATAGCTAGGAAAGAATGTTGGGGACTTGCCATAGAAACTACTATATAAGGAGGTGCCATGAAACACTTCATTCTTGCACCACACCTCTCAATATCATCCTCTAACTCCCTCTCTAAACACCCCTCGGCCGAAGAACACCCCTTTGGTTAGAATATCGAGCACTAGGAAGCTTCAAGTCTACAAGTTTATCCCCTTTCTTACTAGCTAGCATCAAGGTAAGTTCTAATCGTTTGTTTTCTTAAGTTCCATCGGCCCTTATTGTGAACCCGAATCTAGATTTTTGATCATAGGGATCGGCCCTCAACTAGTGTTCATAAGTTGATTTTTATGCACTTAGTAATCAAGCTTCTAGTGTGCACACATTGTTTCACTCATAAGATCAATTATGTTATCTAATGTTAGAGTAATTTATTTCACATTACACATGGATTCATAAAATACTTTAGATCAAACTTCTTATACATGAAACATGATCTACACAACTTGATGTGGTTCACAAAAGTGGGTGCCGAACTTATGTAATAAACAAGAACATAGTTTAATATGTCTTAATACTCATCTTTGTCGAAACGATAGTTACTTTCTTTGCTTTGCTAGATCTCTCACACAAACACAAGGTGAGTTTCACTTCTCTTTTTCTCAAAAGCATACGTCTCGGAAGGAGACAACTTTCTAAACTTTTTCATAGTCCGGTTTGGGACTACTTTACACATCCCGGGTTTGGGGTGCTATGATTCACTAGGTGAATCTGCTTTCACTAATTCATGTTTTATGTCCTTTGTGAACTAAACACACTCTATCACTCTAAAGTCCTTATTATATTATTGGGTTAATCGCTGAAGGCGAACGGGGTATTAGTTGATAGCGCTATTAGGTTGTGCAGCAACCTCATGCTTGCGTGCTTGTGTCACGGGCATGAACTTCTGACCACGCTCTTGAGGAGCTGACTAGTGTTGATAGACACTGATACTAAGGCATCGTAACGAAAGTTAACACACTGTATGTTCCCAATAATCAGTTGTTTAGTTACAATGAGTGGGCTAGCTACCCCTGGCATGTGAATTAGCTATTACTCAAAACATGGTCCAGAGGACCTACGTATTTACCAAACTTTGTGAACTCACCAACTTTATGTTGACCCACGACTATTATACCTTTTTGCAGGACACTAGTTCGAAGCACGAGTAGGGCATGCATCATATAGCATCATGGGGATATGAACACTTAACAACTTTCGAATGTTTAATTATCTATTATGATTTTAAAGTGCGTTGTTTTGCGCAGACTATTTCGTTAACTATTATCTTTAAATTCGCTTCCGCAACTATTTGAATTAGTGGTTATCTAATAAACTTGTTTTCAATAACGAACTAAATGGTTTGGGCATTTAGAGTCGTTCATGTGACTTATGGCTATGGGATCCTGGTATGTCACTCGCCTCGCGGTATAAACCCCGCAGTGGAAATTTGAGGGTGTGACAAATACTCTAACCATTACTCATATTGGTCAATCATCCATTCCTATACCAAATGGTTCTCTGTCTTTAAAAGATGTTTTGTGCGTTCCTACTTCCAAAAATAAACTCATTTCCATTGCTAAATTTTGTAAGACTAACCATTTTTCTGTTGTATTCTTTCCTACTCATATTTTTGTCAAGGATCTTCAAACGGGGGCGCGGTTACCGCAGGGCGATAACTACCTTGATGTTTATTATGCAAGCCTTCCTACTTCACCCCAAATAAATGCGGTGTCTACCGCATCGCCTCTTGACTGGCACCACAAGCTTGGCCACCCATCCACTCGGATTTTAAAAGAAATAGCCAAATATTTAGGTTTAAGTTTCAAGCTCCTCAATTTTCATTATAATTCATGTTCAATCAATGAAAGCCATAAAGATTCCTTTGGCATGAACTCGTTTACTACCACCAAACCTCTACAATTAATATACTAGGATGTTTGGGGACTGGTTGAAAAATCAATCAATGGATTCTCTTTTTATGTGCTTTTTGTTGATTTTCACACTAAATTCATTTGGCTATATCCAATGAAACGTAAATCCGATGTGTCTATCTTGTTTCCACAATTTAAGTTGCTAGTTGAAATTTTTTTCCAAACTCCTTTGATATCTCTCTTTAGCGATAATGGTGGGGAATATATTGTTTTAACCAGATATCTTCAATCTCAAGGTATTTCTCATTTTACAACCCCCCCCCCCCCCCGCACACCCCAGAATAAAATGGATTTGCCGAAAGGCGTCACCGCCATATTGTGGAGACCGGCTTGTCTCTACTTCACTATGCTCAACTTCCACTTAGCTTTTGGATGCATGCCTTTCAAACCGTTGTGTACCTGATCAACCGTCTCCCCACCCTGTCTCTAAATTTCAAAACTCCATATACCCTTCTCTATCAAAAAGATCCAACTTACACAAAACTCAAACCTTTCGGTTGTCTATGCTATCTGTGGCTTCGCCCGTATGCAAAATCCAAGCTTCACCCACGCTTGGAAAAATGCATTTTTCTTGGCTACTCATCCTCTAAATCGGCCTTTAAATGTTATGATCCTATTACCTGTCGTCTTTTTCATTCCAACTATGTGGAGTTTGTGGAGTCAAAATTCCCATTCCACTCACCACCTCCTTCTCATCCAACCATTCCCACTGTCGATACATTTTTTGGGCATCCACTCGAATAACCACATTCCCACGATTTCGCCCCATATTCCACCCGCTTCTCTCTTTCATTCCATACCATCAACACCAATAAACACTTCCCCTGCCTAGTCCGCTAGCTCCACACCTAAAGGGCCTCTCGACCCACAATCCCGTTCCCAATCAAACCAACAACCTAACCTAACCTAACCTCTCTTCACCTACATCCTCTTCCGAACCTCCTCCTAGCCCAATACCGTCTAACCCACACTCCTCTTCCGAGTCCAATCCATCTCCTACTAATACCGAACCCACATCCATTCACACTGACTCACCAGTCCACTCTAATGGCCCATCCCACTTCTCCACCATTCCGCTTCTCATCCTACTTCTCCTTCTACCACATCAGCCCCTACCACTCAAGCCTCCACCCAACCTACTCGAACACGAAAACCAAACCCCAAATAAATCAACCAGAAGTTTGTAAATCATACCACACTTCATCCGATTCCATCTACAATCGAACCCACCATTTACAACCAAGTAATGAAAGATCTTGAATGGCATAAGGCAATGGACAATGGACAATGAATGCAATGCTCTCCTTAAAAACGCCACATGGGATCTTGTTCCTCCATCAAACCATAAACCAATCGAATGCAAGTGGGTATTTCGGGTTAAGCGTCACCCTGACGGTTCCATTGACAAATATAAAGCTCGTTTAGTCGCCAAAGGGTTCTTACAAGAATATGGCAAAAACTATTTTGAAACATTCAGCCCAGTTACTAAACCCATTACCATTCGTACAGTTCTTGCCATTGCCTTATCCCGCCATTGGTCACTTCGACAATTAGATGTCAATAATGCGTTCTTACACGGCACCTTACATGAAGACGTGTATATGTCTCAACCCCTTGGTTATGTTAACTCCGATCTACCAAATCATCTTTGTCAACTCCGGAAATCTCTCTATGGGCTCAAACAAGCCCCCGGGGCATGGTATTTAGAACTTGCTAACTTCCGGCTTCAACATGGCCTTCGTAAGTCCTTGGCCGATCCATCCTTGTTTATATATAATCACGGGGGCAATGTGTGCTATTTTTGGTCTATGTTGACGATATCATAATTACTGGCAACAACAACCCGTTTGTTCACAAAGTCATTCATGTATTATCTGACAAGTTCTCCGTCAAAGATCTTGGTCCACTACACCACTTTCTTAGGATAGAAGTTATTCCTACCACCAATGGCATACTCCTGTCTCCACATGCGCACATTTAGAAACTACTCACCAAATTTCACATGGATGGCACTAAATGTGTTACTACCCCACTCAGTTCTACCAAGCCACTCTCCCTCGTTTATGGCTCCACCAAGATTGATCCTGCACCGTATGACCAACTTTTAGGCTCCCTACAATACCTTGCCTTCACACACCCTGACGTCTCCTTTGCTGTCAATAAACTCTCTCAATACAAGCATGCACCTACTGAACTCCATTGGCAAGCATTGAAATGTCTTCTTCGGTACCTCAAAGGCACCATCCATCATGGCCTATTTCTTAACCGAGGGTCTCCTCTTGATCTTAGGGCCTTTACCGATTCGGATTGGGGTGGCATCACTGATGGGGGACGCTCTACCACTGCCTATCTTATATACCTCACTTCGAATAACATTTCTTGGCGCTCAACGCGTTAAAAATCCGTCTCTCGTTCCTCTACCGAAGCTGAGTATAAGGCATTAGCAAATGGGGCGGCTGAACTTTCATGGGTCTAGAACTTACTGTTTGAACTCGGTCTATCGATTTCAAACCCTCCTACATTATTTTGTGACAACATGGGAGCTACTTATTTGTGTGCAAATCCAATATATCATTCACGTATGAAGCATGTGGCTCTCGATTACCACTTTGTTCGCGAAAAGATTGCAGATGGTTCCTTACGCGTGCAACATGTCCATTCGGAAGATCAACTTGCTGATGCCCATACTAAACCACTAGTGCGTGGACCATTTCTTCGTCTTCGATCGAAGATTGGAGTCTCCGATGGATCCTCCATCTTGCGGGGGCATATTAAGGAACATACTAAAGTCATTCCTATAAATTACTCATTTTTCATTTGTATGTTTAGGAAAGTTTGAAGTGGTTATTAACCACCATTAGTCTAGCCATAATAGTCTCATCCACATTAGTTGGGTTGTTGTAATTGGTCTATATAAGTTTTGTATTCCTTGTACTTTGTAATTATTCAATAAACAAACTCTACCTAAACTTCTAAATACTGAGCTATCGTCCCGTGTTTGGCTATGTTTCGGGACACAGAAGTTGCTTTTGTTGACACGCATCCATTTTTATTTTAGGTTATATAGTTTTTCATAACATATTATAAGTTGTATACTTAAAGTTGAAATACAATGAATATATAGTACAAAGCATATAGATGAATGAAACAAATTAAAAATATACCATTAGATATATTTAATAATAATAACTTATATATAGAATGATTATATAATTACTCTACGAGTGTGATTTTATGAGAGCATTCACAACTGGTTCTCCATATATTTGTGAACGATTTATCCATATTTCAAAAAGTAGTATGAGTTAAAAGTGAGAAAATGTTATATCTTTGGTAAGTCACTGTTCCTCTTTAATTTTTAATATTTGTTAAAGTGGTTGTGAGTGAACAAGAGAAAGACAAATTAATGATAAAGATATAAAAAGGGTATTTAATTGAAAAAAAGAGACAAAATATAATTATTTTTAATGAAATTATATGGATGGAGAAGAAAAAACTATTGTAAATGCTCTAATTGCATTTCAATAATTATATAACAAGAGTTGTTTTATTAATATTCAAAACTAATGTATAAATCAGGATCAAATAAAAAATACATTTTTTTTCTTAGAAGGGTAAGAATGATTTCAGTCGATTGATCTTAGATCTAAAGGGTTGGGATTAGTTTGAAGGAAAACATAAATATTAAATTAGAGGAAGAGCATAAAAGGAAAGTCATATTTGTTGACATTCTCTCTCTACATGGCAATATTTTTTTTCAAGAAAACAAAATTACCATATTAAGAGTGTGTTTGGGATTGCATTTTGAATCTGATTTTTAGATTATTAAGTTTTGAAAACGAAGCTATTCAGTTTTTAGTGTTTGGGATTGCGTTTTGAAAACGCAGATAATCAGTTTTTTAGGCTACCAAAACCCAATAATCTATAAGCAGCTTCACCCCTGCTTTTCCAAAACGCATAATCCGTTTTGAAGAATCAATCCCAAACTCCCCCTAAGAGAGTTTTTTAATCTTTAATACGAGTATCATATTTCAATATAAAAATTAAAAGAAGATACGTTTTTTTTTACTTCATTGTGTCTCCTGCTCATTTATTGTGTTATCAGTATGCAAATGTATGTTATAAATACGTTCATTGTATTTTTTAGTCTACAAATGACTTTTTTAGAACTAGGTGTCGATCATTGAATATTTAAGGCAACCACTAAAGTACCATTTAAAAAGTTACACGTAGTACTGCGAAAAAATAAATACTATTTAATGAGTAAATATTTTGTATATCACAAAATGACATTTATTAATTAGTGATGAATATTTAAAGAAATATTTATTGGATTTATTATTTAGAATAACCATAGTTATATTTTTTTTGTTGAAAGGATTAATAGGATTGTAAACTAATCATTTCAATTCCTAGTGGTTGTTCCAGAGGGTTGGTAACCACTTGGGATTCAAAGGTTTTCAATGTTTGCTCTTCGGATATAAATCAAAATTTTGTGTTGATTTCGGGATTTATTATTGATGTAAATATTAAAGTGAATATCTTAAATGCATACGCTCCACAAAGAGTTGGGGATAGGAAGAGACTTTGGAATACTCTGTTGAATGTTATGTCTATGCAGATGGTATGTAGGTTTGTTTGGGAGATTTTAATGCGGTTCGATATCAGGAAGAAAGAAAGAGGTCGAAGTTTAACTTCTCGGTGGCAAAATACTTTAATGAGTTCATAGATGAAGCCGGTTTAAAATAATATTGTATGAATGGGTTTTGCTATAATTTTGTGACACGTCAAGGATCGGAATTGAAAATGAGCAAAATTGATCGGTGTTTAGTGTCTGCTGATTTTTTTGACAGGTGGTCAGAGGCATCTCTTCATGCTTTACCTCGATATTTATCAGACCATAGCCCCTTGTTGTTAACAATTGATAATAAAAACTACTGTACTCGTCCTTTTTCGATGGTTTAATTCTTGGATCGATAGGGGGATGCAAGAAATTGGTTGGAGATACTCTTGAAAAGGCATCTCATTTGGGTCCTCCTGTTATAGTATTGACGCAAAAGCTGAAAGTTTTACGTTATGTTTTGAAGACATGGAAGTCGGATGTTGATATTGCTGAAAAGGAAGAAATAAGGTGCCTTAAAGACGATCTACAAGGCCTAGAAAAGATTGCTGAACAGAGGGATTTAGTCAAAGAAGAACAATGGTCTTCGACTGAGTGCCATAAGAGAATAAGAGAACTAGAAGCGGCATATAACAAAGATGTGAGACAAAAATCCCGTTGTCGTTGGGTGACTCTTGGCGATGAAAATACGTCTTTCTTTCATCGTATCATTAATGGTAGGAAGGCGATTAAGCGTATTCCTGGATTATTGGTTGAAGGGGAGTGGGTTTCGAAGCCAAATTAGGTGAAGAGAGAGGTTTTAAAGTATTTCAGACCTCGTTTTTCAGATAATTTCAAGTAAAGGCCAATTCTTAGAACCGGGAACCTGAAGATGATCTCGCAACAATCTACCGAGTTCCTTATTGCTCATTTTCTGGAGATGAGATCAACGAGGTTGTCTTCGATTCTGGTATTAATAAAGCCCTGGGCCCCGACGGGTTTTATTTTCATTTTGTGCGACAGTTTTGGGACTATTTGGAAGGTGATTTTTATAGTATTATGTCCTCTTTTCATATCCCGGGGGTGATTAACAGGGGTTGTGGGTCTTCGTTTATTTCCCTGGTTTCAAAAAATAAAAATCCCACGAGTTTAAAAGATTATAGACCAATCACTTTAGTGGGGGTAATAAGTAAAGTGATTTCAAAGGTCCTTGCTTTGCGCCTCAAGAATGTTATCGGCTCCATCATTTCGGAAGATCAAACTGGTTTTTTAAAGGGGAGGAATATTTTGGACGGTCCATTAATGGTCAATGAGGTTCTTAGTTGGTTGAAAAAGAAGGGTAAAAAACCTTTTCTAATGAAGATTGACTTTGAAAAAGTATATGATAACGTCAACAGGAGGTTTTGATCTCAATTCTCATGTAAATGGGTTTTCTAGATAAATGGTGTCGTTGGATACAAGGGATTCTTAAAGCAGCGCGTTCTTCTATTCTTGTTAACGGGTCTCCCACGTTCGAGTTTCAATGCGAGAAGGGCTTAAGGCAAGGTGACCCGCTTTCTCCTTTTCTCTTTTTAGTTGTTATGGAAGCTTTATCGTCCCTTTTTTATTAAGCTGTTGAAATAAAAGAATTTGCTGAATTAAAATCGGGAAATGAGGACATGGTATTATCTCATCTTTTCTATGCGAATGACGCGCTTATTATGGGGGAATGGACTGAAGAAAATGTTCAAAGGATGGCTCGGATCTTGAGGATTTTTTAGAAATGCTAATTGTTCGGGGTTGGGGTATCTTTGAATGAGGTTGTAGATAAGGCTACGACCTTACGGTGTTGTATTGGCGAAACCCCATTTGAATATTTGGGAATCAAGGTCGGCTCTAACATGAATCGTTGTGTGAATTGGAGAAAGGTGGTTGAAGTTTTTGAGAGCCGATTGTTTTTATGGAAAGCCAAATTTCTTTCTATAGGCGGGCAAGTTATTCTAATAAAATCAATCCTTGAAAGCCTTTCGGTGTACTACTTTTCTTTATACAAGGCTCCGGTCAAGATTATAGAAACGCTAGAAAAACTTATTAAAAGATTTTTATGGGCGGGGTCGGATCATATTAATAAGATACATTGGGTTGCTTGGGATAGATTAACGGCTCCTAAAAAAGTTGGTGGTTTAGGTCTTACTAAGTTAAAAGACTCTAATGAGGCACTTTTAGCTAGGTGGGTTTGGAGATTCAAGAGCGAAGATAATAGTTTGTGGAAAAAGGTCATTGTTGCTTGCCACCCTTATAGACGAAGATGGTCTTTTAATCCTATTTCCTCCTGTTCGAGTGGTGTATGGTCTGTTATAACTCGTCTAGGAGAAAAGCTTAAATTTAGGGATAAAACTTTTAGTAGTTGCTTTAAAGGTTCGTGCGGCGATGGTTGGGAGATCCGTTTTGGCTCGATCATTGGATCATTGACGACACCCTGAAAAATAAATTCCCTCGGCTCTTTAGCTTGGAGGATAAAAAAGGTTGTCTTGTTCGGGATAAGTGGGAAGGGGATGTTATGGCAGGTTCGTGGGTCAGTTTAAACGCTGCGCAAATGTTTGCAGTAGACTGCAGTGCATAATTATTTCTGCTATCTTTGGCTCTGCAGCAAGTTTGCATTTTTGATCGGCCTAATACCTGGTCATGGTTTGGTTCGGGTGCGCATCCTTTTTCGGTCAAAGGTGTCAAAACTTTAATTCTGAAGAACAGGTTATATGACAACTGGTACAGGTTCAAATGGGTTTCATGGGTTTCGTTAAAGTGTAACATATTTGCTTGGAAGTCCGAGATGGATCGTATTCCTACAACATTAGCTCTAGCAGGAAGGAGAGTTTGTCTTGAAGATTAGGTGTGTTCTTTATGTCATTTTGATGTAGTGTCCTCGATACATTTGTTTTCCGGATGTGGGTTTTGTAGATGCATTTTGTGCGAATAATGCTTTGGATTACATTTAACATATGTTTTTGTGTCTAGTCGAATGGTCGAAGGAAGATTCAAAGGGTCGAAGGAGAGTTTTTGAACGGGCGAAGGAAGCTTAAAGGTGCGAAGGAGAACTGGAGGTCGAAGGTAGAAATAGATTTTTATGTATTGCTTGGTTCGACCAGTGTGATTGGTCGAACCTGCACATTCGACCATACTATATGGGCGAATGTGCAGGCCTATATAAGGCCAAGTTCATTTTTGAATTGTAAGTTTTGGTCATTTTGTTTTCCCTCCAGTCTAGTGTTCTCCCTAGGGTTTTGAGTCAACTTTGTTCACGTCTGTAATTGATTATAAACATCATTTTAACGTGTAATTGAGTTTGATAATTAATGAAATGAATGATTTGAAGATGATTTCTGTGTTTTGTTAGTATTATTATCATTTTGTGATTGATTCAGGGATTCCGCACCTGAATCAAACTTGTTTGATCATTATCTTTGTTGTTAAGACGATCCTACGCACATACAAAGTGGTATCAGAGCCATATGGATCAAACAACCACAAACTGATAATTTTACAGCTGATTTGGACCCTATTTTGATCAAAAACTTTCTGTTTTTCATTGATAAACTGATTTGGTGATAAATTGATTGGTTAGAGCTTGTTTTCATGGATAAAATGCATAATTCTCTTTGTTAAACTTGTTCCAAATCAAATCCGAAGCAAAACCTGATTAGAATCATCAAATTTCATCAACTTTTGAAAAATTTGATCAAAGAAGCAAAAGAGTTTAACAGAGTACTTGATGGTTATAAGAAATATGTTTCAGAATTGAAAAAGACTTTATCTTTGAAACAAATGGCCATAAACAATTATATAAATGATTTAGAAAACACAAAACTTGAAATGGCCACCATCAAGTGCTTTGCTGAAAAAGTGAACAAAAAGCTTGAGAGTTATAAGCATATCGCTTATGTTGTTGATCACATAATCGAAGAGCCTTCACAGTCTAGTAGTGCAAACTACAAAGCTGTCCCAGCTCCGGTGTTGTTTGAAAACCATAATTTGCACTCAATAGCACCGGAGAGCTCAGTTAAATCTGACTCTACATCGGATGACGAGTCAAACACATTTGATGTGGGAGACCCTTATTCTGATTTTAGACCTGTATTGGGAAATGATGAAGGTGTAGTTGCTGCTGATGATTCTGATTCAGAGGATGAACAAACTGAGAAGGTTTCTGAAAAGATGTGTGATATTTCTGATGAAAATTACATCATCACTACTGAACCTGTTTCACCATCTCAGTTTGTGCATCCCATGGCTAACTTTCATAGAAAGAATCAATCAGCTAAGTCTGTTGAGAAAAAAATTGAGAAGAAAATTGAAAAGAAAATTGAAAAGAAAAATGAAAAGAAAAATGAAAAGAAAATTGAAAAGATAGATGAAAACCAAAATGAATTTTGTGGTAAACCTGTTAAAGTTTTCTATCAGATGCAAGGATCCGATAAGATAATTTCTGATGAAGAATATCCAATACAATTTGCCAACTATTCAAAAATTGAAAAGATCTGGCAGGAGAGTACCATTTGGTTCCCAAAACATGAGCGAACAAATGATATACCTCCATTAGTCTTAAAGAAAATTTATTTGGATGTTCCTAAAGAACCAAAGGTCCATGTCACACAATATATTAAACCAAAAGAGAAGTCAAATGGTTTTCTTGAGCCGACTTACTCAAAGGACCCCGCTCCTGAGAGTTTAAGAAGAAGGTTTATGGATGATCAATATCCTATCACTAGTTATTCAAAGTCGAATGCCAAGAATAATTTTGAAGAGTACCGCGCATGTTTTAAGTGCGGGGAGAGAGGGCATTTACTTGCCGACTGCCCGTACGTAAGACACAAGAGGCATGAGGTGGAAATGAAGCAAAAGTATGAATGTCCGGTCGATAATCATTGTTATCCACAGAGATGATTTGTCCCTCAACCAGCACCTTTTTATAACCAAAGCAATTATTTTAAAAGGAGGGAAAATCGTCCGATGACATATGATCGCCGTAACCGGATAGCTACTGAAAAAGCTGTTAAGAAACCAATGGTGAACGCAACTGTTGACAACAAAAAGGTTCCTGTAAAACTTGCTGTCAAACCAATAGTTGGACCTGTCTCTGTTAAATCAGAGAAGGTAACCAAGAAAGTATCGTTCAAAGAAGAAGTAAAGAAACTGGTTGAGACCCCAAAATCTCAAATCTGGATCTTGAAAAGATCTGAACAATCTTGGTCACCAAAGGGTTCTGAAGGTGCTTCAACTT
Organism: Ambrosia trifida; assembly: GCA_028751855.1. NCBI lineage: Eukaryota > Viridiplantae > Streptophyta > Magnoliopsida > Asterales > Asteraceae > Ambrosia > Ambrosia trifida. The sequence continues at coordinate 77,181,031 of CM054131.1, read as the reverse complement.
CACAACATCATGTGAAATCAGAGAATGGAAAGGATTTGAGTGATCAGAAAAAGATCGATTCAAATCAAACTGTTTTTGATAAATCTGAATCTTTGAAACAAACTGTTCAAAGGCCCAAGACCAAACAGGCTTGGGTCCCCCGAAAAATCTAACTCTTTACTTGATATGTGCAGGGAGCTTCAGCTGGCCCTGTGAGCAGTCTTTGGATTGTTGACAGTGGAGCTTCTGGCCATATGACAGGGGATCTTTCGCTACTATTCGATATCAGAAATATCAATGGAGGTTATGTAGCGTTTGCAGGAAACAAGAGAGGTTACATTACCATGGAGGGTAGTGTCAGTAACGGCATAGTGAATTTTGAGAGAATTTCTTATGCGAAGCAAATAGATTACAATCTGCTAAGTGTCAATCAGATATGTGACAAGCAATTTTCTGTATTCTTTGACGACAAATCTTGCTACATACTCAAGCCGGGATTTGAGTTACCAAAAGAGTGGGTGATGTTAAAGGCGCCGAGAGTGAACAACTTGTACATTCTCGATATGTCTAAAGCGATGACCACCCAAGGCCAAGTCACATGTTTTCTCTCCAAAGCTACAGAAAAGGAATCTATCATGTGGCATAGGATAATGGGACACATTTACCTACGAAAGATGAATCAGTTGGTGAAGAATGAACTTGTCACAGGCGTGAACGTTAAACATTTTCACTTAAATGACAAGTGTGTGAGTTGTAAGAAGGGTAAGCAGCACAAGCAATCCCATAGGCTAAAGAAAGTCAATTCCGTTGAACTGCCACTTGAACGTTTGCACATGGATCTGTTTGGTCCGGTCAAGCGTAAGAGTCATGCTGGGGAATTGTACTGTCTTGTGGTGACTAATGATTTTTCAAGATTTTCATGGGTGATGTGCTTACACCATAAGAGCGACACGTTTGATAATTTGAAGTTCTGTTCACTCGTTTGGAAAATATCTATGGTCTCAAGATCAAGAGGATTAGGAGTGATAATGGGACGGAGTTTAAGAATGCACAGATGGACGATCTTTGTGAAAACAAAGGTATTCATCATGAATACAGTGCTCCGTATATCCCACAACAGAACGGTGTCGCCGAACGCAAAAACAGAACTCTAATAGAAACGGCGAGAACAATGCTTGCGGACTCAAATCTTCCAGTAATGTTCTGGAACGAAGCTATTTACGCAGCTTGTTAAACTCTTAATCGTGTTTTAACGGTGAAGAAGTTTGGCAAAACTTCTTATGAGCTGTTGAATCGTCGAAAGCCGAATTTAGAGTATCTAGAACCGTTTGGAGCTCCTTATACTATGCTTAATCCATCTGAGAAGTTCGCACCGAAGGCTAAAGAAGGATACTTTGTTGGATATGCAAACCTGCTCAAACGGGTATTCAACAAACGCACTCGTCAAGTCGAGGAATGGGCTAACGTTGAAGTACAACGGTATACTCAGAACGTGCAGGGAAGCGGTCCAGACTGGATGTTTGATTACAAAGATTTCTTTGAATCATTCAACCTAGATAGCTTTGTTGAAGAGGCTGTATTACGTTTATATTACGAGGTCGAAAATGCAGTGACTTCACCGTTGGTGCGTCCGATCACTATAAACCCCCAAACAGCTTCTAATGATATCAATGCTCCTATAGCTGAAGAAGAGATATTTCAGGAAGCTTCCACAACTCTTAATTCATCAGAATCTGAAGATGACGATGATGTTACAAGTGAAGCTATTCTGGATCATGCTACAGTGACACCACCAGTGAACCCAAATACAAATGGTGCTTCATCATCGAATGTGGGTAATGATCTGGTTTCTGCAGAGAACTTAACTACTCAGACGGGAGTCCAAGTACCCGATTATCCGGAATCTCGGATACATCGAATTCACCCGATTGAGCAGGTTATAGGTGATCCTGGTAGCAGTGTGATGACAAGAGGTCAATTAAGGAATGCTAACTCACCATAAAACCATGGCAATCTTGCTTTATATGCCAAAATTCAAAAATCTGGTTTTTAGAATGACTGGTCTTTTGCTTGTTATGTTTCGCAGGTTGAGCCGCGGACTTACAAGGATGCTCTTTTGGATGACGCTTGGGTGGAAGCAATGCAAGAGGAGTTGTTACAGTTTCAGAAACTTGGCGTCTGGACACTGACAGATTTGCCCCCAGGACGAAAGAAGATTGGAACGAAATGGGTATTCAAATGCAAAAAGGATGATAGAGGAGTGATCGTAAGGAACAAAGCTCGTTTGGTTGTGCAAGGATTTCATCAAGTTGAGGGAATTGATTACAATGAAATCTATGCACCTGTTGCACGCTTAGAGGCTATCCGAATGTTTCTGGCGTTTGCATCCTACAAGAAATTTAAGGTGTATCAAATGGATGTCAAGAGCGCGTTTCTCTATGGTGTGGTCAAGGAGGAAGTTTACGTAGGTCAACCACTAGGCTTTGAAGATCCTATTCACCGGGATAAGGTCTACGTTTTGAACAAAGCTCTCTACGGGTTGCACTAGGCTCCAAGGCAATGGTATGAGGAGCTGAGCACGTATCTTCTTTCAAAAGGATTCAAGCGAGGTTTGGTAGATTGCACACTGTTCACCAAACGAACAGGCGATGACTTGCTTCTAGTCCAGATTTATGTTGACGATATTATATTTGGTTCTACTAACAAACTTCTTTGCAGAGAATTTGAACGTGTAATGCAGGAAAAGTTCGAAATGAGCGCAATGGGAGAGATGCAGTTTTTCCTAGGCTTGCAGGTGGAACAAAGACCAACGGGGATCTTAATCCACCAGACGAAATACGTTTCTGAAGTCTTGAGCCGATTCCAGATGGATGATTCGAAGCCAATGAATACCCCAATACAACCTAATCACGGGATTGGAGTTGACGCTAAGGGGGAGCTAACTGATCCATTTACATACAGAGCAATCGTCAGATCTCTGATGTATCTCACCGCTTCCAGACCAGATATAATGTTTGCCACATGTCTCTGTGCACGTTATCAGTCGAAGCCAAAACAGGGTCATCTTGCAGCTGTCAAACGTATCCTTAGATATCTGAAGGGTTGTCCGTCGAGAGGACTATGGTACCCTAATGATGATAATTTTGACCTAATCGCTTTTAGTGATGCAGATTGGGGTGGCTGTGACAAGGACAGCAAATCCACAACGGCTGGATGCCAGTTTATGGGGAGCAGGCTCGTGACCTGGCAATGCAAGAAACAGACCGCAGTTGCATTATCCACATGTGAAGCAGAATACGTTTCAGCATCGAGCTGCTGCTCACAGGTTCTTTGGATACAACAACAGATGGTTGACTACGGTTTGCAATTTCTTAAAACCCCTATTTACTGTGATAATGAAGCCGCAATTGCATTAACAAAAGACTTAGTAAATTACTCAAAGGCTAAACATATCCGGATTAAATACCATTTTATCCATGATTGCTATGCTAAAGAGTTGATCGATATGGTCAAAATCCACACTGATTATCAACGCGCAGACCTTTTTACCAAAGCTTTTGATAAATCAAGATTTGAATATCTTTTGAAAGCTAACGGTATTAAAGAAAAACAAGACTGATCACCACCTAAGTTTATCGCTTTTTACTTTAGTCTTTATTGTTTTTCAGAAAAATACAAAAATCCAAAAACATTAAAAAATTTCAAAATCCATAAAAAATTAGAAAAACATTGCTGACTGCTATATCTTCTTCCCTTAGATTAATGCCGTCAGATTTCTGTGAACAAACGATATCTTGGGCAGTCACATATTTGAAATGCTCCAGCTTATCCTTGGGAACAGTAAACTCAAAATTTATAAAAATCAGAAAAATCCAAAATGATTTCCTGGAGAAAAAGGGGAAATGATAGTACATCAGTGGGGATCTGACACATTCTAAAGAAATGTAATGCAATATAGGGCGTGTCTGAGTCTGTGTGATGTGCTGATAGGCTTCGTAGACCTATTACTGCGTGCCTGATACATACATATCAAACGAATTGTTGAGTGGATGAACTCCTCATGGGCATATGGTCTTAGTACCGTAATTTCGTTTGATAGGGTATTTGTACAAAACTCGGAGGTTTTGGGTCGTTATGTTATTAGTTGTCTGGGGATAGCCTCTCTGATCTTCTGCTGTAAGTCATTACGGACCTAGATCAGATAGGGTGTCTTTATAAAAGAGCTTTAAGCCAAATCCTAAAGTTACCGAATTGAGGAACTTTCCATGTATTATGATAATCAAAGATTATCTATTACATCGTATCAATCACTGATGCAAATCATGATTGATATCAGCCCTCAACCTGGTAGAGTGCACATGTTACTTTGCTGCATTAATTTGCTGACCTTTATACCTCTGTGCCTCATACCTTGTAAATTACAGACGACAAAAGCACAATCACGCTTTACAATGAGTCTTTGTGCATTTACTTCTTGATACGGGAGTATGTCGTGTGCGTGGGAACCATAGACAATTACGTTTATAATATACATAATCGTATCAGTTTAAAGCACTGCATAAAAGTCTGCATGTGAGTTTATGTGGATCACAATATCAGCAGTTGCCAGCTCACACATTGTCTTTAATGATAATAAATCAAAAAGATCAATGGTGTGATCAGATTTCTCAATAACTGATATGATCCCTTTACCGGAAATCCCAAAACATTTACTGCCTTTTCTTTACATTTCCGCATTTTATATTTCTCGTCAAAAATGCAAAACTCAAAAAGATTTTAGGTGTGTTTTAACATAAACTTTAGAAAATCCAAAAAGATTTTACATTTCTATCTTATTTTTTATAGCTGATGGTGGTTGATGACGATTTTCTAAAACTTGATGGACCATTTGAGCTTTGTAATCTTTAAATGAGAAATAATGATTGTCGAATGCTTAAAAGTTGAAAAATATTTTGAACGGGACTCGATTTTGAGGTTTGGTAAAATTTTCAAAAATTCCAGATTACTTTCGCCCCTTCGTTGGGTCGAAGGTGGAATTTTTCTGCTCATTCGTATGTTTTTGTATGGGCGAATGTGAGTGTTCATGTGAAAATTTCACATTCGAACCCTTTTGTCACATTCGAACCTTTAACTAGGGTCGAAGGTGACAAAAGCATCACATTCGACCTACACAAATGGTCGAATGTGAAGCCTTTATAACCTGTTCTCTGCACATTCGACCTCATTCGAAATTTTTTCAAAATTCTGTGATAAAGCCACTTTGTTGCTCGTGATTTCTAGACCATTTCATTGTGTTCGTCTAATTCCACTGATCATTTCCCATCATAATTTGCAGGTTATTATCAAGCAATGAGCATTTAATCCTTGATTTTTAGTTCGAGCCATAACTGACTTCAAACATGGATTAAATCATAATAATTGAACTTGTTTTTTATTAGGATTCTTTGATTAAGTGTTTTAGGGGGAGATTATCCAAAAACATAGGGTTAAACATCAACAAATTTCATAATCGATTGTTTAAACCTTATGAACCCTAGTTTTTGATTAAAAACACTTAATCAATGTATAATTGTTAAAATTGATGATATGAAAAGTTTAATCGGTAGTATTAGGTGCTTTCCAAATCAAAATGGCAGTTTAAATCAAACAAAATGAGAATTTGAAATTTTGAAGAAGATGAACAGTCACCTTCGACCATCACAAACGGTCGAATGTGACAGTTTGGGCGAAGGAGAATGTTTATCTGGTCGAAAGAAGATTAAGTGGTCGAATGAAGAAATTTTTCAAAATATTTTACATTCGAACCTTTAATTCTTCACCTTCGTACCTAGAATTTCTCATTCGCACCATCGAACTGGTCGAATGTAGGATTTGAAAACCAAAATTTTTCAAGTTTTTGTTTTGTCCGTTTTAACATGTTTGTTTTGATTTGTTTTGCAGCTTTACAATGTCTGAACAGGAAAGTGCGAGTGTTCCTGCTGGATCATCTTCACAGGCAGCTGAGAAGGAAAAAAGTGTCAATTTACCGTTTGAATCTACACACAACTGCTGTGCATATATAGGCGATGTGAAGAAACACACTGAGTTTGCCGGAATTATAGAGTTCTTGAAGAGGAGTAGAGTGATAGACACGATTGCTACACCAGCCATTATTTACCGTGATCACCAACAGGAGTTCTAGACCAATGCGAAGATGGACTTCTAGGATAATGAATAGTCACTCGTTAGTAAGATTCAGGGGGAGCTGGTGATTGTTTCTGAGAATGATATTAGAGAAGCGTTGAAGTTAGAAGATGTTAAGACGGATCCCAGAGAGTTAACATGGACTGAACAACGGAAATGCTTTCTTATAATGAAATATAACGGACCTATCACTGACGGTTCGTTACATAAAGGAAAGTTATGTCCTCAATACAAATATCTTGCACATGTGATGATACATGTTTTCGGATCAGCAGCTGGTGGATACGATTTGATGAGAAAGAGTATCAGCTCATTGATGGTAGCTTTAATATTGAACAAACCGTTCAATGTTTCTGGGATGCTGATGGAACATATGTTAGAACCTGTGAGAGGGATAAGGAGAAGGAAATTCTTGTTATATCCTCGATTTCTTTAGATGATATTTGATTTGAAGTATAAGAATCTGAAGAGGGATCCTAAGCAGATTATTGTTCAGGAGCACATGAATTTGAACACTCTTGCTAGGATGAAGGCTTATAAAGGTGTGCCAGTGAATGAACGACCACCGTTGAAGAATCTATTTGGTCACCTGATCAAGATAGATTATACAGACCCAGGAAAGGATAAGGTGAGACATGCTGACAGTGGATCAGATGAAGACAATCCTTTACATCCAGTAGACCCTGACGCTAAACGAAAGCGTCAAGTGGTGAATGTGGGAGCAAAGAGTGGAAAGGGTAAGGAAAAAGAAAAAGAAACAGAAGCTGAAGCTGAACCAGCTAAGAAGAAAGTTTCAAGACGACATAAGAGTATGGCGAAGAAAGGGTTGCACTTGGTGGATGACGCAGAGACAGTGAAGAGCACCATGCCCAAGGCCACTGTGGCTGGTGAGTCTGTCAGTCTTAATAAGTCGTTGGAGGAACAGAGAACTAAAAGCCCAATTCATTTAGATGAAACTGATGAGGGTTTAGGCTTGGGATCAGGGGATTTTCCTGGATCGCCAATGCAAGGGGAGAAACAAAAGAAACCCCAGTTCAAGAAGAAGGAGAAGGTTTTGAAACCTATGGAGAAGAGAGCTAGAGAAATAGAATCATTGATTGCTGGCAAGAAACTACCACCAGCATCTAGCTCAAAATCACCGGTTGCTACTCCAGCTGCAAAGAAGCAGAAAACAACATCAGGTACTGAAAAAGAGACTGATTTACCTGTTAATGAGTTTAATGATGCACTGGATAGAGTGCTAAAGAAGATAAAGAAAGGAAAATTGCCTGCTGTTGCTGAAGCTTCTACACCAAAGGTCACAGTTGATAGTGATGTGATGAACGCTTTGAACCGGAAGCTAGCTGACATGATGAAAATAATCAATCAGCAGCAAGCAGAGATTGAGCAATTGAAAAACAACGACAAGAAAATTCTAGACGTTGTAGAAACATCTCATGACAATCAGGAAGCACTTGAAGCTGAGATTAAACGACTTCGAAAAGAGAACAAGAAGTTGTTAAAACACGAACAGAGGAACACCAGGAGATTTATGGTATTAAAAGAGGAGAATAAGAAGCTGAAACAGAGTAACAAGAACATGGATAATTTGATTAAAGACTTGTACTCTAGAGCTCCTCAATTGCAAGCTGGTGAAGAGGATAAAGAGCGAGATGAAGAAGAAGTTGATTTCGAACCATCAGATAATGAAGAGGAAGAAGATGATGATGCTGGTAAAACTTCTCAAAAGAAAAAGAAAGATGATGATGACGATGATGGTTCTGATGATAATTCTGGTGAAGGAAACAGCTCTGCAAGTTTGGATAGTGATGATGATAATGACGATACTGATAAGTACAAGTATGAGAAAAGAGGATCTAGTAAAGGTGAAGGAGGTTCCAGTTCAAAAGCTCCTGGAGGATCTGTTGATGATGATTCGATCTTTTGGAATGAGAAGCTTAGATCACTATTTGACGATGATAAGAAGATGTATCGCCAGATGTTAACAGATAGAGTTTGGACGATAGATATGACTAGCAGATTTTCTGAGATCTTTGAATCCAGTGACAGGATGCTTGAATTGGAGTATAACGATCCAGATTTGGAGGATGGAGAAGTTTCTGCGGCGATGTCGAAAGAGATTTTAGAAGGTTTGGCGAAACAGGTTGGGAAGACGTTGGAAGAACTATTGGTTGATAATCAGATTCCCAATTTACCTGAAAAAGAAGCAGGTAATCATTCAGATTATCGTGATGTGACTGTATTCGAGGAGGTTGAGATTGAAGACATAACCAGTGAAGAATATCCAGAATATTTTAAGAAAGATAAAGATTCTGGATTTGCTGAGTTCACTGATGAATTATTGAAGGAAGCCAAGAAACTAGCTCGTGAAAAGAGTAAGAGATTCATGGAAGAAGTATTTCCAGGGCATGATAAACCGAGCACAGAACAATCTGATAGTTTGAAGGAATTATTGAGGAAACTGAAAGAGAAAGAAGCAAATCGTCCTAAGACAGAGATACAGGGAAGTTTTTACAAACTATACAACGAGATGTTCAAAGGAAGGGCGTTGGGGTGGAAATTTGTAAAACAGCTGAAGTGTGTAGCTGTTAAGTGGGAAAAAATGAATTCTTTATTTTGAAAGATTCCAGGATCTGAAAACACTTCCTTACTTGGCGATTCGAGATGTATGTAGGCACCAGTTAACTGGATCTGTGAACGATCACATTGCTTATTTTGCTGATCGTATGTCAAGGGAAAGTAGGACGAAATGGAATTTGTTTACTCCTCAGTATCTGAAAAGGATTGTTCATAAGAAAGAGATTGATGAGATATCCAGAATGCCCAAGGTGACGTTGAAGTATAAACCACCGAAAGTGTTGAAACACATTCCGTTGATGCAGATCCCACAACACTTTGCTAAAGATTTCATCTAGTGGTATTATGACTGGAAAACTGCAGAGGTTGTGATTGTTTTGAAAGATGGTGTGAAAGATTACAAGAAGATACACATATTTGAGGATATCATTATGTTGTATTATAATCCGATTTACAGTGAGGTGAAGGATTGTGATCAAGCAAGCAAATACCAACGTGTGGTATTCCTATGCTTTGCTCATGATATAAATGCTGGATGCGATTACGATAAGAAGTTTGGAAAGTTCGTGAAGGTTCAAGATGTTCATGATGTCAAAAAGAAGAAGCCGAAACAAGTTTATGCACCGGTGATGACCTTAGAACAAAAGAAACAATTACACATTAAACTGATGAACAAAAGAATGGACCAAGAGCGTAAACAATCCAAGCAATAGTCGAGGGGGAGTTTGTAGATGCATTTTGTGCGATTAATGCTTTGGATTACATTTAACATATGTTTTTGTGTCTAGTCGAATGGTCGAAGGAAGATTCAAAGGGTCGAAGGAGAGTTTTTGAACGGGCGAAGGAAGCTTAAAGGTGCGAAGGAGAACTGGAGGTCGAAGGTAGAAATAGATTTTTATGTATTGCTTGGTTCGACCAGTGTGATGGTCGAACCTGCACATTCGACCATACTATATGGGCGAATGTGCAGGCCTATATAAGGCCAAGTTCATTTTTGAATTGTAAGTTTTGGTCATTTTGTTTTCCCTCCAGTCTAGTGTTCTCCCTAGGGTTTTGACTCAACTTTGTTCACGTCTGTAATTGATTATAAACATCATTTTAACGTGTAATTGAGTTTGATAATTAATGAAATGAATGATTTGAAGATGATTTCTGTGTTTTGTTAGTATTATTATCATTTTGTGATTGATTCAGGGATTCCGCACCTGAATCAAACTTGTTTGATCATTATCTTTGTTGTTAAGATGATCCTACGCACATACAGGTTTTCTTTTGGTGTTTGGTGCGCCATTGGGGCTTGGTGTAAAATCAATTCGATGTTCGCTTTTCAAGTGAGAGACTTTTTGGACATGGCTAAATATGCGACAGAAGAAAAAAGAGGAAGAAAACTTATACAAAGCATCAACGTTACCACTATGTGGGTGTTATGGGATGTCCGAAATAAAAAAATTCCAAGCATAAGGATCTGAAGGTTTATGAGGTGGTTGCCAATGTTAAGTCTATGTCGTATTTTTGGATTAAGAATAGGAGTTCGTATAAAGATATTGTATGGAAAGATTGGGTTAACAATCCATTGTATATGCTGTAAGTGTTTGAGTGCTAGTCCTCGTTTTGAGGAGTCGGTCGTTGTTAATGAAGTTCATACCCAGGGGAGTCCCCACACTATGGACAGACCCCCACGACCAACCCAATGGAGGGCCCCTACGTACCTTGGGCGGCTGGCGTAGTCAGGCCCGCCCATGTAGTTCCCGAAACCGGAGTCATCCTTCATTTATCGTTTTGTCCGTCGTGAGAATCGAACCCGAGACACCCAAGAGGAATCCCCGGTCCATTTACCAAGTGATCTACCCATGAACGACCATTTATTTAAATAATTAATAGATCTATTAATTATTTAAATAAATGGTCATTCACGGGTAGCTCAGTTGGTGAATGGACCGGGGATTCCTCTTGGGTGTCTCGGGTTCGATTCCCACGAGGGACATAATGAGAAATGAAGGATGACTCCTGGCCTATGGTCACGAGTTCGAGTCCTGATCTTGCCCGAGTTTTACCAATCTTTCACCGTAGTGCCTTCGGGCGGGTGAGGGGTTGGGTTTTACCCGGTTTCGGGAACTACATGGGCGGGCCTTACTACGCCGGCCGCCCGAGGTACGTAGGGGCCCTCCATTGGGTTGGTCGTGGGGGTCTGTCCGTAGTGTGGGGACTCCCATGAGTAGTAAGGCAGAAATGTTAGTTGGCCATTAAAAAACAATTATTTAAATAAATAATATTTTTTGAACTATGAACTTCATTAACAACGACCGAGTCCTCAAAATGAGGACCGGCACTCAAACACTTACAGCATATACAATGGATTGTTAACCCAATCTTTCCATACAATATCTTTAAACGAACTCCTATTATTAATCCTAAAATACGATATAGACTTAATATTGGCAACCACCTCATAAACCTTCGGATCCTCATGCTTGAAATTTTTTTATTTCGGACATCCCATAACACCCACACAGTGGTAATGATGATGCTATGTATAAGTTTTCTTCCTCTTTTGTCTTCTGTCGCATAATTAGCCATGTCCAAATGTATCGGGGACACTACATCAAAACGACATAAAGAACACACCTAATCTTCTAGACAAAATCTCCTTCTTGCTAGAGCTAATGCTGTAGGAATACGATCCATCTCGGACCTCCAAGCAAAAATGTTATACTTTAACAGAACCCATGAAACCCATTTGAACCTGTACCAGTTATGATATAACCTGTTGTTCAGAATTAAAGTTTTGATAGCTTTGACCGAAAAAGGATGCGCACTCAAACAAAACCATGACCAGGTATTAGGCCGATTAGCAATGCAACCCTGCTGCAGAGCCAAAGACATCAGAAATAATTATGCACTGCAGTCTACTGCAGACATTTGCGAAGCGTTTAAACTAACCCACGAATCTGTCATAACATCCCCTTCCCACTTATCCCGAACAAGAAAATCTTTTCTATCCTCCAAGCTAAAGAGCCGAGGGAATTTATTTTTCAGGGTGTCATCTAAGATCCAATGATCGAGCCAAAAACGGATCTTCCTACTATCGCCGCACGAACCTTTAAAGCAACTAGTAACAGTTTTATCCCTAAATTTAAGCTTTTCTCATAGACGAGTTATAACAGACCATACACCACTCGAACAGGAGGAAATAGGATTAAAAGACCATCTTCGTCTATAAGGGTGGCAAGCAACAACAACCTTTTTCCACAAACTATTATCTTTGCTCTTGAATCTCCAAACCCACATAGCTAAAAGCGCCTCATTAGAGTCTTTTAACTTAGTAAGACCCAAACCACCCACTTTTTTAGGAGCCGTTAATCTATCCCAAGCAACCCAATGTATCTTATTAATATGATCTGACCCCGCCCATAAAAATATTTTAGTAAGTTTTTCTAGCGTTTCTATAATCTTGACCGGAGCCTTGTATTAAGAAAAGTAGTACACCGGAAGGCTTTCAAGGACTGATTTTATTAAAATGACTCGCCCGCCTATAGAAAGAAATTTGGCTTTCCATAAACACAATCGGCTCTCAAAAACGTCAACCACCTTTCTCCAATTCACACAACGATTCATGTTAGAGCCGACCTTGATTCCCAAATATTCAAATGGGGTTTCACCAATACAACACACTAAGGTCGTAGCCATATCAACAACCTCAATCAAAGATACCCCAACCCTGAGCAAATTAACATATGTAAAAAAACCTCAATATCCGAGCCATCCTTTGAACATTTTCTTCAATCCATTCCCCCATAATAAGCGCGTCATTCGCATAGAAACGATGAGATAATACCATGTCCTCATTTCCCGATTTTAATCCAGCAAATTCTTTTATTTCAACAGCTTTATAAAAAAAGGGTCGATAAAGCTTCCATAACAATTAAAAAGAGAAAAGGAGAAAGCGGGTCAACTTGCCTTAAGCCATTCTCGCATTAAAACTCGAACGTGGGAGACCCGTTAACAAGAATAGAAGAACGCGCTGATTCAAGAATCCCTTGTATCCAACGACACCATTTATCTGGAAAACCCATTTAGATGAGAATTGAGATCAAAAACCTCCGGTTGACGTTATCATATGCTTTTTCAAAGTCAATCTTCATTAGAAAATCTTTTTTACCCTTCTTTTTCAACCAACTAAGAACTTCATTGACCATTAATCGACCGCCTAAAATGTTCCTCCCCTTTAAAAAACCAGTTTGATATTCCGAAATGATGGAGCCGATAACATTCTTGAGGCGCAAAGCAAGGACCTTTGAAATCACTTTACTTATTAACCCCACTAAAGTGATTGGTCTATAATCTTTTAAACTCGTGGGATTTTTATTACCCCCACAATGTCACCACAACTACACCACTCCATCACCTGCAACCACATCATCACTATGGCCTCCATAACCATCACCCTCCACCTCCGGCAACCTACAACCTCGTCGATGACCTGCAAGATCTACGACGACCTTCCATCCACCTCGAAATAAAAGCGATGAATCCCATTTGCCTTCTCTCTCCTTTCTAACCACCTCAGCCACGAAAATAGCACTACCGCCACCAACTCGTTTCTGCAGGTGGGCTGCGACGGTTGCAGGTTTGGGCTTCGACGGGCCAGTGGGTGGATGTTGGTGATGGTTGGTGGATGGTGATAAGCAGGTGACAGGTTGGTTGTGGTAATAGGTGGAGGAGATAGTTGTTGATTGTGGTAGTGAAAGGTGAAGATGGTAGTGGGTGAAAGTGAAGAAGGATGTGGGTGGTGAGTCCCACTAAAGTTTTTTTATATATTGAGAGAACTACACAATTAGTCTTTGTGATTTACCATTAGTTTCACATTTGAGTATTAGAGTTTAAAGGTTTCATGTTAAGGTGTTAAGTTTAGTTTTTGTAACATAATAGGGTACTAGCACTAATGGTGGTGGGCCCACTTAAGTTTCGCCTTTGGTCCTTGTGGTTTACCATTAGTCACTTGAGGGTAAACCCAGTTAAATATTAACCCACCGTTAGTACTAATACCCTATTATATATTAATACAATTACTAACTTAACGGTAATTTAACGTCACCTAACGGTTCCGTTACAGTTTAATAACCGTACATTTTTCTACCATGTCATCATTGAACTTCTTTTTTTCGATATTGACCTTTCGTATAGCAACAAATTATGAAAAATAATGGTTCCAAATTTTGTTTACAATTCCAAACTATTTTACATTTTTACTATTTTAATTCCAACAAAATTTGATTTCTAATATATTCTAATTAAAAGGAAATTTTGGATTAATGCGTTCGTTTTGTTTTTAGTTTCCCCTACAGGAAGTTTTACCGCCTACGTTCTTCGTTTTTTTTAGGAAATTTTTATTGTGATGTGTTTTGTTTAATTATTGATCAATGATAATATTCTGCTTTTCTCTTTGAATAAATCAAGTGAAAAAATTGATTCTTGCTTTGCTATGATTGTGAATTTTGATATCAGAGATGTTGAAGGCTTGCGATTAAAAAACAATTGATTTGATTTTCGCTTTGCGGTTTCTGGGGTTTTTAAGAGTATTTTGAAAGGTTCTGGGGTAAATTGGAAACAGTTTTTTGTGGGCACATGTTTAATTTTTTATCTTCTTTTCTTACAGGAATGGATCATTGAAGATGCCTCTGATGCCAAATTCGGGTTTATAATCATGCAGGGATTAGATAGAAATCATACAAAATTCATACTTTCATTTGTTTCAAATGTAAAGATTGCATATTGAAATATTGATATGTAGCGAAGGGGTGTGTCCCCCGTTAATGTGGGGTTCGGTGGTGTTACCATTAGTAATCACCACCACATTAGTTTATATGTAAAATGCAGTAATCATCAAGGTTTTAAAAGACAGATTAGTCGAAATGGGCTGTCCGGTTCATGATGTTGGATAGTTTTAACATGTAATCGGCGGCCCGACCGGTTGAACCGGTGGTCAGATTGGATAACCGCTAGCCTGACCGGATGCCATAGACCTGGCGATCAGAGGGGAGATGCAGGTGGTGGAATATTGTGCCCAGTGCTAGATAGACGACTTTTAGCATGCATTTTTCAAGTGTAAGTCACATCATTTGCCCTCTTATATGCCACAGAGAGTGAAAAATACAGATGTAGAAGAGTGAAAAACCATAGATATGTAACTTGATATAATGTGTATTGATGTGAGGTTGGAGGGGAGAAAAAACGAGTTGCATAGAAACGACCAAAGTGAACCATATAGGATATATGGGAAATGGAATTATGAGTGTTGATTGGTTTGTAATAACAATTAGTTAAATAGAAAAGCACATCGTAGGTCCTTGATAATATTATGAGTGTTGATTAGTTTGTAATAACAATTATATTAACTATTAAGTACTAAGATGAGAAATTTATAATCTTCTATTAATTTAGCTAAGCATGTTCTTTTATGATACGTTTTGAACTTTCTTATGAAGCTTAAGGATTGTTATTAAAATTGGATCATGTCTTGAATGTGTTTTTCTCTTGCAGTTTCCGTTTGCTTTGTTTCTCTATTACTTTTTCACAGTGTTAAAAGTAATATTCATGGTTGTATCTTATACAAATTAGGGTGTGAATAGGGTTTGTAGATCCCTATTTGCTAATATGCAAGTGTTTTTAGTTAAGGTTAATTGAATATATAATATAATTGTCAATTGCTCATTAGGGTGATGTGTATGTGTGTACATATGTGTATGTAAGTATATGTATGTGTATATAATTAAGAATTTCACCTCTCATATGGTGATAGTAAAGACATTCATAATCAATATTCTGCCGCAACGCGCGGGTTGATGTTAACTCGTTATGTTACAAAAACTAAACTTAACACCTTAACATGAAACTTTTAAACTTTAATACTCAAAGGTGAAACTAATAGTAAACTGAAGATCCAAAAGCCGGACGAACCTCTAGTGAGAGGTTGAAGACGACTAGCTTGATCAGATCTCTAAGCAAATAACCTGCAAAACTTAACAAACCGTTAGGCTCGTCACAAGGGGGCAGGGAGGGCCTCTCTGTGACCACCCTCCGGCGTGAGGATAAGTATTTGTTGGTGAAGAAAAGAGAATAGAGAGAGAGAGAGAGAGGTTCGGAGCGTGTCAGAACGTGTCTTACTCGTACTTTTGAAGGGGTATTTATACTAGTCAAAATTGTTGTATTTTCCTTCGATTAGGTGTACTAACCTTCAGAACTAGTGACCTCCGGTCGCTTATTTTGAACACGTGTCATGGTGAGCCGCGTCTTGTATCAGGATGCCGCGTCTAAGTGGGGTTGAGGTTCGGACGGGAGGTTTTATACCTCTTCATGTCCCCTCAAGTCCATAAGTTAGTTTATAACTTAGTGGAGTTAGTCGTTTCTTGGCAATGCTTTCCAGCTGTCTTTTTTGGACGCGGCACGTGGCAACTCCCCAGACCAAACGTTGTAGCGGTTATCCTCAGACGATCTCCACCGTTAACCTTTTGTTGTTTTGGTGAGGGATTGTGACACGTGTCCATCGTTTGAATTTCCCTTTTCTTGGTTATTTAAACCAGTTTTTTCTTTTTCATTTTTTACTTTTCCTCATTACTTGTTTTATCTTCCTCTATCTTTACATTGCTTCTTTTCTCGTTCATCAAGGCTTGGTTTACTCCCTTCTTTACAGGTTCGTCCATCTTTTCTTTGTGTCTTTCCAGATTCTTCTTTTTTATTCTTGTTGTTTGCAATGGGGAAGGACAATATAGGCGTTAGTTTCTCCACCCTGACCCAAAAGAAACTGGATAAGTTTTTAGTTGATTATAGGATCCCCCTAGATCTTCACCCTGAGATACCTGCCCCTGATCAAGCCATTTATCCCCATCTCCCCGGCAAGTTCGCGTTCTACACGCGCGTGTGCGACTTTGCCAATTGCAGGGTGCCTATGACAAAATTTTTGTTTAAGGTTCTCCTGTTTTATGTGGTTCATTTTTCTCAAATGAACCCCTTTAGTTTGGGGACGGTCTGTCACTTCGAGCTGAAGTGTCGGGCTTTGAAGTCGAAGGCCGATTTGGAGGTTTTTAGGGCTTTCTATAAGTTAAACCAGGCCGGAGACTGGTTTACTTTCGAGAAGAGGAGGAAGAAGCTGGAGTGTCATGGGAAGGACACCTCCAGTCTGAAGAACTGGAAGACGCAGTTCTTTTGGCTGGATGATAGGTGTCTTCCTAGAGAGATGGTAACTTTGAGGCGAACGGACTTGGAAGCTTCCGAGTGGGAGCTTCCGACTAATTTTGCTTGTGATTCGACTCTTTACAACAAGCTCGTTACTCACAAGTCAAACATTAAGAAATTTCCGGAGCATATCCTGGTCTTGGCCGGAGTTAGTAGGATTTGGGATGAGCCGGACTGATGGCCTGTTATTTTGTATAAGAAGAAGGGTGAGAATTGCTCTTTATTCTTAATTTTATTTTTTGGGGATCTTGACATTTAACTTTCTTGTTTTTTGCAGAGATGTCGTTGCTTGCAGCATTGAAGTTCGAAGATTATGATGATGACGATCTTACGTTCACCAGCGAGCCTCTTGGGACGAGCAAACCGATTTTAGAACAAGTGACGAAGCTGCAGGCCCCTATTCGTCCTGAAGGAGAGGAAGTGGAGAATGTGGAGAAAGCTTCTGGAGAGGAGAAGGTTGAGGGTGAGGCGAGTGGTAAGGAGAAAGACGAAGGTGGTAGTGGGAAAGGACGGGTGCTTGGCGACGAAGGGGGCGAGGGTGATGTAACCATTGGTCAGATTTTTCCCAACCCTGCTCCCTTGCAAACTGTGAGTTCCTCAAGCATCCACACTTCGGAGGATGACATCGCTGAAGATGCATCTTTAGATTTAAATGTGGAGGCTCGGAAGAGGAAGAACGAGCCATCCAAGGTTAGGAGGAGCCCGAAGAAAGTGAGGTTTGTTCCACCACAAGTTCTTCCTATTTCTGAATCATCTCAAGGTAATCTTTTAGACGAATTTGATTTACATATTTCTGGTGGGAAATCTTCTCGAGATGGTGATCCCGTTTATATGGATATTCCGGGGGATAAATCAGGTGGCGAAGGTGAAAAGGAGGGTGACGACGTTTTCCGTGACATTGCTAACAGTCCTCCCCGAACTTCGGTGGCCCATGCTGCGGGTAGCTTTTCTGCGTCGTCTCCCGGTAAGTTTACTGGCCGCGTCTCTACCATTCGTGCTAGTGAGGAGAATGAGTATGGTGCATCCTATTCTCCTTGTTGGTTCGAGACCGAGACATTGATTATGTTTAATCTTGTAGATCCGTTGGATGATGTAATGGAGGTGGATCCTGCCACGGCTGAAGATGTGTTCGTCCCTGATTGGGACTTAAAGAATGGTTCTGGGGTGATCGATGCTCTGTCATCGAAGATGATGCTTTTCAATCTTCATACCTCGGTTGACCATGCCCATTACCGGAGCCTGAAAGACAATGACTTAGGAGATGCCTTAATGGTTAATCAGGCTCAATCCAATTTCTTGGTGTCGGAGGTGTACAGGCGATGGGTTGATTCAGAGTTTCAACGGGGGAAGTTGGAGAGGAGGGGTGTGTGTAACCATGGCAACTTCCTGGAGTCTTTGAAGACAACTCAGGACCAGCTTAGGTCGGTTCAGGCTTCTTTAGCCGTGGCTGGTGAGGAGAGGGATGGATTCCAGGGTGAGGTGGATGTTTTGAAGAAGAAGCTGCAGGCGTCCGAGCAAGCTCATGAGGCCTCAAAGAAGAAGTATATTCATTCCATTGAGGAGCTGGAGAAGGTGATGGCCAATACTAGGACTGCTGCGGATCTTCTTGTGAAAGGTTCGCCCTTTTTGTTTTTTATTACTTCATCCCTCATCGGTACTTAGTGGTTTTTTCTTACTTGTCTTTTTGCAGAAAAGGATGAAGCTTTGTCTCGAGAGAAAGATGCTTTGCAACTTGCTGCAGATTTGAAGGTGGATGTTGAGAGGAGGGAGACGGAGAAGCCTGATCTGTTGAAGGAGATCGAAAGACTGCTTGGTTTTAAACAGTTTATATTGACGGAGGGAGTGGAGCTGGTATCTCGCCATGTACGAAACTGTTCGTTAATGAAAGAAGCCGTAGCAGGAGTTAACAACGCCATGAATGGGATTGGCTACAATGATGGGGTACGTGCTGGCCATGTCGCAGCTCTTAAGGGAGTGGCCGTGAATGCCGTCCCTAAGCTTGTGCCAAATGCTAAGCAGCTGCTGCTAGAGGCTGTCAAGAACTATGACGAGGTCATCCTTCCTTCTGTCTCCAAGATGCAAGATCTCACCGCTGAACCCCTAGATGTTGTCATTAAGGCCCTTCAGGGACTTGTCTATAATTGATGACGCATCTCAGGGGTTGGTGAAGTAGTTTGGTTCTTTCCCGTTCCTCCACATAGGTTCGGTGACTTATAATCTTTTTGGTGAAGCTTGTTTTAACAACACTTTGTACCATCCGTTCCTTCGTATAGGATCGGTGTTTAGTTTGTTCGCTTCTTTGTGAAGCTTTGTATTTTTTGGAATGTAGCCGTGTTCGCATATAGACGTATCTCTTATCCTTAAAATATAATTTTTTGTACATCAAGTTCGTCCTGGGGAATGAACATAAACCTTTGTATCCCCTTAGACTATAAATGGGAATGTCTTACTTTTGTTTGAATATCCTTGTGCTTCGGATATCCTTTCTTACTTATTTTTCTTAAGTATAAATTAGCCGTATGACTTACTGAAGATTTAGTAGCTTCAGTTCGTATGATATAGAGGCTTTGTCATGCGTCCATGATTTTTAAGCCTTGGTTATAAATTATGTTTTAAGTGTTTCGGAATTTTTTATCCTTAACAGCTTATAACATTCGAAGTAGAACGTTCATTTTTCGCAAATTTGTTTTTTAAGAAATAAAGATGCTACGTAGTCTTTATGGGGTGTCCTTTAGGTTCGGTATTTTTGGTTCCTCGAGCCTGTTTGACCAAGAAGTCCGGACGAAAGGGCCTTCGATACCCCCATGCCCTAATTCTTATCCCCCTTCATATGCTGAGGTACTTTTACCCCGTGTATCGAAGCTTGCATGTTATTTTTGAACATACGTATAAGTAAATACTTAACATGGAATGAGTTTGTAAAGATCACTTTATAAAATGAGGTATGTCGCGTCTCTTTGTTAATATATGTGTGCGGAGGATTCATCATTCCGCGGTACATAATGAAAATTAAAGTTGGTAACTCTGCCAAACATTTTTTAAGATCATTGAAGGCTGCGTCTGCCTCGTCTGTCCATCGGAACTCTTTGGTGCTCAGGTACTTTTTTAGTACTATCATGAAAGGTAGTGTTCGTTCAGCAGCTTTGGACAAGAATCTATGCAGGGCGACCAACCGTCCGTTGAGTGTCTGAACTTCTTTTAAGTTGGACGGAGGTTTCATGGCGAGAACAGCTTCAACCTTTTCATGGTTTGGCCGGATTCCTTCTTTGGACATTAGAAAACCAAGGAATTTTCCTTCTTCCTGACCGAACGGACATTTTTTCGGATTAAGCTTCATGTTTATTTCTCGGAGCTTGTCGAAGGTTTCATTGATGTCTTTCAATAAGATATCTTCATCGGAGCTCTTTATGACCAAATCATCCACGTATACTTCCAAGTTCCGACCTATCTGATTCTTAAAAGCCCGATCCATTAGTCTCTGATACGTGGCCCCAGCATTCTTCAATCTGAATGGCATCTTCATGTAGCAATACAACCCTTGATTGGTGACGAAGGTTGTTTTGTCTTCATCAGCTTCGGCCATTTGGATCTGGTGATATTCCTTATAAGCATCCAAGAAACACTTCAGCTTGAAATTTGCCACAGCATCGACTTTTAAGTCTATTTCTGGTAAGGGATAGCAGTCTTTGGGACATGCATCATTTAAGTCTTTGAAGTCGATGCACATCCTCCAGGACCCATCGTGTTTTCGGACCATGACTGGATTGGAGACCCAAGTGTGATATTTAACTTCTTTGATAATGTCCGCGTCTAGCAGGACATTTACGTCATGGGCAATTGCTTTGATTCTGTCCGGAGCCATACTTCGTTTCTTCTGGGCTACTGGCTTTTTATCCGGACGAATGTTAAGCCTGTGTTCGGCCAAAACTCTTGGTACTCCAGTCATATCTGATTGTTTCCAGGCGAACACGTCCAGTGATGTGGACAATAGTCTCCATAAGGACCTTTTAATTGTTTCTGGCAACCGGGTACCAATGGTGACTTTTTGCTCCGGGAATGTTGTGTTAATGGACCCTTCTTCAGTTTTAGTTTCGGAATCTTTTCCTTCTGGGACGGATGGTCCCAAGGCTTGTCGTACTTCGGCTACATATACTTCAGATTCGGCGTTCATTGTGGCTACACCTGTTTCGGTGGGAAACTTAATGGCTCCGTGGATTGTTGAAGTTACCATGCTGAAGGCTTTCATTCCTGGCCTTCCTAGTATGATGTTGTGAACTGATGGTGCCCCGACTACTAGGAAGGTAAGGACGACTGTTCTTTGGTGCTCTTCCATCCCGAGAGTGACCGAAAGAGTTAATTGACCCAATGGGTGTATTACTTCTCCGGAGAAACTGATTAACGGCATCTGGACTGGGACTAGTCTGTCTTTAGTAGCCGGAGCTAGCTGGTGATAGCATTGGTAGTACATTATTTCGGATGCACTACCGTTGTCAATGTAAATTCGCTGTACCTTGTGTCCTGCAACGACTCCGGAGACAACAATCGGTGCTTCTTTCTCTTCTTCGGGATCAATGGGTGGGAAGAATAGTAGCTTCTCCATCCATGGTGCTATATGATCGTGACTTCTCTTGATTCCATGTTCATGGGTGGATCGGATCATGTGGATCCCTGTTTGGTTGTTTGGATTGGAGATTTGCGCTGCAGCTGGTTTTCCTTCTTTTAAGTCTTGTATCAAATGGGATAATTTCCCTGCTTTGCATGCTTTATTGATTTCTTGTTTTAATGACCAACAATCATCGGTGTTAACCAACAATCATCGGTGTTATGGCCTTTTGCTTGGTGGTATTCACAATACTTTTTGGTGTTTCTGTCGGAGGTAGGCTTCTGCTTTTGTGGGGTTGGGAAGCGTATTTGTTTGGTGCTTAGGATCTCGCTTGGAGTTTTGTTGAGATCCAAGTAACTAGTGTTTCGTGAAGAGCGTCCGGAGCTGGACCTCTCACTCCGATCACTTCTTGCATAAGGTTGTGACCTATGCTTCGACCATGAGCTATTTCTTTCTGCTGGAGCCGAGGCGCCCTTCTTCCAAGGATTACCTCTGGAGTTTCCTTTGTAATCACTTTCG
Source organism: Ambrosia trifida (assembly GCA_028751855.1). Lineage (NCBI taxonomy): Eukaryota > Viridiplantae > Streptophyta > Magnoliopsida > Asterales > Asteraceae > Ambrosia > Ambrosia trifida. Next base: position 77,158,938 of record CM054131.1, on the reverse strand, counting down.
CTTGTTTGACCACAAGCACTTTTTCCTCTTGCAAAAGCACGTGCCCTTTCCATAAGTGCTACCATTGTCTTGGGGAGATCTTCATGCAACTTTTCAACCAATTGGTTGTTGCGAACCCCATGGCAGAAACCAGATATCCGCAGCTGCTCGACAGCTCCGGATATCTGCATGCTCTCCTTGTTGAACCGGTCTATGAATCTTTCTAAAGATTCACCGTCTTTCTTTCGGATGTTATGTACCTCCGTAATATCTTTTGTGTAATGTCTTTGTTGGGAGAAATTTTGTAAGAAAATTCGCCGCAGCTCTTTCCAATTTTCAATCTGCCCAGCTGGTAGACCGTCGAAACACACTCTTGCGGCTCCGGTCAGTGTCTGAGCGAACATGTGACACCATGCTGGCATGGGCCATAGTTCTATCTCTGCTGCTCCACCAAAATCGAATACGTGGTCGTCCGGATCTGAAGTTCCATCATACTTCTTGATGGTGACGGGCATCTTTAATTTTGCTGGGAGTGGTGCACTAGCAACCCTCGGAGTGAACTTCGAGTATGAAGTCATGTATGCTGGTCTATATGGGGCTGTAAGTTCTTCATCGATGATGCTGGAACTGGGTTGTTGCTTGGCTGGAATCACGGATGTGGTGGCCATTGGCCCCGTGGATGTGAGTCCAGTTGGCAACGGTCCGGTATATCCATAAGGCATCAGGAAACCATAAGGTGTTTGTAATGGGACGGACGTAACCACGGTGGAGTATGTTTGGAGACTAGCAGGGGTGGACATCACTGTGGACGTTGTTCCTTCGGAGGGGAACAAGTTTATCTGTACACTGCGAAGCCTTTCGGCCCTGTCTTGCTGTTCTTTTAATTTCAACAAAAAGTCACGGTTCCGTTGGAGAAAAGTGTCATCGAACTCTACTGATACAGTTTGCATCCCAGTGGGTGCAGTGACCGTTTCAGTAGCAGAAGCTGTTACGAAGTCTGTCAACACTCTGGAATAGCTAGCTGTGTGTTGTTCAGAAGCAGTGACGTCTTCATCTTCCTTGTTTGTGATGTCAACGACGTTCAAATTTTCCATAGCCATTCTAGATCTGAGTGGAGAGAGTAGATCTGCAATAGGATGGCGCCAATTGAAGATCCAAAAGCCGGACGAACCTCTAGTGAGAGGTTGAAGACGACTGGCTTGATCAGATCACTAAGCAAATAACCTGCAAAACGTAACAAACCGTTAGGCTCATCACAAGGGGGCAGGGAGGCCCTCTCTGTGACCACCCTCCGGCGTGAGGATAAGTATTTGTTGGTGAAGAAAAGAGAATAGAGAGAGAGAGAGAGAGAGGTTCGGAGCGTGTCAGAACGTGTCTTACTCGTACTTTTGAAGGGGTATTTATGCTAGTCAGAATTGTTGTACTTTCCTTCGATCAGGTGTACTAACCTTCGGAACTAGTGACCTCCGGTCGCTTGTTCTGAACACGTGTCATGGTGAGCCGCGTCTTGTATCAGGATGCCGCGTCTAAGTGGGGTTGAGGTTCGGACGGGAGGTTTTATACCTCTTCATAAACCAAAAGGGCTAATTGTGTAGTTCTCCCTTGTTTTAACTTTAAACTTCATTAGAAAAGGTGTGTCTTCAAACCGAAGATCACATAAAGAAAAACCATTACAAGACGTACAATGGGAACTTGACCCAATCCTTCTGCTCTAAGTCCTTATAATTTGACTGGTGTTTCAACCAAAAATACTACAAAGATTTAACTCTAGCCACTAAATCTTGAGCCTTCATTTGATAACCATTAAACGTCTTCTCGTTCCTTGCTATCCAACGCAACCATATAGTCACCTCACAAATCTCGTGCACTATTTTCTTCCCTGATGGACTGCAGCTAGCGCCTCTGTATAGCTACAACAGATCACGTGTCTGGAAGGCGAAAACAGGCCCGATTCTGCTCCAAACACCAATACAATTCCACATGTCGATAGAGAAGCTACAAGCCGTAAACAAATGCTCTGCAGATTCTTCTGCAAAACAGCAAAGCTCGCACAACATTTTGGTGATATTAATACTTCTTCCAACCAAAGAGATCTACGTGGAAAGTATATCCATCTCGTCGCGCCACGCAGTGATATTACACTTTAACGGCACCCATGAAAACCAATTAAAGCAGAAATTGTCCGTATAGTCCCTGTCTTTAACCATAAGCTTCTTAACAGAACTGGTCGAGAAAACTTCGAAGCTATCACCAAGCCATTTCCATGTATCCTTACCTCTAGTTTTAGTTAATATTAATAGTTGATTAATATGTTCTTCAAGTTGTTACTATAAAGATTAGGGTGTAAATAATTTAATTATATAATCACTCTAATCATAAACCATAGAGGCTATCACTAAACTTTTTGATTAAAAGAGTTTTAACCAAAATACAACACCTCCAAACCACCATCCCCGCCGACCCTACCCTTTGGCCCATTCATGCGTGTTAGGATCTGAGTTTGATTTGTTATGAAGTTTAATAAATGAAAACATAATGAAGATGAATAATAATGGAAAGGGCAGCGGAAATATAAACTTTAAATCATAACAAATAGGAGAATTGCTTTTAACAAGTACTTTTTATAAACCATCACAGATTTCAGTACTAGTACACAATTCTCCCGCTCAGCCCGTCACTCATAACACTGTTTGTACTAGAGAATGTTTTCAGAGTGATGAATAGAACAGTACATGCACTGTTCTATTTATACACAAACTAAAGCTCTGATAAGCTAAGGCTGACGTCACCTAAGACAGTGACATCTAACAGAAATACAACATAAAACATCTGCCCTATTACAAACACTGTTACATAGAAAACTCTGACAACTAAACCTCTGATGGAATAAACTCTGTTGCTTGAATTATCTGTTGGAGCCAAAGTGTTGTTGACTCCAACAGACCTTGAATCTTCAGACCTTTGGTAAACAGTAGTTTCCTCAACAGACTTTGTAAGTACAACAGTTGTTAGGGAATAACAGTTGTTAGTGTCAACAGTCTTTTGGGAGGATCTTGTATACAAAATACTGTTTTATTGTGGATCAGATGTTTAGTATGTTTTTTCTTTTCACTTCATCTGTTCTTCTCCGGTTCAGCTGACCCAACAATCGCGCCCCTAGAACAGATGATGCCAAAACTCAACCTTTATTACTGGTCTTTATTTCTCATTAGACTTTCTCTAATTTGGCCTTTGAATTGTAATTCAAAATTTAGATAGAACAAGTCTTCAACATCCCTTTCAAGCTCGAAGTTCAGCAGGTCTTGGAGATCATCTGCACACAGACCATATGCATCATCCATCCTTAACTTTTGAGCTTCTCTATCAGATTTGAGCAGAGTCAATTCGTCGGTGTCTTTGTTGACTTTCCACTTTAGAATTTTTGAACTTGAGGAGTTTTTGAGTTGCAAATTTATTCTTGATGAGTTTGGTGATGGAGGCCTACCAATGATTCTTCTGAGTTCTTCACTGATGGGATTAGAGAAGTAGTGGACCCGGTTGAAAATCCCTTCTTTCACAAAAGTTTCTTCAAACTCCTTTTCATCATCCTCAGACATTTGCTTCTGCCTTTTGTATTGTTTCTTGGCAGCAAAGGTGAGATCAGATGTTGAGAGTAGACTGTCAAGTGAAAAGGTCTGTTGGAATTTTCTAACCACTGTTGCATCAAGGTAAACTGGTTTTCTTGGAAGTGTAGGATCAGTTTTTCTTTTCTCTTCAAGATTCTTGTAAGTTTCAACTAGCCGCAGCTCAAACCAACTTGCCACAAACTTCATCTCTCCATAATCAGCAGCTACTATTTCTTCCCTTATTCTTTTGAATTTTAAGGCTTTGACTGGGTCTTTACCTTTTCTGAAATCAAGAGCAGAAGCTATCTGATTTTGATGCTTAGCCATTTCTTTAATTCTGTGTAGTTCTTCTTGTAAAGCATGAGTGGTCCAGCCTGCAAATTGTTTTCTATTTGCTTTGTAAGGCTTAGTTGACATGATTTGATCCAGAATAGATTCCCTGACTAACATCTCCAATTCACCACTGATTGGTTTGTTGAACATAGACTTACTCAGGTCCTTGGCAAAATCCTCAATCCTTCTCAATTTGTGTTTCCAATGTACATTGTGCTTTAGTTTGTTGTTATTGTGTTTTCGTCTATTGGCCATTATGTTTTAATATGTTGTTTATTTTTTTATATATCGTCCATTGTATTTTTAATATGTTTTTCATTGTGATTTATACCATATTGTTCATTTCGTTTTTAGTTTGATACTCATTGTATTCTACGTTATTTCCATTGTATCTTATATAACTGGGTTTCAAATTTTTTAAAGTATAACAATAGGATACTCATATTAAAGATAAAAATATGCTTAATTTTATAGTATAATCCTTTTTGTTTGAATAAAAAATTACGGACTTTTAAAAAGTTAGGGACGGGGGTGGTGATACCATATCACTTGCAATTGTACATTTTATTCTTATTTTCAACAAAATTATCCAATTCGTTGGTTTATTTTTTGGACACGTGCGCTCTCCAGCACTTCATGCACTTCTCATTTATTTTTTACTTTTGTATAAGTTAATTCAACCATTTTGACCATCAAACTTAAGCATGTATATTTTTTTTATTTAACTGTTTAGTAGAGATCATCACACCCGTCTTTTAGCAGGCCTTAATCACTCAAGCGTCCAGACTATGTTGTCTAAATCAGGTTCACGCTGATACGGTGGGGACTACAGCGTTCGCCCGAAAAACGTACTGCGTTCACACGAGTTTCCAAGCTTAAGTAACAGCCGTATGAAAACTAGGTTAGTTCAAATTCGAACCTACGCAATTAATGACTTACAGGTTTTCCTATTCATTCCCAAAGAACCCGTGTTTTTTTTTTTTTTAGTTTGATTGCTTATTACGTTAAGCATATTTGTACTAAATGGTCAATGAGAGTGACAAAGCGTAATTTCCACGGAGGAAAGAGCGTGGAAGAAGAAAATAATAACAAATTACTTTGACTTCTAGGCCGGAACGTTGACTAATATTCAATCTAAGAAACAAGTTTTCTATTCTATTATATCTGTTATTTTAAAGTGTGTATTAGAACCTCGTCAACTAAAAAAACATAGACCATCTCTATTATAATTATAATTAGAAGTATTATAATTATAATTATATAATATAAGTATATTTATAGAAGAACAAATTAAACAATAATGACAACATTTGTCTTTTTCCTTTTTCTTTTTCGTTATTTTTTTTAACTTCAAACACTTTTTACTGATATATATATATAGAGTAAAGATTAAATACATATAGTTTTTTTGTAAGAACTGTGAGAATCAAAGGGGGTAAAAAAAATTTATTTTTTTTTAAAATTTTTTTTTTCCCATGTGCTTAAACATTCTTTCTAGATGAATAATACAAAAAAAAATTAAATTTTTTTTTAGTGTAATTACGTCATTAAGGTAAATACATTAGTTTACACTAGAGTAATTATGTAATTACTCTACACGTAATTACTCTACACCAAATTTTTTATTTTTATTTTTTTTTTTAGTTTTCAATACTATAATACATGTTCAACAATATGGGAAAAAAATTTTGAAAAAAAAAAATACCCTCCTTTGATTCTCACAGTTCTTACCAAAAAAGTTATTTGTACCGGATCTTTACTATATATATATATATATATATATATATATATATATATATATATATAGGGCAATTATAAAATGAAAACCCTCTTGAGTTGAGAAAACCTTGGAAACCCATGTAAAAAATCATTATTTTTTTTTGAAAAAAATAACCAATGTAAAATACATGTTTTTAAGTGTTTTGGGCCAAAAAATAAAAAAAGCGCCGAAGGGATTTTTTTAAAAAAAATAAACAAAGCTGCGAAAACACATGTTTACACCTGATAAAAAACAGCAAATAGCTGAAAACATATGTTTTTTTAGCAACTTTGTTTATTTTTTTTAAAAAAAATCCCTTCGGCGCTTTTTATATTTTTTTGGCCCAAAATGCTTAAAAACATGTATTTTACATTGGTTATTTTTTTCAAAAAAAAATAATGATTTTTTACATGGGTTTCCAAGGTTTTCTCAACTCAAGAGGGTTTTCAATTTATCCTTCCCCTATATATAGGCTAAGTATCCTATGAAAACCTTGTTGAGTTGTGAAAACTCTAGAAACCTATCCAATGGTTATCATGCTTTCACATCTCCTTTCTCATCATTTAGAAGAAGGGTAAGATGGTAACTTCCACCATCTCCTTTTTCTGACCACCATTTTAAAAAAGCATCACACACACACACATACTACCATCTCTCTCACTAACACTCATCTCTCTCTCTCTCTCTCTCACAGACACACACTAGTCTTTCACTCTCTCTCTCTCTCTCACACACACACACACACTCCCCCCTCTCTCTCTCTGTCTCTCTCTCTCATCTGATGAATCGACGATGGTGGTTCGACAACGACAGACAACATACGACCACCGTGAATGGTGGTGGTGGTTAAGATGTTCTTGGACATCTTGGATCTGGAAGAGATGATGTTGATATGGTTATTTAAGCATATATATATGCTCCAGATCTAGCATCTATGAAAACCTTGTTGATGATTCCAAACCTAAGGTCTGTTTCTTTTCCTTTTTATTTTCTTTTTTTGGTTTTTTTTTTAATTTTTAATCTTTTATCGATTGTTTTGATTGATGTTGTAGTAAATTGAGAATCTTTAAATGATGGGTACTGATGAATTGTTATTAAAAATATTTACTTTGAATTTTTTTTTTAAACTTTTATAGATTGTTTTGGTTAATGGTTGACTAAACAGAGAATCTTGAAATGATGGGTATGATCAATTATTGGTAAAAATATGTACTTTAATGAATTGGTATTGAAAACAGCTTGTTTTACTCTAGAATGTTGACATAGGCAGGTAAATACTTAAAAGTGTTTATTATTATTATTATTATTATTATTATTATTATTATTATTATTATTATTATTATTATTATTATTATTATTGTTTTAAGTTTCAGATCTAACTTAGATATATTATATTAATTAGTATGTTACACAAAAACAGACATGTTACATATGTAACATAAAAAACTTATTTATTTTTTTTAAAAATATCCACTCGGCGCTTTTTTGTTTTTTTTTTGCTCAAAACTCTTAAAAACATGTATATTACATACCCTAATTTTTTCAGATGATAAAAAGTTCGGGAAGTCAGAGTTTACCGAGTTTCTTCAATTTGAGTGGGTTTTTATTTAATCCTCCCCCTATATATATATATATATATATATATATATATATATATATATATATATATATATATATATATATATATACAGGGTTAGGATCCGTTGAGAACACGATGAGTTGTGAGAACTCGCGAAAACTCGACGTAAAATGCGAAAACAAATAATTTTTTTTGCACACTAGTGTAAAAACACGTAAACCCCGCTGTAAAATTTTTTTTTATAAAAAAATACATTAATTTACACCAAGTTACACCGGTGTAAGGTATTTTTACCCCCATACAAGTATATTAATATTTTATTCATTATTTTATTGTTGTTTAATTTTGGACCACATATTAATTTTTGTTATAATAAGTGTGTGGTTATAAAGTGAATTCCTATGGTTCTCACAACTCATAGGAGTTCTCAAATGATCCAGATCATATATATATATATATATATATATATATATATATATATATGGTTTCATAATAAATCACAAATAGGTTGGTGGTGGAGTGGTTTGTTTTGCATTTGTGTTATTTAAGGTCTTAGGTTTGAATCCTGAGATTTTCGTTTTTATTTTTATTTTTACAACACTTATTTATTAATAAATATATATGATTTGAAACATGGGAAGGACATTTTTTTAAAGGCCCATACACTTTTTTAGTAGTAATTATATACTATTTCACAATAAATAACATGGCTTAATGGTGGAGTGGGTTTTGGTGCATTTCTATTGTTTGGGAAGGGTAAGAGGGGACTCTTTTTTTTTTTTTTTCATTCACAACATGTTATTAATTAATAAATACAAATATACACATGTTTGTGTGAGATGTCGTTTTTAAATTATGGTATGAAAATTGATAGTTACTTTGTTGATAATAGCTTTTTAGTGTTTTGTATATACGACAAAAGTGTAATACGCGCAAAACACACCTTAAACACACTAGTTTAATTATAATAACCTATTGCTAAGTAGGGGTAAAACCGGAATTTGAAGGTACCTTTGCAGTCGCCATCGCTGGTGCTACCGTCGGAGCAAAAACATATGAACCCGGTCGTCCTGTGGCTACCGCACCGCCCGTTGGACTCTTCGCACTTGTCGCAACCATCGATCCTCGTCCATTCTAGCTCGAATCCTCCTTCCAAAACTCTGACGAAATCCGTTGAAAGATTGGGGAATCTGGTGATGCTCTCACGGAGAACACTTGTTGCCACTTCCCTACGGCATGAGTACTCACCCCAATCCGCTTCCTCCGTGCTTGTGTTCACAATATGAACGCACGAATTCCTTCCAACTATATTAAAGCACGGTATCTCAGTTGCAAATGAAGGACATCCATTGCAACTGACATGAAAACTTAGGTTAACAGTAGACGTGGAGAAACTGAGAAGCGAAGTATCTAAGTCAATCCCATGGCGCAGCCCTGGGCATTTGTCTGCGTCTTCGAATTCGGACGAAAACTCGGTGAGGAGAATTTTTCTTAGTTCGTAGTTTAGACTCCGAACTTGATAATAATAGCCACCAAACAAAATACTAGGGGTACTCTGGTTACCGTTATTGGTGCAATTCATTCCGAAGCCTTCATAACCGCAGAACTGGGTTGATGGTGCGCTGTCGATGTTCCAAAATGGGTAGCCGACAGTGATATTACCGCAGTTGTATGAAGGGCAATTGGGGTAAGTTGAATTAACAGATTGTGCAGCCGCTTGCAGTGTGGCGAAAAACAAGAGGAGGAGAATGAGAGGGAGGGGATGTGGGTAGAGGTCAGTCATAATTTTGGATATGTTGAATCAGTTGAAAGAACAGGTCCACCCGTCTAAGCATGTAGTGTACATCGGAGATTTCAATATATACACACGGAGGGATGATCAATTGCGAAAATAAAAAAACAAGAAATTAAAATAAAAAAAATAACAAATGATACAAGACCATTCGTAATAGTTAATGTCTCTAACCGCAAACGTAGTGGGGCGCTATATGGAGGGGCTTTATTTTCATGGAGCCCCATAAAGCCCCCTACACCGCCCCTTTGGCTTTATAGGACTTTATGGGCGAGAGACTTTATACATATAACGGATGCTATCCAAGATGAAATCAATTGTATATTATTATATTTTATCAATTTTCATACTCTCTTTTTTTTACACTAAATAAAATAATTACACATCCAATCAAATAATAATATTTAAATCTTCATGAAGCCCCATAAAGCACCTCAACCACTAAACACATGTTTTCCATAAAGCCCCATGAAGCCCTTCAAATATTAATATTTTAATCACATTGAACCCTATAAAGCCCCCACTACACATATACTAAGACGTATTTTCTGCTACATGAGTATCAAAACGCCCCTTAATACCCCGTTCAATCTTTATTTTCCATGTTTTTCTCCTCTTTCGGCATTATACTAGAAATGTCCGTCATACATCATACTCCTGTAATTCCAAGAGGGGGACGCTGTTGGGAACATTATTAAGCTCATTCATGCCCCTATAATTTTCATTAGGCATGGTCTAATAGGTAACACTTAAAAAATTATCCTTCATCTCGTTAATTATTCTTTTGGCTAATTAGTTAGTCAAACACACTTTATTCTACACATCAAAATCTATCGTACACATATCGAAATTTATCCAACATATATCTTATGAATATGAAATTTATCTTACATCGTAAATCAGATTTGAAAATAATACAATAATTTATTTTAGTTAGCTAATTATGGAGAATACAATAAATTAATTACCTTTACAATTTACCTAAATACCCTTAAAGTAACATTAAATACAAATATTAAATAAAAAAATTTTAATGGTTAAAAATTATTATTTTTCTTCTCATTTGAGTCCTTCACTATATATATACACACTAGTAGAAAAATAACCTTTAATGACATCATACCATGTAGATAATGTCTCCAGATCCTAAGAGCAAACACAATAGCTCCTAACTCCAGATCATGAGTTGTGTAATTCTTCTTGTGCACTTTGAGTTGATGTGAAGCATAGGCTATGACTTTGTCTTTCTGCATGAGCATGCATCCAAGACCCAATCGCAATGCGTCACAGTAAACTATAAATCCACATGTTCCTTTCGGGAGGGACAACATGGGTGCACTACACAACTTAAGCTTCAACTACTAAAAGGCTTCTTCTTGCAAAACTTGTCTAATAAACTTTCTGTCTTTCTGGGTTAATAACGCCAACGGATGCGTTATCTTGGAAAAATTCTTGATGAATTTTCGGTAATACCCAGCTAGACTAAGAATTGACGACTTCAGTAGGAGTCTTTGGTGCTTCCCAATCATGAACGCTTCAATCTTCGAGGGGTCAACATGAAGGCTCTTATCTTTAACGACATATCCAAAAATTCACACATAGAAAACTTGGCATATAACTTCTCATTCTTCAACAGCTCCAAAAATCAATCTCTGATGTTGCTCGTGATCCTTCTTGGATTTTGAGTAGATAGTATATCACCGATGTATACTATCATGAATTTATCCAAGTACGGTGTTCATGAGCGCATCTGTTGCATTAGTCAAACCGTATAGCATCACCGAGAATTCATAATGACCATAGCTAGTCCTGAAGGCAGTCGTAGGTATATCTTCTCTGCTACCTTTAATTGATGATAATCAGAACGTAAAGTCCATCTTCAAGTAGTAACTCGACCATTGCGGTTGGTCGAACAGATCATCAATTCTCGGTAGTGGGTACCGATTCTTAACGTCAGTTTGTTCAACTTTCGATTATCTATACACATGAGTGCAGCCACTATTTGCTATAACCGACTCCATTTTCTCTATTCATCTAACGATGTCTACAGGGCCTTCAGATCTAGAGAATGACCTAGGGTTACAACCCTGAAATGTTTTGTAAGTATTCCCAGGTACATAGCTATTCCAATCAATTTCAACTATTGATTAACTATTTTAATAACTCGAGGAGATTTTGTCAAACACTTTCGGTCATTTTCGTTCCAATAGAGGCACCAATAGGAGTTCCACCACCAGCACTGCAACTAGTGTCGCGACGTAAGCCTTGCCTAAATTTTAATTCGCATTATGCTATAAGCATATTCAACATGTTGAGAAATCAGTTGGTCTAACTCCTGCGAGTAGTCCAGATTTTCTACCAATGGAACCTTGTCTTATTCTAGGCAACATTTTGATCTACTATTACCAAGTAGAATTAAGGCGATATAAAAAGGAATAGTGGTTTAAATGCATGATCAAAAGGAAAATACTCAACCAAGTGATCAAGAAATATTCCCAATAGGATGTTTAGCAAAGACGTCGTATCTTGCAAACTTAAGATGAAAGACTAGACCGTAAGACATTTTAAATGAACATCCGTAGGTTGATGTATCATAGGGTGTTGTCAAGGTCACTCTAACTAGTATTCATTCTTTTAAGAGGTCTAATCTCTTGTAACAAACTGGTAGGTATACACGAATTTGAACACTCAACTTAAACCATAGAATTCACAAGGGTTCTCATGCACCATAAACTACAATTACGTGTGCACCCGTAATTACAATTTGCCCTGCATGGTTACCCAAGTGTCCTCAATAATTTAAGTTTCTGATAAAAAGATTCCAGTTGTTTCATTAATTTGCATTTATGAATGCAAGTGATCCATTATGGTATTACATCTCAATGTCATAGAAATTAATTGTTAATGAAACATACATGATAAACCTATCCAGTTTAGTCCATGAAAATGAGACTATAAGTTACGAATCTTCGCAACGAGTCTTCCTGGGCACCAAAAGAGTAGTCATACAACCGCATGCTCTTCCATAAATGGATATGTCTGTTCGATTCGTTGTCCGGGCGGTCGTCCCTTCATTTTCTGAGGTAGCTAGCTGACTTGAATGCGAGGACATGGGTAGTATGGTTAACGAGAACAGAATGTTTAGAGAGGAGCTATAGGGACATCATCTCGATGGCTACTAATATCCGTACCAATATAATGTATGTATACAACCATATATATACATATATAACATTGAGCACTCAAGGTACATAGAAAAATGCTTCTCATAACAAAGACACACGAGTTAGGCTAGTGTATCCCCATACACTAAAATTGATTCAACTTATCAGGCAACGGTTGGAATTTAAGTCCTAGGCGTTCATAATGTAACTTAAGTCCTAGTAATCTTGTTCCCTAATGAGATTAGAGGCTAAAGCCTAGGTATCCCTACAGACACCTATTTCGCTATAACCTATGGCTTTGATACCAATTTGTCACACCCTGATAAAAACCTTTGTCGGTTGTGACCAATTGGAACCTTCATAATGCAACAGAAAAATATAGCTAGGACTTCTACTGAAGCTAAGGTTCTTCTACCGTTTCCGACCTCAAAGTTTCTCCTGATCCAACCATGCCAATGCCAAATTATTACCCGAAAGACATGCTAAAAATCGTCAACAATAAAATTGGTGAGCTCATGGTTTTTGGTCATTAACATTGTGAGCCTCTTCTCAAAATATCGTTTGAAAAATACTTATTTAATGTCTGTGAAAAGCTTTAAACCATTTGTTGCATAACGCTGTTAGGAAAACCTTGTTAAACATTGTTGGGAAAGTTTATAATTTTTTGCTCAAAGCCCGTTTGAGAAAATTGCATAATTCATTATGATAGAATCCGGTTGAAGTTTTAATGAGTCGATTGAAATATTTGTTTTCAAAACCGTACGCATAGCGAAATGAAATTGTGATGAAACCTCACTGCCTAGCTAGAACATGAGGTATGTGTTACATAGGCCCATAACCAAACCTTACTTGTATGTTTCTTTTGCCTCGCCCGTCGTTCCCTGAACGACAATGCTTGGACACAATCACGTCCTTTGGAACCTACCTGGTTAGAGCGACTAACCAAGGACGGGGGTCGTCAAACCCAATAGTACTATTTAATTTTTCCGCGTTCACTTAGTGACTAATGGTTACAATAATGTGCGTGAGGACTTGGAGCTTTGTATGTATTCATCCATGCACACATTGATCCTAAAGTTTCTATCATTCCCTTGCTATCGTACAATCGTATGCAAAGTGTATGTTTATAGTACTTCATACTATTTTATAAACCTTGTTATGCTTTGTAAGTATCCAACTGATTTTGCATAAAAGAAGCATGTTTCCCCCCGAAAATGTGTATAAAACAGTAAAAAGTGGGGTGATGAACTCACCTTGAGATCCAAAAGTCGGTAATCCTGTTAACTTGATTCCTATGCATATAAATCATGTCAATGGCCGATCTATTTAATGTTTCCTAAGTCGTTCACCCAACTTAGACTTTCACACAACAATTTTTCCGTAAAAATGTAATTGTTAGAAAAGTATTTATTTTCAAAATAATCGTTTTTAAAACACGACTCGTTGGTGATCATAGCTCGTCTTGGTCTGTTGTATTATTATTTGTACACCAAACACCTAACACCTTAATTTTATGTATAATCTAATATACATAACACGAATCACATATAATCATGTATAAGTATCCTACTCACATAATCCAATCTTTTAGACATTTTTAACATAAAAGACATTTAGTTTGTCAAATTGTCGAATTTAAGCGGTATTTCGGCAGTTTCTTAAAATTCCAACGCGTGTGTTTAACCAAATCATGTAGGAAACACATGTTTTTATCTCAAAAATATACTTTTGGGACCTGATCTAAATCAGATTTAGAATTTCATAAAAATCATGCTGAAATTCGCCTTATTACCGCATAGTCTTGTACCGAATGTTATCAAAACTATGTTTTCTTGTCAAGACTCAAACCTTTTAGTCAAATTATGTTATTTACTAATTGTTTTAGTGACTTTAAGAAAAAATAATCAGGTCTTATAATTCTTACAAAAATCACATAATAAAGCCCATAAAACATGAAATTTTAGGTTCAAAACTTAATATTTTACTTCAAATCAAAACCCAATTATTTTTCTTTAAACAAGAGCCATTTTATACAACTTTATAGACCAAACTTTCTGATCTAAATCAGATTTCAAAAACTTTATAAAAGCCTCTAATTTTTACCCCTTTTGAGTTCAAATCTTACCAATAGTCTTGTTACTTGATTTCCATTGTCAAAGATTAAAATGTGGGTTTTTAAACCATCTTTTTCTACTAATTTTTCTGCTCAAAACTCCTCTTTTCAAAACCAAGTTTTCTGTATCAATGCCATATTTTTAACTATCCATTTTATGTATAATACCCACATATACAATGTTTGATCAAGAAAATCTCATCCATATACATACATATATACATCCATGGCATACATACATATGTATAAATAATCTTTCTTTTTCATTTTTGAATCAACACCTTAGCATTTTAACACTTGAATCCTGATTGTTAATAATTAGATCATAGATGCAATGATAGATTTAGATTTAAATATTTAACATAAACACATATACACATACATAAATATATACGGCACACACACACACACTCACACACACACACACACACACACACACACATATATATATATATATATATATATATATGACACACACACACCATACCCACATCTATCTCTCCTTTTATTTTAGCAAAAACCATTTGATTATATCATTAGTTGTGTGAATCATCCAAGTTAGAAGTGAAAATATTTAAAATGAGATGAACAAAGTTAGGGTTTTTACCTTAAAAGAAAATGTTTGAACTTGGATGAATCTTGCTTTACAATCCTAAGAATCCTTGCTCAAATCTTCATATTTTTAAGTTTCTTGGATGATTTAGAAGTAATGTGGATGATAGAAATGGTGTTCTTGGAAAAACAAGAGAGAGATAGAGGGTGAGGGAGGTGGGTGGCGACAGTGCAAACGGGCGGAGGGGAAGTGGTGGAGTGTGGTGTTGGATGATGGAAGATGAATGGGTTAGTGTATGCATGTAGGTTTATACAATCATAAGCATGCAACATGAATCATCATCCTAGACTAATGTGGCAGCCCACATCTCACGAAACACACACATATAGGGTTGATGATTTGTGATTAATATTATAATATAATATTTAGTGGGTATTAGGTGCAAATTAGCGGGTATATTACTAGTTAACGCGGTACAAGCTCCTAACCGTTTTAAATACCCGACACACTCAGAAATAATATTTTTAACTCAAGACATAATATTATAAAAGTCGAGTTAATATTAGGTGCTATCCGACATAAAAACGTTGAATTTTCATATTATATGTGCGCAGTTTGCACAGTATTGCGCGCTGCGACTAAAAATCACAATTTTTAGTTTTTACTTTATTTCTCCATATTTTTCAACTAAATATGATTAGAAATATTGTTTCAAGAATATATTTTTAGTTTTGGACATTAAATATTATTCGGGTCATCAGCAACGTTCGGTTTCGCGCGTTAAATCGTTACGCGACAAATTATTAACTATGACACATCTAGTCATACTTTAACATATAAAATAAGCTTTTGGACTTAAATTTAACTTTATTAACCTTAAATATTATTCATAATCATATACTAAACCTTAGATAAGTACAGTTAATTATCTGGTAAAACACCAGGTGTCACATCCTGGGTGTCATCATTGTGGTGGCCCGCCTACCCTTGTGAACATTCTTCACCAAGTGGCCAGTCTTGAAGGCGGCTGCTATTTCCATCTTTAGATTGTAGCTGTTTTCTGTAAGATGGCCATAGTCTTTGTGGTAATCACAAAATTTTGTTGTGTTCATGTTCTTCCGCTTTCCAAGGGCCCTAGGCTCCTAAAATGTTATTTGCTCTGTCTTGAGCACTAGTGAAAGTGTATTGGTCAGCGGGGTCCAATCAATGTTTTTCTTGGAGTGTCCCCGCTGTTCCCGCGATTGCTTATTGCTAAGCATTTGGTGGGCGTCATTAGAAGACGAGTACTTGCCTTCGTCTGCTGACCCACAGATGCGTGACCAGACAGATTGCTTGCCTTAACTTTTGTTATGGTTGTAATTCTGCTGGAAGCCGGGCGCCTGTTTGAAGGAGCGCTCGGAGGAGGCGTAGATCTTTGATGTCTTGACGACTTCATCCCAAGAATCCGGGATGCCATCCTTGCCTGTAAGGCATTTCATAAGATCTTCACTGCGGACTCCTTGAATGAAGCCCGCGCGGGTGAGTTCTTTCCCGCAGCCAATATGTCACACCCTCAAATTTCCACTGCGGGGTTTATACCGCGAGGCGCATGACAAACCAAGATCCCATAGCCATAAGTCACAGGAACGAACTCTAAATGCCCAAACCATTTAGTTCGTTTTCAAAAACCAAGTTTAGTTAAGCTGCGGAAGCATAAACCAAATTTAAACCTTTTTAAAAAAACCATGCGCAAAACAACGCGCCCAAATTGAAACCATACGAAAGCATAATATGTAATTTATGTGTATGCCCGAGACCCCAAATGCAGTGAAGTGTACAGTGCTTTCTAATCCTGACACCGGAAGCTAACTACCTGCAAAAGCAAGTAAATCGTATGTCAACATAAAGCTGGTGAGTTCACAAAGTAAGGTAATTTTATATGCAAATGCGCTGGTTTCCAAAACCACGTAAGTAAGTAATAACGTAGGTCCTCCAGACCGAAAGTTAAAGAGTTATCAGTTTAAGTGTGTCAGGGGTAGCTAGCCCACTCAATGTAACTAAACAAAATTATTGGGACACCATCAGGAAAATAGTTATTTGCCTCAATAACTGGCGTCTATCAACACCAGTCGGAAATTGTGGTCAGAAGTTCATGCCCGTGCCTCAAGCACCTCAGACATGAGGTTGCTGCATCAACCTAATAGCGCTATCAACTAATACCCCGTTCGCCTCCAGCGATTAACCCAATAATATGCAAGGACTTTAAATGATAGAGTGTTTAGATTACAAAGGACCAATAAGTTTTAAACTGACCGAAAACCCGATCCACACAAGGAATTGTAAAACCGACCCACACAAGGAGTCAAAACCTGAGAAGTCCCAACTGGACTAGAAAATGTTTACCAAAGTTGTCACTAACCCGAGACGCATGCTTTTGAGAAAAGAGTAGTGAAACTCACCTTAGTGTGCAAGCAAAAGTAATCCGTACTGCAAATAAAGTATGCCACCGACACCCTAATATAAGTGTCACCAAGTGAGTATAGGCGTAATATCATTACACCATATAACTCGTTTGTCCAAGGCGTTTTAAACGTTCAAAAGTGTGTATCTGACGCCTAGTGATTCTACATGCAATAGTAAACCCTACGGACTCATTGGTGAATGTGTTGGTTAAAATTAGTCTTCACGTTCCATATGTGTCTCATACAAGTATACGTTCAGTTACACCTCAATTTCATATCACCTAAGATCTCAATTCATCACATAAGCACACAATACACAATCTGTGTTTTCAGGACAGATTGCGCGCCATCAAAACCAATTTATTTAAAAGAGAAATCAGTGAGTTAACCTCCCAAATTTTTACTGAATTTTCTTTGGGATTCACTTAACAATACCTATTTTTGTTTTGTGTTAAATCCAAACACAAAAATAATTAAAATTCGTCTAATACAGCTATGTTCAGAAAACCTTCCTAACAGGTCAGTTTGGTAAATAAATTCCCAAAAATTGTGTATTCATCCAAACGGGATGAATCCAACTGGAAAACTCAAGTTACTCCAATATTAACCTTCTGTAAAAATTTCACAACCTAACTCTTTATAAAACTTGAGTGATGATGTCTCAAAGTTGACTCAGTTTGATACCCGAAATTCTGATCTGACCTATTTTCAATGAAAATTCCAAAAACGACTCAACCGACGTCCAAAACACTTGATTTTACACATTATGAAAAGCTAAGACCAGGTGGGATTTAACCATGCAAAGAAAATACCAAAATCATCATGTTAAGGTCGTGTTACAGCTCCTACAAGTTCGTCTAATCATTCTGTCCAGATTTTTAGTTTCGCCTAAATCATACTTTAATCGACTACCGTGTGCATAAAACAATCAACAAACATCAATCATCATTACCAAACATCCCTAATACTTATTTTGATCAGATTCTACTACTAAACATGCAAAGATCACAACTTTAAAGACCAAAACATCAATAACTTGCGCAACAAGTATCCTATGATGTTACTAATCGATTATTATTATGTTTGATCTGTTTAATCTTCAAAAACTTCATGTTTTAATGATTATTAAAAACTTTCAGACCTGGACAAACTTTGTTACATGATTTTTATAACAAAAACACAAGATAAAAGTGTAAGGAATCAAAGGTTATACCCTTAGCTCTTCGATTCGATCAACCGTGCGCCTTTGGAGCTTCCCAATTGATGATCTTGAGCCTTAGCAGGAGCTTTAGGGTTAATATTTCGTGTGGGGCAGTAAGGGGGCGATTAGGGTTGAGTTTAGGGGTTGCATGGGGGTTAAGGTTGCTTAAATAGGTTTGAAAGGCGGTTTAGACCCGTCAGATGAAACCGAGCGGCCGCTCGGGCCCTGTGAGCGGCCGCTCACAGGCCCGAGGCCCGCGTGAGTGTCCCGTTTCGTCACCCGACGCGTTATCATTTGACGTTTTCGTTATTTCGGACCGTAACAAGTGCAACCCCATGCGTTAAGACCCTAATCAACCTCATGCTCCACTTTTAGTGATTTTTATTAACGTATTCGGTTTAGGTTCACACAATCACGTATGATTTTCACATAAGTTTGTCAAATATCACAGAGACACATAAGTTCATTATTCACCAACGTCCGAGGTTCACTAATCATGTAACCCGATATTAACTCACAACAATGCACGTGTGTCTTATCTAGCTAACCCTAGTTAAGTATAATGCAAGGAACGTAACTAGAGTTTAGTTAAAGTGAGAACCTGAATTTGCGGGGTATCACATCGAATACACAATTTTTGGGAATTTATCTACCAAAATGACCTGTTAGGAAGGTTTTCTGAACATAGCTGTATTAGACGAATTTTAATTATTTTTGTGGTTGGATTTAAGACAAAACAAAAATAGGTATTGTTAAGTGAATCCCAAAGAAAATTCAGTAAAAATTTGGGAGGTTAACTCACTGATTTACTCTTTTAAATAAATTGGTTTTGATGGCGCGCAATCTGTCCTGAAAACACAGATTGTGTATTGTGTGCTTATGTGATGAATTGAGATCTTAGGTGATATGAAATTGAGGTGTAACTGAACGTATACTTGTATGAGACACATATGGAACGTGAAGACTAATTTTAACCAACACATTCACCAACGAGTCCGTAGGGTTTACTATTGCATGTAGAATCACTAGGCGTCACATACACACTTTTGAACGTTTAAAACGCCTTGGACAAACGAGTTATATGGTGTAATGATATTACACCTATACTCACTGGGTGACACTTATATTAGGGTGTCGGTGGCATACTTTATTTGCGGTACGGATTACTTTTGCTTGCACACTAAGGTGAGTTTCACTACTCTTTTCTCAAAAGCATGCGTCTCGGGTTAGAGACAACTTTGGTAAACAATTTCTAGTCCAGTTGGGACTTCTCAGGTTTTGACTCCTTGTGTGGGTCGGTTTTACGATTCCTTGTGTGGATCGGGTTTTCGGTCAGTTTAAAACTTATTGGTCCTTTGTAATCTAAACACTCTATCATTTAAAGTCCTTGCATATTATTGGGTTAATCGCTGGAAGCGAACGGGGTATTAGTTGATAGTGCTATTAGGTTGATGCAGCAACCTCATGTCTGAGGTGCTTGAGGCACGGGCATGAACTTCTGACCACAATTTCCGACTGGTGTTGATAGACGCCAGTTATTGAGGCAAATAACTATTTTCCTGAAGGTGTCCCAATAATTTTGTTTAGTTACATTGAGTGGGCTAGCTACCCCTGACACACTTAAACTGATAACTCTTTAACTTTCGGTCTGGAGGACCTACGTTATTACTTACTTACGTGGTTTTGGAAACCAGCGCATTTGCATATTAAATTACCTTACTTTGTGTACTCACCAGCTTTATGTTGACATACGATTTACATGCTTTTGCAGGTAGTTAGCTTCCGGTGCCAGGATTAGAAAGCACTGTACACTTCACTGCATTTGGGGTCTCGGGCATACACATAAATTACATATTATGCTTTCGTATGGTTTCAATTTGGGCGCGTTGTTTTGCACATGGTTTTTTTAAAAAGGTTTAAATTTGGTTTACGCTTCCGCAGCTTAACTAAACTTGGTTTTTGAAAACGAACTAAATGGTTTGGGCATTTAGAGTTCGTTCCTGTGACTTATGGCTATGGGATCTTGGTTTGTCATGCGACTCACGGTATAAACCCCGCAGTGGAAATTTGAGGGTGTGACACAATATGCAGCACCTCTTTGTTGTAGCGCACGATATAGTCCACAATGGACTCATTGTCGTTGTGCTGGCATAATAGGATATGCGCTTTGTCCTTCTTGTGCTTCCGCAGATGGGAGAAGTGGTTTTTGAACTTCCTGATGAAATCATCGAAGTCCAAAATGCTCCCCATGGGGAGGTTGTCAAACCATAATCTGGTGGCTCTCGTGAGTGTCTGGGCAAATAAATGGCACCAGACTTGAACCGGCCAGAGGACAGTGCAACCCACACATTCAAAATCGTGCAAGTAATCTATTGGGTTGCGCAAGCCATCACACTTGCTGATGCTACTGGGAATTTATGTTGCTTGTTGATGCGGGTGGTGGCAATCCGCTCGCAAAACAATGAGTTGTGTGCGAACGACTTTGGCATGTAAGGCTTATTATGGTCGTTGATGTGCCGAGAAATTGACATGTTTTTTACAGTCGTGCTTTTATCTCTGTTTTATCGTGATTTATCTCTTTTTTTGATAATTGCAGGATCAGAGTTCAGGAGGTGCAAAGAAGCGGAAACCATCACAAAACGGCACTAAACGGACGAAGAATTGAAGACTTTGAAGCTTTGCCAGATGTGGCACGGCCGTGCAGCTATCCCGGGTCAACAAGTCAACAGAGGCCAAATTCAGCTTTTAAAGAAGAGCACGGGTGTGCCAACCACAGGGCACGAGCGTGCATACTGAAACGTGTTCCCCAAGGCTTCAGCCGACCAAAACTGACAAGACGGTTACAAGTACTGGGAAGCACGGGTGTGCTACATGCTAAAGTATGGGCGTGCTTGCCCTATGTACAAACATCTCTGCATAAAGGACTCTGCAATATTACCTGCTGTTGACCATGGGCGTGCAGGGTGTGAGCATGGGCGTGCTTGAGCATATTTGCTTATAAATAGAGGCCTCCACCCCAAATTTTGAAGCATCCCTTTCTACTCGAACACCAACACTTCTCCATGAAGTTCCAGCCATCTTTGAGGATTGTGAGTGTCCTTTGGAGCCTGGGATCACTCCATAAACACCACAATCAAGAGAGAAACAACCTGAAATCACCCAAAACCCTTAGAAATCTCCATACAACCTTCCACCATGTCTTGTACAGATATCTAACCTTGTGAGCTTGTTGTATCAACCATGTTAGGCTAGATTTCTGTTGGTGTTGCTAGGGTGATGATGGAAACTTGGTATGAATTAAATAGTTTATCTTTTATTTAAAAGTGGTGTTTTGTGTTCTTAATAATTCTCTATATTCTAAACTTTGTTTAATTAGTTAGTTAATAAATTTACTTAGTCTTTGGTCTTGTGAGTGTCTTGATAGGAAGTGGGAGGACTCATGAGTGTACCCATGGTGTGTTTCAACCCATGCACTTGTGATCTAACCTAATCCCGCGAGTAGTGATTAGCTCATTAGTAATAGACCACTCACTTTTTGAAAAGTTAATTAAATTAAGTAGGGGATGCACGTGTTTAGGTTAGTCATGACTCCTCTATGAAATTAACTAGTAACCTGTCCAACCATGCTCCGGCCACCGACAAGTTATTCATAAATGTCTAGAGTAGTTAGATGTCTATATCGCAACACTGTGAGGTAGGTAATTCGGGGTTGAGCCGACACAATCTCGAGTCATTTTCTTTTCATTGTTGAGAGGTTAGCTACCCGGTTTGGGAGACCATCATAAAAAACATTAAGAACGCGATTCGTTTATACAGTTATGCGAAAACAGTCACCTCTAGAGAATGTAATTAGGCAACTCTAAGTTAAACCACAAATGCGCAACTTAAACACACCACTTTAATAAAAGATTACTATTATCATACCAGGTTTCATCTGATTCCGAAGCAACACCTTTGTTTTGTCATTGATTTCTCTCAAAAGTTTACATCTCTCTTTTACTTTTCTTCTCGCATTTTAAAAGTCTCTTAGTAATTTTTAGGAAAGCTGAGTAGTAAAAATCGTGTACACGGATTCGATACTCGGTACTTGCACATTTCTATACTATACATGATAGGTACGCTTTCCTGTTGTGCGAAGTCTAGAACGTTGAGCAACTATTGTTTTAATTTAGAAATTTAAAACTTGTAAGTGTCTTACTGTTTTCTCACTTAATCACCTTTTTATCAAAGCTTTTGGCATCTCCTTCGGGACTTTGCCCCTTTTGAAAAGAAGTTTATGTTTTATTTAAACCCACGCACCCACCAATCGTCGTCCGCACGATGATGTGTCTCATACGTGCCCGAGGTGGCACGCAATGACCATTGGTTACTTTGTTCGCGACAGTCCCTGTCACTAGTGAACTGGTAACCACCCGATTCTTCCGACGTTGTCTGGGCGTAGTCCCGGTCGGGTTTTTTCTTTCCCCGACCCCCGCTATGACCCTAAGACGGGTCTTTTTTCGTTTCCCTTTTCGGCTGTTTCTGCCTGAAGGGGAGTCAAGTTTCAAGGCTCCGCCTGAAGTTTTTTGTTTTGCAAGCATCAGTTGATAATTGGATGTGTTTTTGGTTTGTTGTTTAAAAAGCCACTCGTTTGGGTCGACATCTGAGCTGGTTTTGTCCTCCGAGTGGACAACAGTTTGGATGGGCTTATGAGTCCGCGGATAAGGTTGTTTATTTACCGTCTCCGGAGTCCCCGCGGTTCCAGCCAGTAGACTAGGGACCGCTGTGGATGCGGTGAAGACATGGATTCCCGAGTGGTTGGGATCTGCCATGGGTGGGCTAAAGATGTGTTTTTGAAAACTTGGTTTTCAGCCGTTATAGATGGCGCCAACGAAGAAACAACGTGTGCTAATGAGTATAGTACTTA
Source organism: Ambrosia trifida (assembly GCA_028751855.1). Classification (NCBI taxonomy): domain Eukaryota; kingdom Viridiplantae; phylum Streptophyta; class Magnoliopsida; order Asterales; family Asteraceae; genus Ambrosia; species Ambrosia trifida. Next base: position 77,135,513 of record CM054131.1, on the reverse strand, counting down.
CCTCACAGGAGGTACGTGGAGTGGCAACTCGTGTTTGCTGCAGGATATAATCCTTTGCTCCACACCGTCTCGAAAGACCCGTGATAGTAGACACAAAAATGGCGGTTTGGCCTAGTAAGTGTATGTATATTCTCGAGGAGTCGAATCCGGTTGAAGGAGGTAAGTCCTCTTATTTATAGGAGTTACACGGGCCGGTTAACCATTTACCGATAACATCAACGGTGGGCTTGGGCCCGGGTTATAGGCTTGCCTTCCTTTAGGCCCAAATAGTTAGATTTGGACTAGGAATTATATGAGGCAAACTAGATGTAATAAATGTAGGAGAGAGAAAGAGATACCACCTTACCATTGGTCCATGTGGCGAATTGCTATTGGCTGGAGGCAGATCTTTTCTTCCTGCGTTAGAGTGTGTCAGGCGGCACTAGTCTGTGTCAGTCTGCTCCTCTGGAAGACTATCTGAGGTGACACCTGACACCAGAGGGAATAGTGTAGCAAGTGGGGTTGAGGGGGTCTGCACCTTCCCTGCTGGCGCGCCGTTATGGCGTGCTAGTCCTAAGACACGTCAGACTGTGACTTGTCCGTGGGAGACAATCGCTGGATTGTGCACATGGTCCCGCACGGGTGGATTGAACTCCAAATATGATCTCTGTTAGGATGGAGCTCCGTCAAAATTGAGGCTCCACGGAGATATGCCATCTTCTTGTACTTAACCATTTCGAATGGTTTCTTCTCCGCGGAGGTCATATGGTGATGATGTTGTGAGATAGGGTCTGCCTATGCGCTAGGAATTGTGACCCTACCTCTTTATACAACCATCCCAGACCCCCTTCGAGAAACCCAAAATCAGATACTGCCACTTCGATTGTGTTGGCATATTATTATTTCTTCCATTGCCTTTGCCTCCCTTTGTTGTTTTAAGATCTATTATGCAATTATTTAAAACATATGTTGTGTAATAATAAACTGAATTTTAAAGGTTTTCAAAATTGAGGATACAGTTTGTACTGGTTTTAAATGAAATTGATTTTATTAAAGGAATATTCTTGATTATTGTGATAAAGTTTTTCAATTCTAAAAAGGAATAAAATGATGTTTGACTTCCAAGCTATTAAATCAGATTCATTCTTGCTGCTGATTACCAAAATGAAAGGGATGTTGGCGAGGCACTAGCTGGGGCATTTAAGACAGGACTCGTCAAAGAGGGAGGATGAGGATCTTTTCATCACTACAAAGATTTCTTGTTTTTTTATTACTCTTTGATCCCAACCCAAGTTTACTGAAGCCTGAGTGAGCTCGAGTTTGGTTTGGTTTGTTTTGAGCTCTGTATAAAGTCCAAGTTTGACTTCTAAGTGATCTCAGCCTCAATACTAGCTCAGCTTTGACTTGTTTATATATTTATATTTACTCAATTGTCTTATTTTTATATACATGCGGTTTTCTATATGTACTTTTAGTTTTAATCTTATATATGTTATCTAGTTTTTTTATGTATGTATATAGTTAGTATATTCAATAATTTAGTTTATAATATATATATATATACACACACACACACACATAACAAAAAACCCGGTGAAAGAGATAAAACCTATTATCAGAGGCGATTATGGGTGACACTCGGAATATCATTCCGATCAACATTCATAGATGGCTAACCAAGTTTTATGTATCTAATCTTCCGGATAGATGCAACGGGATGATTTAGCAGGATTTATTTGGGTTCATGCTGAGATTTTTGACATTTTCATTGCAAGAAAGCGGGACAAACAAGGAAGACGGGTTGGCTTCGCATCACTTTTGGATGTTAAGAATGTGGGGGAAATGGAAAAGATGCTATCGGATATTCGAATGGGATCATTCAAACTTAGTTGCAACATAGCAAGGTTTTTACCATAAGAAGGGGAGATTTCTAGCCAGAATGTGAGCGGCGGAACTCATAATCCTACAAAGAAAGACGAAGTTCAGGTAATAAAGGCAAGGAGACTTTGATGTATGTAGCTAATACAGGGCCTTCGTTCAAAGACACATTCTTGGGGAGGTCGGGTAATAAATCCAAGGATGTTTTTATTGAGTTTTCGAACGAGACGACGGCCTATGATCTTGTCATGGGTATGGCGGTAATCGCAAGGATGGCTAATTTTGCATCCTTACGATCTGTTGGGGAGATTGTCAAGAGCCTAATGGTGGGGAATGGGAGGATTAAATACTTAGGTGGCATGTTCGTTGTGATTTCTTTCAAAACGATGGAGGAGGCTCAGTTTTTCGATCAGAACCGATGTAAAAGAAGGATAAATTTCAGTCTGTTGATATGTGGGACGGTCAATCATTGCCGTACGAAAGAGTCACTTGGCTTTGAGTGCAAGGCGTCCCATTACATTTACTTTCCAACGAGGTTCTTAACAGGATTGGAGGGGCTTTTGGGAAGGCCCAATACAGAGTAGATATATTTCAGTGGACTGCAGGCCTAATGGGAAAAAAGGCCTAGACTTGATGTGGATCCTGCTGGTCTGCACCCGTTTGGTTTGGACTTTATACTGGTAGTAACAATTAGTCTCAAATAGCTGAAGTGTCCAACAACAATGTTCAAGTCCAAGAGGAAGTTTATGTAAATGAAAACGAAACCATGGATGTTAATGTGGAGTCACCTCGGAAGGTAAATTACACAGAAGCAATCGATGATATGCAGTCTTCAGAGGCAGTGGTTAACGAGGTGCCTGAGAAGGTTATTATCATGGAGTCGGCCAATGAACAGTTGAAGGTTAAAAATCATACAGGCGACGTTACCAAAGAGGTTGAAGATACGGTTCAGTTGGGGATCAAGGTGGGTGCTCAGTTAGAAAACTTTATACAAATGGTTTCTGAAACAGTGGAAGACGAAAGGTTACAACCAGGTTTGATATGAATTTATTGTCAATTAACAATAGGGGGATTGGGGTGATTGGCAAATCAGATTAGGTTAAAGATTTAAGGAATAAAAATGGGGTGGATTTTGTGGCGATGCAAGAGTCTATGTTGCCTAGTAATGGTAATTTTTAGGCGGGTAAATTTTGGGTTAGAGGGGATGTCGAGGTGGATCGGGTGGGAACTACAGGTAGATCCGGTGGTTTGATTAATTTATGGAATCCTAGGCTCTTTAAGATACAATCTTCAATTCAGGATAGTAATTTTCTGGTTACGTCTGGTAATTTGGTGAAGGATGGTTCTGTGATAAATTACGTCTGGTTAATTGGTACAGCCCATGGGGAACCAGATATGAGAATCATGACCAAGCTGAAGTATGTTAGAGAGGCTATAGGAAAGTGGTGGAATGAGGAAATTAATAAAGAAGGAGAAGAGCTTAATAATCACAAGAATGAAATAGAAACGCTAGAAAGAATTATAGAAGAAAGGGAGCTAGAATAAGAGGATATGTGGGTTTGGGAAGAATGCAAAAAGGGGGTGGCACAGCTGAATTATTTTAAATATCGAGACTTGAGACAAAAATCGAGAGTTTCTTGGGCCGCACATGGGGATTATAATTCGGCGTTTTTTCATAGATGTATTAATGGGAGGAAGGCTTTGAATGCTATCCCGGGTCTCCTTGTAGATGGCAAGTGGGTATCTAAGCCTTCCTTGGTTAAAAAAGAAGTTCACAAGTTCTTCAGAAATCTATTCGCCGACAAGCACCCATTGAGACCGGAGTAGATTTGTGATAATATTAATAAAGTCCCGGCTGAAGATTATCAGAAGTTGATAAGCGGTTTCACTAAGGAGGAGATTAAATGTGCGGTTTTTGATTGTGGCTTAGAGAAAACCCCGGGACCTGACGGGTTCAATTTTAAATTTAAAAAGAAATTTTGGGGATTTCTGGAGGATGATTTTTTCAGCTTGTTTAACAGGTTTCATGAGTCAGGCGAGATTAGCAGAGGTAGTATTACTTCTTTTATAACCCTCATTCCTAAGAGTAAATCTCTGGTCGGTTTACGGGATTACAGGCCCATTACTCTTGTTGGGGTTGTAAACAAAGTCATATCTAAAGTAGTAACCGAAAGGCTTAAACTGGTAGTTGGAAAAATTATTTCTTAGACGCAAGCGGCGTTTTTGAAAGGTAGATTTATTTTTGATGCTCCTTTGATGATTAGTGAACTATACGGGTGGCTAACAAGGAAGGGGGAGAAAGCGTTTTTGCTAAAAGTTGATTTCCAGAAGGCGTATGACAATGTTAATTGGGGCTTCCTTTTGTTGACAATGGGTCAAATGGGTTTCCCTTCAACATGGTGCAATTCGATCAAAGGAATTTTGTGGTCTTCGCGGTCTGCGGTCCTGGTTAATGGTTATCCCACTTTTGACTTTCAGTGTCAAAAGGGTATTAGACAAGGGGATCCTTTGTCTCCTTTCTTATTCATTATTCATTATTGTCATGGAAGCACTTGCATGTTTGTTCTTAAAAGCTACTGGTGTAAGCGAATTTAAAGCCATTAATCTTCCAAACACGGGGCCTTCTATTTCGCATTTATTATATCGGGATGATGCTCTAATTGTTGGAGAGTGAACGCGGGAAAATATATAAAACACCGTGAGGTTGCTTAGAGTTTTCTTATTAAGTTCAGGATTGAAGATTAATATTCACAAGTCCCATTTGTTTGGGATCGTTGTAGATGGGGAGGGGTTAGTTAACATGGCGATGATTTAGGTGTGTAAATTTGGAAATTTTCCGTTTACGTATTCGGGCATTAAAGTGGGTGCCAATATGAATAGAAGAATTACTTAGCAATCGGTTAATGATACTATTCAGAAGCGATTAGCTTCTTTGAAAGCGAAGACATTGTCGATGGGTGGTAGATTGACGTTGGTAAAATCAGTGCTTGCTAGTTCACCCATTTACTATCTTTCTCTTTACAAAGCGCTGAGTAATGTTATTGACCATATCGAGAAACTGATGAGGTCATTTTTTTGGGGTGGCAATAGTGATGAGATGAAACTTAGTTGGGTGACTTGGGAGACCGTTTCTACAACAAAAAAAAAGATGGTGGGTTGGGTATTACAAGGATTAAAGATGTCAATATCGATTTATTGACTAAATGGGCGTGGAGGTTCACGATAGATAAGAATAGTCTTTCGTGCAAGACGGTTGAGGCGATTCATGGGGGGGGGGACGTCGTTGGACTTTTTTACCGGTCAAGAATAATTATACGGGTTGCTGGAAGTCAATGTTTCTATGTTGGTTCGGACTAAAATCCAGCGTAATAGCATTCATAGTCTTATCCGAGCTAAGATTGGCGATGGCACGAATATAATATTCTGGCTGGATCACTGGCTGGGCTCCACAATTTTGAAAGATCGTTGGCCAGCGCTATATAGACTGGAGCTGCAGAAGACCTGCAGTGTCAAGGACAGACTGCAGTCCATCAACGACTAGCTGTAGGGGGTGTTTAATTGGTGCCCTGTACTGCAAACTGTCGAGCAGATGTTGTAAATGCAGTATGAGGTTTGTGTTTGCAGCAGTATGTTTTCAAAGCGATGGACAAATGTCAATTGGGAGAAGAAAGGAATCAATTGTTTTCGGTAGCACTAGTGAAAAAGATGTTACGGTCTGTAAGAGATATTCAAAGAAATCAGCTGATGAAATGGATCTCTTGGGTGCCATCAAAGATCAAAATTTTTATTTAGTGTTTGGAATTATATTGGATCCCTACCAAGGTGGCTTTGGCGAGACGTGGGATTAATTTACAAAATACTGTTTGCTGTTTGTGTGACGCTGCACAGGAAGATTTGCTGCACCTTTTTACTGCTTGTGGATTCACATTTGGCGTTTGAACATTTGTCGCGAGGTGGTGTCATATTGATCCTATCATGCATTTTGAATTCAAAGATATCCTTCTTCTTCATAAATAGGTGACCGGTCCTAAGTGGGCAAAGAAGGTGGTTCGCGGCATAATAATGATCGCTTGTTGGGCTATTTGGAAATCGCGTAATGAAAAAGTTGTTGATACATTAGTGTGGATATCACTTTGGATTCTACAATAAACGGCATTTAATGATGAAGAATGGAAGATTATAAAGGCCATTCGACCCATCGAGGGGTCGAATGTGTTTCAAGGAAGGTCGAAAGAAAGTTTAATTATATTGTTTTGTTTGTTCGAGCCATGAAATGGTCGATCGAGGCCACTCGACCCTTGCAGAGGTCGAATGTGTAGGTCTATATATAGTTTAAGTTTGTTTTGTAGGTTAAGAGGTCGAGTCATTTGTGTGTTTGAAGTGCGTGTTTTCTCTAGAGTGTCTAGAAGGTCCTGAGTTGTATTTTCATTGTGATCTAAGGTCATGTAAGGTTTATATCATATGATTATCAATGAAAATGTTTATTAAAATGCATAATATCGTGTTTAGATTTGTTGATTATCATTTTGCATGCGATCTAGGATTTCCGCACCTAGATTGCTCTACTTGTGTGATAAACTAGTTGATTTCGAACAAAACAATCCTTTACAAAGTGGTATCAGAGCTTTGCTCAATCACACAACTGCAAATTGATAGTTTTCAATCAGATTTTTACTTAAAAACATCAAAATTTTATCTGTTTTGCATGACTTTTGCATGAACATGGACATTGATTGATTTCAACATGTTTTTATGGATAAAATCAAAATTTTTCCACAAAAGTTGATCTCCTTCAAATCCGAATCAAAACCTGCTAAAGATCATTGAAATCCATCAACATTTGAAAAATTCAGATCAAATTGAGTGAATTTTGATGAAAAATTGAACCAGTTGAGTTTGGGTCGAACGAGTGTGATTTTTAGGTCGAACTAGGTATTTTAGGTCGAACCAAGTGAGTTTTAGGGTCGAACCATTTGTTTGTTCTTCATTTAGGGTGTGTTGTGTCTTCATTCGAACCTCTCTAGTTCCTTCGACCTTACGTGGGGTCGAACCAACTTCATTTCAGGGTTGAATCAGTCTTAGTGTTTCATTTTCTTATTTGAGTTCATTCTAGGGGTCGAACCAACTAATTGTTTTTCATTCGAACCCCCGTCTGAGTCAAATAGGTCAAACATAAAAATGTTTTTCAAATTTTTCTAAGTGTTGTCATTCCGAACGTCATGGATAACATTTGGGGTTTTCCGATGACACCGAGACCTGCTATGACATAACTGAAAGAGCAAACACACAACCAATGAATATCTGGGCCATTTCCACACCATCCCAATCTGTTGCCAAGCCTCCTCCACAACCAATGCCAGACTTTTGGGGAGTAGCAGCCGAATTTATTGAGAAGACTGGGAGAACAGGCCTTGTTACTACACCTAACACCACCTATGGTTTCAATAAGGCAAAAGTTACATGCTTCAATTTTGCAACCAAATGTCATTTTGCTAGAGAGTGTACCCAACCGAAACAACTAGGAAACCGCAACCTATTTAACTCAAACTATCATAACCGTTAATCACAAAACCAAGTTACATTCCAAAAACAAAATAACAACTATCAAAACCTAAAAAATTAGCAAAACCGACAAAACACCACACAAAATTTTAACCAAAGACAAACTATCACAGCCAACCAAAACCTAACAACACCGAACCAAGTCAGAATCATTGTTCCAGTTTCTACATCAAACACTCAACAACAAAATGAGAACCAAGCATTGGTGATTCAGAAAGATGAAAGTTTTGATTGGAACACAATGCAATTGGGTGCTAAAGAGACTATAGGTGGTATTGTTGCTTGTTTTGCTCAGGAAATAGTGAGTGAGGAACCGGTGATAGTTGAAGATGAGGAAAAGAAGATTGTGATTGATGAGGCAGATTCTGACAAGGTAGAAGATGAGGTTATTTATGAGAAAGTAGTGGAGCCAGTGACTGAAGAAGCTATTCCAGATTCTTCAGATGATCATGTTTCAGTTTATTCTGACACCGATAGCGAATCAAATTTTGAATCAAGTGTTAACTCACTTGATGATGACATTGAGCAACTTCTTGCAGAAGCAGATTTTCTTATGACCAAGAAGTCTTGCATGGTAGATGATACTTTCTCGAAGGTTGATTACTCCAAATTCTTTGCTGGAAAGGAAGCTCACTTCGCATTGATGGCTATGATAGAAGCTCCGAAACTGGTAAGTTCTAATTCTCCATCTTCTAATAATGTAAAATATTGTGGTACATGTGATAGACTGCAAGGCGAGGTTAAGGGCTTAAAGTACCAACTTGATAGTGCTAGAACCGCCATTGAGTCTTATCGCAAGAAAGAAAGAGATGTGAATAAGCTGCTTGATAACTACAAGAAAGATATTTCTGATTTAACTAAAACTTTGTCACAAAAACAAACTGCCATTAATAACTATATTAATGAAATTGAAGAAACAAAATTAGAAATGGCAAAAGTGAAATGCCTTCCAGAAAAGATAAACAAAAGGCTTGAAAGTTATCTGAATGTAGCTAATGTCTTAGACCACATCATTGAGGAACCAAGCCCTACAGTGAGTTACAAATCAGTACCTTCTCCGGTGTTATTTGAAAATCACAATTTAAATACTGTGACACTGGAAAGTACTGATAAATCTGGATCTACATCAGAGAATGAATCAAACACTTCTAGTGTTGGTGATCCAAATTCTGATGTAAAACTGATTTTGGGAGTGAATAATGAGGGTGTTCTGGCAAAATCTGATGATTTTGATACTGAGAACGAGGTACCTAAAAAGAATGATGATATTCCTCCGGAAAATCACATTCGAAATAATGAGTGTTACTCAAAGGTACAATATCCCCCAAAAGCTGAACAAAATAAGAATCAATCGGTGAAGCAAAATATGAAAGGTGATTGTAATGACAAACCTGTGAAAGTGTTTTTTTGGATGGAAGGATCCGATAAAATAATTTATGAAGAAGAATATCCGATACAGTTTGCTAACTATTCTAAAATTGACAAAATTTGGCAAGAAAGCACAATTTGGTTTCCTAAATCTGAAATGACAAATGGTATGCCACCCGAATTAATCAAGTGACTGTATGGTGATAATTCTAACAAATCAAAGGTTCATGTCATACAATTTGTTAAACTAAAGAACAAAGTAAATGGTTTTGTTGAACCGACTTATTCACTAGAGCCCGCTCCTGAGAGTTTAAAGCGACAGTGCTATAATGATCAAAGATCGGTCAACACATTTGCTAGATTTGATGATGAAAATAGATTTGAAGAATATAGAGCTTGTTTCAAGTGTGGCGAGAGAGGGCATTTACTTGCTCACTGTCCATACGTGAGACGTAAGAGGGTAGAGGTTGAAAATAGGCAAACTCATAGGAATCTGAGTGTTGGTGTTCTTCAAAGAAACTTTTATCCTCAAAAGTAATTTCATAACCAAAACAACTTTTATTAATGAGGAAACCAACCGGTTGTTTATGACAATCGCAATCGGATTGGTATGAACAATGGTATGAGAAGACCTATGATGAACGCAACTTTTGGTAAACAGAAGGTTTATTCTAAACCTTCTGTTAAATCAAATGTTGGACCTTCGGTTGTTAATTCAAACAAGGTTTCTAAGAATGTTTCACCTAAGGTTGTTTCTAAGATTTCTAACAATGTTCAACCAAAATTTCAAAGTCAAGTTAGGATTGTTAAACGATCAGAACAATCTTGGACATCAAAAGGATCCTCAGGAGCCTCAAGTTCAACTTCTAAACCAGGGAAAGTAGTTCCAAAAACAAATGTTTTATAGAAACCATTAATTGAAAAGAAAAATGTTGTTGATAAAAAGAAGGTATCTTTGAATGTCTCATTTACTGATACGCAAAGACCCAAGACCAATATGGCTTGGGTCCCCCGTAAAAACTAATCATGTTTGTGATTAGTGTAGGGAGTTCCAGCTGGCCCTACGAGCAGTCTCTGGATTGTTGACAGTGGAGCTTCCGGGCACATGACAGGAGATATGTCGCTCCTTTTTGACATAAAGAATATTAATGGAGGGTATGTCGCGTTTGCTGGAAACAAAGGAGGTTATATCACCATGGAAGGGAGTGTTAGAAATGGGATAGTGAGTTTTGAGAAGATTTCATATGTGAAGCAGATTGACTATAATTTGCTCCGTGTATTTCAAATTTGTGATAAAAAGTTTTATGTGCATTTTGATGAGAAGTCTTGCTATATTCTGAAACCCGGATTTGAAATACCTAAGAAGTGGATCATGCTTAAAGCTCCAGGAGTGAACAACTTGTACATTCTTAACATGAGCAAAGCAACCACCACTCAAGGTCAAGTTACATGTTTTCTGTCAAAGGTTACCGAGAAAGAATATAAGGACCGACGGATGGGGCATATTCACCAAAGAAAAAAGAATAATTTGGTGAAAATGGGCTATTTGAAGGAGTAAATGTGAAACACTTTCATTTGAATGATAAGTGTGTGAGTTGCAAGAAGGGCAAACAACACAAACATTCCCACAAACCCAAGAAAGTAAACTCTCTAACCATTCCACTTGAATGTCTTCATATGGACTTATTTGGACCTGTGAAACGTAAAAATCTTAATGGAGATCTTTACTATCTTGTGGTGACTGACGACTATTCAAGATTTTCGTGGGTGATGTGCATGCAACACAAGAGTGAAACGTTTAATAGTCTGAAAGTTCTGTTTATCTGATTGGAAAACATATATGGTTTGAAGATAAAACGAATCAGAAGTGACAACGGGACGGAGTTCAAGAATTTTATGATGGATGCATTATGTGAATAAAAAGGAATTCATCATGAATATAGTGCACCATATACTCCTCAACAGAACGGTGTTGCAGAACGCAAGAACATGACTCTAATAGAAGCGGCTAGGATAATGCTTGCATATTCTAATCTTCTGGTCATTTTCTGAAACGAATAATTCATGCAACTTGTTATCCTCTGAATCGTGTGTTGACAGAGAAGAAGTTTGGAAAGACTTCTTATGACCTGCTTAACAGACGACAAGCCGAATTTAGAATTTCTAGAACCATTCGGAGCACCATGCACAATGCTGAATCCTACTGAAAAGTTTAGAGCTAAAGCAGAAGAGTGGGCTAATGTGGATGTTCAACGCTACTGTAACACCCCAACCGATGGCGGAAATATCGGGATGTCACGTATTGATGATTGTTCAGTAGCTCATGGTAAATAATAAGTTTCAATAATCAATTAAATGAATTACATACAATTATTCTAAAAGAAATTTGTACATCAAATGAGAAACACTAAATATAAATATTCAAGCATTAACTGTAATCTTCAAGCAAAGCTATAACCTGAAACATGTTAAGTTTGAAAATATTTCAGGTCAACAAATGGTGAGAATTACATAGGTTTGAATATTGTATCATGAGTATAAAACTTGTACCATTCTAGTGTCATGGCAAGTCTAGTCCATATGTGAAAACAAAACTACTAGGTAAATCGTGTGCATAATCAAACCTTATGACTAGAATATTGTGGTCCATCCCATACGCATATGGTTCACTCGTTTTTGTTATATGATCGATAACAATCACCCACGCTACCCATACTGGACGTACACGTATCCGAGTGCGGTTGTCAATCCAATAGATCTTTCATTGTATATCGTCAGTTTGATCAATGTTAATGATTATGCTAGCCTAATTGTGCTTACCAAAGTATTGTTTAAGACATAATGCAACATAGAATAACACATAGACACTTATGTTGAATTGCAATTGAAAATGTAACATGTTTCACCCCAAAAATTGTAAAATAGTAAAAAGGGGCTATGTAAACTCACCTTAGCACAAGTGTTGAATCCTTTGAAATAGTCTAAATGTGGCACAACTGATTCCAAATATTCCCCCACAGAAATCGAAGTTAGTTGCCGAGCCAAAGAGAAAGTCAACACAATATGATTGCACGATTAAAACAATGATTTTATCACAATTCAGAGTGAAAGAAGAGGTTTCGGTGTGGCCTGGACAAGAACAATTGATCATGTCTTATAGGTGAGGTTTTGATTTTTCGATTTGGAAAGTCATAAGGTTGATGGTCAACACCGAGTAAGGAATGCACGAATCGTGCTGTAATTGTTGATGTGTAGCTTAACTTCCGGTCCATTGAATGAGTTAAACTAGTTAATAGTCAATATCACCTTTGACTTACTTGATTTTGACCAGGAATTGAATGAGTTAAACTAGTCAATAGTCAGCTTTGACCGACTAAATTTTGACGAGGAATTGAATGAGTCAAACTAGTCAATAGTCAATAGTGAGCTTTGACTGACTTGATTTTGACCAGGAATTGAATGAGTCAAACTAGTCAATAGTCAGCTTAGACTGACTTGATTTTAACTAGGAAATTAATGAAGGGGATAAATATTATTGGTTTCTAACTAACCACAAAACATTAAAGTGGTGTAATGGTTTTGTTGTTTGTTGCTTATGGTCGAACCGTCTGGGGACTCGGGTTCGAATCCGGTCCGAGACATATTTTTTTAAACCCGATTTTTATAAAATTTTTCTAATATTATTTGTTTAAACATATAACTAATATATTTTAGTAACAAAATAAAATAATTTGATGTTAAGAAATTTCAAAATGGGTGTTCGGGAGTTTATGGAGTTATAAAGTATATATATAGATATATATGTACAAAAAAATTCAAAAGCTTATAGTCTCCCTTACTTTTAGGAACTTCGTTCCGAAGTTGATGTTGGGGAGTCTGTTGGAAGAAGTGCAGGTACTAGGTTAAAGCGTTCCGGATGACCTTAGGTACGGAGACTGATATTTTCAAGCCATTAGGGTTGGGTTACGTTTGTCTAGTAAAATAGCGAGGAGAGATAAATGTTTAATACCAACCGTAAGTTTGTCGAGAAAACAAAAAGGAAAGAATGAGATGACCGAGTATGGAATGGCTAAATGAGCTATCAAATAACTAGGGTTGATTATTTGTCTGACCCTAGTCTCATTTTTGATGTATCAATAATGTTTATATATAGGGTGTACCGCAGCTAACCCACCACACCTATGATACTTCAAAAACATACTGGGTTTCTACCAAAACCTTAATAGAACTTCACTCTACCTTAATGTACCTGTAAATTCATGATTACGTTCTGGACCTCCATCACCAATTTACCTTACATTAGGATTTTGTGTCCTTCTATGACTCTAAACACGCATGTAAAACACACAATGCACCATAGCCTTATGATTTTATTTTTGTGTCAATCAGTCTAATGAGTCTTTGTATCAAATTGCATGTCCAATGTATCCAAGAATGAGTCCAACTGTTGAGTAGGTAAGAAGACCTCTACCAGTTGGTGAGTAGGAACCTCTACCGATTGTTGAGCAGGTACGATGGCCTCTACCATTCGTTGAGCAGGTTATTAAAAGCTCTACCGATTGTTGAGCAGGCATGATGACCTCTACGAATTGTTGAGTAAGTTATTAAGCACTCCACAAACTATTGAGCAGGTACTTCATCCTCTACCAGTTGTTGAATAAATGTAGCTATTGTTTTCAACACGTAAGTTGCAAATTGGTAATCTATATGTAAGCAAGTTTGTAAATGCAACAAATATCAAGTATCAAATATAGCATGCGAGTTGTAATTGTATTTTTTTCTAGGCAAGGTTAATGGGTCTAGGGGTGATTATAGAAACTAGTTTATATTTAGTTATCCATGTTTTAAAGGATCATGAATAATCAAAAGTTCAAATATGGTAGATGATCAAATCCTCATGTATCACTAAGAACCAAGTTTTATGCATCAAACAATCATGTTTTCAAAAGCTTAATTATCATGGAGATCAAGTTTATGTTCAAGAAGGTAAATGATATGAATTTAGTTCTGGAGAGGATGATGAAGAACTCAAAGTAACATCAAGGTTATGAAAGATGGTGAATGTGAAGATAGGTAATAAACGGTTTACTATATAGGTTTTCAAAGAGGCATAAGTAGTAAGGAGAATATTTAGCACTATGAATCGTGGGATTTGATTTAAGGGTTAAAATCAAGCGTATGACAAAACATGATTGTGGTAAATATCAATAATTGTAATAGTTCGAACAAGTTGAAAATAAGTAGGTGTCAATGGAAATTTGGAGATTAAATTTTGTTTATGAGGATGGAAGGATTTTATTTTCTTTTAAAATTGGTTTTGTACATAAAACGAAAGTTGTTAAATAGTACAAACTAAGTGGCTTTAGATCAGAATATTTTAGTTAGTTGGAGATTTTGAACACGAAATTAGGTTTTATAGATAAAGGTGACATTATATTGAAAATCCTTTATTACGCCAATGAATAAACATTTGAATTTAGAAATTAAGTTTGAGGGCATCTTTTGACAAAAAATATATATTTTCCATAGTTTATAGATGATGAAAATCTAAAATATTTAGAAATCTTTAGTGTTGTACTAGAGTTAGAGTATACTCAGGTTATGAGGTTACAGTTTATGCTAAGATTAAAAATATGTAACATGTTGAAAAAGGCAACAATATGATTTGGGTAGGGTATTGAAAATAATCAAACATGTGGCTAAGATGGTAAGATGAAGTGTGATTGTGAAACCCATATATGATTATGAAATGGGATTGATTTAATCTGTAAAATTTTGAGATTTAAAGCTTAGTTTTAATGGAAGTGAGTGTAATCATTTATTCATTAATTAAAACGAATAAACGAAAACGTTGACTTATCAAAGCTTCCAGACTTTAATAACATAATGAAGACATGCTTTAGCCTGTAAGTGAACACTCATCCCAAGAATTCCCAGGTAGGCATCCGGGTCCCTCGTCTGATTGGGATTTATGCGCAATGCCAGTCCTAGACAGAAAACTAAGAATACAGGCGTTCACCCTTCCAGATTCCATGTGTTCGTTATTAAAATATAGAACTTCGACGAGATTTTCAAGGTGGTTCAGGCTATACCTGAGGATTTTTGCACGTGTTCGTTATTAAAATATAAATCTTCAAGCATTAACTCTAATCTTCAAGAAAAGCTAAAACCTGAAACATGTTAAGTTTGAAAATATTTTCGGTCAACAAAAGTTGGTGAGAATTACATAGGTTTGAATATTGTATCATGAGTATAAAACTTGTACCATTCTAGTGTCATGGCAAGTCTAGTCAATATATGTGAAAACAAAACTACTAGGTAAATCGTGTGCATAATCAAACCTTATGACTAGAATATTGTGGTCCATCCCATACGCATATGGTTCACTCGTTTTTGTTATATGATCGATAACAATCACCCACGCTACCCATACTGGAGGTACACGTATCCGAGTGGGGTTGTCAATCCAATAGATCTATCATTGTATATCGTCAGTTTGATCAATGTTAATGATTATGCTAGCCTAATTATGCTTACCAAAGTATTGTTTAAGACATAATGCAACATAGAATAACACATAGACACTTATGTTGAACTGCAATTGAAAATGTAACATGTTTCACCCCAAAAATTGTAAAATAGTAAAAAGGGGCTATGTAAACTCACCTTAGCACAAGTGTTGAATCCTTTGAAATAGTCTAAATGTGGCACAAACGATTCCAAATATTACCCAACAAAAATCGAAGCAAGTTGCCGAGTCAAAGAGAAAGTCAACACAATATGATTGCATGATTAAAACAATGATTTTATCATAATTGAGAGTGTAAGAAGAGGTTTCGGTGTGGTCTGGACAAGAACAATTGATCAGTTCTTATAGGTGAGGTTTTGATTTTTCGATTTGGAAAGTCTTAAAGTTGATGGTCAACACCGAGTAAGGAATGCATGTATCGTGCTATAATTGTTGATGTGTAGCTTAACTTCCGGTCCATTGAATGAGTTAAACTAGTCAATAGTCAGCTTTGACTGACTTGATTTTGACCAGGAATTGAATGAGTCAAACTAGTCAATAGTCAGCTTTGACTGACTAGATTTTGACCAGGAATTGAATGAGTCAAACTAGTCAATAGTCAATAGTGAGCTTTGACTGACTTGATTTTGACCAGGAATTGAATGAGTCAAACTAGTTAATAGTCAGCTTTGACTGACTTGATTTTGACCAAGAAATTAATGAAGGGGATAAATATTATTGGTTTCTGTAGATGCAAAAGTGCGACTAAAGCTTTGGATTGTATAACATAATATGTTTTGGTAATATCGAAGGTGCGAAGGAGAGTTTTAAGAGGTGCGAGGAAGCATGAAAGGTGCGAAGGAAGATAGTTTAGACGAATGAAGAATTAGATTATAGTAAAGCTTGGTTCGACCTTATGGTTTGGGCGAACCTGCACATTCGCACAAACAGTTTGGGCGAATGTGCAGTCTATAAATAAGCAAGTTTGATTTTTGAATGTAACTTTTGATCATTATTATTCCCTCCACTTTCAGAAACTCTCTCTAGTGTTTTGTTAAACTTGTTTATCGTTCATACCTTGATTGTATCTATATTTCAACGTGTAAACGAGTGTTTTATTAATGAAAACGTTTGAAAATGATGATCTGTGTGTTTGAATCTGTTTGATTATTATTTTGTGATAGTTTTAGGGTTTCCGCACCTAAAACTAACTTGTTTGATCAATCTTTGTTTGTTATCGATCCTTTCACGCACATACAAAGTGGTATCAGAGCCATTTCGGATCAAACAACCACAAATTAATAATCTCTTAGTTGATTTGGACCCAATTTTGGTCAAAAAGTTTATGTTTTCAATGAACAAACTGATGTGATAAGATTTTGATCGATTACACCTTGATTTCGAGTTTAAATCGGATAATTCTCTTTATTAAAGTTGTTCCAAATCAATTCTGATTCAAAACCTGATTAAGATCATCAAAATCCATCAACATTTGATAAACATGATCAAAATTAACTGATTTTCAAAGAATAACCATTTTTGAAATCACAGGGGTCGAACGGGAGAGTTTGGTCGAAAGTGGAAATTATTTGGGTCGAAAGAGTGATTTTGTGTACGAAGGAGGTGTTTTAGTGGTCGAAAGAAGACTTTGATTGCTTATTTTTCACATTCGCCCAGTCGTTTCACCTTCGCCTGATCGAACGGTCGAAGGAGCTGAAAAACGGTCGAAAGAGAGACTAAAGTGGTCGAAGGAGATTTTGTTGTTTAGTTCACATTCGTATCAGTTAAAAACGGTCGAAGGAGAACTATATTTCTCATTCGCACGATCGTTTATACGAAGGAGCATCCTGTTTTAAAACATTTTTAATCTTTTCGTGTTTAATCGTTTGCAGGACAAGATGTGGAACTTCCCAACAACGCCTAGACCTACTCAAGCACCCCAACAACAGACAACACAAGATCCGTGGTCCATTGCAGCTCAGAAGACTAGTCAACCATCACAGCCGATCAATTATATGGCAATGACTAGTTCGGCTCCACAACAAGTTGTTCAACCATTACCACAACCGATTGACAACTATTGGGGAGTCGCAGCAGCAGCAGTCCATTCACAGACGACCAACGCTATATCCACTCTTATTCATGATCTATCTTCTGGAAGCGACAATCGTCCACCGAAGCTAATGGACATGAAGGAGTACAATACTTGGAAGACGAAGTTTAAGATCCATGTTGAGGGACAAGGACTTGAGGGAGCCGAAGCATGGCAAATGATTGTGAAGGGTTACGTTGCTCCTATTCTGGAGAATGCTGGAGAACCAATCCCTTTGGAAAATTTGGCGGATGATGAGAAGAAAAGGTTTGCAATAGAGAAGAAGGCATTCTCTCAGCTATCCCAGGCGATCAATACTGATCTATTGCATCAGTTTGGATCATGCACAACATCCAAACAACTATGGGATATGCTGAGAAATCGACATGATGGAAATGAGAAGACCAGGAAGCTAAGGATGGAAGAGCTTCGGAAGGAGTTTGAAAACTTCAGTTACATGGGTAATGAGACCCTAAAAGAGTTGGTTCCACGGTACTGCCATTTGCTCACTGAACTGTCGAGCTATGAGATCAGCATTCCAATGTCGGAGTTAGTAGATAAATTTGCTGATGCCTTACCACCCTACTGGAACCAACACATCGAAGTGTTAAAGGAGAAGGATGCTTACCAGTATTGGACTATTAACGAGTTCATTCAAAAGCTGGAAAATAAAGAGATGGAGGAAAAGAGAAAAGCTAAGAGAGCTCAGATTCCACAGAATCCTGATCTATATGTGAGTGGTACATCTAACTCTCTTTCTGCTTCAAGCACCACTTCTAATGTTGCTCCTCACATAGCATGTGTGTCTAACGTTGTTGAACCAACAAAAGCACCCATCAACTACCTTGCCCAATCCTCATCCTACACACCATCATACACACAACAACCTTTTCAAACGCCAAACTTTATTCCACCTTTCTCACCATTACAACAAGCCGCATGCTATACATCAAATCAACCTCAACAACAACAATATCCTCCTCAAATGAATCAGATGCAAATTACTCAAGCACAGTCAAGTCAAAACCCGATTGTGTTAGAGACCTCAAACCTTAACAATGTGACTGTTGAAATTGCTCAACAGCATGTTGCTCTTGTATCTGCTATGGTTGCTTCTTACAACGGTTTGGTAGCAAGTCAAATTGGTAACAATAATCTCACCAATGAAGACTACGCTCAAATCGACAAAGAGGAGATGGAGCTGATGGACATTCAGTGGGCTTTTGCAAGCATTATGAGGAGAGCCACTGACTTTATTCAGAAGACTGGCAGAACTGATCTCTCAACCTCTCCCAACACCACATACGGATTCAACAAAGCAAAAGTTACATGCTTCAACTGTGGTGAGAAGGGACATTTTAAAAGAGAGTGCACACAGCCAGCACAGCAAGGTAACCGAAACCCTTTCAATTCAACATACCAAAATAGACAAAACCAAAACCAAAATCAAGTGTCATACAACAGTCCAAACATCTCAAACTTTCAACCACAAAACACTTATCAGAACCGTCAACAAAACAACAACACCAGACAATCCACAACTCAAAACCAACCTCAACAAAATCCAAACCGAACTATTGTTCCAATCTCTACACCTAACACACAAAACCAAAACCAAACTGACAATCAAAACCAAGCGCTTGTGATCCAAAAGGATGAAGGTTTTGATTGGACTGGAATGCAATTGGGGGTGGAGGAGATCACTGCTGGGAATGTGGCTTGTGTGGCACAGCAGATGAGATTGGATGAGAATGAGGAAATTGAAGAGGAGGTTGTGATTGAAAAAGTGTCAGAGTTGAAGATTGAGGAAGTGAATGAGGATGTGATTGTTGAGAGTGAAGACAAGAAATTGGGGATGATTCTTGATTCTGTCACTGATGTTGGAGACCAATACGATTAAGCTTACTCGGATATGGAGAGCGAATTTGATTCAGAGACTAGTGTGAATTCACTAGATGATGATATTGACCAACTGCTAGCTGAAGCTGACTTCCTGATGACCCGCAAGTCATGTATGGTGGATGATGCGTGCACCAAGATTGACTACTCCAAATTCTTCGCAGGAAAGGAAGCTCACTTTGCTTTGATGGCCATGACAGAACCTCCTAAGTTGGTAAGTTCTGAAACTCAATGTCAAGCGTGCGTTAAATGTGATAAATGTGCTGATTTTGAAAAACTGACTGATGAAAATAAGCTTCTCAAGGTCCAACTTGAGAGTGCCAAAATCAACTGTCAGATTTATCAAAAGGACTTAAAAGATTTCAACAAAGTTCTTGATGGTTATAAAAAAGATGTGTCTGAACTTAAAAAGACATTGTCAATCAAACAACTTGCCATTAATAATTACATCAATGAAATGGAAAACACTAAATTGGAAATGGCAACCATCAAGTGCTTTGCTGAAAAAGTAAACAAAAAGTTAGAGAGTTACAAGCACATAGCATATGTAGTCGACCATATCATTGAAGAACCCTCCCAGTCAAATAGTGCAAACTATAAGTCGGTCCCATCTCCGGTATTGTTTGAGAATCACACTTTACATGCAATACCACCGGAGACTTTAATCAATTCTGATTTCACATCAGAAAATGAGCCTAACACTTCCAGTGTCGGGGATCCATATTCTGTTGTGAGACCAGTACTGGGAAATAGTGAGGGTGTGGTCGCTACTGATGATTCAGATGAAGAAGATGAACCATCTGAGACGGTTGAAAGTGATAGTGATATCCCTGATGAAAATCATATAATCACTACTGAGCCAGTCTCACCGTCTCAGATCATTCATCCAATGGCAAATGCTCATCGTAAAAATGAGGTTAAGAAAAATGAAAAGTCTGTTGGTAAGAGTTTTGAAAAGAAAGAGGTAAAGAAGTTTGAGAAAAATGTGAGAAAACCGGTTGAAAAGAAAGTTGAAACTAAATCTGAGAAAAATGTGGTAAAACCGGTAGAAAAGAAAAATGAGCTTAAATCTGAAAAATCTAATGATGTGAGCAACGAATCGTGTGACAAACCTGTCAAAAGCTTCTATCGGATGCAAGGCTCCGATAAGATTTTATCCGATGATGAATATCCGATTAAGTTTGTCAATTATTCAAAAATTGAAAAGATCTGGCAGGAAAGTACGATTTGGATTACAAAATTTGAAAGAACCAATGACATTCCTCAAGAAATTTTAGACAAAATTTATTCGGATAAAGAAGCTAAGGTCAATGTCACACAATTTGTTTTGCCTGTTCATAAAGAAAACAGTTTTATTGAACTAACTTACTCAAAGGACCCAGCTCTCGAGAGTTTAAGGAAACAATGCATGGTCGATCGATATCCCATTGCTAGCTTTTCCAAGTCGCCGATCAAGGAAAACTATGAGGAATACCGTGCGTGTTATAAGTGCGGGGAACGGGGACATTTACTTGCCGCCTGCCCGTACGTACGACACAAAAGGCACGAGGTGGAGATGAGGCAATATCATGATTATCCAGTTGACAACTACGGTTATCAACAAAGACGGCATTTCCCTCAGCATGAAACTTATCATAATCAAAACAATTTTTACAACAAAAGGGAAAACCGTCCGATGACGTATGATAAACGCAACCGGATGACCACTGATAAATCTGCTAAGAAACCTATGATGAACTCAACTGTTGATAACAAAAAGGTTGTTCTCAAACCTAATGGAAAACAAGCAGTTGGACCTGTCTCTGTTAATTCAGAGAAGGTAACCAAGAAGGTTGCTTTTAAAGATGAAGTAAAGAAACCGACTGAGACTTCAAAATCTCAGATTCGGATCTTGAAAAGATCTGAGCAATCTTGGTCATCTAAGGAATCTGAAGGAGCCTCTACTTCACAGAATGAGAAGAATGAGAAAAAGAAAATTGTGAGTGAGAAGAAAGGGGTTGAAGTAACCCAAGATGTTTGTGATTTGAAAGACTCTTTGAAACAACCTGTTCAAAGACCCAAGGCCAAACAGGCTTGGGTCCCCCGAAAGAACTAACTGATCTACTTTATATGTGTAGGGAGCTCCAGCTGGCCCTGTTAGCAGCCTATGGATTGTTGACAGTGGAGCTTCTGGTCACATGACAGGGGACCTCACGCTACTCTTTGACATCAAAAACATTAACGGAGGTTATGTGGCATTTGCTGGTAATAAGGGAGGCTACATTACTATGGAGGGTAGTGTAAGCAATGGGGTAGTAACATTTGAGCGGATTTCATACGTGAAACAGATAGACTATAATTTGCTCAGTGTTAGTCAAATTTGTGATAAACAATTTTCTGTGTATTTTCATGACAAATCCTGCTACATCTTGAAACCTGGGTTTGAGCTACCAAAAGAGTGGGTGATGCTGAAGGCACCGAGAGTTAACAACTTGTATATTCTCGACATGTCCAAAGCAATGACCACCCATGGCCAAGTCACGTGTTTCCTCTCCAAGGCTACAGAAAAAGAATCGATTATGTGGCACAGGAGAATGGGACACATCCATTTGCGAAAGATGAACCAGCTTGTGAAAAATGAACTTGTCACGGGAGTTAATGTGAAACACTTCCATTTGAATGACAAGTGTATCAGTTGCAAGAAGAGAAAGCAGCACAAACAATCCCATAGACCAAAGAAAGTCAATTCCGTTGAGCTGCCACTTGAGCGTTTGCATATGGACTTATTCGGTCCAGTCAGACGTAAAAGTCATGCCGGGGAGTTATACTGTCTTGTGGTGACTGATGATTATTCAAGATTTTCATGGGTAATGTGCTTGCATCAGAAAAGCGACACTTTTGATAACCTAAAGGTTCTGTTCACACGTCTGGAAAATATATATGGTCTAAAGATCACACGAATCCGGAGTGACAATGGGACGGAGTTTAAAAACGCTCAGATGGAGGATCTTTGTGCAAACAAAGGAATTCATCATGAATATAGCGCTCCGTATACACCCCAACAGAACGGTGTCGCAGAGAGAAAGAACAGGACTCTTATAGAGACGGCAAGAACTATGCTTGCGGATTCAAATCTTCCAGTAATGTTCTGGAATGAAGCTATTTACGCGGCATGTTATACTCTTAACCGTGTTTTGACAGTGAAGAAGTTTGGCAAGACTTCTTATGAGCTGTTGAACCGACGCAAGCCGAATCTGGAGTATCTAGAACCATTTGGTGCCCCGTGTACAATGTTGAACCCTTCGGAGAAGTTTGGACCAAAGGCTGAAGAAGGTTATTTTGTTGGATATGCAACCCCATTAAAACGGGTATTCAACAAAAGAACTAGAAAAGTCGAGGAGTGGGCTTATGTCGAAGTTCAACGATATACACAAAATGTACAGGGTGGAGGACCAGATTGGATGTTTGATTACAAAGACTTCTATGAATCATTCAATCTAGATAGCATGGTTGAAGAAGCTGTACTTCGCTTATATTACGAGGTCGAAAACGCCGTAACTTCACCGTTAGTGCGTCCGATCACGGTAAACCCCCAAGCAGCTTCTAATGATACCACTGCTCCTGTATTGGAAGAAGAGGTGTTCCAAGAGGCTTCTACATCGCTTAATTCATCCGAATCAGAATATGAAGACGATGATCCAACAAGTGAAGCTATTCTGGACAACGCTACAGTGACACCACCAGTGAACCCATCTAATACTGATGCTTCAACATCAAATGTGGGTAATGATCTGGTTTCTACAGAGAATTTGACAACTCAAACGGGAGTACAAGTACCTGATTATCTGGAATCTCGGATACATCGGATACACCCGCTTGAACAGGTTATTGGTGATCCTGGTAGCAGTGTGATGACAAGAGGGCAGCTGAGAAATGCTCAAGCACCAGAAAATATTGGCAACCTTGCTTTATATGCCAAAATTCAGAAATCTGGTTTTCAAAATGACTGGTCATTTGCTTGTTATGTTTCGCAGGTCGAGCCGCGGACATACAAGGATGCTCTTTTGGATGACGCCTGGGTGGAAGCAATGCAGGAGGAGTTATTACAATTCCAGAAACTTGGTGTATGGACCCTAACAGATTTGCCCCCTGGAAGAAAGAAAATTGGAACCAAATGGGTGTTTAAGTGCAAGAAGGATGACAGAGGAGTCATAGTGAGAAACAAAGCTCGTTTGGTCGTTCAAGGTTTTCATCAGGTTGAAGGAATCGACTACAATGAAATCTATGCACCGGTTGCACGCTTGGAAGCTATCCGAATGTTCCTAGCGTTTGCATCATGGAAGAAATTTAAGGTGTATCAGATGGATGTAAAGAGCGCTTTTCTTTACGGTGTGGTCAAAGAGGAAGTTTATGTAGGTCAACCGCCAGGCTTTGAGGACCCTATTAACCGGGATAAGGTTTATGTGTTAAACAAAGCTCTCTACAGGTTGCACCAGGCTCCGAGACAATGGTATGAGGAGCTAAGCACGTATCTTATCTCGAAAGGATTCAAACGCGGACTGGTGGACTGCACACTGTTCACGAAACGAACAGGAGATGATTTGCTTCTCGTACAAATTTATGTTGATGATATTATTTTCGGGTCAACTAACGAACTTCTGTGCAGGGAATTTGAACAAGTTATGCAGGAAAAGTTCGAAATGAGCGCAATGGGAGAAATGCAGTTTTTCCTCGGCTTAGAGGTGGAGCAAAGACCAACGGGGATCTTTATTCACCAGACGAAATACGTTTCTGAAGTCTTGAGCGGATTCCAGATGGATGATTCGAAGCCGATGGATACCCCGATACAGCCCAATCACGGGATTGGAGTTGACCTTAAGGGGGAGCTGACTGATCCGTTTACATATAGAGCAATCGTCGGATCTCTGATGTATCTAACAGCGTCAAGACCTGATATAATGTTTGCGACATGTCTTTGTGCGCGATATCAATCGAAGCCGAAACAGAGTCATCTTGCAGCTGTCAAGCGTATCCTTAGATATCTGAAGGGTTGTCCATCGAAAGGACTTTGGTACCCTCATGATGATAATTTTGACCTAATCGCTTTTAGTGATGCAGATTGGGGCGGATGTGACAAAGACAGCAAATCCACAACGGCTGGATGCCAGTTTATGGGGAGCAGGCTCGTGACCTGGCAATGCAAGAAACAAACCGCAGTTGCACTATCTACATGTGAAGCAGAATACGTTTCAGCATCGAGCTGCTGCTCACAGGTTCTTTGGATCCAACAGCAGATGGTGGATTACGGTTTGCAATTTCTTAAAACCCCTATTTACTGTGATAATGAAGCCGCAATCGCATTAACAAAAGACTTAGTAAATCACTCGAAGGCTAAACATATCCGGATTAAATATCATTTTATCCGTGATTGTTATGCTAAAGAGTTGATCGATATGGTCAAAATCCACACTGATTACCAACGCGCAGATCTTTTTACCAAAGCTATTGACAAATCCAGATTTGATTATCTTTTAAAAGCTAATGGTATTAAAGAAAAACAGGACTGATCACCACCTCAGTCTATAACTTTTTAGTTTAAAATTTTTACTGCTTTTCAGAAAAATTTCGAAAATTCAAAAACATTGAAAAATTTCAAAATCCATAAAAATTGAAAAATTTCTTTGCTGACTGCTATATCTTCTTCCCTTAGATTAATGCCGTCAGATTTCTGTGAACAAACGATATCTGGGCAGTCACATATTTGAAATGCTCCAGCTTATCCTTGGGAACAGTAAATTCGAAAATCTATAAAAATCAGAAAATTCTAAAATGATTTCCTGGAGTATAGAGGGAAATGATAGTACATCAGTGGGGATCTGACACATTCTAAATAATGAAATGATATATAGGGCGTGTGTCTGAGTCTGTGCGATGTGCTGATAGGCTTTGTAGACCTATTACTGCGTGCCTGATACATACATATCAAACGAATTGTTGTGTGGATGAACTCCTCATGGGCATATGGTCTTAGTACCGTAATTTCGTTTGATAGGGTATCTGTACAAAACTCGGAGGTTTAGGGTCGTTATGTTATTAGTTGTCTGGGGATAGCCTCTCTGATCTTCTGCTGTAAGTCATTACGGACCTAGATCAGACAGGGTGTCTTTATAAAAGAGCTATATGCCAAATCCTAAAGTTACCGAATTGAGGGACTTTCCATGTTATATGATGATCAAAGATTATCTATTACATCGTATTGATCATTGATGCAAATCATGATTAATATCAGTCCTCAACCTGGTATAGTGCATATGTTACTTTGCTGCATTAATTTGCTGACCTGTATACCTCTATGCATTATATCTTGTACAATTACAGACGACGAAAGCATAATCACGCTTTACAATGAGTCTTTGTGCATTTACTTCTTGATACGGGAGTATGTCGTGTGTGTGGGAACCACAGACAATTGCGTTTATACTATAAATATCAGTATCAGTATAATGCACTGCACAAAAGTCTTCATGTGAGTTTATGTGGATCACAATATCAGCAATTGCCAGATCACACATTGTCTTTAATGATAATAATTTCAAAAAGATCAACGGTGTGATCAGATTTCTCAAAAACTGATATGATCCCTTTACCGGAAATTACAAAAATATTTACAGTTTTTCATTTACATTTCTGCATTTTACTTTATCGTCAATAAATACAAAACTCAAAAAGATTTTAGGTGTGTTTCAGCATAAATTTTAGAAAATCCAAAAAGATTTTTCTTTTTCATCTTATTTTTGATAACTGATGGTGGTTGATGTAGATTTTCTAAACCTTGATACACCATTTGAGCTTTGTAACT
This sequence comes from Ambrosia trifida, assembly GCA_028751855.1. NCBI lineage: Eukaryota > Viridiplantae > Streptophyta > Magnoliopsida > Asterales > Asteraceae > Ambrosia > Ambrosia trifida. The sequence continues at coordinate 77,109,389 of CM054131.1, read as the reverse complement.
TTTAAAATGTGAAAACATGAATGTTGGATGCTTAAACGTTGGAAAATAATTGGACCGGGACTTGTTTTTGAGATTTGGAAAATTTTCAAAAATCCCAATTCTCATTCGCCCATTCGGTTGGTCGAATGTGGGATTTTATTTGTTCATTCGTATGTTTTGTTGGGCGAAGGAGAGTGTTCATACAAAATCTCATTCGAACCCTTTTGACCTCATTCGTACCCTTTCAATAGGGTCGAAGGAGACAAAAGTTTCTCCTTCGTATGACTAAAACGGGCGAAGGGGGAAGCCTATATATACCCATCTGCTCATTCGAACCCATTCATAATTTTTTCCAGATTTTTAACTGTAAACTCACCTTATTGCTCGTTCGTTTAAAATCATTTCATTGTGTTCGTACATTCACACTGATCATTTTGCTATCATTTTAACAGGTTATCAACATGGATTTCAAGATCTAATCCCTGTTTTATATTAAGAACCCTAACTGTCCAAACTCGTTTAAAAACAACATAATAACACCAATTGATGCTCAGGGTTTATTGTGTGTGTGTTTTAGGGGGAGAAATAACCAAAAACATGGTTTAAAACTAGTCAGATTGATCAATCATTGTTTAAACCCTAGTTTTTGGGTGAAAACACAAACACAATACAAAATTGTTGAATCTGTTAGCCTAGGAATGTTTATCGGCATTATTAGGCCTGATTTCAATCAAATGGACATGTTTAGAATCATTAAATTTCAAAATTGTAATTTCAAAAATATGAACTGTTTCCTTCGACCAGATCGAATGGGCGAAGGAAGAAATAAAAACGGTCGAATGAAGATTATTTGGGCGAATGAAACATTTTATTAAAATCAATACATTAGTACCTATTATTTCTCATTCGTACCTTTACAAAAGCTCCTTCGTACCCCCGTTTGGGCGAAAGAGGAGGTTTTTGACCAAAAATTTTCAATTTGAAATTTTGACGATTTTTAACATGTGTTTTTGTTTGTTTTGCAGATTTAACAATGTCTGAACAACAGAAGACGACGGAACAAGCAGGATCCTCATCACAGCCTGCTAAACAGCTAGATTTTGAGAATGCGCACAACTGCTGTGCATATCTTGGAGATGTAAAGAAGCACACAGAATTCGTCGGCATCATTGAGTTTTTGAAAAGAAGCAGGGTGATTGATGCTATTGCCACGCCGACAGTTATCTACCGAGATATGATTCAGGAATTCTGGTCTAATGCTAAACTTGATTTTTGGAAGTGCGAATCTTGTTTGACAAGCAAAATTCAAGGACAACGAGTAATTGTTTGCGAAGAGGATTTGAGAGAAGCATTGAATCTGAATGATGATCCGAAAGATCCAAAGGAGTTTACATTCATGGATCAACGAAAGTGCTTTCTCAGGATGAAGTACAACGGACCAATCACTGACGGTTCGTTTCATAAAGGAAAACTGTGCCCACAATTCAAGTATCTGGCACACGTTTTGATTCACGTTTTCGGATCTGCAGCAGGAGGTTATGATTTGATGAGGAAGAGCATCAGTTCTATGATGGTTGCTTTAGTATTGAACAAACCGTTCAATGTCTCTGGCATGCTGATGTCTCACTTATTGGAGCCTGTAAACGGCACGAGGAATCTCAAGTTTCTACTTTATCCTCGTTTCCTCCAAATGATATTTGATCACAAGTATAAAGAGCTAAAAAGAGATCCTAAACACATTGTTGTTCAGGAACACATGTCGCTGAATACACTCGCAAGGATGAAAGCATATAAAGGTTTTTCTGTTGAAGAACGTCCTCCAGTTAGACGTTTATTTGGACACCTAGCTAGAGTGGATTACACAGATCCGGGTGAAGGGCTTGTTAGGAATGTAAACAGTGATTCTGATCAGGATAATCCTTTACATCATGTTGATCCTGACGCTAAGCGCAAGAGACAAGTTGTGAATGTAGGCGCAAAGAGTGGGAAGACAAAGAAACAAGAGATAAGGATAGAGGTTTCTGAACCAGAGAAGAAGAAAAGTACTCAAAGAAGAAATAAGAGGATGGCGAAAAAGGGTTTACACATAGTTGATGAAGCATCTGTTGATTCAGAAGAGACGATAGAGGAAGAACAATGGAATTCTGACGCTGAAACGGTAGAGACAACCATGCCCAAGGCCACTGAGGCTGGTGCGTCTGCTAGCCAAAACGTTGAAGATCAAGGGAACAAAAGTCCTATTCCCGTTGATGTAGAAGAGCTGGGTTTTAATGTTGATGAGACGTTTGTTGGATCTCCTGTGCAAGCTGCTAGGAAAGAAAACAAGAAACATGAGAAGCCGAGTATAGAGAGAAAGAAAGAGATAGAATCTTTGATAGCTGGTAAGAAACTGCCACCAGCTACAAGTTCTAAATCACCGGTTACTGCACCAGCTCATAAGAAGCAGAAGACTGCGACAACATCAAGCACACCACAGGCTGAAGAAATACCGATGGATGATGTTAATGAAGCATTGGATAATGTGCTAAAGAAGATCAGAAAAGGTAAACTGCCTGATGCTGTTGAACCACCAAAGAAGACCAAAGTTTCGGTGGATAGTGATATTATGACTGCTGTGAATCAGAGACTGTCTGAGATGATGAATCTGATTAACAAACAACAAACGGAGATTGAACAGTTAAAGTCTAATGATAAGAAGATGTTGGAGGTTGTAGTCACATCAGCAGATGATAATGAGACTCTGAAGAAGACAATCAAGAGATTGAAGAGAGAAAACAAGAAGTTGCTGAAGCATGAGCAACGAAACACCAGGAGGATTATAGTCTTGAAGGAGGAGAACAAACAGCTGAAAAAGAGTAACAAGCATATGGATGATCTGATCAAGAACTTGTACTCTCAAGCTCCTCAACTTCAAGCTGGTGAAGTAGACAAAGAAAGAGAAGAAAATCAAGTTGATTATGAACAGTCTGATGAAGAAGAAGATGATGAACTTGATGAAGATGCTGGAAATGATACAAAGAAAAAGTAGAAGGATGATAAGGATGATGGAGGATCTGATGATGGTTCGAGTGATGGAGACGGCTCTGCATTTGATGATAGTAGTGATGATGATGATGATGACGCTGACAAATTTACTTATGAGAAGCGTGACTCAGATAAGGGTGGTGAATCGAGCTCTAAGGCTCCTGATGAAAATGTTGATGAAGATATTTTCTGGAACGAGAAATTGCAGTCACTGTCTGAAGATGATAAGAATAAGTATCGTCAGATGCTCACTGATTGAGTCTGGACGATCGACATGACTAGCAAGTTTCCAGAAATATTTGAATCGAACAATAAACTATTCGCGTTGGAGTTTGATGACCCTGATCTTGAGGATGGGGAAGTTTCTGCGGCAATTTCGAAAGAGATTCTTGAAGGTTTAGCAAAGCAAGTAGGCAAGACGTTGGAAGAATTACTTGCAGATAATTTTATTCCAAAGATTCCTGAGAAAGAAGCTGGAAATCATTCGGATGATCATGATGTTCATGCATTCGAGGAAGTTGAAATGGAAGATATTACGAGCGAGGAATATCCACAATATTTCAGGACGAATCAAGATTGTGGATTTTCTTTCTCAGATGAACTGCTAAACCATGCCGAGAAACTAGCGAAAGAAAAGAGCAAAGCATTTGAAGATGAAATCTTTAAAGGGCATGACAAGCCACGGTTCGAGCAGTCAGAAAGTCTGAAAGAGTTTTTGAAGAAGTTGAAAGAAAAGGAAAACAATCGTCCTAAACCTGATATTCAAGGAAGCTTTTACAAACTTCACAATAGTATTTTCAAAGGTCGTGCATTGGCCTGGAAGTTTGTTAAAGAGTTGAGATGCTTCGCAGTAAAGTGGGAAAAGGGGATCTTGTATTTCGACAAGTTTCATCACTTGAAGACCCTTCCTTACTGGGCAATCCGTGATATTTGTCGTCACCGTTTAACAGGAGCGTCAAATAGTCAGATTACGTACTTTGCTGAGAAGATGACTAGAGAAAGCCGAACCAAGTGGGACTTGTTTACACCACAATATCCAAAGCGAATTGTTCATAAGAAGGATATTGATTTGATAACTGGTATGCCCAAGGTGACGTTAAAGTATAAACCACCGCGAGTGTTGAAAAAGATTCCTTTGATGCCTATTCCACAACACTTCGCCAAAGACTTTATCTGGTGGTATTATGATTGGAAGATTGCAGAGGCCGTGATTGTGTTGAAAGATGGAGAGACGAACTACAAGAAAGTGCATATCTTTGATCCCATGTGGTTGATAAACTGTTCACATGAGGATATTATCATGCTGTTCTACAATCCGATCTATTCAGATGCAAAAGATGCTGAGCAAGCAGGAAAGTACCAGCGTGTGGTATTTCTGTGCTTTGCGTTTGATATCAATGCTGGGTGTGACTATGATGAGAAGTTGGGAAAGTATGTGGAAAAGCAAAAGGTGCCAGAGCTGAAAACGAAGAAGCAAAAACAATTTCATGAACCGGTGTTGACAAGAGAACAAAGGATTCAAAGACACATCAGACTGATGAACATAAGGATGGACGAACAACGACGAACACAATCCAAGCAATAGTCGAGGGGGAGTTTGTAGATGCAAAAGTGCGACTAAAGCTTTGGATTGTATAACATAATATGTTTTGGTAATATCGAAGGTGCGAAGGAGAGTTTTAAGAGGTGCGAAGGAAGCATGAAAGGTGCGAAGGAAGACAGTTTGGACGAATGAAGAATTAGATTATAGTAAAGCTTGGTTCGACCTTATGGTTTGGGCGAACCTGCACATTCGCACAAACAGTTTGGGCGAATGTGCAGTCTATAAATAGACAAGTTTGATTTTTGAATGTAACTTTTGATCATTATTATTCCCACCACTTTCAGAAACTCTCTCTAGTGTTTTGTTAAACTTGTTTATTGTTCATACCTTGATTGTATCTATATTTCAACGTGTAAATGAGTGTTTTATTAATGAAAACGTTTGAAAATGATGATCTGTGTGTTTGAATCTGTTTGATTATTATTTTGTGATAGTTTTAGGGTTTCCGCATCTAAAACTAACTTGTTTGATCAATCTTTGTATGTTATCGATCCTTTCACGCACATACAGTTTCTAACTATCCACAAAACATTAAAGTGGTGTAATGGTTGTGTTGTTTGTTTCTTATGGTGGAACCGTCTGGGGACTCGGGTTCGAATCTGGTCCGAGACATATTTTTTTAAACTCGATTTTTTTAGAATTTTGCTAATATTATTTGTTTAAACATATAACTAATATATTTTAGTAACAAAATAAAATAATTTGATGATTAGAAATGTCAAAATGGGTGTTCGGGAGTTTATGGAGTTATAAAGTTGTAGACGGATCGGTTTTGACAAAAACGTTTAGGTAACCATACAAGTCTAACAAATCCAGGTGCGAAACCCAAGATTGTTTACAATATGATATGAGTCGAATCAAACACACACAAATACCTTTTCAATCATCATTCTCATTAATAACTTGATAAAACGTGTTTACAATTAGGTTTACAAGCTTATAAATCAATATCAGAAAGATCAAAACCTAGAGAGAAAATCTAGACCAGACACAAGACTTAAAATGGCAAAAGTTACAAAGTTAACAAAAATTTGAGCTTATATAGAAAGCTACATTCGACCTCACGATGAGGTCGAATGAACTCCTTCGACCTTCAAGGCAGCTCGAACCAATTATCTGTCCGGACTTCTCTTCCTTCGACCAAACTGTTCTTCCTTTGACCTTTACAAAATCACCTTCGACCTCTCGTAAAAACACAAACCACTTTATTTCGTCAATCCAAAGCATTAGTCGCAATTATGCATCTACAAACTCCCCCTCGACTATTGCTTGGATTGTTGGCATTGGTAATCAAGTGTCTTGTTCATCAGCTTGATACGCAGATTCGTCTTCTGCTCATTTGTCATACTGGTTCGAATGTTGGTTTTGATTTCTTCTTCACTTCACGAACGTTCACAAACTTTCCCAATTTCTTGTCATAATCACAACTTGCATTGACATCCCACACAAAACACAAGCATACCACACGATGGTATTTCAACGCTTGTTCACGATCCTTCTCCTCACAGTATATCGGATTGGAATACAGCATGAATATATCCTCATACGAACAATTTATTAACCACATGGGGTTAAAGATATGGATCTTCTTATATTCTCCCCTTTTATCTTTCAATAACATGACAGCTTCTGCGGTTCTCCAATCGTAATACCACATGACGAATTCTTAGCTGAAGTGTTGTTGTATAGGCATCAACGGAATATGCTTCAACACTTTTGGTGGTTTGTACTTTAACGTAACCTTGTTCAGCCCAGTGATTTGATCTATCTATCTATGAACTATCCTTTTAGGATACTATGGCTTGAACACGTCCCATCTAGTTCTGCTTTCACTAGCCATACGATCTGCAAAATAACCAACTGCATCATTGTTAACAGTTGCTCTAGTCATTGTATGTCTGCAGATATCACGCACAGCCCAGTATGGTAGCTTCTTGATGTCATGGAATCTATGAAAATACATAATTCCTTTTTCCCACTTCACTACAACGCACCGCATATGTCTAAGATACTTCCATCCAAGGGCTCTGCTTTTAAACAACTCGTTGTGATATTTATAGAAACTACCCTGAACTTCAGTCTTGGGTCGGTTAGCTTCTTTTTCTATAAGCCTTCTTAACAAACTTTTCAGATCATCAGATTGTTCAACATTTGGCTTCTGATTATCAGCATTCTTAAACACTTCATCAACGAATGTTTCACTGTTTTCTTTGCAAGTTTCTCAGCCTGTTCCAACACCTCTTTAGTAAACTCAGGAAATGTATCATCCTGTTTTTCTTTAAAGTATTCAGGATATTCTTCACTAGTGATATCCTCAATCTCAATATCCTCAAACACAGGTGTATCTCTATCATCAGAATGAGTTCCAGCTTCTTTTTCAGGAATGTTTGGAGTTTGATTATCATTCATCAACTCTTCAAGAGATTTACCAACTTGTTTCACCAATCCTTCAAGAATTTCCTTGGAAACAGCTGCAGAAACTTCACCGTCCTCTAAATCAGGATCATTGTATTCTCACTCATACTTCATATCATCAGATTCAAATATCTCTGGAAATTTTCCAGTCAGCTCAATCGTCCAGACTTTCTAAGTCAACATCTGACGATATAACTTCTTGTCATCATCTGATAAGGCTCGTATCTTGTCAGTCCAGAAAATACTTTCATCATCTGTATTTCCACCAGGTGCTTTCTTCGAACTAGATTCACCTGCATCTTGCTTATCAAATTCTCTCTTCTCATATTGATACTTATCTGTATCATCATCAGAATTATCATCACCAGAACCTTCACCAGAACCGTCATCATTACCATCTTTCTTTTTCTCGGGATCATCACCAGCATCATCATCAAGATTCTCATCATCATCTTCTTCATCTTTTTCAGATTCAGATGGTTCATAGTCAACTTGTTCTTCCTCTAGTTCTTTATCCTTTTCTCCAGCTTTCAATTGTGGAGCTTTATCATATAAATCATCAATAAGCTTCCTCATACTCTTATTGTTCGTTCTCATCTTTTTGTTCTCAATCCGTAAAGTTATAATTCTTCGTGTACTTCTCTGTTCATGCAATAATAACTTCTGATTCTCTTATTGAAGTTTTTTAATCTTCGCTTCCAATACTTCTTGACTTTCTTGAGAAGATACGACAAACTCTAACATCTTCTTCTCATTTTCCTTCATCTTTTCTATCTCTTGTTGTTGCTGGTTAAACAATTTCATCATATCAGCAATCTTTTGGTTCACTGCTTCCATCATGTCTCCAGAAATAGTAACCTGTGGTGTAGAAGTTTCAGCAACAAGAGATTTCTTCTTTCTAAACTTATTCAATACATTTTCCAAAGTAGCTTCAAAATCTGCAGAAGGATTAACAGTTTTATCTGCAACAGATTTCTTCATTTTCTTAGCTACTGGGGATGTCACAGGTGTAGCAGCTTTCGAACTTCCAATCTCAGGAACTTTCTGTCCTACAACCAATATCTCTATCTCCCTATCTCTCTTCTGTTTAGGATTAGACTTCTTAGCCATTGACTTGAACTTCGGCTTAAGAATCTTTCCTACAGCAACTGGAGATCCAACAAAATCTAGATTTTCCAATCCAAGTTCACCTTCTTCAACAATGATTGGACTCTTCTGTTGTTTCTCTTCAATCGACTTATTTAAACTTTCAATCTCATCAGCCTCAGTGGCCTTGGGCTTGGTGGTCTTGACTGTTTCAGTACCTGAATCCCATTCCTCATTGTCCTGAGTCTTTTCAGAATCAACAGACTCCTCATCATTCAATAAGGTTTTGCCTTTACCAGACTTCTTCCTTTTAGCCATGGTTTTATGTCGTTTTGGTGCGACTTCTTCAACAACCTTAGCCTTTCCCTTTCCAGACTTTGCACCTTTGTTTATAACCTGTCTCTTTCTCTTACCTTCAGGATCAACAACATGTAATGGATTATTAGCATCAGATTCACTACCATCATTTCTAGCCTTGTTCTCACCTGGATCTTTATAACCCGGATTAATCAGATGACCAAATAGATTCTTGTGAGGTGGTCTCTCATTCTCTGGAACACCCTTATACGCTTTCATTTTGCTTAGCGTACTCAAGTTCATATGATGTTGAACTAATATCTCCTTAGGGTCTTCTCTCAATTCAGGATACTTCTTATCAAAGATCATTTGCAGAAACCTTGTGTACATCAGAAACATATCAACCTTCAACCCTTTCCACACTTAAAGCATATGATCAAAAATCATCCCAGACACGTTGAATGGTTTGTTCAATATCAAAGCAACCAACAACGAACTAATACTGCTCATCATCACATCATACCCACCACGAACTGGTCCAAAGACATGTAGAATCACATGTGCAAGATAATTGAACTGTGGACACAGCTTTGCCTTGTGTAGTAATCCATCAGTGATAGGACCATTGTACTTCATCCTAAGAAAGCATAATCTTTGATCAATCCATGATGACTTCCTCGGAGAAGTAGGAGAATCTCTCACAATAAGTGCTTCCCGAATATCCTCTTCAGTAATCAGCACTAACTCTCCTTGAATCTTGCTTCTAATTGTTGTCTTGCTAACCCAGAAGTTTATGGCAGCATTCTTCCAGAATTCAACTTGATGATCTCCGTAAATCGAAACTAGAGTAGCAATAGCATACAACACTCTGCAACGTCTGAGAAATTCTACGACTCCAGCAAAGGCTTCATGTTGTTTCACCTCGCCAATATAAGCACAGCAATTGTGATCTGCTTCAAATATCAACTCCTTTGGTTTCTCTTGTTTAGCAATCTGTTTTTCTGGATTCTGTTGTTCAGCCATTTGAAATCTGCAAAACAAAAACATGAAAATTTGTCAAAATCGGATAAAATTTGAAATTTTGGTCACAACAACTTCCTTCGACCCCAACGTGGGTTCGAATGAAGAAATCATGAGTTTCGAATGTGGAAATTTGGTTCGAATGTGAAAATGTTTGAAAAAATGTTCATTCGACCAAATAATCACCTTCGACCGTGTTTAGTCTACATTCGATCCTTTGAAACTGGTCGAATGTGACTGTTCTTCATCAAAATTATCAAAAATTTTCCTGACCATTATTAACATCATATTTTTGTTTGTTCTTATCATATAATGACCGATAATCATACCCTAACAATTAATTTTAACTTTCAATCAGTTTTTGTTAGTTTTTAATTAAAATCTAGGTTTCCTAGGGTTTAAACAATCAATTGATTTGATTAAGCTGTAATTAGTCTAGATTTTGGTATATTCTCCCCCTAAAACTAACGAATACTGATTGTCTATCATCAAATTCATCAAAACATCACAGTTTCATGTCCAATTTAATGTTTAAGGGTTCCAGTTATGAAATGAATGATTCTGATCTGAATATCCATTGATTACCTGTAAATTTGATATCAAAATGACCAGTAACAAGTCAGGAACACAATGATATGGTCTAAAAATTCAAATCAAAAACTCATCCCCAATTCAAAAATTTGAATTTTTTCGAATGGGGGTTCGAATGAGGAAACTGGTATATATATAGATGTCTACATTCGACCTATGTTGGGGTTCGAATGAGAAGCTTCAGCTTCCTGCGACCCTAATGAAGGTTCAAATGTAAGATGAAGGGTTCGAATGAAGAATTTTCATTTAAACACTCTCATTTGACCTTAATAAGAGGTTCAAATGTAGCCTCAATTGCACCTTCGACCCACCGAAGGGGCGAATGAGCAATTGGAAAACTGAAATTTTTACCAAATCTCAAAATCGAATCTCGTTTAAACATTTTCAAAATTTTTAACATTCAAACAATCATCATTTTACATTTAAATGTCACAAAACTCAATTGGCCTGTCAAACTTCAGAAAAACACCATCAATCACCATCGGTTATAAAAAACAAATTAGAAATGTAAAATCTTTTGGATTTTCTGAAATTTTTGATATTTTGACAATAAAATGTAAAATCCAGAAATGTAAACACAAAGCAGTAAATGATTTGTGATTTCTGGTAAAAGGATCATATCAGTTTTTGAGAAATCTGATCACACCGTTGATCTTTAGTGTTTATTATCATTAAAGACAATGTGTGATCCGGCAATTGCTGATATTGTTATCCACATAAGCTCACATGCAGACTGTTATGTAGTGCTTTAATCAAATATGATTATGTATATTATAAACTAAATTGTCTGTGGTTCCCACGCACACGACATACTCCCGTATCAAGGAATTTTGCACAATGACTCATTGTAACGCGTGATTATGCTTTCGTTATCTGTAATTTACAAGGTATTGAGGCACAGAGGTGTACAAGTCAGCAACCCAATGCTACAAAGTAACATGTGCATTCTACCAGGTTGAGGTCTTATATCAATCACGATTTGCATCAATGATTAGATACAATGCATTAGATAATATTTGATTATCGTCATACATTGAAAGTTCCTCAATTCGGTAACTTTAGGTTTTGGCATTAAAACTCTTTTATAAAGATACCCTGTCTGATCTAGATCCGTAAAACCTTACGACAGAAGATCAGATAGGCTATCCCCAGATAGCTAATAACATAACGACCCGAAACCTCCAAATTTTGTACAAAAACCCTATCAAATGAAATGACGGTACTAAGACCATATGCCCATGAGATGTAACACCCCAACCGATGGCGGAAACATCGGGATGCCACGTATTGATGATTGTTCAGTAGCTCATGGTGAATAATAAATTTCATTAAATGGTTTAAATAAATTACATACAATCGTTCTAAGAATTTGTACATCAAATTGAATAAAACTATGCAAATATCTTCAAGCATCAATTCAAATCTTCAAGCAAGTAGAACCTGAAACATGTTAAGTTGAAAAGGTTTTGGGTCAACAAAAGTTGGTGAGAATTACATAGGTTTTTGATAATAGAATAAAATTGTTGTGCAATTCATGTGTCATGTCAATCTAGTCCATATGTGAGAACATACTAGAAATAAATCGAGTGCATAACCAACCCTGATGACTGTTATAATATGATACATACCATACGCTCATGGTCCACTTGAATATGTTATACGATAACAAACACCCACGCTACCTTTGTAGGAGGCACGTATCCGGGTGGGATTGTCAGTCCAATAGATCTATCAATGTATACCGCCGGCTTGTACGGAGTTAATGATTATGCTAGAATGGTGCTTACTCTAATCATGCTCAAGACATAATGCAACATAGAAAACACATAGACACATTGATGATTGAATTGCAATAATGATGTTATAACATGTTTCACCCCAAAAATGGTGATAAATAAAAGGGGCTATGTAAAACTCACCTTAGCAAAATGTTATGTCTCGTGAAAAAAATAGAATAATGTGTTGTGAATGTATGCGAGGCGAATCCCAAAGACTCAACAACGTAGCTAGTCCAAATTGAAGAAAACGAAAAAGAAAGAATATCAAGCTTCCAATTCGCCAATTGCAAGAGCTTATAATCAAAGCTTCAAATGTAGAAGTAATATACTCTAGAAGAAAGGTATGAGGGAGAGTTTAATCGAATTGAAACAATCGATTTAGAGGTGCAAAGTGTAATGGGTCATAGGTGGGTTTTTATACTAGTTTTGGATTCAATTAGCCATTAAAATTGGTCAACACCATAAAGTAAGGTTTTATGATGAATTGACTATTTGACTAAGACTTTGACTATTTGACTAAGACTTTGACTAGGACTTTGACTATTTGACTCAAGGCTTTATTTAAAAAAAAAAAAATCTTGTATGTGAAAAAAAAAGAATTTAGAATCATATTATTATTATTATTATTTATATACATTTATGTATGTATATAAGTTGTGAGTTAGGATAAATAAAGACTTAGGCACATTTGTATAATATTAATGATAAAGGTGTAATAAAAAAAAATATATATATATATAAGGGCTTTTTATGTATTAAAATTTTGGGGAAAATTTTGCGATGTTACAGTCTCCCCTACTTTTAGGAACTTCGTCTCGAAGTTAAAAGAAAAACACCAGGTATACAATTGGTCAACTACCGAAAACCTTGATAAAATTTCTCACTACCTTAACGTACCTGTAAATTCATGATTACGTTCCGGACCGTAATTATCAATTTACCTTACATTAGGGTTTTGCGTCCTTTTATGACTCTACCGATTGTTGAGCAGGTTCGATAGTCTCCACCAGTCGTTGAGCAGGTTGTAGGGCCTCTCCCGACTGTTGGAAAGACATGATGACCTCTACCAATCGTTGAGTAGGTTGTTTGGTAGTCAACTAATTGTTGTACAAGTAAGCAAGTATGATTATAGATATAGCAATTAGTTCACATTCAAACAAGCATGCACTCAGATGTTATGATAATACCTGAATTTATTACTTGAATCAAAGGCGCCATTACATAGAATTGAAAGCAAACAACATTTAAATGGTGGGACTTGCTGTTAAGTAGCTGGAGGGTCTTGATCTCGGTTTAGTTTAGGGCATCGGTTACGGAAGTGATTTGGGTAATGAATGTTCAATAAGATATTGGTTAAATGAAGGACAATGAGGTAATATAAGGAATGTAATCATTTATTCATTTAATTAAAACGAATAAACGAAAACGTTGACTTATCAAAGATTCTAAATTCTAATAACATATGAAGACATGCTTTAGCCTATAAGTGAACACTCATCCCGAGAATTCCCAGGTAGGCATCCGGGTCCCTCGTCTGATTGGGATATATGCGCAATGCCAGCCTAGACAGAAGACTCAGAATACAGGCGTTCACCCTTCCAGATTGCACGTGTTCGTTATTAAAATCTAAAACTTCGACGAGATCTCAAGGTGGTTCAGGCTAAACCTGAGGATTTGTCCTATTAGTCTAAGAGTAGATCTTGTGATGGAGAACAATCTTCTTGTAGGGACTAAAGTAGGGATAAGAAGTAGGATAGAGAATATAAACAAGTAAGGTTGCAAGTAAAAGGAGCAAGTACTGATTAAAATCCTATGGTTATAGACTAGATTATTTTTTTTTTCTAATAACCTAATTCCCTATAACCATGGCTCTGATACCAATCTGTAACACCCCAACCGATGGCGGAAACATCGGGATGCCACGTATTGATGATTGTTCAGTAGCTCATGGTGAATAATAAATTTCATTAAATGGTTTAAATAAATTACATACAATCGTTCTAAGAATTTGTACATCAAATTGAATAAAACTATGCAAATATCTTCAAGCATCAATTCAAATCTTCAAGCAAGTAGAACCTGAAACATGTTAAGTTGAAAAGGTTTTGGGTCAACAAAAGTTGGTGAGAATTACATAGGTTTTTGATAATAGAATAAAATTGTTGTGCAATTCATGTGTCATGTCAATCTAGTCCATATGTGAGAACATACTAGAAATAAATCGAGTGCATAACCAACCCTGATGACTGTTATAATATGATACATACCATACGCTCATGGTCCACTTGAATATGTTATACGATAACAAACACCCACGCTACCTTTGTAGGAGGCACGTATCCGGGTGGGATTGTCAGTCCAATAGATCTATCAATGTATACCGCCGGCTTGTACGGAGTTAATGATTATGCTAGAATGGTGCTTACTCTAATCATGCTCAAGACATAATGCAACATAGAAAACACATAGACACATTGATGATTGAATTGCAATAATGATGTTATAACATGTTTCACCCCAAAAATGGTGATAAATAAAAGGGGCTATGTAAAACTCACCTTAGCAAAATGTTATGTCTCGTGAAAAAAATAGAATAATGTGTTGTGAATGTATGCGAGGCGAATCCCAAAGACTCAACAACGTAGCTAGTCCAAATTGAAGAAAACGAAAAAGAAAGAATATCAAGCTTCCAATTCGCCAATTGCAAGAGCTTATAATCAAAGCTTCAAATGTAGAAGTAATATACTCTAGAAGAAAGGTATGAGGGAGAGTTTAATCGAATTGAAACAATCGATTTAGAGGTGCAAAGTGTAATGGGTCATAGGTGGGTTTTTATACTAGTTTTGGATTCAATTAGCCATTAAAATTGGTCAACACCATAAAGTAAGGTTTTATGATGAATTGACTATTTGACTAAGACTTTGACTATTTGACTAAGACTTTGACTAGGACTTTGACTATTTGACTCAAGGCTTTATTTAAAAAAAAAAAAATCTTGTATGTGAAAAAAAAAAGAATTTAGAATCATATTATTATTATTATTATTTATATACATTTATGTATGTATATAAGTTGTGAGTTAGGATAAATAAAGACTTAGGCACATTTGTATAATATTAATGATAAAGGTGTAATAAAAAAAAATATATATATATATATAAGGGCTTTTTATGTATTAAAATTTTGGGGAAAATTTTGCGATGTTACATGAGATGTTCATCCACATAAGAATTCGTTTGACATGTATGTATCAGGCACGCAGTAATAGGTCTACGAAGCCTACCAGCACATCACACAAATTCAACACACGCCTTATATAACATTTTGGGTTTTTCTGATTTTTAGGGCTTTTTACTTTTTCAATGTTTTTGGTTTTTCTGAAAAACGAAAGACTCCCCCTAAAAATAAAGTGATAAACCGAGGTGGTGATCAGTCTTGTTTCTCTTTTACACCATTAGCTTTTAGCAAAAATTCGAATCTCGATATGTCAAAAGCTTTGGTAAAAAGATCTGCCCGTTGGTAATCAGTTTGGATTTTGACCATGTCAATCAACCCTTAGAGTGATTGTTCATGTCTTTCGTGAGAGCGATGGTAGCTTCATTATCACAATAAATTGGGGTTTTAAGATATTGCAAACCGTAATCTCTCATCTGCTGTTGAATCCATAGAACCTGTGAACAACAACTACAGGCTGCTACGTATTCTGCTTCACAAGTAGATAGAGCGTCTGCTGTCTGCTTCTTACACTGCCAGGTCACGAGCCTGCTCCCAAAGAATTGGCATCCAGCCGTTGTGGGTTTACTGTCTTTGTCACATCCACCAAAATCTGCAGCACTGAAAGCAACAAAGTCAAAATTATCATCATTAGGGTACCAAAGTCCTCTTGACGGACAACCCTTCAGATATCTAGGGATTCGTTTGACGGCTGTTAGATGACTCTGTTCCGGCTTCGATTGGAATCGCGAACATAATGACTAGACGAGATGCAGTCAGCTACATCAACGATCCGATTATGGCTCGATAAGTGAATGGATCAATGAGCTCCCCCTTAGCATCAAATCCAATCCCGTGATTAGGTTGTATCGGGGTATCCATAGGCTTGGAATCTTCCATCTGGATCCGGCTCAAGACTTCAGATACGTATTTCATCTGATGAATGAAAATGCCCGTTGGCAATTGATCCACCTGCAAGCCTAGGAAAAACTGCATTTCTCCCATTGCGCTCATCTCGAACTTCTCCTGCATTATTCTTTCAAATTCTCTGCACAAAAGTGCGTTAGTTGAACCAAAAATAATATCGTCAACATATATCTGAGCGAGAAGCAAGTCACCCTCTATTCTTTTCGTGAACAGGGTGCAGTCGACCAAACCTTGTTTGAATCCTTTAGAAAGTAGGTACGTGCTCAGCTCCTCATACCATTGGCGTGGAGCTTGGTGCAACCCGTAAAGTGCTTTGTTAGGAACGTAAACCTTATTCCGGTGTATAGGATCTTCAAATCCTGGTGGTTGACCAACGTAAACCTCTTCCTTGACCAAATCCTGGTGGTTCACATGCATTTGATACACCTTAAATTTCTTATAGGAAGCAAACGCTAGAAACATTCGGATAGCTTCTATACGTGCCACTGGTGCATAAACTTCATTATAGCCAATTCCCTCAGTTTAACTAAATCCCTGAACGACCAATCGAGCTTTGTTTCGTACGATTACCCCTCTATCATCTTTCTTACACTTAAAAACCTATTTAGTACCAATCTTCTTTCTTCATGGAGGTAAATCTGTAAGTGTCCAAACTCCCAGCTTTCGAAACTGCAACAATTCCTCTTGCATTGCTTCAACCCAAGCATCATCCAATAACGCATCTTTGTATGACCGCGGCTCCACCTGCGAAACATAACAAGCAAAGGACCAATCATTTTGACAACCAGATTTTTGAATTTTAGCATAAAGGGCTAGGGCTCCAATATTATCATGTGAAGTTGCTCGACGAAGTTGTCCTCTAGTCATGACACTGCTTCCGGGGTCACCAATAACTTGCTCAAGTGGATGAATCTGATGGATCCGAGATTTCGGATGATCAGGAACTTGAATTCCAGTTTCAGTAGTTAAATTCTCTGTCGTATCCAAATCATTACCATATTTGATGATGAAGCAACATCTGGATTAGGGTTCACTCGTGGTTCCTCCGTTGCATGATCTAGAATAGTTTCACTGGTGACTTCATCATCATCTTCCTATTCAGATGAATTAAGAGTAGTCAAAGCTTCTTGGAACACTTCCTCTTCATTAGCCAGAACATTGGTATCATTAGAAGCAGCTGGAGGAGTTACAGTGATCGGACGCACCAACGGTGATGTCACTGCGTTTTCACACTCGTAATAAAGTCTTAATACAGCCTGTTCAACCAAGTTATTTAGATTGAATGATTCAAAGAAATCTTTATAATCAAACATCCAATCTGGACCGCTTCCCTGTACGTTCTGAGTATATCGTTGTACTTCAACGTTAGGCCACTCTTCCACCTGTCGAGTTCGGTTGTTGAATACCCGTTTGAGCGGGGCTGCATATCCAACAAAGTATCCCTCTTTAGCTTCCGGTGCAAACTTCTAAGTTGGATTCAACATCGTACAAGGTGCCCCAAACGGTTCTAGATACTCCAAATTCGGCTTTCATCTATTCAACAGTTCATAAGAAGTTTTGCCAAACTTCTTCACTGTTAATACACGATTCAATGTGTAACAAGCTGCGTAAATAGCTTCATTCCAGAACATTACTAGAAGATTCGAATCCGCAAGCATTGTTCGTGCCGTTTCGATTAGAGTCCTGTTTTTCCTTTCAGCAACACCGTTCTGTTGTGGAGTGTACGGAGCACTATATTCATGATGAATTCCTTTGTCTTCACAAAGTGCATCCATTTGGGAATTCTTAAACTCCGTTCCGTTGTCACTACGAATTCTTTTGATCTTCAATCCATAAACATTCTCCAAACGGGTGAGCGGAACCTTCAAATTATTAAACGTGTCCCTTTTGTGTTGCAAGCACATCACCCACGAAAATCTAGAGTAATCATCAGTAACCACAATACAGTAAAGTTCTCCAGCATGACTATTACGCTTGACAGGTCCGAAAAGGTCCATATG
The DNA here is from genome assembly GCA_028751855.1 of Ambrosia trifida. Taxonomy (NCBI): domain Eukaryota; kingdom Viridiplantae; phylum Streptophyta; class Magnoliopsida; order Asterales; family Asteraceae; genus Ambrosia; species Ambrosia trifida. The sequence goes on along the minus strand of CM054131.1, from coordinate 77,091,456 downwards.
CTAACGATCAAGTGGCATCTCTACAGAATTTACTTTCTTTGGTTTGTGAGACTATTTGTGCTGTTTGCCCTTTTTGCAACTCATGCATTTATCGTTGAGATGAAAATGCTTCACATTAACCCCTTCTACAAGCCCGTTCTTCACCAAATGATTCATTTTTCTGAGGTGAATATGTCCCATCCTCATTGCCACATAATCGATTCTTTTTCTGTAGCCTTGGATAGAAAACATATAACTTGGCCCTGGATTGTCATCGCCTTGCTCATATCAAGAATGTACAAGTCATCGCCTTAACAGATTATAATCAATCTGCTTCACGTAAGAAATCCTCTCAAAACTTACAATCCCATTGCTTACACTTCCTTCCATCGTGATATAACAACCTTTATTTCCCACAAACGCTACATACCCTCCATTCACGTTCTTGATGTCAAATAATAGCGTTAAGTCTCTAGTCATGTTCCCAGAAGCTCCACTGTCGACAATCCAAAGACTGCTAACAGGGCCAGCTGGAGCTCCTTGCACCAAATAAAGAAATGATTAGATCTTTCGGGGGACCCAAGCCTTCATGGTCTTGGGTCTTTGAACATTAAGCTTCAAAGAATCTTTTTCAACAACTTTAGGTTTAGAATCGATCTTTTTCTGATCGTTTAAACCTTCATCATCTGTAACTTTAACGCTAGCACTTGAAGTAGAAGCACCCGGATATTCGACTGGTGACCAATATTGTTCTGAACGTTTAAGTATCCTGATCTGAGACTTTTGTGTCACAGCAGGTTTCTTAGTGTTTTTCGCAAAAGAAACTTTCTTGGTTACCTTCTCTGATTTAGCATATTTAGGTCCAACTTGTGACTTAACAGCAGGTTTAAGAACAACCCTTTGTTAGTCATTAGTTGAGTTCACCATTGGTTTCTTTAGGTGTTTCTCCATAGCAATCTGGTTTCGATGATCATAGACAAACTGACGACTATCCCTCTTTGGAAAATAGCGACTTTGATTATAAAATGGTGGTCTTTGAGAGATAAAGTGTCGTTATGGATATCTATGATTATCGATTGGACTTTGATAAAGTTGCTTGTGCTCAACTTCGTGCCTTTTGTGTCGCACATACGGACAATGAGAAAGTAAATGCCCTCTCTCCCAGCATTTGTAACACGCACGGTACTCTTCAAATACATTTTTAGCTCCCGGCTTAGCATATGAAGTGATCAGAAGTAGATCATCAACACATCTACGTATTAAACTCATTGGAACTGGATCCATTGAGTAAGCCGACTCAAAAAATGCATTCGCCTTTTCTTTAGGCTTGATGAATTCAGTGACATGAACTTTTGGTTCTTTGGGAGTATCACAATGCAATTTCTTCAAAAGTTCTGGAGGAAAGTCATTGGTCCTTTCGTGTTTAGCAAACCAGATTGTACTTTCCTGCCAGATTTTGCCAATCTTTGAATAATTTGCAATTTTTATAGGATACTCTTCGTCAGAGATGATCTTATTGGATCCTTCCATCCGATAGAAAACTTTGACGGGCTTGTCAACTGAATCATTTTTCTCAATCTTTTTCACATTCTGGTTAACTGATTGATTCTTTCTGTGTGCATTAGCCTAAGGATGAGAAAACTGAGAAGGTGACACTGGTTCATTAGTGATGATGTGATTTTCCAAAGGAATATCACCACCTTCTTTCGGTTTCTCATTTTCAGTGTCTGAATCATTAGTCACTGGAACCACCCCCTCAACATTCACTCTGAGTATCGGTCTCACATCAGAATGTGGATCTCTAATACTTGAAGTATTAGATTCATTTTCTGATGTGGAGTCCGATTTAACTGAACTCTCTGGTGTTACCGTGTTGAAGTTATGATTCTCAAACAACACTGGAGAAGGAACAGATTTGTAGTTAACATTACCGGACTGTGATGGTTCTTCAATGATGTGGTCAACAACATAAGCTATGTGTTTATAGCTCTCTAACTTCTTATTGACCTTCTCATACCATTGGCGTGGAGCTTGGTGCAACCCGTAAAGTGCTTTGTTAAGAACGTAAACCTTATCCTGGTGTATAGGATCTTCAAATCCTGGTGGTTGACCAACGTAAATCTCTTCCTTGACCACACCGTACAGAAACGCGCTCTTCACATGCATTTGATACACCTTAAATTTCTTATAGGAAGCAAACGCTAGAAACATTCGGATAGCTTCTATACGTGCCACTGGTGCATAAACTTCATTATAGTCGATTCCCTTAGTTTGACTAAATCCCTGAACGACCAATCGAGCTTTGTTTCGTACGATTACCCCTCTATCATATTTCTTACACTTAAAAACCCATTTAGTACCAATCTTCTTTCTTCATGGAGGTAAATCTGTAAGTGTCCAAACTCCCCGCTTCTGAAACTGCAACAATTCCTCTTGCATTGCTTCAACCCAAGCATCATCCAATAAAGCATCTTTGTATGACCGCGGCTCCACCTGCGAAACATAACACGCAAAGGACCAATCATTTTGACAACCAGATTTTTGAATTTTAGCATAAAGGGCTAGGGCTCCAAAATTATCATGTGAAGTTGCTCGACGAAGTTGTCCTCTAGTCATGACACTGCTTCCCGGGTCACCAATAACTTGCTCAAGTGGATGAATGTGATGGATCCGAGATTTCGGATGATCAGGAACTTGAATTCCAGTTTCAGTAGTTAAATTCTCTGTTGTATCCAAATAATTACCATATTTGATGATGAAGCAACATCTGGATTAGGGTTCACTCGTGGTTCCTCCGTTGCATGATCTAGAATAGTTTCACTAGTGACTTCATCATCATCTTCCTATTCAGATGAATTAAGAGTAGTCAAAGCTTCTTGGAACACTTCCTCTTCATTTGAAAGAACATTGGTATCATTAGAAGCTGCTAGAGGAGTTACGGTGATCGGACGCACCAACGGTGATGTCACTGCGTTTTCACACTCGTAATAAAGTCTTAATACAGCCTGTTCAACCAAGTTATTTAGATTGAATGATTCAAAGAAATCTTTATAATCAAACATCCAATCTGTTAATACACGATTCAATGTGTAACAAGCTGCGTAAATAACTTCATTCCAGAACATTACTAGAAGATTCGAATCCGCAAGCATTGTTCGTGCCGTTTCGATTAGAGTCCTGTTTTTCCTTTCAGCAACACCGTTCTGTTGTGGAGTGTACGGAGCACTATATTCATGATGAATTCCTTTGTCTTCACAAAGTGCATCCATTTGGGAATTCTTAAACTCCGTCCCGTTGTCACTACGAATTCTTTTGATCTTCAATCCGTAAACATTCTCCAAACGGGTGAGCAGAACCTTCAAATTATTAAACGTGTCGCTTTTGTGTTGCAAGCACTATCACCCACGAAAATCTAGAGTAATCATCAGTAACCACAATACAGTAAAGTTCTCCAGCATGACTATTACGCTTGACATGTCCGAAAAGGTCCATATGCTAACGATCAAGTGGCATATCTACAGAATTTACTTTCTTTGGTTTGTGAGGCTATTTGTGCTGTTTGCCCTTTTTGCAACTCATGCATTTATCGTTGAGATGAAAATGCTTCACGGGTTGGGCCACCTATCCCTAGACTTACCTGGACCAAACCTGATATGTGGATGTGGCATGTGATTCTGGTCCATGTAACTGCGAGCCTTCTCCCGTGGTGGTGGCCATGGTGGCAGTGTAATAGCCAATGCCTGCACGGGCCGGCTGTGGTGTTCTTCTTCTTCCACCACTGCTTCTTTCTCATCTTCCTTGTTTGGTGATTCCTGAATTTCCACAGTTAGGCATCCTCTCAATAATGCCTCTAAGACATCGAGGTAACCTACTGGGTCAAAATCTTTCCCCACTTCTAGAGCTGACAAATCAACCAACTCGTCACCAAATTCTGCTTCCCAATCAGCTGCTTCTTCAAGCAGGTCAGTGGTGTCTTCCTCTTCCACCACTTCTTCCTCAAACAGCCAGCCTGTGGATTCTGAAAAATCCATATCTTCCTCAGCCTCCCCTATCTTCTCCATCATGGTTTTCCTGTACACGTCCCATGCTATCCTTTCTATGTCCTCATTATCACTCCAGACATCTTCCTCCCAAGGATATGCTGCTGAACTAGAGATCTGGCAAGGCTGCTCATCCTGCTGAACCAAAGGTGGGACTAAGGCGTCCATTATGGTCTCTGGCTCTAACCCTGAATCCATCTCGTCTGGGTCATCATTTGTGAAATAAAGCTGCTGAACTGGAGGTGGGACTTCAACGTCCATTATGGTCTTCAGTTCATCCACCTGAGCCTCTAGCCTCTTAAGTGCCGCATCTTGTTCCCTCAAATAGTCGGTGCGCTTGGATAGCAAAGAATCCACATCCTCGAGCATGAGCTGTTGTTTAGCAAGGAAGGCGGCAAAATCGGGTCTAGTGTGAGATGAGACATCCCGATAATCAGGGTGTGGATACAAATGTTGGCTAGGTGGATACTATGACGAGCTACCACCATGCCTTTCCGCATACATCTCAGCTTGTAGACGACCAGGCCGACTTTTTATTCTATCTAGTGACTCAGATGTTGCAGGGTTAAACCACCAGTTAGCCTGTGAGTATGAAGGCTGGTATGACTGATATGGCTGCGGCTGCAAATACTTGTTAGAATAATAATCCGTGGAATACCCCGATGAATATGAATGAGGGCATCTTATGGTAAAGTGGGGTCCTCCGCAGATCTCGCACATGATAAAAAAAATTATATATTACAAATAAAAAAATAAAAAAAAAATAATAAGAAATAAAAAAAATAAAAGTAAAAATTATTCACAAAATAGTAGACCAGAAACGGATCGGATAATTCTCAAGAGTGCCAATTGCGTCCCCGGCAACGGCGCCAAAAACTTGATGTGTGTAAATGTATATATAAAAATAACACAAGCTTTAATTAAAACGACTCACTTAAAAACTACACACGCACGGCAAGTGTACCGGTCGCAAAGCAGTAAACAGATAAGACCGAGTATCGAACCCAAAGACGCGAATGCAACTCTAGATCACAACCTATACCGAATACTAGCCTAAATAAATATATACTTAAATGGGGGTATTTTAAACTACTAATTATAAACTTAATTAAACTAAATAGATTAAACTTAACTTAACTCGGCAACTAATACGAACTTAAGGAACTGGAGAAATCAGATGGGAAGAAGGCTGGTAACCTGAGTAGAATCCCTAGACTCTGGTTATAAAAGCTGACCTATGTAATCCGGTTGGAGACCCTGTTCTCATCTAACAAACCTCCTGTCAAGGATAGTCGACTAGACTCAAGGCGGGACAAGTGTTGAGATGCTAAAATGAAAGTGGATCGCCCCAGCGAATCCAAATCCCACAGTAATCCTTTAGTCAACCACTCTTGGATCGAAAACTCCCAAACTGCGAAGCAGACTTAACTAATACGAATGAAATCCTAGGAAAACTCTAAACACGAATAAGTCACCGGTCTCGCCCCAGCGATAACCAAACTACCAAACAATGCCTAGTTAGTCAACCTAGCAATCCTGAATTATATTCCTAACCTTCGGGAAGGGATTGCACACCTTAGCTAATTGACTTTAAAAACCTGTTAAACTTGTGCTATTCCTAACTGCAAGAACTAGCTTGACAACAAAAGTTAATCAAACTAGAATGATTTCTAGATCTAGGGAATATTCCTATGTGCCTAGAACATCAAAACCAACAAACAAGTAATCAAATCAAAAAGCGCCAGCACACAAATATTCAAAATCAAACATAAAAATTAAATCATGTAACCCAACACATCCAAAACGGAAAACAAAGTCTTTAATTAAAACCAAAATCTAGTTCATCATCCTAAGCCACCAACAAAAGGTTTAGCTCACACTACGCCAAAATATGCCTACGGCCACACAAAAAAAGTGTGACCATATGCCTTTCGTCACACTTTTTTTTTCCAGCTCAAGTGTGACCATAGGTCGAGTCATCGTAGGTATCATACGGCCACATTCACATTTAGTGGCCGTAGCACTTAAAAAGTGTGGCTAGAGGATACCAATATTTCTTTTTGAAATCAAGCACTCTGTCTATTAAATGTGACTAAAAGGTAGTAACGGCCACATGAAATTACTATAAGTGTGGCCATTTTAGTTATATAGTCACTAAAAGTTTTGTTTTAGCCACATCAATTAAAAAAATATGTGGCAAAATGATTGTTTTAATAAGTTTTCCATCTATTAACTGTGGCTAAAGGGTAGGAATGACAACATGAATTCACTATAAGTGTAACCATTTCTATTATATAGTCACATGAATTTATTGTAAGTGTGGCCAAAAACTATATATAGACACACGAAACAATTTTGTAATTATATGTGTAACTATATTCTAACTTTCGGTTACACATATTTTTTTTCCTATGACATTTGCTATTATTGTGTCACATAAAAAAAAGTAAGAATGGTGTAGCTATTGCCTAACTTTGGTGACACATAATCCATTTTTTCCATGGCATTCGGTATCATTCCGTCACACAAAAAAAACAAATGGAGGATAGTGTGACTAATGATTATATAAAGCCACTAGAAATATTGTAATATTATTTGTGGCTATTATCCAACATTTGGTCACACGTATTTCATTTTACCCATGTCAATTGCTATCATTCCGCCACACAAAAATAAACAAAATTAAGATTGTGTGGCTACTGGTTATGTAAAGCGACATAAAATTTACAATCGTTAGTATATAGCTATTGTTTAACCTTTGGTCACACATATTTTCTATGATTCTATGCGGCCATTATATGTAATTAGCCTATTTTCATTTTTTTGTTAAACAATTAAACACACCATTAAAAATGAGAAAACCAAATGATATTATAATAATAATAAACCAAATTCCATACATAAGTTTCAAGCTTAAATACTAAAAATCTAATTCCCAGCTGGTTTTCGTCTTCTTGTTCTTTGCCTGCAGTTTTTGTAATCTATCTAGAGTTGTAAAACACTTCCTTTGCTTCTTAGCGAACTTAGTTGTGGTGTTTTGTGTTTGATTGGATTGTGAATCTGGTATCTGGAGAACCAAAAACAAAAAAACATATGTGAAAATTCCTAATTTACTTGTACTTAATTATTAAAGATTAATTAAGAAACAAACTTTCTCGTCAAATTTGACAAGGTATTTTGGCCAAGGAACAAAAGAACCTAATGATTCGCCAACTGTTTTTAACGCCCCTGTTTGAATTGGTAAATATGTTGCCTCCTTTATAACTTCATCAATAGAAACTCTATACCAATCATCATGTAATGGAACTCCATGAATGGTTTGATTTTCCATTGAATAGTAAATTGTACCATATGACATGCGGTTGGTCACATAACAAGAATACATAACACACTTAAACGTCTACAAAAAATGTCATATTAACATAATAAAGTTAAAGTCAATATATATTTGCATTTTGCACAATACATACATGTGGGACATTTTCTTGAGATTCCAAATATGATGGCGTTTCAAGAAGTGGAGTCTCAGGCATAGATGAAATACATTTTTTTTCTAGTTTTCACACTTCCCTAAAAAATCCAATTAATGACGTATGGAAAATTAGCAACCACGTGGAAAATTAAGAAAAGAAAATTGTCAAATACATACCATTGTTAGCTTTTCTTGTTGCACCGCTTTAGATATGTTACTCTAAGAAGTAACTTTTGTTTGCACAACTTTACATTATGCATTAGATGTGGTAGCCTTAGTATTGTCCTTAAATCCCGGATTGTTGTCCATACAATTGACCTAGAATCCAATTAATTAGGTTATGTCACCTCTATGAAGTTTTTGCTGAGAGACGCGCTTTAATAGTAAGTTTATAATAAAGCATTATATACCTTCGGAGCCTTATGCAGCTTCATGTTTGCTTCCTCGGGAGTTTACTAACCATTCTTTGAGTTGCAACTTAAACAAGCAGTAACCTGTTAAATCACAGTAGCACTTGGTTAAAATCCATGTTAGAGAGAAAATTAACATAAACACAATATAGATGTGTTACATCCATAGTAGTCAAAATTGCTCAAGCATAGAAATTCAATGTTTATTTTCCAAGCCTACCATTTATTGTTTATTTTTCCTATTATTGCGTCTTTCTTGTCTCGACTTGTGCTTTTCTGCACCTTGTGCCTAGGTGACAATGTGACATGCAAGCTGTTTGAACCTTGCGACTTTGACTGCTATGGTTATAATTTGCACCCATGATTTCTAAGTGTTTATTTGTGGAACTATCACTCCAACCTAATATTTCTATATTGCTCTCTTCATATCAATCAGTCTTGAAACACAATTGTTTCTGATGTTAATTGACTAAAAGAATCTCCATAACTTTGATTTATAATAATTAACTAGGATTTGACCTGTTCTCGCGTTGCAGCGAGAGAAACGTTTACACAGATAGTAGCCAATAAAAGTCACCAGATGTTGTTTGTGTTGTTGCTTTAGTCGTTGCGCGTAAAAATGGCCTTCCCTTGTCTTTATCCGGATAGGCAATTGATGGTATCAATACGCCATGTACAATCCTGCACAGATCATGAGTAGAATATAGCTAAGACGCATCTCAAATTGTTCTTACACTGAACGTTTAAGAACAATAAAAAATAGTACTGTTTTTTCAAGATAAAACAAAAGCAATAATACATAACCTTAATCTCCACACACACACACACACGATTGTTTTACTTTGCTATTGTGGCACATAGGATTCAGCAAACCTTTGCAACATGATAACATTAAGAATCAGTAGAAGCATGAAGTCAACCTCTCGGCGAGCTGGCGACTCAACCATTCTACATGGCATAAGTGCATAACATTGTCCAGGAAAAATATGAGCCAACTTCAAACACTTTTAAGTTCACACATATGCATACCTTGTATTCTGAATGTCTTTTTCATGCTTTGGGAAGCACTTGTTATGATTGATTGACATGCTTTGGGAAACTTTTTGAGGAGCCTTTAATATCATGTTAAGCAATGAAAAAAAAATCAAAATAATCATTATTGAAATCAATTGCTTGGATGTTAACAAAGTATGATAAAGCAAATAAATTAGCTAACTTGCCGAAGACGCGCCAATTGGTTACAACATGAAACTGCCATTCAAGCACCTTCAACAAACTATCTGATCGTAACATCAACGGTACACTAATGCAGCTGCGGAATAAAAAATATAAAAGTCAAATAGTATTTTTGTAAGATATAAAATATTGACATCAGTTAGGGAAACTTTTTACAGATGCATTCCGGACAGACCTTATGTTAGTGTCGGCCAACAATTCGCCTAGCACCACAAAGACAAATGCAAGCACAAACAATACGACAAAACAACGGATAAACAATGAACAAATCCATATGCACTACCCAATCAAATCAGTGACAAAAATGTCATCGCAATTGACAGGGGCAATACAGATACCAATCGTTGGCCACTAACAAAGCATGCAAACAACCAGCCAACCATAACAACCACAACAATAACAAATCGTCGCCCGCCAACAGAGCATACAAACAATCAGCATACACCAATCCAATTATAACGGGCACAACAAAGGCTCGGAAAAAGGGCGCGACAATCGGTTGCAATGCGAAGGGGCCATCGCAATCGGCACGCCCAACATGACATGTCATAGTAAGCCCAGACTACATTAACAACCACACACCAGCCGTTGGGAAACCACGGTCACCAACAAAGCCAAAACCACATCTCAACAGTGGCCACCAACCATATTCAGTAACTAAAAAAAAGGAGAAAATTAGCAACGTCAAGCAACAACCAAACGAATACAAACATCTCATACTGATCCATTTTAGACTCCATCACTCCTAGATCCAATGCTCTAATAATATAAATCTCTCTCAAATCAAAGTAATCGATATTAGCCTCACATGACTATTGTTTTCAATAAACTTTGCAGAAAAAGAATAATATTTTCCCTAATTAAGCGTATCATATGATGGGTGTTGTAACAAGATGTCTAATTGAGCCGATCAAGGGTAATGAATGAAGGTGCTGGAACAAAGTAAGTGATTGATATTCGATGAGATTGGGATTTTGGTGAAGAGAACAAACAGAGGGTTACTTGGGAATTGGGATGATGGGTTGGGAGAGTTGGGTTTTTTGCTTTTGATTTTGGGATTTTTTTTGGGTGGGTTAATCGAGTATGGGCGGGATATACGGGAGGGGATTCAAATTTTAGGGAAAAAAAAGCATGACACACAACTTTTGATACTCTATTCTTTTTTATCTATTGAGATAAAATTACTAACCTACAAAAAAACCATAATAAATTTATCATATTTCACAAAATAAATGACATTTTTACGCAGGCTTTTTAATGTCATAAAAGGGAGTATGTGTAGGGGTGCAAACGGGTCGAGCCGAGCTCGAGATCGACCAGGCTTGAGCTCGAGCTCAATTGACTTATAAGAGCTCGATTCGAGCTTTGTTTTCAAAGCTCGATTCGAGCTTTGTTTTCAAAGCTCGAGCTCAATTGACTTATAAGAGCTCGATTTGAGCTTTGTTTTCAAAGCTCGATTCGAGCTTTGTTTTCAAAGCTCGAGCTCGGGGCTCGTTTACTAAACAACTTTAAATGAGTGGTAAATATTATTAAATATTAAAAAAAACTAATATTACACTAGGTTCGACGAGCCTAACAAGCTTCACATGTTAGGCACGAGCTCGGGCTCGACAAATAAACGAGTTTTGTTTTAGTCTCAAGCTCGGCTCAAGCTCGATAAGACTCGGCTCATTTTGAAATTTTTACCGAGCCGAGCTCAAGTAGCTCGCGAGCAGCTCGGCTCGTTTGCACCCCTAAGTACGTGTCATTGAAAGGGGGTCGATTAGGCTGGACATAAGGGCAGGGATGGAAGGGTAAGAAGAGAAATGGCATGGCAATAATGGAATGAAATGTTAGGTTTTAACTAATATCAAAAGATAAAATTACACTAATAATCTTGTAAGTGTGTTAATATACCTCTAGGTGCCTAATTTAGCTCTATCAATTAAGCTTTATTAAGTTGTATATGTACCTACAAAACTTGTACCCATAATAAAATTACAATCTTAGCCATCACTCTTCCTTAATAGGATAATATATATATATATATATATATATATATATATTTAAAAAAATCCAAATAGAAAAAATGAATTACCCTGCATGTCGTCTTGATTTATTATTTCCATTTGCGATCCATTAAGGCCACTATGGTCCATTAAGACATGTATAATATATTATTGTCCTTTGTGATTCTTTAAGGCCTAATATAGTCCATTAAGACATTTATTACATACTATTGTCCAATGTGATACATTAAGGCCCATTAAGACATATATAATCCACTATTGTCCATTCTGATCCATTAAGACCCAATATGGCCCATTAAGACATATACAATTCACTATTGTCCATTATGATCCATTAAGGCCCAATATGATCCATTAAGACATGTATGGTCTACTATTGTACATTGTGATTCATTAAGGCCCAATATGGCCCATTAAGACATATATAATCAACTATTGTCCATTCTGATCCATTAAGGCCCAATATGGCCCATTAAGACATATATGATCTACTATTATCCATTGTGATACATTAAGGCCCAATATGGTCCATTAAGACATGTATGATTTACTATTTTCCATTGTGATACATTAAAGACCAATACGATCCATTAAGACATGTATTATCTACTATTGTCCATTTTGGTCCTTTAAGGCCTAATACGGTCCATCAAGACATACATGATTTACTATTGTTCATTGTGGCCCATTAAGTCCCAAACATAGTTGCAAAAGTCGTCCGAGTTGACCGATTACTCGCCGAGTACTCACTACAGGGTGGGTCACCGAGTATAGCCGAGTTGGCCGAATACACCAAGTACTCCCCGCATAGGCCGATTCAACCCCCGAGTACTCGCCGGACTAGGCCGAGTACTCGCAACTCCCCAGCCGGCCGAGTATGTAGCGCCTAGCGAGTTCTGCAACCATGGTCCCAAATGGCCAAATAAAACATATATGATCTATTTTTTTTTCATTATGATCCGTTAAGCCTAATATGGTCCATTAAGACATGTGTTATCTACTATTGTCCATTGTGATCCATTAAGGCCAGTTTGGTGCATTAAGACATGTATTATCTACAATTGTCCATTGTGATCCACAAAGACCCAAAATGATCTATTAAGACACTATGATTCGTTAAGGCCCAATTTAGCCCATTAAGGCATATATGCTATACTATTGTCCACTATGATCCATTAATGCCCAATATGGCCCATAATGACATATATGATCTATTAATGTCCATTGTGATCCATAAAGGCCCAATATGGTTCATTATGACATATATGATCGACTAGTGTCCATTGCGATCCATTAAGGCCAAATATGGTCTATTAAGACATGTACGACCATTTTTGGTATCGGTACCCGTTTTTTGCGTTCTCGACAGCGGTACTTTTGGTAGCGGTACTAGTTCAATACAATCCGATATTTTGGGTTGATTTACCTTCAAATACTTATATCATAATATTCTACTTGTACTAGTACCTATTTCTTCCATTTTCAGGACCGGTACTTCCATTACCGGTACCGGTTCGGTTCCAAGGTCATCTATACTCATTACAACGCAATAAGCCTTTAGTACATTCATGACATGATGAAACACATAAACTTCAAAATTGACGCATTTATTATGTATATTCTTACCTAAATTAGTTACAAAGACAAATATATAAAAGTTTGAAAAGAAATTACTAAATTGATAAAATGAAATTTTACAATTTTATATTTTTTGTATATTTATACTAAATAATGTAATTTTTTTTCATGAGAGTAGCATTTGAGAAAGAATTTTTAGGATTAAATATTTTGGGGGGAGTTTTTGGAGGGAAATTAAAATTTTGTAATTTTAAGAGGATGAAGTATTTTGAGGGAGTTTTTGAAGGGATATTGAAATTTTGTAATTTTAAGAGAGAAATATTTTAAAAAGGAAGTTGTAGTATGTATAGTTACATTAGATTTTGTAATTATAAGTGTCACTATTGTTTTACCTTTGGCCATACATATTTTTTCATGACATTAGTTATTATTACGTCACAAAAAAAAAAACTAAGTGAAGATGTCGTGGCTAATAGTTATATAAAGCCACATGAAATTTTACAATTTTAACTATGATTATTGTCTAAACTTTGGTTACACATATTTTTAAATAACGTTTGCTATCATTTCGTCACATGAAAATAAACAATGATATTAGTGTGGGTAATACTTAAAGACACATGATTTTTTTTTTTTTTTTTGTAACTTTATTTGTGACTATTGTCTAACTTTGGTCCCATATATTTTTCCATGACATATATTATCATTCCGTCATACGAAAATTAATAAAGGGTCGATGGTGTGATGAATGTTTATGTAAAGCCACATGAAATTTTTTAATTTTAAGTGTTGCTATTGATTAGTCTCTGGTCACAGAACAATATATATGGCCATATATGTATTAGCTTTTAGCCATACATCAAAAATATATTGTGGCTGTAAATCACATTTGGCCACACTTTTCTAGTGTGGCTACTAAATGTCACAATTTTTTCTTGAAGTGTGGCTAAAGGATTCAAGAAGTTATTGTTTTTTGTCACATGAAATAAATATTGATGCCTTAGATCACAATTGGCCACACTTTTTTTATTGTGACTAATAAATGTCACATTTTTTCCTTAAGTGTGGCTGAAGGTTTTGAGCTATTATACAATGGTCACATGAATACATAAGATGTGTGGCGAAAGGTGAGCTGGAAGTTTTTCAAATGTTAGAAATGACCTTTAGCCACACATTCAATCAAAAGTGTGGCATGGCGATTTTAGGAAATGTGTGGCTAAAGCCACATTTTGGCGTAGTGTCATAATATTTATAAACATCACAAAATAAATAAAAATAGTGTTGATCATGTCTATAAAAAAATATAAACGAAAACTAAACCAAACCCGGAGTTCTTTGAATATTAATCTTTAACGTGCCCGGGACCTTCTCTTCTCCAAAGCTCCTTTAGTCGATCACGGCTTCTTGGTCCTTCGTCTGAATGTGCGAATGAATGTTTCTTCGTGGCTGTTGTTGTTCTCCCATTAAATGTTGATGTCCACTTAATATTAAATTCTTGTTTTTGTTTGACTAGGGCCGAGCCCAACTGCCCAAGTCAATTTGTTTTGTTTATTTTATTATTATTATTATTATTATTATTATTATTATTATTATTATTATTATTATTATTTATAACATTTTAGCTCCGTGCTCTTAACTCGGGTGTTTTTGGCTCGACCAAAATTTCTCGTTTACGCTCCAGCGTCATGAACACATGCTCTCTAGTGTTCGTGTCTCAATTAAAATTCCTTCGTTTTGAGCTCATTCTCCACGAACACCTGTAAAATAATAAATTAATAAATAAGTACTAAAAACTATACAATGATAAAAATAGGCCAACAAACGAATACACGCCTAAAACTACTAAAAACTATATACAAAAGACTCAATTATAACTCAAAATACATAGGAGAATATATGTGTTTTACGACACATCAAACATCCCCACACTTGACTCTTTTTCGTTCCTGAAAAAGAATTATGCTATGGAATCACAATCAAATAATCTGGCCTCAAAATATAGGTTACCTTAATTTTAAAAATCTAATCACGTGACAACTGCGATTGCAGGTATACTTGTCCTCTTAAACCCAACCGCCGGTTTCTAAGCCCCTTATCATGTTAGTTTAATTTTTAGTTCATTTAGTCTACCTAGGGTCTCACACTAAAGAAGCCACAGTTTCACCTAATCCCGCCTCAAGCTTATGAAACAAAAGGAACAATCAATTGACTATTCCTAACCGTTTTATGTAGAAAACCGAGAGAATTTAAAATCATTTTTTTTTCATCTCAGCATACTTAACTCAGAGGGTGTGACCAATCCAAGTGACTATCCCAGTGGCCAGGCACCTTAAGCTTCAGCATTTTCGCTTTGATTTCTATTTAATTCATGAGCTTTTTTAGATATTTATTTTCAGACAATCCTAGAGGGAGTCGAGTCCGGAGTCACTATCCCTAGAAACGACACCATTGGCCTTACCCTTATTTTATATCCAGCTCTTTTTCTTCAACTTTTGATTAGAAATTCTAACGGTTTTAAACTTATAACGGCATTTCTTATACTATTATTGGCGGTTTCAGCTTCCCCATTTTTTCCTAGATGAGAACCCACAAGGTATCCTAATATATTTAGGTTTATTAGCTCAAAGGAAACTTTTCTACCGGCTGGGCCTACCCACACATCCCAAGTTCACACGCTTTCGATTATTTATTCTTTTAATACATATAGTATTTGAAAAACAGACACTTGATTTTATCTATCATTTCCCATATTTTATAATGCAAACTTCAAAATAAAGGACATTTTTTTTAATTTTTTTTTAATTTTTTTTTCAGTAAAGACTCAAACTATACAAACACGCAGTTCCTATCCCCACACTTAAAATTGCACATTGTCCTCAATGTGTAGCGACAAGGAACTAAAAATAAAGTAGAATAAAAAAAAATTAAAAAGTAAAGTGGAACAGACTCCCCTGGTAATACTCTTCCTTCATGACCTCCTTGACTTGGTCCCATGTCATAGCAAGAGCAACTTCGGCCCCACGAGTACGCTTTTCTTCATTCCACCAAGTGAGTGCTCGTTTATGGAGTACACTCATGGCGTACCGAACCTTGAAGTTGTCGGGGCACTCACTGTTGATGAAGGTATTCTCAATACCCTCAAACCATTGGAGGAGTCCTGTAGCTCCTTCTTCACCACTAAACTTTGGAGGGTTACAAGAGTTGAAATGCTTAAGGGTGCAGGCTTGGGGTCCATTTCCATTGCCATTGCCGTTCCCGTTCCCGTTGTTGTGACCATTCCCGTTGCCGTTCATTTGGATGACCTGAGCGAGTAAATTGGGAACCAGAGTTGCGATTTGCTGCGCCATTTGTTGAGAAATGATCGCAGCCAATTGAGCATCGATACCATTGTTGTTGTGGTTAGGAACTTGGTCATGGTTATGGTTGTCACCACCTTCTTCGTGGTTTTCACCATTGCTGTTGCGAGTGCTGCGACGTGGAGGCATGATCTGTAATAGACACAATGAAATTAATGAGATTATAAGGAATGTAATCATTTATTCATTAATTAAAACGAATAAACGAAAACGTTGACTTATCAAAGATTCTAAATTCTAATAACATATGAAGACGTGCTTTAGCCTATAAGTGAACACTCATCCCGAGAATTCCCAGGTAGGCATCCGGGTCCCTCGTCTGATTGGGATATATGCGCAATGCCAGCCTAGACAGAAGACTCAGAATACAGGCGTTCACCCTTCCAGATTGCACGTGTTCGTTGTTAAAATCCAAATCTTCGACGAGATCTCAAGGTGGTTCAGGTTAAACCTGAGGATTTTGCCTTATTAGTCTAAGAGTGATTCTAGTGATGTAGAGCATCTTCTTGTAAGGATGATAGTAGGGATAAGAAGTAGGAGGAAGATAGAGATTAACATGTGAAGAAGCAAGTACTGGTTAAATCCTATGGTTATAGACTAGATTATTTTTCTAATAACCTAATTCCCTATAACCATGGCTCTGATACCAATCTGTAACACCCCAACCGATGGCGGAAACATCGGGGTGCCACGTATTGATGATTGTTCAGTAGCTCATGGAGAATAATAAGTTTCATTAATTGATTTAAATACAATTGTTCTACAAGAATTCGTACATCAAATTGAATAAACTATGCACATATCTTCAAGCAATTCTTCAAGCAAGTAGGACCTGAAACATGTTAAGTTGAAAATGTTTGGGTCAACAAAAGTTGGTGAGAATTACATAGGTTTTTGAGAAATAGTTGATAACAATAGTTTGTACAACACTCAGGGTTGTATGATGATAGAGTATGATACCGACATGTAGCAATGCGTCTTTGTACAACCAAACCTTGTGTCGACTGATGACTAACTCGCAAGTTAGTTAAATGTTATTACTGTTATCGATCATCCCTGAGTCTACGTGGGGGATGGGTTTGTCAGACCTATAGCGCTATAATCTAAACAGGCGGCTTGATCATTGTTAATGATTATACTGTGTCTTTTTGTTACAGTCAAATGATAGAATGATGATGTACTTGAATCACAAGTAAATATGAGTAAATGATAGTATAAAATGTTTAAACATGTTTCACCCCAAAAATAGTGAAAATAGAGAAAAGGGGCTATGTAAACTCACCTTGGTAAAATGTTATCCCTTGAAAAATAGTGTGTTGCCCAAATATGTCAAGTATCACCCTATAAGGTAATAAATATGTCTAAGTCTATCAAGTCTATAGATGTATAAGTTCCTAGGGCTTCGAATTGGGGATAATTGCTTGTTTGATTAATATGAAAATTGTTTAGTAAATGAGAGAATATTAGTAAATAAATACCCAAAAATCTTTTCATGAAATTTAAATTTAGGATGATCACAATAATGTGTTTGAAGTACAAAAATAATTTTTATAAAATTATTTTCTTTAAAATAGATTTTTAAATCTATTTATTACAAATTGCCAAAATCTAACTTTAATTTTCAAAAATACAAAAATTAAAGAATTATTATATTAAAAATCATATTTCTGTTCTAAATATTTAAAAATAAATTGTATAAAATTTTGGTGCAAAAATAATAAAAATTGGATTTATTATGATTTAATTACGATTAAAACTAACAAAAATTGATTAAAAAATATAAAATAAATGATTTTTCTGAATTAAAAATTATTTCAGTAAAGTTTAACATTGTATAAACATGGAATAATTTTTGTAGAATTTAATAAAGTTGTTTTGATATTTTAATGGATTTTTATAAATATAATAGTATAAAATTGATTTAATTATTATAAATATTAAATCAATTATTTTTAGAAAACTAAAAATTGTAAATAAATCCTTTAACTCAGATTTGAAAAATATAATTTTTTTAGAATTTATATAAAGGTTTTGATATTTAAAAAGGAATTTAGAAGATTTAAATGTAATATATGTATTTTATTTGTTTTGTTTAAAAAAAAACATGAAATTGAGTGGAAAAAGGGCGTCCCAAGCAGGAATCGAACCCGGGTAGTTATGGTTACAAGCAACAGACACAACCACTTGGCCTAGGCCTGTGGTTGTGTTTATTCTTGTTTGTTTTAAAATAAATACAGTATGATAAATTGTGATTATCCCCATTTCAAAACTTCGAACCCTAGATCCTACAATCAAACAACCCACGCATTAAGAACACGATTAATGTTAGGGTTTTTGTTGTTTGATTGCCGACTAACAAAACCCACAAAAATAATTGGACTCACAGTGATGATTCGTGTACGATTGAGTGGTCAACCCAAAAAGTCAACTGTTTGATCGTATGATGATGCACAGACAGAATTGAAGAAGATTGAGGTTTGAGAAAAGATTGTGAGCGAGTTGTGAAGGTTCGTAGGTGATCAATTTATAGTGAGGATCAGTGGGTTGGTTAATTGGAAAGTTTGACAATGTATTAAAGTCAAAACGCTTAATATCAATCAATTTAGTCAAATTGATTGCAATTGTTCGTGTAAATGATGATCATTAGGCCGGCAATCATGGTCCCATACCATTTTAAAAGAAATTACGAGTTAATGTGGGGATTTGGTTGGTCAAACTATAACTTCCATATTCATGTCTGCTGTTCGATTGACAGGGAAGAAAAAGGAGGAACTGAAAATGGACTTAAATAAAATTAACGCTGGGTAGAAATCAAAAAGGGTGTGTGGAGCAGGTGGTACGTGGTTGTGTCTGGGTATTGCTCCGCGCGCGTTCGAAACCCGGCTGGGGAAATTTTCTTGTGTTTTTTTTTTTTTTAACGTGTAAGGGGGGGGGGGGGGGGGGTTGGGCCTGGTTTGTGGGCTTCTGTATGGGGTTTGGGCTCAGAATTATAAGGGTTTGGGCTGGGATGGTTTGGGTAAACAATCACAATTCAAAGTATCTAGTATATGTTAAAATTATTATTATTATTATTATTATTATTATTATTATTATTATAAATCTTTGTTTATAAATATATATATATATATAAATAATGATAAAATTAGTCGTTTAAATCCAAATTATTGGTAACGTATCATTATTAAATGCGTAATGTTACAATCCAAGTGCAAAGCAACCGTATAGCATTTCATTCGCGGCTGCAACAATAATCTGCAAAACAAACACTAAAAAGACAAAAAGTAAAACTAGAAAAAACACAACTGTGTTGGGATGACTGTTTACAAAAATGATTTTTAAAGGGTCGCCTCGCCCGAATGGAGATTGAGTACGGACGAAAAGATCCCACTATGAAAAGAATGCAGACCATCCCCACACTTAGACTCAAACAACGACACAAACTAAAATTAATAAACAAAATACTACAAACTCTACAACTTGGAAAAACCAAAGTATTAATCAGGTGGATTATATTTAATCCAACCCATATCCAACCCGTTCAATTCTTTTCGTTCACCATTGTTCGTCAAAAAACAATTGGTGAAAATATAAAGACGTTTGAAAAATTCAAACGGGTTGGGCCACCTATCCCTAGACTTACCTGGACCAAACATGATATGTGGATGTGGCATGTGATTCTGGTCCATGTAACTGCAAGACTTCTCCCGTGGTGGTGGCCGTGGTGGCAGTGTAATATCCAATGCCTGCACGGGCCGGCTGTGGTGTTCTTCTTCTTCCACCACTGCTTCTTTCTCATCTTCCTTGTTTGGTGATTCCTGAATTTCCACAGTTAGGCATCCTCTCAATAATGCCTCTAAGATATCGAGGTCACCTACTGGGTCAAAATCTTTCCCCACTTCTGGAGCTGACAAATCAACCAACTCGTCACCAAACTCTGCTTCCCAATCAGTTGCTTCTTCAAGCAGGTCAGTGGTGTCTTCCTCTTCCACCACTTCTTCCTCAAACAGCCAGCTTGTGGATTCTGAAAAATCCATATCTTCCTCAGCCTCCCCTATCTTCTCCATCATGGTTTTCCTGTACGCGTCCCATGCTATCCTTTCTATCTCCTCATTATCACTCCAGACATCTTCCTCCCAAGGATATGCTGCTGAACTAGAGATCTGGCAAGGCCGCTCATCCTGCTGAACCAAAGGTGGGACTAAGGCATCCATTATGGTCTCTGGATCTAACCCTGAATCCATCTCGTCTGGGTCATCATTTGTGAAATAAACCTGCTGAACTGGAGGTGGGACTTCAACGTCCATTATGGTCTTCAGTTCATCAACCTGAGCCTCTAGCCTCTTAAGTGCCGCATCTTGTTCCCTCAAATAGTCGGTGCGCTTGGATAGCAAAGAATCCACATCCTCGAGCATGAGCTGTTGTTTAGCAACGAAGGCGGCAAAATCGGGTCTAGTGTGAGATGAGACATCCCGATAATCGGGGTGTGGATACAAATGTTGGCTAGGTGGATACTCTGACGAGCTACCACCATGCCTTTCCGCATACATCTCAGCTTGTAGACGACCAGGCCGACTTTTTATTCTATCTAGTGACTCAGATGTTGCAGGGTTAAACCACCAGTTAGCCTGTGAGTATGAAGGCTGGTATGACTGATATGGCTGCGGCTGCAAATACGTGTTAGAATAATAATCTGTGGAACACCCCGATGAATATGAATGAGGGCATCTTATGGTAAAGTGGGGTCCTCCGCAGATCTCGCACATGATAAAAAAATTTATATATTACCAATAAAAAAAATTAAAAAAAATAATAAGAAATAAAAAAAATAAAAGTAAAAATTATTCACAAAATAGTAGACCAGAAACGGATCGGATAATTCTCAAGAGTGCCAATTGCGTCCCCGGCAACGGCGCCAAAAACTTGATGTGTGTAAATGTATATATAAAAATAACACAAGCTTTAATTAAAACGACTCACCTAAAAACTACACACGCACGGCAAGTGTACCGGTCGCAAAGCAGTAAACAGATAAGACCGAGTATC
This sequence comes from Ambrosia trifida, assembly GCA_028751855.1. Taxonomy (NCBI): domain Eukaryota; kingdom Viridiplantae; phylum Streptophyta; class Magnoliopsida; order Asterales; family Asteraceae; genus Ambrosia; species Ambrosia trifida. Next base: position 77,070,333 of record CM054131.1, on the reverse strand, counting down.
GAACCCAAAGACGCGAATGCAACTCTAGATCACAACCTATACCGAATACTAGCCTAAATAAATATATACTTAAATGGGGGTATTTTAAACTACTAATTATAAACTTAATTATACTAAATAGATTAAACTTAACTTAACTCGGCAACTAATACGAACTTAAGGAACTGGAGAAATCAGATGGGAAGAAGGCTGGTAACCTGAGTAGAATCCCTAGACTCTGGTTATAAAAGCTGACCTATGCAATCCGGTTGGAGACCCTGTTCTCAGCTAACAAACCTCCTGTCAAGGATAGTCGACTAGATTCAAGGCGGGACAAGTGTTGAGATGTTAAAATGAAAGTGGATCGCCCCAGCAAAACCAAATCCCCCAGTAATCCTTTAATCAACCACTCTTGGATCGAAAACTCCCAAACTGCGAAGCAGACTTAACTAATACGAATGAAATCCTAGGAAAACTCTAAACACGAATAAGTAACCGGTCTCGTCCGAGCGATAACCAAACTACCAAACAATGCCTAGTTAGTCAACCTAGCAATCCCGAATTATATTCCTAACCTTCAGGAAGGGATTGCACACCTTAGCTAATTGCCTTTAAAAACCTGTTAAACTTGCGCTATTCCTAACTGCAAGAACTAGCTTGACAACAAAAGTTAATCAAACTAGAATGATTTCTAGATCTAGGGAATATTCCTATGTGCCTAGAACATCAAAACCAACAAACAAGTAATCATATCAAAAAGCGCCAGCACACAAATATTCAAAATCAAACATAAAAATTAAATCATGTAACTCAACACATCCAAAACGGAAAACAAAGTCTTTAATTAAAACCAAAATCTAGTTCATCATCCCAAGCCACCAACAAAAGGTTTAGCTCATAATATTTATAAACATCACAAAATAAATAAAAATAGTGTTGATCATGTCTATCAAAAAATATACACGAAAACTAAACCAAACCCGGAGTTCTTTGAATATTAATCTTTAACGTGCCCGGGACCTTCTCTTCTCCAAAGCTCCTTTAGTCGATCACGGCTTCTTGGTCCTTCGTCTGAATGTGCGAATGAATGTTTCTTCGTGGCTGTTGTTGTTCTCCCATTGAATGTTGATGTCCACTTAATATATATCCCTTCCAAATCGATTTCGACCGACTTATTAAATTCTTGTTTTTGTTTGACTAGGGCCGAGCCCAACTGCCCAAGTCAATTTGTTTTGTTTATTTATTTTTTCATTATTATTATTATTATTATTATTTATTATTTATTATTATTATTTATAGCATTTTAGCTCCGTGCTCTTAATTCGGGTGTTCTTGGCTCGACCAAAATTTCTCGTTGACGCTCCAACGTCCATGAACACATGCTCTCTAGTGTTCGTGTCTCAATTAAAATTCCTTCGTTTTGGGCTCATTCTCCACGAACACCTGTAAAATAATAAATTAATAAATAAGTACTAAAAACTAATAAAAACTATACAATGATAAAAATAGGCCAACAAACGAATACACGCCTAAAACTACTAAAAACTATATACAAAAGACTCAATTATAACTCAAAATACATAGGAGAATATATGTGTTTTACGACACATCAACAGGTTTCTTAGTGTCGTTCGCAAAAGAAACTTTCTTGGTTACCTTCTCTGATTTATCATATTTAGGTCCAACTTGTGACTTAACAGCAGGTTTAGGAACAACCCTTTGTTAGTCATTAGTTGAGTTCACCATTGGTTTCTTTAGGTGTTTCTCCATAGCAATCTTGTTTCGATGATCATAGACAAACTGACGACTATCCCTCTTTTGAAAATAGCAACTTTGATTATAAAATGGTGGTCTTTGAGGGATAAAGTGTCGTTATGGATATCTATGATTATCGATTGGACTTTGATAAAGTTGCTTGTGCTCAACTTCGTGCCTTTTGTGTGGCACATACGGACAATGAGAAAGTAAATGCCCTCTCTCCCCACATTTGTAACACGCACGGTACTCTTCAAATACATTTTTAGCTCCCGGCTTAGTATATGAAGTGATCGGAAGTAGATCATCAACACATCTACGTATTAAACTCATTGGAACTGCATCCATTGAGTAAGCCGACTCGAAAAATGCATTCGCCTTTTCTTTAGGCTTGTTGAATTCAGTGACATGAACTTTTGGTTCTTTGGGAGTATCACAATGCAATTTCTTCAAAAGTTCTGGAGGAAAGTCATTGATCCTTTCGTGTTTAGCAAACCAGATTGTACTTTCCTGCCAGATTTTGCCAATCTTTGAATAATTTGCAATTTTTATCGGATACTCCTCGTCAGAGATGATCTTATTGGATCCTTCCATCTGATAGAAAACTTTGACGGGTTTGTCAACTGAATCATTTTTCTCAATCTTTTTCACATTCTGGTTAACTGATTGATTCTTTCTGTGTGCATTAGCCTAAGGATGAGAAAACTGAGAAGGTGACACTGGTTCATTAGTGACAATGTGATTTTCCAAAGGAATATCACCACCTTCTTTCGGTTTCTCATTTTCAGTGTCTGGATCATTAGTCACTAGAACCACCCCCTCAACATTCAGTCCGAGTATCGGTCTCACATCAGAATGTGGATCTCTAATACTTGAATTATTAGATTCATTGTCTGATGTGGAGTCCGATTTAACTGAACTCTCCGGTGTTACCGTGTTGAAGTTATGATTCTCAAACAACACTGGAGAAGGAACAGATTTGTAGTTAACACTACTGGACTATGATGGTTCTTCAATGATGTGGTCAACAACATAAGCTTTGTGTTTATAGCTCTCTAACTTCTTATTGACCTTCTCAGCAAAACACTTGATAGTTGCCATTTCTAATTTTGTGTTTTCAAGCTCATTTTTGTAATTGTTAATGGCAAGTTGTTTTAAAGCAAGGGTTTAGTAATTTCCTTTTTATACCCTTCAAGTGTTTTGTTGAATTCATATGAATCCTTACGATGAGATTGAATGTTGATTCTAGCATTCTCAAGGTTAACCCTGAGTTGCTTGTTTTCCTTAGTCAATGTATTACCACAATACTTATCACTATTCATGTCAAATGTAGAGTCATAACATACCGGTTTTGGTGCATCAGTCATAGCCATAAGCGCGCGAAATGAGCCTCCTTCCCAACAAAGAACTTCGAGTAGTCAATCTTTGTGAAGGCTTCATCAACAATACATGATTTCCTGGTCATCAAGAAATCTGTTTCGGCTAGTAGCTGATCAATATCATCATCTAAAGAATTAGCACTCGCTTCCGAATCAGCTTCACTCTCAGAGTCGGAATAAACAGATTTTGGTTCATCGGGAACTTCAGTGACAGAATCATTGACTATCTCCTCAATCACCACCTCAGACACCTTCTCAGATCCAAAACATCTTTAACTATCACCGGCTCCTCTATATCCATCTCATTAGCAAAACATGCTACATTCCCAGTTGTAATCTCCTCAACCCCCAATTGCATTCCCGTCCAGTCATAACCTTCATCCTTCTGTATCACCAAAGCCTGATTTTGGGTTTCAGTTTGAGTTTAGCTATTTGGTGTTGAAATAGGAATAATGGTTATGGTTGAGTTATTTGGAATTTGAGTTTGAGTTTGGTTGGGTGTAGTTGTTTGTCTAGTAGAGGTGTTTTGTGAGGTGTTTTGTCGGTTTTGAAAATTGTTTTGTTGTGGATAGGTGTTGTTGTTTTGGCTCTGGTAGGTTACCTGATTTTGTGATTGGCGATTTTGATAGTTAGAGTTAAAAGGATTCATTACCTTGCTGCATCGGTTGTGTGCATTTTCTTTTAAAGTGACCTCGACCACCACAGTTGAAACATGTAACTTTGGCTTTGTTGAAGCCATAAGTGGTGTTTGGTAAGGTTGCCAAATCTGTTCTACCGGTTTTCTCAATAAACTCTGTCGCTCTTCTCATCACACTTGCGAACGCCCATTGAATATCAATTAATTCCATATCCACCTTATCAATTTGAGCATAATCTTCATTAGTCAGATTATTATTCCCAATTTGACTTGCCACAAGTCCGTTATAAGATGCAACCATTTCTGAAACCAAAACAATGTGTTGTTGTGTAACTTCAACTGTGACATTATTAATGTTGGAAGTTTCCAACACGACCGGACTTTGGCTTGAAGAAGTTTGTGATGTTGTAGGAACATATGGTTGTTGTTAACATGTGTTAGATGTGTAACATGCGGTAGACATTTGAGGATGTGGTGGAATGTAAGAGTTTGTGGTGTAGTTTGGTGGATAAGTTGGTGTTTGTGCAAGATAGTTAATTGGGTTTCTCGGAGGTTCAATGACACTCGAAACACAAGCTATATGTGGCGCAACATTACCTGCCACACTTGTACTGGACACAGAAGTGGATGAAGAAGCATGATATAATTCCGGATTTTGTGGGAATTGTGATCTTCTAGCTTTCCTCTTTTCCTCTAACTCTTTGTTCTCCAACTTCTGAATAAGCTCGTTGATAGTCCAGATGACAATATCTCGGTATAAGTTCAATTAGAGTCTCATTCCCAACATAACTAAAGTTTTCAAATTCCTTCTTTAGTTCTTCCACCTTCAATCTCCTCGACTTATCATTCCCATCGTGCCTGTTCTTCAACATATCCCAAAGCTGCTTAGAAGTGGTACACGATCCAAACTGATGAAGTAGATCGGTAGTCAAGGCTTGAGATAGTTGTGAGAAAGCCTTCTTTTCCACTTCAAATTTCTTGTTTTCATGTTAAGATAAACCGTCGAGTGGAATCGGTTCACCTGAATTCTCCAAACACGGAGCAACATACCCTTTAGCAATCATCTGCCACGCCTCAGTTCCTTCCAATCCCATACCTTCAAGATGTATCTTGAACTTCTTTTGCCACTGATTATACTCTCCTATGTCCATAAGCTTTGGAGGGCGATTTCCACTACCTGAAGAAGTTTGAGAATGTACCGCTGCTGCTGCAATGCCCCAATAATTAGTCGTCGGTTGCGGTGGAGGTTGAGTAACAGGTGGTACCGAAGTACTCATAGCAAGATAGTTAATCAGTTGAGATAACTGAGTGTTCGTCTTCTGAGAAACTACAACCCATGGATTCATCGGAAAGTGTTGTTGCTGTGTTGTTACAGGCCTTGGTGTCATAGGAAATCCCCACATGTTGTCCATGATGTCTGAAATGCAAACACTTAGAAAAATTTCCTAAAAATTGCTTCGTTCGACCTCTGATGTGTGTACGTGGGTTCGAAGGTAGGAAATCCTAGGTTCGACCTCCAAAATCAGACTCGAATGTTGATAAGTAATACACAAGACTCTCCTTTGACCAATTAACTCTCCTTCGACCTCCCGGTTGGTCGAATGAAAAACAAGTGGTCGAATGTACAAACACACACAAGAAAAGTTTTGGTTCGACCTAAAAATATCAGATTCGACCTAAAGTGACCTTGGTTCGACTAAAAACTTACACGTTCGACCTAACTCTCTCTGGTTCGACCTGACCCATTTGAAAAACGGTTATTCTTTGAAAATCAGTTAATTTGATCCAAATTTTTCAAAAGTTTATAGATCAACTTTAATGAGTGAAACTTTTGATTTTATCTATGAAATCTTATCCAAATCAATCAATTTCCATTAAAACTCAATGTTCTATTAAAACAGAAAAATTTTGGACAATTTTGGATCAAATTCAGTTCAAAACATATCAAATTGTAGTTGTATGATCTTGTAGGCTCTGATACCACTTTGTAGACGGATCGGTTTTGACAAAAACGTTTAGGTGATCATACAAGTCTAAGAAATCCAGGTGCGGAAACCCTAGATTGTTTACAATATGATATTAGTCGAATCAAACACACATAAATACCTTTTCAATCATCATTCTCATTAATAACTTGATAAAATGTGTTTACAAGCTTATAAATCAATATCAGAAAGATCAAAACCTAGAGAGAGTATCTAGACCAGACACAAGACTCAAAATGGCAAAAGTTATAAAGTTAACAAAAAGTTGAGCTTATACAGAAAGCTACATTCAACCTCATAATGAGGTCGAATGAACTCCTTCGACCTTCAAGGCAGCTCGAACCAATTATCTGTCCAGACTTCTCTTCCTTCGAACAAACTGTTCTTCCTTCGACCTTCACAAAATCACCTTCGACCTCTTGTAAAAACACAAAACACTTTATTTCGTCAATCCAAAGCATTAGTCGCAATTATTCATCTACGAAAGTATATATATACAAAAAAACTCGAAAGGTTATAGCTACACTCGGAACGCTCCAGGAAATGGGCTTGATTGGATGTTTGACTACAAAGAACGTTTTGAGTCATTCAATCTAGAAAGCTTGGTGAAAGAGGCTGTATTGCGATTATACTACGAATGTGAGAATGCAGTGACTTCACTGTTTGTGCGTCAGATCACTGTAACTCCTCTGACAACTTCTAATGATACCAATAATGATACCAATGCTCCTGTGATAGACGAAGAAATTTATCAAGAAGCTTCTACAACATTTGATTCATCTAAGTCGGAAGACGATGATGAAGTTATTAGTGAAGCTATCTTAGATCATGCTAAAGTATCACCTCCAGTGAACCCAAATCCAGATGTTGTGTCTTCATCAAATACTGGTTATGATCTGGATATAGCAGAAAATTTGAATGTTCTAGCGGTGATTCCTATGCCTGAACATCCAGAATCTCAGATTCATCAGATTCATCTATTAGGACAAATCATTGGAGATCCTAGTAGCAGTGTGATGACGCGAGGACAACTAAGGCGTGCATCATCAAAAGAGAACATTGGAGCCCTTGCCATGCATACTCAGATTAAAAAATCAGGTGATTAAAATGATTGGTCTTTTGCTTGTTATGTTTCGCCGGTGGAGCCGCGGACATACAAGTATGCTTTACAAGACAAATCTTGGGTGGAAGCAATACAGCAAGAACTTCAAAAAGTTCAGAAACTCGGAAACTGGATGTTGACTGACTTACCACCAGACAGGAAGAAGATTGGTTCCAGATGGGTATTCAAATGCAAGACGGATGATAGAGGGGTTATTGTCAGAAACAAAGCTCGATTGGTGGTTCAAGGATTTAGTCAACAGGAAGAAATTGACTATAACGAAGTCTATGCACTGGTTGCACACATTGAAGCAATCAGAATGTTTCTTGCGTTTGCATTTTATATGAAATTCAAGGTGTATCAGATGGATGTTAAAAGTGCTTTTCTATACGGTGTGGTGAAACAAGAAGTGTATGTCGGCCAACCACCAGGTTTTGAGTATCCTATCCACCGGGATAAGGTCTATAATCTAAACAAAGCGTTGTATGGCTTACATCAAGCCCCGAGACAGTGGTACTAGGAGCTTAGCACGTATCTTCTTTCTAAAGGATTCAAGAGAGGTATGGTAGATTGTACCCTGGTCACAAAAAGAACAGAGGGTGACTTGCTTCTTGTGGAAATATATATTGCTGACATTATATTTGGTTCTACTAATGAACTTTTCTGTAGGGAGTTTGAAAAAGTTATGCAGGAGAAGTTCGAGATGACCGCTATGGGAGAAATGCAGTTCTTTTTAGGCTTGCAGGTGGATCAATTACAAACGGGCATCTTTATTCATCAGAGGAAATATGTTTCTGAAGTCTTGAGCCGATTCCAGATGGATGATTCAAATCCTATGGATACTCCCATACAACCCAATCACGGGATTGGAGTTGACGCTAAGGGGGAGCTTATCGATCCTTTTACTTATCGTGCCATCGTCGGATCTCTTATGTACTTAACTGCATCCCGGCCAGATATAATGTTCGCTACATGTCTTTGTGCACGATTCCAATCGAAGCCAAAACAAAGTCATCTAATTGCAGTGAAACGAATCCTTCATTATCTGAAGAGTACTCCATCACGCGGGTTATGGTATCCTAATGATGATAACTTTGAATTTATTGCCTTTAGTGATGCAGAATATGCAGGTTGCGATATGGACGCAAAATCAACAACGGCTGGATGTCAATTTATGGGAAGCAGGCTCGTGACCTGGCAATGCAAGAAACAGACGTCGGTTGCTCTGTCTACATGTTAAGCAGAATACGTGGCCACTTCGAGTTGTTGTTCATAAGTGCTTTGTATACAACAACAGATGCGCGACTACGGTTTGCAATTTCTTAGAATCCCCATTCATTGTGTTAATGAAGCAGCCATCACACTCACTAAAGACACTGTTAATCACTCCAAGGCTAAGCATATCCGAGTTAGATATCATTTTATTCGGGACAGCTATGCTAAATGTTTGATTAACATGATCAAAATCCACACTACATATCAAGGAGCCGATTTGTTTACCAAAGCTTTTGATAAATCACACTTTGAATTTTTATTACAACCTAATGGTATAATAGAAGAGAAAGATTAAACTCCTCACCAGGTTATCAATTTTTGTTTTGTTTTTGTTTTCAAAAATCAAAAATCCAAAAGTATGTCTTTAATTTTAGGGGGAGCTTAATTTTAAGAAAAACTAAAAACATTGAAAATTTTTGAAAAACCATAAAAATTAGAAAATTCAAAATTGATTTTCCAGGAGTAAAAGAGGAAATGATAGTACATCAATGAGGATCTGACACATGCTAAAGATTTGTAATGATTAATAAGGCGTGTGATGATTTTGTGTGATGTACTAGTAGGCTTCGTAGACTTATTATTGTGTGCCTTAGTGATACAAACATAACGAACTACTCTCTATGTGGATGAATACCTCATGGGCATATGGTCTTTGTATCGTATTTTTGTTTGATAGGGTTGCCAATATCTGAGGTTTTGGGTCGTTATGTCCGAAGACGGTGGAGAGGGCTAGTTGTGCAAAATGCCCAGTCAACGGGCTATATTGGTCATTTTCCCATTAAAAATAGTGAGGATAGTTTTAAACTTCAGATTATAGCCTAAAAGTATAAACAATAAAGATATTGGGAGCATATATGATTTATGTTATTAAAATGTAATTATTTGTGGCGTTATGTGAGTTTTTTTATTCTTGATAATTGAAGTAGAAGTTTTTTAAATACCGAGGTTAAACTAAGATGATTTGAAGCCTAATCATTTTTGTTTATATTATATGCAACTATGCAAGTCTGAAAATATTTTGAGGTAGCAACAATGCTTCTACTTGATTTGCGTGGGCTAATTTAAAAGCTTTGAAGGAAGCAGCAACAATATAAATCACAAATCGGTTGGTGTTTTCATAACTCTTATTTTTTTTGTTAGCTATTATATGCAAATAATTGTTTCTTAAACAAATTTTGTTCTTTCATCAAAAAATGCGAATGCCTGCCCAGTGGATCTAAACAATAAAATATGGGGTAGGTTCTCCTCTTTGTTTTAAAAAGCACACATCAAAGCGCGTTTAGGTGCGAGTCGTGAGGCACAAAGAGCAGTGCCTTAGGTGGCCTGGGGCGCACAGTGAACATGAAGCGCACCCGAGGCGCGCTTCTTAGGCAAAATATTCATCTGAGGCCCGCGCCTCATGTACACGGTTCTTATTGTGCAGTGAAATGTTGTACAATAGGCTTTTTAGGTAGTACATGTAGGTTTTTTATTTGTAAAAACATGTATAAACCTTATTTATAGCTATATTTTAATAGAGGATGCTAAACACTTTTTAAATATATATAAAAAAATTACATAATCAATTTGCACTTTGCGCCTCGGTGCGCTTCTCGTTTTTTCAAAAGCAAGGTTCTCCTAGAGTTTTAACAAAGATTAATGTTATCATTTGCCGATATGTCAACTATTTTGTTACTATCACTATACCGTGTAATTGTATTGTATTTATATTGAATAATTATTGATTCGCTAATACCACGTTACTCGAAAAGAATAGCACAAAAAACTGGCCAACTCCTCAAGGGTACAATCATACTAAATGATCAACAATTTTAAATGATATTTTATTGTTGATACTATAATTTCTAATTTGGATCTTTATTACAGTATGGTTACTACATTATAATTTTTCTAAAACTGAACTATAGTATTCACCAAAGACAAATTGACCAGGTGGGACTTTGGAGCACACCGATAGTCGCAAGCAGGTGACTCGCAATAGGAATTTTTTTACTGTCGTTCTTATAGTGCTAAATGTTCTCTCAGTTTTAGTTTATACCATCTTTTGATATCCTTGTTTTTTGAAGTTTATGAGAAATCATACGGCTCTCTGTATAATCATAAGTCACAACCTATATAATCCTGCTTTCTTGATTTCCCATGATGGCTGTTTACAACAATGGTCTAACCCGACCCAGTTTGACTCTAACCCAATGTCGGGTTCTATTAAAGTCTCTCTTGTGTTGACTCAGCCACCAAATTTGATAACATAGTTTATTTGATATGGTGATGCTAGAAGACAATCATTTTTTCATAGCTGGAGGTGTTTTAAAACTCCCTTAAAATCTGTTGGCATTTATATAAACAAAAATGATCTTCAAGTGAGTGAGTGTCCCCTTAAAATTTCTTAATTCAGATCACATATATGCAGTTGAGTTTTATGCCTAATTTAAATCAGCATCCAAAGATTTTTCCTTGTTTGCTCTCTTATGTATAACTAAGTTTATTAAATTTTGCGTCCTTAAGTCAACTCTTTAATTTGAATTTCAAATTCAAAAACTAAATTAAGCTGAAAGGGTTTTGGCAGGGTCAAAAACAATTCTTGCTATTGTTCCTGGTATGCAATTTCTCTCTCTCTCTCTCTCTCTCTCTCTCTCTCTCTCTCTCTCTCTTAATCTCATCTCTCTTTATTTGTTCTCATGTACTTTCATTATTCATATCAATCTCATCTCTCTTTATTCAGGTTGGACAGACCATGACATTGTTTGCCCATGGAATTGCAAGCAATATTGCTCTGTAAGCAGTCGTTTCAGCAATCGTTTTCTGCAAGAGTGTCTGCAATATTAATACTATGCCTATTAGCCCTAAAAAGAGTGTCGACTCTTGAATTTTGATTTTCGAAATCAAAAGATTATGCAACAAATCTAAAAGTGAAATAGAAATTTTTAGAATTTCAATTCCAGTCCATATATCCATTGGTCGAAGCTTTCGATAAGCCTCGTCTACAATATGACAATTTAGGTTATTCGGATGAACTTTTTGTGAAATCTTGGTATGGAAATTCGTTGATTTGTTCTTGCCACAAAAATTTTGCCATCCGTTATTGAATTCGGCAACAACTCAAAATGTGAAATAAATTTAAGGGCTGATTCTTTCTTTGTCTGTTAACACACATGAATTCGTATGAAAGCGCTTCAATTGGCATTTCAACATGTTACTTATGAGCTCTACAGAAATGATGAACTTGATAACCTTAAACTAGAACAACCTCCGATTAATCCATGGGTATACGCAATGGCTATTTGATATGTCCATCAATATGAGTCATGACTGTGCATTACAGACGTAGGGAGGGTAACCAATAACAAGAACAACCTCCGATTAATCCATGGGTATACGCAATGGAGAAAGCGAAACAACAACAACATATGGTTAAACCACAATAAATGAACATTTGGGGACAATCATGCTTCGGCTGTACAAGCTGTTGCACAACCACCTAATTTCTACATGTGGAGAATGGCGGTTGCTACCAATCATGCTAGTTAATCTCTATTTACACTTGTGAATGCAATGGTCATGGGAAATGAAAATAGACCACCAAAGATGTTGGATATGTCTCAGTATCCTTCTTGGAAAGATTGTTTGAAGATTCATCTTGAATTATATGATGGTGGAGATGCATGGCAAACTATTGAATCAGGTTATGTCAGACCATTTTTGTTGAAACTTCTACAGTGTTAGTTTCTTTGGATGTAAGACCCGCAAAATCGGTGTCAAACAGTTGGCACTCAAAGACTAAGGACACTATTAAAAACTTAAACAAGTTTTAATTTATTTAAGAAAATGAGCAGCGGAATGTCAACCACAATCGAGTAGGTCCACAATATGCCAAGGCATCCCTTTATTGCTCAACAAACCTGAAATGAAACTAATATGCACGCAAAGTTAGACAAACTGAGTGAATTCAAGTTTTATAATTTTAAGCAATTAATCAAAATAGATTTGACAAAGTAATTCCACCTCAAAGTCAACAATAAGCGCAATCTGCTAATTTGTTTTTCCCCAAAGCAAAAATCAAAGTCTAGGATAGGCATACTCTGCCAAATTACCCGAATACTTCACTGACCAAATATATAATAAGCACATCCCTCTTAATCACCACAAAATACAATCCAATCTATTTAAGCCAAACCAAAGCTAGAGATTAAAGCAGGCATATCCCACTTTTGTCAAAGCTCGGTTTATAAAAAATACACTTAATATAATTCAAACCAAGGCTAGATATCAAAGTAGGCATATCCCATCTCTGTTATAGCTCAGTTTATAAGAATATATATAATATGAACTATGTAATAATCCTGACTCAAAGCCAAGACCAGAGATCAGAGCAGGCATATCCCACTTCTGTCATAGCCTAGTTCGACATATCAGGTAACTCTCAACATAGTCTGTTATATATAATAACAAGTATAACATAAACTAAGCAACAACCATGACACAAAACCAATACCTTAGATCAGAGCAGGCATATCCCACTTCTATCATAGCCTAGTTTATAAGGTTATGGAGTCGCCAAACACAGTTTATATATATATATATATATATATATATAGAAATCCATATAAACAAAGTACCAATCAAGACAAAATCTGATATAACAAGTAAGAACTCAATTACGTGTTTAAGACATCAGGCACATTCCGCTTATCAAATAAGACTTAAACCACAATTTAATCAAAAACAAACTTGATTATCAAATAAAGAATTCCGTATTGTTATACGGCATGCATATCATCCCAAAAGTTTAAAACAGTAAAAAGGGCACATGAATTCACCTGAATGCAAGAACAAGCACTCAACAAGCTTATTGATATTGGGAGGCTACACTGTTGGGTCAAAGAGGATTGACAAGCTAGTATAAACCTTAGTCTGAATCACTATTGGCATATTTTGCTAAGTATAGAGTCTACTGAAGAAAAATAAGACAAAGTACTGAAGAAGCTGATAAAAGTGTTGAAAGGTGAACCAGACTGAACACCTGAAGAACAACTTTGTCATCAGAAGTTGTTTGGTCTTCAGCAGTTTCAGTTGAAGCTGATAAAAGTGTTGAAAGGTGAACCAGACATAACTTCAGTAGTTTCTGTATTATATTAGTTTTTGTTACTTTTTGTACAAGTTCCAATACTACGGCCTATTGTAGTATTATTATATTGTTTCAATACTTCCAATGTACGTATTGTTCACTCTATAAATAGATGGGTTCACCCCTTCTATTTTAGTCATATTTTGTAGTAAAACATTTCTAATATATGAGAATTATTTCAAGCACTTATTACTGTTTCATTCATTAACTGTTTGATTCTCATATTAACTACTTCAGTTCTACAATTGAGGGGGAGCATTTACTCCTATTAATAGTGATACTTTATCCTTAGAACACTTAATACATTCCGCTGTGTATTTACTTTGATATATCTTACAGGTGTTCTTAGAAGAAACTGTGATAAACTGTAAGAACTAATCCAACAATTGGTATCAGAGCCCTTGTTCATCTGATAACATATCAATCTAACAAATAGAGAATAAGACGCAGGCTCCTATTGATATTCAATCAATGATAAAAAGTTCACTTTATCAAAAACATCCACCACTTTAAGAAATCATTGATCAATCAAACTTCTTAAAAATGGATCCTCATAATACTGGATCTGGAAATAAGCCTCCCATGCTAGTCAGAAATGAATATAATATTTGTCAAAGAAGGATGGCATATATTTTGTCACAACAAAATACTGGCTGTTGGAGTTCTGTCATGTATGGAACCCAGAAATCAGTAACTGTGGATATTGAAACTAGAGTTGAAGTTAAATGGTCAGACATATACAAACTCATCTATTTTGCTTAGATATTTAAGGTCTTTACATGAAAAATGGGAAACTTATTCAATAGTCCTCAGATCAGGACCAAATTTTTACTCCCCTTCACTCACAAAATTACATGGGAGATTACTAACATTTAAAAGAGAAATAAATCAAAAGAAAAAGTTACAAAACTCTGAAAAAACTGTTGATGGCTATATTCCACGTAGTACATCCCTATTAGAACAGGACTCACCAACTTGTTCTAATGATTTGGATCTTTTGATCAGAATGACATAACCACTGGGTTCTCATCAGAAAGATCATATACAACTTATGACAATTAAGAAAATAGTCAAACTACTGGTAATATGTGTTTCATTCTTGATGACTTGAAAAATTTCAGTAGTGATGACATAGAAGAAATGGACATATTGCATCAACTGGCCATATTAAGTATAAAAACAAATAAATTTTACAAAAGGTCAGGTAGAAAATTTCCAGGACTAAACAATCAAACAAAAGTTGGTTTTGATAAATCTAAACTGAGATGTCACAAGTGCCAGAAGTTAGGACACTTTGCTAGAGAGTGTAGAAGCTCTGGCTACAACCAACCACAGTATGAAAATCAAACAAACTCAGTTATAATAGGAATTTAGGAACACAGGGACGTGCACATTTTATATAGGCACAAGCTCCAAAAATCCAATATGTGCTTCAAATACAATATGTACAGATGCCTGCTCAACAATAGGGCCAACAACAGATGCCTTCCACTCCTGCTGCTTAGCCTCCACAACCTCAACAACCCACCCCACAAAGTTTATTCACTTCTAGGTATATTGACTGGAGCAGTCTTCCTAAAGATACATCTAAATGCAGTCCTGATGCAGACAATAATGTCTTTGATATCAACCGGGGAGAACCTGATAATGACAAAAAGAACTTTTCCTTGATGGCTTTTGAGGGATGCTCCTCTAATTCTGCATTATCACAGGTTTCACAAGAATCTCTTGTTAAGTTATTCTCAAAATATTGCAAAGAAGCTTTTGCTTTAATAAGAGAAACCAATGTGCATCTATAGGGCAAAGTCAATGACTCTGAGAGAAAATTGACCAAATGAAATGTGATTTAGAAAGAAAACTTGCTTCAAAAACAAAATAAATTTCTAAATTAACTAATAATGCTATTGAAACCCAAGCCCAAATTAAAATCATGATAAAAACCAAGGAAAAGTTAGAAAAGAGCTTGCCGACACCAAGGTTGATTATGAAAAATAGGTAGATCATTTAAAGGTTACCAAATGCTGCTTAACAAATAAACTACATCAAATGTTAAGTTTGGCATCGGGTATAACCACACAGAATCACCAACTGATTTTTCTCCCAAAACTGCTGATGATGGGAGTAAAATAGTTCAAGATCAAACTTCTAATACGTAAGAATGCACATCTTTTCATCAGAACTTTCTCAAAAGGACAAATTAAAGTTCTGCAGAAGTTAAAGCAGCTTACATTAAGTCATCAGTAGTTTCATCTACATCAGGAGTTGAGCCAAGAACATACAAGCAAACTTTACAAGATGAATCATGGGTGGATGCGATGCATCAAGAGCTACAACAATTTCGGAAACTCGAAGTCTGGACGTTGACCGATTTACCACCAGACAGGAAGAAAATAGGCACTAAATGGGTGTTTAAGTGCAAAAAGGATGACCGAGCGGTTATCGTAAGAAACAAAGCTCGATTGGTGGTTCAAGTCTTTCGTCAAACGGAGGGAATTGACTATAACAAGGTCTATCCACCGGTGCGCGTATTGAAACAATCCGAATGTTTCTTGCATATGCATCTTATATGAAATTCAAGGTGTATCAGATGGACATTAGGAGTGCTTTTCTCTACGGCGTGGTCAAGGAAAAAGTATATGTCTAGTAACCACCGGGTTTTGAGGATCCTATCTACCGGGATAAGGTTTACAAGCTAAACAAAGCGTTGTATGGTTTGCACCAAGCCCCGAGACAGTGGTACGAGGAGCTTGGCACGTATCTTCTCTCCAAAGGATTCAAACAAGGATTGGTAGATTGTACCATGTTCACGAAAGGAACAGAGGGTGATTTGCTTCTAGTGCAAATTTATGTTGATGACATTATTTTTGGTTCTACTAATTAACTTTCATGCAGGGATTTGAAAAGGTCATGCAGGAAAAGTTTGAGATGAGCTCTATGAGAGAAATGTAGTGTTGATACACGTTTTGCGACTAGTGCTATTGGATTCCACATACAAATCTGTTTTGGCATTTACGAAGGGTCGAATGTGGGATATACAGGGTCGAAGGTGATTAAATAGGTCGAAGGTGGAAGATTCTGGTCGAAGGTAGAAGATTCTGGTCGAAGGGAAGCTTTTGTAGGGATGTGTGCTGATTCGCCCAAACAAAGGGGGCGAACCTGCACATTCGACCCTTACGCAGGGGGGGGATGTGCAGGCTATATATATGTTGATTTTCATTTTCAAGTTAAGTTTTTGTCATTTGTTTCCCTCCTTCGATCTGGTTTTCTCCCTAGGGTTTTGTTTGAGTCTGAATTTTGATTATTTCATTGTAAACACATTTTTATAAGCTTAATCAAGAATGCTTATGAATGAAATGGAATGTTTAATGTGATTTGTGTGTTTTGCTGATTTTATTTATCATTTCGTAACTGATTCAGGGATTCCGCACCTGAATTAGTAGACTTGTTTGATCAAACCAATTGTTTTTGACAATTTGATCCTCCTACAAAGTGGTATTAGAGCCATATGGATCAAACAACTACGAATTGATAGTAATTGAGCTGATTTGGACTCATTTTTGATCAAAATTTTTCTGTTTTCATAGAACAATGGTTTTTGATGAACATTGATTGATTCAGACTAGTTTTCATGGATAAAATCTAGAATTCTCTTTAGTAAACTTGTTCCAAATCAATTCCGGAGCAAAACCTGCAAAACATCATCAAAATTCATCAACTTTTGAAAAATTGGGATCAAAATAACTGATTTTCAAAGAATAACCGTTTTTCAAAATGACAGGGTTGAACCTAGGGGAGAACAGTCGAAAGTGTGAGTTCTAGGTCGAATCTGAGAGCTTTAGGTCGAACGTTGTCATTTTTTAGGTCGAACCTAGAAGTTTTGAGTTTGTTGTTGTACATTTGACCTTGTGTACATTCGACCTTACGTGAGGTCGAAAGTGGGTTTACTTTGGTCGAAAGTGAGATTGTTTGTTATATTCTACCTTCGAGTCATCAGAAAGGGTCGAACCTGGAATATTTCCACCTTCGAAAGCACGATTATTGATAAACGGTCAAACATAGAATCTGATCAAAAAATTTTCTAGTTGTTTCGTGTTTCAGACTTCGTAGACGATATGTGGAACTTTCCAACAACACCGAGGCCTAATACTACACCACAACATCAAGTGACTATGGATCCTTGGTCTGTAGCTGCACAGAAGACGACTAGTCAATCATCTCATCCGATCAATTACTTAGCAATGACTAGTTCGATGCCACAAACAGTTGCTCAACCACCACAACAACCCATGAATGATTATTGGGGAGTTGCAGCAGCCGCGATACACTCTCAAACTACCAATGCTATTTCTACACTAATTCATGATTTATCTTCAGGTAGCGGAAGTCGTCCATCAAAGCTGATGGAGATGGTGGATTACAATCAATGGAAGACCAAGTTCAAGATTCATTTGGAGGGAATAGGAATGGAAGGTACTGAGGCATGGCAAATGATAGCTAAGCGTTATGTAGCACGGGTTTTGGAGAACACTAGTGAACCAATTCCATTGGAAAGCTTAGCTGAGGATGAGAAGAAAAAGTTTGCGATGGAGAAGAAGGCGTTCTCACAACTATCTCAGGCTATCAACACTGATTTTCTACCTCAGTTTGGGTCTTGCACAACTTCGAAGCAGCTCTGGGATATGTTGAAGAATCGTCATGATGGGAACGAGAAAACTAGGAAGTTAAGGATGGAAGAATTAAGAAAAGTGTAACATTTCGCACTTAATACTCGTACGTTACGAATAAATTGAATAAAATGTCAAGATTCACCAATTATCGCCTTTTAAAAATATTTTCGTGACGTATTTGAAACCCTAATACTATATTAATTATAATATATATATATATATATGGTTTATAATGTCAAAAAATACACGCTTGGGCCGGGAATCGAACCCGCGCCCAAGCCGGGCCACATAACACACACAAACCTAACCATCTGATCTACCCACTTTTCTTATTTCAAACCCAACTCATTATTATTATATCACGTATAAGATTCATCACAGTTGACTTGGAAAGTCAACTGTGACAGCAACTTACCATAAATCAAAGCCAATTAACGCGTATTGATCCTAGATTGGCATGATATCGTGATTACCGGTCCATTACGAGTCAACACACGTACAATTATCATTTAAATCATACCAATTATACTCATGGACGCGTCATCACCATAAACACAATGTCAAACCTTCCAATTCGAGGTTCCAGATCACCACACTATAAATTGGACATCACTGAACATTCACAACTCGCCGAACACTCTTTCTCAACCCCCAATTTCTAAATCATTCACTGTTCTTAAGTCATTTTGTTCGTGTTTGACTTCGAGCGTTGACTGAGCATTCGTATTCAATTCGTAATTGTAAGTATCATTTCTTCAGTGGGTTTTGATCTTCGGCATACACACAAAAATAACCCTAAGGTTAATTGGGTTATTGTTGTGTGATTTGTTCGATTGGAAAATCTAGGGTTCGACAATCACGAATTGGGGAAGAACACTGATTTTGCATATGTTTTATATTTTAAGTAAACTGGAATCAAACACAACCCCTGCTCTAGATCAGGTGGTTGTGTCTGATGTTTGTTAACGTGGTCACGCAGGTTCGAGTCCCCTCTCAAACCGTTTTTGTTCTTTTCTTTTATATTGAATATAATAAGTTTCTTATTATATATAATTATAATAATCAGAGATTAAGCGTTCTTAGGGTCCAGACCAGTTGGTCTGGGCTTGTGATTTAAAACACACGAACCGGCCAAGGGCCCGGGTTCGAACCACGGCATCAACAACATTTTTTTTTATTAAACATATATATATATATATTCCTTTATATTTTTAAAAATTCATTTTAAAATACATAAACTCTTTTATAAATTCTACAAAAATTATATTATGTTAATCTGGTGAAAAAGTTTAACATACAATTTTTAGTTTTCAAAAATTTATTTATTTAATATATATAATAGATAAATCAAGTTTATTCTATTTTATTTATAAAATTCTATAAAAATATCAAAACGATCTTATAAATTTCCACAAAAATTATTCTGAGTTTTTATAACAATAAACTATTCTGAAATGATTTTTATTTCTGAAAAATCATTTATTTAATAATTTTAATCAATTTTTGTTAGTTTTAATCATAAATAAATCATAATAAATTCATTTTTCAATATTTTTGCACCAAAATTTTATATCAATTATTTTTGATTATTTGGAACAGAAATACTATTTTTAACCTAATAATTCTTTAATTTTAGTATTTTTAAATATTAAAGTTAAATTTTGGCAATTTGAAATAAATAGATTTAATATTCTATTTTTAAGAAAAAATTTTTATAAAAATTATTTTTATACTTTAAACTTATTATTGTGACCATCTTTTATTTAAAATTTACAAAATGACTTTTGTTTTTTTATTTATCAAATTTCTCTTTTTATTCAAACATTTTAATTATTAATCAAACGAGCACTTATCCCCAATTCGAAGCCCTAGAATATATATTTGTAGACTAGATAGACTTAGACATATTTGTTACCTTAATTATAGGGTAATACTTGACATTGTTGGGCAACACACTATTCTATTTTTCAAGAGATATAACATTTTGCTAAGGTGAGTTTTACATAGCCCCTTTTCTATTTATCACTATTTTTGGGGTGAAACATGTTACAACATTCTATATGCAATTCAATCATCAAAGTGTCTATGTGTTTTTCTATGTTGCATTATGTTTTAAACATGACTAGGGTAAGCACAATATTCTAGCATAATCATTAACATTGATCAGCCGACGGTATACAATGATAGATCTATTGGACTGACAATCTCACCCGGATACGTGCCTCCTACAAAGGTAGCGTGGGTGATTGTTATCGCAACAAAAACGAGTGAACCATGAGCGTATGGGATGTACCACAATACAACAGTCACAAGGGTTGATTATGCACCCGATTTACTTCTAGTATGTTTTCACATATGGACTAGACTTGCCATGACACTTGAATTGTACATGTTTTATTCGATTATCAAAACCTATGTAATTCTCACCAACTTTTGTTGACCCAAAATGTTTTCAAACTTAACATGTTTCAGGTTATATCATGCTCGAAGATTAGAGTTAATACTTGAAGATCCGTAGCTAGTATTTGTTGTTTTGATGTACAAATTCTTAGAACAATTGTATGTAATTTATTTAAATCATTTATTGAAACTTATTATTTACCATTAGCTACTGAACAATCATCAATACGTGACATCCCGATATTTCCGCCATCGGTTGGGGTGTTACAGATTGGTATCAGAGCCATGGTTATAGGGAATTAGGTTAGTAGAAAAATAATCTAGTCTATAACCATAGGATTTAACCAGTACTTGCTTCTTTTACTTGCTATTCTCTATCTCCCTCCTACTTCTTATCTCTACAAGAAGATTGCTCTCCATCACAAGATCTACTCTTAGACTAGTAGGACAAATCCTCAGGTTTAGCCTGAACCACCTTGAGATCTCGTCAAAATTCTAGATTTTATTAACGAACAAATGCAATCTGGAAGAACGCCTGTATTCTGAGTCTTCTGTCTAGGCTGGCATTGCGCATATATCCCAATCAGACGAGAGACCCGGATGCCTACCTAGGAATTCTCGGAATGAGTGTTCACTTATAGGCTAAAGCATGTCTTCACTATGTTATTAGAATCTGGAATCTTTGATAAGTCAACGTTTTCGTTTATTCGTTTTAATTAATGAATAAATGATTACAATCCTTATATAACCTCATTCAATTCATTGTGTCTCTTACAGATCATGCCTCCACGTCGCAGCACACGCAATAACAATGGTGGTAATCATGAGGAAGGAATTAGCAACAATAACAACCACGACGCTAACCACAACAACAACAATAACAATAACAACAATGGTGCCGATGCCGAATTGGCTGCGATCATTTCTCAACAAATGGCGCAGCAAATTACGACTCTGGTTCCTAACTTACTGGCTCAAGTCATCCAGATGAACGGAAACGGCAGTGGAAACGATCATGGAAACGGGAACGGTAATGGAAACAACAACGGAAACGGGAATGGTCTCCCATCTTGCACTCTTAAGCACTTTAATTCCTGTAATCCCCCTAAGTTCAGTGGAGAAGAAGGAGCTACAGGACTCCTACAATGGTTCGAGGGTATTGAGAATACCTTCATCAACAGTGAGTGTCCCGATAACTTAAAGGTCCGTTATGCCATGAGTGTTCTTCACAAACGAGCACTCACTTGGTGGAATGAGGAAAAGCGCACCCGCGGAGCTGAAGCTGCACTGGCCTTAACTTGGGATCAAGCTAAAGACATTATGAAGGCAGAGTTCTGCCCTCGTAATGAAATCAAGAAGCTGGAAGATGAGTTTCATGATCTTGCTCAAGATAGTGGAGAAAACCTTGCCTACAACACTCGTTTTCACGAACTTAGTCTACTGCTACCACACAAGGTCATCCCCTTGCCTATTGCGATCGAAAAATACATTGGTGGCTTACCGATGCAGATTCAAGACACAGTGTGGGGAAGGAACCCTGCAACTCTGGAGGAAACAAAGCGTTTGGCGGCCACCCTAACAGATAACCATGTGATGGCAGGAACCCTGACCCGGAAAGGGGAAAAGAAAACTGTTGCAAAGGATATTCCCCAACCTGCCGTTGAAATTAAAACCGAGGCCTCCACCAATGAAAGGCGCAAGGTCAGGAATTTTGCAATAGACACCACTGTCCCACCCAACAAGAAACGATACAACGGGAACCAACCTAAGTGTGACACCTGCTAGTATCACCACCCAACCCAAGTGCCCTGCCGTCAGTGTACCAATTGTCAAAGGTATGGACATCTTGCGGATGCTTGTCAAGTTCCTGCTACAAACGCCCTTGCTGCTCCAAATAATCCCTCTAGGGACCCTCCAGCTACTTAACAGCAAGCCCCACCATTTGAATGATGTCTGCTTTTTAATTCTATGTATTGATTCAAGTAATAAACTCTAGTATTATCATAACATCTGAATGCATGCTTGTTTGAATGTGAACTAATTGCTATATCTATATTTAAATCATACTCATTATACATGCTTACTTGTACAACAGTTAGTTGACTACCAAACAACCTACTCAACGATTGGTAGAGGTCATCATGTCTTCCCAACAGTCGGGAGAGGCCCTACAACCTGCTCAACGTCTGGTGGAGGCTATCGAACCTGCTCAACAATCGATAGAGTAATAGAAGGACACAAAACCCTAATGTAAGGTAAATTGGTGATTGCGGTCCGGAACGTAATCATGAATTTACAGGTACGTTAAGGTAGTGTGAAATTTTATCAATGTTTTCGGTAGTTGACCAATTGTAAACCTGGTGTTTTTCTTTTAACTTCGGGACGAAGTTCCTAAAAGTAGGGGAGACTGTAACATTTCGCACTTAATACTGGTACGTTACGAATAAATTGAATAAAACGTCAAGATTCACCAATTATCGCCTTTTAAAAATATTTTCGTGACGTATTTGAAACCCTAATACTATATTAATTATAATATACATATATATATATATATGGTTTATAATGTCAAAAAATACACGCTTGGGCCGGGAATCGAACCCGCGCCCAAGCCGGGCCACATAACACACACAAACCTAACCATCTGATCTACCCACTTTTCTTGTTTCAAACCCAACTCGTTATTATTATATCACGTATAAGATTCATCACAGTTGACTTGGAAAGTCAACTGTGACAGCAACTTACCATAAATCAAAGCCAATTAACGCGTATTGATCCTAGATTGGCATGATATCGTGATTACCGGTCCATTACGAGTCAACACACGTACAATTATCATTTAAATCATACCAATTATACTCATGGACGCGTCATCACCATAAACACAAGGTCAAACCTTCCAATTCGAGGTTCCAGACCACCACACGATAAATTGGACATCACTGAACATTCACAACTCGTCGAACACTCTTTCTCAACCCCCAATTTCTAAATCATTCACTGTTCTTGAGTCATTTTGTTCGTGTTTGACTTTAAGCGTTGACTGAGCATACGTATTCAATTCGTAATTGTAAGTATCATTTCTTCAGTGGGTTTTGATCTTCGGCATTGTTGGGTCAAATTAGAGAATGATGTTATCAATTACAAGCAAGTTTTCCAAGTGCTCACACAGTGGGTTGAGCACTTAGTCAAGTACTCAGCCAAGTACTCACACTGAGTACTTAGGCAAGTACTCAGCCAAGTACTCACACTGAGCACTTAGTCAAGTACTCAGCCAAGTACTCAGCCAAGTACTCACACTGAGTACTTAGGCAAGTACTCAGCCAAGTACTCACACTGAGCACTTAGTCAAGTACTCAGCCAAGTACTCACACGATTTTAGTGGTTTTCCAAGCAAGTGGCGGCTTGCTTGGAGGGCAAGGCTCAGGATCTATAAATAGGACACTAGACACCATAAGAAGGGTGTGCATTTGGAGCCACCACCACGGGGGAGCTCACCCGGGGTGGATGATTATCTTGTTATTTGTTTATTATATTCAATGAAAGTTCTCTTTGTTCAATCCAATATCTATCTATCTTTCTTATATTAGTTGTTTGTTCTTGGCTCAAATTCACCCGTCTCTATATTTATATCAATTTAAGGCTTAAACAAGATCATTTGGGAATATCAATTGGTATCAGAGCCACGGTTGGCTCGTTTGAGGCTTGTTTTGATTAGATCTTCAACCGAAACCCGCCGGAGACGTAAAACAACTGCTGAATATGGTGTTTAGATGAATTCTGCGCACTTATGCTTGAATGTTGAGTACTTATTTCATATCTTGAGTACTTGTTTCATATCTTGAGTACTTATTTCATATCTTGAATGTTGAGTACTTGTTCGTGGATGAACTTTGAGCACTTATGCTTCAATTTTGAGCACTTATGCTTCATTTTTGAGCACTTATGCTTCAATTCTGCGCACTTATGCTTGAATGTTGAGTACTTGTTTCATATCTTGAGTACTTGTTTCATATCTTGAGTACTTGTTTCATATCTTGAATGTTGAGTACTTGTTCGTGGATGAATTTTGAGCACTTATATGAAGAAATAATATGGCGGCTGATGAGCATTTGTGACTCCTAGGGTTTACAATGATTGGATAATGATTATTCTTTTTGGGAGTTGTGCATGATTGTCTTATTCTAGCAGAGCTGTACGGATGCTGCATACTTGTGTGTGTCATCCCTGAGCACTTAGTCAAGTACTCAGCCAAGTGCTCACACAATGGGCTGAGCACTTAGGCAAGTACTCAGCCAAGTGCTCACACAGTGGGCTGAGCACTTAGACTAAGTACTCAGCCAAGTGCTCACACAGTGGGCTGAGCACTTAGGCAAGTACTCAGCCAAGTGCTCACACGGTGGGCTGAGCACTTAGACTATGAAGCTGTTTACACTACTTCAATCATCCGGAAGTTTGAACCTTTATCTCATGCCAATTATAGTAGAGATGATCAATCGAGCGTAAAGCTTACACGGAGTGGAAGTTGCTGATCGAGTTTTAGTCTCGAATTAATTAGGAGGGTCTATATTTGCGGGGGAAAACAACAATGAAAGATTTTGCGTGATTAGCCGATTTGTGAAGATTCGAAGACAGTGTCAGATATACTTTTGAGGATCATATGAAGAACTGATAGCATCATTCTCGGGGGAATATTGTTGGGTCAAATTAGAGAATGATGTTATCAATTACAAGCAAGTTTTCCAAGTGCTCATGGTTATCAAGTGCGCAGTCCAAGTCATAGTCAAAAGAGTCATGTACTCAGTCAAGTGCGCACATACTTGACTGAGCACTTGGTTAGTACGCAGGCACAAGTCAAGTGCGCAGATCTGGCTATACACGGGCATGGTAACCCCTTGGCAACACAGTCAAGTCTGCATACTAGGCAAGTACGCAGACACTTGAACCTTCGTTCAAGATTTTAAGTTCACACATATGTACGCAGCACATTAGGGTTTCTGAGAACTTGTATGATTATGAGACAAGTGCGCAGTCTCTATGAGACAAGTACGCACTTGTTCATTATCAAGTACGCAGATCTTCAAGATTTCAAAAACCAATAAAACAACTAATAACCCTAACAGATGCATCTTAATCAGGCGTTCAGTCCCTGTAATCATAAACAATAAACCATTAGTACAAGAAACTACCTTAATCAGTAGTAAGAATTAAACAAGAGGAGAATATTGATACTGATTTGAGGGTGTTTGTGTGTGATTAGATGATGATTAGGGGTTTAATGGAAGAAGATGATGAACGATGATGATGATGAACGGATAAGGTTAAGGTGAATTAGGGTTTGTAATGAGGTTAAAGAAGATAAAACTTTTTAACAAAATTTGACTCTGTATATATACAGTCAACAGATGGGCCTGCGCACTTGAGTTAAGTGCGCAGGGCCCAATAAGTACGCACAGATTCATAGATTTTGGCCCAATTAGAGATTTTGAATCCCAAATTCATTTGGATAAGTGGGGTTTTACCAAGTCTCACCTTCTGCATTCAAGATCATACTAACCATACCTGCCAGAACCCGTTTCAACTTCCCGTTGGATAGCTGCAGCCTAAGAACAATTGTCGGTATGCTTGTCCACTTAAATCCATGCCTTTTCTCTTTCAACATGTGTTTGGCGAAGCTGTTTATCATGTTTTCCGGTAATATTGACGAAAATTTTATGGACCCCACAATGTGCTAGGTATTGGCCTACCGATCCTCAAGGTTTATTGAAATATAATGATGAGAGCTTCAGGTCTATGTTACCATAAGCAGAGAAGATGATCATTATCTTGATCAGATGATGAGAGCTTCAGGTCTATGTTACCATAAGCAGAGAAGATGATCATCTGATCGTTTGGTGAGCTATCTAGATATGTTTGCACGTCACTAACATTGCGTGTCTTTTGCTGCTCAGTTTCAAAAATTTAGTTTTTCTTAGCCCCGCATTGGTAGCTTGCACTCTTAGGTGTCTTTTGATTTACCTATGCACAAAATTTTCTGTGTCTTTTAATTTCTCAACCTATGTATGACCGGACTCAGCTTGTGCAGACCTAAAGCACAGTGGGAATCCAGCTTTCCGTGTAGATCTTCATTGTTAATTACCTAATAGTAGTTTACTTGATTCCAGGCTGAATCTACCAACACATCGTTGCTTGAGGCCACAACATCCTCTGGGTCCTATTCACATGCTGACGAGATATGATTAGTTCCTATCATTTCCTGAATTAATTTTGCATTAGGAATGGACTGGTTTACTTTCTCCCCCAAAAATCTTGTTTTAAAAGAAAAGAAGATTTTTCTATAAAATATGCACAAGTAAAGTTTTTTTTTTTTTTTTTTTTCAAAATTTATCATCTCAAGCCATGTAACCAACTGATGAAACCGGGTTTTATCGAAAGCTTTTGTAAAGATATCTGCCTTTTGATCAGCAGTATCTATTGGCAACACCTGTATATAACCTTTGCCGTGAGCATCGCGAATTGAGTGAATCCGAATTTCAATGTGTTTGGTTTTAGAATGATCTATTGGATTCTTCACGATGTCACGACATGCATCATTATCAATAAAAATAGGTGTATGCATGACGTTCAAACCGTAGTCCAAAAGCTGATTTTGGATCCATAACACCTGATAACAACAACTGGATGCAGCTGTGTATTCAGCTTGAGCAGTGGAGATGGACACGGAAGTCTGCTTCTTGCTCTGCCAAGACACTAGCCTGTTACCCAGAAATTGACAACCACCAGAGACAGATTTTCTGTCAATCCTACAACCTGCATGATCATTATCAGAGTAAGCGATTAGATCAAAGTTATCACTCTTAGGATACCATAAACCAAGTTTTGGTGTTCCTTTGAGGTAGCGGAAGACTCTTTTTACTGCAGTCTCATGCGATTGCTTAGGATTGGACTGAAAACGCGCGCAGCATCCAACTGCCCACATGATATCTGGTCTGCTAGCTGTTAGATACATCAGGGAGCCAATCATTGATCGATAAGTGTGAGGATTCACTGAAGGCCCCTAAAGATCTGGTACAAGTGTTGTATTTTGCCAGAATGTCTGGTACAAGTGTGAGGATTCATGTTGTATTTTGCCAGAATGTCTCTTGTATACTTGGCTTGGTGGATGAGAATTCCGTCTTCTTTCTGCTACACTTCCAAGCCTAAGAAAAACGATAATTCGCCCATCATGCTCATTTCAAATTGAGACTTCATGATGCTTTCAAATTCCCTGCATAAGTTTTCATCAGTGGAGCCAAAGATAATATCGTCAACATAAATTTGAACAAGGATAGAGTGTTTGTTGACTTCTTTGGTGAACAGAGTCATGTCAATCTTCCCTCTGGTGTACCCATTCTGCAGCAAGTATGAAGATAAGGTCTCATACCAAGCTCGAGGAGCTTGATGAAGTCCATAGAGAGCCTTATCCAGTTTGTAGTACTTGTTGGGATGATGAGGATCTTCAAAACCCGGGGGTTGACAAACATAAACTTCTTCTTTGATCTTCCCGTACAGGAATGCACTCTTCACATCCATTTGAAAGACTTTGAAGTTCTTGTATGAGGCGTATGCCAGGAAGATACGTATGGCTTCAAGTCGAGCAACTGGAGCGAACACTTCCTCATAATCAATACCCTCTTGCTGACGAAAGCCCTGAACAACCAGACGAGCCTTGTTCTTAATTACCACACCTCTTTCATCCATTTTGTTGCGAAACACCCAGCTTGTTCCGATGGGATACTTTCCTTCAGGTAGATCCACAAGTTCCCAAACCTTTAGCTTTCTAAACTGATACAGCTCATCCTGCATGGCTTCAACCCAACTTGCATCTCTGACAGCATCTTCAATGCTGAAAGGTACCGTCTGAGATAAGAAGGCTGAAAGTGCAATATTAAGTTTATCTGCCTGATTTCTAGTAAGAACACCCTCAGAGATTTGTCCAATGATGTTCTCCATAGGGTGATCCTTAGAAGACTTAAATCCCATGTTTGGTTCTTCTTGAATTTGGGGAGGCAGATTAGAAAGGTGATCTACAGGAATTGATGAACTGGATGGATCATTTGCAGACTTTTGTGCTGAAGATGTTTCTTCTGAAGCTGGAGTACCTTCAGGAGATGGAGTAGTTTCAACAATTGCATCACCATTTGTGGACTGAAGAGGAACAATTGGATCAGCTATGAGTGGAGAAAATCGGGTGGTGAAAGGTGCCGCATCGTCTTCGGAAGAATAAAGAGTATCTTCAAGAGGAGAAGGATCGGCTGCTTGATTTTCAGATGGTTGTTCTTCAATGATGCTGAAATTGTTGAAAACAACATCCACGTCAAAGAACCAGTGAGGACCGGCTCCTGTGTTGGTAGAGTTGGATTCCTGCCAATCAACATAAAAAGACTCGAGAACCATTTTGGTTCGTTTGTTGTACACTCTATAAGCTTTTTGACTTGAAGAGTATCCAACAAAGAAGCACTCATCTCCAACTGCATCAAACTTCATTATGTTCTCGTAGTTGTTAAGCAGGGTACATGAGCATCCAAAAGGCCTGAAGTAGTCAATCAGAGGTTTTCTTTTAAAGAGCAATTCATAACCTGTTTTCCCGCGCGTCTTTACAATTAAGACTTTGTTAAGAACATAACAGGCGGTATTCACAACTTCAGCCCAGAAAATGATCGGCAATTTAGAGTCGATAAGCATGATTCTGGCCGCTTCAATAAGTGTACGATTTTTCCTTTCAGCAACACCATTCTGTTGAGGAGTTCTCGTAGCACTGTATTGAAGATGAATTCCTCTGTTGTTGCAGAAAGTCACGAAACTTTGATTTTTGAATTCATTTCCGTGATCACTTCGGATTGATCTAACTTTTGTCTTTATTATGTTCTCAATGAGAGGAACAAACAACATCAATATCTCAGCAGCTTCACTTTTGTATTCCAAGAAGTACACCCATGTAAATCGGGAAAAATCATCTGTTATCACCAAACAATAAGACTTTTTAGCTAGACTTTTAACACTAATAGGACCAAAAAGATCCATGTGCAATAATTGAAGAAATAATATGGCGGCTGATGAGCATTTGTGACTCCTAGGGTTTACAATGATTGGATAATGATTATTCTTTTCGGGAGTTGACATAGAAAATTTTGTGCATAGGTAAATCAAAAGACACCTAAGAGTGCAAGCTACCAATGCGGGGCTAAGAAAAACCAAATTTTTGAAACTGAGCAGCAAAAGACACGCAATGTTAGTGACGTGCAAACATATCTAGATAGCTCACCAAACGATCAGATGATCATCTTCTCTGCTTATGGTAACATAGACCCGAAGCTCTCATCATCTGATCAAGATAATGATCATCTTCTCTGCTATTTGTAACATAGACCTGAAGCTCTCATCATTATATTTCAAAAAACCTTGAGGATCGGTAGGCAAGTTTTCCAAGTGCTCATACAGTGGGCTGAGCACTTAGTCAAGTACTCACACTGAGCACTTAGTCAAGTACTCAGCCAAGTACTCACATTGAGTACTTAGGCAAGTACTCAGCCAAGTACTCACACTGAGCACTTAGTCAAGTACTCAGCCAAGTACTCACACGATTTTAGTGGTTTTCCAAGCAAGTGGCGGCTTGCTTGGAGGACAAGGCTCAGGATCTATAAATAGGACACTAGACACCATAAGAAGGGTGTGCATTTGGAGCCACCACCCCGGGGGAGCTCACCCGGGGTGGATGATTATCTTGTTATTTGTTTATTATATTCAATGAAAGTTCTCTTTGTTCAATCCAATATCTATCTATCTTTCTTATATTAGTTGTTTGTTCTTGGCTCAAATTCACCCGTCTCTATATTTATATCAATTTAAGGCATATACAAGATCATTTGGGAATATCAGGCATACACACAACAATAACCCTAAGGTTAATTGGGTTATTGTTGTGTGATTTGTTCGATTGGAAAATCTAGGGTTCGACAATCACGAATTGGGGAAGAACACTAATTTTGCATATGTTTTATATTTTAAGTAAACTAGAATCAAACACAACCCTTGCTCTAGATCAGGTGGTTGTGTCTGATGTTTGTTAACGTGGTCACGCGGGTTCGAGTCCCCTCTCAAACCGTTTTTGTTCTTTTCTTTTATATTGAATATAATCAGTTTCTTATTATATATAATTATAATAATCAGAGATTAAACGTTCTCAGGGTCCAGACCAGTTGGTCTGGGCTTGTGATTTAAAAAACACGAACCGGCCAAGGGCCCGGGTTCGAACCACGGCATCAACAACATTTTTTTTATTAAACATATATAAATATATATTCCTTTATATTTTTAAAAATTCATTTTAAAATACCTAAACTCTTTTATAAATTCTACAAAAATTATATTATGTTAATCTAGTGAAAAATTTAACATACAATTTTTAGTTTTCAAAAATTTACTTATTTAATATATATAATAGATAAATCAAGTTTATTCTATTTTCTTTATAAAATTCTATAAAAATATTAAAACGATCTTATAAATTTCCACAAAAATTATTCTGAGTTTTTATAACAATAAACTTTTCTGAAATGATTTTTATTTCTGAAAAATCATTTATTTAATACTTTTAATCAATTTTTGTTAGTTTTAATCATAAATAAATCATAATAAATTCATTTTTCAATATTTTTGCACCAAAATTTTATATCAATTATTTCTGCTTATTTGGAACAGATATACAATTTTTAACCTAATAATTCTTTAATTTTAGTATTTTTAAATATTAAAGTTAAATTTTGCCAATTTGAAATAAATAGATTTAATATTCTATTTTTAAGAAAATAATTTTATAAAAATTATTTTAATACTTTAAACTTATTATTGTGACCATCTTTTATTTAAAATTTACAAAATGACTTTTGTTTATTTATTTATCAAATTTCTCTTTTTATTCAAACATTTTAATTATTAATCAAACGAGCACTTATCCCCAATTCGAAGCCCTAGAATATATATTTGTAGACTAGATAGACTTAGACATATTTGTTACCTTAATTATAGGGTAATACTTGACATTGTTGGGCAACACACTATTCTATTTTTCAAGAGATATAACATTTTGCTAAGGTGAGTTTTACATAGCCCCTTTTCTATTTATCACCATTTTTGGGGTGAAACATGTTACAACATTCTATATGCAATTCAATCATCAAAGTGTCTATGTGTTTTTCTATGTTGCATTATGTCTTAAACATGACTAGGGTAAGCACAATATTCTAGCATAATCATTAACATTGATCAGCCGACGGTATACAATGATAGATCTATTGGACTGACAATCCCACCCGGATACGTGCCTCCTACAAAGGTAGCGTGGGTGATTGTTATCGCAACAAAAACGAGTGAACCATGAGCGTATGGGATGTACCACAATACAATAGTCACAAGGGTTGATTATGCACCCGATTTACTTCTAGTATGTTTTCACATATGGACTAGACTTGCCATGACACTTGAATTGTACAAGTTTTATTCAATTATCAAAACCTATGTAATTCTCACCAACTTTTGTTGACCCAAAATGTTTTCAAACTTAACATGTTTCAGGTTATATCATGCTCGAAGATTAGAGTTAATACTTGAAGATGCGTAGCTAGTATTTGTTGTTTTGATGTACAAATTCTTAGAACAATTGTATGTAATTTATTTAAATTATTTATTGAAACTTATTATTTACCATGAGCTACTGAACAATCATCAATACGTGACATCCCAATGTTTCCGCCATCGGTTGGGGTGTTACAAAAAGAGTTTGAGAATTTTAGTTACATGGGAAATGAGACTTTGAAGGAATTGATTCCTAGGTATTGCCATTTGTTGACTGAATTGTCAAGCTATGAGATTAAGATACCTATGTCTGAATTGGTGGATAAGTTTGCTGATGCATTACCACCATACTGGAATCAACACATTGAGGTCCTAAAGGAGAAAGATGCCTATCAATATTGGACCATCAATGAGTTTATTCAAAAGTTGGAGAACAAAGAGATGGAAGAGAAGAGGAAAGCAAAAAGAGCACAAGTTCCTCAAAATCCAGAGTTATATCATGGTGGTACATCTTCTACTCTGACTAGTTCAAGTACTAGTAGTTTTGTTGCTCCACACATTGCTTGTGTTTCAAGCATTATTGAACCAACCAAAACCCCGATAAACTATCTAGCTCAAACTTCATCTTATGCACCACCATCATACCCTACCACTTACATTCCACCTTTTTCACCAATGCAACAAGCTGCATGCTATTCAGCTAGCTTGAACCAACCTCAACAACCATTATACATTCCTCCAATGAACCAAAGTCAACCAAATCAAAGCCCAATAGCTTTGGTATCTGCTATGGTAGCTTCTTATAATGGTTTGGTAGCTAGTCAAATTGGTAACAACAATCTAACTAGTGAAGACTATGCTCAAATCGACAAGGAGGAGATGGAGCTCATTAACATTCAGTGGGCATTTGCTAGTGTTATGAGACGAGCAACCGAGTTTATAGAGAAGACTGGTACAACTGATCTTTCTACATCTCCTAACACCACATATGGCTTCAACAAAGCCAAAGTCACATGTTTTAACTGTGGTGGGAAAGGTCATTTCAAGAGAGAGTGCACACAGCCAGCTCAACAGGGAAACCGGAATCCATTTAACACTAATTACCAGAACCGTCAATCTCAGAGTCAGGTATCTTATTGAAGCCAAAATAACAACAACTATCAATCACAAAATAATTACCAAAACCGACAAAATGCCTCACCAAATAATTTTGTTAGACATACCACTACATCAAACCAGAACAAAAATCAAACACCATATAATCCAACCAGAACCATCATTCCAATTTCCACACCAAATAGACAAACACAAACAGATAACCAAAACCAGGCTTTGGTAATTCAAAAGGATGAAGGATTTGACTGGACTAGAATGCAACTAGGTGTTGAAGAGATTACAGCTCGTAATGTGGCGTGTGTGGCACAGAAGATTGATTTAGAGGAGCCGGTGGTAGTTGAAGAAGTTTTGGAGGTTGAGAAGAGATCTGTAGTGAAGATTGAGGAAATGGTGGAAGAAGCTGATATTCCTGTTGAGAAGACTTCAGGATTGATTGTTGATTCGGTCACTGATATTCCTGAAGAGCGTGACTCAGTTTATTCTGATTCGAAGAGTGAGCCAGATTCCGAAGCTAGTGTTAACTCACTAGATGACATTGATCAACTTCTAGCCGAAGCTGATTTTCTTATGACTCGCAAGTCATGCATAGTGGATGATGCTTTCAACAGAATTGATTATTCCAAATTCTTTGCTGGAAAGGAAGCACACTTTGCTTTGATGGCGATGACAGAGCCTCCGAAATAGGTAAGTTCTGAATCCACTTTAGACAAGAACAATGATAAATATTGTGGAACATGTGATAGATTGACAGAGGAAAACAAGCAACTCAGGGTTCTACTTGAGCGTTCTAGAATCAACTGTCAATCTTATCACAAAGAAGCACATGAATTCAATAAAGTGCTTGATGGTTACAAAAAGGATATTTCTGATTTGAAGAAAACACTCTCTTTAAAACAATTGGCCATTAACAGTTATATTAATGAATTGGAAGAAACCAAACTTGAAATGGCACCCATCAAATGCTTTGCTGAAAAGGTCAACAAGAAGCTTGAAAGTTACAAACATATTGCTTATGTTGTTGACCATATTATTGAAGAACCCTCACAACCGAGTAGTGCAAACTACAAGGCTGTCACACCCTCATCATTCAATCCCAAAATTGTTCTAACACCAGAGAGTTCAATCAAATATGATTCTACATCGGAAGATGAATCTAACACTTCCAGTTTTGGAGATCCAAATTCCGATGTTAGAACAATTTTGGGATTGAATGATAAGGGTGTGACAGCTGTGACTGATGATTCTGACTCAGAAGATGAGAAAACTGAGAAAGTGAGTGATATTCCTATTGAAAATCACATTATCACCAATGAACCGGTATCACCATCTCAGATTCTTCATCCAATGGCTAACACTCATAGAGTGAATTAGTCAGTTAATCAAGTTGAAAAGAATGAACCGAGTGACAAACCCGTCAAAATATTTTATCGGATGGAAGGATCTGATAAGATTATTTCTGACAAGGAATATCCAATTAAGTTTGCCAATTACTCCAAGATTGAGAAAATCTGGCACGAGAGTACTATTTGGTTTCCCAAACACGAGAGAACCAAAGATTTACCTCTAGAAATCTTAAAGAAAATTTATCTGGATGTTCCAAAAGAACCTAAGGTTCATGTCACCAAGTTTATTAAGCCAAAGGAAAAGGCAAATAGTTTTCTTGAGCCGACTTACTCAAAGGACCCAACTCCTGAGAGTTTAAGACGAAGGTGTGTGGATGACCAATATCCTATCACTACTTATGCAAAGTCGAACGCCAAGAACGTGTTTGAAGAATACCGTGCATACTTTAAATGCGGGGAGAGAGGGCATTTACTTGCTCACTGTCCATACGTAAGGCATAAGAGGCATGAGGTTGAAGTGAAGCAGAAATATCGAAGTCTAGTCGACAATCACTGTTATCCTCAACGACGTTTTGTCCCTCAACCAGCACCGTTTTATAATCAAAGCCGATATTTTCAAAAGAGGGATAATTGTCAGATGGCATATGATCGTCGTAACCGGATAGCCATGGAAAAACCTTTAAAGAAACCAGTGGTGAACACAACTGTAGATAAACAGAAGGTTTCTCCAAAACCTGCTGTTATATCAACGATTGGACCTGTCTCTGTTAAATCAGAGAAGGTACCTAAGAAAGTTTCCTTTAAGAATGAAGTAAAGAAACCGACTGAGACCCCAAAATCTCAGATCCGGATCTTGAAACGTTCGGAACAATTTTGGTCACCGGTGGGTTCTCAAGGTGCTTCAACTTCTAACGCAAATGAAAAACCTGAAAGTGAAAAGAATTTGATTGATCAGAAAAAGGTCAATTCAAATTAAATTGAAAGTGAAAAAGAATCTTTAAAATAGAATTTTCAAAGAGCCAAGACCAAGCAGGCTTGGGTCCCCCGAAAGAACTAATCTTTTTACTTGATATGTGCAGGGAGCTTCAGCTGGCCCTGTTAGCAGTCTCTGGATTGTTGACAGTGGAGCTTCTGGTCACATGACAGGGGATTTGTCGCTGCTGTTCGACATTAGAATCTTGGTCCCAATACGACAAAATCATTGATTTAGTTGTCAAATCCCAATACTTCACTGCCCTCACCATTGATCCTCCAATCCATACTAAAACTCTAAATGAGTTCTGGGCGAACGCGGAGACGGCGACAGTGAATGATCAAGTGATCTCACTCAAATCAACCATCCAAGGGAGAACAATGGCAATCACACCAGCAACCTTGGGGATTAGACTGTGTCTAGATAATGTGGATGCCCCAGATAAATTTTCAAACTCTGAAATTTATTTGAACATGATAGAGTGTGGTTACCAAGGTACTCTCTCACATGCTACTATTTTTAAGAATTTTTTTGAACCAAAGTACAAAATTTTGTTTCATTACATCATCATGTGTTTGAGTCTAAAAACTGGATCTTATGATCAGATGCCCTCTACTTTTCAACCTATTTTTCATTCCATTGTGAATGAAACAAAATCCAAGGCATCAACACTTTTCTTTAATGAGTTGGTGTTGCATCACCAAAACTCTAAAAAGAAGTTTTTGTTGTATCCAATGTTCATTATGCAATGCATAATTAAAGAACTTGGAGATGGGGTGCTTATGGGTAAAACAACAGTTTTAAACCCATTAACCTCACAAGCATACTCTAGGCATAATAAACCGGCTGCCTGGCCAGAAGATGACCAAGGGGAACAAGAAACAATCCCTATGGAACCCTCATCTTCCAAACCCTTACCCAAAAAGGCCAAGAAAACAAAACAACAAAAACCAAAACCCACCAGCCTTAAAAGAAAGGGAGTTCAGGAAGTGGAGATGCCTGAACCTGCCAATGTGCAATCTGCACTTGACAAAGATGTGACTGAATCTTCCTCTCAGTCTCATCCATCTCAAACCCCCACAAGAGCCCCAATTACCATTCTTTTCAAAAGAAAGAAATTCAAGGAAACCATACCAACTGATCCTTCTTTTGAAACTACTTAACCAGAATCATCAACCATTGAAATAGCCAAACTTCTCTCTGGGCTAAAAGAGACCATCCCATTAGAACATGTCAGTCCCCAACAACCACATCAAACAAGGGACATACCATCAGATCTTGTCATGAATATGGATGTGCATAGCCCTAACCCAAGAGATGAGGATGAACCAGGGTTTCTAAGCCCAAACTTAGAGACCTTAGGTACATTTGAGGCTGCTACTACTCATTTACCACCCAGTGGTG
The DNA here is from genome assembly GCA_028751855.1 of Ambrosia trifida. Lineage (NCBI taxonomy): Eukaryota > Viridiplantae > Streptophyta > Magnoliopsida > Asterales > Asteraceae > Ambrosia > Ambrosia trifida. The sequence goes on along the minus strand of CM054131.1, from coordinate 77,033,577 downwards.
GATCTGAGGACAGAAGTAACATAGCTAAGACCTCACTTGTGGCAACTACTGATGAAGGCTTAATGTCTGAGGTAGGAAATCCTCTGAACCTAGAACAAGAGGTACATGAGACAACTGGGTTGGGCCCAGCTCATGATATAACTGATACTCTCCTCATTGAGGATATCATCAGGGATTCACATGATTCCATTGATTTGGATGACGATTCACACACCACTAAACATGAATTGAAGGCTGCTAGTGAAGGTCTTGCACCTAGTGTCTCAAAGCTCAAAGAGCTGGTCACACCAGATCAGGTTAAAGTCCACTTGATCCCTAATTCCCCCAAAGTGGCATCTTCAGTACATCTTGAAGATCACCCAAAATACACCCCTCACTAAAATGCCTACCCAATTCCCTGGGTCTTCAAGCATAGATCTGAACCTCCTATGCAACCCAGGTGGTGCCTTATACCAGATGATGAACACCTTAATAGCCAATCACCTCAAATCTTTCACAACTGCTTGGGAGTTGAAAACCACAACTCAATTTCAGGTGATTAACAAGAAACTTGGTGACCTGTCCAACAAGATTGACAACAACTCAAGACAGCTTGCTGAACTCTCTGGTAAAACTTCTAAACCTGGCAGGCTTCCAGAAGTGGATGAAGCCAAAAAGGGGGAGAAGATTAAGGAACCAAAGGAGTCACTAGAAGCCAGGATAAAGGCAAGAGTGGCTCTACAACAACAACAACTGCTAGAAAAAAGCAAAGAAACAAGAAGAAGATCAACAAAGGCATGTTTCTAGAACTGAAGTTGAAGCTGAAACTTCCCAAGGCCATAATGAAGAAACTGCTGAAGACTCTGAAAGTACTGAAGACAATCCTTCAGTAGTTGATACTTCTATCAACACTTCAGCAGTTAACACTTCCATCTTACAAACAACTGAAGAGCCTTCCAAACCAATTGAACAACAACCAACTCCTATTCCAAGGCCTACAACAACTCAAATGACTGTGCTAAGCCCTTCTCTAATTTCAATGTCCAAAAATTACTAGAGAAGAGCTTACTTGCAGCCCAAAGAAAGGCTAAGGTAGAAGAGATCTGGAACAACCTGGAAGCAAGGGAAGACTTGAGCTTAAATGAAAAGCTTCAAGCTTATGAAGTAGAGTTGAATAGACAAGCTGAAACAGAAAGAGTTGCTGAAGAAGACAAAAGACAACAACTGGTGTCTTTTATTACAAAGAACAGCAAGACAAAAGCCTATTCACTCAAAGGGCTCTCAATGGATGAGCTAACAAGAAGAGCTCAACTTGTTGCTGACAAGATTGCAACAGAGAAGGATAGAAAACCTTAGAGAGCAGAGATAATTGAAGAACTGGTAGCCAATGACTATGGTTCAAAAGCCTTAGTGTCAAAATGGAGAGAAGACAAACTACTGGACACATACAAAAGTTACAAGGCTGACAAGGCTGCAAATCCAGAGAAGTACAAAACTTCTGAAGTATCAACTTCAGTAGTTAGAACTTCTGGTGTTAAACAAAGACCTGCTACCAAATGAAAGCCAGAGGACAATACAAAGACTGATTTCAAGATGGTGTTGCTAGAAGGCAACACAGTTGTACAAGGAGACTTTGATATTGAAGAAAAGCCTCTGATAACACAGTTCAAGGATCCTTCAACATTTTCTTACCAAATCCAGAAGACTATAACTGACAAACTGCACACAAAGGTAGTTACTGAACATCACTTACCTACTTTTAAATTACCTGATGTGGTGCAAACAGAAGACAGAAGTGAATCCCACCTGAGAGTCACAGAAATATAGAACATCCAACACTCAGGAGCATCCTAGGGATCTAGCATGGTCCCTTATACTTCAGATTTTGACAAATCTAAAGTACTGATCATCAGATGGTCCTTTACTGATTCCAACTCAGTATTGGTGACAAGAAGAGATCTTACAAGCAAGGCCTTCAAATCCATGAATGAACTGAAAAATCTATCAACACAAGACTTGCTTACAATTCAACATCTAGAACCTCAACAAGGATCTCTCACTGATGAACAGCTGAATCAATTGAAGAATTCCATGTTCAAAGAAATATGGAAGATAGTCAATGACAGAAGAAAGCAGCAATAAGGAATTAGATAAGGTTTTGGCTTCATCAATCCAGGGGGAGGTTGTTAGGACAGAAAGGATTGAGGAAACCACTTTTGCAAACCTTAGTCTAATTCATACTTTTGCAAATTATTATAAGTATAGAACTACTGAAGAAAGAAGACAAAAGTACTGAAGAAGGATTCAACAAGTACTGAAAAAGATAGATCAGAAGTTCTGAAGTCAAACCAGAAAAGTCCACTGAAGAACTACTGAAGACAAACTACTCATCAGTAGTTTGTCATTCATCATCACTTTTAATAGAATCTTTCCACCGCCCTTATGTTTTAGTAGTTTAATTGTTTATTATTACTTTATCTTTTTGTACAAGTTCCAAGATTGCAACTTGTTGCAGACTTGCTTTTGTATCAAGGTTCATGCATTTGTAAGTCTATAAATAGATGGGTTCATCCCTCTGTTTTAGACATTGATTTTAATTAAAAACTGAAATCCTTCAAAGCTTATTATTGTTATTTCCATTTCATTAACTGAGAATCTATTTGAGTATTTATTGTCATTCACATTCAATACTTAGATTCTCATTAACTTGTCTTTAGTTTGCAAACATCCAGTGGGAGTAATAACTCCTGTTGATAGTGAATCTTTACATACTTATTCTGCTGTGCAAATTTGATTGAACTTGCTAAAACATATAAGTGTTCACAAGTAAGTAAACCTTCAAAGAGCATACTGATCCAACATCTATGTTCTGAACAAAGCCAATGGTATGAGGAGCTGAGCATGTACCTTCTATCTAAAGGATTCAAAGGCGGTTTGGTAGACTGCACTCTATTCACCAAACGAACAGGGGATGAGTTGCTTCTAGTCCAGATTTATGTTGATGACATTATTTTTGGATCTACTAACGAACTTTTGTGTAGAGAATTTGAAAAAGAGACGCAGGAAAAGTTTGAAATGAGTGCGATGGGAGAAATGTAGTTTTTCCTCGGCTGGTAGGTGGATCAAAGACCGAAGGGGATCTTTATTCACCAAACCAAATACGTATCTGAAGACTTAAGCCGATTCCAGATGGAAGATTCAAAGCCGATGGATACCCCGATTCAACCTAATCACGGGATTGGAGTGGACGCTAAGGGGGAGCTGACTAATCCTTTTACATACAGAGCAATCCTCGGATCTCTGATGTATCTCACCGCATCCAGACCAGATATAATGTTTGCCACATGTCTCCGCGCACGATATCAGTCGAAGCCGAAACAGAGTCATCTCGCAGCTGTCAAACAGATCCTATGATATCTGAAGGGTTGTCCGTCGAGAGGACTATGGTACCCTAATGATGATAATTTTGACCTAATTGCTTTTAGTGATGCAGATTGGGGCGGTTGTGACAAAGACATCAAATCCACAACGGCTGGATGTCAGTTTATGGGGAGCAGGCTCGTGACCTGGCAGTGTAAGAAGCAAACTGCAGTCGCCTTATCAACATGTGAAGTAGAATATGTGTCAGCTTCAAGCTGCTGCTCACAAGTTCTGTGCATTCAACAACAGATGGTTGATTACGGTTTGCAATTTTTTAAAACCCCTATACACTATGATAATGAGGCCGCCATTGCATTAACTAAAGACTTGGTAAATCACTCGAAAGCTAAGCATATCCGGATTAAATACCATTTTATCCGTGATTGTTATGCCAAAGAGTTGATCGATATGGTCAAAATCCACACTGATTTTCAACGTGCAGATGTTTTTACCAAAGCTTTTGATAAATCAAGATTTGAATATCTTTTAAAAGCTAATGGGATAAAAGAAAAACAAGACTGATCATCACCTCGGTTTATCGCTTTTTAAGTTTTAGTTTTTACTGTTTTTCAGAAAAAAAACCCAAAAATATGTTTTTCAATTTCAGGGGGAGTCTATTTTTAGAATAACCAAAAACATTGAAAAATTCAAAAAGCCATAAAAATTAGATAAACCTAAAATGATTTTTAGGAGAAAAAGAGGAAATGATAGTACATCAGTGGGGATCTGACACATGCTAAAGATTTGAAATAATATATAAGTCGTGTGTTGAGTCTATGTGATGTGCTGGTAGGCTTCAAAGACTTATTACTGCGTGTTAGATACATACATATCCAATGAATTGTAATGTGGATGAACTCCTCATTGGCATAAGGTCTTAGTATCGTAATTTCGTGTGATATGGTATTTGTACAAAACTCGAAGGTTTCAGGTCGTTATGGGGATAGCCTCTCTGATCTTCTGTCGTAAGGTTTTACGGACCTAGATCAGACAGGGTATCTTGCTAAAAGAGCTTAATTGCCAAAACCTAAAGTTACCGAATTGAGGAACTTTCCATGTATGACGATAATCAAAGATTATCTAACGCATCGTATCCAATCATTGATGCAAATCATGTTGATATTAGCCCTCAACCTGGTAGAGTGCATATGTTACTCTGCAGCATTGATTTGTTGACCTGTACACCTATGTGCCTCAATACTTTGTAATCTTACAGATAACGAAAGCAAAATCACGTGTTACAATGAGTCTTTGTGCAAATTATTCCTTGATACGGGAGTATGTCGTGTGTGTGGGAACCACTGACAATTTTTGTTTATACTATAGATAATCATATCAAACACTGCATAAAAGTCTATATGAGAGCTTATGTGGATAACAATATTAGCAATTGCTGGATCACACATTGACTTTAATGATAATAAACACTAAAGATCAATGGTGTGATCAGATTTCTCAAAAACTGATATGATCCTCTTACCGGAAATCACAAAACATTTACTGCTTTATGTTTACGTTCATGCATTTTACATTTGTTCAAAAATTTACAAAAACTCAAAAAGATTTTAGGTGTGTTTTAGCATAAATTTTAGAAAAATTAAAAAGATTTTACATTTCCATATTATTTTTGATAAGGGATGATGATTGATGGTCGTTTTCTGAAACTTGATGAACCATTTGAGTTTTGTGACTTTAAAATGAGAAATGATGAATGTTGGATGCTTAAAAGATGAGAAAAAAGATTGAACGGGATTCGATTTTCAGATTTGGTAAAATGTTCAAAAATTCCAATCTCCATTCGCCCCTTCGATGGGTCGAATGTGCAATTTTCCTTTACATTCGAACTCTTTAAAACCATCGAATGTGAGTGTTCATGTGTATTTTACACATTCGAACCCTATTTCTACCTTCGAGCCTTTCATTAGGTTCGAATGTGGAAATAGTTTCACATTCGCCCAAGTAAGGCGGTCGAATCTGGAGCCTATGTATACACTTCTGCACTTTCGAACCCGCATTCAAAAAGTTTTTCAAATTTCTGAGATAACCACACCTTGTTGCTCGATTTATCTAGACCTTATAACATTGATCCTTAGTCTTTTCTGATCATTTCCATATCAAATTTTCAGGTAATCATCAAGGAATGAAGGCAGAATCATGGTTTTTGTGTCCGAACCCTAGAACTGAATTGTTTGATGTTTTAGAGACTAGTGTAGATGCAATTCTTGATTCGGATTCAGTCATTTTGTGTTTTAAGGGGAGAGTATAACAAAATCAGGGTTTAAATCACATTACATTGTCCAATTGATTGATTAAAACTGTGAAACCCTAGATTTTGGGGAAAAACAAACAATAACTGAACAATTGTAACAATTGATGGTTGGAAACACTTAATCGGTCATGTTAGAAGACAAACAAATGAGAATGACATGTTTAAATGGTCAAAATTGAAATCTGAAAATTGGTCATATGAACAGTCTAGTTCGACCGATCAAAAAGGGTCGAAAGTGGATTCAAGTGTCATGGCAAGTCTAGTCCATATGTGAAAACATACTAGAAGTAAATCGAGTGCATAATCAACCCTTGTGACTGTTATATTGTGGTACATCCCATACGCTCATGGTTCACTCGATTATGTTATGCGATAACAATCACCCATGCTACCTTTGTAGGAGGCACGTATCCGGGTGGGATTGTCAGTCCAATAGATCTATCATTGTATACCGTCGGCTGATCAATGTTAATGATTATGCTAGAATTGTGCTTACCCTAGTCATGTTCAAGACATAATGCAACATAGAAAAACACATAGACACTTTGATGATTGAATTGCATATAGAATGTTATAACATGTTTCACCCCAAAAATGGTGATAAATAGAAAAGGGGCTATGTAAAACTCACCTTAGCAAAATGTTATGTCTCGTGAAAAAAAATAGAATAATGTGTTGTGAATGTATGCGAGGAGAATCCCAAAGACTCAACAACGTAGCTAGTCCAAATTGAAGAAAACGAAAAAGAAAGAATATCAAGCTTCCAATTCGCCAATTACAAGAGCTTATAATCAAAGCTTCAATTGTAGAAGTAATAGACTATAGAAGAAAGGTATGAGGGAAAGTTTAATCGGATTGAAACAATCGATTTAGAGGTGCAAAGTATAATGGGTCATAGGTGGGTTTTTATACTAGTTTTGGAGTCAATTAGTCATTAAAATTGGTCAACACCATAAAGTAAGGTTTTATGATGAATTGACAATTTGACTAAGACTTTGATTGTTTGACTAAGACTTTGACTAATCAATTTAAGGAATGTGTTAAGTTTATTTTCTTCTGAAATACTACACAAGATGATAGTTGGCTCAGTTGGTTGTCACTGTGTGTTGGTTGGCTGTGGACGCGGGTTCGAGTCCCGGTCCACACAAATCTTTTTTTGTCAATTATTTCCCTAAAACTATATTATTCTAAATTCATAGTATGATTATATAAGCCCGAAAGTGACTCGAAATATTTTTAAAACGTACAAAAGTGTCGAGATACAAATAATTATTAGTTTAGGGTATTTAAAACATATATTGTTTAAAACAATACATTCTTTTTATCAAAAAAAAATTAGGGGAAATTCGCGATGTTACACTTCTCTATCAACTTTTGGCCTTCTGGTGATATGATCATGCATGTTGTTTTGGTGAAAGAGGAAGAATATCCCTTGTCACACATTTGAGATACACTCAGCAAGTTGTATTCCAAGTTTTCAACCAGATTGACCTTGTCAAACTGTATTTTACCAGAGGATACATTGCCAAGTCCTAGCACATATCCCTTGGCATTGTTCCCAAAGGACACACATCCTTCTCTATGACTGATAAAATTGCTTATCAGGTATCTGCATCCTATCATGTGCATTGAGCCTCCACTATGAACATACCGAATGCTATTCAAACCACTGGAGACCCTCTGCATCATATAGCAAATTAGTTAGATTTTGCAACACAAGCCAGTTTGGCTTTGGGTTTGTTCTTGAGAACAGGAACAGTTTGTTTTGGACCATTTTTAGAAATCCATGTCTTTTTGGCAATAGATTTGTCATTATATCCAATGGTGTAATCCTTTTGAGGACCACCATCAACTTTGGTCATCAATAGTTTTACCAAATTTGTGAGGTTCTCAATCTCAACAGTTTGTGAGATTGCTGATGATTTAGGTCTAACTATTGAAGAAGAATTTTGAGAAAAAGGCCTTTGTTGAGATTTAGTCTTTTTCTGAGAAAAGGTGTTACATGGTTGTTGTTTGTTAGGATAAAAAGTTTCTTCAAAATCTTGTTTGATTTGTTTTCCGACAACCAGTTGTAAGATTTTCTTGTTGTACTGATTTCCTTTTTTGTATCTACAAAATTCTGTTTTGTGGTTAAACAAACCACAAATTTCACATTTTTTTGCCTCCTCCTTCTTTTTAAATTCATCATGAGATGTGGAAGGCAAATTACTAACAATTTTAGAGTTTTAAGTTAGGTCATCAGTAGTTTTCAGGTTCTCATGTCTTGATGTAGATGAAACTACTGATGACTTAATGTTAGTATATAAAACTTTTACAGGACTTTCATTTTTAATTTTTAGAAAGTTCTGATGAAAGGATGTGCATTCTTTCATATTGGAAGTTTGATTAACAACTATTCTACTCCCATCATCAGCAGTTTGGGGAGTAAAATCAGTTGGTGTTTCAGTATGGTGATACCCTATGCCAAACTTAACATTTGTTGCAGTTTGTTTGTTAAGCAGGATTTGGTAACCTCTACATGACTCAACCTAATTTGTGCTTGAGTTTCAATGGCATTATTTGTTAATTTTGAAATCTCTTTAGATTTTGCAGCAAGTTTTCTTTGTAAATCACATTTTATCTGGGTATATTTTCTTTCAGAGTCATTTTCTTTGCCATGTAGTTGCACGTCGGTGTCTCTTATGAGAGAAAAAGATTCTTTGCAAGAAGTTGAACAAAGTTTTAACAAAGAATCTTTTGATACCTGAAACAAGGCAGATTTGGAGGTGCATCCCTCAAATGCCATCAAGGCAAAATTCTTTCTGCCATTATCAAGTTCTCCCCAGTTGATGTCATAGGCTTTGTTGTCTGCATCTGGACAGCATTCAGATGTGTCAAAAGGAAGACTGCTCCAATCAACATACCGTGATGTAAAAAGGCTTTGTTGAGAGGGTTGTTGAGATTGTGGAGGATGTTGAGTAGCTGGAACAAGAGGTGTTTGTTGTTGGCCCTGTTGTTTAGCAGACATCTGAACATATTGTACTTGAGGCACATATTGAATTTTTGGACTAATGGTGGCTAAAATGCGTGACTTGTTATATCGATTTTGGACTAAATTGGTTGGACTATATAAGTATATAAATATAAATAACTATAGTTTATATAAAAGTGTCGAAAACGTATAAGTCTTGTTCGATTTGGAAATTTCGGATAAATGAAATGTGGTCTTGTGTTTAGTATTGATTTTTGGGAAATTGTAGGCGACTTGTGTTGCCTGGTTTCTTACAAAAACAGAGGAAACTCTGCCCAAATTTTTATAAAATATAAGAACCAAATCGGCCTTTCAAGTTTATGATCATGTGTAAACGAGATTATGTTTTTACAAATAAATTCTAAACTTGCAAATCTTACGTCGTCATAAATAGAAATATTTATTTATAAGTACATATATACTATCCAATATACGAGACGAATTAACATTTGAGTCAAGCTACGTAAATATTATTTCGTTATACAAAATGTGTCTTTACCAATAACTTCAATAACTTATTTATTTCCAATAACTATACATACGAATACATTTTGTGAAACCAAACCAAGTTACTATCTGTTCGTTAAGTCATACACTTATTAAGACACGCATTCTTTCAATACGTGTCTAGGTAGTTGGATAAACTATCTTTACAACCATAACAAAAAACAAGCTTATTTGTATTCGTTAAGCAAATAGTTTAAGTATAGTTTAAGTATAAAAGTCTAGCAATTCGTATGTCTATCGTAAATTTAAGTCTACATGAATAGTTCTAATATGTTGAAACTCGTTGAAACTCGTTGAAACTGTTGACTAATTCATGAGGCAATAAAGTTTACTACTAGACATGCATGTTGAATTGGTTAAATTGTTGCAAGTATAAAGAATCGCATAAACATGGTTACGTAAACTCACCTTAGCAAAGTGTAAGTGCTAGTAAGTAGCGACAAGTCTGAACTTGGATTAATTGAACATCTTGTGCCCTATTAGAAGTAAAGGACGTCTTAAATTCTAATAAAAATAAGCTTGTTTTTTGTTATGGTTGTAAAGATAGTTTATCCAACTACCTAGACACGTATTGAAAGAATGCGTGTCTTAATAAGTGTATGACTTAACGAACAGATAGTAACTTGGTTTGGTTTCACAAAATGTATTCGTATGTATAGTTATTGGAAATAAATAAGTTATTGAAGTTATTGGTAAAGACACATTTTGTATAACGAAATAATATTTACGTAGCTTGACTCAAATGTTAATTCGTCTCGTATATTGGATAGTATATATGTACTTATAAATAAATATTTCTATTTATGACGACGTAAGATTTGCAAGTATAGAATTTATTTGTAAAAACATAATCTCGTTTACACATGATCATAAACTTGAAAGGCCGATTTGGTTCTTATATTTTATAAAAATTTGGGCAGAGTTTCCTCTGTTTTTGTAAGAAACCAGGCAACACAAGTCGCCTACAATTTCCCAAAAATCAATACTAAACACAAGACCACATTTCATTTATCCGAAATTTCCAAATCGAACAAGACTTATACGTTTTCGACACTTTTATATAAACTATAGTTATTTATATTTATATACTTATATAGTCCAACCAATTTAGTCCAAAATCGATATAACAAGTCACGCATTTTAGCCACCATTATCAATCGTGCGATTTAATATATAGTTACCGTTTATTATTAAAGTCGGTTCGTTTTCGCGAGTCAAAACTATTTCATCAATATTGACATATTATAAATATATAATATCTATAAATAAAGTAATAATAACATGAATATAAGTTATACCGAATCACATGTGCGTAACCCGAAGCCACCTCGAACCACGTGCAGATCGGAACGCTGACCCGTTGACCAACAGTTGACCACCTTTGACCGCGTGTTGACCAGTTTTGACTATCCAGATCTGACTCGAAACGAAACCATGAGCCCGAGACCACGACTGGAACCAGATCTGACCATTCTTGACAGAGCCGCTTATCAACCAAACTCTAAGATCTGACACGATCGATCACAACCACGAAGCACCACCATGATCCTTAACTGAGTTTGCCCGATTCTGGGCTTGATAACACAGCGCCGCCACCACCGAAGCATGGTGGTGGCCGGCTGAGACCATAACAGCGGCGAGGATAAAGGGGCCGCCGCCTTCCTTCTGCAACAACCCCAACCATCTGAGCCCTTGAACCACCATCCGCTACACCCTCTTAAAGACCCGCCGCCGCCCCTTTGTTTCTACCCGATGCGGATGCCTGGACCACCACGCCGCCGCTGCCACCAAGGAGGTGGCCGGCCGGCTCTGCTGCAGAGAGGAGGAGAACAGAGGGAGACGAGGGAGAGACGGGGGAGAGAGATTAGAGATAGAAATGAGGTGATTAGGGGCTGGTGTGGCGGTGGTTGTTGCTAAAGAAAATAGGAAAAGGGGTGGTTGTTGTGGCCGACGCCGCCGCGTCAGAGGGCCGGGGTGGTGGCCGGCGGCGGTTTGAGGAAAATGGGAGCAGTGCACAGAAGGTTTTTGGGGGTGATGTCTATTTGGCTGCATCTTATTTAGAGAGAAGGAAGAGGTAAGGGTTAGTGGTGGTGGCTAGGGTTTTGGGGAAGAAGGATTAAGAAGGTAGGAGGTGGTTTAAGGTGTTTAAATAATAAATATGTAGGGTCATGGGTAGGTTAAGTGGTTGGGTACCGCGTATACGAGCCAGCTACTGACTCGATCTTGTTAAAATTTCATAACTCGTTTAACCGCTAAACTAGACATTTTGTTAAATTTATTTATATAAACCGACTTAAAACGAGTGGTTGGACTGTATATTTGTTATAATATATTTTTAGTCACGTTTAGAAATTTACAAGGATACAGGTCGGTTTACCAGTGTGTTATTATTTACAAATGCGTTATTTGGCGAAATTAGATAATTAAATTTATTAACGAATAAGTATGTATTCCTTAGTTAACGAGATATTATTGTTAACGAATTAACGAATCGTGTTAGGAATAAAATATTATTATTATTATATTATTCGGGAAACGCTGGGCGTTACAGTCTCCCCTACTTTAGGAAACTTCGTCCCGAAGTTATTAAAAACACATGGTTTAGGTAAATGCTTGGACGGTTATAATTTAGTTTAAAGTATGGTAGAAGTTTTATGGATACTAGGATAAAGTGTTACGTATGAGTTATAAGGGTTGGATTACGATAGTCTAAAATAACGAGGGGGAATAAACACCAAACCTAAGTTACATGAGATAATAGACTATGGATAGGCTAAATGAACTACCAAATAACTAGGGTTTGTTTTTGGCTCGACCCCAAATCTCATTTCCGATGTATCGTTAGTGTTTCTTACCAAAGTCCTAATAGAATTTCACACCACCCCAACGTACCTGTAAATTCATGATTACGTTCAGGACCGCAATCACCAATTTACCTTACATTAGGGTTTTGTGTCCTTCTATGACTCTAAACACACATGTAAGTAATGCAAAAATAACATTATGATTGAATCTTTGTATCAATGAGTAATAAATCTTTGTATCAATTTACAAGTATAATGTATCCAAAGATGAGTCCAACTGTTGAGCAGGAAAAAGACTTCTACCAGTCAGTGAGTAGGAACCTCTACCGATTGTTGAGCAGGTGCGATAGCCTCTACCAGTCGTTGAGCAGGTTATTAGAAACTCTACCGACTGTTGAGCAGGCATGATGACCTCTACCAATCGTTGAGCAGGTTATTAGAACCTCTACCGACTGTTGAGCAGGCATGATGACCTCTACCAATCGTTGAGCAGTTTATTAGATACTCTACTAACTGTTGAGCAAGTACTTCATCCTCTACCAGTTGTTTGATTAAGTGTAACAATTGTTTTTGATTTAACACATAAGTTGCAAGTTGATAATACATACATGAAATCAAGTTTGTAAATGTATCAAGTATCAAATATAGCATGTGAGTTGTAATAGAGTTGCCCTAGACAAGGTGAATGACTCTAGGTGTGTTTATAACAAATAGTTTATATTCCATGTTTTCAACTATCAAGAATAATCAAATGTTCAGGTAGATAATCAAATCCTCATGTATAACTAAAATTCAAGTTTGATGCAACGAACAATCAAGTTTTCAATAGTTTGGTTATCGTAGAGATCAAGTTCATGTTCAAAAAGGTTGAGAATATGAATTTAGTGTTTTTTTTTTTTTTTTTTTTTTTTTTTTTTTTTTTTTTGAGGGGTAATGAAAACTCAAAGTAACATCAAGGTTGTGAACAATGGTGAATATGTAGATGGTTGATAAAGGGTTTAATTTATAGGGTTTCAAAAAGACGCAAGTAATAAGGTGATCATGCAGAATAATCGTGGGGTTTGAATAAATAGTTAGATACAAGCGTATGAGAAAACATGATTGCGGTATTTGCCAAAAATTTGTAATAGTTCGAACAAGTTTAAAATAAGTATGTGTCAATGGAAAAATTGTAGAGTAAATTTTGTTCCTGTGAAGGAAAAGATTTTATTTTCAAAATTGGTTTTGTATATAAAGCAAAAGTCATTAAATTGTACAACTAAATTGATTTAGATTACAATATTTCGATGAGTCATAGGTTTTAAACACGATGTCGGATTTCAAAAATCAAGAATTTGTTCAGACGTTTTGTATAATAAGCTTCGAGTAATACATAAAAGAAGTCATTCTTAATAGATTAAAACATTTTTATCGTAAATCATTTGTTACGCCAATAAATTGTTCAATAAAAATTTTGAAATTTAGCAAATAAGTTTGTGGAAATAAAACTCTTAAAAAAATATATTTATTTGTTATAGTTTGTGAAATTCCCAAGTGATGAAAGTTTGACAAAATTCAGTACTCTTTAGTTTTGGTGCTAAAGTATCTCTTATAAACAGGTTACGAGATGATAGTTTGAACAAGGATTTTAAAATCTTGAATATGATGAACTTTTATGGTTGATGGTATCTTCAAAATATACATATATATATATACACACAAATAAAAATGTAGGGGGGGGGAGTTTAAAATAAAATTGGCCAGAAACATCAAAGATAATAGATTTATGTATGATGTAAAGGGAAACATATGATTTGGGTTAGATGTTAAAAATAATTAGACTTATGTGTAATATTATAAGTTTGTAAAATGAATTAGGATTGTGAAACCCAGAAATGATTCATGAAGTTTAAACTAATGAGGGAATTATATAAGAAGAAAATATATTTGAATTGTAGAAATTTTGAGATTCAAAACTTAGATTTTATACGAGAGTGAAGGGGTATAAATGAAAATGAAACACAGAGATTATAAATATCTAACCCCGAATAAACGAAAATGTTGGCTTATCAAAACAGATCAGGTCTAAGCCCAACGAATTTGCCCTAATAATCTAGAAGTACGTTAGGATAGTACCAAGTAAGTGAAAGAGAGTAGGCAAGACTAAGTTAGGCTAAGAATAAGGATGAGGATAGAGATAGAGATACGGATAAGGTAGAGCTACAAGTAATTGAAGCAAGTACTAGTTAAAGTCCTAAGGTTATAGACTAGATTATTTTTCTAATAACCTAATTCCCTATAACCATGGCTCTGATACCAATCTGTAACACCCCAACCGATGGCGGAAACATCGAGGTGTCACGTATGAATGATTGTTCAGTAGCTCATGGTAGTACACAAATTTAAATAATTCCTTTATTTCATTACAATACTGAATTACATCCAAGTCTACATCAAATAATCAAACAAAGCTTAAACTTCAAATATCTCCTCATGCTAACTCTAGACTTCAAGCATCAATATTTCCTGTAGAGTTTGGAAAAATGGGGGGGTCAACTAGAAGTTGGTGAGAATACATAATCCATGTTAAGCAGATAGTTTAAGTATAAAAGTCTAGCAATTCGTATGTCTATCGTAAATTTAAGTCTACATGAATAGTATAATATGTTGAATCGACATAATCAAACCTCCGACTAGTTTAGGTCCATCCCGTCATCTACGGTTCACCTTAGTAATATGTTGGAACGATAACAATCACCCACGCTACCTATGGATTATGTATTCTCACCAACTTCTAGTTGACCCCCCCATTTTTCCAAACTCTACAGGAAATACTGATGCTTGAAGTCTAGAGTTAGCATGTGTACTACCATGAGCTACTGAACAATCATTCATACGTGACACCTCGATGTTTCCGCCATCGGTTGGGGTGTTACAATTCACACAACTAAATTTACAAACATATGGTTTTCATTAAAAATAAAGAGAGATGAGATGTGTTGGTGTGTATATGTGTGAGTTTGTATGCATGTATGTATATATGCCGTGTATATATACATGTATGTATGGGTTTGTATTTCAAAATTTAACTCAAAAACCCTATTGCAGGTATGATCTAACATTTGATAAACAAGATTCAAGCATTAAAACATGATATTATGTAATGAAAGATGATAATGTATGAGTTAAAAATGGGAAAAACATGACTAGTTATATATATATACACATAGCCGTGAATGTGTGTGTGTGTGTAGCTATAGATTTTTGTTAAATTTCTTGTTTATAGATGATTAAACTAGACTTAGAATGTGGGATTTTGATTCAAGAATGGAAAATAAAAAAATATATTATATATGTATGTATGTATGCCGTGAGGTGTATGTATGTATGTATAAAAATGGAGTTTTCTTGATTAAACACAAGTTAGTGAGTTTTGTACATAATAAAATTGATTTAAAACATGGTTTTGACATATGGAATTTAACTTTGAAAATGTTAGTTTAGAACAGAAAATTTCATAAAAATAAAAGTTTAGAAAACCCACATTATGGTCTTGGTTTATGGATGACAAGTTATGAACCATTTGGTGAAATTATGGACATAAAACCTATGAAAATTTAAAGGTTTTATGGAGATTTTAAAATCTGATTTAGATCAGTAAGTTTGGCTTATAAATATGTATAAAATGACCCATGTTTGAAAGAAAATGATTAGATTTTTAAATTATAAGAAAATGGTAATTTTGGACCTAAAAATGCTTGAATTATGGACTTTAATGAGTGATTTTAAAAGAAAATTTGAGGTCTGCTTATTTATACTAAAAATCACATAAAAGTTCATCACATAAATTGTTTTGACCAAAAAGTTTAAGTATTGGTTCAAATGTTTGGTTTTGATAATGTCCGGTAAAAAACTAGGCGATAAAAAGGCGAAAAACGGCAAAATTTGTAAGAATTTCAAATCTGATTTTGAACAGGTCCTAAAAGTATATTTTTAAGATAAAAACATGTAAATAAAGGTATATTTAAAATACTACATGTTTTTACAAGCCACACGAATTGGAATTTCGGGAAATTGCCTAAAATATCGCCTAAAACCGACTAATCTTGTAACTAAGTGTCTTGCATGTTATAATAGTACAATTAACTTATGCATGATATTATAAATATATGCTAAGTAAAAATAGGTGTGAGATGATAAAATAAAAAGGGTGCTATGTGCTTTGATATAAAAATAACGGACCGAAAACGAGGCATGATCACCAACGAGTCGTAAATAAGAACATGTATTTTGAAAATAATTAATTTCAAAGGATTACATTTTCTTTAGAAAATGTTGTGTGAAAAATCTAAGTTGAATGTATAACTTAGAAAAATAAGCGAAACATAGTCGTTTACACGATTTTCATGATTAGGAAATCGGACGACCGGAAAATCAAGCGTTTGGAAATATAACTCAAACTACCACAAGGTGAGTTCACAGCCCCATTTTTATAAAGTTTTATAAATATTTCGGGGGAGAAACACGTTGTAAAAATAAATAAGATTACTAATGAAAGACATCGGTAAGTGTGGAATGTGTACGAATATATGTGCGGATAATCTCCTTTCGGGACTGGAAGTTGAGAGTAAAAAGAAATCTTAAGATAATGTTCCCAGGGCCATTCATAATCATTAGCCTGGTATTGAGGGCAAGCGAAGTGTTGGTGGATCCATCGGGTTGACGACCCTAGCCGCGACCAGTCGCTCTGGTCATAGTTCGGAAAACTACTTCAAATTCGGTGTAGTGAAACACCTATTGGAACCAAATTGTCATGTGTTGATTATGAGCATATAACGTAAACACATACTCATATTCCTAGCTAGTTTATGAATCCACATGATCGTCTTAGTAATCTATGTTTATAACTATAAATAAAAATATCTTGAATCTATAAGATATACTTTTCGTAGTAAAGCGAAAAGGGTTTTAATAAATTTTTGCAAGGTAAGCGAAAATGTTATTTATTAAACTCTGTGAATTCACCAGCCTAGTGTTGACAAATGTTTTGACGTGTTTTTCAGGTACAAGATAAATGCTTCGGAATTTGGCGGGATAATAGGTGTTTTGGCAATATGGTGTTTGGACTTGTAATAAAATAATGATCTTGGGAACTTTTGTAACAATAATTACATCCTTTTTGGGTCTAAATTATAAAACTTTTATATTATAAGTTTTATGTAAATTTGTCCAAATACTTATTACTTTGCTATTACACCAGTGATTACCAACCTCCGTTCATCACCACGCTAAGTCTTCCGCTGTGGCATTTTGGGGGTGTGACAGAAGTTGGTATCAGAGCCAATGGTTGTAGCGAACTAGAAAAGTTTTTCTAAAAATTCTAGACTACAACTTGAAAAGATTTTTGAAAAAGAAATTCCGAAATTTCCGTAATGACTTACAGCAGAAGATCAGAGAGGCTATCCCCAGACAACTAATAACATAACGACCCTAAACCTCCGAGTTTTGTACAAATACCCTATCAAACGAAATTACGGTACTAAGACCATATGCCCATGAGGAGTTCATCCACACATCAATTCGTTTGATATGTATGTATCAGGCACGCAGTAATAGGTCTACGAAGCCTATCAGCACATCGCACAGACTCAGACACACGCCCTATATAGCAGTACATTACTTAGAATGTGTCAGATCCCCACTGATGTACTATCATTTCCCTTTATACTCCAGGAAATCATTTTTGATTTTTCTGTTTTTTTTTTATAAATTTTCGAATTTACTGTTCCCAAGGATAAGCTGGAGCATTTCAAATATGTGACTGCCCAGATATCGTTTGTTCACAGAAATCTGACGGCATTAATCTAAGGGAAGAAGATATAGCAGTCAGCAAAGAAATTTTCTAATTTTTATGGATTTTGAAATTTTTCAATGTTTTTGGATTTTTGAAATTTTTCTAAAAAGCAGTAAAAATCTAAACTATAAAGTGATAAACTGAGGTGGTGATCTGTCTTGTTTTTCTTTAATACCATTAGCTTTTAAAAGATAATCAAATCTGGATTTGTCAAAAGCTTTGGTAAAAAGATCTGCGCGTCGGTAATCAGTGTGGATTTTGACCAAATCGATCAACTCTTTAGCATAACAATCACGGATAAAATGATATTTAATCCGGATATGTTTAGCCTTTGAGTGATTTACTAAGTCTTTTGTTAATGCGATTGCGGCTTCATTATCACAGTAAATAGGGGTTTTAAGAAATTGCAAACCGTAATCCACCATCTGTTGTTGGATCCAGAGAACATGTGAACAACAGCTCGATGCTGAAACGTATTCTGCTTCACATGTGGATAGTGCAACTGCGGTTTGTTTCTTGCATTGCCAGGTCACGAGCCTGCTCCCCATAAACTGACATCCAGCCGTTGTGGATTTGCTGTCTTTGTCACAGCCGCCCCAATCTGCATCACTAAAAGCGATTAGGTCAAAATTATCATCATGAGGGTACCAAAGTCCTTTCGATGGACAACCCTTCAGATATCTAAGGATACGCTTGACAGCTGCAAGATGACTCTGTTTCGGCTTCGACTGGTATCGTGCACAAAGACATGTTGCAAACATTATATCCGGTCTAGACGAGGTGAGATACATCAGAGATCCGACGATTGCTCTGTATGTAAATGGATCAGTCAGCTCCCCCTTAGCGTCAAATCCAATCCCGTGATTAGGTTGTATGGGGTATCCATCGGCTTCGAATCATCCATCTGGAATCGGCTCAAGACTTCAGAAACGTATTTTGTCTGGTGAATGAAGATCCCCGTTGGTCTTTGCTCCACCTGCAAGCCTAGGAAAAACTGCATTTCTCCCATTGCGCTCATTTCGAACTTTTCCTGCATAACGTTTTCAAATTCCCTTCACAGAAGTTCGTTAGTTGACCCGAAAATAATATCATCAACATAAATTTGCACAAGAAGGTGCTCAGCTCCTCATACCATTGTCTTGGAGCTTGGTGCAACCCGTAGAGAGCTTTGTTTAAAACATAAACCTTATCCCGGTGAATAGGGTCCTCAAAGCCTGGTGGTTGACCTACGTAAACTTCCTCTTTGACCACACCGTAAAGAAATGCGCTCTTTACATCCATCTGATACACCTTGAATTTCTTCCAGGATGCAAATGCCAGGAACATTCGTATAGCTTCCAAGCGTGCAACAGGTGCATAGATTTCATTGTAGTCGATTCCCTCAACTTGATGAAAACCTTGAACAACCAAACGAGCTTTGTTTCTCACTATAACTCCTCTATCATCCTTTTTACACTTAAACACCCATTTGGTTCTGATCTTCTTTCTTCCCGGGGGCAAATCTGTCAGCGTCCATACTCCGAGTTTCTGAAATTGTAACAACTCTTCTTGCATTGCTTCCACCCAGGCATCATCCAAAAGAGCTTCCTTGTACGTCCGCGGTTCGACCTGCGAAACATAACAAGCAAAAGACCAGTCAATTTGAAAACCAGATTTTTGTATTTTGGCATATAAAGCAAAATTGCCAATATTTTCGGGTGCTTGAGCATTTCTAAATTGCCCTCTTGTCATAACGCTGCTACCAGGATCACCAATAACCTGTTCAAGCGGGTGTATCCGATGTATCCGAGATTCCAGATAATCAGTTACTTGCACTCCCGTTTGAGTCGTCAAATTCTGTGTAGAAACCAGATCATTACCCACATTCGATGTTGAAGCATCAGATGTAGTTGGGTTCACTGGTGGTGTCACTGTAGCATTGTCCAGAATAGCTTCACTTGTAGCATCATCGTCTTCATCTTCTGAATCTGATGAATTAATCGTTGTTGAAGCTTCTTGGAACACTTCTTCCATCACAGGAGCAGTGGTATCATTAGAAGCTGCTTGAGGATTTATAGTGATCGGACGCACTAACGGTGAAGTCACGGCGTTTTCGACCTCGTAATATAAGCGGAGTACAGCTTCTTCAACCATGCTATCTAGATTGAATGATTCAAAGAAGTCTTTGTAATCAAACATCCAATCTGGACCTCCATCCTGTACATTTTGAGTGTATCTTTGTACCTCGACATTAGCCCACTCCTCGACTTTTCTGGTTCTTTTGTTGAATACCCTTTTTAGTGGGGTTGCATATCCAACAAAATAGCCTTCTTCAGCCTTTGGTGCGAACTTCTCCGAAGGATTAAGCATTGTACACGGGGCACCAAATGGTTCTAGATACTCTAGATTCGGCTTTCGTCGGTTCAACAGCTCATAAGAAGTTTTGCCAAACTTCTTCACTGTTAAAACACGATTTAGAGTGTAACATGCTGCGTAAATTGCTTCGTTCCAAAACATGACTGGAAGATTTGAGTCTGCAAGCATTGTTCTCGCCGTTTCGATTAGAGTCCTGTTCTTTCTTTCTGCGACACTGTTCTACTGGGGTGTATACGGAGCACTGTATTCATGATGAATTCCTTTGTTTTCACAAAGATCCTCCATCTGAGCATTTTTGAACTCCGTCCCATTATCACTCCGGATTCGTTTGATCTTTAGACCATAGATATTCTCCAAACGTGTAAACAGAACTTTCAGGTTGTCAAACGTGTCGCTTTTCTGGTGTAAGCACATAACCCATGAGAATCTTGAATAATCGTCAGTCACCACAAGCCAGTACAATTCCCCGGCATGACTTTTACGCTTGACTGGACCGAATAAATCCATGTGCAAACGCTCAAGCGGTAGTTCAACGGAATTTACTTTCTTTGGTCTATGGGCCTGTTTGTGCTGCTTTCCCTTTTTACAACTAACACACTTGTCATTCAAATGGAAATGATTCACATTAACTCCCGTGACAAGTTCATTCTTCACTAACTGGTTCATCTTTCTCAAATGAATGTGTCCCATTCTCCTGTGCCACATTATAGATTCTTTCTCTGTAGCCTTAGAGAGGAAACACGTGACTTGGCCATGGGTGGTCAAAGCTTTGGACATATCAAGAATATACAAATTGTTTACTCTCGGTGCCTTTAGCATCACCCACTCTTTTGGAAGTTCAAAACCCGGTTTCAGGATGTAGCAAGATTTGTCGTCAAAATAAACAGAAAATTGCTTATCACAGATTTGGCTAACACTGAACAGATTGTAATCTATCTGTTTCACATACGATATCCGCTCAAATGTCACTACCCCATTGCTAACACTACCCTCCATCGTAATGTAGCCTCCTTTATTTCCTGCAAACGCTACGTAACCTCCATTTATGTTCTTGATATCAAAGAGTAGCGTGAGATCCCCTGTCATGTGGCCTGATGCTCCACTGTCAACAATCCATAGGCTGCTAACAGGGCCAGCTGGAGCTGCCTGCACATATCAAGTAAAGCAATTAGATCTTTCGGGGGACCCAAGCCTGTTTGGTCTTGGGTCTTTGAACTGGTTGTTTCAAAGATTCTTTAGATTCACAAACATCTTGGGTTTTCTCAACCCCTTTCTTCTCACACTCAACTTTCTTTTTCTCAGTTTTCACATTCTGTGAAGTTGAGGCACCTTTAGACTCCTTTGATGACCAAGATTGTTCAGACCTTTTCAAGATCCGGATCTGAGATTTTGAGGTCTCAGCCGGTTTCTTTACTTCGTCTTTGAATGCAACCTTCTTGGTTACCTTCTCTGATTTAACAGAGACAGGTCCAACTGCTGGTTTTACATTAGGTTTAGAAGGGACCTTTTTATTTTCAGCAGTTGTTTTCATCACAGGTTTCTTTACTGATTTCTCAGTGGCTATCCGGTTGCGTTTGTCATAAGTCATCGGACGGTTTTCCCTTTTGTTGTAAAAATTGTTTTGATTATAATAAGGTGCTGGCTGAGGGAAAAACAGTCTTTATGGATAACTGTAATTGTCAACCGGATAATCACGTCGTTGCCTCATCTCCACCTCGTGCCTTTTGTGTCGTACATACGGGCAGGTGGCAAGTAAATGTCCCCTTTCCCCGCACTTAAAACACGCACGGTATTCTTCATAGTTTTCTTTGATATGCGACTTGGAAAAACTTGCAATGGGATATTGATCAACCATGCATTGTTTTCTCAAACTCTCAGGAGCTGGTTCCTTCGAGTAAGTCGGTTCAATGAAACTATTTGACTTATCAACTAGCAGAACGAAATGTGTGACATTGATCTTTGCGTCTTTAGAATTATCCAAATAAATTTTCTCTAAAATGGCTGGAGGAATGTCATTGGTTCGTTCATGTTTTGGAAACCAAATTGTACTTTCTTGCCAGATCTTTTCAATTTTGGAATAATTCACAAATTTAATCGGATATTCATCATCGGACATAATCTTATCGGAGCCGTGCATCCGATAGAAAACTTTTACAGGTTTGTCACATGATTCGTTCCTCATTTCATTTGGTTTCTCAGTTTTAGTTTCAGTTTTCTTTTCAACAGTTTTAACCACATTTTTCTCACTTTTCTTGACCTCTTTCTTTTCAACATTTCTACCAACAGACTGTTCAGCTTTCTTAACAACATTCTTTCTATGAGCATTTGTCATGGGATGAACAATTTGAGATGGTGAGACTGGTTCAGTAGTGATTATATGATTTTCATCAGGTATATCACTTTCATTCTCAACAACCGTCTCAGACTGTTCATCTTCTTCATCAGAATCATCTGCAGCGACCACACTCTCATTGTTTCCGAATACAGGTCTCACATCAGAATACGGGTCTCCGACACTAGAAGTGTTGGACTCGTTATCTGATGTGGAGTCAGATTTGACTATACTCCCCGGTGCTATTGCATGTAAATTATGATTTTCGAACAACACCGGAGATGGGACAGCTTTGTAGTTTGCACTACTCGACTGTGAAGGTTCTTCTATGATGTGGTCAACTACATACGCAATGTGCTTATAACTCTCTAACTTTTTAATCACTTTTTCAGCGCAACACTTGATGGTTGCCATTTCTAACTTGGTGTTTTCCATTTCATTAATATAGTTATTAATGGCAAGTTGTTTTATGGACAAAGTCTTTTTCAGTTCAGAAATATCCTTTTTGTAACCATCAAGTACTTCGTTGAAATCTTTTGATTCTTTTTGATAAATCTGACAGTTTATTTTGGCACTCTCAAGTTGTACCTTGAGAAGCTTATTTTCTTCTATCAATTTATCAAAATCAGAACATTTGGCGCAAACTTTAGATTGAGATTCAGAACTTACCGGTTTAGGTGGTTCTGTCATTGCCATCAGCGCGAAGTGAGCTTCCTTCCCTGCAAAGAATTTTGAGTAGTCAATCTTGGTGCAGGCATCATCCACCATGCACGACTTGCGGGTCATTAGGAAATCTGCTTCAGCTAGCAATTGATCAATGTCATCGTCTAGTGAATTCACACTAGCTTCCGAGTCAGAATCACTCTCCATATCCGAATAAGCTGAATCATAGTGCTCTCCAACATCTGTGACAGAATCAAGAATCATTCCAGACTTCTTGTCTTTACTCTCAGCATTCACATCCTCATTCAAATCCTCTATTTTCAACTCCGACACTTTCTCTATCATAACCTCCTCTTCAATCTCCACATGCTCATCCAAACTCATCTTTTGTGCCACACAAGCCACATTTCCAGTGGTAATCTCTTCCACTCCCAATTGCATACCCGTCCAATCAAAACCTTCATCTTTTTGAATCACAAGTGCTTGGTTTTGATTTTCAGTTTGGGTTTGAGTGTTAGGTGTAGAAATAGGAACAATGGTTCGGTTTGGATTCTGTTGTGGTTGGTTTTGAGATGTGGGTTGTCTAGTATTGGTGTTTTGTTGTGTGTTTTGACGGTTCTGGTAGTTGTTTTGAGGTTGAAAGCTAGAGATGTTAGGACTGTTGTATGATACCTGATTCTGGTTTTGGTTTTGTCTGTTTTGGTAGGTTGAGTTGAACGGGCTTCAATTACCTTGCTGCGCCAGCTGTGTACACTCTCTCTTGAAATGACCCTTCTCACCACAATTGAAGCATGTAACCTTGGCTTTGTTGAAGCTGTAAGTGGTGTTTGGAGAAGTTGAAAGGTCAGTTCTTCCAGTTTTCTGGATAAAATCAGTGGCTCTTCTCATTATGCTCGCAAATGCCCACTGTATGTCCATCAGCTCCATCTCCTCTTTATCGATTTGTGTGTAGTCCTCATTGGTGAGATTGTTGTTTCCGATTTAACTAGCAACTAAACCGTTGTATGATGCAACCATAGCAGATACTAATGCTACATGCTGTTGAGCAATCTCAACAGTCACATTGTCAAGATTAGAAGTCTCTAACACAATCGGACTTTGATTTGATTGTGTTTGAGTGATCTGCATTTGGTTCATGTGAGGATTATATGGTTGTTGTTGAGGTTGACTTGCTGTATAACAGGCAGCTTGTTGTAAAGGTGAAAAAGGTGGAATGAAATTTGGTGTTTGATAAGATTGTGGTGTGTATGATGAAGTTTGGGCAAGATAGTTTATTGGTGCTTTTGTGGGTTCAACAAAATTGGATACACATGCAATATGAGGTGCAACATTTGAAGTAGAGCTTGAAGTAGAAAGATAAGTAGATGTACCACTCACATACAGATATGGGTTTTGTGGAATCTGTGCTATCTTGGCTTTCCTCTTTTCCTCCATTTCTTTGTTCTCCAGTTTTTGTATGAACTCGTTGATAGTCCAATGCTGGTATGCATCTTTTTCCTTCAACACTTCAATGTGTTGGTTCCAGTATGGTGGTAAAGCATCAGCAAATTTATCCACCAGTTCTGACATCGGTATGCTGATCTCATAGCTCGAAAGTTCCGTGAGCAAGTGGCAATACCGTGGAACCAATTCTTTTAGAGTTTCATTGCCCATGAAACTAAAATTCTCGAACTCTTTTCGAAGCTCTTCCATTCTCAGCTTACTGGTCTTCTCATTACCATCATGTCGGTTTCTCAGCATATCCCACAATTGTTTTGATGTTGTACACGATCCAAACTGATGCAGCAAGTCAGTGTTGATCGCCTGAGATAACTGAGAAAACGCTTTCTTCTCAATTGCAAACTTCTTTTTCTCATCATCAGCCAAATTCTCCAACGGTATCGGTTCTCCAGTGTTCTCCAGAATAGGTGCAACATAACCCTTCACTATCATCTGCCATGCCTCAGCTCCCTCTAATCCTTGTCCCTCCACATGTATCTTGAACTTTGTCTTCCATGTGTTGTACTCCATCATATCCATGAGCTTTGGCGGACGATTGCCACTACCTGATGAAAGATCATGAATGAGAGTAGATACGGCATTGGTCGTCTGCGAATGAACGGCAGCTGCTGCTACTCCCCAATAGTTGTCAATTGGTTGCTGTAACGGTTGCACAACTTGTTGAGGAGCAGAACTAGTCATAGCCATGTAATTGATTGGCTGGGATGGTGGATTAGTCTTCTGGGCTGCAACTGACCATGGATCTCTTGTTGTCTGCTGCTGTGGTGCTTGATTAGGTCTTGGCGTTATTGGGAAGTTCCACATCTTAATCTGTAAATGATCAAACATGAAAAGATTAGAAAAGTTTTAAAACAGACTACTCTTTCGCACTATCGGACGGGCGAATGAGAAAAATCCTTCTCCTTCGACCGTTTTGAAGGGTACGAATGTGGACTGATATCACACAAACTCTTTCGACCGTTTACTTCTCTCGTTCGACCGTTTTCCCTCTCCTTCGACCGTTCGATCAGTCGAATGTAACACAGACGGGCGAATGAACACAAATAAGCAATGAAAGTCTACGTTCGACTACAAATACAACACCTTCGACCACAAATACTCTCATTCGACCAAATGAAATCACACTTTCGACCGTTCTCTCTACGTTCGTCCCCTGGTAATTCAAAAACGGTTATTCTTTGAAAATCTATTAATTTTGATCATGTTTATCAAAAGTTGATGGATTTTGATGATCTTAATCAGGTTTTGAATCGGAATTGATTTGGAACAAGTTTATCAAGGAAAATTATCCATTTTAACCATGAAAACAAGTTGTAATCAATCAAAATCTTATCAAATCAGTTTGTTCAATGAAAACAGAAACTTTTTGACCAAAATTGGGTCCAAATCAATTGAGAAACTATCAATTTGTGGTGGTTTGATCCAGAATGGCTCTGATACCACTTTGTATGTGCTATATGGATCGTATAATCAACAAAGAATGATCAAATAAGTTTGCTTTAGGTGCGGAATCCCTAAAACAATCACAAAATAATAGTCAAACAGATCAAAACAAGTAAATCATCATTTCAAAGCCTTTTCATTAATTAAGAACTCAATTACACGTTACAGATTGAAACAAACAGGGTATGAACATGAATTAAGCTAAATAATATCCTAGAGAGAGAATCAGAAAGTGGAGGGAATAATATGACTCAAAGTTACATTCAAAAAATCAGCTTGACTATTTATAGACTGCACATTCGCCCAAACAGTTCGTGCGAATGGAGGGAATAATATGACTCAAAGTTACATAAAAACTATTCTACGTTCGTCCAAAAACCACTCCTTCGCACCTTTTGATTCTCCTTCGACCAAACATATTTCTTCCTTCGCACCTTCGACAATTCACAAAACAAGTTTATTGAACAATCCAAAGCACTAGTCGCATAAATGCATCTACAACCATAAAAAGTGGGTTTAGATGATGCAACAGTCTTTTCAGGTCCGAAATGGAAACTATCAGGGTCAAAGAGTTCAGCAGGATGTGCTGGAATGAGAGTTTGTTTTGACTCATTAAACATGACGTTCAGTGTTTCTTCTACTATCTTGGTTCTGGAATTTAAAACTTTGTAGGCTTTTCTAGTGGAAGAATAACCAAGAAAATAACCTGAATCAACTTTTGCAGCAAACTTTGAAATAGAGTCTTTGATGTTTAGAATGAAACATTGACATCCAAAAGCTCTGAAAAAGGAGATAAGAGGCTTTATGCCATTAAGAACTTCATAGGCAGTTTTGAAATGTCTTTTATTGACAAGGACTCTGTTTTGAACAAAACAAGCTGTGCTGACTGCTTTAGCCCAAAAATACAATGGTAGGCCTGAATCTGCTAACATGGTTCTAGCTGCTTCAATTAATGTTCTGTTCTTTCATTCTACCACACCATTTTGTTCAGAAGTTCTGGGAATGCTGAAATGTCTTTCAATCCCTTTAGATAAACATAATTTATCCAGAGTTTTGTTCTTGGACTCTGTCCCATTGTCACTCCTGATGACTTTGAGAGAGAGAGAGAGAATTGTTTCTCTACTTGTAGAATGAAGAACCTGATAATATCAGCTGCCTCATCCTGGGAGCATAAGAAGAAGGCCCATGTAAATCTTGAGTAGTCATAAATGATGACCAAGCAGTACTTCTTCTTACCATGGCTCATAATCTTGACTGGTCCAAATAAGTCCGTATGGAGTAGTTGAAGACATGCAGTTGTTTTTTATTCTTCAATAGACTTATAGGATGACTTATGTTGTTTACCTTTAAGACAGGAAACACAGTGTTCTTTACACTGGTATTCCTACAAAGGTAGACCTTTGACCAAGCCCATTTTTGTGACTTTATTCATGGTTTTAAACTTCACATGGCCAAGTCTCCTATGCCAGAGATCAGTTTCAGAAGTTGATGCTCTTGAGAAGAAACAATCAGTGTTGTTCAGTACTTTGTCTTTTTCAATGTCCACTGCATAGACATTGACACATCTTTTGGCTATCAGCAAAGTATGATATTCAATGATCTTCTCTATCAACTTTTGGCCTTCTGGTGATATGATCTTGCATGTTGTTTTGGTGAAAGAGGAAGAATATCCCTTGTCACACATTTGAGATACACTCAGCAAGTTGTATTCCAAGTTTTCAACCAGATTGACCTTGTCAAACTGTATTTTACCAGAGGATACATTGCCATGTCCTAGCACATATCCCTGGGCATTGTTCCCAAAGGACACGGATCCTTCTCTATGACTGATAAAATTGCTTATCAGGTATCTGCATCCTATCATGTGCATTAAGCCTCCACTATCAACATACCAAATGCTATTCAAACCTCTGGAGACCCTCTGCAGCATATAGAAATTAGTTAGATTTTGCAACCCAAGCCAGTTTGGCTTTGGGTTTGCTCTTGAGAACAGGAACAGTTTGTTTTGGACCATTTTTAGAAATCCATGTCTTTTTGGCAATGGATTTTTCATTATATCCAATGGTGTAATCCTTTTGAGGACCACCATCAACTTTGGTCATCAATAGTTTTACCAAATTTGTGAGGTTCTCAATCTCAACAGTTTGTGAGATTGCTGATGATTTAGGTCCAACTATTGAAGAAGAATTTTGAGAAAAAGGCCTTTGTTGAGATTTAGTCTTTTTTCTGAGAAAAGGTGTTACATGGTTGTTGTTTGTTGGGATAAAAAGTTTCTTCAAAATCTTGTTTGATTTGTTTTCCCACAACCAGTTGTAAGATATTCTTGTTGTACTGATTTCCTTTTCCGTATCTACAAAATTCTGTTTTGTGGTTAAACAAACCACAAATTTCACATTCTTTTGCCTCCTCCTTCTTTTTAAATTCATCATGAGACGTGGAAGGCAAATTACTGACAGTTTTAGAGTTTTAAGTTAGGTCATCAGTAGTTTTCAGGTTCTCATGTCCCGATGTAGATGAAACTACTGATGACTTAATGTCATTATATAAAACTTTTGCAGGACTTTCTTTTTTAATTTTGAGAAAGTTCTGATGAAAGGAAGTGCATTCTTTCATATTGGATGTTTGATTAACAACTATTCTACTCCCATCATCAGCCGTTTTGGAAGTAAAATCAGTTGGTCTTTCAGTATGGCGATACCCTATGCCAAACTTAACATTTGATGCAGTTTTTTTGTTAAGCAGGATTTGGTAACCTCTACATGACTCAACCTAATTTGTGCTTGAGTTTCAATGGCATTATTTGTTAATTTAGAAATCTCTTTAGATTTTGCAGCAAGTTTTCTTTGTAAATCACATTTTATCTTGTTATATTTTCTTTCAGAGTCATTTTCTTTGCCATGTAGTTGCACATTGGTCTCTCTTATGAGAGCAAAAGATTCTTTTCAAGAAGTTGAACAAAGTTTTAACAAAGATTCTTTTGATACCTGAAACAAGGCAGAATTGGAGGTGCATCCCTCAAATGCCATTAAGGCAAAATTCTTTCTGCCATTATCAAGTTCTCCTCAGTTGATGTCATAGACTTTGTTGTCTGCATCTGGACTGCATTCAGATGTGTCAAAAGGAAGACTGCTCCAATCAACATACCCTGATGTAAAAAGGCTTTGTTGAGAGGGTTGTTGAGATTGTGGAGGATGTTGAGTAGCTGGAACAAGAGGTGTTAGTTGTTGGCCCTGTTGTTGAGCAGACATCTGAACATATTGTATTTGAGGCACATATTGAATTTTTGGAGCTTGTGCTTGTACAAAATGAGCACTCCCTTGAGTTCCATTATTCCTATTATAACTGGAGTTAAACTGATTTCCAGACTATGGTTGGTTAAAGCTAGAGCTTCTACACTCTCTAACAAAGTGTCCTAACTTTTGACACTTATGACATATAAGTTTAGATTTGTCAAGACCATCTTTTGCAGAACTGTTCAGTTCTGGAAATATCCTTCCTGACCTTTTATAAAATTTATTTGTTTTTATGATTAACATGGCCAGTTGATGTAGTATGTCCATTTCTTCTAAGTCATCACTACTGAAATTTTTTAAACCATCCATTATAAAACACATGTTATCAGTAGTTTGACTGTCTTCTTCATTGTCATAACCTGGATATGACCTTTCCGATGAGATCCCGGTGGTTATGTCAATGTGGTCAAAAGATCCAAAATCATTTGGACAAGAGGGTGAGTCTTGTCCTAAAAGTGTTGTACTACCTGGAACGTAGTCATTAGTAGTTTTGCCAGAATTTTGTAACTTTTTCTGTTGATTTATTTCTCTTTCAAAAGTTAACAATCTCCCAGGTAATTTTGTAAGAGTGAGGGAGTTAAAATCTGGTCCAGATCTAAGAACTATTGAGTAAGTTTCCCATTTTACTGGTAAAGACCTTAAAAATCTATGAAGCATAGATACTGTTGTATAGGTCTGACCATTTAACTTTAACTCAGAGATTAATGAGGAAAATCTTTCAAATTGTTGTGTCAAGGTTTCTCCATTAATGTGAGTAAATGTTTCATATTGTTGAGCAAGAATTTCTCTGGTATTGGCAATCACCTCTTCAGTTCCTCGAAACTGTTCTTTTAGGCAGTCCCAAAGCTCTTTGGCACTTTGACAATGTAAAAGTCTAGAGTAGATATCATTTAGGAGAGCCATTGCTAACATAGAGAATGCCTTAGCATCAAGCTCAAGTTTTAGGAAATCTTCCTCAGTATAGTCTTTTGGGTCTTTTGAAATTTCTTCCTTAGTTTCAAGATTTATATTACTGGTTTATGAGGTCCATACATGACAGATCTCCAACAACCAGTGTTGATCTGTGACAGAGTATGTGCCAATCTTTTCTGCCAGATATTATACTCATTTATAACCGGCATAGCTGGTTTAGTGGCTGATCCAGTATTATGAGGATCCATTTTTGAGAATTTTGATTTGTCAAGTTTTCTCGAAGTGATGGATGTAAAAGGAATGATCTTTTATCCTTAATTGAATCTCAATAAGAGCCTGTGTCTGATTCTCAATTTGTTAGATTGATATTTGATCAGATAAACCAGAGCTTTGATACAAATTGTTGGATCAGTGGCTCAACTTAACAGTTCTTACTTATGAACACTTGTGTGTTATAAATGTATCAAAGTAAATTGCACATCGGAATATTAAAGTGTTCAAGTTAAAGCATTACTTTTAACAGGAGTAATGACTCTCCCCCAATCAATGAACTAGGAAGTTTAAAGATGAGAATCAATAGTAAATGAATAGAACAGTAAATGCAGAATGATTCTCAACTATAAGAAAGGCTAACTACAAAGTAATAAGAAGGAAAATGTTCAAGTCTTAAGATTGATGAGTGAATGAACTGCTTCTATAATAGGGGGGTGATCCCTTTTGTGACAACTGTCAAAATTCGGATATTATTCGTTTACGATAATGATGACCGTAAGAATGATGAGCTATATGTAGTATACTTGATTGGGGAAAAATTAGAGTTGTTAGAAGCTCAATAGTAATTTTCAAGTAATAATTGGAAATTTGATGAAATTTTAGGAACTTCCGGTTTGTTTGATAACGGGTTATCAATATTGATTGATGACGACCCGGTTAATATTTTAGAGCCTGGAATTGATCCGTAAGATATGAAATAATATTTTAGAGTAAGAATATTGTTAAGGCTAGTATGGATTTTAATTAGTAGCTTTTGAACCGTTAAGGCCGGAAGGTTGCGTATTTTAGATTTTTAGCGCAAACCTAAGACCCGGAAACGATGAGAAAACCACTAATGTGATCGAAATTATCTAAGAATAAATATTAGTTTAGGGGACTATTATTATGGACCGAATAGGTAGAAACCGTAATTTATTATTACGAAAGGGGATTTTATAGGATAGGAGATTGAGTATTATGTTTTGAGACTTATAAAAAAAATAATATAATACCCAAACCCCCACCCCTATAACCGGTCGAACACCCCCACATTAGACATTTTGATTGTTGTTATGATTATTATTATTATTATTATTATTATTATTATTATTATTATTATTATATTGGTGAAACACTCACCATTTCCTTATAAATACCACCCCCCCACACTTCATTTCTTACACACACACACACATACACTTCAAGAAAAACCCATCCAACTTCTTCTTCTTCTTCTTGGCCGATTACCCCCAACAACACAACAATCTTCTTGTTTTGTCCATGCAATCACATAAATGGACTCTACAACTTAGATAAGTTAGTGTTCTTGGAGATTTAAAGCCAAAAGATCAAAGATTCAAGAGAGAGAAGCAAGGATTGGAGCCTTTAACCAAGGTAAGTTCTTGAATAAAAAACCCATTATAATCTTTGTTTTAATCAAAACATTCACCAAACAATCAAAGATAATCAAAAGGGATTTTTGTTAAATAAACAATGAGAATGAGATTTAATGAAAATAAAAATGGATACATATGTATATATGTGTGCCGTGAGTATATATATATATATATGGGCTGCACATATGCATACAAAAGAGGATAAATGTGAAATCAATTGTTTAGTTGGTAAAATGATAGATTAAGCTTAGATCCTTTGATTTTAAGGACATGCAATAAGGTTTTTCTAAAAGGATTCAGATCTGATGTAAAAGTGTATTTTGAAGATTTAGATGGTCTAATAGTATGGTATGAAGATAGGAATGGTAAGATATGGTTTAGTTGAAGAAGGTGTTTATGTTAGGCATTGATTTTGTTGAGTTTTGAGGTAGTTTAGACTTATGTGCAGGTCTGATTATAATAATAAAAAGATGGTTTTAATAGGTTTAAAACGGTGTGAAACACGATTGGATAGGTTCTACACGCTTGGGATACCTTGCATGTACGATCCAAACGCGTTTTACGGCTTAAAACGCCTAAAATATGAGTTTTGATAAAGATATTCTAAAATTTATTTAGAACAGGTTTTCATAACTTAAAATGATGTAAAATAAAGGATAATTATATATTTATAAAAAGATTTTGGTCGAAACTTGAATAAACTTGTGAAAGATGCGCAAAAATTCTTACTTTCGACAAAAACGACGCATCTAAAAGATTATTTTCAAATCTGATGTAAACAGCTATTTTTCATTAAAATGAGTATAAAAGACTTTACTTAGTATGTAAGACACGTTTACCATGTTGACGGATGTTTACGGTACAAAACTATGTCTTAGAAGTCACTAAGAATGTGAATTTTGAGGTATTTTAGTGATAGAATAAGCAAATGATTTAAGATGATGAATTGGGTATTATTAAAGTATAGATTTATACACTAAGTTGATGTGTGATATCGGCATTATATATGGGATGAAAATTGTTAAGATAAGCTTTATTATGTGTTTTAGTGACATATTGACTAGAATTAGAGATACGAGATAGATCGGGTAATGACATTGAACATGCAATGGTTATTTGAAGATATTGGTAATGCTAAGATGGTTTTTGAGCGATTCATATCTATATTTAGGGAAGTAAGTTTCAATAAGAATGACCCCATGTATATGGATTAAGTTTTTTGGCTTGATGAGGTTAGACTAGATATTACATACGAGTAAGCGATTATGTCTTTGAAGGGTTTATTAAGATAGATTACATGATTATAACATAAGATGATTTCACATGCAAATGCATAAGGATGGATTTAAGGATTGGGTAAATTTGACGCTATATATGTATATGTAAAGATTAACTTTAAACTTTTTACCGAAATCAACAATGGGTTGATAGAGTAATGATTAATGGAAATTTCATTATTTTGATTTAACAAAAATAACAAAGATTGGTGAAATATTTGATTAGACATAGGATAATTACTAAAATAGTCCTGCATATTATAGGTTATAATAAGTAAAGGACTTTGATTGATTGATTTCGTGAATTTCTGCATTAAGGTGAGTTCATGGCCCCTTTTCTTTAATGTTTTTGAACGTTTTCTAAATCGGGGGATTAACATGCTGTATGAAGGGTAGGACTAGGATTGCTGAATATTTGATGGCCTTAGGTAGTGCACGTTATATAGATACTTTGTATTGGTACACGTACGTCGTC
The DNA here is from genome assembly GCA_028751855.1 of Ambrosia trifida. Classification (NCBI taxonomy): domain Eukaryota; kingdom Viridiplantae; phylum Streptophyta; class Magnoliopsida; order Asterales; family Asteraceae; genus Ambrosia; species Ambrosia trifida. Next base: position 76,999,856 of record CM054131.1, on the reverse strand, counting down.
TACGGACTGACATTTCTCCGCACGCCTTAATCATTAACTCTTAGAGCCTTATTTGTGTTGGTAGATCTATCGGGTTGACGACCCTTACTATCCGGTTAATTTTATTGATACCGTAAAACCTAAACTTTAAATTGTTGTTTCCTCATTAAATTGGGGTTGAAGCTTGAGAGGCTAATTGTCGTGGCTTGATTAAGCGCCTTAGGTCACATCATACATGTAGAACTAGCTAGTCTACATGATTCACTTCGAGTTGTACTCTATCATACTTGTTAAATTAAAACTTTATGTTTGATTATTTTCTATAAAACCTGTGAACCCGCCAACATTTTTGTTAATATTTTTAAGCATGTTTTTTAGGTACCAATGTTTAGGGAATTTAAGAATGGGGTTTAACAGGCATTACGATGGACATGATGTTGGGACCATAAAAATATAAATCATGAGCTTATGTACTTATGATTTTAAATAATAAACAATGTTTTATATTATTTCTAAATAATTGTAAAACTTTCTTAAGACCGGAAAAGTAAATATGTTAAACTAGAGGGTGGTTGCAAGATGTCCATACGTTACTCACATGCGATGCTAGACTTATCGGTAACAACTTCCGTTACCTCATGACTTGCTTTCCGCTGTGCGCTGTCGGGGTGTGACAGAAGTTGGTATCAGAGCAATGGTTATAGATAAGTAGGAATTACTAGGTCTATACCATAACCATGAACGCTCTCAAAAATAAATGATTAAGTATTATAGGACTTCGTATACATTACTTAGAGTACCTTGAGAAACGATGTTTAGGAGTTTGCCTTCAGTAGTTTGTTCTTTAGATATTTGTCTAGTTTATCTTCAGAACTTCTGATGCTTTTACTCTTCAGAACTTTTGGATAACTTTTACTTCAGCAGTTTCTCAAAATGTGAAGAGGATATAAGACTAAGGTTTATAACTGGTTTGTCAATCCTCTTTGACCCTACAAGGGTGAATGATAATATTAATTTTAATAATCATATAATAATAATGGGGGGGGGGGGGGGGCGACCGGATCTGGGTGGGGGGAGTTGGGTGTTATTTTTTTTTATATAAAACTTATAACATAATACACAACCTCAATTTTTATAAAAACTTTCTACAACTAATTTAATTAAAGTTTTTACCCATTCGGTCAATAATAATATTCCCCATATACCCATGTCCATTCCTAGCTAATTTACTACCTTAGAGGTTTCCTACCGTACCGGGTCTTGAATTGGTGCTAAGCTCTATAACGCATGACTACTATACCTTATGGTTTAAAAACCGTCAAATATATCTATATTGGTTTCTAATAATATTTTCACCTTGAAAATATTACTCCATACCACTCCAAGCATCTCAGGATAAATTCCAGACTTTTAAGTTTAACCGGGTCGTCACCGTCATCCGATATGGGTAACTTATGAGCAACCGATCCAGAAATTCCTAAAATGTCGCCTAATTCCTTAATTACTACTCAATTATTACCGTCGTATCTCCAATGACTCTCATTACTTCCCATTGAATCTAGAACACGTTGCTTGATGTCAACTTAATAATTGTCTTGATCAAAAATTAGTTGCTAGAAATAATCTTGTTTTCCATATTAGTAAATGTGAGGTAGAGTGCTAGTATGATAAAAACTTAGTGTTATTCTCAGGATGGTAATTTGTAAATGTAAGTAAACGATAAATTGACAACTATGCTCAGGATGGCTAAGATAAAGATGAGGATGGACAGTTGTATCCTGAGGATGCAACTATCAGTAATTTCGAGGAACAAGTAAAGTAAATACAAAAACACAAAGAACAACACTCGATGTACGAGGAAAGCCCTTGATCAGTTGTAGATCGCCGGCATAAAACCTCGGGAGGAGTCTAGGCCCCTGCCTTGTTTGTTAATATTAAAAATAGGTAAAAATGTTACAACTTTGGATGAATGATGGACGAGTGTACTAAGATTACAATGTATTGTTCTAAGTGTGTGTGAGCTTCTCTATAATCAGCAGAGTGTTAGTGTGTTTCAGGTGAGAACAATGTGTCCTATACTCGTTGATCATTACCATATTTATAGTACATGAAAGTAAACAAAAGATCTCGTGTAATCCGCTCGTTAGTTAAGTTCCTTGATGGCCTTTAGTGACCGTTGTAACTGTTTCAGCTCAGGTAGACGTTGTAGCAACGGTTTCCAGCTTCTTCGCCTGTTTTTAATGCTTGTCGGTTACATCTTTGACTCCTTCTTCAAGCTTGGACCTTGGCTTGCAAGTGTAACTATTCCACTAATAACTCATTTGACTGAGTTATTATAATATAGACGTTGGAAAGCATTTTTGCGTCTATATTGTAAGTTAGTTGTACCTGCAATTATATCATACAAAGATAGTTCGTTAGTCCATCATCAGGATGTGCACATGCTGAAATATAGTTACATCCTGAAGTCTTTCATGCCCTTCAACATCATGAAGATGCTATATTGAGGATATGAGGTAAAATCATCCTGAGGATTTTCACCACGAACAGTTGTCCCCAAAAATATGTTACCGTTAAATATCTCAACGGTAGAAATATTTTCCTCAATCGAATAGTTTCTCGGATAAGCATGCTTTAACTTCTTTCAAGGTTGCAACGGCTATTTTTTAGGCTGAAACTTCGTGATGACCGTTACACCCCATCATATCCTATCGCCTATATCTAGGTTTTTCTTCCTTCTTTATAATCACACAAGATTATAAAAAAGGTAATTATTTCCTCTTATCTCTTGCTTTCTTCCTTTCTTTGATCCTGCATTTTTTTTCTAAAACGAATATTTTGAGAATGAGTAAGAAATTAACAAGGGCGTCTGGAAGTGTTGGAATCCCTAAGGATTTCACACCTCAGAATTTGCTAAAAGAACCTGACCAAGTGTAAATGCACATTTGCGACTAATGCTTTGGATTTGCAATAATAAATGTTTTTGTGTTTTACGTAAGGTCGAAGGTGGATTTGAACAGGTCGAAGGAATATATTATTGGTCGAATGAAGAGTTTCAAGGCTGAAGACTTGGTTCGAGCTTATGTTTGGGTCGAAGGTGCTCATTCGACCTCATCGAGAGGTCGAATGTAGATCACTATATAAGCTTGAGGTTTTGATAACTTTATAACTTTTGCCATTTTGTGTCTTGTGTCAAGTCTAGAAACTCTCTCTAGGTCCTAAACTTTCTGAAAGGTTATTATTAACTTGTAAACCCAATTGTAAAGATCATAATCAAGTTATTAATGAAGATGTTGATTGAAAAGTTACTTTTGCGTGTTTGATTCAATACATATCATATTGTACACAAACTCGGGATTCCGCACCTAGCTTTGTTAGACTTGTATGATCACATAAACATTTTTATTAAAACCGATCCTCATCTAAAAAAGTGGTATCAGAGCTTACAAGATCATACAACTACAATTTGATATGTTTTGAACAGATTTTGATCCAAAATTGTTCAAATCTTTTTGTTTTTGACAAAAACATTGAGTTTAATTGGTAATTGGTTGATTTGGATAAGATTTCATGTATAAAATCAAAATTTTCATTTGTTAAAGTTGATCTACATCAAAATCTGAACAAAACCTGATAAGGATCATCAAAATTGATAAACTTTTGAAAAATTTGGATCAAAATAACTGATTTTCAAAGAATAGCCGTTTTTCAAATGAATCAGGTCGAACGCGAGAGAGTTTAGGTCGAATGTGTGAGTTTTTAGTCGAACCTAGGTTATTTTAGGTTGAATCTGGGATCTTTAGGTCGAACCAAGACTTTGTATGTGTGTTGTTTGTACATGCGACCTGTTGCTCCTTCGACCAACCGGGAGGTCAAACGAAGATTTTTAGACGTCGAACGTGAGTCTTGTGTGTTTCATTTTCACTTTCGAGTCTGATTTAGAGGGTCGAACCTATGAAATCCTTCCTTCGAACCCACGTTATGTCATCAGTGGTCGAACGTAGTTATTTTTTTTTAAGAAATTTTTCTAAGTGTTTACATCTTGCACATTATGGAGAACATTTGGGGATTTCCGACGACACCAAGACCAGCAACATCACAACAGCATGTTCCGTTGAATCCATGGGATGTAGCTTCTGAAAAGATGAAAACTCAGCCATCCCAGCCGATCAATTATCTTGCTATGACCAGTTCGGTACCATCTGTCCCTCAACCTCCACAGCAGCCGACGACAAATTATTGGGGCGTTGCAGCAGCAGCGATACCCTCCAAAACCACTAATGCTATTTCTACTCTAACAAATGATTTGTCTTAAGGTAGTTGAAATCGCCATCCAAAGCTCATGGACATGGTAGAGTTCAATCAGTGGAAGAAAAAGTTCAAGATACATGTTGAAGGTATGGGACTTGAAGGAACTGAGGCGTGGCAAATGATAGCAAAAGGGTATGTTGCACTATGCTTGGAAAATTCAGGTGAACCGATTCCACTTGATGGTTTATCTGAAGATGAAAAGAAGAAGTTTGCAATCGAGAAGAAGGCTTTCTCGCAACTATCTCAGGCTTTGACTACTAATCTACATCACCAGTTTGAATCATGTAATACTTCTAAGATGCTTTGGGATATGTTGAAAAACAGGCATGATGGAAATGACAAGACGAGGAGATTGAAGATGGAAGAACTAAAGATGGAATTTGAGAACTTTAGTTATGTGGGGAATGAGACTTTGAAGGAATTGATTCCGAGATATTGCCATCTTATGACTGAATTGTCAAACTATGACATTAAGATTCCTATGTCTGAGTTGGTTGATAAGTTTGCTGATGCATTACCACCGTATGGGAACCAACACATTGAAGTATTGAAAGAGAAGGATGCTTATCAATACTGGACAATCAATGAGTTAATCCAGAAGTTAGAGAACAAGGAGTTGGATGAGAAGAGGAAAGCTAGGCGATCACAATTTCCACAAAACCCGGAATTGTATCATGCCTCTTCATCAACTTTTGTGTCCAGTTCAAGTGTGGTAGATAATGTTGCGCCACATATAGCTTATGTGTCGAGTGTTATTGAACCTCAAAGACAACCAATTAACTCTCTTGCACAAACACCAACTTATCCACCAAACTATACCACAAATTCTTACATTCCACCACAACCTCAAATGTCTACCGCATGTTATTCATCCAATACACCTCAACAACAACCATATGTTCCTAACACGTCACAAGCTTCTTCAAGCCAAAGTCCTGTCGTGTTAGAGACTTCTAACATGAACAATGTCACAGTTGAAGTTGCTCAGCAACACATTGCTTTGGTTTCTACAATGGTTGCATCTTATAATGGACTGGTGGGGAGTCAAATTGGGAATAATAGTTTGACTAATGAAGATTATGCCCAAATTGATAAAGAAGAGATGGAATTGATTGACATTCAATTGGCTTTCGCCAGTGTGATGATGTGGGCGACCGAGTTTATTGAGAAAACAAGTAGAACTGATTTGGCAACCTCACCGAATACCACTTACAGCTTCAACAAAGCCAATGTTACATGTTTCAATTGTGGTGGTAGAGGTCATTTCAAGAGAGAATGCACACAACCGATGCAACAAGGTAACAGGAATCCTTTTAACTCAAACTATCAAAACCGCCAATCACAAAACTAGGTAACCTACCAGAGCCAAAACAACAACACCTATCCACAACAAAACAATTTCCAAAACTGACAAAACACCTCACAAAACAACAACACTAGACAAACAACTACAACCAACCAAACTCAAACTCAAACTCCAAATAACCCAACCAGAACCATTATTCCTATTTCCACACCAAATAGCCAAACACAAACCAAAACCCAAAATCAGGCTTTGGTGGTACAAAAGGATGAGGGTTATGACTGGACGGGAATGCAACTGGGAGTTAAGGAGATCACTACTGGGAATGTAGCTTGTTATGCTACTAAGGTGGATATTGAGGAGTCGGTGATAGATGAAGTAGATTTGGAGCCTGAGAAGGTGTCTGAGGTAGTGAGTGAGGAGATAGTCGAAGATGCTCTAGTTTCTGTTACTGCGAAGATTGAAGAGCTTTCTGAAGATAAGGTTTCAGGAACTATTATTGATTTTGTCACTGAAGTTCCTGATGAACCCGAATCTGTGTATCCTGATTCTAAGAGTGAAGCTGATTCAGAAGGAAGTGCTATTTCTTTGGATGATGACATTGATTAGTTACTAGCCGAAGCCGATTTCCTAATAACCAGGAAATCATGTATTGTTGATGATGCCTTCACCAAAATTGACTACTCCAAGTTCTTTGTAGGAAAGGAGGCTCATTTCGCTTTGATGGCTATGACTGATGCTCGAAAACCGGTATGTTCTAAATCCACAACTGACATGAATAGTGATAAGTATTGTGGTACTTGTGATAGACTGACTGATGAAAACAAGCAACTCAGGGTTAACCTTGAGAGTGCTAGAATCAACATTCAGTCTCATCGTAAGGATTCTTTTGAGTTTAACAAAACACTTGAAGGGTATAAGAAAGACATTTCTGAACTAAAGAAAACCCTTGCTTTAAAACAACTTGCCATTAACAACTACATATATGAACTTGAAAATACTAAACTGGAAATGGCAACTGTCAAGTGTTTTGCTGAAAAAGTCAATAAGAAGTTGGAGAGTTATAAGCACATTGCTTATGTTGTTGATCACATTATAGGGGAACCATCACAGTCCGGTAGTGAAAACTACAAATCTGTTCCTTCTCCAGTGTTGTTTGAGAATCATAACTTCAACACAGTAACACCAGAGAGTTCAGTTAGGTCAGACTCTACATCAGACAATAAATCCAATACTTCAAGTATTGGAGATCCACATTCTGATGTGAGACCGATTCTAGGACTTAATGATGAGGGAGTGGTTCCATTAACTGATGATTCGGACACTGAAGATGAGCAACCAAAAGAAGGTGGTGACAATTCCTTTGGAAAATCACATCATCACTAATGAACCAGTTTCACCTTCTAAGTTTTCTCATCCTTAGGCTAATGCACATCGAAAGAATCAATCAGTTACTAAAAATGTGAAAAAGATTGAGAAAGATAATTCAGTTGATAAACCAGTTAAAGTGTTCTATCGGATGGAAGGAACCGATAAGATCATCTCTGATGAGGAGTATCCGATTAAATTTGCAAATTATTCAAAAATTGACAAGATCTGGCAGGAAAGTACAATTTGGTTTCCTAAACACGAAAGGACCAATGACTTTCCTCCAGAACTTTTGAAGAAATTACATTGTGATACTCCAAAAGAACCTAAGGTTCATGCCACTGAATTCATCAAGCCTAAGGAGAAGGCGAATGCATTTCTAGAGTCGGCTTACTCAAAGGACCCAGCTCCAATGAGTTTGAGACGAAGATGTGTGGATGATCATTTTCTGATCACCTCATATGCTAAGCCGGGAGCTAAGAATGAATGTATTTGAAGAGTACCGTGCATGTTACAAATGCAGAGAGAGGGCATTTACTTGCTCACTGTCCGTGTGTGCGACATAAGAGGCACGAAGTCGAGCATAGGTAACCATATCTAAGTCCAGTCAATAATCATAGATACCCACAACGCATTTTATCCCGCAAAGACCACCTTTTTACAATCAAAGTCGATATTTTAAAAAGAGGGAAAGTCTTCAAGTTATCTATGATCATCGAAATAAGATTGCCATGGAGAAACACTTAAAGAAACCAGTGGTGAACTCAACTACTGACAGACAAAAGGTTGTTCCTAAACCTGCTACTAAGTCACAAGTTGGACCTAAATCTGTTAAATCACAGAAGGTAACCAATAAAGTTTCGTTTGAGAATGACACTAAGAAACCTGCTGTGACTCCAAAGTCTCAGATTAGGATTCTAAAACGTTCTGAACAACTTTGGTCACTAGTGGGTTCTCCGGGTGCTTCCACCTCAACTGCAAATGTGAAAGAAGAGAAAGGTTTGAACAGTCAGAAAAAGATCGATTCTAAACCAAAAGTGGTTGAAAAAGATTCTTTGAAGCTTAACGTTCAAAGTCCCAAGACCAAGCAGGCTTGGGTCCCCCGAAAAATGTAATCACTTTTTTGATTGGTGTTGATGCACGTTTTGCGACTAGTGCTATTGGATTGTACATTCTATTATGATTTGTCTATATCATGGGGTCGAAGGTGGCTTTTTGATGGTCGAAGGTGGATGTTATAGGTCGAAGGTATAAGAATTCAGGCGAACGTGGAGTTTTGAAGACATTGTTCTTTGTTCGACCGGAAGAAGGGTCGAACCTACACATTCGACCCTTACGGGGGGCGAATGTGCAAGTCTATATATATTTAGATTTCATTTTTCAAGTTAACTTTTGTCATTTGTCTTTCCCGTTCGACCTGTAATTCTCTCTAGTGTTCTAATTGTTTCTGAAAATTGATTATTTCATTGTAAACAACATTTTGTAAGGATTATTGATATTGTTTATTAATGAAATGAATCTTAAAAGGTGATTTGTGTGTTTTGTTCATAATGCTATCCTTTCATAACTGATTTAGGGATTCCGCACCTAAATTGGTAGACTTGTTTTATCAAACAACTTGTTTTTGACAAAACAATCCTCTACAATGTGGTATCAGAGCCTATATGGATCAAACAACTACGAATTGATAATTTTTGAACTGATTTGACCCAAATTTGATCAAAATTTTTCTGTTTTTAATGAACAATGGTTTTTGATGAAAATTGATTGATTAGGACTAGTTTTCACGGATAAAATCAAGAATTCTCTATATTAAACTTGTTCCAAATCAATTCTGAAGCACAACCTGCAAAACATCATCAAAATTCATCAACTTTTGAAAAATTGGAATCAAAATAACTAATTTTCAAAGAGTAACCGTTTTTCAAGTGAACAGGGTCGAACCTAGGAGAGAAAGGTCGAACGTGTAGTGTTTTGGGTCGAACCTGAGATATTTAGGTCGAAAGTGAACCATTTTAGGTCGAACCTAGAGGTTGTGTGTGTTGTTTTGTACATTCGACCAGATTGTTGTACATTCGACCCTACGGGAGGTCGAAAGTGGGATTTTAGTGGTCGAAAGTGAGTTTGTGTTTCATATTCTATATTCGAGTCAGAAGGAAGGGTCAAACCTGGAACTTTTCCAGATTCGAACCCACATCAGTTGAAAAGGGGTTGAACGTAGAAGCTGATCAAAAAAAATTTCTAAGTATTTTGCATTTCTGACTTCGTAGACGATATGTGGAACTTTCCAATAACACCGAGGCCTAATACTACACAACAACAACACGTTACTATGGATCCTTGGATTTTAGCAACATAGAAGACGAACAGTCAACCATCTCAGCCAATCAACTACCTCGCAATGACTAGTTCGATGCCACAGACCGTTGTTCAACCTCCACAACAACCCATAAATGATTATTGGGGAGTTACAGCAGCCGCGGTACACTCTCAAACTACCAATGCTATTTCTATTCTAATTAATGATTTTTCTTCAAGTAGCGGGAGTAGACCACCGAAGCTGATGGAGATGATAGACTACAACCAATGGCAGAAAAAGTTCAAGATTCACTTGGATGGATTGGGATTAGAAGGGACTTAGCCATGGCAAATGATTGCTAAGGGATATGTTGCACTAGTGCTGGAAAATACAGGTGAACCAATTCCTCTGTAAAGTTTAGCTGAGGATGAGAAGAAGAAGTTTGTGGTGGAAAAGAAGGCGTTCTCTCAACTATCTCAGGCTGTCACTACTGATCTCTTACACCAGTTTGGATCATGTAATACTTCCAAACAGCTTTGGGATATGTTGAAGAATCATCATGATGGTAATGTGAAAACCAGGAAGTTGAGGATGGAAGAATTGAGAAAAGAATTTGAGAACCTCAACTATGTTGGAAATGAGACTCTAAAGGAGCTTATTCCCAGATATTGTCATCTTTTGACGGAGTTGTCGAATTATGAGATTCAGATTCCAATGTCTGAGTTGGTAGACAAGTTTGCAGATTCTCTACCAACATATTGAGGTCCTAAAGGAGAAAGATGCTTATCAATATTGGACCATCAATGAGTTTATTCAAAAGCTGGAGAACAAAGAGTTGGAAGAAAAGAGGAAAGCAAAAAGAGCACAATTTCCACAAAATCCAGAGTTATATCATGGTGGTACATCTTCTACTTTTACTAGTTCTAGTGCTAGTGGTACTGTTGCACCACACATTGCTTGTGTTTCAAGTGTTATGGAACCACCCAAAACCCCGATAAACTATCTTGCTCAAACTTCATCTTACACACCACCATCATACACTACCACTTACGTTCCACCTTTTTCACCAAGGCAACAAGCAGCATGTTATTCAGCTAGCATGAATCAACCTCAACAACAACCTTACATTCCTCAAATGAACCCAAGTCAAACAAGTCAAAGTCCAATAGTGTTGGAGACATCCAACATGAAAAATGTCACAGTTGAAGTTGCTAAGCAACATGTCGCATTGGTATTTGCAATGGTAGCTTCTTACAATGGTCTGGTAGCTAGTCAAATTGGTAACAACAATCTAACCAGTGAAGACTATGCTCAAATTGATAAGGAGGAGATGGAGCTTATTGATATTCAGTGGGCGTTTGCAAGTGTTATGAGATGAGCAACCGAGTTCATTGAAAAGACTGGTAGAACTGATCTGTCTACATCACCTAACACCACTTATGGCTTTAACAAAGCCAAAGTCACATGTTTTAACTGTGGTGGTAAAGGTCATTTCAAAAAGGAGTGCACACAGCCAGCTCAACAAGGTAACAGGAATCCATTCAACACAAATTACCAAAACCGTCAATCTCAGAATCAGGTAACCTATCAAAGCCAAAACAACAACAACTATCAATCACAAAACAATTACCAAACCGACAGAACACCTCACCAAACAATTCTACCAGACAAACAACTACACCAAACCAGTATCAAACTCAAACACCACATAACCCAACCAGAACCATTATTCCCATTTCGACACCAAATAGCCAAACCCAAAATGAAAACCAAAATCAGGCTTTGGTGATCCAAAAGGATGAAGGTTTTGACCTGGACTGGTATGCAACTGGGTGTTGAAGAGATAATAGCTGGTAATGTAGCTTGTGTTGCTCAGAAGATTGATTTAGAGGAGCCAGTGTTAGTTGAAGAAGTTTTGGAGAATGAGAAGATTTCTGAAGTGAAGATTGAGGAAATGGTAGAAGAAGCTGATATTCCTGTTGAGAAGAATTCAAGAATGATTCTTGATTCAGTTACTAATATTCCTGAAGAGCGTGATTCGGTATATTCTGATTCGGAGAGTGAGCCAGATTTGGAAACTAGTGTCAATACACTAGATGATGATATTGATCAACTTCTGGCCGAAGCTGATTTTCTTATGATTCGGAAGTCATGTATAGTTGATGACGCTTTCACAAGGATTGACTACTCCGAATTCTTTGCTAGAAAGGAAGCGCATTTTGCATTGATGGCAATGACTGATCCTCCGAAATAGGTAAGTTCTGAATCCACTATAGATATGAACAGTGATAAATATTGTGGAACTTGTGATAGATTGACAGAGGAAAACAAGCAACTCAGGGTTCAACTTGAGAGTGCTAGAATCAACTTTCAATCTTATCACAAAGAAGCACATGAATTCAATAAAGTGCTTAATGGTTACAAAAAGGATATTTCTGATTTGAAGAAAACTCTTTCTTAAAACAATTGGCCATAAACAGTTATATCAATAAACTTGAAGAAATTAAACTAGAAATGGCAACCATCAAATGCTTTGCTGAAAAGGTCAACAAAAAGCTTGAAAGTTATAAACACATTGCTTATGTGGTTGACCATATCATTGAAGAACCCTCATAACTAAGTAGTGCAAACTACAAAGCTGTTCCATCCCCAGTGTTATTTGAGAACCACATTTTACATTCAATAACACCGGAGAGTTCAATCAAATCTGATTCTACCTCGGATGATGAATCTAACACTTCTAGTGTTGGAGATCCACATTCTGATGTTAGACCGATTTCGGGATTGAATAATGTGGGAGTGATTGTTGTGACTGATGATTCTGACTCAGATGATGAGGAACATGAGAAAGTGAGTGATATTCCCATTGAAAATCACATTATTACAAATGAACATGTATCACCTTATCAGATTTCACATCCGATGGCAAATGCTCTTCGAGTGAATCAGTCAATAAAGAAAGTTGAGAAAAATGAACCAGTTGACAAACCCGTCAATGTATTTTATCGGATGGAAGGATCCGATAAGATTATTTCTGACGAAGAATATCTGATAAAATTTGCCAATTACTCAAAGATCAAGAAAATTTGGCAGGAGAGTACTATTTGGTTTCCTAAACATGAGAGGACCAATGATGTACCTCCAGAAATTTTAAGGAGAATTTATTTGGATATTCCAAAAGAACCTAAGGTCATGTCACTGAGTTCATTAAGCCAAAAGAAAAGGCTAACAGTTTTCTTGAACCGACTTTCTCAAAGGACCCAGCTCCTGAGAGTTTGAGACGAAGGTGTGTGGATGACCAATATCATATCACTTCTTATGCTAAGTCGAATGCCAAGATTGTGTTTGAGGAATACCATGCATGTTTCAAGTGCGGGGAGAGAGGGCATTTACTTGCTCACTGCCCATACGTGAGACAAAAAAGGCACGAAGTTGAGAAGAAGCAAACATATAGAAGTCCAGTCGATAATCATTGTTATCCACAAAGACGTTTTGTCCGTCAACCAGCAGCTTTTTATAATCAAAGCCGCTATTTTCAAACGAGGGATAATGGTCAAATTGCATATGATTGTCGTAACCAGATTGCTATGGAAAAACCATTGAAGAAACTAGTGGTGAACATAACTGTTGATAGACTGAAGGTTCTACCAAAACCTGCTGTTAAAACAATAGTTGGGCCTGTCTCTGTTAAATCAGAGAAGGTAACTAAGAAGGTTTTATTTAAGAACGATACAAAGAAACCGTCTGAGACTCCAAAATCTCAGATTAGGATTCTAAAACGTTCAGAACAATCTTGGTCACCAGTGGGTTCTCCAAGTGCTTCTACTTCAAAAGTCAATGAAAAATCTGATAGTGAGAAAAATTTGATTGATCAGAAAAGGGTCAATTTAAATTCAAATGTTTGTGTTAATGAATCTTTGAAATTGAATGTTCATAGACCCAAGAACAAACAGGCTTGGGTCCCCCGAAAGAACTAATGTTTTACTTGATATGTGCAGGGAGCTCCAACTGGCCCTATTAGCAGTCTTTAGATTGTTGACAGTGGAGCTTCTGGTCACATGACAGGGGATTTGTCATTCCTATTCGATATCAGAAACATCAATGGCGGATATGTAGCGTTTGCTGGAAATAAAAGAGGTTACATTACAATGGAGGGAAATGTGAGTAACGGGATCGTTAGTTTTGAGAAGATTTCGTATGTGAAACAGATCGACTATAATCTGCTTAGTGTCAGCCAAATCTGTAACAAACAGTTTTCTGTACACTTTGATGACAAATATTGCTATATTCTCAAATCCGGTTTTGTTATTCGAAAAGAGTGGATCATGTTGAAAGCACCGAGAGTGAAAAATCTTTACATTCTTGATATGTCAAAGGTGATGACAACTCAGGGCCAAGTTACGGGTTTCCTCTCCAAGGCTACAAAGAAAGAATCTATTATGTGGCATAGGAGGATGGGACACATTCACCTCAGGAAAATGAATCATCTGGTGAAGAATGGACTTGTCAAAGGCGTTAATGTTAAACATTTTCATCTAAATGACAAGTGTGTGAGTTGCAAGAAGGGGAAGCAGCACAAACAGTCCCACAAACCAAAAAAAGTAAACTCTGTTGAAATGCCACTTGAGCGTTTGCACATGGAGCTATTCAGAAATGTCAGGCGTAAGAGTCATTGAATAGAGCTTTACTGTCTTGTGGTTACTGACGATTATTTTAGATTTTCGTGGGTAATATGCTTGCAACATAAAAGCGACACGTTTAACAACTTGAAAGTTCTGTTCACTCGTTTAGAGAATGTATATGGTTTGAAAATCAAAAGAATTCGGAGTGATAATGGGACGGAGTTCAAAAATGCACAGATGAATGCTCTTTGTGAAGATAAAGGAATTCATCATGAATATAGTGCTCCGTATACCCCTCAACAGAACGGTGTCGCAGAAAGGAAAAACATGACTCTAATAGAGGCGGCGAGAACAATGCTTGCGGATTCTAACCTTCCAGTAATGTTCTGGAATGAAGCCATTTACGCAACATGTTACACATTTAATTGTGTGTTAAGAGTGAAGAAGTTTGGCAAAACTTATTATAAACTATTGAACAGACGAAAGCTGAATTTGGAGTATCTAGAACCATTTGGAGCACCGTGTACTATGCTTAATCTGTCTGAGAAGTTTGCACCAAAAGCTGAAGAGGGATTCTTTGTTGGATATGCAACCTCGCTCAAACGGGTATTCAACAAACGAACTCGTCAGGTAGAGGAGTGGGCTAACGTTGAAGTTCAACAATATACTCAGAATGTACAGGGTAGCGGTCCAGATTGGATGTTTGATTACAAAGACTTCTTTGAATCATTGAATCTAGATAACTTGGTTGAAGAGGCTATATTAAGACTTTATTACGAGTGTGAAAACGCAGTAACATCACCATTGGTGCGTCCGATCACTGTAACTCCTCCAAGAGCTTCTAATCATACCAATGTTCCTGCAGCTGAAGAAGAAGTTTTCCAGTAAGCTTCCACTACTCTTAATTCATCAGAATCGAAAGATGATAATGAAGTCACAAGTGAAGCTATTCTAGAACATGCTACAGAGACACCTCCAGTGAACCCAAATCCAGATGTTGCTTCATCTTCTAACATGGGTAATAATATGGATTCGATAGAGAATTTGACTACTCAAACGGGAGTTCAAGTACCTGATCATCTGGAATGACTGGTCCTTTGCTTTCGTAGCTTGAGCCACGGACTTACAAGGATGCTCTTTTGGATGATGCTTGGGTTGAGGCGATGCAAGACGAGTTATTGCAGTTTCAAAAACTGGGATTGTAGACACTAACAGATTTACCTCCACGCAGAAAGAAAAGTGGAACTAAATGGGTTTTCAAGTGTAAAAAGGATGACAGAGGCGTAATCGTGAGAAACAAAGCTCGACTGGTAGTTCAAGGTTTTCATCAAGTGGAAGGAAATGACTACAATGAGATTTATACACCTGTGGCACGTTTAGAAGCTATTCGTATGTTTCTAGCGTTTGCATCATATAAGAAATTCAAGGTTTATCAAATGGATGTCAAGAGTGCATTTCTTTACGGTGTGGTCAAGGAAGAGGTATACGTCGGTCAACCTCAAGGCTTTAAAGATCCCATCCACCGGGATAATGTCTACATTCTCAACAAAGCACTGTACGGGTTGCATCAAGCTCCATGCCAATGGTATGAGGAGCTGAGTACGTACCTACTATCTAAAGGATTCAAACGCGGTTTGGTTGAATGCACTTTGTTCACCAAAAGAACTGGGGATGACTTGCTTCTTGTCCAGATTTATGTTGATGATATTATTTTTGGATCTACTAACGAATTTTTGTGTAGAGAATTTGAAAAAGTGATGCAGGAAAAGTTCGAAATGAGTGCGATGGGAGAAATGCAGTTTTTCCTCGGCTTGCAGGTGGAACAAAGACCAACGGGGATCTTTATTCACCAAACTAAATACGTATCTGAAGTCTTGAGCCGGTTCCAGGATCTGTGGATTCAACAGCAGATGGTTGACGCTAAGGGGGAGCTGACTAATCCTTTTAGATACAGAGCAATCGTCGGATCTCTAATGTATCTCACCGCATCCAGACCAGACATAATGTTAGCTACATGTCTCTGCGCACGATATCATTCGAAGCCGAAACAAAGTCATCTTGCAGCTGTCAAACGGATCCTACGATATCTGAAGGGTTGTCCGTCGAGAGGACTATGGTTCCCTAATGATGATAATTTTGATCTAATTGCTTTTAGTGATGCAAATTGGCCCATGACCTGGCAGTGTAAGAAGCAGACAGCAGTTGCACTATCTACATGCGAAGCAGAATATGTGTCAGCTTCAAGTTGCTGCTCACAGGATCTGTGGATTCAACAGCAGATGGTTGATTACGGTTTGAAAATTCTGAAAACCCCTATTCACCGTGACAACGAGGCCGCAATTGCATTAACTAAAGACATGGTCAATCACTCAAAAGCTAAACATATCCGGATTAAGTATCACTTTATCCGAGATTGTTATGCCAACGAGTTGATTGATATGGTCAAAATCCACACAGATTACCAACGTGCAGATCTTTTTACCAAAGCTTTCGATAGATCTGGATTCGAATTTTTATTAAAAGCTAACGGTATAAAAGAGAAACAAGACTGATCATCACCTCATTTTATCACTTTTAGTTTTAGTTTTCCTGTTTTTCAAAACTTAAAAAATCGAAAAATATGTTTTACATTTTAGGGGGAGTGTTTAGATTTTCAGAAAAACCAAAAACATTGAAAAATCCAAAAAGCCATAAATAATTAGAATAACCCAAAAGAGGAAATGATAGTACATCAGTGGGGATCTGACACATGCTAAAGATTTGAAATATTATATAAGCCGTGTGTTGAGTCTATGTGATGTGCTGGTAGGCTTCGTAGACCTATTACTGTGTGATAGATACATACATATCAAACGAATTGTTATGTGGATGAACTCATCATTGGCATATGGTCTTAGTACCGTAATTTCGTTTGATAGGGTTTTTGTACAAAATTCGGAGGTTTCGGGTCGTTATGTTACTTGTTATCTGGGGATAGCCTTTCTGATCTTTTATCCTAAGGTTTTACGGACCAAAATCAGACAGAGTATCTTGCTAAAAGAGCTTTAAAGCCAAAACCTAAAGTTACCGAATTGAGGAACTTTCTATGTATGACGATAATAAAAAATTATCTAATGCATCGTATCCAATCATTGATGAAAATCATGATTGATATTAGCCCTCAACCTGGTAGAGTGCATACGTTACTTTGCAGCATTGATTTGCTGACCTGTACACCTTTGTGCCTCAATACCTTGTAAAATTACAGATAACGAAAGCATAATCACGCGTTACAATGAGTCTTTGTGCAATTATTCCTTGATACGAGAGTATGTCTTGTGCGTGGGAACCACAGACAATTTTGTTTATACTATAGATAATTGTTTCAAAGACTGTATAAAAGTCTGCATGAGAACTTATGTGGATAACAATATCAGCATTTGCTGGATCACACATTGTCTTTAATGATAATAAACACTTAACATCAACAGGGTGATCAGATTTCTCAAAAACTGATATGATCCTCTTACCGGAAAGCACAAAACATTTACTGTTTTATGTTTACATTTCTGCATTTCACATTTGTTCAAATGTTACAAAAACTCAAAAAGATTTTAGGTGTGTTTTAGCCTAACTTTCAGAAAAACCAAAAAGATTTTACATTTCTACATTATTTTTGATAACTGATGGTGATTGATGGTCATTTTCTGAAACTTTATGAACCAATTTGAGTTTTGTGACTTTTAAATGTGAAATGATGAATGTTTGAAGCTTAAAAGGTGTTAAAAAGATTGAACGGGATTCGATTTTGTGATTTGGTATAACTTTCAAAAATTCCAATCTTCATTCGTCCCTTCGATGGGTCAACTATGGAACTTTTCTTACATTCGAGCTTTTTAAAACGGTCGAATGTGACTGAACTGTTTGACCATTTAGAGGGTGTTATTGACATAATTGTTGATTAGGATTTAGTTGTTGAATGTTTTAGGGGGTGGGGGGGAATACAACAAAATCTAGGATTAAAACACAACAGATTGAATAATTGATTGTTTAAAAACTGATAAACCCTAGATTTTTGTAAAAACAATCAAAAACTAAATAATTGAATCAATTAAATGTTGAAAAAGGCTTAGTCGGTCATGTTAGATGACAAACAAATGAAAATTAAATGTTAAGATGGTCTAATTTGAATTCTGAACATTTGGTCATATTAACAGTCAGGTTCGACCACTTTAGAAAGGTCGAATGTGGCTTTTCCGGTCGAATGTGACTTGTTCATAGGGTCGAAAGTGGAATAAAGGTCGAATGTACTTTTTAAAACAGATTTTTCACATTCGAACCTTGGAATTTCTACATTCGAACCACCGATGGGTCGAATGTGGACTTTCAAAACCGAATTTCAATTTTGCAAATTTTGTCCATTTCTAATGAATTTTCATTTTTCGTTTTGCAGAATTTCAAACGGCAGAACCACAAAACACAGATATTCCAGCTGGATCGTCTGACAAAGCTGCTCGAATGAAACCGGAAGAAGAATTTCCATTTGAGGAGACTCACAATTGCTGTGAATTTCTTGGTGATGTGAAGAAACATACTGAATTCACTCGTATTGTAGAGTTTCTAAAGCGAAGTATAGTCGTTGATGCAATAGTTACACCTGCTATTATCTACAAAGATCATCAAGTAGATTTCTGGAAGAATGCGAAGATAGATTTGTAGGATAACCAAATAGCTATTGTAAGCAACATTCAAGGACAGCTTGCAATAGTTTCTGAAAGTGATATTTGGAAAGCCTTAAGACTGAAGGATGAGCCTACAGACCCAAGAAATTTATCCTGGATTGAACAGAGGAAATGCTTTCCCCGCATGAAGTACAACGGACCAATCACAGATGGAGCTTTGCATAAAGAAAAAATGTGCCCAGCCCACAGTTCAAATATCTAGCTCATGTGATGTTACACGTTTTTAGATCCGTTAGTGGTGGCTATGACGTGATGAGGAAGAGCATCAGTTCGTTGATGGTTGCTCTTATACTGAACAAGCCGTTTAATGTGTCTGGAATGATTTTGGATCACATGCATGAACCATTGAAGGGTTCGAGGCATAAGAAGTTTTTATTATATCCCAGATTTCTACAAATGACATTTGATCAGAAGTACAAGAAGCTCAGAAAAGATCCTACACAGATCCTAATTCAAGATTATATGAGTTTGAATACTTTGATCAAGATGAAAGGATAGAAAGGGGTTCCTGAGAATGAAAGACCACCTTAGAAGAATCTGTTCGGGCATTTGATTAATCTTGATTATAAGGATCCGGGTGTGGATAAGGCTAGAAATGTAAACAGTGAATCTGATAATGATGATCCTTTGTTTCACGTTAACCCAGAAGCAAGAAGGAAGAGACAAGTGGTGAATGTTGGTGCAAATAGGGGTAAAGGAAAAGGTAAAGAAAAGGAGGATGAGGCTGAACCTCCAAAGAAAACATCTAGAAGGAAGAAAAGTGTAACACCCCAACCGATGGCGGAAACATCGGGATGTCACGTATTGATGATTGTTCAGTAGCTCATGGTAAATAATAAATTTCAATAAATGATTTAAATAAATTACATACAATTGTTCTAAGAATTTTGTACATCAAAATGAAAAATACTAGCTACGCATCTTCAAGCAACAACACTAATCTTTAAGCAAGCTATAACCTGAAACATGTTAAGTTTGAAAATATTTTGGGTCAACAAAAGTTGGTGAGAATTACATAGGTTTTGATAATTGAATAAAACTTGTACAATTCAAGTGTCATGGCAAGTCTAGTCCATATGTGAAAACATACTAGAAGTAAATCGAGTGTATAATCAACCCTTGTGACTGTTATAATGTGGTACATCCCATACGCTCATGGTTCACTCGAATATGTTATGCGATAACAATCACCCACGCTACCTTTGTAGGAGGCACGTATCCGGGTGGGATTGTCAGTCCAATAGATCTATCATTGTATACCGTCGGCTGATCAATGTTAATGATTATGCTAGAATATTGTGCTTACCCTAGTCATGTTTAAGACATAATGCAACATAGAAAAACACATAGACACTTTGATGATTGAATTGCATATAGAATGTTGTAACATGTTTCACCCCAAAAATGGTGATAAATAGAAAAGAGGCTATGTAAAACTCACCTTAGCAAAATGTTATTTCTCGTGAAAAAAATAGAATAATGTGTTGTGAATGTATGCGAGGCGAATCCCAAAGACTCAACAACGTAGCTAGTCCAAATTGAAGAAAACGAAAAAGAAAGAATATCAAGCTCCCAATTCGCCAATTACAAGAGCTTATAATCAAAGCTTCAATTGTAGAAGTAATAGACTATAGAAGAAAGGTATGAGGGAAAGTTTAATCGGATTGAAACAATCGATTTAGAGGTGCAAAGTATAATGGATCATAGGTGGGTTTTTATACTAGTTTTGGAGTCAATTAGCCATTAAAATTGGTCAACACCATAAAGTAAGTTTTATGATGAATTGACTATTTGACTAAGACTTTGACTGTTTGACTAAGACTTTGACTAATCAATTTAAGGAATGCGTTAAGTTTATTTTCTTCTGAAATACTACACAAGATGATAGTTGGCTCAGTTGGTTGTCACTGTTTGTTGGTTGGCTGTGGACGCGGGTTCGAGTCCCGGTCCACACAAATCTTCTTTTTGGCAATTATTTCCCTAAAACTATATTATTCTAAATTCATAATATGATTATATAAGCCCGAAAGTGACTCGAAATATTTTTAAAGCAAACAAAAGTGTCGAGATACAAATAATTATTAGTTTAAGGTATTTAAAACATATATTGTTTAAAACAATACATTCTTTTTATCAAAAAAAAATTAGGGGAAATTCGCGATGTTACAGTCTCCCCTACTTTTGGAAACTTCGTCCCGAAGTTATTAAAAACACAGGTTTGAGGTTGATTAGGTAGAAATTAAGGCAGCTGTGGTTTGGGTTAAGGCACGACATGAATTTATAGGTAATAGAATAATTTGTTTCCAATAATTTGGATAAGAGGTTTGAGATGTGAGTTTTAAGGATTGGATTAGGTTCGTCTGAAGTAGTAAGAAGCATAAGAATCTAGCAAAATACTAAACTTATGTTTTAGGAATCTTATAAGAAATGCATGAATTGATTGGCTATATGAAAACCAAATGAACTACTAAAACCTTATTAGAATTTCACACTACCTTAACGTACCTGTAAATTCATGATTACGTTCCGGACCGCAATCACCAATTTACCTTACATTAGGGTTTTGTGTCCTTCTATGACTCTGAACACACATGTAAGTAATGCAAAATAACCTTGTGATTGAATCGTTTACAATGTATCCAAAAATGAGTCCAACTGTTGAGTAGGAAAAAGACTTCTACCAGTCAGTGAGTAAGAACCTCTACCGATTGTTGAGCAGGTGCGATAGCCTCTACCAGTCGTTGAGCAGGTTGTAGGGCCTCTACCGACTGTTGAGCAGGCATGATGACCTCTACCAATCGTTGAGTAGGTTATTTGGTACTCAACTAACTGTTGAGCAAGTACTTCATCCTCTACCAGTTGTTTGATTAAGTGTACCAATTATTTCACAAATAAATTGCAAATTGATAATATGTACATATAAACAATCAAGTATCAAGCATAGCATGCGAGTTGTAATAGTGTTGTCCTAGACAAGGTTAATGACTCTAGGTGTGTCTATAGTAAATAGTTTATATTCCATGATTTCTAGTATCAAATATTTAAATATGGTAGATAATCGAATCCTCATGTATAACTAAGGATTATGTTTGATGCAACACACAATCATGTTTCAATAGTTTGGTTATCATGGGTAACTAGCTCATGTTTGAGAAGGTGAAGGATATGAATTTAGTTCTTGAGACGATGATGAAAAATCTTGAAGCAGAATCAAGGTTGTGAGAGATAGTGAATGTGAAGATAGTTTATAAAGAGTTTATTTTATAGTAAGGAGATTATGTAGCAGTGTAAATTTTGGGGTTTGGATCAAAAGTTATAATCAAGTGTATAAGAAACCATGATTGTGGTATATGCCAAATATTGTAAAAATTTGAACAAGTTGAAAATGAGTAAGTGTCGATGGAGAATTTAGAGACTAGATATTATTCCTATGAAAAAAAAAATCTTATTTTCAAAATTGGTTTTATACATAAAGCAAAAGTTGTTAAATAGTACAAGCTATGTGGGCTTTGATTAAAATATTCCCGTTAGTTGGAGATTTCAAACATGACATTAGGTTTTGAAGATCAAAGTTCTATTAAGTGATTTTTAATAGTTTAAAGTATTATATAGAAAATTGTTTGTTACGCCAATAAATAAACAATTGAATTTAAGTTCGAGGACATCTTTTGACAAAAATATGTACTTTGTAAAGTTACTATTACTAGGTAATGAAAATACAACAAGATTTAGAAATCTTTAGTTTGTGCTAAGGTGTGAGGTTATAGTTTTTAAAAAATAAGTAACATGTGGAGAAATGAAATAATATGATTTGGGTAGGGTGTTGAGTATTTAAAAAGTGGCTAAGATGGTAAGGTGAAGTGTGATTGTGAAATCCATAGATGGTTATGATATGAGATTGATTTAAGCTGCAAAATTTTGAGATTTTAGAGCTTAATTTTAAGGGAAGCGAGTGTAATCATCTATTCATTAATTAAAACGAATAAATGAAAACGTTGACTTATCAAAGCTTCTAGATTCTAATACCATAGTGAAGACATGCTTTAGCCTATAAGTGAACACTCATCCCGAGAATTCCCAGGTAGGCATCCGGTTCCCTCGTCTGATTGGGATATATGCGCAATGCCAGTCCTAGACAGAAAACTCAGAATACAGACGTTCACCCTTCCAGATTGCACGTGTTCGTTATTAAAATATAGAACTTCGACGAGATCTTCAAGGTGGTCCAGGCTAAACCTGAGGATTTGTCCTATTAGTCTAAGAGTAGATCTTGTGATGGAGAGCACTCTTCTTGTAGGGACTAAAGTAAGGATAAGAAGTAAAATAGAGAATATAAACAAGTAAGGTTGCAAGTAAAAGGAGCAAGTACTAATTAAAATCCTATGGTTATAGACTAGATTATTTTTTTTTCTATTAACCTAATTCCCTATAACCATGGCTCTGATACCAATCTGTAACACCCCAACCGATGGCGGAAACATCGGGTGTCACATATTGATGATTGTTCAGTAGCTCATGGTAAATAATAAATTTCAATAAATGATTTAAATAAATTACATACAATTGTTCTAAGAATTTTGTACATCAAAATGAAAAATACTAGCTACGCATCTTCAAGCAACAACTCTAATCTTCAAGCAAGCTATAACCTGAAACATGTTAAGTTTGAAAATATTTTGGGTCAACAAAAGTTTGTGAGAATTACATAGGTTTTGATAATCGAATAAAACTTGTACAATTCAAGTGTCATGGCAAGTCTAGTCCATATGTGAAAACATACTAGAAGTAAATCGAGTGCATAATCAACCCTTGTGACTGTTATAATGTGGTACATCCCATACGCTCATGGTTCACTCGAATATGTTATGCGATAACAATCACCCACGCTACCTTTGTAGGAGGCACGTATCCGGGTGGGATTGTCAGTCCAATAGATCTATCATTGTATACCGTCGGCTGATCAATGTTAATGATTATGCTAGAATATTGTGCTTACCCTAGTCATGTTTAAGACATAATGCAACATAGAAAAACACATAGACACTTTGATGATTGAATTGCATATAGAATGTTGTAACATGTTTCACCCCAAAAATGGTGATAAATAGAAAATGGGCTATGTAAAACTCACCTTAGCAAAATGTTATTTCTCGTGAAAAAAATAGAATAATGTGTTGTGAATGTATGCGAGGCGAATCCCAAAGACTCAACGACGTAGCTAGTCCAAATTGAAGAAAACGAAAAAGAAAGAATATCAAGATTCCAATTCGCCAATTACAAGAGCTTATAATCAAAGTTTCAATTGTAGAAGTAATAGACTATAGAAGAAAGGTATGAGGGAAAGTTTAATCGGATTGAAACAATCGATTTAGAGGTGCAAAGTATAATGGATCATAGGTGGGTTTTTATACTAGTTTTGGAGTCAATTAGCCATTAAAATTGGTCAACACCATAAAGTATGTTTTATGATGAATTGACTATTTGACTAAGACTTTGACTAAGACTTTGACTAATCAAGATGATAGTTGGCTCAGTTGGTTGTCACTGTGTGTTGGTTGGCTGTGGACGCGGGTTCGAGTCCCGGTCCACACAAATCTTCTTTTTGGCAATTATTTCCCTAAAACTATAATATTCTAAATTCATAATATGATTATATAAGCCCGAAAGTGACTCAAAATATTTTTAAAACGTACAAAAGTGTCGAGATACAAATAATTATTAGTTTAGGGTATTTAAAACATATATTGTTTAAAACAATATATTATTTTTATCCAAAAAAAATAGGGGAAATTCGCGATGTTACAAAAAGCGTAGCGAGAAAAGGGACTATGCTTGTTGATGAAGAGTCTGCCGATTCTAAGGAGACTCAAACTGATGAAAGATGGGATTCGGGTGAAGAGACGGTAAAAGAAACCAAGCCCAAGGCCATTGTGGCTGGTGAGTCTGAAAGTCTCAACAAAACCCTAGAGGAGCAGAGAATGAAAAGTCTGTTTGTGATGGATGATATTGATTTGGGTCTTGGAATTGGTGAGCAAGACTTCAGTGGATCTCCGTTGATGGGTGAAAAACAGAAGAAGCCCAAATACAAGACTATGTCTAAAAAGGATGATAACGAGAATCCAAAGAAGAGAAGAGCTAAAGAAGTTGAGATCTTGATTGCAGGAAAGAAAGTTCCTGATGTTAGTAATTCTAAATCTGCTACTCCCGTGACATCCCCAGTAGCAAAGAAACAGAAGAAATCTGCTGCTGAAAAGACTGTTGATCCTACCGAAGATTTTAATGATGCTATGGAAAAAGTCTTGAATAAGTTTAAGAAAAAGACTCCTGTTGCTGAGGCTTCAACACCACAGGTTACTGTATCAAGTGATGTGATGAATGCAGTTAACTAGAAGATTGCAGATATGATGAAAATTATTAACCAACAACAACAAGAAATTGAACAGTTGAGGAGGAATGATAAAAAGATGTAGGATATTGTTGAATCTTCACAGGAGAGTCAAGAAGAGTTAGAAGCGAAGATAAAACTACTTCAGGATGAAAATCAGAAGTTGTTAGCTCATCAACAAAGAAATACTAGAAGATACATCTCTCTGAGACTCGAGAACAAACAAGTGAAGAAAGATAATAAGAGCTTAAGGAAGCTTATTGACGATCTTTTTGAAAAAGATCCTCAGTTGAAAGAAGAAGAGGAAGATAAAGAACGTGAAGAAGAACTTATTGATTTTGAACCGTCTGAATAAGAAGAAGATGATGAGGAATTAGAACAGGATGCCGGTGATGCTCCTAAGAAGAAGGATGATGATGATAAAGATGGTTCTTGTAGATCCAAAAGTGCGACTAGTGCTTCGGATTGAACAACAAACTTATTTTTGGTGATTGTCGTTGGTGCGAAGGAGTAATTGTAGGTACGAAGGAGAGTTTCTGAAGGTGCGAAGGAAGAAGAAAGGGTGCGAAGGAAGATGCTGTGAACGAATGTGAATATAGTTTATTAGGTAACTTGGTTCGACCAGATAGTTTGGGCGAACCTGCACATTCGCACAATCAATTTGGGCGAATGTGCAGTCTATAAATAGACAAGTTTGATTTTTGAATGTAACTTTGGTCATTATTATTCCCTCCACTTTCTGATATTCTCTCTAGTGTTTTGTTTAACTCTTTTCACGTTCTCACCCTGTTTGTAATCATATTTCAACGTGTAATCGAGTTGTTAATTAATGAAAAGCTTTTGAAAATGATGATGTGTGTGTTTTGATCTGTTTGACTATTATTTTGTGATAGTTTTAGGGATTCCGCACCTAAAACTAAATTGTTTGATCATTCTTTGTTGTTATACAATCCTTTCACGCACATACAAAGTGGTATCAGAGCCATTCTGGATCAAACAACCACAAATTAATAGTTTCTCAGTTCATTTGGACCCAATTTTGGTCAAAAAGTTTCTGTTTTCATTGAACAAACTAATGTGATAAGATTTTGATTGATTACAACTTGATTTCGAGGTTAAATTGGATAATTCTCTTCATTAAAGTTGTTCCAAATCAATTCCGATTCAAAACCTGATTTAGATCATTAAAATCCATCAACATTTGATAAACATGATCAAAATTAACGGATTTTCAAAGAATAACCGTTTTTGAAATCTCAGGGGTCGAAAGAGAGAGAGTGGTCGAAAGTGAAATTTCTTTGGGTCGAAAGAGGGATTTTGTGGTCGAAGGAGGTGTTTTAGAGGTCGAACGTAGACTTTCATTGCTTATTTTGTTCATTCGCCCAGTGGTGTCACCTTCGATTGATCGAACGGTCGAAGGAGCAGGAAAACGGTCGAAAGAGAGTTGAAAGCGGTCGAAAGAGATTTTGTTATTTCAGTTCACATTCGTATCAATCAAAACGGTCGAAGGAGAATATTATTTCTCATTCGCACGTTCGATCATACGAAAGAGTATCCTGTTTTAAAGCATTTCTAATCTTTTCGTGTTTAAACGTTTACAGGACAAGATGTGGAACTTCCCAACAACGCCAAGACCTACTCAAGTACCACAACAGCAGACAACACAAGATCCATGGTCGGTTGCAGCCCAGAAGACTAGTCAACCATCTCAGCCAATCAATTACATGGCTATGACTAGTTCGGCTCCTCAACAAGTTGTTCAACCATTACAACAACCGATTGACAACTATTGGGGAGTAGCAGCAGCTGCAGTTCATTCGCAGACGACCAACGCCATATCCACTCTTATTCATGATCTATCCTCAGGAAGCGGCAATCGTCCACCAAAGCTAATGGACATGAAGGAGTACAACAGATGGAAGACGAAGTTTAAGATTCATGTTGAGGGACAAGGACTTGAGGGAGCCGAGGCATGGCAAATGATAGTAAAGGGGTATGTTGCTCCTATTTCGGAGAATACTGGAGAACCGATACCTTTGGAGAATTTGGCGGATGATGAGAAAAAGAGGTTTGCGATAGAGAAGAAGGCATTCTCTCAGCTATCCTAGGCGATCAACACTGATTTGCTACATCAGTTTGGATCGTGTACAACATCCAAACAATTATGGGATATGCTGAAAACCGACATGATGGTAATGAAAAGACAAGGAAGCTGAGGATGGAAGAGCTTCGGAAGGAATTTGAAAACTTCAGTTACATGGGCAATGAAACTCTAAAAGAGTTTGTTCCACGGTATTGCCATTTGCTCACTGAACTGTCGAGCTATGAGATCAGCATACCAATGTCAGAATTGGTTGATAAATTTGCTGATGCTTTACCACCCTACTGGAACAAACACATTGAAGTGTTGAAGGAAAAGGATGCATACCAGTATTGGACTATCAATGAGTTCATTCAAAAGCTGGAAAACAAAGAGATGGAGGAGAAGAGAAAAACCAAGAGAGCTCAGATTCCACAGAATCCTGATCTATATGTGAGTGGTACATCTAACTCTCTTTCTGCTTCAAGTACTACTTCAAATGTTGCTCCTCACATTGCATGTGTATCCAATGTTGTTGAACCCACAAAAACACCTATCAACTACCTTGCCCAAACTTCATCTTACACACCATCATACACACAACAATCTTATCAAACACCAAACTTTATTCCACCTTTTTCACCATTACAACAAGCTGCATGCTACACTGCAAGTCAACCTCAACAACAACAACAATATCCTCCTCACATGAATCAGATGCAGATTACTCAAGCACAATCAAGTCAAAGCCCGATTGTGTTAGAGACCTCGAATCTTAACAATGTGACTGTTGAAATTGCTCAACAACATGTTGCTTTAGTGTCTGCAATGGTTGCTTCATATAACGGTTTGGTTGCGAGTCAGATTAGAAACAACAATCTCACAAATGAAGACTACGCACAAATCGACAAAGAGGAGATGGAGCTTATGGACATTCAGTAGGCTTTTGCAAGCATAATGAGGAGAGCCACTGACTTTATTCAGAAGACTGGAAGAACTGACCTATCAACTTCTCCCAACACCACATACGGATTCAACAAAGCAAAAGTTACATGCTTCAATTGTGGTGAGAAGGGTCACTTTAAGAGGGAGTGCACACAGCCTGCACAGCAAGGTAATCGAAACCCGTTCAATTCAACCTACCAAAACAGACAAAACCAAAACCAAAATCAAGTTTCATACAACAGTCCCAACATCTCAAGTTAACAACCCCAAAACAATTACCAGAACCGTCAACAAAATACCAACACTAGACAATCCACAACTCAAAACCAACCTCAACAAAATCCAAACCGAACCATTGTTCCTATCTCTACACCTAACACTCAAAACCAAAACCAAACTGACAATCAAAACCAAGAACTTGTAATTCAGAAAGATGAAGGTTTTGATTGGACGGGTATGCAATTGGGGGTGGAGGAGATTACCGCAGGGAACGTGGCTTGTGTGGCACAGAAGATGAGTCTGGATGAGAATGAGGAGATTGAAGAGGAGGTTGTGATTGAGAAAGTGTCGGAGTTGAAAATTGAGGAAGTGAATGAGGATGTGATTGCTGAGAGTGAAGACAAGAAATCTGGGATGATTCTTGACTCTGTCACTGATGTTGGAGACCACTACG
Organism: Ambrosia trifida; assembly: GCA_028751855.1. Taxonomy (NCBI): domain Eukaryota; kingdom Viridiplantae; phylum Streptophyta; class Magnoliopsida; order Asterales; family Asteraceae; genus Ambrosia; species Ambrosia trifida. The sequence goes on along the minus strand of CM054131.1, from coordinate 76,971,170 downwards.
ATTCAGCTTATTCGGATATGGAGAGTGAATCTGTTTCAGAAGCTAGTGTGAATTCACTAGATGATGACATTGATCAACTGTTAGCTGAAGCTGATTTCCTTATGACTCGCAAGTCATGTATGGTGGATGATGCGTGCACCAAGATTGACTACTCCAAGTTCTTTGCAGGGAAGGAAGCTCACTTCGCTTTGATGGCAATGACAGAACCTCCTAAACCGGTATGTTCTGAATCTCAATCTCAAGTGTGTGTTAAATGTGTTAAATGTGCTGATTTTGAAAAACTGACAGATGAAAATAAGCTTCTCAAGGTAGAACTTGAGAGTGCCAAAATTAACTGTCAGATTTATCAAAAAGATTTAAAAGATTTCAACAAAGTTCTTGATGGTTATAAAAAGGACGTGTCTGAACTCAAAAAGACTTTGTCAATCAAACAACTTGCCATTAATAACTATATTAATGAAATGGAAAACACTAAGTTAGAAATGGCAACCATCAAGTGCTTTGCTGAAAAAGTGAACAAGAAGTTAGAAAGTTACAAGCACATAGCATATGTAGTTGACCATATCATAGAAGAACCCTCCCAGTCGAATAGTGCAAACTATAAGGCGGTCCCATATCCGGTATTGTTTAAAATCACAACTTACATGCAATACCACCGGAGACTTTAGTCAATTCTGACTCCACATCAGAAAACGAGCCCATCACTTCTAGTGTCGGAGACCCGTATTCTGATGTGAGAGCTGTTTTGGGAAACAATGAGGGTGTGGTCGCTGCTGATGATTTAGATGAAGAAGATGAACAATCTGAGATGGTTGAAAATGAAAGTGATATCCCTGATGAAAATCATATAATCACTACTGAGCCAGTCTCACCGTCTCAGATCATTCATCCCATGGCAAATGCTCATCGAAAGAATGTGGTTAAGAAAACTGAAAAGTCTGTTGGTAAGTGTGTTGAAAAGAAAGTGGTAAAGAAAATTGAGAAAAATGTGATTAAACCGGTTGAAAAGAAAACTGAAACTAAATCTGAGAAAAATGTGATTAAACCGGTTGAAAAGAAAAATGAGCTTAAATCTGAAAAATCTAATGACATGAGCAATGAATCGTGTGACAAACCTGTCAAAATTTTCTATCGGATGCAAGGCTCCGATAAGATTTTATCTGATGATGAATATCCGATTAAATTCGTCAATTATTCCAAAATCGAAAAGATCTGGCAGGAAAGTACGATTTGGTTTCCAAAATTTGAACAAACCAATGACATTCCTCCAGAAATTTTAGACAAAATTTATTCGGATAAAGATGTCAAGGTCAATGTCACACAATTTGTTTTGCCAGTTGATAAAGCAAACAGTTTTATTGAACCGACTTACTCGAAGGAACCAGCTTCTGAGATTTTAAGGAAACAATGCATGGTTGATCGATATCCCATTGCTAGTTTTTCCAAGTCGCCAATCAAAGAAAACTATGAGGAATACTGTGCGTGTTATAAGTGCGGGGAACGGGGACATTTACTTGCCGCCTGCCCGTACGTACGACACAAAAGGCACGAGGTGGAGATGAGGCAACATCATGATTATCCAGTTGACAACTATGGTTATCCACAAAGACGGTATTTCCCTCAGCAAGAACCTTATTATAATCAAAACAATTTTTACAACAAGAGGGAACACCGTCCGATGACGTATGATAAACGCATCCGAATAACCACTGAGAAATCTGTTAAGAAATCTGTGATGATCTCAACTACTGATAACAAAAAGGTTGCTCCTAAACCTAATGGAAAACAAGCAGTTGGACCTGTCTCTGTTAAATCAGAGAAGGTAACCAAGAAGGTTGCATTTAAAGATGAAATAAAGAAACCGGTTGAGACTTCAAAATCTCAGATCCGGATCTTGAAAAGATCTGAGCAATCCTGGTCATCTAAGGAATTTGAAGGAGCCTCAACTTCACAGCATGTGAAAATTGAGAAAAAGAAAGTTATGAGTGAGAAGAAAGGGGTTGAGTTAACCCAAGATGTTTGTGAATTGAAAGAATCTTTGAAACAACCTGTTCAAAGACCCAAGACCAAACAGGCTTGGGTCCCCCGAAAGATCTAACTGCTTTACTTTATATGTGCAGGGAGCTCCAGCTGGCCCTGTTAGCAGCCTATGGATTGTTGACAGTGGAACTTCTGGTCACATGACAGGGGACCTCACGCTACTCTTTGATATCAAAAACATAAACGGAGGTTATGAGCGTTTGCTGGTAATAAGGGAGGCTACATTACGATGGAGGGTAGTGTAAGCAATGGGGTCGTGACATTTGAGCGGATATCGTACGTGAAACAGATAGACTACAATCTGCTCAGTGTTAGTCAAATTTGTGATAAACAATTTTCTGTGTATTTTGATGACAAATCTTGCTATATCTTGAAACCTGGGTTTGAACTTCCGAAAGAGTGGGTGATGCTGAAGGCACCGAGAGTAAACAACTTGTATATTCTCGATATGTCCAAAGCAATGACCACCCATGGCCAAGTCACGTGTTTCCTCTCTAAGGCTACAGAAAAAGAATCTATAATGTGGCACAGGAGAATGGGACACATCCATTTGGGAAAGATGAACCAGTTAGTGAAGAATGAACTTGTCACAGGAGTGAATGTGAAACATTTCCATTTGAATGACAAGTGTGTTAGTTGCAAAAAGGGAAAGCAGCACAAACAGGCTCATAGACCAAAGTCATGCGGGGAGTTGTACTGTGTTGTGGTGACTGACGATTATTCAAGATTTTCATGGGTCATGTGCTTGCATCAGAAAAACGACACTTTTGATAACCTGAAGGTTCTGTTTACACGTCTGGAGAATATCTATGGTCTGAAGATCAAACGAATCCGGAGTGACAATGGGACGGAGTTCAAAAACGCTCAGATGGAGGACCTTTGTGCAAACAAGGGAATTCATCATGAATATAGCGCTCCGTATACACCCCAGCAGAACGGTGTCGCAGAGAGAAAGAACAGGAATCAAATCTTCCAGTCATGTTCTGGAACGAAGCTATTTACGCAGCATGGTATACTTTAAACCCTGTTTTAACAGTGAAGAAGTTTGGCAAGACTTCTTATGAACTGTTGAACCGACGGAAGCCGAATCTGGAGTATCTAGAACCATTTGGTGCCCCGTGTACTATGCTGAATCCTTCGGAGAAGTTCGCACCAAAGGCTGAAGAAGGTTATTTTGTTGGATATGCAACCCCACTAAAACGGGTATTCAACAAAAGAACTAGAAAAGTCGAGGAGTGGGCTAATGTTGAAGTACAAAGATATACACAAAATGTATAGGGTGGAGGACCAGATTGGATGTTTGATTACAAAGACTTCTTTGAATCATTCAATCTAGATAGCATGGTTGAAGAAGTTGTACTTCGCTTATATTACGAGGTCGAAAACGCCGTAACTTCACCGTTAGTGCGTCCGATCACGGTAAATCCTCAAGCAGCTTCTAATGATACTAATGCTCCCGTGATGGAAGAAGAGGTGTTCCAAGAAGCTTCTACAACGCTTAATTCATCAGATTCAGAAGATGAAGACGATGATGCAACAAGTGAAGCTATTCTGGACAATGCTACAGTGACACCACCAGTGAACCCAACTACTACTAATGCTTCAACATCGAATGTGGGTAATGATCTGGTTTCTACAGAGAATTTGACAACTCAAACGGGAGTACAAGTACCTGATTATCCGGAATCTCGGATACATCGGATACACCCGCTTGAACAGGTTATTGGTGATCCTGCTTTATATGCCAAAATTCAGAAATCTGGTTTTCAAAATGACTGGTCATTTGCTTGTTATGTTTCGCAGGTCGAGCCGCGGACATACAAGGATGCTCTTTTGGATGACGCCTGGGTGGAAGCAATGCAGGAGGAGTTATTACAATTCCAGAAACTTGGTGTATGGACCCTAACAGATTTGCCCCCTGGAAGAAAGAAAATTGGAACCAAATGGGTGTTTAAGTGCAAAAAGGATGACAGAGGAGTCATAGTGAGAAACAAAGCTCGTTTGGTCGTTCAAGGTTTTCATCAGGTTGAAGGAATCGACTACAATGAAATCTATGCACCGGTTGCACGCTTGGAAGCTATCCGAATGTTCCTAGCGTTTGCATCATGGAAGAAATTTAAGGTGTATCAGATGGATGTAAAGAGCGCTTTTCTTTACGGTGTGGTCAAAGAGGAAGTTTACGTAGGTCAACCGCCAGGCTTTGAGGACCCTATTCACCGGGATAAGGTTTATGTGTTAAACAAAGCTCTCTACGGGTTGCACCAGGCTCCGAGACAATGGTATGAGGAGCTGAGCACGTATCTTCTCTCGAAAGGATTCAAACGCGGACTGGTAGATTGCACACTATTCACGAAACGAGCAGGAGATGATTTGCTTCTTGTACAAATTTATGTTGATAATATTATTTTCGGGTCAACTAACGAACTTCTGTGCAGGGAATTTGAAAAAGTTATGCAGGAAAAGTTCGAAATGAGCGCAATGGGAGAAATGCAGTTTTTCCTAGGCTTGCAGGTGGAGCAAAGACCAACGGGGATCTTTATTCACCAGACGAAATACGTTTCTGAAGTCTTGAGCCGATTCCAGATGGATGATTCGAAGCCGATGGATACCCCGATACAACCTAATCACGGGATTGGAGTTGACCTTAAGGGGGAGCTGACTGATCCATTTACATACAGAGCAATCGTCGGATCTCTGATGTATCTCACCGCGTCTAGACCCGATATAATTTTTGCGACATGTCTTTCTGCACGATATCAATCGAAGCCGAAACAGAGTCATCTTGCAGCTGTCAAGCGTATCCTTAGATATCCGAAGGGTTGTCCATCGAAAGGACTTTGGTACCCTCATGATGATAATTTTGACCTAATCGCTTTTAGTGATGCAGATTGGGGCGGCTGTGACAAAGACAGCAAATCCACAACGGCTGGATGTCAGTTTATGGGGAGCAGGCTCGTGACCTGGCAATGCAAGAAACAAACCGCAGTTGCACTATCCACATGTGAAGCAGAATACGTTTCAGCATCGAGCTGCTGCTCGCAGGTTCTTTGGATCCAACAACAGATGGTGGATTACGGTTTGCAATTTCTTAAAACCCCTATTTACTGTGATAATGAGGCCGCAATCGCATTAACAAAAGACTTAGTAAATCACTCAAAGGCTAAACATATCCGGATTAAATATCATTTTATCCGTGATTGTTATGCTAAAGAGTTGATCGATATGGTCAAAATCCACACTGATTACCAACGCGCAGATCTTTTTACCAAAGCTTTTGACAAATCCAGATTTGATTATCTTTTAAAAGCTAATGGTATTAAAGAAAAACAAGACTGATCACCACCTCAGTCTATCACTTTTTAGTTTAAATTTTTACTGTTTTTTAGAAAAATTTCGAAAATCCAAAAACATTAAAAAAATTTCAAAATCCATAAAAATGAGAAAATTTCTTTGCTGACTGCTATATCTTCTTCCCTTAGATTAATGTCGTCAGATTTCTGTGAACAAACGATATCTGGGCAGTCACATATTTGAAATGCTCCAGCTTATCCTTGGGAACAGTAAATTCGAAAATCTATAAAAATCAGAAAATTCTAAAATGATTTACTGGAGTATAAAGGGAAATGATAGTACATCAGTGGGGATCTGACACATTCTAAGTAATGTACTGCTATATAGGGCGTGTGTCTGAGTCTGTGCGATGTGCTGATAGGCTTCGTAGACCTATTACTGCGTGCCTGATACATACATATCAAATGAATCGTTGTGTGGATGAACTCCTCATGGGCATATGGTCTTAGTACCGTAATTTCGTTTGATAGGGTATTTGTACAAAACTCGGAGATTTAGGGTCGTTATGTTATTAGTTTTCTGGGGATAGCCTCTCTGATCTTCTGTTGTAAGTCATTACGGACCTAGATCAGACAGGGTGTCTTTATAAAAGAGCTTTATGCCAAATCCTAAAGTTACCGAATTGAGTCCTCAACCTGGTATAGTGCATATGTCGTCGTTATGTTATTAGTTTGACAGGGTGTTATATGATGATCAAAGATTATCTATTACATCGTATTGATCACTGATGCAAATCATGATTAATATCAGTCCTCAACCTGGTATAGTGCATATGTTACTTTGCTGCATTAATTTGCTGACCTGTATACCTCTATGCATTATATCTTGTACAATTACAGACGACGAAAGCATAATCACGCTTTACAATGAGTCTTTGTGCATTTACTTCTTGATACGGGAGTATGTCGTGTGCGTGGGAACCACAGACAATTGCGTTTATACTATAAATATCAGTATCAGTTTAAAGCACTGCACAAAAGTCTGCATGTGAGTTTATGTGGATCACAATATCAGCAGTTGCCAGATCACACATTGTCTTTAATGATAATAATTCAAAAGATCAACGGTGTGATCAGATTTCTCAAATAACTGATATGATCCCTTTACCGGAAATCCCAAAAACATTTACAGTTTTTCATTTACATTTTTGCATTTTATTTTCTCGTCAAAATTTACTAAACTCAAAAAGATTTTAGGTGTGTTTTAGCATAAACTTTAGAAAATCCAAAAAGATTTTTCATTTTCATCTTATTTTTGATAACTGATGGTGGTTGATGTCGATTTTCTAAACCATGATTCACTATTTGAGCTTTGTAACTTTTTAAAAGTGAAAACATGATTGTTGGATGCTTAAAAGTTGGAAAATAATTGGACCGGGTCTCGTTTTTGAGATTTGAAAAATTTATCAAAAATCCCATTTCTCATTCGCCCATTCGGTTGGTCGAATGTGGGATTTTCATGTTCCTTCGTATTTCTTAAACGGGCGAAGGAGAGTGTTCTTGAATTTATTTTTTATTCGAACCCTTTTGCCTCATTCGAACCTTTCACTAGGGTCGAAGGAGACAAAAGTTTCTCTTTCGTACGTATAGAATGGGCGAAGGAGGATGCCTATATATACCTTTCTGTCTCATTCGAACCCCATTCAAAATTTCTTCTGAATTTCCATCTTAACCTCACCTTGTTGCTTGATTATTTTGAACCTTTCCATTGTGTTCGTCTCTTTCCACTAATCATTTTGCACCATCTTATACAGGTTAACATCATGGATTGAACGATTAAATCGCTGTTTACTGTTTCGAGCCCTAATTCATTAAACTGATTATAATTGGCTTCATTGTGACAATTGTTGTTTACATTTCATTACATATGTGCTTTAGGGGGAGAATAACCAAAAACCATGGATTTAAAACTAACAGTTTGATCAATTGATCACCTGTTATGGTTCGAACCCTAGTTTTAATTGAAAACACATATATAATGAATAATTGTTGAAATTGTTAGTTTTGAATGGTTAATCGACATTAATAGGATCTGTTTCAATCAAAAGAACATGATCAGAAATCCTTAATTTTAAAATTGAAAATTCAAATTAAGAACAGCCACCTTCGACCATTACGAATGGGCGAAGGAGATAACCAAACGATCGAAAGAAGAAAGTTTGGGCGAATGAAACTTTTAATCAGAATTCATACATTCGAACCTTCAAACTTTCTCATTCGTACCTTGTTATTTTTTCATTCGTACCCCCATTTGGGTGAATGAGAAGGCTGATTACCAAAAATTTTCAAAGTTTGAAATTTTGTCGATTTTTAACATGTGTTTTTGTTTGTTTTGCAGATTTAATGATGTCCGAACAGGAGAAGACGACGGAACAAGCTGGATCATCATCACAGCCTGCCAAGACTGTTTTTGAAGAGCTTTTAGCCTTCGAGAATGCGCATAACTGCTGTGCGTATCTCGGAGAGGTTAAGAAGCATACGGAGTTTATCGGTATTATTGATTTCTTGAAGAGATGCAGGGTGATAGATGCTATTGCTACACCGACGATTATCTACAAAGATATGATACAAGAATTTTGGTCGGAAGCGAAGCTTGATTTCTGGAAATGCGAATCATGTTTGACGAGCAAGATTCAAGGGCAGAGAGTCATTGTTTGTGAAGAAGATCTGAGAGAAGCATTGAATTTAGATGATGAGCCGACAAATCCTAAAGAGTTCAGTTTTATGGATCAGCGAAAGTGCTTTCTCAGAATGAAATACAATGGACCAATCACTGACGGTTCATTACATAAGGGAAAACTGTGCCCCCAATTCAAATATCTGGCACACGTTTTGATTCATGTCTTCGGATCTGCAGCTGGAGGATATGATTTGATGCGAAAGAGTATCAGTTCTATGATGGTTGCCTTAGTGTTGAACAAACCGTTCAATGTTTCAGGCATGTTGATGACTCATTTACTAAAGCCTGTGAACGGCACGAGGAATCTGAAGTTTCTTTTATATCCTCGTTTCCTCCAGATGGTGTTTGACAACAAATATAAGGAGCTGAAAAGAGATCCTAAGCACATAGTTGTTCAGGAACATATGTCGCTTAATACACTTGCTAGAATGATGGCGTATAAGGGATTGTCAGTTAATGAACGTCCTCCAGTAAGGCGTTTATTTGGACACCTAGCAAGAGTTGATTATACAGATCCGGGTGAAGGGCTTGTGAGACATGCAAACAGTGATTCTGATCCTGATGATCCATTGCATCCTGTTGATCCTGATGCGAAACGCAAAAGACAGGTTGTGAATGTCGGCGCAAAGAGTGGAAAGATCAAGAAAAAGGAGATAAGGTTAGAGGTTACAACTGAACCTGAAAAGAAGAAAAGCACGCCAAGAAGAAACAAGACGATGGCGAAGAAGGGTTTACATATTGTGGACGAAGCGTCAGTTGATTCAGAAGAGACGCTAGAAGATGAACATTGGGACTCAGAGACTGAATCGTTAAAGACCGCCACGCCCAAGGCCACTGAGGCTGGTGTGTCTACTCGTCAGAATATTGAAGATCAAGGGAATAAGAGTCCTATTCCTGTTGATGAAGATGAGTTGATTATGAACGTAGATGAAACTTTTACTGGTTCTCCTGTGCAAGCTGCTAAGAAGAAGAAGAAACCAGAGAAACCAAGTCTTAAAAGAAAGAAGGAGATTGAATCGCTGATAGCTGGTAAGAAACTACCACCAGCTTCAAGTTCTAAGTTACCGGTTACTGCACCAGCTCAGAAGAAACAAAAGACTGCGACAACATCGAGCACACAACAGAGTGAAGATATACCTATTGATGAGGTTAATGAAGCATTGGATAATGTGCTCAAGAAGATTAGAAAAGGCAAACTGCCTGATGTTGTTGAACCACTCATGAAGAAGAAAGTTTCGGTGGACAGTGACATAATGAGTGCTGTGAATCAGAGATTGTCTGAGATGATGAAGATAATCAACAAACAACAAACCGAGATCGAGCAATTAAAGACAAATGATAAAAAGATGTTGGAGGTCGTAGTCACATCAGCTGATGATAATGAAGTTTTGAAGAAAACTATCAAGAGATTGAAGAAAGAGAATAAGAAGTTGCTGAAGCACGAGCAACGAAACACCAGGAGAATTATTACCTTGAAGGAGGAGAACAAACAGTTGAAGAAGAGTAACTAGCATATGGATGATTTGATCAAGAACTTGTACCCTCAAGCTCCTCAACTTCAAGCTGGTGAAGTAGATAAGGAAAGAGAAGAAGAACAGGTTGATTTCGAACCATCTGACGAAGAAGAAGATGAAGAACTTGATGAAGATGCAGGAAATGACACGAAGAAGAAGAAGAAAGATGATAAGGATGATGGAGGTTCAGATGATGGTTCGAGTGATGGAAACGGCTCTGCTTTCGATAGTAGTGATGATGATGATGATGATGATAACGCTGACAAGTTTACATATGAAAAGCGTGATTCAAGTAAGGGTGGAGAGTCGAGCTCTAAGACTCCTGGAGAGAATGTGGATGAAGATATATTCTGGAATGATAAACTGCAGTCGTTATTTGAAGACGACAAGAACATGTATCGCCAGATGCTCACAAATCGAGTCTGGACGATCGACATGACCAGCAGATTTCCAGAGATATTTGAGTCGAGCAATAAACTATTTGAGTTGGAGTTTGATGACCCTGATCTTGAAGATGGGGAAGTTTCTGCGGCAATTTCAAAAGAGATACTTGAGGGTTTAGCAAAACAGGTAGGAAAGACTTTGGAAGAATTACTTGCTGACAATTTCATTCCAAAGATACCTGAGAAGGAAGCCGGTAATCATTCTGATGACCGCGATGTTCCTGCGTTTGAGGATGTTGAAATGGAAGACATAACAAGTGAGGAGTATCCACAATACTTCAAGACTAATCAAGATTGTGGATTTCCTGGATTCTCAGATGAATTGCTAAACCATGCCGAGAAACTGGCGAAAGAGAAGAGTAAAGCATTTGAAGATGAAATCTTCAAAGGGCATGACAAACCAAGGTTCGAGCAATCGGAGAGTTTGAAAGAATTCTTGAGGAAATTGAAAGAGAAAGAAAACAATCGTCCGAAAGATGAAATTCAAGGAAGCTTTTACAAACTTCATAATGGTATTTTCAAAGGTCGTGCATTGGCCTGGAAGTTTGTTAAAGAATTGAGATGCTTTGCAGTAAAGTGGGAGAAGGGGATCTTATATTTCGACAAGTTTCATCATTTGAAGACTCTTCCCTATTGGGCAATCCGTGATATTTGCCGTCACCGTTTATCGGGAGCGTCAAATAGTCAGATTACCTACTTTGCTGAGAAAATGACGAGAGAAAGCCGAACCAAATGGGATTTGTTTGAACCACAATATCCAAAGCGAATTGTTCACAAAAAGGATATTGATCAGATTACAGGTATGCCCAAGGTGACGTTAAAGTACAAACCACCGCGAGTGTTGAAAAAGATTCCTTTGTTGCCAATCCCACAACACTTCGCCAAAGACTTCATCTGGTGGTATTACGATTGGAAAATAGCAGAGGCTGTGATTGTATTGAAAGACGGAGAGAAGAACTACAAAAAGATACACATTTTTTATCCCATGTGGCTAATAAACTGTTCACATGAGGATATCATAATGTTGTTTTATAATCCGATCTATTCTGATGCGAAGGATGCTGAGCAAGCAGGAAAGTACCAATGTGTGGTATTTCTGTGCTTCGCGTATGATATTAATGCTGGTTGTGATTATGGTGAGAAGCTCGGAAAGTTTGTTGAAAAGCAAAAGGTGCCTGAACTAAAAAAGAAGAAGCAAAAGTAATTTCAGGAACCGGTGTTGACGAAAGAACAGAAGATTCAACGACATATCAACGTCGACAGCAATCCAAGCAATAGCCGAGGGGGAGTTTGTAGATGCAAAAGTGCGACTAGTGCTTCGGATTGAACAACAAACTTATTTTTGGTGATTGTCGTTGGTGCGAAGGAGTAATTGTAGGTACGAAGGAGAGTTTCTGAAGGTGCGAAGGAAGAAGAAAGGGTGCGAAGGAAGATGCTGTGGACGAATGTGAATATAGTTTATTAGGTAACTTGGTTCGACCAGACAGTTTGGGCGAACCTGCACATTCGCACAATCAATTTGGGCGAATGTGCAGTCTATAAATAGACAAGTTTGATTTTTGAATGTAACTTTGGTCATTATTATTCCCTCCACTTTCTGATATTCTCTCTAGTGTTTTGTTTAACTCTTTTCACGTTCTCACCCTGTTTGTAATCATATTTCAACGTGTAATCGAGTTGTTAATTAATGAAAAGCTTTTGAAAATGATGATCTGTGTGTTTTGATCTGTTTGACTAGTATTTTGTGATAGATTTAGGGATTCCGCACCTAAAACTAAATTGTTTGATCATTCTTTGTTGTTATACGATCCTTTCACACACATACAGTTCTGGAGATAACAGTTGTGCAAATGATGATGACGATGATGATGATACTAATAAATATAAGTATGAAAAGAGAGATTCTAGTAAACATGCAGGAGAATCAAGTTCGAAAGCTCCTGGTGGTAACACTGATGATGATAGAGATGCACCAGTTTTTGAAGATGTTGAGATTGAAGATATTACTAGTGAGGAATATCCAGAGTATTTTAAAGACAAACAGGATTATGCATTTCCTGAATTTTCTGAAGAACTGCTGAATCAAGCTGAGAAACTTGCACGAGAAAAGAGTAAGACATTCGTTGATGAAGTCTTCAAGAATTCAGAAAGTCAGAAACCGAATGTTGAACAATTTGATGATCTGAAAAGCTTGTTAAGGAAATGGAAAGAAAAAGAAGCCAACCAACCGAAGACTGAAATTCAGGGAGGCTTTTATAAATTCCACAACGAATTATGAAAAGGAAGAGCTCTCGGTTGGAAATACCTGAGACAGCTAAGGTGTGTTGCTGTGAAATGGGAGAAGGGAATTCTGTATTTCAACAGATTCCATGACATCAAAACACTACCTTACTGGGCTATACGCGATGTCTGCCGACATACTTTGTCAGGTGCAACTGTAAACAATGATGCAGTTGGCTATTTTGCAGATCGCATGGCTAGAGAGATCAGAACGAAATGGGACGTGTTCACTCCACAATATCCTAAAAGGATTGTTCATAAGAAGATCAAAGATCAGATTACTAGGATGAACAAGGTGACTTTGAAGTATAAACCACCGACCGTACTAAAACATATTCCTTTGATTCCGATTCCACAACACTTTTCAAAAGATTTCATGTAGTGGTACTATGATTGGAAGACCGCAGAAGCTGTTATCTTACTGAAGGATGGGAGAGATGAGTTCAAGAAGATTCATATTTTTGATCTGATGTGGTTGATCAATTGCTCCTATGAAGACATCATTATGTTGTATTACATCCCAATCTATTGTGAAGAGAAGGATAGCAAACAAGCTCTGAAATACCAACGTGTGGTATGCTTGTGTTTCGCTTGGGATGTTAATGCGGGATGTGACTACGACAAGAAACTGGGAAAGTTTGTAAAGATTCCAACAGAAAAGAAGAAATCTAAACCAACTTTCGAACCAGTTATGACAAAGGAGCAGAAGACAAACTTGCGTATCAAGTTGATGAACAAGACGCTTGATTATCAACGACAACAATCCAAGCAATAGTCGAGGGGGAGTTTGTTGATGCACGTTTTTCGACTAGTGCTATTGGATTGTACATTCTATAATGATTTGTGTATATCGTGGGGATGAAGGTGGCTTTTTGATGGTCGAAGGTAGAAGAATTCAGGCGAACGTGGAGTTTTGAAGACATTGTGTTTGTTCGACCGAAAGAAGGGTCGAACCTGCACATTCGACCCTTACGGGGGGTCGAATGTGCAGGTCTATATATATTCAGATTTCATTTTTCAAGTTAACTTTTGTCATTTGTCTTTCCCGTTCGACCTGTAATTCTCACTAGTGTTCTAATTGTTTCTGAAAATTGATTATTTCATTGTAAACAACGTTTTGTAAGGATTACTGATATTGTTTATAAATGAAATGGATCTTAAAAGGTGATTTGCGTGTTTTGTTCATATTACTATCATTTCGAAACTGCTTTAGGGATTCCGCACCTAAATTGGTAGACTTGTTTGATTAAACAACTTGTTTTTGACAAAACAATCCTCCACAATTGGTGCAGGGAGCTCCAGCTGGCCCTATTAGCAGTCTTTGGATTGTTGATAGTGGAGCTTCTAGGCACATGACTGGAGACTTAACGCTTTTATTTGACATAAAGAATGTGAATGGAGGATATGTAGCGTTTGCTGGTAATAAAGGAGGTTATATTAATATGGAAGGAAGTGTGAGCAATGGGATCGTAAGCTTTGAGAGAATATCTTATGTGAAGCAAATTGATTATAATCTGTTAAGTGTCAGTCAGATTTGTGACAAGCAGTTTTCCGTTCACTTTGACGATAAATCTTGCTATATTCTGAAACCCGGTTTTGTGATTCCAAAAGAGTGGATTATGCTAAGAGCACCAAGAGTAAACAATCTGTATATTCTTGATATGAGCAAGGTGATGACAACCTAGGGCCGAGTTACATGTTTTATATCCAAGGCTACAGAGAAAGAATCGATTAAGTGCCACAGGAGGATGGGACATATTCACCTCAGAAAAATGAATCAATTGGTGAAGAATGGGCTTGTAGAAGGGGTTAATGTAAAACATTTTCATCTCAATGACAAATGTGTGAGTTGCAAAAAGGGAAAACAACACAAACAATCCCACAAACTGAAGAAAGTGAATTATGTTGATATGCCACTTGAGCGTTTGCATATGGACCTTTTCGGACCTGCAAGTGTAAGAGTCATGCTGGAGAACTTTACTGTCTTGTGGTTACTGATGATTACTCAAGATTTTTTTTAGGTAATGTGCTTGCAACACAAAAGCGACACGTTTAACAATTTGAAAGTTCTGTTCACCCGTTTGGAGAATGTTTATGGATTGAAGATCAAAAGGATTCGTAGTGATAATGGGACGGAGTTCAAGAATACTCAAATGGATGCACTTTGTGAAAACAAAGGAATTCATGATGAATATAGTGCTCCGTACACTCCAGAACAGAACAGTGTTGCTGAAAGGAAAAATAGGACTCTAATTGAGATGGCGAAACAATGCTTGCGGATTCTAATCTTCGAGTAATGTTCTGGAATGAATCTATTTACGCAGCTTGTTATACCTTGAATCGTGTATTAACAGTGAAGAAGTTTGGCAAAACTTCTTATGAACTATTGAATAGACGAAAGCCGAATTTAGAGTATCTAGAACCATTTGAAACACCTTGTACTATGTTAAATCAATCTGAGAAGTTTGCACCAAAAGCTGAAGAGGGATTCTTTGTTGGATATGCAACCCCGCTCAAACGGGTGTTCAACAAACGAACTCATTAGGTAGAGGAGTGGGTTAACGTTGAAGTTCAACGATATACTGAGAACGTACATGGAAGTGGTCCAGATTGGATGTTTGATTACAAACACTTCTTTGAATAATTCAATCTAGATAAGTTGTTTGAATAGGCTGTATTAAGAATTTATTACGAGTGTGAAAACGCAGTGACTTCACCGTTGGTGCGTTCGATCACTGTAACTCCTCTAACAGCTTCTAATGATACCAGAGTTCCTACTAATGAAGAGGAAGTGTTCTAAGAAGCTTCGACTACTCTTAATTCATCAGAATCGGAAAATGATGATGATGTCACAAGTGACGCTATTCTAGATCATGCAATGGAGGAACCACTAGTGAACCCTAATCCGGATGTGGCTTCTTCTTCAAATTTGGGCAATGATCTGGATGCAGCAGAAAATCTAACTACTCAAACTGGAGTTCAAGTTTCTGATGATCCGGAATCTGGCATACATCAGATTCATCCACTTGAGCAAGTTATTAGTGATCCAGGAAGAAGTGTCATGCCTAGAGGACAACTTCGTCGTGCAACCTCACATGATAACCTAGGAGCCCTAGCCCTTTATGCTAAAATTCAAAAATATGGTTGTCAGAATGATTGGTCCTTTGCTTGTTATGTTTCGCAGGTGGAGCCGCAGACATACAAAGACGCTCTATTGATTGATGCTTGGGTTGAAGCAATGCAAGAGGAATTGTTGTAGTTTCAGAAGCTGGGAGTCTGGACACTTACAGATGGGTGTTTAAATGTACAAAGGATGATCGTGGCGTTATTGTACAAAACAAAGCTCGATTGGTCGTTCATGGATTTAGTCAAACTGAGGGAATCGACTACAACGAAGTTTATGCACATGTGGCACGTATAGAAGCTATCCGAATGTTTCTAGCGTTTGCCACATACAAGAAATTTAAGGTATATCAAATGGATGTGAAGAGCGCATTTTTGTACGGTGCGGTCAAGGAAGAGGTTTACATTGGTCAACCACCAGGCATTGAAGATCCTATCCACCGGGATAAGGTTTATATTCTAAATAAGGAACTTAACGGGTGGCACCAAGCTCCACGCCAATGGTATGAGGATTTGAGCACGTACCTACTTTCCAAAGGATTCAAATGAGGTTTGGTCGACTATACCCTGTTCACGAAAAGAACACAGGGTGACTTGCTTCTCATTCAGATATATGTTGACGATATTATTGTTGGTTCTACTAACGAACTTTTATGCAATGGGAGAAATGCAGTTTTTTCCTAGGCTTGCTGGTCGACCAATTGCCAACGGGCGTTTTCATCCATCAGACGAAATACGTATCCGACGTCTTGAGCCGATTCCAGATGGAAGATTCCAAGCCTGTTGATACCCCTATACAACCTAATCACGGGATTGGAGATGACGCTAAGGGGGAGCTCATTAATCCATTCACTTATCGAGCCATTATTGGATCATTGATGTATCTTACTGCATCTCATCCAAACATAATGTTCGCAACATGTCTCTGCACACGATTTCAATCGAAGCCGAAACAGAGTCATCTTACATCCGTCAAAAGGAATCCTTAGATATCTAAAGGGTTGTCCGTCGAGAGGACTATGGTACCCTAATGACGATAATTTTGACTTTGTTGCTTTCAGTGATGCAGATTTCGGTGGTTGTGACAAAGACAGTAAATCCACAACGGCTGGATGCCAATTCTTTGGGAGCAGGATTGTGACCTGGCATTGTTAGAAGCAGACGGTAGTCGCTTTATCTACTTATGAAGCAGAATATGTAGCAGCCTCTAGTTGCTGCTTACAGGTTCTGTGGATTCAATAGCAGATGAGAGATTACAGTTTGCAATATCTTAAAACCCCAATTTACTGTGATAATGAAGCTGCCATATCACTCACGAAAGACATGAATAATCACTCTAAAGCTAAACATATCCGGATTAAGTATCATTTTATCCGTGATTGATATGCTAAAGGGTTGATTGACATGGTCAGAATCCACACTGATTATCAACGTGCTGATCTTTTTACCAAAACTTTTAATAGATCGAGATTCGAATTTTTATTAAAAGCTAATGGTGTAAAAGAGAAACAAGACTGATCATCACCTCGGTTTATCACTTTATTTTTAGTTTTTACTGTTTTTCAGAAAAATTAAAAATCCAAAAAAATAAATAAATATGTTTTTACATTTTAGGGGGAGTCTTTAGATTTTCAGAAAAACCAAAAACATTGATAAATCCAAAAAGTTATAAAAATCAGAAAAAACCCAAAATGATTTTCCAGGATTAAAAGAGGAAATGATAGTACATCAGTGGGGATCTGACACATGATAAAAAATTAAAATGTTATTTAAGACGTGTGTTGAATCTATGTGATGTGCTGGTAAGCTTCGTAGACTTATTACTGCGTGCCTGATACATACATATCAAACGAATTGTTATGTGGAGGAACACTTCATGGGCATATGGTCTTGGTACCGTAATTTTGTTTGATAGGGTTTTTGTACAAAATTCGGAGGTTTTGGGTCGTTATGTTATTAGTTATCTGGGGATAGCCTTTCTGATCTTTTGTCGTAAGGTTTTACGGACCTAGATCAGACAGGGTATCTTTATAAAAGAGCTTTAGTGCCAAAACCTAAATTTACAGAATTGAAGAACTTTCAATGTATGACGATAATCAAAGATTATCTAATGCATCGTATCTAATAATTGATGCAAATCATGATTGATATAAGCCCTCAACCTGGTAGAGTGCACAAGTCACTTTGTAGCATTAAATTGTTGACCTGTAAACCTATGTGCCTCAATACCTTGTAAACTACATATAACGAATGCATAATCACGCGTTACAATGAGTCTTTGTGCAAAAATTTCCTTGATACAGGAGTGTGTCATGTGCGTGGGAACCACAGACAATTTTGTTTATAATATAAATAGTTGTATCAAACACTGCATAACAGTCTGCATGAAAGCTTATGTGGATAACAATATCAGCAGTTGCCAGTTCACAAGTTATCTTTAATGATAATAAACACTAAAGATCAACGGTGTGATCAGTTTTCTCAAAAACTGATATGATCCTCTTACCGGAAATCACAAAACATAAAGGTGTTTACATTTCTGCATTTTCCATTTATTGTCAAAAATGTCAAAACTCAAAAAGATCTTAGGTGTGTTTTAATAAAAATTTAAGAAAATCCAAAAGATTTTACATTTCTGATTTATTTTTGATAACCGATGGTAATTGATGGTGATTTTCTGAGGTTTGACAGGCCATTTGAGTTTTGTGATCTTTAAATGCAAAATGATGAATGTTTGACGGTGAAAAAGTTTGAAAAAGTTTAAACGGGATTCGATTTTGAGATTTGGTAAAAATTTCAGTTTTTCAATTTGTTCATTCGCCCCTTTAGTGGGTCGAAGGTACAAATTAGGCTACGTTCGAACCTGTTAAAAAGGTCAAAGGAGAGTGCTCATGTTAAAATTCTTCATTCGAGCCCTTTAGCTTTAAATTCGAGCCTTTCAGTAGGGTCGAAGGAAGCAAAAGTTTCTCCTTCGAACCTCAAAATAGGTCGAAGGTACACTTCTATATATATCAGTTTCCTCATTCGATCCCCATTCCAAATAATTTTTCAAAACCTACTTTTTGTTTAAAAACATACGAAAATTGATTGATCATTACAATTGATGGTTAGGGAATGTTAACCGGTCATATTAGATGCCATTCAAACAAAATTTGATGTTGAAGTGTACTAAAATGAAGATTGGTAATTTTTTATCATGAACAGACACATTCGACCATACTCAAGGGGTCGAATGTAGCTGTAATAGGTCGAAGGAAGAGTTTTGGGTCGAATGAACAAATTTTTCAAATGATTTCCACATTTGAACAAGAATCCTTCATTCGAACCTCAATGATTCTTCATTCGAACCCACGATGGGGTCGAAGGAAGATCGATTTTGACGAGTTTTCAACTTTTTTGTTTTGCAGATTATGGCTGAACAACAACAAAATCCTGAGAAACAGACTGCAGAACCAGAGAAACCGAAAGAGTTAATCTATGAAGCAGATCACAACTGTTGTGCGTACATAGGCGAGGTGAAACAACATGAAGCCTTCGCTGGAATTGTAGATTTCCTTAGACATTGCAATGTTATGTACGCTATTGCTGCTCCAATCTCTATCTACAGATATCATCAAGTAGAATTCTGGAAGAATTCTGTGATAGACTTCTAGGAGAACAAAACGATAATCAGATGCAAAACATAGGACGTATTAGTGCTTGTTTTTTGAACAAAATATCCAAGAAGCACTTATTTTGCATGATTCTCCAACAGATTAGAAAAAGTTATCATTGATTGAGCAGAAGAAATGCTTTCTTAGAATGAAATACAACGGTCCTATCATTGATGGTCTCTTACACAAGTCGAAGCTGTGTCCACAATTCAAGTATTTGGCACATGTGGTTCTACATGTTTTCGGTCCAGTTCGTGGAGGATGCGATGTGATGAGAAGTAGCATAAGTTCGTTAATGGTTGCTTTGATTTTGAACAAACCATTTAATGTGTAAGGGATGATATCTGATCATATACTGGAAGTAGTAAAAGGATTGAAGGTCGACAAGTTTCTCATGTATCCTAGATTTCTGCAGATGATATTTGACAAGAAGTATCCTACTTTGAGGAAAGATCCAACATAAGTTCTAGTTCAGCATCATATGAGTTTGAGTACGCTTAGCAGGATGAAAGCGTATAAGGGTATTCCAGAGAACGAGAGACCAGCTCATAAGAATCTATTTTGGTCACTTGATCAATCCAGGATATAAAGATCCAGGTGAGAACAAAGCAAGAAATGATGGTAGTGATTCTGATCCTGATAATCCATTACATGCTGTTGATCCTAATGCCAAGAGGAAAAGAAAAGATATCAACAAAGGTGCTAAGTCTGGTATGGGAAAAGCTAAAGTCGTTGATGAAACCACACCACCCGCACCTAAGAGACATAAAACCATGGCTAAGAAGAAAAAGTCTGGTAAAACCAAAACATTGTTGGTTGATGAGCAGTCTGCCGATTCTGAGGAGACTCAAGACAATGAAGAATGGGATTCTAGAGACGAAACTGTCAAGATCACTAAGCCCAAGGCCACTGAGGCTGGTGAGATTGAAAGTCTTAATAAGACTATTGAAGAACAGAGACAGAAGAGCCCTATAGTTGTTGAAGAAGATGAAATGGGACTGGAGAATTTAGATTTTGTTGGATCTCCAGTGGCTGGTGAGAAGATTCTTAAGCTAATGTTCAAGTCGATGGATAAGAAATCTAATCCAAAACAAAAGAGATATAGGGAGATAGATATTCTCGTTGCAGGAAAGAAAGTTCCTGAGATTAGTAGTTCGAAAGCTGCTATACCCGTGACATCCCTAGTAGCAAAGAAATCTAAGAAATCTGCTGCAGAAACAACAGTTGATCCTACTGCAGATTTTGAAGCTACTTTGGAGAGTGTCTTGAACAAGTTCAAGAAGAAGAAATCTCCGGTTGCTGCGGCTTCTACACCTCAAGTTACTGTGTCAAGTGATGTGATGGATGCAGTTAACCAGAAACATGCTACAATGATGAAAGTGATTAACCAGCAGCAGCAGGAGATAGAGCAATTGAGAAAGAATGATAAGAAAATGTTAGAAGTTGTTGCTTTCTTCACAAGAAAGTCAAGAAGCATTGGAAGCTAAGATTAAAGAACTTCAAAAAGAAAATCAAACATTATTATTGCATGAACAGAGGAACACAAGAAGATACATTGCTTTGAGACTTGAGAACAAGCAGATGAAAACAAAAAATAAAAGAATGAAAAAGCTTATTGATGATCTATATTCAAAAGCTCCACAATTGAAAGCTGGAGTGGAAGATAAAGAACCTAAAGTTGAACAAGTTGATTTTGACCCATCTAAGTCTGAAGATGATGAAGAGGAGGATGATTAGGATTTGGATCAGGATGCCGGTGATGCTCCTGAGAAGAAGAAAGATGATGATAATGAAGGTTCTGGAGATGACAGTTCTGCTGCTGATGATGATGATACAGATAAGTAGCGGTATGAGAAGAGAGAATTTGGTAAGGATGTAGGTGAACCAAGCTCAAAGAAAGCACCTGGTGGAAATACTGATGATGATAGTATTTTCAGGACTGACAAGATAAGAGCTTTATCAGACGATGATAAGAAGTTGTATCGTCAGATGTTGACAAAGAAAGTGTGGACAATTGAGCTAACTGGAAAGTTTCCAGAAATCTTTGAATATGATGATATGATATATGAGCTTGAGTATAAGGATCCTGATCTAGAGGATGGTGAAGTTTCTGTAGCCGTAGCCAAAGAAATTGGTGAAAGTTTAGCAAAACAGGTTGGTAAATCTCTTGAAGAGTTGATGAGTGATAATCAAATTCCAAACATTCCTGAAAGAGAAGATAGAAATCACTCTAATGATAGAGATACTCTTGTGTTTGAGGATATAGAGATTGAGGATATTACCAGTGAAGAATATCCTGAGTACTTCAAAGATAAACAGGACGATGCATTTCCTAAATTTATTGATGAGGTATTAGAACAGGCTGAGAAACTTGCACAAATGAAGAGCAAAACATTCGTTGATGAAGTGTTTAAGAATGCAGAGAATCAGAAACCAAATGTTGAACAATCTGATGATCTGAAGAGTTTGTTAAAGAAGCTGAAAGAAAAAGAAGCTAACAGACCCAAGACTGAAGTCCAGGGTGGTTTCTACAAGTATCACAACGAATTGTTTAAAGCGAGAGCTCTTGGTTGGAAGTATCTAAGACAGTTAAGGTGTGTTGCTGTCAAGTGGGAGAAAGGAATTCTGTATTTCAACAAATTCCATGATATTAAGACACTACAATGATGCAGTTGGCTATTTCGCAGATCGTATGGCTAGAGAAAGCAGAACTAGATGAGATGTGTTCACCCTAGAGGCTGAACAAGGTGACGTTGAAGTATAAACCACCGACTATGTTGAAGCATATTCCATTGATGCCTATTCCACAACACTTTAGAAAAGATTTCATGTGGTGGAATTATAATTGGAAGACCGCAGAAGCTGTTATCCTACTGAAAGACAAGAGGGATGAGTTTAAGAAGATTAATATTTTTTACCTTATGTGGTTGATTAATTGTTCGCATGAAGATATCAAAATGCTTTATTAAAACTCGATATACTGTGAGGAGAAGGATAGCGAACAAGCACCCCGAAATACCAACGTGTGGTATGCTTGTGTTTCGCATGGGATGTCAATATACTGTGTGACTATGATAAGAAACTCAGAAAGTTTGTGAAGATTCAGAAAGTGAAGAAGAAAACAAAACCAACTTTCGAGCCAGTTATGACAAAAGAGCAGAAGACGAACTTGCGCTTCAAGATGATGAACAAGACACTTGATTATGAACGCCAATTAAAATCCAAACAATAGTCGAGGGGGAGTTTTTAGATGAACATTTGCAACTAATGCTTTGGATTTACAATAATAATGTAACACCCCGCCCCTCTCACCACCAATATTGTCCACTTTGCCCACCCAGAGCTCACGGATTTGTTTTTGGGTGCCCAGTGGAGACTTCCCAGGAGGTCACCCATCCTGATACTGCTCCCACCTGAGCACGCTTAACTGTGGAGTTCTCCTCTCATCCACTAATATTAAGCCCCAAAACGCGTTGGTTATTTAAGAGGCAAGACATTACTTATGAACCAAGGATCTCTCCTGGCCATGGCCGATGTGGGATTTTCCTGGGGTGTCACATTCACCCCCTGTTAGAGTCTCATCGTCCCTGATGAGGTGTGCACCCACCATCCCGAATGGCACAGGAGTGGCTCTGATACCAATCTGTAACACCCGCCCCTCTCACCACCAATATTGTCTGCTTTGCCCACCCAGAGCTCACGGATTTGTTTTTGGGTGCCCAGTGGAGACTTCCCAGGAGGTCACCCATCCTGATACTGCTCCCACCTGAGCACGCTTAACTGTGGAGTTCTCCTCTCATCCACTAACATTAAGCCCCAAAACGCGTTGGTGATTTAAGAGGCAAGACATTACCTATGAACCAAGGATCTCTCCTGGCCACGGCCGATGTGGGATTTTCCTGGGGTGTCACAAATAAGTGTTTTTGTGTTTTATGTAAGGTCGAAGGTGGATTTGAACAGGTCGAAGGAAGATATTGTTGGTCGAATGAAGAGTTTCAAGGCTGGAGACTTGGTTCGAGCTTATGTTTGGGTCGAAGGTGCTCATTCGACCTCATCGAGAGGTCAATGTAGATCACTATATAAGCTTGAAGTTTTGATAACTTTATAACTTTTGTCATTTTGTGTCTTGTGTCAAGTCTAGAAACTCTCTCTAGTTCCTAAACTCTCTGAAAGGTTATTATTAACTTGTAAACCCAATTGTAAAGATCATAATCAAGTTATTAATGAAGATGTTGATTGAAAAGTTACTTTTGCGTGTTTGATTCGATTCATATCATATTGTAAACAAACTAGGGATTTCGCACCTAGCTTTGTTAGACTTGTATGATCACATAAACGTTTTTACTAAAACCGATCCTCATCCAACACCAAGAGGTTTGCACTTTTAGTGATAGGGATATTCAAGCCCTTGAGAACTCTGGGACCTTCCCTAGTTCGGCTGTTTTCCGTCCCTATGATTCGAAAGTGAAATCTGACTTCGCCTCTTCTATTTGGGTTTGCTTTTTCTATCTTCCTTTCCAACTAGGTCTCAGGTATCCATTCCCAAATTTCATCAAGGAATTTTTTGATGCAACAGGGATGGCTATTGCCAAGGCTATGCCTGAGATCTGGAGAATTTTAATGGTTTGCAATAAAATCATTAAAAATCATGGCATTCAACCCGAGATTGGGGACCTGTCATATATTTACAAGTTGAAAACACACGGTTCAAGCCGTTATGTCCTTCAGCTTATTAATAAGCAACCCCCTCTCTTTTATAATGTCATAAAATCTGATAGGCCTTGGAAATCTATGTTCTTCTTTATGAGAAGAGACTCTATTCCCTATGTGAATGACATCCCTATTTCCTGGTTGAAAAGTGGTAAATATTTTTCTGGATAAAAAGAAAATAATAGAAGCATCCTGAAGATGTTACTAATATTCTGAGTTTTGTCTTGCAGGTGCTTGCTTTGCAAAACTTGTTCCTCCTTTAGTCTCTGCCTTTATTAGACGTAAGGAAATAATAGACCTACCCTCTTTGGCAAGGTCTTTTCAAATAGAATAAAGTTTTAACAGAAGATAGGCTACTGAGATGTCTGGTTAGTCTTACTTACTGCATCCTGGAGATGTTCATGTTTTGATTCATGTGTGATCCTGTGTCTTTTGTCGTTTTCAACAAAGAAACATGTCTTTTTTTATCTTCATGAGCTCCACAGATCACTTCACCCTCTAATTCCAGGATGACAAGCCCTCCTCCTCCAGTTCCAAGCTTAAGGCACCTTCTAAGAAGAGGAAGGCAGCTAGCTCCTCTGCTTAAGAGACCTCTCCTTTTGAAGGTCTTAGCTGTGATGTTGTTTTAGGCAAGATCTCGTAGTTTATCCTCCAGGTATGCTCTTATCTTGAGGATGTTCGTAATATTTTTTTAGCGTATAATAGGGTTAAACACTTACATGTTCCTGTTTACATCAATAGGGACATGAATATCATCTAAAATCTCTGGATGATGTCAACAAAGAGTTTGCTGATACTAAGGCTAGGCTTGGGGATGCGAAGAAATCTGCCCTTGACAAAGGTAAACATCTTGAGAAGAAATTAGCAAAAGTTGAAACTGAGCTGAAGTTGGGGAAGTCTGCTTAGGCCAAGAGCATGCAGAATCATCAAAAGGAGATGGAGGAGTACAAGCAGGGTTTGATGCAATCTGACACGATCTCAGTTTTCCATGCTAGGGTGAGGATGTCTTTGCAGGCTAAGGATCCTAATTTCAAGCTGGAAGATTGGGATGTTAAAGCCTGGCAAGATAAGATCCTTAGTCTGGGTGGAAAAGAGGTGGTGCCTGAATCTTCCCCTATTGTTGATCCTGAAGATGCAGCAAAGGAGCTTGAGGTGACGGAGGCTGAAGTGGTTAAGGATTTCCAGGTTAAGGAACCAGTAGGCAATGAAGGATGAGATGACTAGGCCAGAGCCCACTTTTTTAAAATATTGGTTGGTTTGTGAACAATTCTGAACAATTTCTTTATATGTCTGTATGAATAATGAAAGTTTTTTAGGGTGGAGTGATCTTGATTTTCAAGACGAAGCACCAAAATCTTTCCTTGATCTGGCCTGAAAATGTTGACCCATGGTGGATAGGTCCTGGTTTAGGATGAAACAAGGGGTTGATAAATAATATGACTAATTTCTTAACGCTACATCCGTGTGTTCTTTTATTCTGCAAACATTAGCAAATGTTAGGTATAAATAAATGATATAAATGATACCTCCATTCTCTAGAAATAATCTTCTTAAATTGATTTCTTAAAAATGTCCTTCATTCTACTTGGTTATCCTCATGATGATACTATCTTGAGGATGTCCCCTGTTCTTCTTCCTTTGTCATCCTTAGGATGGTCTTCATTATTCTGAGAATGTCCCCGGTATAATATCTTCAAGATAGACTTTGAGATATTTTCCTTTTTCAAGGAAAGTTTAACAATAACCTGAATAAAGGCAAACATTGTTATTATACTGGCGACTAGGCGTTTAAGTGAACTGGGGCCAAGCCCATTTAGAATGACTTGGTGAAAAACCAACATGTAGCATCTTGAGAATATCTGGCGACAAGACCTATTGTAATATCTTAGGAATAGCTGGCGACAAGGCCCTGGCGACTAGGCCAAATACGTAAGAGACATTGAAAAATGTCTAAACCTTAAGAGTTCAATATATATCTCAATAATGATGAAATTGTCAGCCACTTTTACATGGACTGGTCCCACCATCCTGAAAATATACATGAACAACGTGCGCACCAGGCGGGGTTGCTAACCCAATAAGAAAGGTGAAAACCTTTAAACCTTAGGAAGGTGTCGGACACCTTAACGGATGAGAAGGTGGCCGGACCTCTAGTCTTCAAAATGTTCCATCTTCAGGATGGTACTGCAAAATTCTCGAAATGGACTATTTTAGTTAAAATAAACGATCGAAATAGGATAAAAATACTTACATATGGAGATGATTCATCTTTGTCAGCCTTCACCTTCATCCCACCTGTAATCCGAACCACGGTTTCTCTTCCAAAAATATCAGTCACATGCAATCTTATACGTGATAATATTTCAAATGATTGCATTCCATGCTCTTGGTAGAATTTCTGCTTCCATAGTCGATAGCCAATATGCTCCTTTGCCAGCTTCGGAATCTATTATGTATGGTCCTTACCATTTACGAGCTAGCTTGCTATCACTTGGTTTTGTTATATTTTGAAAGGCTTTTCTTAGTACCAAGTCTCCTTCTGGAAATCTTCTTATCCGTATATTTTTGTTGTAGGCTTTAGCTATCCGTTGTTAATGACCTGCCATCCTTAAATTAGCAGCATCCCTGAGTTCGTCCACTGCTTCCAAATCTTGCAATAGTGCTTCTGAGTTGGTAGTTGCATCCTGAAGATTTCTCCTGGCTGTAGGCATGACCATCTCTGTAGGTAGCATTGCTTCCATTCCAAAGACCAAGGAGAAAGGTGTTTGACCAGTTGCATTCTTGGAAGTAGTTCTATCAGCCCAAAGCACAAATGGAAGTTCTTCTGCCCATTTCCCCTTCTTTTCCCAAGCTTCTTCTTCAAATTGTTGACAATAACATGAGAATGGACTGGTGTTGAAGTTATCATCTTGATTCCTCAGCTTTCACAAAAGTCAGTCATCCTTTTGCTGATGAATTGAGAATCGTTGTCGCATATGATTTCAGTTGGTGCTCCAAATCTTGTTAGGATGTTTCTCTTGATAAATGACACCACTTCCTTATCCCTGACCTGTACGAATGCTTCAGCTTCGATCAACTTTGAGAAGTAATTAGTCATTACTATATCCATCCCCCTTTTCATAAAGGGCCATGGTGAAATAATAGGATGTAGTGGTTCAGCAGGCTGATGAAGGATGTTGCTATGTCTTTGACATGGATCACACTTTTGAGAATATAGCATGGCATCTTTTGTCATACTTGGCCAATAGTATCATGTTCTTAAGGTCTTTGAGTAAAGAGATCTTCCTCCTATGTGGTTTCCACAATCTCCTTTGTGGATATCCTTAAGAACTTCATTTGCTTATTCTTTATTGAGACACCTCAAATATGGACCTGCAAGAGATTTTCTATACAAAATACTGTCTATAATAGTAAATTTTGATACCTTCATCCTTCAGGGATGACATCTTCTTGTAAATATTTTATTATATGAGTAATCCAAGATGGATCGTCTTGAATCTAATTGGCTAAAACAGTGATATCCTAAGGATGCTTTGTGATATCCTCATGATGTGCCTTACTGTCCTCAGGATGCCACTCTTCAATTGCTGATTTCAGGATGTGGATGATGGGAATCTTAGATCCTTCAGGTAGATTTAAGGAGGATCCCAGATTTGCTAAGGTATCAACTTCAGCATTTTCTTCCCTAGGTACCTATGTTAGTGAAAGTTCTACAAAAGAGGTTGATAAATTTTTAATTTTTTCGAGATAAACAACTAAATTTTGACCCTTTACTGCATAAGATCCATTAAAATGGTTAGAAATCAACAACGACTCAACAAATACTTCAATATTAGTAACATGCATGTCTTTAGCAAGTTGCAAACTAGAAATGAGAGCTTCAAATTCTGCCTCATTATTGGTTGTCTAAAATGCACATCTAATAGCATGGGGTATTTTGTCCCCTTGTGGCGATTTTAGTAGTATTCCTAAACATGTGCCTTTTGAATTTGAAGCACCATCAGTATATAAAGTCCATTTTTCTAAATTTTCATTTAATTGTTGAACTTCAGATACTTCACTCAGGATGTCACTACTGAAATCAGCCACAAAATCTACTAGAGCCTGTGATTTAATTGCATTTCTAGCCTCATATACCAAGTCAAAGGCACTTAATTTCACTAACCATTTAGCCATTCTTCCTGACATTTCTAGTTTTCTAAGTACATTTTTAATATGGTAGTTAGTTTGTACATGTATCCTATGTGTTTCAAAATAATGCCTTAACTTGGTAGATGCCATTATTAAAGCAAAAATGAGTTTTTTTAAGATGTGAATACCTGGTTTCAGCATCTAGTAGAGTTTTACTTACATAGTAGACATGATGTTGTTGCCCTTCGGAGTCAGTTACCAAGACTGCACTTATTGCATTCCTAGAAACTGCAAGGTATAGCTTTAGAGGTTCTCCATCCTCAGGTTTCATCAAGAGTGGAGTTGCTGCAAGATATTCCTTTAGCTTCTTCAATGCTTCCTCGTGTCTCTGTCCCCCGTTGAATTTACTATTTTTCTTCAGGATGTCATAAAATTCCTTATACTTCTCTAAGGATTTCAAGATGAATCTCTTTAAGGATGGCGATACAATCTTCAGTGATGTGACCAAAGTCTTCGTGGAAGGCACGCCACTTTGATTTGTCTTTCCATCCTGCCGTGTTATCTATCTTGGGCCATCTCGCTTTATCCCCGAGGTCCTTCATGGCATACATTAATCCTGTTACGTCCACGGAAAAACAGTAATCTGGTAATTTAGGACATTCATCCTCATCGTCATCCTCAACCACATTGACCTTTGTAAGTGCATTATTCATGTATGTCCCCAGCTAGTGATCCAGTACTGAATGTCGAAGGTTCAGATAAACAGAAAAACGACCAAGACTTTAGCTTGAAGATACATTCGACCTGTCAGATGGTCGAATGTAGTTTGTATTTGGTCGAATGAAGATTGATTAAAGTAGAAAGCTTCATTCGAACCCTTAAAGGGTCGAATGAACACCTTCGACCACATGAAAGGGTCGAAGGTGGAAAAGTTCCACATTCGACCTAATCATAAGGGCGAAGGTGGAAGTATATATAAAGGGAAAAGTTTGTTATTTTTAAAAAGAGTGATCATTTGGAGCTTTTCCCTAGTGTGTGTGTGATATTCTCTGTATTAGGTCTAGGATTGAATTGTAATTGTTGATATTTTGATCTAACACAAGAGTAAAGTTATGGAAATTGCTCGGTAATTCGTTATCTGTTTTCATCACGATCGTTTACGTTTATTTCTGAATCATTTTGCACGATTGGAGGGGATTCCGCACCCAACGGTTGGTATTCGTGAGATCACGGTTCGTGATTACAATCGTAAAACGAATTCTCAAAGTGGTATCAGAGCTTAGGCTTGATTTCACGATTTCAAATTGATCTAAATTGATGAAAACAGATTAGAATTCTGGTTTAAAGATCAAAATCCAAGAAATTTTGAAGCTTTTCATAAAAACATGGTTTTTGATTAAATTGGAGTTAAATTTGATGTTGTTTTCAAAAATCCTTTCACAAATGTTTGTCTAAATTCAAATCCAAACAAAACCTATCAAATTTCATTACATTTGGTGTAAATTTTGTCAAAAACTGATCAGATTCGTGTTCTTGAGGTTGAAGATGATGAACAGACTTGAAACGGTTGAATGTAAGATTTGAGGGTCGAACGTAGCCTTATTTGGTTGAACGTGGAGTGTTAGTTGGTCGAACCTAGAAAGTATTAGTGTGATTTTGTTCATTCGACCTTATTGGGTACATTCGACCAATCAAGTGGTCGAACATTGGTTTAAACGGTCGAAAGTGAACTGAGTTTGTTATTTTCTACATTCGAACTTTATCAAATGGCCGAACGTGGACTAATTTTCACATTCGAACACACGACATTTGAAAAGGGTCGAACGTAGAATCTGATTTTCAAAGATTTTCATTCTTCAGGTCGAACCAAGACAGATGTACATTCGACCCTTGTAAAAGGTCGAATAAGACTGGTTACTTCTACATTCCAACCTACGAATATCCGGATAATATTTTTCAAATTTTACGCCTGTTTTTTGAAAATTTTTGAAATAATTTTTGTTGAAAAATGATGAATTACTTGGCTATGTCAAGAACTGATGATCAGATAAAGGCTGCAATGCAACAAAAGCTAACATGGGAACAAGTTGTTGCATCTAAGATTCAACAATCTGTTACACGACCAGATGTGCAACCAACTGATAAAATGGTTAATGTGAATGAGTGTGTTAAAAGAGAAAGTGTTAAAAATAATGTTGTATGTCTTGTCAAACAAATGGGAAATGATGATTCAAGTGAATTGTCAGAGAGTGATTTGAGTTTTGATACGAGTTCAGAAAAGAGTGAATCAAGAGGAAGTGATACATCAAATGTTGATGGCAATTTTGAAAATGGTAATAATGCAGATGATGAGGTAACTTTAAAATCTGAATGTGCTAATTGTTCTGATTGTGTCAAATTGAAAAATGAAGTGCTGAAACATCTTGAGGACAAACAGAACTTAACAAATAAACTTGAAAGATTTCAAATTGAAAATAAAATTTTGGCAAATAATGAAAGACATTTTATGAATCAAATTGAATCTTTTAAGAAAGAAATTTCAGAACTTCATATCACTATTTCAAAGAATAATTTCACATCAGAGTTGGAAATCACAACACCTTGTGTTGTTAATCCTAATTCTGAGGTGAAATCTGTGTTTGAAGAGAAAACTGAAAATGTGGTAGAAACTTCACAACCTGAATCTGTAGAGAAACCCATATTCAAGTTTCCTGAAGGAGCTGAAGGATCCTATATGTTGGTAGGACAGGACAAATTGATTTTCAACCAAGATTTTCCAATTGATAATATCGAACAATCATTACTTAAATGTATCTTTGTCGATAATAATGATTAGATAAATCAATTTAGAAATCAATTTGATCATTTACATTTTGAATTCAGTCTTAACCAACATGAGAATAAAAAGGATCAGCCCGGGAACAAAAAGAAAAATCCTAGGACAAAAGGACCAAAACCCAACATGTCGAAAGGCAATGATCAGATGAAAAATTTTCATCAAAAGAATTCAAGAAATTTTTCATCCAGATCATATGACTCTTATTACCTCTCGATTTGATAGTATTCTCATGGTTATGTTGAATGGAGAAGCTGTTTTGAATGTGGTGAAGTTGGTCATATTGCTGCTCATTGTCACTACTGGAATTGGGATGAAGGGTATGCATGTGATTTTGTGGATTATAGGTCTTGTTATAACTGCGGAGAGTGTGGGCATTTAGTTGCTGCCTGTCCGTATGTTAAACAGAAAAAGACCGAAGTGAAATTTGCTAAAAATTCAGTCAATGTCAAAAAGTTTGTATCCCCAAAATCAATCAAGAAACAAAAGGGGAAACAGGTTGTGTATGACAATCGTAACAAGATTGCCTTCAGCAAAAATGTAGATAGTGAACGGGTTGCTAAGGTAAGGGGGAGTTCTAAGGCTAAGCCTAAGAATAACTCTAAACCTGGACCTTTATCAGTTAAATCTGAGAAGGTTCCAAACAAAGTTCAGAAGCAGGTGTCAAACATGAAACCTGAAAAATCAACAATAAAAACAATTTCAACAAAGTCTAAAATAAACTCTGAACGTGTTTGGAAACCCAAATCACTTTCTAAATCAATAGCAATTTCTACTTCAAATCAATCCATTGAAAAACCAATTGATTTTTCAAAAGGAGAATGGATTGATGTTCCGAGGATTGATGACCTTGGACGACCCATCATTGTGAAGGGATGAGTGTCTCTCTCGTGCTAATTGTTTAACAAGTGTGCAGGTTGTTCCAGACAGACCTATTAGTTATCCTTTGATAGTTGATAGTGGAACATCTGTATACAATCTATTTATTGGAGAGGTAAAGGTCAAAAAGAAGGGATATTGAAAAAGGAAAACATGATTTAAACAGAGAGGAAATTGTTTACCGTCCGTTTCCTATCTGTGAAGCTGGAAAACGTTGCAATCTCATGTAATTGCTCTCAGGTTTTGGATTTCTATAACAGATGCAACAAAACGGTTTATTCTAAACTCTCTTATCTTTGTTAATGATTTTACTAATTTGAAAGATCTTTGTGAGTAAAGTAATCTGAGTGGGAAAATGGTTTTTGAAACTCAATGAGTAAACCTCATCGGATATCATTTTATTTTGTTTTTCTTCAAAAGTTGAAAAAATCCAAAAATATGCTTATTTTTAGATTTTTAGTGGGAGAAAATTTCAGAAAAATCAAAATAAAAATTTAGAAAATCCAAAATGAGTTTTCCTGAAGAAAAAGAGGAGATGATAGTACATCAGTGGACTGTTAGACTACTCTGAAAACAAAATGAATTGATAAACATTCAGTAGCCACTACAATTATATATTGGTAGGCTTGAAATCAAAGGTTAAAGTTCAGCATGTTGATGTAAACCTAAAAACATTAACTGTTAATCATGTGGATCAACGTCTCGTAGGCATATGGTCTTATTACCAAAATTTCGTTTGATAGATTGCCAAAATCGGAGGTTTCGGGTCGTTATATTGAAAGTTATCTGTGGATAGCCTAATTGATCTTCTGTCGGATTGATTTACGGACCTAGATTAGTCAGGGTATCTTAACAAAAGATCTTTAATGACAAAACCATAAGTTACCGAATGAGGAACTTAACATGTGTGATGATAATCAAAGATTATCTAATGCATCGTATCAATACTATGATTAAAATCATGTATGATATTAGTCCTCACCCTGGTTGAGTGCATAAGTTGCTTTGAAGCATTAATTTGCTGACCTGTCACCACTGTGCCTCATTTCTTGTAACTTACGATTAACTACAATATAATCACGCGTTACGATGAAACTTTGTGCAATTCTTGATACGGGAATGTGTCACGTGTGCGGGGACCATAGATTTTTCAGTATCTAATATTACCATAATGTATCTGAAGTGCTGAACTATGAAAAATGATTTTGAGTTTAAGTGGACAAACATACTGGTAATGGTTGTAGGATGCTCAATGTCAAAAACAGAAAATTGATCAAAAAGAGTTTTGACTGACTGTTTCAATACTGATATGATCCTCTTACTGGAAGATTCACAAAAATATGTTCAGTTTACTTTTATGCAAATCTACTTGAAAATTCAAAAAGATTTTTGGTGTGTTTTAGCACAAACTTTGAAAAATCAAAATGTTTTGTTTCAACTTTGTTTTTGATAACCGATGATGGGATACTTAATGTGAATACTCAGATACTTAAAAGTTGAAAAAGACTATAGATTTTCAAGTTTCTGGTGCATATTAAAAATGTTTTATAGTTCAGGGGGAGAACTATTGAGGGTAAAAAGGAATGTGAAGAGTACTTCGAAGATTTTTGTCGTGTCTAACGCTGGTTGTAGTTTGTGCAGTTTGTAGTAAATTTTTCTGCAGAATCAAACACAACAGGTGCACTGCTCAAGATTCATCGACAAAGTGTGTAACTGAAAAAGACCCAAACCTGAACATCTAGATCACCAGAACAACGGAAACTAGTCAGAGATTGTTAAAGAAAAGATTGAAGATCGAAGAATTCAAGATTGTTTTCTGTCTTCATATCTGGACCAACAAAAGACAAAGCCAAGATTTCTTGAGTCTGTCTGAGATTTCAAAGCTTACTGCAGAGATAGGCAAGAACTTCGACACAAATGTGCATGAAGATTGAAAGTTTTCAAGTCGTTCTAGTCGATGAGATCAAGACATGAAGAAATGATAACTTTCTGATTTGGTACATCACTAGCTAGGTCCAAGGGGGAGATTGTAAGTGCATTTTTCATGTATGTCCCCAGCTAGTAATCCAGCACTGAATGTCGAAGGTTCAGATAATCAGAAAAACGACCAAGACTTTAGCTTGAAGATACATTCGACCTGTCAGATGGTCGAATGTAGTTTGTATTTGGTCAAATGAAGATTGATTAAAGTAGATGGCTTCATTCGAACCCTTAAAGGGTCGAATGAACACCTTCGACCACATGAAAGAGTCGAATGTGGAAAAGTTCCACATTCGACCTAATCATAAGGGCAAAGGTGGAAGTATATATAAAGGGAAAAGTTTGTTATTTTTAAAAAGAGTGATCATTTGGAGCTTTTCCCTAGTTTGTGTATGATATTCTCTGTATTAGGTCTAGGATTGAATTGTAATTGTTGATATTTTGATCTAATACAAGAGTAAAGTTATGGAAATTGCTCGGTAATTCGTTATCTGTTTTCATCACGATCGTTTACATTTATTTCTGAATCATTTTGCACGATCGGAGGGGATTCCGCACCCTACGGTTGGTATTCGTGAGATCACGGTTCGTGATTACGATCCTAAAACGAATTCTCAACCTTTTTATTGTCAGGCCTAGCATATGGTTTATGCTTGTATGGTTCGTACGTGGGAGTGGATTTTCGATTAGGATGGTTATATCTTGAGGATGATTCTATCCTCGCTTGAATTTTCTTGTGATCCTCAAGTCGGATGAACCTTAGAGCCCTGTTTCTGACTTCATCCAAGTTTCTACAAGGATTCATCACCAATTCTTGGTAGAATGGTGAATATCTTTGCAGCCCCATCTTGAATACTTGTACTGCCGTAGTGACATCCAAGTTTGAGATGTCGAGTGCTTCTTTTCCAAACCTTGCAATGTATTCTCTTAGTGATTTCCCCTGTGGCTGAGTTACCCTATATAGGTCACTTGTCAAACGTTAGAATGTTTGACTACAAGAAAACTGATTATTAAACATGTTAATCAAATGTGCAAAAGAAGTAATTGAGTATGGAGGAACACTTAGTAGCCATTTCAAGGCTGCACCAGTGAGAGTTGAACCAAAACCCTTACATAAACATGCTTCTTTAAGATTGGTAGGAATTGGATTTATCTCCATCCTTTCTCTATATTGAGCCACATGCTCTTCAGGATCTGTAGATCCATCATAAAGCTTCATGCTTGGAGTTTGAAACCGCTTTGGGATCTCTGCATCACATATAGGAGGTGCAAATCCAGACACCTATGACATGTTGAGGATACTTCGGGGATAGGTTGTACTATCCCTGGTACACTTGACACCATATCCTTAATTTTCTGTAGCTCCCTTGCTAGCTGTGGACTTATACCTGTATCCTGCAAAGAAGCAACATCATTAGCAGTAAAAGTACTGGAATTTAAATTGTTACCGTTATTGTTGTATCCTTGGGATGGCACAGGTGTATATCCTGGATCCCTAGTGGTTGTCATCCTGGGTGTAGTAGTTGTTTCAGGAGCAGAGAATCCAGTGCTCATGGGGATAAAATCTCCTTGATGCATGCCCCTAGAGATGCTAGAATTAAAATCCGACACCCTGGGCTGCAATGGTGTCCCCATGACTTCGGTTGGCCTCCTTGAGGATGACTTGAGAGATTGCATCTCTCTTATCAGCATCTGGTTTGTGTCTTGTTGTTGCTGTATTTGATCCTTTATTGATGCAAACATAGAGAGAAGTTCATCATTTGACACAAAACAGGTGGAGTAGATCCAGATGCCCCCATTGATGGTCTAGGTGTGATTTAAGAAGTAGAATTTCTTGGTAATGCAAGTGGGGGTGGCAGTGGGGCATTTCTGGCAGATGTTGTGGATGGCATGGATGAGGAAACGAATTTTTGTGAGGAAGACATAGTTGTCAAGATTTGAAAAATGATTAAATTGGGAAAAAGTTTTAACAAAGTTTTTTGTTAGAATAGCACCACTTGCCCCACGGTGGGTGCCAAATTGTTTTGGTCAAAAATTACTTGCTAGCAATAATCTTCTTTTCCAAATTAGTAAATGTGAGGTAGAGTGCTGGTATGATAAAAACATAGTGTTATTCTCAGGATGGTAATTTGTAAATGTAAATAAACGTTAAATTGACAACTATGCTTAGGATGGCTAAGATAAAGCTGAGGATGGACTGTTGTATCCTGAGGATGCAACTATCAGTAATTTCAAGGAACAAGTAAAGTAAATACAAAAACACAAAGAACAAAACTCGATGTACGAGGAAAGCCCTTGATCAATTGCAGATCGCTGGCATAAAACCTCGGGAGGAATCTAGGCCCCTGCCTTGTTTGTTAATATTAAAAATGGGTAAAAATGTTACAACTTTGGATGAATGATGGACGAGTGTACTATGATTACAATGAATTGTGCTAAGTGTGTGTCAGCTTCTCTATAATCAGCAGAGTGTTCTTGTGTTTCAGGTGAGAACAATGTGTCATATACTCATCGATCATTCCCATATTTATAGTACATGAAAGTAAACAAAAGATCTCGTGTAATCCGCTCGTTAGTTAAGTTCCTTGAAGGCCCTTAGTGACCATTGTAACTGTTTCATCTCACGTAGATGTTGTAGCAACGGTTTCCAGCTTCTTCCCCTGTTTTTAATGCTTGTCGGTTACATCCTTGACTCCTTCTTCAAACTTGGACCTTGGCTTGCATGTGTAACTCTTCCACTAATAACTTCTTTGACCGAGTTATTATAATATGGACGTTGGAAAGCAGTTTCGCGTCTATATTGTAACTTAGTTGTACCTACAATTACATCATATAAAGATAGTTACATCCTGAAGTCTGTCATGCCCTTCAGCATCCTGAAGATGCTATATTGAGGATATGAGGTAAAATCATCCTGATGATTTTCACCACCAACAATAATTAATATTATATACAAATAATTCTCGGATTTTGGTAGTTGTTACACTGCTGTTGCTTTACATGATCCTTTACCATTGCAAACATGGAAAGGAGCTCATCATTTGACACAAAAACAGGAGGAGTGGATCCAGATGTTGCCATCCCAGATCTAGTAGTATTAGGAGCAACACTTCTGGTAACTTGTCCAGAAATCTTAGGAAATGTAGGGGGAGGTGGTAGAGTCACATTTCTGGTAGAGGTTGTTGATGGTGTGGAAGAAGACACAGATTTTGGGTTTGAGGCCATAGTTGTCAAGATCTTTGAAATAAATTGATTGAGAAAGAATTTTTAACAAAATTTTTGTTAAAAATAGCAGCACTTGCCCCACGGTGGGCGCCGTGGGCGCCAAATTGTTTTGGTCAAAAGTTACTTCTTAAAAATAACTTTGTATTCCAAAATTAGTAAAAGTGAGGTAGTGTGCTAAATATATGAAATATGATAAAACTTAGTGTTATTTTCAGGATGAAAAAGAAATGACAATCTGAGAACTATGCTAAGGATGGTAAAGAAAACTATTTAGGATGGGCAGTTATATCCTAAGGATGTAACTGTCCGACAGAATGATTAACAAGCATGTATGAACGAATGTCAATGTAATGCAATAAAGGAACAACACTCGATGTACGAGGAAAGCCCTTGATCACTTGATGATCGCCGGCACAAAACCTCGGGAGGAGTCTAAGCCCCTGCCTTGTTTGTTAATAAAGGTGTAGTGTTGTGTGTGTGAGTAGAGAGAATATCAGGTTTTTTCTAGCTAGTATCAAGTGTTTGATAATGTGTAAGTGTCCTATTTTCATTCATCATACCCCTATTTATAATTACACGAAAGTAAATAATTGATCCCATGATATATGCCGTCTTCCTTGAGCTCGTGGACTGTTTCAGGTGACCGTTGAGGGTGCTTCAACTGATATGGACGTTGGGATAACAATTTCCTACTTTCTCGCTTAGTATTCATCATGTGTCGGTTACACTTTGACTTATTCCTTGGACTTGGTTCACATGTATAATTCTTGTGCCTTCAGCTTCTTTGACTTAACAATACCATATAGCCATTGGAGAACAGTTACAAACCTTTATTATAGAATGAATGTACTTGCAATAACATTTAAACAAGATAATTCGTTAGTCTGTCCTCAGGATGCACATAGGTCAAAATGTTGTTACATCCTGAGTTCTGCTTAGTCCTTCACTATCGTGAGGATGTCACATAGGTTATTCGAGATAATTCCATCCTAAGGATTTCACCACCAACAACAACCATGTTGAAGTTGAAGATATCTTACATGAAGAATATCCAGAGTACTACAACATTCATAATGATACCAGCATTCCAGCCATTAATGAAGAGTCTCTCAGACAAGCTGAACAGATTGCTAAAGAAAAGAGTAAGAAGATCATTGATGAAGAATGGTTTACCAAAGGTTACTTTGAACTATAAACCTCCTACACTATGTTCCAGAGTTTCATTAAAGGATGGAAGAGAAAGGATTGGGAAGGAAGTGGGGAAAAAATGTGTTCCAGAGTTTTTTATAGTAGGGAAAGTGAGGGAATGAGAGGGATGATAAAGAGGTTTTTAGTGTGATTTTAAATCTTTCCAATTTGGAAGGAACCGGAGGGAAAGGAAGAGGAGGGAGATCCTTTCTCTTCCATCCTTTAATGAAACTCTGGAACAGAGTGCTAAAGTGATGAAGAGGATTCCGTTGATGGCAATCCAACAACACTTTAGTAATGGTTTTGAATTCTGGTGCTATGATTGGGTGACCGGTGAAGCTGTGATCATGCTAAAGGATAAGATTCCGAAGCTTATCTCCAAAAAGATACGTATGTTCAATCATATGTGGCTTATCAACTGTTCGAAAGAAAATATCGCCACATTGTATTCCAATCAGATTCATTTCGATGTTCGTGATATAGAACCCGCTTGGATATTTCAAAGGTTTGCTATTTTCTGCTTTGCGTGGGAGTGTATGCTGATTGTGATTATTAAAAGCTGTTGGGAAAAACGATGAAGATTAGATCTGAACCGAAGAAGCGCATAATTCAACAATCTGAACCAGAAATGAGTGAACGTGCTAAGAACAAAATCAAGATCAAGCTCCGAAACGCATAATCAATCCGAGCAGCAACCAAAGGGGAGTTTGTAGATGCATTATGTGGCTATCGCTTTTGGATTGTACAGATATTGTCGTTAGATTGAAGATTGAAGATTTGAAGATTACAAGTTACCCATTCGACCAGTCGAATGGTCGAATGTATTTCAGCTATGTCAAATGAAGATTGTAGAAGTTGGTTTTTTTAAGTCTTGTTGGTTCGCACCATGAAATGGTTGAACCAGGCCCTTCGACCTCTGCATAGGTTGAATGGGTAGTCTATATATGTGTTGAAGTTGGTTTTCAACACAACTTTTGGTTGTTTGAGTAGGTGTTTCAGTGTGTGTTTCGAGTGTGTGTTCTAGCGAGTTCTGATTTGTGTATTTTCATTAATAACTAATCGTGCAAAGCTTTTATCAATCTTATATTAATGGAAATCATATTGAAAAGGTTTCTTAACGTGTTCTGATCTGATCATTATTATTTTGTATGCGAATTAGGTTTTCCGCACCAAGTTTGCATATACTTGTGTGATCTTTGTGTTGATTTTTCAAAATCCGATCCTACAAGTGATGATGATAATACTTCGGGTGGTGGTAATGTAAACAAAGAGAAGACCACCAGTTCGAAAGATTCAGATGATGATGATGATGATGCAACACAGTATTCATTTGAAGAGAGTCAGGCACAAGAAAAGGAAGATAAAGGTACTTCTAGCAGTAAGAAAGCTGGAGGTATGACAGATGCAGATAAACAGATGTTGAAAGCCATGATGAAAAGAGGATGTTATACGATTGAGTTGACAGGAAGATTTCCTGAGATCTTCATGAAGAATGATATGAAGTATCAGATTGAGTATAATGATCCTGAGTTGGAAGATGGTGAAGTTAGTGTTTCTATTGCTAATAGGATACTTGAAGGATTAGCGCAGCAAGTTGGAAAGTCTCTGGAAGACATCTTGAAGAAAAAGAAATACCAGATGTTCTAGTGACTGATCCAAAACCGGAGGATGCTGAAGAGGTTGAAGCTAAAAAGTATAATCATGTTAAAGTTGAAGATATTTCTCATGAAGAATTTCCAGAGTACTATAACATGCATGACAATTCCAGCATTCCTATCATTAATGAAGAATCTCTCAAACAGGCTGAAAAGATTGTAGAGGAGAAAGGCAAGAAGATAATTGATGAAGTGTTTGACAATAAAACTGAGAAAGCCGATGTTCTGAACTTTTTTACCAAATCTCAAAATCGAATCCCGTTCAAATATTTTCTC
Organism: Ambrosia trifida; assembly: GCA_028751855.1. Lineage (NCBI taxonomy): Eukaryota > Viridiplantae > Streptophyta > Magnoliopsida > Asterales > Asteraceae > Ambrosia > Ambrosia trifida. The sequence goes on along the minus strand of CM054131.1, from coordinate 76,931,207 downwards.
AACTTTTAAGCATCCGACATTCATCATTTCTCATTTAAAGATCACAAAACTCAAATGGTCCATCAAGTTTTAGAAAATCATCATCAACCACCATCGGTTAACAAAAATAAAGTAGAAATGTAAAATCTTTTGGATTTTCTGAAAGTTTTTGTTAAAACACACCTAAAATCATTTTGGATTTTCTGACAGTTTTTGTTAAAACACACCTAAAATCTTTTTGAGTTTTTGTATTTTTGAAAGCTGTGGACTTTCCACAGCTTAGATGTATTGGTATAAAATGGGAGAATGGTATCTTGTACTTTAGAAGATTTCATGAGATCAAGACGCTTCCATACTTGGCTGTGAGAGATATCTGTAGACATCAAATTACTGATTGTGAACGTTCGTACATCATTCATTATATGGCTATGAATATGATGAGAGAAGGTCATACCAAGTGGGATATGTTTAGACCACAATTTCCAAATCGACTTGTTCATCAGGAAATTGATCCTAAGAATGGTCTACCGAAGGTTACTTTGAAGTATAAACCTCCAAAAGTGATGAAGAGGATTCCTCGGATGTCGATACAGCAACATTTTAGCAAAGATTTCGCATTTTGGTATTATTATGGGGTTACCGGTGAAGATATGATTGTGCTACACGATAAGAATCTGAAATTGATGTGCAAAAAGATACGCGTGTTCGATCCTATGTGGTTGATCAACTGATCGAAAGAAGATATCGACACGTTGTATTATAATCAGATTCATTTTGATGTGCGAGATATAAAACATGCCTGGATGTTCCAGAAGGTTGCTATATTCTGTTTTTGTGTGGGGAGTTTATGTTGGATGCGACTATGAAAAGCTGTTGGGCAAGACAATGAAAGTTAGATCGGAACCAAAGAAGCGCACACTTGTACAAGAAGAACTGAGCATGAGTGAGAGTGCTAAGAAGAAGATCAAGATCATGCTTCGAAATGCATGATCAATCCGAGCAATAGCCAAGGGGGGTTTGTAGATGCATGTTGTGGCTATCGCTTTCGTATTGTACAAAGATCGTCAATTGATTTAAAGTTTTGAAGATTATCAAGTCCATTCGACCAATCGTAGGGTCAAATGAAGATGATTTGAAGGTTGAATGTATTTTGTTAGGTCGAATAGAAAGGTTTTGTTTATGTGATGTTGGTTCGCACCCTCGAAGGGTCGAACCAAGCCCTTCGAACCTTGCAGAGGTTGAACGGACATGTTACATATATGTTGAAGTTGGTTTCCAACTTAACATTCGGTCATTTGGTTAGGTGTGTCGGTGTAACATCACACAAATTTTCTTTATATATAAATATATATATATATATATATATATATATAGAACTCCATCGTTTATTCATCCGATTCATGTTTACAGTATCTTTACCATCCATTTTGTTAATTTTTTTGTTTAAATAATGACTTATAATCAATATTAAATTGGATTGTATTAAAAATTCTGATTTAAAAACGTTAAAAAAATGTTTGCCTGTGCCAGGATTCGAACCCGAGTCACTGGCGGGCTAAACCTTAACCACACCACACAAACCACTACACCAATTGGTGTTTTGTGATGTTAATTAAAACCAATTAAACTTAAACCCTTTCAAGGTCCCTTAGTCAAAAAGTCAAACGTAGTCTCCTAGTCAAGTCAAGTCAGTGTTAGTAAATATGGTCTCCTAGTCAAGTCAAAGTGTTAGTAAATATGGTATTCTAGTCAAGTCAAAGTTGTTCCTAAATTCTAGCCTAGTCAAAGTAGTCCCTAATTACAACTCCAAACTATACACTATAAATACTATAGCCTGCCATTCAACTCTTGATACCATTCAATAAAAAAAAAACATTTTTATCCCATCTCCCATATAATAAAGTTTTCATCCATCATTATCTCCTCTAGCTAGTTCCAAGTTTTCCAAGGCATTATTACTAAGTGTTTGCACACTCAATAAAACGCACGAACTCATTATGCACCTAAGGTGAGTTTACATAGCCCTTTTTCTATTATACATTTTGGGGTGAAACATGTTTAAACATTTTATACACTATCATTTACTCATTCTTACATTGTTTAAAGTTGTGATTCAATTACACTATCATTTACTCATTCTATCATTTGACTGTAACAAAAAGACACAGTACAATCATTAACATTGATCAAGCCGCCTGTTTAGATTATAGCGCTATAGGTCTGACAAACCCATCCCCCCCGCATAAATTCAGGGATGATCGATAACAGTTACACATTTACTAACTTGCGAGTTAGGTCTCAGTCGACACAAGGTTTGATTGTACAAAAGACGCATTGTTACATGTCGGACTCATATTCTATCATTTCTCATTATTATACTTCAATCATGATTGCTATACAATACATTGTTTTCAATTATATGAAAAACCTATGTATTCTCACCAACTATTTATAGTTGAGCCCCCCCCCCCCCCCCTATTTCCAACTTAACATGTTTCAAGTTTTATTTGCTATTGGAAGTTGTACAAGTCTTGGAACACATAGGATCTTTGGACCTAATTTATGAAATCAAGTTTATGTAATTTGTATGAGAAATTGTAAATTGTTTAATATTATTCAACTTTCTTTTAGTACCATGAGCTATTGAACAATCATCAATATGTGACATCCCGATGTTTCCGCCATCGGTTGGGGTGTTACAGATTGGTATCAGAGCCATGGTTATAGGGAATTAGGTTATTAGAAAAAAAATAATATAGTCTATAACCATAGGATTTTAACCAGTACTTGCTCCTTTTACTTGCAACCTTACTTGTTTCTATTCTCTATCCTACTTCTTATCCTTACTTTCGTCCCTACAAGAAGATTGCTCTCCATCACAAGATCTACTCTTAGACTAGTAGGACAAATCCTCAGATTTAGCCTGAACCACCTTGAAGATCTCATCGAAATTCTAAATTTTAATAACGAACACGTGCAATCTGGAAGGGTGAACGCCTGTATTCTGAGTTTTTTGTCTAGGACTGGCATTGCGCATTAATCTCAATCAGACGAGGGACCCGGATGCCTACCTGGGAATTCTCGGGATGAGTGTTCACTTATAGGCTAAAGCATGTCTTCACTATGTTATTAGAATCTAGAAGTTTTGATAAGTCAACGTTTTCGTTTATTCGTTTTAATTAATGAATAAATGATTACACTCACTTTCCTTAAACTAAGCTCTAAAATCTCAAAATTTTACAGCTTAAATCAATCACACTTCACCTTACCATCTTAGCAACTTTTTAAATATTCAACACCCTACCCAAATCATATTATTTCATTTCTCCACATGTTACTTATTTTTTTAAAAACTATAACCTCATACCTTAGCACAAACTAAAGATTTCTAAATCTTGTTGTATTTTCATTACCAAGTAACTTTACAAAGTACATATTTTTGTCAAAAGATGTCCTCGAACTTAAATTCAATTGTTTATTTATTGACGTAACAAACAATTTTCTATATAATGCTTTAAACTATTAAAAATCACTTAATAGAACCTTGATCTTCAAAACCTAATGTCATGTTTGAAATCTCCAACTAACGGGAATATTTTAATCAAAGCCCACTTAGCTTGTACTATTTAACAACTTTTGCTTTATGTATAAAACCAATTTTGAAAATAAGATTTTTTTTATCCATACCAATAATATCTAGTCTCTAAATTCTCTATCGACACTCACTCATTTTCAACTTGTTCAAATTTTTATAATATTTGGCATATACCACAATCATGTTTTCTTATACACTTGATTATAACCTTTGATCCAAACCCCAAAATTTACACTGCTACATAATCTCCTTACTATAAAATAAACTCTTTATCAACTATCTTCACATTCACTATCTCTCACAACCTTGATTCTGCTTCAAGATTTTTCATCATCCTCTCAAGAACTAAATTCATATCCTTCACCTTCTCACACATGAGCTAGTTACCCATGATAACCAAACTTTTGAAACTTGATTGTGTGTTGCATCAAACATAATCATTAGTTATACATGAGGATTCGACTATCTACCATATTTGAACATTTGAAACTAGAATTCATGGAATATAAACTGTTTGCTATAGACACACCTAGAGTCATTAACCTTGTCTAGGGCAACTCTATTACAACTCGTATGCTATACTTGATACTTGATTGCTTACATGTACATATTATCAATTTGCAATTCATGTGTGTAATAATTGGTACACTTAATCAAACAACTGATAGAGGATGAAGTACTTGCTCAACAGTTAGTAGAGTACCAAATAACCTACTAAACGATTGGTAGAGGTCATCATGCCTGCTCAACAGTCGGTAGAGGCCCTACAACCTGCTCAACGACTGGTAGAGGCTAACAATCGGTAGAAGTTCTTACTCACTGACTGGTAGAGGTCTTTTTCCTGCTCAACAGTTTGACTTATTTTTTGATACATTGTATACGATTCAATCACAAGTCTATTTTGCTTTACTTACATGTGTGTTTAGAGTCACAGAAGGACACAAAACCCTAATGTAAGGTAAATTGGTGATTGCGGTCCGGAATGTAATCATGAATTTACAGGTACATTAAGGTAGTGTGAAATTCTATTAAGGTTTTGGGAGATACCCCGTATGTTTTCGAAGTATCAGAGGTGTGATGGGTTAGATGTGGTACACCCTATATATAAACACTAATGATACGAGGAAAGGGATACTGTAGGGTCAGACCAATAACAAACCCTATTTATTTGGTAGTCCATCTAGCATTTATGGTTGTCACACCCTCAAATTTCCACCTGCGGGGTTTTACCGCGAGGCGCGTGACACACCAGGATCCAAGTCAACGGTCACAATAAACAACACTATATGTTACGTAAAAATGACATAAGCAAACCATTAAGTTTATCATAAATGATCCATCGCTGCGGAAGCGTAAAACTTTATTAAAACACGAAACCAAAAGTACGAAAGTCTGAAAATACTAAATGAGATGCACATGAATCCTAGACGCCATGAGACTCCGTGCGCCTATCGACAGCTGCTACCTTAGCGACCTGAGACAAACATGCTAAAAAACGTCAGCAAATAATGCCGGTGAGTTCACAGGTTTTTAATGAATACCGACTCCAGACGTACACCAACTCCAAGTGAAAATCGACTCCAACTGAATACCCATGGTCAATCCAGACCACTTACATGCAAAACATTAAGAATACCTGTTACTACTACGATTGGAAAACCATTACTGGACTCGAATACTGTGAATACTGAATACGTGCCCGAATGAATACTGAATACTGAATACTGCATACTGAATACTGAATACTGAATACCTAAGAGACAACATGCACCCGTCCGACCTCCAGTCGACGAGTGGGGTGGGTCAAGCCCAAATAGTGCTATCCACATTTCCCCCGTTGTGCATCCCCGCACATTCATGGTTCTCCCCGGGACTTCCAAAGATCGCATAGTAATATAATGAATACTCTAAAACATAATGAATACGTGAAAACATAATGAATACTCCAAACCCAATGAATTCATGAATACCAAAACGTAGTTGTCACATCTTTCCTGAAAACATAGTTGAAACGCCTTTTATGAAAACATAGTTGACACACGTTTAAAGGACACAGCATGTTTTCTCCCCCGAAAAGGTAAAACCAGTAAAAGAGTAGGGCCGTGAAACTCACCTTAGAGTGCGTCTTCTTGATAACTAGAGATCCAACCCGTGTATGATACTCCCGACTAGTAACAACCTATTAGTGAGTTTACATAAGTGCGATGACTACTAACCCGAAGGCTAACTAGTCCCCGATTGTCCAGATCTTGACTACGTGTGTTAAAAGTGTGTTTAAATGTTAACCAGACATCCCAGACCGACCCGACATCCCGTTGGTGACCCATTACATCAATTAGTCATGAACATAAAGTTAACACATAAGTTTCAAGCATAAAACACTTAGTTTGCATCAAAAATCTCATTTTAGTTAACGTAGGGTCGAATGTAGCTCTAAGCGGTCGAATGAGGCTTTAAATGGTCGAATGTGGCTACCTTCGCCCCCTTTTCTCCTCCTTCGCCCATTGGAATACGTTCGACCATTTAGTAACCAGGTTCGACCCTGGAGATCCTCCTTCGACCGTTCGACTGGTCGAAGGTACTCCAGGTTCGACCCTGTTATTTAGTTTCCTAAAAAACGCATCAAAAAACACCCGAAAACATCACGAAACATCATGAGTTACAGCAGTCAACTATCATTAACATATCCCTAGAAACCCTACCGATTTTACACCAAAATCTAGTCGTTTTACAAGTTTCCCAAAATAGTAAATTATGGAGATGTCACATCATCATGCATGAGATCTTTACCCAATTAGGAAACTTTCTGAAATGAATCAATAATCAACTTAACATACTCAAATTATCATGAACAAGAAACCCCCTATCATATCTCTATCATAACCATCAAGAATAAGCCCTAGATCTAACCCAAAAATTCCGCAAAATGACAAAACACTATCAACAACCGGTTGTAACATGTTTCAATCATAACTCATCATTAATAACAGTCCTAAATCGTTATCATATCATCTATACAGCAAGTAATCATCAAACAATACATAATACCACCTTAACACATGTTTATTTATATAAAAACTCATTGTTCATGAATAGGTTTTATTTAGAAAGTTATTAGGAAGGTTTTTACCCATAAAACATGTTGATATCAGATCTGGACTCTTGGGGTTTAAATGAAAACTAATCAAAATTGTTTAAAAAGGATTTAGAATGAAGAACACACCTTAGATCTTTGCTTGTAATGATTTAGAGAGTTGGATTATGAAAAATAAGCTCAAAAACTCCTTCCCCAACGATAATAGTCGAAAGAGAGTGTTTAGAGGCGTTTAGGGTTTGTGAAATGATGAAAAATGACTAAGGATGGTATTTATACTATGTCCAGGTTCGACCCCTTCGTATGGGTGAACGTGGAGCTTAAGTGGTTGAAGGTAATATTTTCAAAACAGTTAGCCAGGTTCGACCCTTCGTATGGGTCGAAGGTAGTTTTGTCCGGTCGAAGGAGGCCCTTAACAGACTGAGGGCCTCGTTCGACCCTTCGAACGGTCGAACCAGAGAAGTGTTATTTTCCAGATTTCCAGTTTGTCGTGTTTAACGCATTCTAACATACCTTAACATATGAGCATGCAACCTAAGTTTATGTTTAACACATTTAAGCACAGATAATCATTTACACATCATTTAAACACATCTATGTATATAATCCACCACACGACCCATAATTTACACATATACTTAATTTGTTCATGTAATGTCACCAACAACGGGACCCAGTACTAGTGTATTCCCAAAATAACTCCCAATGATCCTCCAGATCATTGTACCCTGGACAATCCTAACTTGACCCGACTCAACTAACTCAGTTACGTTCGTTTATAAACGTTTCCCGCTAAGGTAGACTTATGTGTTTATAAAAATGTTGACCCAAACATGCCGGGTGTCACATCATCCCTCTGTTGAAAGAATTTTCATCCCGAAAATTTCCGAAAGTCCAAGAGAACGAAACGACAAAAAGAAAAATTTTCCCGGTCGTCACAATGGTTATCTTATACATTCCTTAAACTCTTACCCTACTCTGAACCATAGTCACCCTAACTATCCTCAACACTATTCAAATGTTTCTTTTTAAAATAAACTTCGGACGAAGTTCCTAAAAGTAGGGGAGACTATAACATCACACAAATTTTCTTTATATATATATATATATATATATATATATATATATATATAACTCCATCGTTTATTCATCCGATTCATGTTTACAGTATCTTTACCATCCATTTTGTTAATTTTTTTTGTTTAAATAATGACTTATAATGAATATTAAATTGGATTGTATTAAAAATTCTGATTTAAAAACGTTAAAAAAATGTTTGCCTATGCCAGGATTTGAACCCGAGTCCCTGGCGGGCTAAACCTTAACCACACCACACAAACCACTACACCAATTGGTGTTTTGTGATGTTAATTAAAACCAATTAAACTTAAACCCTTTCAAGGTCCCTTAGTCAAAAAGTCAAACGTAGTCTCCTAGTCAAGTCAAGTCAAAGTGTTAGTAAATATGGTCTCCTAGTCAAGTCAAAGTGTTAGTAAATATGGTCTTCTAGTCAAGTCAAAGTTGTTCCTAAATTCTAGCCTAGTCAAAGTAGTCCCTAATTACAACTCCAAATTATACACTATAAATACTATAGCCTACCATTCAACTCTTGATACCATTCAATAAAAAAAAAACATTATTATCCCATCTCCCATATACTAAAGTTTTCATCCATCATTATCTCCTCTAGCTAGTTCCGAGTTTTCCAAGGCATTATTACTAAGTGTTTGCACGCTCAATAAAACGCACGAACTCATTATGCACCTAAGGTGAGTTTACATAGCCCTTTTTATGTTATACATTTTGGGGTGAAACATGTTTAAACATTTTATACACTATCATTTACTCATTCTTACATTGTTTAAACTTGTGATTCAATTACACTATCATTTACTCATTCTTACATTGTTTAAACTTGTGATTCAATTACACTATCATTTACTCATTCTATCATTTGACTGTAACAAAAAGACACACTACAATCATTAACATTGATCAAGCCGCCTGTTTAGATTATAGCGCTATAGGTCTGACAAACCCATCCCCCCGCATAAATTCAGGGATGATCGATAACAGTTACACATTTACTAATTTGGAGTTAGGTCTCAGTCGACACAAGGTTTGATTGTTCAAAAGACGCATTGTTACATGTCGGACTCATATTCTATCATTTCTCATTATTATACTTCAATCATGATTGCTATACAACACAATGTTTTCAATTATATGAAAAACCTATGTATTCTCACCAACTATTTAAAATTGACCCCCCCCCCCATCTTTCCAACTTAACATGTTTCAGGTTTTATTTCCTATTGGAAGTTGTACAAGTCTTGGAACACATAAGAGCTTTGGACCTAGTTTATGAAATCAAGTTTATGTAATTTGTATGACAAATTGTAAATTGTTTAATATTATTCAACTTTCTTTTAGTACCATGAGCTATTGAACAATCAATGACACTTCACCTTACCATCTTAGCAACTTTTTAAATATTCAACACCCTACCTTATTGGGTTTGTGGAGCCTTGATTTGGGTTTCGGTTAGAAGACAATTAATTGGCAGATTAATTAAAGACAAGGGTCCGGCCCGTTTGTTTTATTTAGCCCATAATTAGTTTTCTTGTTCCCCAAGGGTTAAACCCTAATCTTGTATTATAAATATAGGCATCTTGTACTTGTAATCCTCATCACGAGTGAGGCAGAAAGCAATAATAAAATATCCTGGTTGCAGCCCATGGACGTAGGTCAGCTGACCGAACCACGTAAATCCTTGTGTTCTCGTGTTCATTTATTTTCTGCAGATTAATCGTTTGTGTGTGTGTTGCTTCCGCATGCATATACCTAACAACTGGTATCAGAGCTTTGGCTCGTTACACACTGATCGCACTGAAGAAGCGATTCGCAGAAAAGGTTTGATACCCGTCCTTTTTATGTCTTTTATTTTTCCTCGTCGTTTTTGTTTTCGATCGAAGTTTACTGTTTGCAAATTGAGGAAAAGGAAAATAAAAGAACTATCTTGGATGTTGTGTACCTAAAAGAACAAAGATTTGTTTTTTTTTTTTGGAGTGCATACGTTGATTAGGAGAAAATAATAAAAAAAAGAGAGGTCAACTCCTTTTGATTTATGCTTCTCGCCAACGAACAGAAGCCACCAAATTTTTTTTGTTGCTTGTGTGTTAGCATCTAAAATAAGAAGACAGGGGATTGCTCGTTTTTCCCGTTCGTTTCATCCGACACTTGATCAAGAAGAAATCTTTCAAGTGGTTGGCGTATTTATCGGGCATTTTGGCCGGGTGGTTTAATCAAAGGGGTCGTTATTTTTTATTATTTTGTTTGTCCAAGATTATTTCTCTGATTGTTTTACCAAGATCCAAAGTCAGGAAATTACTCAGTTTGTGACAATGGCTGAGAGTGGGAAACTTCAGATTAAGAAGTTTGATGGAAAAGATTTTGGTTGGTGGAAAATGCAAACGGAGGATTTGCTGGTTCAGAAGGATTTGGACATGGTATTGGGTGACAAACCGGAGAAGTTAAAGCCGGACGAGTGGGAGACCTTGGATAAAAAGGCTAAGGCAGTTATTAGATTGTCGCTAACGAAGGATGTGGCGTTCAACATTCTGAAGGAAACCACAGCGTGTGGGATTATGGATGCACTTTCTAATATGTACGAAAAGCCTTCGGCAGCTAACAAGGTTTTCCTGATACGTGAACTGGTGAACACGAAGATGAAAGAAGGAAGTTCAGTTACAGGGCACATCAACAACTTAAACTCGATTTTGTCAAGACTTGGGTCAGTTGGCATCAAATTCGAGGATGAGGTTCAGGCATTACTAATGTTATCATCATTGCCAGATAGTTGGTCAGGGACTGTTACAGCGATTACTAGTTCTACCAGCGAGTTCACTTTTGATGGGATTCGGGATGTTATTCTGGGCGAGGATGTCAGACGAAGAAATTCAGGTGGATCATCAAGTGAATTACTGAATGTTGGCAGAGGAAGGAAGAATAACAGAGGTAGTGGGAGCAAGAACAGGATGAGGAGTCAGTCTAGGGCTCGAAGTGATGTTACTTGTTGGAACTGCAAAGAGGTTGGACATTTTAGGAATCAATGTCGAAACGAGAAGAAAGAAGTTAACACTGCATCAGATTGCTCAGATGATGACGCATTAATCTGTAGTGTAGAGAGTTATGTGAATTCCTGGGTCATGGATTCTGGTGCTTCATTTCACGCTACCCACAGCACTAAAGCATTGCGGAATTTGAAGAAAGGTGACTTTGGTAAGGTAAGACTAGCGAACAATGATATTCTTGATGTTACGGGCATGGGTGATATGGATATAGTAACTTCAGCCGGTTCATGGACTTTGAAGGATGTCAGGGTGATTCCAAGCTTAAAGAAACAGTTGATTTCAGTGGGGCAGTTGGATGAACAGGGACATGAGGTTAAATTCGGGAACGGGCAGTGGAAAGTTATCAAGGGAAATCTTGTCATAGCTCGAGGAAGAAAGAGGGGTTCGCTTTACATGGTCAGTTTACCGTCTGAGGGAGTGACCGTCCCAGTTCAGAAGAGAAACAAAGTCGGGTTCACAGAGTCTTGTGGGCAGAAGAACGTTTGTTTTGCAGATGGGTCAGCGGCAGACATAGCCATGACTGATGTGTTGGAGCTCGGGGGAGCTTCAACGCGCCTTCAGGTTAACTGATGAGAAGGCCGCTGCAACCAGGAAAATGAGGAAGATTACAAGAGGTACAAGTTCACAGCGGATGGCAGTTTGAAGATTATCAAGCCTCCAAGTGGGAGATTATTGGGTTTGTGGAGCCTTGATTTGGGTTTGGGTTAGAAGACAATTAATTGGCAGATTAATTAAAGACAAGGGTCCGGCCCGTTTGTTTTATTTAGCCCATAATTAGTTTTCTTGTTCCCCAAGGGTTAAACCCTAATGTTGTATTATAAATATAGGCATCTTGTACTTGTAATCCTCATCACGAGTGAGGCAGAAAGCAATAATAAAATATCCTGGTTGCAGCCCGTGGACGTAGGTCAGCTGACCGAACCACGTAAATCCTTGTGTTCTCGTGTTCATTTATTTTCTGCAGATTAATCGTTTGTGTGTGTGTTGCTTCCGCGTGCATATACCTAACATACCTAAATCATATTATTTCATTTCTCCACATGTTACTTATTTTTTTTTTAAAACTATAACCTCATACCTTAGCACAAACTAAAGATTTATAAATCCTGTTGTATTTTCATTACCTAGTAACTTTACAAAGTACATATTTTTGTCAAAAGATGTCCTCGAACTTAAATTCAATTGTTTATTTATTGACGTAACAAACAATTTTCTATATAATGCTTTAAACTATTAAAAATCACTTAATAGAACCTTGATCTTCAAAACCTAATGTCATGTTTGAAATCTCCAACTAACGGGAATATTTTAATCAAAGCCCACATTGCTTGTACTATTTAACAACTTTTGCTTTATGTATAAAACCAATTTTGAAAATAAGATTTTTTTTTATCCATAGGAATAACATCTAGTCTCTAAATTCTCCATCGACACTCACTCATTTTCAACTTGTTCAAATTTTTATAATATTTGGCATATACCACAATCATGTTTTCTTATACACTTGATTATAACCTTTGATCCAAACCCCAAAATTTGCACTGCTACATAATCTCCTTACTATAAAATAAACTATTTATTAACTATCTTCACATTCACTATCTCTCGCAACCTTGATTCTGCTTCAAGAGTTTTCATCATCCTCTCAAGAACTAAATTCATATCCTTCACCTTCTCACACATGAGCTAGTTACCCGTGATAACCAAACTATTGAAACTTGATTGTGTGTTGCATCAAACATAATCCTTAGTTATACATGAGGATTCGACTATCTACCATATTTGAACATTTGAAACTAGAATTCATGGAATATAAACTATTTGCTATAGACACACCTAGAGTCATTAACCTTGTCTAGGGCAACTCTATTACAACTCATATGCTATACTTGATACTTGATTGCTTACATGTACATATTATCAATTTGCAATTCATGTGCGTAATAATTGGTACACTTAATCAAACAACTGATAGAGGATGAAGTACTTGCTCAACAGTTAGTAGAGTACCAAATAACCTACTCAACGATTGGTAGAGGTCATCATGCCTGCTCAACAGTCGGTAGAGGCCCTACAACCTGCTCAACGACTGGTAGAGGCTATCGCACCTGCTTAACAATCGGTAGAAGTTCTTACTCACTGACTGGTAGAGGTCTTTTTCCTGCTCAACAGTTGGACTTATTTTTGGATACATTGTATACGATTCAATCACAAGGCTATTTTGCTTTACTTACATGTGTGTTTAGAGTCATAGAAGGACACAAAACCCTAATGTAAGGTAAATTGGTGATTACGGTCCGGAACGTAATCATGAATTTACAGGTACATTAAGGTAGTGTGAAATTCTATTAAGGTTTTGGGAGATACCCCATATGTTTTCGAAGTATCAGAGGTGTGATGGGTTAGCTGCGGTACACCCTATATATAAACACTAATGATACGTGGAAAGGGATACTGTAGGGTCAGACCAATAACAAACCCTAGTTATTTGGTAGTCCATCTAGCATTTATGGTTATCTTATACATTCCTTAAACTCTTACCCTACTCTGAACCATAGTCACCCTAACTATCCTCAACACTATTCAAATGTTTCTTTTTAAAATAAACTTTGGGACGAAGTTCCTAAAAGTAGGGGAGATTGTAACATCACACAAATTTTCTTTATATATATATATATATTTATATATATAGAACTCCATCGTTTATTCATCCGATTCATGTTTACAGTATCTTTACCATCCATTTTGTTAATTTTTTTTGTTTAAATAATGACTTATAATCAATATTAAATTGGATTGTATTAAAAATTCTGATTTAAAAGCGTTAAAAAAATGTTTGCCTGTGCCAGGATTCGAACCCGAGTCCCTGGCGGGCTAAACCTTAACCACACCACACAAACCACTACACCAATTGGTGTTTTGTGATGTTAATTAAAACCAATTAAACTTAAACCGTTTCAAGGTCCCTTAGTCAAAAAGTCAAACGTAGTCTCCTAGTCAAGTCAAGTCAAAGTGTTAGTAAATATGGTCTCATAGTCAAGTCAAAGTGTTAGTAAATATGGTCTTCTAGTCAAGTCAAAGTTGTTCCTAAATTCTAGCCTAGTCAAAGTAGTCCATAATTACAACTCCAAATTATACACTATAAATACTATAGCCTACCATTCAACTCTTGATACCATTCAATAAAAAAAAAAAAACATTATTATCCCATCTCCCATATACTAAAGTTTTCATCTATCATTATCTCCTCTAGCTATTTCCGAGTTTTCCAAGGCATTATTACTAAGTGTTTGCACGCTCAATTCAGGGATGATCGATAACATTTTGGGGTGAAACATGTTTAAACATTTTATACACTATCATTTACTCATTCTTACATTGTTTAAACTTGTGATTCAATTACATTATCATTTACTCATTCTATCATTTGACTGTAACAAAAAGACACACTACAATCATTAACATTGATCAAGCCGCCTGTTTAGATTATAGCGCTATAGGTCTGACAAACCCATCCCCCCGCATAAATTCAGGGATGATCGATAACAGTTACACATTTACTAACTTGTGAGTTAGGTCTCAGTCGACACAAGGTTTGATTGTTCAAAAGACGCATTGTTACATGTCGGACTCATATTCTATCATTTCTCATTATTATACTTCAATCATGATTGCTATACAACACATTGTTTTCAATTATATGAAAAACCTATGTATTCTCACCAACTATTTAAAATTGACCCCCCCATCTTTCCAACTTAACATGTTTCAGGTTTTATTTCCTATTGGAAGTTGTACAAGTCTTGGAACACATAAGAGCTTTAGACCTAGTTTATGAAATCAAGTTTATGTAATTTGTATGACAAATTGTAAATTGTTTAATATTATTCAACTTTCTTTTAGTACCATGAGCTATTGAACAATCAATGACACTTCACCTTACCATCTTAGCAACTTTTTAAATATTCAACACCCTACCTTATTGGGTTTGTGGAGCCTTGATTTGGGTTTCGGTTAGAAGACAATTAATTGGCAGATTAATTAAAGACAAGGGTCCGGCCCGTTTGTTTTATTTAGCCCATAATTACTTTTCTTGTTCCCCAAGGGTTAAACCCTAATCTTGTATTATAAATATAGGCATCTTGTACTTGTAATCCTCATCACGAGTGAGGCAGAAAGCAATAATAAAATATCCTGGTTGCAGCCCGTGGACGTAGATCAGCTGACCGAACCACGTAAATCCTTGTGTTCTCGTGTTCATTTATTTTCTGCAGATTAATCGTTTGTGTGTGTGTGTTGCTTCCGCGTGCATATACCTAACAACTGGTATCAGAGCTTTGGCTCGTTACACACTGATCGCACTGAAGAAGCGATTCGCAGAAAAGGTTTGATACCCGTCCTTTTTTATGTCTTTTATTTTTCCTCGTCGTTTTTGTTTTCGATCGAAGTTTACTGTTTGCAAATTGAGGAAAAGGAAAATAAAAGAACTATCTTGGATGTTGTGTACCTAAAAGAACAAAGATTTGTTTTTTTTTTTTTTGGAGGGCATACGTTGATTAGGAGAAAATAATAAAAAAAAGGGAGGTCAACTCCTTTTGATTTATGGTTCTCGCCAACGAACGAACAGAAGCCACCAAATTTTTTTTGTTGCTTGTGTGTTAGCATCTAAAATAAGAAGACAGGGGATTGCTCGTTTTTCCCGTTCGTTTCATCCGACACTTGATCAAGAAGAAATCTTTCAAGTGGTTGGCGTATTTATCGGGCATTTTGGCCGGGTGGTTTAATCAAAGGGGTCGTTATTTTTTATTATTTTGTTTGTCCAAGATTATTTCTCTGATTGTTTTACCAAGATCCAAAGTCAGGAAATTACTCAGTTTGTGACAATGACTGAGAGTGGGAAACTTCAGATTGAGAAGTTTGATGGAAAAGATTTGGGTTAGTGGAAAATGCAAATGGAGGATTTGCTGGTTCAGAAGGACTTGGACATGGTATTGGGTGAAAAACCGGAGAAGTTAAAGCCGGACGAGTGGGAGACCTTGGATAAAAAGGCTAAGGCAGTTATTAGATTGTCGCTAACGAAGGATGTGGCGTTCAACATTCTGAAGGAAACCACAACGCGTGGGATTATGGATGCACTTTCTAATATGTACGAAAAGCCTTCGGCAGCTAACAAGGTTTTCCTGATACGTGAACTGGTGAACACGAAGATGAAAGAAGGAAGTTCAGTTACAGGGCACATCAACAACTTAAACTCGATTTTGTCAAGACTTGGGTCAGTTGGCATCAAATTCGAGGATGAGGTTCAGGCTTTACTACTGTTATCATCATTGCCAGATAGTTGGTCAGGGACTGTTACAGCGATTACTAGTTCTACCAGCGAGTTCACTTTTGATGGGATTCGGGATGTTATTCTGGGCGAGGATGTCAGACGAAGAAATTCAGGTGGATCATCAAGTGAATTACTGAATGTTGGCAGAGGAAGGAAGAATAACAGAGGTAGTGGGAGCAAGAACAGGATGAGGAGTCAGTCTAGGGCTCGAAGTGATGTTACTTGTTGGAACTGCAAAGAGGTTGGACATTTTAGGAATCAATGTCGAAACGAGAAGAAAGAAGTTAACACTGCATCAGATTGCTCAGATGATGACGCATTAATCTGTAGTGTAGAGAGTTATGTGAATTCCTGGGTCATGGATTCTGGTGCTTCATTTCACGCTAACCACAACACTAAAGCATTGCGGAATTTGAAGAAAGGTGACTTTGGTAAGGTAAGACTAGCGAACAATGATATTCTTGATGTTACGGGCATGGGTGATATGGATATAGTAACTTCAGCCGGTTCATGGACTTTGAAGGATGTCAGGGTGATTCCAAGCTTAAAGAAACAGTTGATTTCAGTGGGGCAGTTGGATGAACAGGGACATGAGGTTAAATTCGGGAACGGGCAGTGGAAAGTTATCAAGGGAAATCTTGTCATAGCTCGAGGAAGAAAGAGGGGTTCGCTTTACATGGTCAGTTTACCGTCTGAGGGAGTGACCGTCCCAGTTCAGAAGAGAAACAAAGTCGGGTTCACAGAGTCTTGTGGGCAGAAGAAGGTTTGTTTTGCAGATGATAAACCCAGAGCCACAGGTAAGATTCAGGTTGAGCGTGCTAGGAAAGGTTCAGAACTACCAGTCAGGGGTTTTCGTGGCAGTGGGAGCATGGATTGTGCTTCAGTCAGAGTTACTAGACGACAATGGGTTAAGAGAACCAGTATTCCAGCTGTCAAAGTCTCTCCAGGTGATTATCTGCTTTATTCGGAGAGTGTTTGTTCTTAGGGTGTTTCAGGATCCGGCATTTCGTGTCAGTGGAAGTCGGTAGAGACAGAGAATGGGTCAGCGGCAGACATAGCCATGACTGATGTGTTGGAGCTCGGGGGAGCTTCAACGCGCCTTCAGGTTAACTGATGAGAAGGCCGCTGCAACCAGGAAAATGAGGAAGATTACAAGAGGTACAAGTTCACAGCGGATGGCAGTTTGAAGATTATCAAGCCTCCAAGTGGGAGATTATTGGGTTTGTGGAGCCTTGATTTGGGTTTGGGTTAGAAGACAATTAATTGGCAGATTAATTAAAGACAAGGGTCCGGCCCGTTTGTTTTATTTAGCCCATAATTAGTTTTCTTGTTCCCCAAGGGTTAAACCCTAATCTTGTATTATAAATATAGGCATCTTGTACTTGTAATCCTCATCACGAGTGAGGAAGAAAGCAATAATAAAATATCCTGGTTGCAGCCCGTGGACGTAGGTCAGCTGACCGAACCACGTAAATCCTTGTGTTCTCGTGTTCATTTATTTTCTGCAGATTAATCGTTTGTGTGTGTGTTGCTTCCGCGTGCATATACCTAACATACCTAAATCATATTATTTCATTTCTCCACATGTTACTTATTTTTTTTTTAAAACTATAACCTCATACCTTAGCACAAACTAAAGATTTATAAATCTTGTTGTATTTTCATTACCTAGTAACTTTACAAAGTACATATTTTTGTCAAAAGATGTCCTCGAACTTAAATTCAATTGTTTATTTATTGACGTAACAAACAATTTTCTATATAATGCTTTAAACTATTAAAAATCACTTAATAGAACCATGATCTTCAAAACCTAATGTCATGTTTGAAATCTCCAACTAACGGGAATATTTTAATCAAAGCCCACATTGCTTGTACTATTTAACAACTTTTGCTTTATGTATAAAACCAATTTTGAAAATAAGATTTTTTTTTATCCATAGGAATAATATCTAGTCTCTAAATTCTCCATCGACACTCACTCATTTTCAACTTGTTCAAAATTTTATAATATTTGGCATATACCACAATCATGTTTTCTTATACACTTGATTATAACCTTTGATCCAAACCCCAAAATTTACACTGCTACATAATCTCCTTACTATAAAATAAACTATTTATTAACTATCTTCACATTCACTATCTCTCGCAACCTTGATTCTGCTTCAAGAGTTTTCATCATCCTCTCAAGAACTAAATTCATATCCTTCACCTTCTCACACATGAGCTAGTTACCCATGATAACCAAACTATTGAAACTTGATTGTGTGTTGCATCAAACATAATCCTTAGTTATACATGAGGATTCGACTATCTACCATATTTGAACATTTGAAACTAGAATTCATGGAATATAAACTATTTGCTATAGACACACCTAGAGTCATTAACCTTGTCTAGGGAAACTCTATTACAACTCATATGCTATACTTGATACTTGATTGCTTACATGTACATATTATCAATTTGCAATTCATGTGCGTTATAATTGGTACACTTAATCAAACAACTGATAGAGGATGAAGTACTTGCTCAACAGTTAGTAGAGTACCAAATAACCTACTCAACGATTGGTAGAGGTCATCATGCCTGCTCAACAGTCGGTAGAGGCCCTACAACCTGCTCAACGACTGGTAGAGGCTATCGCACCTGCTCAACAATCGGTAGAAGTTCTTACTCACTGACTGGTAGAGGTCTTTTTCCTGCTCAACAGTTGAACTTATTTTTGGATACATTGTATACGATTCAATCACAAGGCTATTTTGCTTTACTTACATGTGTGTTTAGAGTCATAGAAGGACACAAAACCCTAATGTAAGGTAAATTGGTGATTGCGGTCCGGAACGTAATCATGAATTTACAGGTACATTAAGGTAGTGTGAAATTCTATTAAGGTTTTGGGAGATACCCCATATGTTTTCGAAGTATCAGAGGTGTGGTGGGTTAGTTGCGGTACACCCTATATATAAACACTAATGATACGTGGAAAGGGATACTGTAGGGTCAGACCAATAACAAACCCTAGTTATTTGGTAGTCCATCTAGCATTTATGGTTATCTTATACATTCCTTAAACTCTTACCCTACTCTGAACCATAGTCACCCTAACTATCCTCAACACTATTCAAATGTTTCTTTTTAAAATAAACTTCGGGACGAAGTTCCTAAAAGTAGGGAAGACTGTAACATCACACAAATTTTCTTTATATATATATATATATTTATATATATAGAACTCCATCGTTTATTCATCCGATTCATGTTTACAGTATCTTTACCATCCATTTTGTTAATTTTTTTTTAAATAATGACTTATAATCAATATTAAATTGGATTGTATTAAAAATTCTGATTTAAAAGCGTTAAAAAAATGTTTGCATGTGCCAGGATTCGAACCCGAGTCCCTGGCGGGCTAAACCTTAACCACACCACACAAACCACTACACCAATTGGTGTTTTGTGATGTTAATTAAAACCAATTAAACTTAAACCCTTTCAAGGTCCCTTAGTCAAAAAGTCAAATGTAGTCTCCTAGTCAAGTCAAGTCAAAGTGTTAGTAAATATGGTCTGATAGTCAAGTCAAAGTGTTAGTAAATATGGTCTTCTAGTCAAGTCAAAGTTGTTCCTAAATTCTAGCCTAGTCAAAGTAGTCCATAATTACAACTCCAAATTATACACTATAAATACTATAGCCTACCATTCAACTCTTGATACCATTCAATAAAAAAAAAAAAACATTATTATCACATCTCCCATATACTAAAGTTTTCATCCATCATTATCTCCTCTAGCTAGTTCCGAGTTTTCCAAGGCATTATTACTAAGTGTTTGCACGCTCAATTCAGGGATGATCGATAACATTTTGGGGTGAAACATGTTTAAACATTTTATACACTATCATTTACTCATTCTTACATTGTTTAAACTTGTGATTCAATTACATTATCATTTACTCATTCTATCATTTGACTGTAACAAAAAGACACAGTACAATCATTAACATTGATCAAGCCGCCTGTTTAGATTATAGCGCTATAGGTCTGACAAACCCATCCCCCTGCATAAATTCAGGGATGATCGATAAGAGTTACACATTTACTAACTTGCGAGTTAGGTCTCAGTCGACACAAGGTTTGATTGTACAAAAGACGCATTGTTACATGTCGGACTCATATTCTATCATTTCTCATTATTATACTTCAATCATGATTGCTATACAACACATTGTTTTCAATTATATGAAAAACCTATGTATTCTCACCAACTATTATAGTTGACCCCCCCATCTTTCCAACTTAACATGTTTCAGGTTTTATTTGCTATTGGAAGTTGTACAAGTCTTGGAACACATAGGAGCTTTGGACCTAGTTTATGAAATCAAGTTTATATAATTTGTATGACAAATTGTAAATTGTTTAATATTATTCAACTTTCTTTTAGTACCATGAGCTATTGAACAATCATCAATACGTGACATTCCGATGTTTCCGCCATCGGTTGGGGTGTTACAGTCGGTGTGTGTGTTCTAAGGTGTTTTTAAAGAGTTCTTAAAAGTTGTATTTTTTATTAATATCTTAAATTGTAAGGCTTTATCAAAGTTATATTAATGGAAATCAGATTGAAAATGGATCTTTACGTGTTCTGATTTTATTATTATCATTTTTGCATGCGAATTAGGGTTTTCGCACCTAGTTTGCTTATACTTGTGTGCTCTTTGTGTTGTTTTGTCAAAAACGTATCCTACAAAGGTAGTTTAAACTTTGATGAAATCTAGTTACATAATCAACAAATATTGTATTAAAAGAATATTGTATTCGATCAGTCCGATGCATATAGTGCTGAAATTTAAGTTCAAATTTAATGGAACTATAACATAAGCAAGAAAAATAGTGAAAACGGGGAAATATAAAAGTTGCCTATTCTGAATCTGCAAGGCAAATAAAAAATGTTTATCCACCTTCTTCAAATACCTCAATGTCGATCAAATCCAGTTTCCATTCTTTCAGTTTATGTAACACAAAAGAAAAGAAAAAAAAAATCAATATTCATTCCTTCTGCAAAATCATATGTGTGTACTCTTCTACCTATTAATCATATGTGAGCCTGTTAGTACAGAACAAAACCAGCAAACAAGTTTTGTAAACATTAGCTTAGAAGAATGATCATGATCACCTAGGCTGTGGCTAGAAAGGCAGAAAGTGAATTTTTCTCACCAAGCCTATTGATGATTTAGGATATAGTTGTTCCATTATAGTTTTCACATTCTCTACATGTTTACTGGTACTTTTCCCACAATGGAAGCTGATGATAAAAAAATCTAATTAGACTATAGTTGTTTCCAAACAGAAATAGAAACATCATTTTCGATATAGCTACTGATCATTAGGTACGAAAATATAAACCAGCAGACAACTTAGCCTCTAGACTAGGCAACTTTCTCATGACAATAACTCGCAAAGAGAGTATTTTGCCGTAATAAAAACAACTGCATAACGCTTCTAAGGCACATGCGTCAAATATGTAATGGATTGGATTAAGTAGGGCTGAAATGGAAGGATTTTCATTATCCCTTATAGCTTGTGAGTAACGATCAGCCGAACACATTACGAAATTGTCAATTTTTGGAATTAAGAAAGCCACTACCTCTCCTTCGGAGGTGAAACAACTTGCAATTGTATAATGTCAACTTGATGTCCACAAGTCCATTTCTTACCGTTTCTATAACCCTATGATGGAAGATAACAAAAACTTACCCTACGAATTGAACTTTTGTACACCAAATAAGAAACATTATATCAGACAATGATGGATCACCAGTTGCTCAAAAAGAAAGACAAAAAAGCAAGGAATTGAGGGGGGGGGGGGGGGGGGGGGGGGGGGGGATTTTATTTGTCCAAAATAAATGATCAATACAATAGTAAGAAGTCTAATGATGTTGCTTTTATATTTTAAGAGTTTATACAAAGTTAGTCTGTAAAATATGTTTTCTTTTATTATTAGTTGATGATGATATAATATAAAGTATTGTAGTTGATATAATATGGAAAGACAAATTTTATTTGTTGAAGCTTTACTATAAACAAAGTTCCTTAATTTAGAAAAAAAAAATAGTTTGATACACAATTTCAAAGCATTCAAATTAAATTTATATGATCCAAAGTTTACTTACGGAAAAGATATCAAACCTTTTAAACACAGGGGTGAAATTTGACAATTTTCAAACTATTTGTTTTAGATAGGGAGTGCGTTTAGTAAAAATAAAAGAGAAGGGAGTGCATTTAGCACCACCCATTTAGTAAAAAAGTTGGTGCATTTAGCCAAACCCAAAATAAACTGTGACAACTGGTAAAAATTCAGGAGATTCTCATATGACGTAATAATCATTAAAATAATATCAGAAGCTATGTGTTAGACTTAACTAGTGATAATTAGATTCTCATATGACGTAATAATCATTAAAATAATATCAGAAGCTACGTTGGTGACGACTCGGTTAACTTTAAAAAGTCGAGTTTTGACTCGTGTTGCTCGAATTAATGTGAAATATTATTCTCTAGGAGAAAACATTGTTGGAATTAATAAAGTTTAGAGACAGGAGTCCTCAAATAATTTAGGTCCATTAGTTGTGTGCTTTAGAGTTTAACGCGGGACTAAGACCCGGTATGATAGGGAGACCCCTAAAAATGATTAACTTAGCTAAAAACGGATAGTTTTAACGGGTAATATTATTATGTGCCAATTGAGTGAAAACGTTAATTACCTAACATATGCGGGTTTTTATAAATTGAAAATTATGGTTGTTATGTATTAGTTGTTATAAAAAAAAGTAAACAATACCAACCCCCCCGAGCCGGTCGAAACACCCCATAATAATATTATTTCGTTTATTATTACACTATATTAATATACCAATGTATTTGAACAGTAACTTTCCTGATGCGAAATTTAATTGTGGTTAAATACGATTGCTTTCGTTAAAATTTCAATATTGTTTGTTGGTTCAGTGGTGTATGCGTTTGTTGTTATTTAGATCTCCCCGAGTTCGAATCTGGCTTTTTTTTTCTATACTCTTTCATTCTGACTGTGGTTGTGCTTCCATCTTATTGGCCGGTGTGGGTGGTCTGGTACACCTCACCAACCCAGACACACGTCTAACATTCAGCACAATAACACATACCATATTTTTCTCCCTTCTTTTCCTTTATTCCCTTCTTCTTTTCCAATCCACACACAGCTCAACGAACACACCCATCGAAATCATTCTCTCTATCCTGTAACAGCTCACTCCCGTACCTTTTGCATTGGTCGTAGGCGATTCCCACGCCAAAACGCGTCACGATAGAGAAGGTATCCCACCTCTTATAAAGAATTGTTAGTTCCCTTAAGGGAGTGGATTGTAACGATCCCACATCGGTTGGGAAGGGGAACTAAAACTTCTTTATAAGAGGTGGGATACCTTCCCCATCGTGACGCGTTTTGGCGTGGGAATCTCCTACGACCAATGCAAAATCGGGACATGCCCGAACAATATCGCGGTACCGGAGTGGGCTGTTACAAATGGTATCAGAGCCAGGCCCGAGCCGTTGTGTCACACCACGCCAATGGCGGAAACACGTGGCGCGACGCTCGAAAGCATATCAAAGTCAAGATTAACACAAACTATATTTAATTAGAAAAGATCATTATGTTAAGATGTCGGGAAGGAGTACCTGGTTTCAAACATTACTTAAAACCACAAACATTAAGTTTTAAAGTGGGGTGTTTCCGTTTATGTCCCAACCCGAAGGTAACAATAGATGAAAACCCCCAACCATTGTCCGACATCCCAAATTCCACCGTACTAGCCGCATACCTGTTCAGCACTTAGTTACCTGAAAGATATGTTTAAAAAGACGTCAATATATAAAATATTGGTGAGTTCACAGGTTTTAGGTTCGTAAATACGACATTTTTACATCCTGTGCAAATCCAGCACATTTTTACATCCTGTGCAAATCCAGCACATTTTTATATCCTGTGCAAATCCAGCACATTTTGTGGCCTTTGTATGGAGTAGCTAGCTCCTACAAATTATGATGATGAGCAATCCCCTGAGTCCCATAACCAAACCAAGACTAATAAATATGCCCCGCTCCAAGTCGTTTCTCGGAACCCAACGACTTAAGTTCAGAATACGTGCACCCCAGGCATACGCCGATGCATAATCGACGCTATCGATTAGGGGTGGGCCTTGTCAGGCACCAATAGTACTATCCAAATATTCCTTCAGTTTCATTTACCCGAATTAATGGTTACAGTAGCGAGGACCCAACCCCGAGTGGCGACCAAAAACTCAAGTACTCATCATGCCACTTACCACATTTTAACCTTTGAAAACATTTCAATATGTGATAACTTTTGACAAACATATCTTTCCCCCAGTTAAAACAGTAAAATGGGGCCGTGAAACTCACCTTAATTTCCATGCTTAGCTAGCAAATAAAATCCAAAGCTTTGACCGACTTCCTCGTGCCCTAATTACCAATAAGGGACACCTTAAAGTCTATCACATATAAATCTAGCTTATTTTCCGGTTAAAAGATAGTTTATTCAACTATCTAGACTCGTGTGTACTAACCCAAGCCTTTAAGTGTTTTAACTCGACGAACCGATCGTGACTTATCATATTTCATGAGTTCACATACGACATAGTACCCAAGTCGCGCACCTGTTACTATTCGTGTGTAAACCATGTTGGACTAACACCACGAAACGTATAACTCATCCCGAGTAATAGCTTGTCTCGTAAATCGGATAAATGTAATCGTCTTGTATAGTTATTTTCGGGAAATATACCTTGCCGAAATATAATATAGTTATTAAAATCCTCTCAATAACGTTTGTTATTTCTTTTCCCGAATCCGAGTATCTTACAAATCTTAAGACTTTGCTTTTTATAAAGAGATTTTCCAAATAAAACCGAACGTTTATACATCTTTTAATCCGAACAACAAACATATTTTAGTTACCAAGTAACCTTTAAAAACTCGTCATACTTGACGCTTGGTAACAAAAGACTATATATTTGTTTGAAATATTTCTCGGAATTGACTATTATTATTACAAATAATATTTGTCATAACGTCGTGATTTTGTATATGACTACACTTGTCAAACGTTTGGAAAGTTATTTATAAGAACGAACAATAATGTCACACTTGTCGCGCTTCGGATTCATAAAAATTTCGGCAGAGTTTCCTCTGTTTTTGGTATAAACCAGACAACACAAGTTGTCTACAAATTCCCAAAATCAACACCTAAACAAAGACGACATTATATTTATCCGCATTTCTAATCCACGAGACTTATACGTTGTGACTATTATATAAATCATACTATTTATATAAATATATATATATATATACGTATAGTCCATCAATTTAGTCCAATAACAACGCAAGTCACGACTAATACACAAATATTAGCTCATAATGCTTTTCGTTAATATTTTTACCGGTTCGTTAGCGAGTTAGTCGTTCATATTTATATATTTTAGAAATATATGTGTAAATAATAATATAACGAAATAATTGCTAGTTAATTATACCGTAACGCTTGACCGAAGTTTACTGAGTTGACCGGGTTGACCAACCCGAATCTGACCGGATCTACCCAAGAGCACCATACTTGACCCATGACTAGAACTTGAAGACGGCACGCAAACCGAGCCAGATCTGAATCTGACCCGGAAGCATCATCTTGACCCGAGCCCCGAGTCCCGAGTCCCGAGCCCAAAACTGACCGGACCCGCGCTGCCGGACGCCACCACCGTGGCCGGACCACCGGTGCCGTGGCCGGACCACCACAGCCGTGGCCGGACCACCACCACCGTGGCCGGACCACCAAAACCTCCGTTCTGAATACTTGCGCGCCATCGGGACCCAACCAAACCCATTCCAGCCCCTCCTGAACTCGCAAATAGCCGGAAACAACTCGCCGGAATATGGCCGGAGAACGAAATTTCGCGAAAACTTGTGAGGAGTCCCCCAAAGACCCGATCTAAACGTTTGTACAAAGAAAACTCGAAAACGAGCTTACCGGAAAAGTCGCCGGAATGGTACCAACGTTCAAACCGCTTCGTTTTAGGGAAAACGGCCTTCACCATCGCGTTCGGGGCGTCGAAATTAGTGGGGGTGGAGGTGTCACGCGCCGGAAAAAGTCGCCGGAAGGTCGCCGGAAACTCGCCGGAAAGTCGCCGGAAAAACTTGCCGGAAGGTCGCCGGAAAAAGTCGCCGGAAGGTCGCCGGAAACTCGCCGGAAAAACTTGCCGGAAGGTCGCCGGAAAAAGTCGCCGGACGGTCGCCGGAAAAAGTCGCCGGACGGCCGCCGGACCGCCGCCGGACCGCCGCCGGACCGCCGCCGGAAGGCTGCCGGAATGCTGCCGGAATTTCTAGAGAGAGAGAGAGTTGAGAGAGTTTGGTTTTTAGAGAGAGGAAGTGATGTGAGAAATGAGAAGAATTGGGAGGTTATGGGCTTATATAGGTGGGCTTTTGGATTGGGCTTCAAGCCCAACGTCGCGTACCAACTACTCCGTTTTAGCCCGTTATCGTTCCTGGACCCGGTTTTTGTTCGTAGTCATAAATAACACCAGACCGAGCAATTAAATAATTATTCTGGAAGTTCGGTAACGGTTAAAGCCACGCGTTTCGACGTTCGAATCCCATGCCCGTTCCTCTCCGCGTTCTCCAAAACGCTGCGTTTTTGGCCGTTTACCACGCCGTTTTCACATCCGTTCGCATCGATAGTAAATACATGTCGTATTTACATTTATTAGCCTCATGTTATTCCAGTTGACAAATTTTTGCTGATGTCAGTTCGTTACGTTAAACACGCGAAGTCTTTCTTTAAAGGCATCAAGACTTTAACGAACTTTCAAAAGGACATCGTAGGACTCATATTAGCTCAACTAACCATAATTAACCTTAAACCAGGTTAATTATTTCTAAAACATGATTAGAATCACGTTAATCGTTGTACGAAATTTGTCGGTTGTCACATTCTCCCCCCGTTAAGAGAATTCTGTCCCGGAATTCAGTTCGAGTCATCCGATACATTAGTATCCTTGAACAGGGCGGGATGTTTGCAACTCACACGATTACCCCTTTTCTTCGTGAACTCCAGTTCACGCTTAGCGTCCTAACGAACACAATGTTATGAGTCGGCTACGGCCGAGCTCTTGGGTATCGCAATCCGGCACAAATATCGGTTTTCCCGAAGTAGTAGAGCTTTGCGTCAACCTGAATCCTGTCGGTTGAGGAATTGACAATGCTTCCTCAAGCCAGACCTGCGGGATTCATCAAGAGTCCCACTAAGCTCTTGCGATAGTTCGAGCTTGTTCGTTGCAAGGCCAATTTTAACTGACATATCCGAGTCACTGGAGTACTAAGCGAAGTCACTCCATTACCGTTCTCGTGCTTAACAACACCCTTTCAGAGTATAGCACTCAGCTAAGTCCTTTACTGATTTGAAGTTCCTAAGGCTAACTCCTTGTTAGCACAACTTCCCGATCGGTTTGGCCACTTATTCAAGAAGATTTGAATCTGCCAGATTCGTTGGTCACCTCTTGAACTCACGCCAGATCATGTGTATATCTCTTTCTGACATTCAATGTACTAGAGACGTACACGTATGCACTCCAGAGGACTTCGAGCAGTACACCCCGAACACTAGGGTGATGATTCCTATCACATAGGAAATTCTGGCGATGAAGTACACGAGTTTGACTTGCCACCGACACTAATCGTATCACACAGGACACTTCCGTCCAGGACAACAATTCATTCGTTCGAGAATGGTAATCCATAACCATCTCAAATTGAATATTCCAGACTTGCGTTCAAGGTTTGGCACACCCTGGGGCAGGATAACTACTAAAATCCGATATTGTGAAAGTTGACACCTAGTGTCTAGCCACGACTCTCCAAGAGTATTGGTGGCTATCCGTATGCCTCATATTATAACTACAAACGAGTAGGGGATGAGAAGGTTCCAAACAGCAATCGATCATTGCCTGCGTCTCATCACAGTCACCGGATACCTCAGGCGACAAGGCCATTAGGTTCGCTCGTTGAATTTCACTAATTGGGTGATCTTACCAGATCACAAAGCAGTCGACATTCTCGAGGACGCTCCAGGTTGTTTATAGTTGCGGATGGTAATCCTGCGTCCTCACATGGACCGAAATCCACTATGCACCAACTTACAACCTTTTCGTATGCGCGATTGTGGTTAGTGGTACTAGGACGCCTAATATGGACTGATGGTGGTCGAAAGTTTTTGCGTCACTTTCACCCCTCAGTTCCCCAGACAGTAGACGGTGTATATTCAACATACGGCCGTGCAATTCCACAATACACGAGAATTTAAGCCGACTAAAACACAAATGTCTAGAGGTTAGCATCACCTCATCACATTGGTCACATAAGGATGATGTATATGAATCATTATAATATGGTTGCCTGTAACAAACAAAGGATAGGGTCTCGACAACATCTCAACACGTTGGCTTCCTCGAGACGGTAAGCAGAGCATTGGTAACTACCCGAAACAAGGGTACCCAGTGCTTGTCCTGCTATATGTGCCTCACGAGCACTGGTGTCCTATCGTTATTAGCAACCTAGTAAGTCAATTCTAAACAATACAGGACACACGTTCCTTAATTTGACTTTCAGATCCTATGCAGAGATCTGAGTGAAAGGAGTCCTGACCCGGAATCCTCACTCGCCGAATATTCCAACTTTCGGGATCTTTCGAGGTAAGAGGTGAAATTGAGTCATAGATGAATGCATCTGGCATAGATCTCACGTTTGGGCTTGACGGCTTCATGCGCCAACATCGTTACTTAAAACAACAAACGACCGAGATTCGCCCTACAAGAAGTAGTCTTGAGCCTTCCAATAAGGCATCCCATTCAACGACTCAGGTAGTCACACGCATGGGTGCAACATGTAAGCTTTCGAGCTCATCTTAGTTAGTCAGGTACTAAACGCACTGACCTGGCAGCTCATATTACTTTGGTGTCTCCAACAGTGTCTGTCAAGGACAGGGGATTTTGTTCTAGTACGAGCAATGCTACTGTAAAATAACTGGGATCACCCATGTCGACCCAAGGTCGAAAGGGTTCCACAACCCCAAGAATCTATGCAACGACACCAAGACAAGATGAACCTACCCTTAGCAGGATAACACCATTCGCAGGGCTGAGTTGATCGAAGATTTCATCACGGTAGGGTAGCACCCTCACAGAGTAGACAATGCTACATGCCCTTCTAGATTCAGGGTTTCATAAGACCTCCGAATCATGTACCGGGGACTCCACCAATGCACACGCTGTGGGTGGGTCCGCACTGTTATTCCTGTAGTCATCGGCATGACACGTTGGCAGGTATGATGTTAAACAATCCACAGGGATGAGCAATAATAAATTGAGTTTTTCAACTCTTACTAGCCCAAAGGTATGGGTCATAATATCGCTCAAATTTACTCGATACCTTCAAGTTCGAGATGTATTTGAAATCCCTTCATCGCAAAGACGAGGCTCACCCCGTCATGTGTGGATCATGGGATTTCCTTTCGACATGATTCGAAAGTGGTTAGTCGACCAAAATGCACGTAAAGGGTTAAGGCTGGACATGGCGTCACTGATGCCTTGGATTTTGAAGAGGTAATGCTCACGAAACGCGCGAGCATATAAAGAGGTCGACCCATGATCCGGTCAATTACTGAAACTACCACGAGATTCGAGCTTTAGAGAGATACATGTGCTAATACTAGGATTAGAGTGTCTTATTATGACTTCCCGAAAGTCCGTTGGACACCCGAAATCCTACATTATCGATGACATCACTACACACCCATTCAGCAACATAACAACGGTTACGTGGGTGTGGGGTAATGTCTTTATCCCAAGGGAAACCAAGAGTGAATCAAACGACAAGTTATCACATCATCAAGTCAATCCAACAATTGTAGCAATACGTTCACGGTGCAATACGATAGTAGAAATAACACGACATGACAACAACACATCCACGAACACATCAACAAGGGAGCACCGCACAGGAACAACACGACGACAAAGAAGCATGACAACAAGGCAACACCGCAACATGGACCGCATGACACAGAGAAATACGACAACAAGGCTACACCACTGTAGGAGCAGCACAACAACAGGAATGCACCGTCGACAGCGGAACGCAACCGCATGGATGTGCAGTCGGCAAAACTGTGCAACTACAAGAATGCACAATCGTTAGGGGTAACACCACAACATGAATTCACGACAGCAGGACGACACACAACCTAGCGAGTCCACTATACATAACTACAAGAAGCTCCATTCCGGTGAGCACGCATCCCGGTGCGCTTCAGCTCACTTATGGCGACGGAATCCTTATTCGTAACCCCAGCAGCAACCTATACTCCATAGGCTCATCGGTGGGAACAATTGGGTTATTAAGGGCATTCGTCATCATAAGAGCAATGGGAACGATGGGTTCCACATAATTTAGCAGACTTATTAGGCCGATATCGTTCCTAGGGAGAATGACTGTATGCTCGATATAAGTCACTCGAATAATAGCAACTGTATCATTGACAGACTTAACCCAAGCTTGAGGACCATTCTTGGCAGGAGCCAGGGAATGATAACGAGCGGTTCAACGAAAACCTCAAAGAAAATGGAGTTAACAGCAACGAACTCCATCGTGACACAACCATGGTCATAGCAGCTTGGCAAGGGTCTTATAGACGTCTATGTCAATGACAGTGATCTTAGTAGGAGCCTTCGAAACAACAGCAACATCAAACTTGACAAAAGCCATAGAAACATCCTTAACACGCTCAGTATGAGTTACACTCTCAGCAACGACGACATGATTCGCTTGGGCCATAGGACAATGATAGCAGCAACAACAGCAGGCTCAGCAGAAACCTTAGACCCGTCGTAGCTATTAGATGTGTGGTAGATAGTATCCATAGGACCTAGAAACCAACCAACATCTTTTCCAGTATCAAAACATTGGTCACAACGAGAATAGTAGAGGTAGAAGGGTCATGATTTATCGAGACACCACGATAAAATAAAAACGGTACAGACTCTGGCAATTCAGCCGAGTCATCCTTCCCATTAGGGTCCTCTTGCATGTTATTTTGGCCCTAGCACCGATAGTCATCAACTGAAATGCCTCCCCGACACCTAAGCGAGGCCAGTGAACTTTCTTCCTGGTAGGCCACGCAGTGAGAGTATCGGAATACGACAAGAGATTAGACAAGTCACATTGTCCATAACGAATGGATCTCGCAACCTTAGTTTATAAAACACCGTGACAAAGGGACGCAACGTCTCAATACTTATGGGGATTGATGGAAAACACTTCACATCATTTACCACCCCAAATAGACAACCAGTCTCGTCGTCCTGACGAGGGTAGTAGACGTTCAATATTGCAACATGAGCAATGGAATTGCTGTCCCATGGGTATGTTTAGTTGACAGAATAACGCGACCACTTCCAGTAGTCCGTTATTTGATTTTCGAGGGGAATTTCGATGTCAGCCAGAGCGTTCCGTGACACTTGACAATTACGAGTCACACGCTTTACGATTTCGGCTCCCGAAATGTGGTTTCACTCCCCGAGTATTATGACGGATTCAGACGCAAAGCGCACGTCGTGATCCTATATTCAATATATATGTATGTCTCCATATATATTAACTGACTTGGGTAAAATTATCTCCGACTCGACTCACTTTACCATATAACTACTTTCCCATTAAGTAGTCATACTAGGATCTTGTCAGTCGAGATTTCATTTTTCCCGTAATCGACTCGACTCACCTTTCCATATATTTATTTTCCCATTAAATAAATATACTCTGACCTTGTCGACTCGATATTACATTTCTCAACCATCAACTCGACTCACCTTACCGTATAATTATTTTCCCATTAAATAATTATACTAGGATCTTGTCGATTTGACATTTCGTTTTACCACCATCGACTCGACTCACTTTACCGTATAATTATTTTCCCATTAAATAATTATACTAGGATCTTGTCGACTCGACACTACATTTTACAACCATCGACTCGACTCACTTTACCGTATAATTATTTTCCCATTAAATAATTATACTAGGATCTTGTCGATTCGACATTTCATTTTACAACCATCGACTCGACTCACTTTACCGTATAATTATTTTCCCATTAAATAATTATACTAGGATCTTGTCGATTCGACATTGTATTTTACGACCATCGACTCGACTCACTTTACCGTATAATTATTTTCCCATTAAATAATTATACTAGGGTCTTGTCGATTCGACATTTCATTTTACAACCATCGACTCGACTCACTTTACCGTATAATTATTTTCCCATTAAATAATTATACTAGGATCTTGCCGATCGATAATTCATTTTCAACACCCGACTCGGCTCACTTTACCATATATTTATTTTCCCATTAAATAAATATACTAGGATCTTGCCGATCGATAATTCATTTTCAACACCCGACTCGGCTCACTTTACCATATATTTATTTTCCCATTAAATAAATATACTAGGATCTTGCCGATTCGACATTGTTGATTTAGCTGGGGGCTATCATGCCTTCTAGATAAGATGATCAAGCCTATTAACTCAGCAAGGACGAGTCTGCCCTCCAATAGGGGAAGGAACGCCTGACCCTCGAAGACAACTTGGGCATGTGTTAGATCAAGAATGACTTACTCACAGTAATACTACAGCAGCACACGGGCCACTAGTCTCAATACTGATCCACACAGGGTCCCGTGCTCAAAACGCGCTGGTTTCGCAAGGACGCACCCTTGGTCTTCACTGCTTTCCAAGCTTAGCATTCCACGCATCGTACCATGCATTCATCTCTTCGGTAGGCAGTGCATCCTCGTATGTCCGCTCCATCGAAGAACTTCGTGCGGAGGCATTAAACTCCTATACAAGGAAGTTTTCGTCTCCTGTCCTTATCCGATGCGAGGGTCTACGTCAGATTACTCATATGAAGTAGACGTCCGAGCTCTTCCGTGTTCGTACCTTAGAGGTAATGCTGAAGAAAGCTCATTCAGTTTGCGAGGATCAAAATCAAGGGATATCAACAAGACTTCCCTTTTAGCCCGTTGGCCAATCAAAAGCTAAGACTGACCCTACAGTACAAGAATAGACAAGGCAAGGAGTGATCACCAACCCCAGCCCTAGCGCCCACCTAGGTTACCGTGCACCACAAGTTATTATTACGTGTGCACCCGCAATGATAATCGGTGTTGCCAGGTAATTTTGGTGCCCGCTAGTTCCGAGCTTCCTGATCCAAAACAAAGATTTCACAAATAAAGGACCTAGACTAGCTTTGCCTTCCCATCATCAGCAACACGACAACGTCCACTAGCACGATAAAGGTTAGCCCTTCCGATCATCCCGTCCGCAGGTAAGCGGGTGAGTTCGTCGTAGACCACCGCTTGTCCTTCCCGCTTGTCGATGTCGGTAACCGATGCAAAAGTGCGGACTAAAGTGAAGTGTGAGACGATATCCTTACAGGCAAGCTATCTGTACTACTTATATGCATTAACTAGCACTAGTTAGAAAATCGGATCTCTACACAATTTAAACATTCCTATCCTTATTTTCTAACATTTTATATATTGACACACATGGCTAGTCGGTCGGAATTTCCCCTTGTACAATCCATGTACAATTTTCTTTCTTTTCTAAAAATGTTTCGTTGTGTTTTATTTTTGAAAACTCCGTTTTCGAGCCAAAACTGGTTATAGTCTAGATTTTTCAAAAATACTAGTTCGCTATAACCTTGGCTCTGATACCACTTCTGTCACACCACGCCAATGGCGGAAACACGTGGCGCGACGCTCGAAAGCATATCAAAGTCAAGATTAACACAAACTATATTTAATTAGAAAAGATCATTATGTTAAGATGTCGGGAAGGAGTACCTGGTTTCAAACATTACTTAAAACCACAAACATTAAGTTTTAAAGTGGGGTGTTTCCGTTTATGTCCCAACCCGAAGGTAACAATAGATGAAAACCCCCAACCATTGTCCGACATCCCAAATTCCACCGTACTAGCCGCATACCTGTTCAGCACTTAGTTACCTGAAAGATATGTTTAAAAAGACGTCAATATATAAAATATTGGTGAGTTCACAGGTTTTAGGTTCGTAAATACGACATTTTTACATCCTGTGCAAATCCAGCACATTTTTACATCCTGTGCAAATCCAGCACATTTTTATATCCTGTGCAAATCCAACACATTTTGTGGCCTTTGTATGGAGTAGCTAGCTCCTACAAATTATGATGATGAGCAATCCCCTGAGTCCCATAACCAAACCAAGACTAATAAATATGCCCCGCTCCAAGTCGTTTCTCGGAACCCAACGACTTAAGTTCAGAATACGTGCACCCCAGGCATACGCCGATGCATAATCGACGCTATCGATTAGGGGTGGGCCTTGTCAGGCACCAATAGTACTATCCAAATATTCCTTCAGTTTCATTTACCCGAATTAATGGTTACAGTAGCGAGGACCCAACCCCGAGTGGCGACCAAAAACTCAAGTACTCATCATGCCACTTACCACATTTTAACCTTTGAAAACATTTCAATATGTGATAACTTTTGACAAACATATCTTTCCCCCAGTTAAAACAGTAAAATGGGGCCGTGAAACTCACCTTAATTTCCATGCTTAGCTAGCAAATAAAATCCAAAGCTTTGACCGACTTCCTCGTGCCCTAATTACCAATAAGGGACACCTTAAAGTCTATCACATATAAATCTAGCTTATTTTCCGGTTAAAAGATAGTTTATTCAACTATCTAGACTCGTGTGTACTAACCCAAGCCTTTAAGTGTTTTAACTCGACGAACCGATCGTGACTTATCATATTTCATGAGTTCACATACGACATAGTACCCAAGTCGCGCACCTGTTACTATTCGTGTGTAAACCATGTTGGACTAACACCACGAAACGTATAACTCATCCCGAGTAATAGCTTGTCTCGTAAATCGGATAAATGTAATCGTCTTGTATAGTTATTTTCGGGAAATATACCTTGCCGAAATATAATATAGTTATTAAAATCCTCTCAATAACGTTTGTTATTTCTTTTCCCGAATCCGAGTATCTTACAAATCTTAAGACTTTGCTTTTTATAAAGAGATTTTCCAAATAAAACCGAACGTTTATACATCTTTTAATCCGAACAACAAACATATTTTAGTTACCAAGTAACCTTTAAAAACTCGTCATACTTGACGCTTGGTAACAAAAGACTATATATTTGTTTGAAATATTTCTCGGAATTGACTATTATTATTACAAATAATATTTGTCATAACGTCGTGATTTTGTATATGACTACACTTGTCAAACGTTTGGAAAGTTATTTATAAGAACGAACAATAATGTCACACTTGTCGCGCTTCGGATTCATAAAAATTTCGGCAGAGTTTCCTCTGTTTTTGGTATAAACCAGACAACACAAGTTGTCTACAAATTCCCAAAATCAACACCTAAACAAAGACGACATTATATTTATCCGCATTTCTAATCCACGAGACTTATACGTTGTGACTATTATATAAATCATACTATTTATATAAATATATATATATATATACGTATAGTCCATCAATTTAGTCCAATAACAACGCAAGTCACGACTAATACACAAATATTAGCTCATAATGCTTTTCGTTAATATTTTTACCGGTTCGTTAGCGAGTTAGTCGTTCATATTTATATATTTTAGAAATATATGTGTAAATAATAATATAACGAAATAATTGCTAGTTAATTATACCGTAACGCTTGACCGAAGTTTACTGAGTTGACCGGGTTGACCAACCCGAATCTGACCGGATCTACCCAAGAGCACCATACTTGACCCATGACTAGAACTTGAAGACGGCACGCAAACCGAGCCAGATCTGAATCTGACCCGGAAGCATCATCTTGACCCGAGCCCCGAGTCCCGAGTCCCGAGCCCAAAACTGACCGGACCCGCGCTGCCGGACGCCACCACCGTGGCCGGACCACCGGTGCCGTGGCCGGACCACCACAGCCGTGGCCGGACCACCACCACCGTGGCCGGACCACCAAAACCTCCGTTCTGAATACTTGCGCGCCATCGGGACCCAACCAAACCCATTCCAGCCCCTCCTGAACTCGCAAATAGCCGGAAACAACTCGCCGGAATATGGCCGGAGAACGAAATTTCGCGAAAACTTGTGAGGAGTCCCCCAAAGACCCGATCTAAACGTTTGTACAAAGAAAACTCGAAAACGAGCTTACCGGAAAAGTCGCCGGAATGGTACCAACGTTCAAACCGCTTCGTTTTAGGGAAAACGGCCTTCACCATCGCGTTCGGGGCGTCGAAATTAGTGGGGGTGGAGGTGTCACGCGCCGGAAAAAGTCGCCGGAAGGTCGCCGG
Organism: Ambrosia trifida; assembly: GCA_028751855.1. Taxonomy (NCBI): domain Eukaryota; kingdom Viridiplantae; phylum Streptophyta; class Magnoliopsida; order Asterales; family Asteraceae; genus Ambrosia; species Ambrosia trifida. Next base: position 76,894,553 of record CM054131.1, on the reverse strand, counting down.
AAACTCGCCGGAAAGTCGCCGGAAAAACTTGCCGGAAGGTCGCCGGAAAAAGTCGCCGGAAGGTCGCCGGAAACTCGCCGGAAACTCGCCGGAAAAACTTGCCGGAAGGTCGCCGGAAAAAGTCGCCGGACGGTCGCCGGAAAAAGTCGCCGGACGGCCGCCGGACCGCCGCCGGACCGCCGCCGGACCGCCGCCGGAAGGCTGCCGGAATGCTGCCGGAATTTCTAGAGAGAGAGAGAGTTGAGAGAGTTTGGTTTTTAGAGAGAGGAAGTGATGTGAGAAATGAGAAGAATTGGGAGGTTATGGGCTTATATAGGTGGGCTTTTGGATTGGGCTTCAAGCCCAACGTCGCGTACCAACTACTCCGTTTTAGCCCGTTATCGTTCCTGGACCCGGTTTTTGTTCGTAGTCATAAATAACACCAGACCGAGCAATTAAATAATTATTCTGGAAGTTCGGTAACGGTTAAAGCCACGCGTTTCGACGTTCGAATCCCATGCCCGTTCCTCTCCGCGTTCTCCAAAACGCTGCGTTTTTGGCCGTTTACCACGCCGTTTTCACAACCGTTCGCATCGATAGTAAATACATGTCGTATTTACATTTATTAGCCTCATGTTATTCCAGTTGACAAATTTTTGCTGATGTCAGTTCGTTACGTTAAACACGCGAAGTCTTTCTTTAAAGGCATCAAGACTTTAACGAACTTTCAAAAGGACATCGTAGGACTCATATTAGCTCAACTAACCATAATTAACCTTAAACCAGGTTAATTATTTCTAAAACATGATTAGAATCACGTTAATCGTTGTACGAAATTTGCCGGTTGTCACACGTTGTGCCAGCGAGGACGCTGGGCTCCTTAAGGGGGTGGATTGTAACGATCCCACATCGGTTGGGAAGGAGAACTAACACTTCTTTATATAGAGGTGGGATACCTTCCCTATCGTGATGCGTTTTGGCGTGGGAATCGCCAACGACCAATGCAAAATCGGGACATGCCCGAACAATATCGTGGTACGGGAGTGGGCTGTTACAATAAAGAAGTGTTAGTTCCCCTTCCCAACCGATATGGGATCGTTACACATCCTCTCCACCCACCTTTACACTCACGGCCACCATCGAAAATCAGACTTCACAAACGTCTTTGTGGGGGGCTGTGGTGGAATCTCACCTTCTTGTCTGCTGATATGGTTTGAAGGCTAGGAACAATTAAAGTTAGTTTTTATTTGTAATTTTTATACTTTATTATGTAAGGTTTCTAAAATCAGGTATGCTTCTTTTATAGAAACAAAAAGTAGGTTTAGGTTATCAGTTTGGGTATGAACAGGGATTGACAACGTTATGCTTAGTGAAAAGGTATTATATCTATTTAGAACAATATTTGTAAAGTGTGTTCTACATCTAATTGGTATTCAATAATATTATACAATCTTAAGTTTTGTTTTTTTATTGGACAGACACTTGGTTTTTTCAAGATGCTCATGCACTTTCATTTTGGTTGGTTTGGTTAAGGTAAATGCTTTTTCTTCAATTTAAGGCAGGGACAAGATTTGAAATTTGTTCTCTACTTTCAGATGTGGCATTTCAAGATATGTTTATTCTTTAAAACGACACTCTAGCAACCTTTCAACCACTAGGAATTATATAAAAAAACAAATGAAAAAATGGGTCAAAATGCCATATAAACAGTATACAGGCAAAATGCGGACGGTGTCGGCCTCTTTCTGTTTACTTGCGGAATCTGGTGGATATTGGTTCTGCATGATTCTGTCAGTCACCAATCTATGAATCGTTAGGCTTTTGTTGCCTGGATGTAGTGAGTTCGTCAATTTTGGTTATGATGACTTTGAAAAGTTTTCTGACACATGATGACGATGGCGTGGCAAGGGTTGTGCAGCCATGTTTGTTACAAAGTCTGAGCCATAAAGAGATCAGTTTCGCTTAAATGATGGTTGTGCATTCGTTTTATTTGTTTTTTGTTTAGATGGTTTTATGGTTATATAACATGTAGATTGTCTTAATTATAACATGATTTTGACCCAATTGAAGTTTCGTATGATTTTCTAAGATGTTCTTGACGTGTTTAGGCATGAAGACTATCATACAAAAGTGGATGTTTTGTCATTTTCCTTGGTTTTACATGAGGTAATGAGGTATTTTATAGTAATCTCTCTTGCCATATAAATTATACGCACATATAAGGTCAATATTATATGTTTTGCTTTGTTAGATAATAGAAGGCCACCAACCATTTTTAATAAGGATGAAGACATAAGCTTATGCCCAAGAGCTTAAAGGGTAGGTGCTTTGTAAGATATTTTTTTTTTTACTTAATATATATTTCAAGTTATATGTTAATATATTATGTTGCCTTTAAACTTTATAATTCATTTATCTAACAAGTTGATTGAAGGGTGTTGACATGAGAATCTCGCTCAGAGACTGACATTCAGAAAGATGATCTCTCGGTTGGAACCAATCTATATATCTTTTAATCGTAGGAGGCGTTGGAAGGTATCACTTTTGTCTTTCGTTTCATTGCTCTGGCATTTATTTGGGTTAATTAACATTTTTCCAGCAAATGAATGTAAATTTCTAAATTATATAAATTAGCTGTTATTTTTTGCCTTTAGTAAACTTGCTCAATAGTAGAACACACAATCATAGTGTAATTTTATTGTTCACTTTTGGCCATTGAGGTGGTTTCAATATATGGAGACAACATGGAAGAAAGAAGTTCTTTCCTTAACCAACATTATATTGATTTTTTCCCTCCTAATAACCACATTATAAGGATAAAATGCATATACCAAAGAAAAGGTCAAATTGCACGTAAAAGGTGCACGGTTTTAGTAGTTTATATCATAGGGAATGTGGGATTTTAGGTCGTTGCAAGTTTATAATCATACAACTAACTCAGCTGAGGACATCCGTCACCGGCGACCGTTTTGGTGACGTTTTCTCAAATTACATTAAATCGGTCAAACGGGTCAGCTTTATAGAATACATAAAATGCTTATTTTCTCTTAAACTCTATAACAATTGTGATAAAAGTGAGTGTGTGTGTGTGTGTCGTGTGTATGTGTATGTGTGTGTGATATCGTATGTATGAATGTGAGTATGATTATTTTTTGTTTTGGATGATTAGATAAGCTTAGATCTTTTAATTTTTGAGACATGCAAGAGATTTTAAAAAGCATTTAAGGTCTGAATTAAAAGAGTATTTTGATAATCAAGATGGTTTAGTAAAAGGGTATAGGAATAAGATTAATGAAATGTGGCTTATTTGATCTTTATGTTTATGTTTTTGCATTGTTAATATTGAGTTTTTTTTGTGATTTTCAACTTATAAACAGGTCTGATTTATTACAATAATAAGATGTTTTTCATGAGCTTAAAAAGGGTAAAACATGTTTGGATAGGATCTACATGCTTGGGAGACATTGCATGGGCGATCCGAGCGTGTTTTACGGTTTAAAACGCCAAAATACAAGTTTTTGAGAAGAATATTCTAAAACTCATTTGGAACAGATTTTTATAACTTATAATGGTTTAAAAGAAGGTATACTAAGGAGTATATATGAGTCTTAAGTTGAAAACCTATGTATGTTGGCAAAAGGTGCGCAAAAACGCATGTTTTGACAATAATAACGCGTCTAGGACATTAAAATTCAGGTCTGATGTTAAACAGCTTATTTGGTGTCTAAATGTGTATAAATTCAATATTTAAGATGTGTAATATGTATACCACGATAACAAAATTTTTACAGTGCAAGACTATGCGGTAAAAATCGCCGAAAAACGACTTTTTAGACACTTAACGACTAAATGTTGTGGCTGCACTAAAACAGCAAATTTGACTTGTTTTATGGATTATATGCAGTTTTTAAGGTCTAAATTTAGTTTATTAGATGTCCATAGGTTAACATGAAATATTGGAAATTTGCTTGAGATGGAAATTATTAGAATATTTGCAAAAGTGCTTTGTAAATATTTGCATGTTAAAACGATAGGTTGTTAGGTCAAATAGGTAACCTTGTTTATAAAATAACAATATGTAAACGACTAAATGTGACTATAAAAGCTAAATAATTTGGCACTAAATGCATGCACACGAAGTTTAAAACTAACCCGATCACCAATGGGCACCAATGAGTCGACAGGGTAAGGGTTAATGGAAGTTCAAATCTTTTTTTTTTTTTTTTTTTTTGAAAACTAAGTCAAGGAAGTATGGTGAATAACTTGATTAGACTTAGGGTCATTACTAAAATAGCCTTATGGATTATAGGGTATTGTTAGTAACGGGTTGAGATTTGAACTAGGAGGTTACTTGGAAGCTAAACTTAAGGTGAGTTTCACGGCCCATTTTTCTTTTAAATGTTTTTGAACGTTTTACTTATCGGGGGATTAACATGCTGTATGATTAGAAGGACTAGAAATATAGGACACTTGATGGCCTTAGGTTAGTGTACGGGGTATTAATATTTATATTAGTACACGTAGGTCCTCTCCGGACGGACACTCTCTGCATGCCTTAATCATTAGCTCTTGGTCTACAGCCGTAGTTTATGTTAGTAGATCTATCGGGTTGACGACCCTTACTGGACCGGTAAAATTTTGGTAAAACATAACCTTGAAATTTATTCCTCATTAACTTGGGGTGGGAGCTTGAGAAGTAAATCGTCGTGGTTTGATTAAGCACCTTAGGTTACATCATACTTGTTAGATTTTCGCGAGTCTACTTGGTTCTTTTCGAGTTGTACTTGATCATACTTATAAAACAAATTATTAGTCTTCATAGTGTCATAAAACCTGTAAACTCGCCAACTTTGTTGATATTTTTAAGCATGTTTTTCAGGTACTGATGCATAAGGGTTTAGAGAGAGGGTTTGGCAGGGCACTACTATGGACTTGATGTTGGGACCATAAATTACTTAATTATTATGTTTTCTATTAATATGTGAAACAATGTTGTTTTGAACTACTTTTACTTTTAATTGTAAAACAATGTTAACTTTAATCTACGCTTCACCTTGGTGAAACATATTTTCTTGTTAACTAACAATTTTCACTAACCATGAAAAATAAAATATGTAAAACTAGAGGGTGGTTGCAAGATGTGTCCATATGTATCCACCGTGTGTTGCTAAACTTATTGGTAACAACTTCCGTTACCTCGTGACATGCTTTCCGCTGTGCGCTGTCGGGGGGTGACATAAACTATAATTTTGAAAGATAAATATGTAACCAACAAAAACTATTGATTTCATTTTTTAATGGTCAAAATCTATTCCTATGTTGTTTACACTAATATGAGTTTTTAAAGGATCTTAACTCTTGTACAAAAAGCTTCCTCTATACATATGTTATATATGTGTGTGAGTGTCTTTTGTTTTGCATTGAGGGGCCTTTTTTTATAATAATCTTGTTTCTTGTACCAAGTTAATATGTTGGGTGAACAATATAGGAATACTAGCTTTTATCCTGGGAGCGTCCCGGGGTTGAAATATTTAATATGTCATAATAAAATATCTAATATGACAACATAATTAATGATTTGCGAGCATAATTATATAGCACTATGGTACTCATTGGAAAGATAATAAAACGCTCGTTAATTTGGTGTAATTTTTTTCTTTAAAAAATCTCGTATACAAAAGATGTTAACGTTTAATAGTTATGGGAGGAAACATGAGAGAGAAAATTTAATTTTGTTTTTAATTTTTTTTCCTAAAATAACTCAATGGCTTTTGTTTTTAATTGGTCCAGATGTGATCGTACATGACACACTCAAAAGAGAATGTATGTATGCATACCATGTAGGACAACACCATCTATTAATGATACTAGGCGAGATCCCGTGTGGAAACACACCGGAAGACTCGGCCAACCCATATCCGTTGTACGCTAACCACTGACACGTCAACAGACCAAACCCTCCAAAACAGTCGATCTATTGTCAAAACAAAAACTGTATTTTTGTAAGGTCTGTTCATTTCACAACATTAGTTAATATTATACTCAGCCAACCCTTATCCGTTGTACGGTAACCACCGACGCGTGAACAGACCAAACGTCTGCTAAGAGGAACCGCTGTTTCGCAACGTCTATTTATATCTTTTAACACTGATCAGATGTTTAATAACTGAAAGGTTACAACTAAGGAACAAAAACTCTACAGATGGATTAAAAAGCTGTAGTCAACATGTAGCCTTATATAAAAAATCATATATAATCAACGTTAAACAAAACAAACAAAATCAACTTTAAACAACAATATACATCAATATACATAGCTAGTTAAAGGAATAAATAAACTTAAGCTTCAATTCCATTGATGCTTCAAGCTGTACATGCAGATCTTTCAATCTTTCCAAAAATTCTATGTCCTTAATCCCGGACTCTGAATTGCACAACACGGACAAATCACGAATAGCAGTAGAAGGCATTGACTTCAAAGTACGTTGCACATCATCTCGGTCAAAGGTGCCCTAGTGCAATCGGTCAAAACAAAGCTTCAAATCTCTTGTAGTCTTCAGATCTTGATAGTATTGTGCTGTAATTTGATTAAGAATAAATTCCTTCATTTCATCTTGACGGTTATCACTTGGGGCTGCCATTGATGCAGTTGGTGAAGAATGAAATTCAAATGTTAATATTAAAATTAAAAAAAAAATGGTTTATGATGAACTTCCAGATGTGTTTACTATTTTATACACTGATAACGAGTGAAAAATGAAAGGTCATACGGTATAATAGTTATTATACTTGGCTTAACGTGTTAAACAAAAGGGTTTCTTATAATGATTATTTATGTCACACCCTCAAATTTCCACTGCGGGGTTTATACCGCGAGGCGCATGACATACCAGGATCCCATAGCCATAAGTCATATGAACGAACTCTAAATGCCCAAACCATTTAGTTCGTTTTCAAAAAACCAAGTTTAGTTAAGCTGTGGAAGCGTAAACCAAATTTAAACCTTTTAAAAACCATGCGCAAAACAACACGCCCAAATTAAAACCATATGAAAGAAAATGTAAAAGCATAATATGTAATTTAGGTGTATGCCCAAGACCCCAAATGCAGTGAAGTGTGCAATGCTTTCTAATCCTGGCACCGGAAGCTAACTACCTGCAAAAAGCATGTAAATCGTGGGTCAACAAACAATGTAGGTGAGTTCACTAAGTAAAGTAAATGAGTATGTAACTGCGCTGTTTCCAAAACCACATAAACAAGTAATTGAGTTGGTTCCAAGAACCGTGTAAACACTAGTTCATCGCATGTCAAGGGTAGCTAACCCATTCATGATAACTAACACCGATATACCGAACTGCTGAGGTACGTGTAGCCACAAATGTGAGCCGCATGCCTTACATCATTGCCTATCAACAATGATAAAATCTGTTAAGTTATAGTTCACTCCCGCACTTCCCGAACCGGTGTGAGGTTTGTAAGACCTAATAGCACTATCAACTAATAACCCGCTTGCCATAACCCAGCAACTCATTCGGTATGTGAAGGACTTACAGATGATAGAGTTGGTTTAGTTCATCAAGGACACAGTTTGCGAACTAGCAAAAACCGACCCAAACAAGGATCCATAGCATCCCAACCCGGGATGTGTAAGTAGTCCCAAACCGGACTAGAAAATAGTAGTCCCAACCTGGCTTAGAAAAAGTTAAGTACGTTATCTCAACCCGAGACGCATGCTTTTGAGAAAAGAGTAGTGAAACTCACCTTAGGTTGCACGTGAATAATCCAAATTCCTCAAACAGAAATGAGCTACCGACTCCCTATTACAAATGTCACTAGGTGAGTATATGTGAATAGCCAACACACCATACAACTCGTTCGTCCAAGACTTTTAAAGTTCAAACCGTGTAGTGACACCTAATGACTCTACATGCACAAGTAAGTCCTACGTATCCCGTTGGTGATCATATTGATTATTATCAGTTTTATACCTCATACACATCTCATATAAGTATTCATGCAAGTTCATGTCAAATACATATCATATAAGACTCCAAATAGTCACATAAACATCCCTTACACAATCTGCGTTTTTAGGGCAGATTGTACGCTGTGTAAAACGAATTATTTAAAATACTTAACGAACGAATTAAACTTCCAAATTTATACTGAATATTCATTGAGATTCATTTGATAACCCATATTTTTCTTTTGTCTCACAACCAAACACAAAAATTATTAAAATTCGTACAACAAAGCTATGTCCAGAAAATATCCACAGCAGGTCAGTTTAGTAGAAAAATTCCCAAAAATTGTGTATTGACCCAAACGAGGTGAATCTAATTGGAAAATCCAATTTTTTCCAATGTTGACCTACTATCCAAATTTCATAACTTAACCCTTTGTAAATCTCGAGTTGTGACCGTTTAAAATTGACCCAATTTATAATTCCGAAAATCTGATATAACCTTTAAACTTAAAAAATCATGAATACATATCAAAACAAGTCCAAAACGCATGATTTTGGACTTTTTGAAAAGCTAACATCATAAGTTATGTTTTCGCATCAGAAAACAATCAGATTACACATGTTAATCACCCTATAACTGCCCTACAATTCGTCACAATGAATCTGTCAGAAAAATCAGAATTCTAATAACATGCTTCTCATGAACCCTAATCATCCACAATAGCCTATAATCATATAGTAAACCCATATTATCACAATCAAATCCATGTTATCAGAATTAAATCCATATTTTCACAGCACATTACTACTATCATAAAGCATGTAAGATTATACCTTTTAATGCAATGATCCTTAAAGCTCAAAGATTACACCCAAACTAACTTGAATTAGCGAGGAAAGTTGTTGGAAGATTGATGATTGAGAGGATTGTGGTTGTGATGGTTCACGGCGCAAGGAAAGGTCTAGGGTTTCTTATTATTATTTTTTTGAACAATAATATAATAGGAATTGGATCATGAGCCTAGGTTACGGGTTTATGGGCCTTTTCTTGATAAACGGACCCGTTAAAAGGTTTTAATCCCGAGAATGGTCCCGATAATATTAATCATACTAACTTATATGAAAACTATTGTTTTTATCATCTCATATCATATTAATCATGGGGTGCACATATTTCGCAGGGTTTACTTACTGATTATCTATTACTCAGTAATTCACATAAACATGTAATTCACATACACATGTTAGTTCACATTCATCATCACTCAATTGCTCATATAATCATGCATGCTTGACAAATCACCAACGTTTGGGATACATGACTCGTGTGTGTGTCAAGACAAAGACTTTCCTAATTATAACATACGTTAATACCATCTAGCATATGTTATTGTTCCATAACACATTCAAATACCCTATTAACTAACCCTAGTTAAGTGTTTAGCCACATACGTACATGCAAGTTAACTAGAGTTCATTTAAAATAGGAACCTGAAAATGCGGGCTGTCACATCATCCCCAAGTTGAAAAGAATTTCGTCCAGAAATTCAGCAAGTAAACAATAAAGCCAGCTAGAAAAGTGTGTGCTTGGTTCCCGGATGTCACATCATCCCCAAGTTGAAAGGAATTTCACACCGAAATTCACTTCAAGCGAGCTGCTTTATGTTTAGTGTAGGATCTATGTTCAGGTTCAGGTTCAGAAAAGAGGTGTGGGTATTTAAGCCACATTTTATCCCTGCGCTCCCACGTATATTCCGGTCCTAGACGGGAATTCCATCGTACCTTAGAAATAGGTATAGTGTTTTGTGTGAGTTTCATGACGCCCTGCTCAAGAATCTCCACCGGTTCTTCCACGAACCGTAGCTGATCGTCCACCAGGATCTCCTCCAGTGGCACCACCAGTGTTGTATCCGATAAGCATTTCTTTAAGTTTGATACGTGGAATACGTTGTGCACCCCACTGAGTTCATTAGGCAAGTTTAACTTGTAAGCTACCGGACCAATCCTTTCGACAATCTCGAATGGTCCAACGTATCGTGGGTTCTATTTTCCCCGTCTTCCAAAGCGTATCACCCCTTTCCAAGGTGACACCTTTAACAAGACCTTGTCCCCAACCTGGAATTCCAAAGGTTTCCTACGTTTATCAGCGTAACTTTTCTGTCGATCCCGAGCGGCAGCCATCCGGTTTCTGATTTACACTATATTCTCAGAAGTTTCGTGCACGAGTTCGGGACCTGTTAGCTGGCTATCCCCAACCTCAGTCCAGCAGATGCGAGACCTACACTTACGTCCATAAAGTGCCTCAAAAGGCGCACGCTGTATCGAAGTGTGGTAGCTGTTGTTATAAGAGAATTCAATCAACAGCAAGTGCTTATCCCAACTGTTACCAAAATCCACCACGCACGCTCGTAGCAGATCCTCCAATCTTTGGATGGTTCGTTCACTCTATCCATCCGTCTGTGGGTGATAGGCTGTGCTCATATCTAAGTGAGATCCCAAAGCGTTTTGGAGAGTAGTCCAAAAATGAGAAGTAAATCGTGCATCGCGATCAGATATAATAGAAGTAGGCACCCCATGCCTAGAGACTACCTCCTTGATGTATAGATTGGCTAGTTTCTCCCGCGAGTCGGTTTCCTTTATTGCCAAAAAAATGTGCCGATTTGGTTAGACGATCCATGATAACCCAAATCATGTTATTTCCACATAGGGATTTCTGGTTGCTAGAGTAGGCCTGAAGGTTTCTGATATTCAATCTTAACCTTCGCACAAGTCAAGCACTTAGTAACATAAGTGGCTATCTCAACTTTCATGTTTCGCCACCAGTAAGGAGTTTTGAGATCTTGGTACATTTTGTCCGAACCAGGATGTACCGAATGTCGAGAGGTGTGAGCTTCATCGAGCACCAGTTGTCTGAGATCCCCAAAACGTGGTATCCAAACTCGATTCATGAAATATTGAAGACCATCTGTCTTTAGTTCCAAGTGCTTATCAGAACCATGTAACGTTTCAAGCCCGATGTTTCCTTCTTCAAAAGCCTCGCCCTGGGCTTCACGTATCTTATCAAGAAGATTAAAATGTATGGTGAGTTGTACAGCTCGCACTTGTTTGAGTTTCGTTTCCTTACGACTGAGAGCATCAGCTACTACACTAGGTTTCCCTTGATGATATTTGATGACACGGTCATAATCATTCAGAAGTTCGACCCATCGACACTGTCGCATGTTCAGCTCCTTCTGATCGAATATGTGTTGGAGGCTCTTGTGGTCAGTGTAGATCGTACAATTCGTCCTATAGAGATAATGCCTCCTGATCTTTAGAGCAAAAGCCACTGCTCCCAGTTCCAAGTCATGGGTGGTGTAATTCTTCTCATGAACCTTCAATTGACGTGAAGCATACGCGATCACCTTATCACGCTGCATTAGCACACACCCTAACCCTTGGATAGACACATCACAGTACACCACAAAGGTCCTCTGTTCCCTCAGGTAGCGATAGTATTGGTGCACTGCAGAGCTTTGCCTTAAACAATTGAAAAGCAGACTCTTGGGTATCTCCCCACATGTAAGTAATATCCTTTTGCGTCAAAGTAGTGAGGGGTTGAGCGATCTTAGAGAATACCTCAATGAATCTGCGATAATATCCCACAAGACCAAGAACTGGCGCACCTCAGTAGGAGTCTTATGAGCCTCCCACTTTTAATAGCATCAATCTTGGCAGAATCGACATGTATACCTGCCTCGTTAACCACGTGTCCTAGAACTTGGACTTCTCGAATCCAGAAGTCTCATTTAGAGAATTTCGCATACAACTTCTCATTTCTCAAGAGTTCCAAGATCAGCTGCAGGTGTTGCTCGTGCTCTTCCCTGCTCTTAGAATAAATCAGTATGTCATCTATGAACACTATGACGAATTTGTCCAAATAGGGCTTACACACGCGGTTCATCAGATCCATGAACACAGCCGGTGCATTGGTTAGCCCAAATGGCATCACCTGAAACTCATAATGTCCATAACAGGTTTGAAAGGCTGTCTTCGCCACATCCTCTCTCGGACTCTCAGTTGATGGTATCCCGACCTCAAGTCAATTTTAGGATAGAAACTCGACCCTTGAAGATGGTCGAACAAGTCATCAATACGAGGCAAGGGTAGCGGTTCTTAATCGTTACTTTGTTCAACTTTCGATAATCAATACACATGCAGAAACTCCCATCTTTCTTCTTAACAAACAGAACTGGAGCTCCCCATGGCGAAGACTAGGTCTAATAAAGCCCCTATCCAATAGCTCTTGGAGTTGGGTATACAGTCCTTGAAGTTCGCCTGTGCTAGGCGGTATGGTTCGCGTGCAACTAGATCTGTTCCAGGTACAAGATCATTTTGAAACTCCACTTGACGAATAGGTGGAAGTCCAGGTAGTTCCTCTGGGAAAACACCTGGGAATTCTCGGACTACTGGGATGTCCTCAATCTTAGTTTGAGTTTCAGCTCGAGTGTCAGATATGTTAGCAAAAATAGCTGGACAACCCTTACGAATACACTTCTGGTCTTTCAAAAAAGAGATGATGCCCACCATGGCACCACCACGATCACCTTGTATAGATAAAAGTTCTCCACTTGGGAGGGGGATACGAACAATCTTCTCCTGACAGAGAATTTCAGCATGTTGCTTGGACAACCAGTCCATGCCAACCACGAGGTCAAAGCTATCTAAGGTGATAGGTAGGAGGTTGACAGCAAAAAAATTGCCCATCCAATTCGAGCTTACAGTCACGATGTATATGGGTTACCTCAACAGGCTTCCCATCAGCCAATTCTATAGAGTACGGGGTATCAAGAAGAGTAGGAACCACCCGTAATTGTTGGCTAAGTTTCGATGACACAAAACTATAGTCCGCACCAGTATTATATAAAATAGAAGCAAGAGTGTCGTTTAAGGAGCACGTACCCGTCACGACATTGTTATCAGTCCTAGCCTCCCCAGAGCCAATCACGAATGCTCCCCATTGTTGGTGTTACCGTTGTGGTTATTGTTGTTGAAGGACTTGTACCTCACCTTATCCCACGTTCTCTTGCTATCACCAAAAGTAGAAGATGAAGCACCATGCTTCGGAACATTACCATGCTCAACAGCTTCATCAATGAGTTTGCGAGCCAGGTGTAAGATTTGTTAGATTCTGGGTAGGTGAGCTGTAGTGGCCAAGCCACGAAAATGAAGGACCCGCCCTTTTAGTACGAAATTCGATCCGCTGGTAAAGTTGGTTAATTAGATTTGAGCATATAGTATCTAACTCCTATAGCATGGTATTGTAGGCGTCGATCTCAGACCCAATCGTCTTTAGATAACAAATTTCTAGATTTCGTCACGGGGTTACATTCTACATGCAAGTACCTGTAACTCATCGGGTGTGCATGTAACGGACATTACCCCATCTTGCCTGGGGCAAATGCACATGGAAAGGACTTATACTATCGAAGCAATCAGACGGTCTCCTTCAGTTCCGTTGGAGTTATCGAAGTTTACAACCAATAAAAGGCTTGAAAATACGATGTGCGTTCAAGGTATAAGAAAGTTCAAATGTGGAAGTCAGGGGAAAAGAATGATTTAGTAAAATAGATCTTTACTAGCTTGGAAAGATGCGAGGGCATTAACCACCCTGTCGTTGATCATAAGAACCAAGACTTATCTAAGTTAACAGGGATATGCAGTCATACATCCGCCCGCTCATACTAGGTGTAAGGTACTAAAGTAAGAAATAAGTTCTATATGTGTAACTTAGTCCCGTTTGAATTTCAAATGGAAGTAAGAAAGATCAAGTAACAAGGAATAGAAACTAATTGTGTCTCTGCTCAGTGAAAAAGGACAAGTCTCGGTATTTGAATTTCTTCACAGATGATTAAGTTTGATGGTATCACGTCATGAGCATCGTGCAACTTTCCTGTGTACGTGCGTCACAACGCTCGCAAGGCCTTTCTCCCCTGTACAATTGTTGTTTCCTCATCCACGAAGTTTGTTAGGAAACTACTCCCAGTAATACGCCACCTGGTGTAACCCTGGGTTCCCACCATTGATGTGTTCAGAATTAGGTCTAGAACTAGAAGATAACATATCTCCCGAAATCATGTGTTGTAGATATATGTAGCTAAAAGCTAGTTGTGCACTTAAGCTAGTTGTGCACCAAGTTCACTATAACCAATGGCTCTGATACCAATCTGTCACACCCTCAAATTTCCACTGCGGGGTTTATACCGCGAGGCGCATGACATACCAGGATCCCATAGCCATAAGTCATATGAACGAACTCTAAATGCCCAAACCATTTAGTTCGTTTTCAAAAAACCAAGTTTAGTTAAGCTGCGGAAGCGTAAACCAAATTTAAACCTTTTAAAAACCATGCGCAAAACAACGCGCCCAAATTAAAACCATATGAAAGAAAATGTAAAAGCATAATATGTAATTTAGGTGTATGCCCAAGACCCCAAATGCAGTGAAGTGTGCAGTGCTTTCTAATCCTGGCAGCGGAAGCTAACTACCTGCAAAAGCATGTAAATCGTGGGTCAACAAACAATGTTGGTGAGTTCACTAAGTTAAGTAAATAAGTATGTAACTGAACTGGTTTCCAAAACCACGTAAACAAGTATTTGAGTTGGTTCTAAGAACCGTGTAAACACTAGTTCTTCGCATGTCAAGGGTAGCAAACCCATTCATGATAACTAACACCGATATACCGAACTGGTGAGGTACGTGTAGCCACAAATGTGAGCCGCATGCCTTACATCATTGCCTATCAACAATGATAAAATCTGTTAAGTTAGAGTTCACTCCCGCACTCCCCAAGCCGGTGTGAGGTTTGTAAAACCTAATAGCGCTATCAACTAATAACCTGCTTGCCATAACCCGACAACTCATTCGGTATGTGAAGGACTTACAGATGATAGAGTTGGTTTAGTTCATCAAGGACACAGTTTGCGAACTAGCAAAAACCGACCCATACAAGGATCCATAGCATCCCAACCCGGGATGTGTAAGTAGTCCCAAACCGGACTAGAAAATAGTAGTCCCAACCCGGACTAGAAAAAGTTAAGTACGTTATCTCAACCCGAGACGCATGCTTTTGAGAAAAGAGTAGTGAAAATCACGTTAGGTTGCACGTGAATAATCCAAATTCCTCAAACAGAAATGAGCTACCGACTCCCTATTACAAATGTCACTAGGTGAGTATATGTGAATAACCAACACACCATACAACTCGTTCGTCCAAGACTTTTAAAGTTCAAACCGTGTAGTGACACCTAATGACTCTACATGCACAAGTAAGTCCTACGTATCCCGTTGGTGATCATATTGATTATTATCAGTTTTATACCTCATAAACATCTCAAATAAGTATTCACGCAAGTTCATGTCAAATACATACCATATAAGACTCCAAATAGTCACGTAAACATCCCTTACACAATCTGCGTTTTCAGGGCAGATTGTATGCTGTGAAAAACGAATTATTTAAAATACTTAACGAACGAATTAAACTCCCAAATTTTTACTGAATATTCATTGGGATTTATTTGATAACCAACATTTTTCTTTTGTCTCACAACCAAACAAAAAAATTATTAAAATTCGTACAACACAGCTATGTCCAGAAACTTTCCACAGCAGGTCAGTTTAGTAGAAAAATTCCCAAAAATTGTGTATTGTCCCAAACGAGGTGAATCCCATTGGAAAATCCAAGTTTTTCCAATGTTGACCTACTGTCCAAATTTCATAACTTAACGCCTTGTAAATCTCTAGTTATGACCATTTAAAATTGACCCAATTTATAATTCTGAAAATCTGATATAACCTGTAAACTTAAAAAAACATGAATACTATCAAAACAAGTCCAAAACGCATGATTTTGGACTTTTTGAAAAGCTAACATCATAAGTTATGTTTTACACATGTTAATCACCCTATAACAGCCCTACAATTCGTCACAATGAATCTATCAGAAAATCAGAATTCCAATAACATGCTTCTCATGAACCCTAATCATCCACAATAGCCTATAATCATATAGTAAACCCATATTATCACAATCAAATCCATGTTATCAGAATTAAATCCATATTTTCACAGCACATTACTACTATCATAAAGCATGTAAGATTATACCTTTCAATGCAATGATCCTTAAAGCTCAAAGATTACACCCAAACTAACTTAAATTAGGAAGGAAAGTTGTTGGAAGATTGATAATTGAGAGGACTGTGGTGGTGATGGTTCACGGCTCAAGGAAAGGTCTAGGGTTTCTTATTATTTTTTTTTTTTTGAACAATAATATAATAGGAATTGGATCATGGGCCTAGGTTATGGGTTTATGGTCCTTTTCTTGATAAACGGACCCGTTACAAGGTTTTAATCCCGAGAATGGTCCCGATAATATTAATCATACTAACTTATATAAAAACTATTGTTTTTATCATCTCATATCATATTAATCATGGGGTGCACTTATTTCGCAGGGTTTACGTACTGATTATCTATTACTCAGTAATTCACATAAACATGTAATTCACATACACATGTTAGTTCACATTCATCATCACTCAATTGCTCATATAATCATGCATGCTTGACAGATCACCAACGTTCGGGATACATGACTCGTGTGTGTGTCAAGACAAAGATATTCCTAATTATAACGTACGTTAATACCATCTAGCATATGTTATTGTTCCATAACACATTCAAATGCCCTATTAACTAACCCTAGTTAAGTGTTTAGCCACATACGAACATGCAAGTTAACTAGAGTTCAGTTAAAGTAGGAACCTGAAAATGCGGGGTGTCACATCATCCCCAAGTTGAAAAGAATTTCATCCCCAAGTTGAAAGGAATTTCGCCCCGAAATTCACTTTGAGCGAGCTGCTTTATGTTTAGTGTTGGATCTATGTTCAGGTTCAGGTTCAGAAAAGAGGTGTGGGTATTTAAGCTGCATTTTATCCCTGCGCTCCCAGATATATTCCGGTCCTAGACGGGAATTCCATCGTACCTTAGCAATAGGTATAGTGTTTTGTGTGAGTTTCTTGATGCCCTGCTCAAGAATCTCCACCGGTTCTTCCACGAATCGTAGCTGATCGTCCACCTGGATCTCCTCCAGTGGCACCACCAGTGTTGTATCCGATAAGCATTTCTTTAAGTTTGATACGTGGAATACGTTGTGCACTCCACTGAGTTCATCGGGCAAGTTTAACTTGTAAGCTACCGGACCAATCCTTTCGACGATCTCGAATGGTCCAACGTATCATGGGTTCAATTTTCCACGTCTTCCAATGCGTATCACCCCTTTCCATGGTGACACCTTTAACAAGACCTTGTCCCCAACCTAGAACTCCAAAGGTTTCCTACGTTTATCAGCGTAACTTTTCTGTCGATCCCGAGCGGCAGCCATCCGGTTTCTGATTTACACTATCTTCTCAGAAGTTTCGTGCACGAGTTTGGGACCTGTTAGCTGGCTATCCCCAACCTCAGTCCAGCAGATGGGAGACCTACACTTGCGTCCATAAAGTGCCTCAAAAGGCGCACGCTGTATCGAAGTGTGGTAGCTTTTGTTATAAGAGAATTCAATCAACGGCAAGTGCTTATCCCAACTGTTGCCAAAATCCACCACGCACGCTCGTAGCAGATCCTCCAATGTTTGGATGGTTCGTTCACTCTGTCCATCCGTCTGTGGGTGATAGGCTGTGCTCATATCTAAGTGAGTTCCCAAAGCGTTTTGGAGAGTAGTCCAAAAATGAGAAGTGAATCGTGCATCGCGATCAGATATAATAGAAGTAGGCACCCCATGCCTAGAGACTACCTCCTTGATGTATAGATTGGCTAGTTTCTCCCGCGAGTCGGTTTCCTTTATTGCCAAAAAAAAATGTGCCGGTTTGGTTAGACGATCCATGATAACCCAAATCATGTTATTTCCACATAGGGATTTCTGGTTGCTGGAGTAGGTCTGAAGGTTTCTGATATTCAATCTTAACCTTCGCACAAGTCAAGCACTTAGTAACATAAGTGGCTATCTCAACTTTCATGTTTGGCCACCAGTAAGGAGTTTTGAGATCTTGGTACATTTTGTCCGAACCAGGATGTACCGAATGTCGAGAGGTGTGAGCTTCATCGAGCACCAGCTGTCTGAGATCCCCAAAACGTGGTATCTAGACTCGATTCATGAAATATTGAAGACCATCTGTCTTTAGTTCCAAGTGCTTATCAGCACCATGTAACGTTTCAAACCCGATGTTTCCTTCTTCCAAAGCCTCGCCCTGGGCTTCACGTATCTTATCAGGAAGATTAAAATGTATGGTGAGTTGTAAAGCTCGCATTCGTTTGAGTTTCGTTTCCTTACGACTGAGAGCATCAGCTACTACACTAGGTTTCCCTGGATGATATTTGATGGCACGGTCATAATCATTCAGAAGCTTGACCCATCGACGTTGTCGCATGTTCAGCTCCTTTTGATCGAATATGTGTTGGAGGCTCTTGTGGTAAGTGTAGATCGTACAATTCGTCCTATAGAGATAATGCCTCCAGATCTTTAGAGCAAAAGCCACTGCTCCCAGTTCCAAGTCATGGGTGGTGTAATTCTTCTCATGAACCTTCAATTGACGTGAAGCATACGCGATCACCTTATCACGCTGCATTAGCACACACCCTAACCCTTGGATAGACACATCACAGTACACCACAAGGTCCTCTGTTCCCTCAGGTAGCGATAGTATTGGTGCACTGCAGAGCTTTGCCTAAAACAATTGAAAAGCAGACTCTTGGGTATCTCCCCACATGTAAGTAATATCCTTTTCTGTCAAAGTAGTGAGGGGTTGAGCGATCTTAGAGAATCCCTCAATGAATCTGTGATAATATCCCGCAAGACCAAGAACTGGCGCACCTCTGTAGGAGTCTTAGGAGCCTCCCACTATTAATAGCATCAATCTTGGCGGAATCGACATGTATACCTTCCTCGTTAACCATGTGTCCTAGAAATTGGACTTCTCGAATCCAGAAGTCTCATTTAGAGAATTTCGCATACAACTGCTCATTTCTCAAGAGTTCCAAGATCTGCTGCAGGTGTTGCTCATGCTCTTCCTTGCTCTTAGAATAAATCAGTATGTCATCTATGAACACTATGACGAATTTGTCCAAATAGGGCTTACACACGCGGTTCATCGGATCCATGAACACAGCCGGCGCATTGGTTAGCCCAAATGGCATCACCAGAAACTCATAATGTCCAAAACGGGTTTGAAAGGCTGTCTTCGCCACATCCTCCTCTCGGACTCTCAGTTGATGGTATCCCGACCTCAAGTCAATTTTAGGATAGAAACTCGACCCTTGATGCTGGTCGAACAAGTCATCAATACGAGGCAAGGGTAGCGGTTCTTAACAGTTACTTTGTTCAACTTCCGATAATCAATACACATGCGGAAACTCCCATCTTTCTTCTGAACAAACAGAACTGGAGCTCCCCATGGCGAAGACTAGGTCTAATAAACCCCTATCCAATAGCTCTTGGAGTTGGGTAACAGTCCTTGAAGTTCGCCTGGTGCTAGGCGGTATGGTGCGCGTGCAACTAGAGCTGTTCCAGGTACAAGATCATTTTGAAACTCCACTTGACGAATAGGTGGAAGTCCAGGTAGTTCCTCTGGGAAAACACCTGGGAATTCTCGGACTACTGGGATGTCCTCAATCTTAGTTTGAGTTTCAGCTCGAGTGTCAGATATGTTAGCAAAAATAGCTGGACAACCCTTACGAATACACTTCTGGTCTTTCAAAAACGAGATGATGCCCACCATGGCACCACCACGATCACCTTGTATAGATAAAAGTTCTCCACTTGGGAGGGGGATACGAACAATCTTCTCCTGACAGAGAATTTCAACATGTTGCTTGGACAACCAGTCCATGCCAACCACGAGGTCAAAGCTATCTAAGGTGATAGGTAGGAGGTTGACAGCAAAACAATTGCCCATCCAATTCGAGCTTACAGTCACGATGTATATGGGTTACCTCAACAGGCTTCCCATCAGCCAATTCTATAGAGTACGGGGTATCAAGAAGAGTAGGAACCACCCGTAATTGTTGGCTAAGTTTCGATGACACAAAACTATAGTCCGCACCAGTATTATATAAAATAGAAGCAAGAGTGTCGTTTAAGGAGCACGTACCCCTCACGACATTTTTATCAGTCCTAGCCTCCCCAGAGCCAATCACGAATGCTCCCCATTGTTGGTGTTACCGTTGTGGTTATTGTTGTTGAAGGACTTGTACCTCACCTTATCCCACGTTCTCTTGCTATCACCAAAAGTAGAAGATGAAGCACCATGCATCAGAAAATTACCATGCTCAACAGCTTCATCAATGAGTTTGCGAGCCAGGTGAAGATTTGTTAGATTCTGGGTAGGTGAGCTGCAGTGGCCAAGCCACGAATCTGAGGGACCCGCCCTTTTGGTACGAAATTCGATCCGCTGGTAAAGTTGGTTAATTAGATTTGAGCATATAGTATCTAACTCCTGTAGCATGGTAGTGTAGGCGTCGATCTCAGACCCAATCGTATTTAGATAAAAAATTTCTAGATTTCTTCACGGTTGTTACATTCTACATCCAAGTACCTGTAACTCATCGGGTGTGCATTTAACAGACAATACCCCATCCTGCCTGGGGCAAATGCACATGGCAAGGACTTATATTATCGAAGCAATCAGACGGTCTCCTTCAGTTCCATTGGAGTTATCGAGGTTTACAACCAATAAAAGGCTTGAAAATACGATGTGCGTTCAAGGTATAAGAAAGTTCAAATGTGGAAGTTAGGGGAAAAGAATGATTTAGTAAAATAGATCTTTACTAGCTTGGAAAGATGCGAGGGCATTAACCACCCTGTCGTTGATCAGAAGAACCCAGACTTATCTAAGTTAACAAGGGAAAAGAAAAGAAAAGATAAGTAAGAAAAAGGTAACAGCCAATCGTCGCCACCCTCGGTCTAGATAGTAGAGCCTTCATCCTCACTTTCCATGTGCTCGTCCTGATCAGGTTCTCCTTCCATCCCTTCTTCTTCCTCTTTCGTGGTGTTAGTGTTATATGGATCTCATCACATACAGTTTTCTTCTCCGGTCCTGTGTTAAGTCAGCTCAATGGTCAACAACACCATTCGTTCCTCCAATCGTGACTGTCAGTCACTAGTAGATTTCATCTTCCTTTGAGATGTTGCACTGCATCGCAGACCTTCGTAACTCCCCAAGAGTGGGTGTAACAAGCCCCAATCTAATGTGTTCCCATGAATCTACCATATACTTATGAGTAACAGGGATATGCAGTCATACGTCCGCCCGCTCATACTAGATGTAAGGTACTAAAGTAAGAAATAAGTTCTATATGTGTAACCCAGTCCTGTTTGAATTTCATATGGAAGTAAGAAAGATCAAGTAACAAGGAACAGAAACTAATTGTCTCCTTGCTCAGTGAAAAAGGATAAGTCTCGGTATTTGAATTTCTTCATAGTTGATTCGGTTTGATGGTATCACGTCATGAGCATCGTGCAGCTTTCCTGTGCACGTGCGTCATAACGCTCGCAAGGACTTTCTCCCCTGTACAATTGTTGTTTCCTCATCCACGAAGTTTGTTAGGAAACTACTCCCAGCAATATGCCACCTGGTGTAACCCTGGGTTCCCACCATTGACGTGTTCAGAATTAGGTCTAGAACTAGAAGATAACATATCTCACGAAATCATGTGCTGTAGATATATGTAGCTAAAAGCTAGTTGTGTACTTAAGTTGTGAGTGTACTTATGCTATGATGATTATAGACTAGACTCAACATGCAGTCCTAGTTCACTATAACCAATGGCTCTGATACCAATCTGTCACACCCTCAAATTTCCACTGCGGGGTTTATACCGCGAGGCACATGACATACCAGGATCCCATAGCCATAAGTCATATGAACGAACTCTAAATGCCCAAACCATTTAGTTCGTTTTCAAAAAACCAAGTTTAGTTAAGCTGCGGAAGCGTAAACCAAATTTAAACCTTTTAAAAACCATACGCAAAACAACGCGCCCAAATTAAAACCATATGAAAGAAAATGTAAAAGCATAATATGTAATTTAGGTGTATGCCCAAGACCCCAAATGCAGTGAAGTGTGCAGTACTTTCTAATCCTGGCACCGGAAGCTAACTACCTGCAAAAGCATGTAAATCGTGGGTCAACAAACAATGTTGGTGACTTCACTAAGTAACGTAAATGAGTATGTAACTGCGCTGGTTTCCAAAACCACGTAAACAAGTAATTGAGTTGGTTCCAAGAACCGTGTAAACACTAGTTCATCGCATGTCAAGGGTAGCTAACCCATTCATGATAACTAACACCGATATACCGAACTGCTGAGGTACGTGTAGCCACAAATGTGAGCCGCATGCCTTACGTCATTGCCTAACAACAATGATAAAATCTGTTAAGTTATAGTTCACTCCCGCACTCCCCGAGCCGGTGTGAGGTTTGTAAGACCTAATAGCACTATCAACTAATAACCCGCTTGCCATAACCCGGCAACTCATTCGGTATGTGAAGGACTTACAGATGATAGAGTTGGTTTAGTTCATCAAGGACACAGTTTGCGAACTAGCAAAAACCAACCCACACAAGGATCCATAGCATCCCAACCCGGGATGTGTAAGTAGTCCCAAACCGGACTAGAAAATAGTAGTCCCAAACCGGACTAGAAAAAGTTAAGTACATTATCTCAACCCGAGACGCATGCTTTTGAGAAAAGAGTAGTGAAACTCACCTTAGGTTGCACGTGAATAATCCAAATTCCTCAAACAGAAATGAGCTACCGACTCCCTATTACAAATGTCACTTGGTGAGTATATGTGCATAACCAACACACCATACAACTCGTTCGTCCAAGACTTTTAATGTTCAAACCGTGTAGTGACACCTAATGACTCTACATGCACAAGTAAGTCCTACGTATCCCGTTGGTGATCATATTGATTATTATCAGTTTTATACCTCATACACATCTCATATAAGTATTCATGCAAGTTCATGTCAAATACATACCATATAAGACTCCAAATAGTCACGTAAACATCCCTTACACAATCTGCGTTTTCAGGGCAGATTATACGCTATGAAAAACGAATTATTTAAAATACTTAACGAACGAATTAAACTCCCAAATTTTCATTTGATAACCCATATTTTTCTTTTGTCTCACAACCAAACACAAAAAATAATAAAATTCGTACAACACAGCTATGTCCAGAAAATTTCCACAGCAGGTCAGTTTAGTAGAAAAATTCCCAAAAATTGTGTATTGACCCAAACGAGGTGAATCCAATTGGAAAATCGAAGTTTTTCCAATGTTGACCTACTGTTCAAATTTCATAACTTAACCCTTTGTAAATCTTGAGTTATGACCGTTTAAAATTGACCCAATTTATAATTCCGAAAATCTGATATAACCTTTAAACTTAAAAAATCATGAATACATATCAAAACAAGTCCAAAACGCATGATTTTGGACTTTTTGAAAAGCTAACATCATAAGTTATGTTTTAGCATCACAAAACATTCAGATTACACATGTTAATCACCCTATAACAGCCCTACAATTCATCACAATGAATCTGTCAGAAAAATCAGAATTCTAATAACATGCTTCTCATGAACCCTAATCATCCACAATAGCCTATAATCATATAGTAAACCCATATTATCACAATCAAATCCATGTTATCAGAATTAAATCCATATTTTCACAGCACATTACTACTATCATAAAGCATGTAAGATTATACCTTTCAATGCAATGATCCTTAAAGCTCAAAGATTACACCAAAACTAACTTGAATTAGGGAGGAAAGTTGTTGGAAGATTGATAATTGAGAGGGTTGTAGTGGTGATGGTTCACGGCGCAAGGAAAGGTCTAGGGTTTCTTATTATTATTTTTTTTGAACAATAATATAATAGGAATTGGATCATGGGCCTAGGTTACAGGTTTATGGGCCTTTTCTTGATAAACGGACCTGTTAAAAGGTTTTCATCCCGAGAATGGTCACGATAATATTAATCATACTAACTTATATGAAAACTATTGTTTTTATCATCTCATATCATATTAATCATGGGGTGCACATATTTCACAGGGTTTACGTACTGATTATCTATTACTCAGTAATTCACATAAACATGTAATTCACATACACATGTTAGTTCGCATTCATCATCACTCAATTGCTCATATAATCATGCATGCTTGACAAATCACCAACGTTCGGGATACATGACTCGTGTGTGTGTCAAGACAAAGACTTTCCTAATTATAACGTACGTTAATACCATCTAGCATATGTTATTGTTCCATAACACATTCAAATGCCCTATTAACTAACCCTAGTTAAGTGTTTAGCCACATACGAACATGCAACTTAACTAGAGTTCAGTTAAAGTGGGAACCTGAAAATGCGGGGTGTCACAATTTAATTTCAAAACGTTTATACTATCTAAAAAGTCGATAAAACTTATGAAACATAAATGAACGAATGCTTTGGAAAACGAATAGACGAAATAATCAAGTATGAATTTTACAAATGAACACGGTTAAATAATTACACCAAATATCGTGTGATATTAATTATATTTCAAAATTATTACTATAAATATGTTAACATCCAACCTAAAAATTATTTATAAATTACCCAAACTACATATTCTAACCTTCATCTACAAAAATGACAAACAAATTATACTATCATTTTGCTGATACATAAGATGTTAAGTCTTTGTCCAGCGCTTGGTCGCTAAAAGAAAAGAGAAAAGAGAAAAGATGAAGATATTTGTAATAAAGTTGAGAGCATGGAAGAAACAGTTAAGGAACAATCATGGGCAAACATTTCCTGCTAGATATGGTGTTGCATAAACCAGCAGGTGGTCTAAGAGACAAGATAGAAGACTATTTGACTCAGCAACTACGAATCGACAACAACATCCATGAAGGATTGACTGAATTAAAAAAGGATCTTTCAAGTGAGATCCTGAAAAAGAAGCAAAGGATTTTGGAAATTTTAATTAAGTATTTTGTAAGGTAGATATGATTTTTATTATGTACAGTTTAATTTTAAATGTTAGGCTCTGTTTAGTAAAAACGACATTATGAACCCCATCATCTGTTGTATGACATCTGTTTACTACGATCTGTTTGATTTTTCAAAACAATTGTTTAAGATCTATTTACTTATACCAACATTATGAAGCTAATTATCTGTTGTAAAGTAACTAAACCAGTTTAGTAATATTTGTTACATTCACAATACCAGTTAAATGTACACACAAATTAAAGCTCAGTTGAAATAACACATATCAAAACAAAAAAGAGCAAGATATGCTTAAAAAGTAAATGTAAAGTTGAAAGAAAAACCTTATTTGGTAACATCTTTAAAAGCAAGCCGTCAATATAGAAGAATTTTTTAAACACTATTTAAAGGACTGTTGATTAAAACAGATGCAAATTCAATTGTTTGCGGCAAACAGTTGTTGACTTAAACAGTTGGTAGTAACAACTATAACGCATATATATTTTTAATGTTTGTTTATTAAAGATCAATCATCTATTGAGAATTTGTCCCCTTTTGGGAATTTTTATTAACTTTTTATATAATGAAAGACAATTGCTTCACAACAATAAATAATAAAATAATAATGTTATTAAAGTAACTTCAAAATCGTAATCATTATTTTACGACTTTTTTATAACATCTAAAAACAGCAGTTGTCACAAGAAAGTTAAACAGTATTAGACGATTATTATTAAACTCGTTATTCTACTATCACGATAAAGTTAAATTTCATAAACCTTTACGAATTACAACTTCATATTTGAAAATGCAAGTTTATAAAAACTCTTAAAATTGAAATGAACATATACGTTTAACGTTTTTTACATTATAATATTTAAGTTCTGTATTATAAAAACAGAAAATATTGGAAATCTCTCCATTTTTTATAGAATGAAAAACAAATACTCCTAAAGTTGGTTTTTTAACGTTATCAGTTGATTTTCAAATTTAAATAATATTAGTTTTTTTAAATTCATAATTATGAAAATAGTTGAGAAGTTATAACTTTACCATGACAACTGTACAGAGAAATCAAGTAGATAGAAACTTGCAAAATACGACAGTAGTTAATGATCGATGTACTTTATTTTTTACTATTATTACACAAGTACAAAATATGACCACAAGTTTAAACATGTAATTATTATTTATTATTTTTATTAAGAGAAAAATAGTATTTATTTTATATTCATTCGAATCGGTAAATGATTTGAATTCCTTTTTTTTATATTATAACTTAAAATTGAAAATATATTTTATAACAATAATTTAACTGAAAATATACAAGTTACACAAATATATAAGAAATAAACTACAGCCAACATATCATAATAAAAACTGTTAACAAAACATGCATGATAATGTATTATGATAAAAAAAATACAATATAGCTACAAAAGTGAACTAATACCAACAAACACATTTCTTCTATTAAACCACAAAATACATAAAAAATAAACACAAAGCAAAGAAAGGAAAAGAAAACTAATTTAAGACAGAACTGAAAACAAAACAAAAAACAGAGCATAATATGTCTGTAACGTCAAGAAGAGAGGGAGACATATTATGTTTTCTACACCCATCTTTCTCAAGACATGCTCTAGTTGTGGTAATGACACAAATAATATTTTCCTTTGATTGTAAGAATATTCAGAACACACCAATTCCAACTTAATTTGAAAGCTTTATTCCAAATAATTTTTTCGTTCATTGGAATGATTTTGAAGAAGAATGATGATAAGAAGTTTTAAAGGAAATAAGATTATGTTGTAAGCATTGAAAGAGATTTTGTTTTACAAAAGCTTGAAGGGATATAAAGTTGCAAAATAAAGTGACCATTTGCTCCCCTTTTAATAGACTGTATAGATAGTTAGATACCTATAACTATAAGTACTATAATTATAATTTATAAAAATTATATTAAAGCTATATAAATTTAATAAAGTAAGTGTAAAAATAAAATGAATAAAGTAATTTTATATTGTAATGATTAACTTTAGTATTCGATCCTCTATTGAATTGAAAACTAAATAGTATTTTTTACTTGTCAACAGATGTTATAAAACAACTTTCATTCATTATAGTTGAAATTTATTTTTTAATAATATTAAACTAACAAAAATGTGAAACGAAAATAAATTTAAAGTATCTTTCATAACAGATGTTATTAAAAATCTGTCATCTTAATCACTGATATTGGTTGTCTATTAATATTAATATAAATAAATAAATAAAATTTAAATTCTATCAGTTGTTCAAAATTCATAATTACAAACAAATTAGACCACTAAAAGTTTATATTTTTATCATTATCACAAAGAGGTGACATCCCTAAAACTATATGAAGCAAATGTACAAACGAAGGATATGGATTGAAACTTACACAATATGACGGTTATCAATGCTAGATGTACTTATTTTTACTATTGTTAAACAATTGAAAAATGTTACTATAAATTTATATATTATTGTTTTTTTTTATTAAACAACTAAAATTACTTAATTTCAGAAAAAGATTTTATAAAAATAGGTTTTAGTACAAAGAGTTGTTGCTATAAAAAGTTGTTATCTCAACAGTTTCAAAGAAACAGACACTGCATTTCCAGAACACAAA
This sequence comes from Ambrosia trifida, assembly GCA_028751855.1. NCBI lineage: Eukaryota > Viridiplantae > Streptophyta > Magnoliopsida > Asterales > Asteraceae > Ambrosia > Ambrosia trifida. The sequence continues at coordinate 76,866,854 of CM054131.1, read as the reverse complement.
CGTCCTTTACAAGGATATGTTTACAAAAAAACATAAATAAAGAAATATAGAAAAGAAACAGAGAATCATTACACATCAAATGTTAAAAAAGCAATTTAAATTCATTACAGGACATAAACAATTAAAATTACAAAATAAAAAAGAAATAAAAAACTTACTTTTTTAAAGAAGTTGAAGAACTTTTTTGAAAACTACATTAGTGGTAACTGTAGAAACTTTTTTATCTGAATCTTAAATCAAAATCTTTAGACCCTTCCTACTTTTGACACTGCAAACAGCAGCATAGAGCTGGCCATGACTGAAAACAAGTAGTGGAAGATATAAACCAACACGTTCAAGCGACTGCCCTTGATTTTTATTTATTGTCATTGCAAAACACAGACAAATGGGAAATTATCTACGAGAAATTTTGACAGGTATTCTCATGTCCGCAAGTATCATCTTCAATCTAGAAATCAACGTAGTATAACCAATATTACTTCCTGTGATAATTTTCGCCTCAATAACAACTTTTCCAAGTTTCGTAACCTGTAAACGTGTTCCATTACATAATCCATTCACCTGGTCAATATTTCTAAGTAACATTACTGGAGCTCCCACTTTCAATACGATCTTATGGTTAGGTAAACCAGATAAATGAAAACTGTTTAGCACATCAGGAGAAAATATGGCTGCATTAATATTTGATTCTTGTTTAAATTCAAGTAAACAATCTGAACTAACATAAACTTTTTCTTCACCAGGCAGAGCTTTTAACAACTCATCATTTATTGAATCAACAACATCATTCATCGGAGAAAGAGTGGCTCTTTGTTGGAAATAATTTCAATCCCATAATGACTTATTCATATCCGAATACGTGAATTAAATCAAAGAAGAAATGGGGTTAATTTGATCGTGAATTAGTAAATCATCTGGTTTGTGAATTTCAGTCTCACCATCATTTAGATCACCAAGCACGCGGTCCCCAAGCTTTAAACTCCACTCTGCAAATTGTTTACTCTCTTCAAAATCCTTTTCTTTGCATCCAAGCCTTAACCTCATATTTTCAGTTACTTTTAATACCTTACAATGTCTCCATATATAAGAAGAATTCAGAGAAGCATTAACTATCATACTTCTCGTACCTTTAATAATAACTGGAAGAATCTGTCTAAAATCACCACCAAAAAGAACAACTTTTCCTACAAAAGGATTGCTCTGCATAGTTGATTGACTGGAACGTAATACATCTCTCATTGTTCAATCCAGAGCTTCAAAACAATGTTTATGCATCATAGGTGCTTCATCCCAAATAATCAACTTTGTCATTCTGATTAACTCACCTAATTCGTTGTTAGGTTCTATTGAACAAATAGAATCTTCATTAATGTTTATTGGAATTACAAAACTTGAATGAGCCGTTCTACCACCATCTAGTAAAAGGGATGCAATTCCACTGGAAGCAACATTCAAAACTACTTCCCCTTTTGACCTTAAAGCGGCTGAAAAAGTCTTCCAAAGATAAGTTTTCCCAGTGCCACCTTATCCATAAACAAAAAACACACTTCCTTCACCTTTTGCAACCGCATCCATAATAGTTTCGTAAACTTTGTGTTGGTCAGCAGTTAAAGAGTTTAAATACCCAGAATGTTCAATCCGTAGAGATGATCTATCATAAGAAAGTTCTTTCAATATCAATCGATTATTTACTGCCGAAACATAATTTTCAGGAGCATTTGGCATGTCTGGAAAGTTCTTTAGTGAACTACGATTGTTCAGCAACAATGTTTCAATCTTTGACAGACAAATGTTTTTAATTTCTTCTTGGCTAAGATTCAACACTAAAAAAGAATATTAAAAAGTATTAGTAACATTTAATTTAAAATTTATTTAATATTTTTTTATTTTAAACTAATTAATTTGAGAAACTAATGAAATTACCTTCTATATCAGTTATCTCCCTTTCCTTCCTTATAATGTCATGACAAAATACAGCTTTGGTTTGACACCAAAAGTAACCAGGACGGGAGATTGAATTTGACAATAGTAACATTACAAAAAAGGATCGCAAGAACTCTCCAGTTGACCAATCATTTGCTTCTTTAATAGCAATAACATATTCTTTATCATCATCTAACAAACCTGTGAATTCGTTTTAGGATCGTAATCACGAACCTTGATCTCACGAATACCAACCGTAGGGTGCGGAATCCCCTCCGATCGTGCGTAATGATTCAGAAAAAAACGTAATCCATTGTGATGAAAACAGATAACGAATCACCGAGCAATTTCCATCACTTTACTCTTTATATTAGATCAAATATCAACAATTACAATTCAAACCTAGACCTAATACAGAGAATATCACACACACACAAACTAGGGAAGAGCTCCAAATGATCACTCTTTTTAAAAATAACAAACTTTTCCCTTTACATATACTTCCACCTTCGCCCTTATGATTAGGTCGAATGTGGAACTTTTCCACATTCGACCCTTTCATGTGGTCGAAGGTGTTCATTCGACCCTTTAAGGGTTCGAATGAAGCCTTCTACTTCAATCAATCTTCATTCGACCAAATACAAACTACATTCGACCATCCGACAGGTCGAATGTATCTACAAGCTAAAGTCTTGGTCGTTTTTCTGATAATCTGAACCTTCGACATTCAGTTCTGGATCACTAGCTGGGGACATACATGAATAATGAACTTACAATCTCCCCCTTGGACCTAGCCAGTGATGTACCAAATCAGAAAGTTAACAATTCTTAAAGTCTTGATCTTATCGTCTTGAACGACTTGAAAACTTTCCATCTTCATGCACATTTGTGTCGAAGTTCTTGCCTATCTCTGCAGTAAGGTTTGAAATCACTGACAGACTTAAGAAATCTTGGCTTTGTCTTTTGTTGGTCCAGATTTGTTGGTCCAGAGATGAAGACAGAAATCAATCTTGAATTCTTCGATCTTCAGTCTTTTCTTTAACAAACTCTGACTGGTTTTCTGTTGTTCTGGTGATCTTGATGTTTAGGTTTGGGTCTTTTTCAGTTACACACTTTGTCGATGAATCTTGAGCAGTGCACCTGTTGTGTTTGATTCTGCAGAAAAATTTACTAAAAACTACACAAACTACAACCAGCGTTAGACATGACAAAAATCTCGGAAGTACTCTTCACATTCCTTTTGACCCTCAATAGTTCTCCCCCTGAACTATAAAACATTTATAATATGCACCAGATACTTGAAAATCTATAGTCTTTTTCAACTTTTAAGTATCTGAGTATTCACATTAATTATCCCATCATCGGTTATCAAAAACAAAGTTGAAACAAAACATTATGCTAAAACACACCAAAAATCTTTTTGAATTTTCAAGTAGATTTGCGTAAAAGTAAACTGAACATATTTTTGTGAATCTTCCAGTAAGAAGATCATATCAGTATTGAAACAGTCAGTCAAAATTCTTTTTGATCAATTTTCTGTTTTTGACATTGAGCATCCTACAACCATTACCAGTATGTTTGTCCACTTAAACTCAAAATCATTATTCATTGTTCAGCACTTCAGATACATTATGGTAATATTAGATACTGAAAAATCTATGGTCCCCGCACACGCGACACATTCCCGTATCAAGAATTGCACAAAGTTTCATCGTAACGCGTGATTATACTGTAGTTATCCGTTAGTTACAAGGTATGAGGCACAGCGGTGACAGGTCAGCAAATTAATGCTTCAAAGCGACTTATGCACTCAACCAAGTTGAGGGCTAATATCAATCATGATTTGCATCATAGTATTGATACGATGCATTATATAATCTTTGACTATCATCACACAAGTTAAGTTCCTCATTCGGTAACTAAAGGATTTGTCATTAAAGATCTTTTGTTAAGATACCCTGACTGATCTAGGTCCGTAAATCAATACGACAAAAAATCAGTTAGGCTATCCCTAGATAACTTTCAATATAACCACCCGAAAACTCTGATTTTGTCAATCTATCAAACGAAATTTCGGTACTAAGACCATATGCCAACGAAACGTTGATCCACATGATTATCAGTTAATGTTTTTAAGTTTATATCACCATGCTGAACTTTAAACATTAATTTCAAGTGTACCAATATATAATTGTAGTGGCTACTCAATGTTTATTCATTTTGTTTTCAGAGTAGTTTGACAGTCCACTGATGTACTATCATCTCCTCTTTTTCTCCAGGAAAACTCATTTTGGATTTTCTAAATTTTATTTATATTTTTTGAAATTTTCTCCCACTAAAAATCTAAAAATAAGCATATTTTTGGATTTTTATACTTTTGAAGAAAAACAAAATAAAATGATATCCGATGCGGTTTACTCATTGAGTTTCAAAACCATTTTCTCACTCAGATTACTTTACTCACAAAGATCTTTCAAATTAGTAAAATCATTAACAAAGACAAGAGAGTTTAGAATAAACCGTTTTGTTGCATCTGTTGTAGAACTCCAAAACCTGAAAGCAATTGCATGAGATTACAATGTTTTCCGGCTTCACAAGTATGAAACAGACAACAAACACTCTCCTCTCTGTTGAAATCATGTTTTCCTTTTTCAATATCTCTTCTTTTGACCTTCACCTCTCCAATAAATAGCTTGTATACAGATGCTCCACTATCAACTATTAAAAATGCTAATAGGTCTGTCTGGAACAATCTGCACACTTGTTAAACAATTAGCACAAGAGAGGCACGCATCCCTTCACAATGATGGGTCGTCCAAGGTCATCAATCCTCGGAACATCAATCCATTCTCCCTTTGAAAAATCCATTGGTTTTTCAATGGATTGATTTGAAATAGAAATTTCTATTGATTTAGAAAGTGATTTAGGTTTCCAAACACGTTCAGAATTTATTTTAGACTTTGTTGAAATCGTTTTGATTGTTGATTTTTTATATTTCTTATCTAAAACCTGCTTCTGAACTTTGTTTGGAACCTTCTCAGACATAACTGATAAAGGTCCAGGTTTAGAGTTATTCTTAGGCTTAGCCTTAGAACTCCCCCTTACCTTAGCAACCCGTTCACTATCTACATTTTTGTTCAAGGAAATCTTGTTACGATTGTCATACACAACCTGTTTCCCCTTTTGTTTCTTGATTGATTTTGGGGATACAGACTTTTTGACATTGCCTAAATTTTTAGCAAATTTCATGTCGGTCTTTTTTTGTTTAACATACGGACAGGAAGCAACTAAATGCCCACACTCTCCGCGATTATAACAAGACCTATATTCCACAAAATCACATGCATACCCTTCATCCCAATACCAGTAGGTACAATGAGCAGCAATATGACCTACTTCACCACATTCAAAACAGCTTCTCCATTCCACATAACCATGAGAATACTGCGGTGAGTTGTTTCTCCAATAACCATCAAATCGAGAGTGACTTGGATAATTATCAAAATCATGTGATCTAGATGAAAAACTTCTTGAATTCCATTGATGAGAATTTTTCGTCTGATCATTGCCTTTCGATTTGTTTGGTTTTGGTCCTTTTGCCCTAGGATTTTTCTTTTTGTTCTCAGGCTGATCCTTTTTATTCTCATGTTGGTTAGGACTAAGTTCCAAATGAAGATGACCAAATTGACTTCTAAATTGATTTATCAAATCATTGTTATCGACAAAGATACATTTAAGTAACAATTGTTCGATATTATCAATTGGAAAATCTTTATTGAAAATCAATTTGTCCTGTCCTACCAACATATAGGATCCTTCAATTCCTTCAGGAAACTTGAATGTGGATTTTTCTTCAGATTCAGTTTCTGAAGTGACAACCACATTTTCATTTTTCACTTCAAGTTTTGATTTCACCTCAGAATTAGGATTAACAACACAAGGTGTTGTGATTTCCAACTCTGATGTGGAATTATTCTTTGAAATGGTGTTATGAAGTTCTGAAATCTCTTTCTTAAAAGATTCAATTTTTTTCAAAAAATGTCCTTCATTATTTGCCAAAATTTTATTTTCAATTTGAAATCTTTCAAGTTTATTTGTTAAGTTCTGTTTGTCCTCAAGAAGTTTCAGCACTTCATTTTTCAATTTGACACACTCAGAACAGTTAGCACATTCAGATTTTAACGTTACCTCATCATCTGCATTATTACCATTTTCAGAATTGCCATCGACATTTGATGTATCACTTCCTCTTGATTCACTCTTTTCTGAACTGGTATCAGAACTCAAATCACTCTCTGACAATTCACTTGAATCATCATTCCCCACTTGTCTGACAAGACACACAACATTACTTTTAACACTTTCTCTGTTAACACACTCATTCACATTAACCATTTTATCAGTTGGTTGCACAGCTGGTTGTGTAACAGATTGTTGAATCTTAGATGCAACAACTTGTTCCCATGTTAGCTTTTGTTGCATTGCAGCTTTTATCTGATCATCAGTTTTTGACATAGCCAAGTAATTCATCATTTTTCAACAAAAATTATTTCAAAAATTTTCTAAAAACAGGCGTAAAATTTGAAAAATATTATCCGGATATTCGTAGGTTCGAATGTAGAAGTAACCAGTCTTATTCGACCTTTTACAAGGGTCGAATGCAAATCAGTCTTGGTTCGACCTCAAGAATGAAAATCTTTGAAAATCAGATTCTACGTTTGACCCTTTTCAAATGTCGTGTGTTCGAATGTGAAAATTAGTCCACGTTCGACCGTTTGATAAAGTTTGAATGTAGAAAATAACAAACTCAGTTCACTTTCGACCGTTTAAACCCACGTTCGACCACTCGATTGGTCGAATGTACCCAATAAGGTCGAATGAACAAAATCACACTAATACTTTCTAGCTTCGACCAACTAACACTCCACGTTCGACCAAATAAGGCTACGATCGACCCTCAAATCTCACATTCAACCCTTTCAGGTCTGTTCATCATCTTCAACCTCAAGAACACGAATCTGATCAGTTTTTGACAAAATTTTCACCAAATGTAATGAAATTTGATAAGTTTTGTTTGGATTTGAATTTAGACAAATATTTGTGAAAGGATTTTTGAAAACAACATCAAATTTAACTCCAATTTAATCAAAAACCATGTTTTTATGAAAAGCTTCAAAATTTCTTGGATTTTGATATTGAAAGTTCTTTCAATATCAATCGATTATTTACTGCCGAAACATAATTTTCAGGAGCATTTGGCATGTCTGGAAAGTTTTTTAGTGAACTACCATTGTTCAGCAACAATGTTTCAATCTTTGACAGACAAATGTTTTTAATTTCTTCTTGGCTAAGATTCAACACTAAAAAAGAATATTAAAAAGTATTAGTAACATTGAATTTAAAATTTATTTAATATTTTTTTATTTTAAACTAATTAATTTGAGAAACTAATGAAATCACCTTCTATATCAGTTATCTCCCTTTCCTTCCTTATAATGTCATGACAAAATACAGCTTTGGTTTGACACCAAAAATAACCAGGACGGGAGATTGAATTTGACAATAGTAACATTACAAAAAAGGATCGCAAGAACTCTCCAGTTAACCAATCATTTGCTTCTTTAATAGCAATAACATATTCTTTATCATCATCTAACAAACCTGTGAATTCGTTTTAGGATCGTAATCACGAACCGTGATCTCATGAATACCAACCGTAGGGTGCGGAATCCCCTCCGATCGTGCAAAATGATTCAGAAAAAAACGTAATCGATTGTGATGAAAAGAGATAACGAATCACCGAGCAATTTCCATCACTTTACTCTTTATATTAGATCAAATATCAACAATTACAATTCAAACCTAGACCTAATACAGAGAATATCACACACACACAAACTAGGGAAAAGCTCCAAATGATAACTCCCTCTAAAAATAACAAACTTTTCCCTTTATATATACTTCCACCTTCGCCCTTATGATTAGGTCGAATGTGGAACTTTTCCACATTCGACCCTTTCATGTGGTCGAAGGTGTTCATTCGACCCTTTGAGGGTTCGAATGAAGCCTTCTACTTCAATCAATCTTCATTCGACCAAATACAAACTACATTCGACCATCCGACAGGTCGAATGTATCTTAAAGATAAAGTCTTGGTCGTTTTTCTGATAATCTGAACCTTCGACATTCAGTACTGGATCACTAGCTGGGGACATACATGAATAATGGACTTACAATCATGCAAAACAGGCATCTTTGAATGTTTCAAACACTTCACCATCAACTGTTTTTATATCATTGAAACAGGTAGCTCTAGTAACATGATTTAATAAAATTCTTAGGTAGTAACAATCACCAAGAGATGGAGGCACATAATGTATCCTGCCAATAGACTACAAAGTCTTTATTCGTGGAGTCTACTTTCGATCTTTACGTGACCAATCATAGTATTTCGGAAAATCTATATATTTCAATTTCTTGGCAAAATCATCACTTTTATTAGTTTCCATCCACTCTGTGAACATTGAGATTTTCAATGTTCGATTATTGACAATATCACATAAATTAGAATCATCATCATAAACAATTGTCTGACCATCTTCACAATGGAAAGGCAACACTTCAACAGCTGAAAATCTATAATGTATATCATATTTGAAAATTCTCCAAGCAGCCTCACAGGCAGAAATTTACCTACAATCAAGGTATGTCTTTACCTCATTTACGTCATTGTTTTGCTCGGTATTATTGTTATCAGACCGTGATTGGAAAACAGAAGCCGTAACTCTATCATGCTCCTAATTAATATACTTAAACAAATATTTAATAGAACCTGATTGATTGCACCATTCAACATTCACGTGACATTGGTATCTTCGGAGCAAAGCAGGATTGTAATGAACTACATACCTAGTATCAAGCTAGACGCCCTTCTTTTCAACTCTACTACTTGTTTCACGACGATGGTAGACTGGATAACCATCATAATCAACACGAGTCTCATCCACATATTTTTTAGGGATGCTTTTAGAACATTTAAAGATAACAATGCATGGACATTTCGGGTTGTCTGTACCGCAAGGTCCATGAATCATAAATTTCTTGTGATACCCCACAATTTCAGGTTCTCACTTTAACTAAACTCTAGTTACATTCCTTGCATTCTACTTAACTAGGGTTAGCTAGATAGGTCACACGTTGCACAGTTATAGGTTATAATAACTGCATGAAGTGGTAATTCGGGGAATTACCAGACTATATACATGAATAGTGAACCTCGGACGTTGGTGAACGGTGAAATTAGATAATTGTGAATTAATTGATTGTGATTGATTGCAATTACGTGCTTCTATGAAACGCTGTGAAACTATGTGCAAACTATATGTGATTACGTGAACTTAAACCGAAAACGTTAATAAAAATCGTAATAGGTGGACCATTAGGATGGTTGGGGTCTTAACACATGGAGTTACACTTATTATCGTCCAAAATAGCAAAAACATCGAAGAAAACACACGGTACAACGAAGCAGGCCACCCGGAGCGGGCCAAGGAGGAGTGAGCGGCCGCTCACTCCCTCCGAGCGGCCGCTCACGGGGCCCTGCCGCAATTAAACCGACCTAACTCACTATTTAAGCAATCTTAAGCCTCTTGTATCCCCTAAACTCAACCCTAATCATTCCCTACTGCCTAGTTACAAAAATATTAACCCCAAACACCTGCTAAGGCTCAAGAACATCAATTGGGAAGCTTGGAGAGCAATCGGTTGATTGTTTTGAAGTGGTTGCAGTATAATATTCAATCCCTTGTGTTTTAATATTCTTTAATATGTTATTAAAACATCATAACTAAGTTTGTTCAGGTCTAAAACGTTTACATAAAGATTAAAACTTGAGGTATATAAAGATTGAATGGGTTAAACATAATCTTATGTGATTAGTAATTAATAGGTTGCATGTTACACCCCAACCCGGATAGGGCTAACGTGTCACTCTTAGAGATATCAAAACCAAAACCAAAACCAATCCATAACATTAAAACATAATTACCAGTTATTATTATGTAGAAATAAATTAATGAATACTGCTTGTTCAACTTCTTTTAACACTCTTCACTGAATCCCCAATATCCCATATTACCTGCGAAACAAATAAGACAACACAACAAAAGAAAATACGGCTGAGCCAAAAATTGCCAATAACGGAGAAATCAACCGTACAAGTAAATTCAACGTAGCGGAAAAGAAAGACGTAATAGAATTGAGACCGAAGTCAACATACGAAAGGAAATACGAAAACTAAACGAACTCTATTTCAAACTCGAAACCAAACTTATATCGAAACAATTGCTGAACATAATCGGAGGCAAAACCTAATACTTGACCGAAACATAATCAGACACATATTTCAGATATATCAATGTATAACAACACCAAATACTAAATGAATTATTGAGTCATCAGAATGACGAGTAAACTAGGTCGAAAACGAATCAAGGTTCCTACATGATCATACAAAATCGAACATGTGGAATATCAGAATACTTAGACGTAAATGGGTTCGAATAGAAACCAATCTACATAACAAAAATCCAGTAGCTCACATATGAACCTGTAATTCTTAATTGTGTTCGCGACCGTAATCATCAATTACCTTACAACGGTGCCCTAACGGTTCTCTCGTCATGTATTTTAATAACATATCCAATTTAAGGAAACATGAAATGAAATTAGATGGATCATGTTTAATTACTATAGTTTTAGGAAACATTGAGATGATAACTAAGGCATGTCAATTATGCTAGGATATAAAACGGATATGAAACACTTCTAAAAGCACATATGGTGGCAAAGCTCTTGTTGCGTGTAGTCGAGTTCGTTACATGTCATAACCAATCCAATCGTGTCATCCACTAAGTTACAACTAATTCAAGAATTTATTAATGAATGCGTAGTAGACTAACTTTATTATTCACCAGAGGTACATAATATGCGAGTAGCATTTAAAGACATCAAAAAAAAACCTCTATCGGATAAATAAAAGATAGAAACCAATGATCACGACGATTGATCAGAAAATGAAATCCTAACCCAACGTCTACCCATTAACTCATAGGTTTACTTTTTAACGTTTAAGTTTTCAACAGGAAGGAGCCTTTGCTCTGATACCATAATTGTCACGCCCCAACCCGGATAGGGCTGACGTGTCACTCTTACAGATATCAAAACCAAAACCAATCCATAACATTAAAACATAATTACCATTTATTATTATGTAGAAATAAATTAATGAATACTGCTTGTTCAACTTCTTTTAACGCTCTTCACTGAATCCCCAACATCCCATATTACCTGCGAAACATATAAGACAACACAACAAAAGAAAATACGGCTGAGCCAAAAATTGCCCAGTAACAGAGAAATCAACGGTACAAGTAAATTCAACGCAACGGAAAAGCAAGACATATTAGAACTGAGACCGAAGTGAACATACGAAAGGAAATACGAAAACCAAACGAACTCTATTTAAAACTCGAAACCAAACTTATATCGAAACAATTGCTGAACATAATCGGAGGCAAAACCTGATACTTGACCGGAACATAATTAGACACATACTATTGGATCAGTAATGCTCTTGATGTTTTGCTTGCTAGTGAACACTTATGTGTTTAGCAAGTTCAATAAGATTTGCACAGCGGAATAAGTAAGTAAAGTTACACTATCAACAGGAGTTATTACTCCCCCTTGATGTTTGATAACTAAAGACAAGTTTAATGAGAATCTACGTATTGAATCTGAAAGACAATAAATACTCAAACAGATTCTCTGTAAATGAAATGGAAATAACAATAATAAGCTTTGAAGGATTTCAGTTTCAATTAAAATCAATGTCTAAAACAAAGGGATGAACCCATCTATTTATAGACTTACAAATACATGAACCTTGCCAAAAAACAAGTCTGTAACAAGTTGCAAAAAGTTGCATTCTTGGAACTTGCACAAAAAGATAAAGTAATAATAAACAAATAAACTACTGAAACATAAGGCGGTGGAATGATTCTGGTACAAGTGCTAATGAATGACAAACTACTGATGAGTAGTTTGTCTTCAGTAGTTCTTTAGTGAACTTTTCTGGTTAGACTTCAGAACTTCTGATCTTTCTTCTTCAGTAATTGTTGAATCCTTCTTCCGTACTTTAGTATTCTTTCTTCAGTAGTTCTATACTTAGAATAATTTGCAGAAGTATGAATTAGACTAAGGTTTGCGAAAGTGGTTTCCTCAATCCTTTTTGTCCTAACAATCTCCCCTTGGATTGATGAAGCCAAAACCTTTTCTAATTCCATATTGTTGTTGTCTTAGGTTCCAAATGTTGAATTGTTAGCAAGTCCTGATTTGATAGATTCTTCAGTTCATTCATGGATTTGTAGGCCTTGCTTGTAAGATCTCTTCTTGTCACCAATACTGAGTTGGAATCAGTAAAGGACCATCTGATGATCAGTACTTTAGATTTGTCAAATCTGAAGTATAGGGAACCATGCCGGATCCCTAGGATGTTCCTGAGTGTTGGATGGTTTCTATTTCTGTGACTCTCAGGTGGGATTCACTTCTGTCTTCTTTTTGCACCACATCAGGTAATTTGAAAGTAGGTAAATGATGTTCAGTAACTACCTTTGTGTGAAGTTTGTCAGTGATAGTCTTCTGAATTTGGTAAGCAAATGTTGAAGGATCCCTAAATTGAGTTATCAGAGGTTTTTCTTCAATATCAAAGTCTCCTTGCACAACTGTGTTGCCTTCTAGCAACACCATCTTGAAATCAGTCTTTGTATTGTCCTCTGGCTTTCTCTTGGTAGCTGGTCTTTGTTTGACACTAGAAGTTCTAACTACTGAAGTTGATACTTCAGAAGTTTTGAACTTCTCTGGATTTGCAGCCTTGTATTTCTTGTATGTGTCCAGTAGTTTGTCTTCTTTCCATTTTGACACTGAGGCTTTTGAACCATAGCCATTAGCTACCAGTTCTTCAATGATCTCAGCTCTCTTGGCTTTTCTATCTTACTCTGTTGCAGTTTTGTCAACAACAAGTTGAGCTCTTCTTGTTAGCTCATCCATTGAGAGCCTTTTGAGTGAATAGGCTTTTGTTTTGCTGTTCTTTGTTATAAAAGTCACCAGTTGTTGTCTTTTGTCTTCTTCAGCAACTTTCTCTGTTTCAGCTTGCCTATTCAACTCTGCTTCATAAGCTTGAAGCTTTTCATTTAAGCTTAGGTCTTCCCTTGCTTCCAAGTTGTTCCAGATCTCTTCTTCCTTAGCCTTTCTTTGGGCTGCAATTAAACTCTTCTCTAGTAGTTCTTTGGACATTGAAATTGGAGAAGGGTTCAGCACAGTCATTGTTGTTGTTGTTGTTGTTGTAGGCCTTGGAATAGGAGTTGGTTGTTGTTGTTCAGTTGGTTTGGAAGGCTCTTCAGCTGTTTGTATGTTGGAAGTGTTAATTGTTGAAGTGTTGATAGAAGTGTCAGCTACTGAAGGATTGTCTTCAGTACGTTCAGAGTCTTCAGCAGTTTCTTCATTATGGCCTTGGGAAGTTTCAGCTTCAACTTCAGTTCCAGAAATAAGCCATTGTTGATCTTCTTTTTGTTTTTGGGCTTTTTCTAGCAGTTTTTGTTGTTTTAGAGCCACTCTTGCCTTTATCCTAGCTTCCAGTGACTCCTTAAGTTCCTTAATCTTCTCCCCCTTTTTGGTTTCATCCACTTCTGGAAGCCTGCTAGGTTAAGAAGTTCTACCAGTGAGTTTAGCAAGCTGTCTTGAGTTGTTGTCAATCTTGTTGGACAACTCACCAAGTTTTTTGTTAATCACCTCAAATTGAGTTTTGGTTGACAACTCCAAAGCAGTTGTGAAAGATTTTAGGTGATTGGTAATGAAGGTGTTCATTAATAGGTATAGGGGACCATCTGGGCTTCATAGTTGGTTCAGATCTATGCTTGATGACCCAGGGAATTGGGTAGGCATTTTTAGTGAGAGGTGTGTTTTTGGGTGATCTTCATGTTGTACAAAAGATGCTACTTTAGGGGAATCAGGGATCAAGTGGGCTTTAACATGATCTGGTGTGACCAGCACTTTGAGCTTAGAGACACCCGGTGCAGGACCTTCACTAGCAGCCGTCAATTCATGTTTAGTGGTATAACACCCCAACCGATGGCGGAATCATCGAGGTGTCACGTAGTGACGATTGTTCAAAAGCACATGGTACTTACATGGATGAAATGGAAAATAAATTACAAAAGTCTGAACAAAACATGAAATTTGAAATAAATTATTAAAAGCAAGCACTAAGTAAGTTTTGTCAACATATGAAATGTTGGTGAGCATTCCTAGTTTTAATACATATAGTAAGTTGGAAAATGTTATACAATTCAAGTGCAAAGCTACAGTGCATTTATGTAAACTATGTATCATACAAATGAGCGAAATCAATCATGTGACTGTATAATTGTACTAGAATGAATGGCGGTGTACTTATCTAATAAATGGATAATAACTTAACAATGACCATGGATTCTCCGAGAAAAAGGGGGAGAATCACCTAGGTGGGTTGTCAATCCAATAGCGCTATACAATGTTAAGGTCGTCTTGTATATGGTTAATGATTTTACTAAGTACAAATGTATTCTACATGTAATGTCTAAGCATAAAGCATGTATGTAAGCAAATGCACAATGTACTAGAATTGTATTGTAAAACTGTGAACTTGTATGTGTATTGTGTATACGTGTACATGTAACACCCCAAAAGTGAATAAAGACAAAAAGGGGATAGGAAATACTCACTTTCGCCAAATGATTAGATGGCTAAGCGAGCGTGAAAATGCGAGAAATCCAAAGATTCAACAACGAAACTAGTCCAATTTAGAAGAAAAGAAACCGAAGAAGAAAAATATCCAGCTTCCAATTCGCCAATTACGAGAGCTTATAATCAAAGCTTCAGATGTAGAAGTAATATATACTATAGAAGAAAGGTATGAGGGAGAGTTTAATCGAATTGAAACAATCGATTTAGAGGTGCAAAGTGTAATGGGTCATAGGTGGGTTTTTATACTAGTTTTGGATTCAATTAGGCTTTAAAATTGGTCAACATAATAAAGTAAGGTTTTAAGATGAATTGACTATTTGACTAGGACTTTGACTAGGATTTTGACTGAGATTTTGACTAGGACTTTGACTGAAACTGTCTTATCGGACCGCGAGGGCTAAAAAAAATAATTTTTCTAATTAAATCAATTTTAAGTTATAGACTTGTTTCCTTCGGTTTCTAAGTTGTTTTACGGCCGAAAATTAAGGGCTTTGAGTATCAAGGTCTGAAACATATGTGCTCGGGTGTAGATGTGAGTATAAAATGTGCATACTTTTACTTATAAAAATTATAAGTTTTATTAAATTGTGAATTTGGTCCTATTAAAATACGAGGGTTAAAAATGAAAATTTTGAAATAGTTGAGGATCCAATTATGCATATTTATGAAAAGTGAAGGGTGCAGGTTGTCACAGTCTCCCATACTTTAGAAAATTTCGTCCCGAAATTACTTTCAAGTGAAGGTTTCCATGAAACAAAAGACATTTGTAAAAAGGCAAGTAGATTTTAAGAAATGCATCAGCCATGATTTGACAAAGTTTGAAGTAGTTGTTTAATACCCAAAATAAGAGATTGAAAATCCTTAAAGTTTGACCCAAGGTTAGAGAATTAAAAGTTTATAATGAGCAAGGTTCGGGAAAAGTATGTAACTGTTGAGGGCAGGGCAATGTTATAGTAGCTTCCCTTACTTTAGAGAAGTTTCTGACCAAACATTATTAACGACATGCAACATGAATTCGACTAACAGAGAGTGTAAGAGTATACAAAGTTTGTGTTTTCTGTTTGGATGGTCCGGAGAAAGACTTTAGGAAGTCGAATTGAACCTCGTGTAAGAACATTCTTATTGAAAATGCTAGCTATTAGTCAACGATCTAATAAAGAGATAGTAATGGGTAGGTTCTTGGTCAGACTCCTAGTCCGCTCCCGTAGTAACGCCCGTGCTTATATATAGGGTGTACCGCAACTAACCCACCACACTACTGATACTTTGGACTCGTACTGATTGTCTACCAATAGCCTAAGTAGAATCACACACCACCCCCATGTACCTGTAAATCCATGATTGCGTTCTGGACTGTAATCATCGATTTACCTTACACTAGGGTGTTATGCTTTTCCATAACACTAACATAAGTAATACAAGACACAATGCGTGCAACCAAAATGTGTTAAGTAGTAGATACTGCGCAAGTATAAGATGCGGTTAGAGGTTCTTTCCCTTTCAGGTTCACCCTTTAACCGTAATGAGATTAATGTGTAAGTATAGGACATGATTAGGGGTTCTTCACCTTTCGGGTTCACCCTTAACCGGTAAATTTCTGTTCACATCATTGGGCTCTAAACAACCATATTGATAAACTCTGAGGATTACACCGTTCCCCTCGGGTTAGAGGAATATTCTGAACCGAGTCGTACATGGGAACTGGCTTAGATCTCATACGAGCTATCAATTAGTATGTTCGTTGTCCATGATGATTAACAAAATAATGTAAAGTATAACAGGGTTTTGCTCACAACAAAAAAAATATGCATACCAAATATGCGTTCCTGTAAGTATATAAGTATAACATAAAATTTCGATTGAAAGAGTAGCATAACGTAAATCGAGTAAATCACACAATTTGCACAAAATGAAAGTAAACGAGTTAAATTAATGCTCAAAACTAGTGTTGTAAGAATAACTACTAATAATTAGTGCGGGAATAGTTGCGAATAACGCGTGAAAATAACTACCAACAAAAGAATAATACAAAAATAATAAGATAATGTACGAACGTAACTATAAATAGAATGGTGTAAAAAAATAATGAAATTTACTGTATATGAAAGTGCGCAGAACAGACCTATAGTCTACTGGTATGAGGATAACTTTTTAGAAACCGAAAAATGTTTTAAGTTCAAAACAGGTTCACTTGAAAAGATTTCCTAGGTACACATTTTCATGTGTTTACGAGGAGTCGAGTTTGAAAAGTGTTATAAGGTATATTATTAGTTGCAAATTCCTCCCGAAAACATATATAGGATACGTTATATGAAAACATGCAGATTTACATTTGATTTGTAAAATATGCAATGCAAGTTTATAAAATGCAAGATGAAACCATTTCATGAAGTGTGTGTAAATCTAATGCATTTCGAAAGACCAAGATTTAAAATGATGTGAAGGTTGTGAAGGATCCCAGATGCCTTGAAGAATTTTGGAAAATAAAATTTTCTGTATTTAAACATTTCTTTAACTTGTGGGTTGAAAAGTCAGAAATTTTTAATTGTTATGAAATGTTGAGAAAATCGAAGTGTTACCCGTTAAGACTGGGTAAACTTGAAACCTTTTAAATTTTCAAACTTTTATGAAATTTATACATTGAAAGATCATTTATTTGCAGGATCGTAAAGGAATCTCTTTGGGCTCATAGCGGGCTATTTGTTTCAAGGCACAAGGTGTATGAAAAGTTTGTTCAAATTTGGCGAATAGGCTTTGTGAAAAGACTTATATAATAAGTTGTCAAATTAATCGTTTTAGAGAGTAGTGTACTAGTGCGTATCATGTAGGTAGGCATTTATGTATGAGTTTAGTCTGACTAACAAGTTCTAACTAATGGTAGTTGGCTATGGCTTAGGAGACTGGGTGCAGCAATATTAGTATTAGGTATATGAGGATATAATGTGAATTCGATCAAGTAAGTTTGTAAACCTGAAGATATAAAACAGGTTGAAATAATATGTTTGGAAAAACCATGTTCATTTTTAACTGTATGATGACGCAACATTTCTAAAATCAGGATGTGATCAAAGTTAAACATAGAGTTTAAAACTTAAGTCGTGGGTAAAAACGTTTTAACGCAAAACGAGTAATACCTTATAGTGTAAAAATCATGAGCATAAGTGAAATAGTGTAAGCTTTAATGCGATAATATATCGAACAAAAGTTTTAGTAATGATGATAAGGGATTTAAAAGCGAATGATCAATGAATAATGGCACATGAAACATCAAGTGATTAAATGGAATCTTCAAATGATAAACAAACATAAATATCAATGATATAAAACATTGGAATTGTTTCCATAGGAAACTTTGACCAACTCAAGTATTTGAAATTTCCTAGTGACTCGTGGGGGCGTACTTTAACCTATAAATGAATGCTCATCCCAAGAGTTCCTAGGTAGGTATACGGGTCCCTCGTCTGATTGGGATTTATACGAAATACCAGGCCTAGACAGAAAACTCAGGATACAAGCGCTCACCCTTCCAGATTGCAATTGCCCCATCACTAGTGAATTCCAAAACTTTAGCGAGACAGAAAACCCTGATATTTGGATTTCACTCCTAACTCAAAGATGTATTTCAAAATTGAAAACGATTGTGGAATGAAATCAATCACTAAGTTAAGGATATCACTCCCAGCTTAGTGGTTAAGCTCCTTTTTGAAAGAAATACTCTTTGAGGTGTGGATGTCACTCCTATCTCAAAGATATATTCCTAAGATAAATAACATATAGAGGAGTGAAACTAATCACCAAGGTATGGATGTCACTCCTAACTTAGTGATATCATTTCGTTTGTGAAATACGAGTATCGTCTTCTCTAAACAAAACACCTAAAGAATAACGAGAAAGAATCATAGCAAAAATATCTTGAAAGAAAATAATAGGATAAAGAGATATAAACACGAGAGGAATCGTGAATGTAAGCTTAGTTATAGACTAGGCTAAAAGGCATTCTAATAACCTAATTCCCTATAACCATGGCTTTGATACCAATCTGTAACACCCCAACCGATGGCGGAATCATCGAGGTGTCACGTAGTGACGATTGTTCAAAAGCACATGGTACTAAAATGTAAATATATTATTGAATAATTTAAATTGTCTTACATGGATGAAATGGGAAAAAAATACAAAACTCTGAACAAAACATGAAATTTGAAATAAATTATTAAAAAGCAAGCACTAAAATCCAATGCTATGGAACTAAGATCAAACTGCACCTGAAACATGTACAAAATAAGTTTTGCCAACATATGAAATGTTGGTGAGCATTCCTAGTTTTAATACATATAGTAAGTTGGAAAATGTTATACAACTCAAGTGCAAAGATACAGTGCATTTATGTAAACTATGTATCATACAAATGAGCGAAATCAATCCTGTGACTGTATAAATGTACTAGAATGAACGACGATGTACTTATCCAATAAATGGATAATAACTTAACAATGACCATGGATTCTCCGATGAAAAACGGGGAGAATCGCCTAGGTGGGTTGTCAATCCAATAACGCTATCCAATGTTAAGGTCGGCTTGTACATGGTTAATGATTTCATAAGTACAAATGTATTCTACATGTAATGTCTAAGCATAAAGCACGTATGTATGCAAATGCACAATGTACTAGAATTGTATTGTAAAAATGTGAACTTGTATGTACATGTAACACCCCAAAAGTGAATAAAGACAAAAAGGGGATAGGAAATACTCACTTTCGCCAAATGACTAGATGACTAAGCGAGCGTGAAAATGCGAGAAATCCAAAGATTCAACAACGAAACTAGTCCAATTTAGAAGAAAAGAAACCGAATAAGAAAAATATCCAGCTTCCAATTCTCCAATTACGAGAGTTTATAATCAAAGCTTCAAATGTAGAAGTAATATATACTATAGAAGAATGGTATGAGGGAGAGTTTAATCGAATTGAAACAATCGATTTAGAGGTGCAAAGTGTAATGGGTCATAGGTGGGTTTTTATACTAGTTTTGGATTCAATTAGGCTTTAAAATTGGTCAACACAATAAAGTAAGGTTTTAAGATGAATTGACTATTTGACTATGACTTTGACTAGGATTTTGACTGAGACTTTGACTAGGACTTTGACTGACACTGTCTTAGCGGACCGCGAGGGCCAAAAAAAATAATTTTTCTAATTTAATCAATCTTAAGTTATAGACTTGTTTCCTTCAGTTTCTATGTTGTTATACGACCAAAAATTAAGGGCTTTGAGTATCAAGGTCTGAAACAACGTGCTCGGGTGTAGATGTGAGTATAGAACGTGCATACTTTTACTTATAAAAATTATAAGTTTTATTAAATTGTGAATTTTGGTCCTATGCATATTTAAAATGAAAATTTTGAAATAGTTAAGAAACCAATTATGCATGTTTGCTTCTTTGATTGTCAGGACACTAGACAGTTTCCCAACCAGATGTTGATTTTCTTGACATTTTGCACCCTGCATAGTCACTATCTGAAAAAGTTGATAACTTGGTAATGCTAGAAGCAGGATTCCCAATTCCAAGTGTAGGAGTTCCTTTCAGATATATATGAAGATTCTTTTGACTGCAATTAGGTGTGATTCCCTAGGAGCTGATTGATATCTAGCACAGACACATGTTGAAAACATAATATCTGTTGAAAACATAATACATGGTTTAATCAACCTATTTTCCTTGATCATCTGGTTCAACTTATGTGGTAGGTGTCATGGGAGTGGAACATGATTTACAGTCTTGTAAAGAAAATTTGTTCAATAATTCTTTAACATATTTAGATTGATGTATAAAAGTTCCATTTGTTTGTTGTTTAATCTGCAGTACTAAAAAGTACTGCAGTTCTCCCATTGTACTCATCTCATATTTTGATTGCTTGAGTTTCTTAAATTCATCACACAATTTTGTGTTTGTTGAACCAAATATGATATCATCAACATAAATTTGAACAAGTAAGACATGATTTCCAACATTTTTAATGAAGAGAGTTTTATCAATGGAGCCTCTAGTAAAGTTATTTTTGAGCAAAAAGATGGAAAGTGTTTCATACCAGGCTCTTGGAGCCTGTTTTAGCCCATAAAGAGCTTTGTCAAGCTTGTACACCCACTCAGGATGAGAAAGATCCTCAAACCCAGGTGGCTAACAAACATACACTTCCTCTTTGATCTTTCCATACAAAAATGCACTCTTAACATCCATTTGAAAAACTTTTATTTTGTTGGAAATGGCATAGGCCAGAAATAACCTGATGGCTTCAAGCCTTGCAACTGAAGCAAAGGTTTCATCATAATCAATTCCTTCTTCTTAAGAGTAACCTTGTACCACCAGTCTTGCCTTGTTCTTAATGATCATACCAGCCTCATCTTGTTTGTTCCTGAAAACCCATCTTGTGCCAATTGGTAGCTTGTTTGGTGGTAAGGGACAGATTTCCCAAACCTGTTGCTTCTTGAATTGAAGCAACTCATATTGCATAGCTTCCACCCAATTGTTGCCTTTGAGGGATTCTTGGTACTTATTAGGTTCCAACTGAGAAATGAATGCTGAGAAGAAGCAAAAGTTGGAAAGTTGGTTTCTTGTGAGAACACCTGATGCAATATCACCCATGATTTGTTCCAATGGATGATCTTTGTGTTCAATCAGTTGTTGTAAACCACTAACAGGTGTAGGTGGCTCTTGTACTTCATCAAACAAACCACTGAGGTTTATATTGTCTGGTTCAGCTGTTTGAACATCTTCAGTAGTTGTAGGAGCTGAAGTAGATGTTTGAGTTTGTACATCAGCAGTTGTTGAATCAGAAGTTTGTGAAACTTCTGAAGGTTTGAAAGTTGACTTAATGACTGTTTTAGGAGTCCATGGTGCTGGATCCTCATCATCAAACCTCTGATCACCATAATAAGTAGGTTTAGATGAAGTGACAGTCTTTTTAGGTCCGAAATAGAAGCTGTCAAGGTCAAAGAGTTCAGCAGGATATGCTGGAATAAGAGTGTGCTTTGATTCATTGAACTTGACATTCAATATTTCTTCTACTATCTTGGTTCTTGAGTTAAAAACCTTGTAGGCTTTTCTAGTGGAAGAATAATCAAGAAAATAACCTGAATCAACTTTAGTAGCAAACTTTGAAATAGAGTCTTTAATGTTTGGAATGAAACATTGACATCTAAAAGCCCTGAAAAAGGAGATAAGGGACTTTATGCCATGAAGAACTTCATAGGCAGTCTTGGAGTGTCTCTTGTTGACAAGAACTCTATTTTGAACATAACATGCAGTGCTAACTGCTTCAGCCCAGAAATACAATGGTAGGCCTAAATCAGCTAACATTGTTCTTGCTTCTTCAATTAATGTTCTGTTCTTCCTTTCTACCACACCATTTTGTTCAGGAGTTCTAGGAACACTGAATTGTCTAATAATCCCTTTAGACAAACAGAATTCATCCAGAGTTTGGTCCCTGAACTCTGTCCCATTATCACTTCTAATGCTTTGACAGATAGAGAATATTGTTTCTCTACTTGTAGAATGAAGAACTTGATGATTTCAGCTGGCTCATCCTTGGAGAATAAGAAGAATACCCATGTGAATCTTGAATAGTCATCAATGATGACCAAGCAGTACTTCTTCTTAACAAGGCTCATGATTTTTACTAGTCCAAAGAAGTCCATATGGAGTAGTTGAAGACATGCAATTGTTTTTTATTCTTCAATAGACATATAAGAGGACTTATGCTGCTTTCCCTTTAAACAGGATACACAATGTTCTTGACACTGGTATACTTTCAGGGGTAGACCTCTGACCAAGCCCATTTTTGTGACTTTATTTATGGTTTTAAAGTTCACATGGCCAAGTCTCCTATGCCAGAGATCATTTTCTGAAGTTGATGCCTTTGAGGAGAAACAAGCAGTGTTGTTCAGTACTTTGTCCTTTTCAATGTCCACTGAATAGACATTGCCACATCTTTTGGCTATCAACAAAGTATGATCTTCAATGATCTTCTCTATCAACTTCTGGCCTTCTGGTGATATGATCTTGCATGCTGTCTTTGTGAAAAAGGAAGAATATCCTTTATCACACATTTGTGACACACTCAGCAAGTTGTACTCAAGGTTTTCAACCAGATTGGCCTTGTCAAACTGTATTTTGCCAGAAGAGACATTGCCATGTCCTAGAACATATCCCTTGGCCTTGTTCCCAAAGGATACAGATCATTCACTTTGACAGATAAAGTTGTTTATTAGGTATCTGCATCGTGTCATGTGCATTGAGCCTCCACTGTCAACATACCAAATGCTATTTAGGCCTTTGGAGACCATCTGCACAAAGTATCAAATTAGTTAGATTTAGGAACCCAAGCCAGTTTGGCTTTGGGTTTACTCTTGAGAACATTAACAGTTTGTTCTTGACCAGGTTAAGGAATCCATGTCTTTTTGGCAATGGATTTTTCATTAAGAGCAACGGTGGTATCCTTTTGACGACCACCGTCAATCTTGATCATCAGTAGTTGTACCATATACATGAGATCATTATTCTCAGTAGTTTGTGAAACTGCTGATGATGTAGGTCTAACTACTGAAAGAGAATTTTGAGAAAAAGATTTTTGTTGAGATTTCATCTTTTTCTGAGAAAAGGTGTTTACTGGTTTTTGTTTCTTGGGAGAAAAAGTTTCTTCAAAATCATTTTTGATTTGTTTTCCCACAACCAGTTGTGAAATTTTCTTGTTGTACTGAATTCCTTTTCTATATCTACAAAATTATGTGTTGTGGTTAAACAAACCATAGATTTCACATTCTTTTGCCTTTTCTTTTTCATTTGAAGGCAAATTTCTGACTGTTTTGATTTGTTTTAGGTCATCAGTAGTTTTCAGGTTCTCAACTCCAGATGTAGATGAAACTACTGATGACTTAAAGTCAAATTTTTTCAGTACTTCTGAAGAACTTTCTTTGTGAGTTTTTAGAAAGTTTTCATGAAAAGATGTGCATTCTTTCTCTTCAGAAGTTTCATCTGAAACATTTTTTCTCCCACCTTCAGTAGTTTTGGGGGGAAAATCTGTTGGTGTTTCAGTGTGATTGTACCCTATGCCAAACCTAACATTTGAAGCACTTTGTTTGTTAAGCAGCAGTTGGTACCCTTAACAAGATTCTACCCATTTTTCACAAACAACCTTGGTGTCAGCAAGATCTTTTCTGACATTTCCTAGGTCTTCTATCATGATTTTAAGTTTTGCTTGGGTTTCAATAGCATTGTTAGTCAATTTAGAATTTTCTTTTGCCTTTGCAGCAAGTTTTCTTTCTAAATCACATTTCATCTGAGTAAATTTTCTCTCAGAGTCATTTGCTTTGCCTTGTAAATGCACATTGGTCTCTCTTATGAGAGCAAAATATTCTTTACATGAAGTTGAACAAAGTTTTGTTAATGATTCTTTTGATACCTGAGACAGGGCAGATTTTGAGGTGCAGCCCTCAAATGCCATTAAGGCGAAATTCTTTCTGCCATTGTCAGGTTCTCCCCAGTTGATGTCAAACATTATGTTGTTTGCATAAGGATTGCACTCAGTAGTGTCAAAAGGAAGACTGCTCCAGTCAACATACCCTGAAGTGAACAAACTTTTTTGTGAGGGTTGCTGAGTCTGTGGAGGTTGTTGAGCAGCTGGAATGGAAGGGATTGATTGTTGGCTCTGCATCTGTACATATTGTACTTGTGGCACATATTGGATTTGTGGAGCTTGTGCCTGTACAAAATGTGCACTTCCTTGTGTTCCATTATTCATATGACAACTAGGGTTAAACTGATATCCAGACTGAGATTGGTTGTAGCTAGAGCTTCTACACTCTCTAGCAAAGTGTCCCAACTTCTGACACTTGTGACATCTAAGTTTAGACTTGTCAAAACGAATC
Source organism: Ambrosia trifida (assembly GCA_028751855.1). Lineage (NCBI taxonomy): Eukaryota > Viridiplantae > Streptophyta > Magnoliopsida > Asterales > Asteraceae > Ambrosia > Ambrosia trifida. The sequence continues at coordinate 76,842,165 of CM054131.1, read as the reverse complement.
TTTTGTAGAACTGTTTAGTCCTTGAAATTTCCTTCCTGACCCTTTATAAAATTTGTTTGTTTTAATACTTAGCATGGCCAGTTGGTGTAAGATGTCCATTTATTCTAAGTCATCATTGCTGAAATTTTTTAAATCATCCATGATAAAACACATGTTATCAGCTGTTTGACTATATTCATCATTGTCATAACCTGGGAATGACCTTTCTGATGAGATCCCAGCAGTTATGTCAATATGGTCAAAAGATCCAAAACTATTTGAACAAGTAGGTGAATCTTGTCCTAATAGTGTTGTACTACCTGGTAGATAGTCATCAACAGTTTTACCAGAACTTTGCAGTTTCTTCTTTTGATCGATTTCTCTTTCAAAAGTTAGCAATCTCCCATGTAATTTTGTAAGAGTGAGGGAGCTAAAGTCTGGTGAGGATCTGAGGACTATAGAATATGTTTCCTATTTTTCAGGTAAAGACCTTAAAAATCTATGAAGCATAGATACAATAGTGTAGGTCTGACCATTTAGTTTTAGCTCAAATATTAGTGAGGAGAATCTTTCAAATTGTTGAGTTAAAGTTTCCCCATTTATGTGAGCAAAACTTTCATATTGTTGAGCCAGGATTTCTCTAGTGTTGGCAATCACTTCTTCAATTCCTCCAAACTGTTCTTTTAGGCAGTCCGAAAGCTCTTTGGCACTATCACAATGTAATAGTCCAGAGTAGATTTCATTTGGGAGTGCCATTGCCAACATAGAGAAATCTTTAGCATCAAGCTCAAGTTTTAGGAAATCATCATCTGTATAGTCCTTTGGGTCTTTTGGTATTTCTACTTTAGTTTCAAGATTAATATTAACTGGTTTGTGAGGACCATATATCACAGATTTCCAGCAACCGGTGTTCGTCTGAGATAATGTATGTGCCATTCTCCTTTGCTAGATATTGTATTCATTTCTAACTAGCATAGCAGGTTTATTGGCAGAACCAGTAATATGTGGATCCGTTTTAAAGAGTATTGATTTGTCAAATATCTCTTAAAGTGATGGATGTTGATAAAAGTGAACTTTTAATCATTTATTGAATATCAATAAGAGCCTGTGTCTGATTCCCAATGTGTTAGATTGATACGTGATCAGATAAACCAGTGCTCTAATACCAATTTTTGGATCGGTAATGCTCTTGATGTTTTGCTTGCTAGTGAACACTTATGTGTTTAGCAAGTTCAATCAGATTTGCACAGCGGAATAAGTAAGTAAAGTTACACTATCAATAGGAGTTATTACTCCCCCTTGATGTTTGAAAACTAAAGACAAGTTTAATGAGAATCTAAGTATTGAATGTGAATGACAATACATACTCAAATAGATTCTCAGTTAATGAAATGGAAATAACAATAATAAGCTTTGAAGGATTTCAGTTTCAATTAAAATCACTGTCTAAAATAGAGGGATGAACCCATCTATTTATAGACTACCAATACATGCAGCTGATCTTGGAACTCTTGAGAAATGAACCATTGTATGCGAAGTTCTCTAAATGTGACTTCTGGATTCGAGAAATCCAATTTCTAGGACACGTGGTTAACGAGGCAGGAACACATGTCGATCCCGCCAAGATTGATGCTATTAAAACGTGGGAGGCTTCTAAGACTCCTACAGAGGTGCGCCAGTTTCTTGGTTTTGCGGGATAATATCGTAGATTCATTGAGGAATTCTCTAAGATCGCTCAACCCCTCACTGCTTTGACACAAAAGGGTATTACTTACAAGTGGGGAGATGCCCAAGAATATGCTTCTCAATTATTGAAGACGAAGCTTTGCAGTGCACCTATACTATCACTACCTAAAGGTACAGAGGACTTTGTGGTGTACTGTGATGCGTCTATCCAAGGGTTAGGGTGTGTGCTGATGCAGCATAATAAGGTGATCGTGTATGCTTCACGTCAATTAAAGGTTCATGAGAAGAATTACACCACCCATGACTTGGAACTAGGAGTAGTGATTTTTGCTCTAAAGATCCGGAGGCATTATCTCTATGGGACGAAGTGTACAATCTTCACTGATCACAAAAGCCTCCAACAAATTATGAAAAGCTAAGACCATGTATGTGACACCCTGCATTTTCAGGTTAACTCTTTTATTGAACTCTAGTTAACTTCCATGATCATACGTGGTTAAACACTTAGCTAGGGTTAGTTAAACAGGTCCTTCAGGATGTTATGTAACAATAACATATGTTAGGTGACATTAACGTACGTTATGATTAGGAAAATCCTTGTCTTGACACACACGCGAATCCTGTATCCCGAACGTTGGTGATTTATTAGGCATGCATGATTATATCGACAAGTGAGTATTGGTGAATGTGACTCATGTATGTAAATTGCATGTTTATGTGAACTACTGTGCATTAGTTAACTTGTGCATAATCTCTGCAGGATATATATATATATATATATATATATATATATGTATGTATTTATGTTAGACATAATAATGAATTGATAAAATAGTAGTTTTATAAAATTGTTATGATTAATATTGACGGGACTAGTCTTGGAGTTAGATATTATTAACGGGCTCCCTTATTAGATAAAAATCCCTAGAATCCAAAACTTTGGCCCATAACTAAACCCTAGGTGCATTATTATTTATAAAAAAATAAAAATAAAACACAAACCCTAGAGATTGTTTGCGCCGTGAACTAGTGCCCACACAACCATCATCTTCATTTTCAATTTTTCATCTAATTCCATCACTAATTAAAGTTATTTCGGGTTCAATCTTGAGGTTCTAAGGATTCTAGAAATTGCAAGGTATACATTTTATGTGTTTTATGATAAATAATAATACTAGAAAAGTTTAAAAACCCTAAAAACTATCTATATAGAAATCACAAATCATGAGTAATAAGATGTTTTTGATGTTTGTTATGAGTGTTGATGAATATTGATGATAGTAGTCATATCTAGGGTATGTGATAAGTAAATACATGGATATAAACATTATAATATGGATTTGATGGTGTTAACATGAGATTATTACATGATTATAGATATTCGAGAATGATTAGGGTTCATGAGTATCATGTTATGAAAGTGCTGATTTCTGACAGATTCGTTAGGGTGTTTTGTACGGTCTATATCGTGATGTTAAGGTGATTATTTGGATGATTTTTTTGCATGATTGTATTGTACATGGTCTTAGGTTTTCAGAATGGGGAAAACAATCAGATTTGGACATCCTTTGAGTGGTTTTTGGAATTTTGTTTGATTAAAGGTCATATCAGATTTTCGGAATTATAAATTGGGTCAACTTTAAACGGTCATAACTCGAGTTTTACAAAGAGTTATGTTATGAAATTTGGACAGTAGGTCAACATTAGAATACTTTGGCTTTTCCAAGTGGATTCACCTCGTTTGGATGAATACACGATTTTTGGGAATTTTTCTACTAAACTGACCTGCTATGGAAATTTTCTGGACATAGCTGTGTTGTATGAATTTTAGTAATTTTTGTGTTTGGTTTTGAGACAAAAAAAAATATGGGTTATCAAGTGAATCCAAATTAATATTCAGTAAAAATTTGGGAGTTTAATTCATTCATTAAGTATTTTAAATAATTCGTTTTTCACACCGCACAATTTGCCCTTAAAACGCAGATTGTGTAAGGAGTGTTTACACAATATAGATGACATGATAGGTTGCTTGTGTATTTGACATGAACTTGTATGGGTACATGTGTGCATGATGTTTTCACAATATAGATGACATGATAGGTTGCTTGTGTGCAATGTGTGATGGAAACTTGTTGTATTAAAAGATTTAACATATTGCATCATATACTAATCACCAACGAATGACGGGTTTTGCATGGTTTAATTGTGTCAAGTACAATTTCATGGAATGTCACCTAGGTCATTGTAGATTACATGAGTTAGGATAATCACATGTGTAATCACACTCAAACACTTACAACTTTGTGTAGATAGGTTATCGGTAGGCGAGTAGTCTTCCACATTTGCTATCCTTGCGGTTTATTTTTAGCACGCTACCTAAGGTGAGTTTCACTACTTTTTCTTGAAAGTAGGTGTCTCAGGTTTGAGACAACTTTGGTAAACATTTTCTAGTCCGGTTTAGGACTACTACTACATCTCGGGTTTGAGATGCTTTGACTCCTCGTGTGGGTCGGGTTTTACGATTCCTTGTGTGGATCACGCTTTTTATCAGTTTACAACTTTTACTGTCCTTTGTGAACTAAACACACTCTATCACTTAAAGTCTTTACATATTATTGTGTTAATCGCTGGAGGCGAACGGGGTATTAGTTGATAGCGCTATTAGGTTGTGCAGCAACCTCATGCCTGAGGTGCTTGGGTCACGGGCATGAACTTCTGACCACTTTTTCTTACTAGTGTTGATAGACACTAGTGCTAAGGCATTGTAACATCTGTATGTTTCCCAATAACCCTTGTTTAGTTACATTGAGCGGGTTAGCTACCCCTGACAAACGTAAAACTGATGTTTCTTTTTCTTTATACACTTGATGAAATTACAACTGGTACTCGTACTGTGAACTCACCAGCTTTATGTTGACACACTTAGTATGCTTTCGCAGGTCGCTAGAAAGGAGCACGTCTAGGTTCATGCATGGTGTCACACACGGGATTATGAATTTTATAAACTTTTGGCGTATTTACTTTCATTTTGGTTTGGGCGCATTGTGTTTGCGCATCATTACTTAAACGTATGGTTAACAAACTTTTAAAAGCGATTTTTTATTAGAAACGAACTAAATGGTTTGGGCATTTAGAGTCGTTCGTATAACTTATGGCTATGGCATCCTGGTGTGTCACGCGCCTCGCGGTAAAACCCCGCAGTTGAAATTTGAGGGTGTGACAATGTATAATACAAACATGCAAAGAACGGGTTGAACGATTCGAGCAGGTTCCGTAGTTGGTTAATGAAGTGTCCCTTGCTATTAAAAACAAAAGCATTGAAACTACATGTCATAATAATAAGTTGATAACCAAGAGGTGAAGAACGACTATTTTTATGAACTTCTCTTGCATAAGCACACCTAGACCCCTACTCATAACTACGGAGTTAGTAAAGGTAGACTTTTCATTCTGAACATTTAGGTTCCCATACCAAAATACGGTTAATCTGGTTGGGGCTTTTCATGTGAAGCTTTCTCCTTGAGCACTTTGATAGCTTCACCTGGTCGGGGCACTCTAATCAAAGGAGCGCCTTTTCTACCAAAAAGAAAAAAGTACAAGCCAAACATTGTTATAGACAAACACTAATGAAATTTAGGAAGCACCATAAGATGAAAACAACTACAAAACAATCACAGTTCAGTTGTATCAAAGTATCAAACACTCTTACTGCTCAAAAGTGTTTCAGAGTATTACAATTGTTATTTCTTCATTCATAATGATGCTTTTATAAAAAAAATAATGAATGATGCATTATACCTTCAATCTTAGTAAGAGTGGATCTAATTAAGGCGGATAACAAATCATTGAATCAACTTCTTAAACAGGGGGTTTACATGATTTCAGTTTAGTTGAAAACCTGATAGAAACTAAAACTAAAACAAGAAAAAATGAGGTAAATATAAAAGAAAACTAACCCCAAATCAAAACTGAAACATGGAAAATGAGGAAAATATAATAACCCCAAAATCGTAGCCACTGTTGCTACAACAAATAATAGCCTAACGTTAGTTCTGAGTCACAGGAAGGGTTAAAGGGTTCAAGGGTTTTGATCTGCGAAATGCAGGCCGTGGTGTCCTCCTACGTTGCAAGACGTAGAAGGAGGTTCAAGGTAATATTGCTTTGTAGTGTTGGAATTCTGGTCTGAGAATTACTCAATACCAGAATTGTTGAGATTGAGTGATGTGTGTGTGTGTGATGGAGATAGACTCCTCACGTGTGTGTATTGACTAAAGGAATGTAACATCACATAATTTTTTTTATATATATATATAGAACTCCCTCGTTTATTCATCCGATTCATGTTTACATTATCTTTCCCATCCATTTTATTAATTTTTTTGTTTAAATAGTGACTTATAATCAATATTAAATTGGATTTTAATAAAAATTCTGATTTAAAAACGTTAAAAAAAAATGTTTGCCTGAGCCAGGATTCGAACCCGAGTCCCTGGCGGGCTAAACCTTAACCACACCACACAAACCACTACACCATTTGGTGTTTTGTGATGTTAATTAAAACCAATTAAACTTAAACCCTTTCAAGGTCCCTTAGTCAAACCTGAAAAGTCAAACGTAGTCTCTTAGTCAAGTCAAGTCAAAGTGTTAGTAAATATGGTCTTCTAGTCAAGTCAAAGTTGTTCCTAAATTCTAGCCTAGTCAAAGTAGTCCCTAATTACAACTCCAATTTCTACACTATAAATACAATAGCCTACCATTCAACTCTTTATAACATTCAATAAAAAAAACATTATTATCCCATCTCCCACATACTAAAGTTTTCATCCATCATTATCTCCTCTAGCTAGTTCTGAGTTTTCCAAGGCATTATTACTAAGTGTTTGCACGCTCACGAAAACTCACGAACTCATTAAGCACCTAAGGTGAGTTTACATAGCCCTTTTTCACTATTTTGGGGTGAAACATGTTACATTTTCAATTGCAATTCAACATAAGTGTCAATGTGTTATTCTATGTTGCGTTATGTCTTAAACATTACTATGGTAAGCACAATTATTCTAGCATAATCATTAACTCCGTACAAGCCAACGATACACAATGATAGATCTATTGGACTGACAACCCCACCCGGATACGTTAACTCCAGTATGGGTAGCGTGGGTGATTGTTATCGCAACAAAAACGAGTGAACCATATGCGTATGGGATGGACCACAATTCTAGTCACAAGGTTTGATTATGCACACGATTTACCGGGTAGTATTGTTTTCACATATGGACTAGACTTGCCATGACACTCGAATTGTACAAATTTTATTCAACATTTAAACCTATGTAATTCTCACCAACTTTTGTTGACCCAAAATATTTTCAAACTTAACATCTTTCAGGATATAGCTTGCTTGAAGATTAGAGTTAATGCTTGAAGATGTGTATCTAGTATTTTTCATTTTGATGTACAAATTCTTTTAGAACAATTGTATGTAATTTATGTAATCAATTAATGAAAATTATTATTTACCATGAGCTACTGAACAATCGTCAATACGTGACATCCCGATGTTTCCGCCATTGGTTGGGGTGTTACAGATTGGTATCAGAGCCATGGTTATAGGGAATTAGGTTATTAGAAAAATAATCTAGTCTATAACCATAGGATTATAACCAGTACTTGCTCCTTTTACTTGCAACTCTACTTGTTTCTATTCTCTACCTCTATCCTACTTCTTATCCCTACTTTAGTCCCTACAAGATGTTTGCTCTCCATAACTGGAACAAAATTCTCAAATCCTAACCTGAAATACCTTATCAATCTCGTCGAAGCTCTATATTCTAATAACGAACACGTGCAATCTGGAAGGGTGAACACCTGTATTCTGAGTTTTCTGTCTAGGACTGGCATTGCGCATAAATCCCAATCAGACGAGGGACTCGGATGCCTACCTGGGAATTCTCGGGATGAGTGTTCACTTATAGGCTAAAGCATGTCTTCACTATTTTATTAGAATCTAGAAGCTTTGATTACTCAACGTTTTCGTTTATTCGTTTTAATTAATGAATAAATGATTACACTCACTTTCCTTAAAACTAAGCTCTAAAATCTCAAAATTTTACAGCTTAAATCAATCTCATTTCATAACCATCTATGGATTTCACAATCACACTTCACCTTACCATCTTAGCCACTTTTTAAATATTCAACACCCTACCTAAATCATATTATTTCATTTCTCCACATGTTACTTATTTTTTTTAAAAACTATAACCTCATACCTTAGCACAAACTAAAGACTTCTAAATCTTGTTGTATTTTCATTACCTAGTAACTTTACAAAGTACATATTTTTGTCAAAAGATGTCCTCGAACTTAAATTCAATTGTTTATTTATTGACGTAACAAACAATTTTCTATATAATGCTTTAAACTATTAAAAATCACTTAATAGAACCTTGATCTTCAAAACCTAATGTCATGTTTTAAATCTCCAACTAACGGGAATATTTTAATCAAAGCCCACTTAGCTTGTACTATTTAACAACTTTTGCTTTATGTATAAAACCAATTTTGAAAATAAGATTTTTTTATCCATAGGAATAATATCTAGTCTCTAAATTCTCCATCGACACTCACTCATTTTCAACTTGTTCAAATTTTTACAATATTTGGCATATACCACAATCATGTTTTCTTATACACTTGATTATAACCTTTGATCCAAACCCCAAAATTTACACTGCTACATAATCTATTTACTATAAAATAAACTCTTTATCAACTATCTTCACATTCACTATCTCTCACAACCTTAATTGTTCTTCAAGATTTTTCATCTTCCTCTTAAGAACTAAATTCATATCCTTCACCTTCTCACACATGAGCTAGTTACCCATGATAACCAAACTATTGAAACTTGATTGTGTGTTGCATCAAACATAATCCTTAGTTATACATGAGGATTCGACTATCTACCATATTTGAATATTTGAAACTAGAATTCATGGAATATAAACTATTTGCTATAGACACACCTAGAGTCATTAACCTTGTCTAGGGAAACTCTATTACAACTCGTATGCTATACTTGATACCTGATTGCTTACATGTACATATTATCAATTTGCAATTCATGTGTGTAATAATTGGTACACTTAATCAAACAACTGATAGAGGATGAAGTACTTGCTCAACAGTTAGTAGAGTACCAAATAACCTACTCAATGATTGGTAGAGGTCATCATGCCTGCTAAACAGTCGGTAGAGGCCCTACAACCTGCTCAACGACTGGTAGAGGCTATCACACCTGCCCAACAATCGGTAAAGGTTCTTACTCACTGACTGGTAGAGGTCTTTTTCCTGCTCAACAGTTGGACTTATTTTTGGATACAATGTATACGATTCAATCACAAGGCTATTTTGCATTACTTACATGTGTGTTTAGAGTCATAGAAGGAAACAAAACCCTAATGTAAGGTAAATTGGTGATTGCGGTCCGGAACGTAATCATGAATTTACAGGTACATTAAGGTAGTGTGAAATTCTATTAAGGTTTTGGGAGATACCCCGTATGTTTTCGAAGTATCAGAGGTGTGATGGGTTAGGTGCGGTACACCCTATATATAAACACTAATGATACGTGGAAAGGGATACTGTAGGGTCAGACCAATAACAAACCCTAGTTATATGGTAGTCCATCTAGCATTTATGGTTATCTTATACATTCCTTAAACTCTTACCCTACTCTGAACCATAGTCACCCTAACTATCCTCAACACTATTCAAATGTTTCTTCTTAAAATAAACTTTGGGACGAAGTTCCTAAAAGTAGGGGAGACTGTAACATCACACAATTTTTTTTATATATATAGAACTCCCTCGTTTATTCATCCGATTCATGTTTACATTATCTTTTCCATCCATTCTATTAATTTTTTTGTTTAAATAGTGACTTATAATCAATATTAAATTGGATTTTATTAAAAATTCTGATTTAAAAACGTTAAAAAAATGTTTGCCTGAGCCAGGATTCGAACCCGAGTCCCTGGCGGGCTAAACCTTAACCACACCACACAAACCACTACACCATTTGGTGTTTTGTGATGTTAATTAAAACCAATTAAACTTAAACCCTTTCAAGGTCCCTTAGTCAAACCTGAAAAGTCAAACGTAGTCTCTTAGTCAAGTCAAGTCAAAGTGTTAGTAAATATGGTCTTCTAGTCAAGTCAAAGTTGTTCCTAAATTCTAGCCTAGTCAAAGTAGTCCCTAATTACAACTCCAATTTCTACACTATAAATACAATAGCCTACCATTCAACTCTTTATAACATTCAATAAAAAAAAACATTATTATCCCATCTCCCACATACTAAAGTTTTCATCCATCATTATCTCCTCTAGCTAGTTCCGAGTTTTCCAAGGCATTATTACTAAGTGTTTGCACGCTCAAGAAAACTCACGAACTCATTAAGCACCTAAGGTGAGTTTACATAGCCCTTTTTCACTACTTTGATGTGAAACATGTTACATTTTCAATTGCAATTCAACATAAGTGTCAATGTGTTATTCTATGTTGTGTTATGTCTTAAACATTACTATGGTAAGCACAATTATTCTAGCATAATCATTAACTCCGTATAAGCCAACGATACACAATGATAGATCTATTGGACTGACAACCCCACCCAGATACGTTACCTCCAGTATGGGTAGCGTGGGTGATAGTTATCGCAACAAAAACGAGTGAACCATATGCGTATGGGATGGACCACAATATTCTAGTCACAAGGTTTGATTATGCACACGATTTACCGGGTAGTATTGTTTTCACATATGGACTAGACTTGCCATGACACTCGAATTGTACAAATTATATTCAACATTCAAACCTATGTAATTCTCACCAAATTTTGTTGACCCAAAATATTTTCAAACTTAACATCTTTAAGGATATAGCTTGCATGAAGATTAGAGTTAATGCTTGAAGATGTGTATCTAGTATTTTTCATTTTGATGTACAAATTCTTTTAGAACAATTGTATGTAATTTATGTAATCAATTAATGAAATTTATTATTTACCATGAGCTACTGAACAATCGTCATGGATCAGATGTATGGATTTGATACTGATTATATAGAGGAGTTGTCTTCTAATTCAGGAAGGCATATTATCTTGGACCATGTTGCAACAAGAGGACAGGCCACTTTTGGTTGGTAATGGCTTTGGACCTGCGGTCCGAGCTGTGCAATGTCTACACGACAGTTGGTTTGAGCTGGCCGAGGAAAAGGTGACAAGACATGTCATCTTTTGATCTGTGCTTATTCGTCGTTTGAACCTTTGTAGGTTTTAACGCTTCAAGCATATATTTGTGATGGTTATCAGACTTTTTGCCTTGGGCTACCTACGTCATCAGCCCCCCAAGTCAGGAGTCTTTGTGGCGTAGGTAGAAGGCTTCTGACTGTTTGCTATCTTTGCTTTTCGTTGAAAGGTTCGAAGATTCATAGGTTTTGGGCGGTTACTTTTTCTGGATTTGAATTGTGATTTGACTGACTGATGTGACAGGTGTCAGCCGCTCAGTCTTTGTATTAATTATTTTGCATCATTATCTATAATAACTGTCATTATATTACTTCTTTGCCACAAAATAACTTTACTTTTTTACTTTCTTCCCCAACGATTCTCTTCATTTTTCTTAGGGTTTCGCTTGCATTCATCAGGTCAGTCTTTCCTCCTTTACTTTTCTTTGCTTTTGATCATTCTTCACGACGCTATGGGTGCTAAGAAGGATATGTCTATCACCTTCTATTCCCTTACCCAAGAGGAAGTTGAAACGTTCTGCTTGGAGTGGGACATTGATCTGTTCTTCAAGCCTAACGCTCCTGGTTTGACAGATCCTGATGGTTCGATTGCACTATATTGTCGTCATTTTGAATTTTTCAACGTTCATCATCCCTTTTCTAGGGTTTATAGGGTTTCTTTGGGTCAAATCCATCCTCATGGGGTTGGTCGTGTTTTGCATTTTGAAATCCTTTGTAGGGCTCTTGGTTATGGCCCGACCCTTCTTATGTTTAGGCGTTTCTTTCGCCTTGCTAAGAATGGTGATTGGTTTACCTTTGAAGGATCCTCGGTTGAAACTAACTTGATTTCTTCTCATGTAACAACCGTTGGTCAGTGGAAGATTAGATTTTTCTGGGTTTCTGAGTCTATTTTTTCCTTCAAGCCTGTGTGGAGGCATCCCAAGGCTGTTCTTATTGAAGCAGAACCGTTGGAGTCTGCCTTAGATGGGATTTTTCTTAAGGCTATTCGGGCATTTCCTTCAAGGCTTTGTCCCTTTGGTGAACCTTTTCTTGTTTTATCTGGTATTAGCACTCGTTGGGACAAACAGGGTAGAGATCCTGTGTTGATGAAGGGTGATCAGGGTATGCTTGTTTTTATCCCCGTTTTACTTGGTTTCTCTTTCATATTATTTATGTTTTGTGTTTTTCTTATTGTTTGTGTTGTAGTCATGTCGGCCTTGTATTTCATTAAGGGCGATGATGCTTCAGAGTTTGTCTTCAAGGATGCTGAAGCTACCGATGGTGAGGATGCTTTGACTAAGTATGAGAAGGGAAGGTATGATGGTGGTAACTATGTCGCTGTTCCTAATGTGAAGAGTTTTTCTAAGCTTGTCTCGACTAGGAGGTCTAGTCGTCATTTGTTGAAGGCTGCGAAATCTGCGGATGCTTGTGAAGCAGTTGATGTTAGTGATGATATAGAGAATTCTAAAGGGGAGAAAGATCAGGAGGTTGAAGGAGTTATTGGTGAAGTTGTTGGCAAGAAGAGTAAGGGTAAGAAGGTGGCTGCAAAAGTTGTGATGATGAAGCATGGTGAGGGTTCCACAAGTGTGGATGGTGAAGGGGTGTATACCCCTGGTTGGAATGTGAAACCCTCTGACACTTTTAAATCATCTTCTGTTTGTGAGGATGTTCTTGCACATCTTGCTACCCCTGGTGCCAAGGCTTGCTTGGAGAAATTGGATGATGATGCTCTTTTGACCAAAATGATGGTTGGAACTTGTAATCTGGCTGCTATGATTCCTAAAGGTGTGAGCAGGTTTAGGAAGATGATGGGGGAGTACAGTGATTTTGCCAAGAAAATGAGAGAGATGAAGCAAGCTTTGGCTTTTTTGAAGAAGGATGCTTTGGAATGGGCCGAGAAAGAGAAGACCTTTGTTGGTCTGATAGATGAGTTGAAGAAAGGGCATGAGGCTGGGGTTGCTAAACATGGGGCTGCTCGTGTGAAGCTTGAGGTTGATAGGTTGGTCCTTGAAGCAGAGAGAAAGGCGTTTGAGCAAGAGAAGGTTGGGTTGGAGGCTTCCCTTACTGGTGCCTTAGATGACAATCAATGGTTGATTGAGGAAGGTTTCCAGCAAGTTGTCACGTATCTGCTTCATTCTGCGGAGTTTAATTCTACTCTTGGTGTGGTTTATACCAAACTCCTCATTCATGGCAAACATACAGGTTTTGTTGCGGGTTTTAAAGCTCATGAAGCGGGTGAGGTTATGGAGGAGTCTCCTTTGTTTCAGCCTAACTCCTTGGATGTTTTTAAAGAGACGGTGTTGAAGATGGAGTAGAAATCCTATCAGTATGTTTTTCAGGTGTCCTCTTGTTATGGAAAACCTTTACAAGTACTAAAACAGATGAAGCCTGTTGGTTTGAATGAAGCCGTTTGTGCTAAAGTGCTTGAATCAGTTTCTAAGAAACGGGCTCGCTCTGGTGACAGTGAGGAGACTTTAGATGCTGAAGAGTTACTGTCCAAGGATGCAAGTGTTGAAGCTTCTGAGGCTGGGGTTGTTGGTGATAGGCATTTGAAGAAGGGAAAGAAGATTAAGAAAACAAAGGTGGCGAAAGTGATTGGAGAGGATGAAGCCTCGAAGCCTTTGGGGTCTGGTGATGTTGCTTAGTTTCTTATCCTTTATTCGTAGCTTTCTTCGCAGTATGTTTGTTAAACAATTAATCTAGTGTTTGAATGGTTTGACTTTTGTTGGAGCCTGGTGGACTCCTTTATGGTAGTAGGCTTTGATAGCCTTGTGAACAATTTGTAGTACTTGGCCTGTTAAGGCCTCTAACGCTTTAAGCCCTTAAGGCTATTTTAGGTTTACTTTCTTTGTTGGCTTTTTTAACTATGTTTGTTCTATGGTATTTGTCTTTGTTATGTTTGGGAATGTTTAACCGGTAGCACCTTAAAAGGTTGAATGCTGCATTCATTCATCCTAAAGGTAGTCTAGGTAAACAAGTCAACATCTATCCTATACACTACTTAGCGTTTTTTGTTTTTTGGTAAGTTTGTTCAAAAACTTAAGGAACAATTGGTGTAGGCTGCTCAAACCCGTCTATGAGATATGTAAAGAAAGAGCTTTGTAGCTCTCATGGAGTTGGATTGATCTAGAAACTCACCCCTTATATAGGTTCATTCAACCCTTGAACCTATTGAGCGATATGGCATGGGAGCTCATCCCTTTTCATGGCCCTTGCCATGGAGTTTCTTGCAAGGTTCCCAACCTGAAAGTAGGATAGAAAGACAAATTTTCTAAAGAGGATCTACTGATCCTTTCATTGATTTAACAAGCCAATATTACATCATTCAACTAGGAGGGAAACTATATTTCTTGAAAGCCTAGACAAAGAACATTTTAAGGTTCTTGTCGTTCCAATGTCGTGGTAGCTTCTTGCCTTCCATGTTGGCATGTTTATAGGATCCTCCTTTGTGGGATTCTAGGATGGTGTAGGGACCTTCCCATTTTGGTCCTAACTTTCCTTGATTTTCTTTCTTGCTTGCTTCGTTGTTTCTTAAGACCAAATCTCCCGGCTTGAAGCTTTTGTGCCTTACCTTAGCATTGTAGTAGGACTCCATCTTTTGTTTGTATTGAGCTTCTTGAATTGCTGCTAAGTCCCTTGCTTCTTCTAAGAGATCTAGGTTGAGCAGAGCTTCTTCCTCATTGGTCTTAACGTTAACTCATTGGTCTTAACGTTAACGTGAAGCGTTCGGGGTGTGGTAACCCCAATCTCCGCCGGGATAACTGCTTCGGATCCAAAGGTGAGACTGTATGGTGTTTTCTTGTTGCTTGTCTTCTCGGTGGTTCAGATGGCCCATATGACGCTTGAGAGCTCATCCAACCACACTTCAACCACACTTCGGTTCATTCATTCAACCTGGCCGTTTGATTGTGGGTATGCCACAGAATTGAAGACTTGAGTTATTTGGTATTCCTTAAACCAAGTGCTGAAGGGTTTCTCTGCAAATTGCTTCCCATTATCTGTGACCAGTACTCCGGGTAAGCCGTATCGGCAGATGATGCTTTCCCTAACGAAGTCGATGATCTTTTTTCCAGATATCTTCCCTAAAGGCCTTACTTCTGGCCACTTTGTGAAGTAATCAATAGCAACCAATAAAAACTTGACTCCTCCCTTTGCAGGTGGGAAGGGTCCAACGATATCCATCCCTCATTTATAAAACGGCCAAGCTGAGTTGACTGGGATTAGGCCATGCTTGGGGCTTTTTGGGACTGGGGCGTGTATTTGACAGGCTTCACATTTTTTCAATTGTTCCGATGCATCTCTTTGCATGGAGGGCCAGTAGTAGCCGAGATTCATGAGCTTCGCTACCATTGATCGTGGACCACAATGAGCTCCACATATACCTTCATGAACCTCCTTGATTAAGTATCTGCTTTGTTCCGGACCAACACATCGAAGTAGTGGAGCCAAATACGCTTTTTTGTAGAGTATGTCTTCTTGGATGATGTATTGCTTTCACTTGATCCGGACCCTTTTGGCTTCAACATGGTCTTGAGGAAGTTCACCTTTTTTCAGGAATGCTATGTATGGGGTCATCCAATTTGGTTCATTTTCAGTGATTACATCTTGTACTTCGAGCTCGGATATGGAAGGATGTTGGATTACTTCTACCAGCACTTTCTTGGTAAGATGGGCAAAGTTTAATGAGGCGAGCTTGCTGAAAGCGTCAGCTTTTTTGTTGTGTGATCTTGGAACTTGCTTGTTTTGCACTCATGATTTCTTTTGCCTTTTCTCTGTATTTTTTCATGTTTGGTTCCTTGGCTATGTAGCTATCATTTACTTGGTTATAAACCAGGAGTGAATCAGTGAACACTTGAAGCTTTTGGACGACCATCTTTTTTGCAAGCTTCAATCCTGTAATCAGAGCCTCATATTCTGCTTCATTGTTGGTGGCCTGAAATTCCAAGCGAAGAGCATATGTGAATTCTAATCCCTCGGGATTGATTAAAACAAGACCTGCTCCGGATCCTTCAACGCTGGAAGCTCCGTCAGCATAGAGCTTCCAGGCTACAGGATCGGAGGGTTCGTCTGTTGCTATGTTAACTTTAGTGGTTTCCACCCTTGGGACCTCAGCTATAAAATCAACTAATATTTGTGCCTTTATTGCTTTTCTTGGGACGTAGGTGATTTTGTGTTCACCTAGTTCGACGGCCCATTTGGCCAGTCGTCCTGAAGTTTCAGGTTTTTTAAGCACACTCTTAATGGGTTGGTCGGTGACTACTTGTATGGGGTGTGCTTGAAAGTACCTTCTGAGTCTTCTAGCTGTTTGTACTAGGGCTAATGCTAGTTTTTCTAGAGGAGGGTACTTGACCTCTGCTAACTTAAAAGTTTTACTGAAGAAGTAAACAGGTACCTGGGCTTTATCTCTTTCAATGGTGAGAACAACACTAAGGGCTTCTTCAGTAACCCAAAGGTAGACAGAGATAGTCACTCCTGTTTCAGGGGCTGCAATGGTTGGGAGGGAAGCCAAATATTGTTTCATTTGGTTGAAGGCTTCCTCTGCCTCTTCTGACCATCTGAAGTTTTTCTTGTCTTAGCACCCCTTGAGAGTTTTGAAAAATGGTAAGGATCTTTCAGCTAGTTTTGACATGAAGCGTTTTAAAGCAGCGAGTTTGCCGTTCAAGCTTTCTACTTCTTTCTTGGTTTGTGGGGACTTCATGTTTAGGACGGCTCAAACCTTGCTGGGGTTGGCCTTTATGTTCTGCTTTCCCACGATATGTCCCAGGAATTTTCCTTCTTCAAACCCAAATGAACACTTTACAGGGTTAAGTTTCATGTTGATTTTTCTAAGGTTGCTGAACGTTTCTTGTATGTCTTGAAGCATTTGTTCCTCCGTTTTTCTTTTAATAACTAGATCATCCACGTAAGCTTCCATGTTCTTGCCGATTTGTTCAGCGAACGCTTTATCAACCAACCTTTGGTATGTGGCACCTGCATTCTTTAAGCCAAAAGGCATCTTTTGGTAACAAAAGATGCCCTTGTTAGTGTGAAAGGCTGTTTTATCTTCCGCCTTCATCTGTATCTGGTGATAACCTTTGTTGTCACACCCTCAAATTTCCACTTGCGGGGTTTTACCGCGAGGCGCATGACAAACCAAGATCCAAGTCAACGGTCACAATAAACAACACTATATGAAAATACATAACATTCAAAAGACATAGTTTTCATAAACCCATAAACTGTAGCGGAAGCATTCAACGAGTTACAATCCAAAGTTTCAATGTTTCAAATGTTTAATGCAAAACGTGAACTAAACTCTAGACGCCAGTGCAGACCCGTGCGCCTAGTTCCATTTGTTGCTACCTTAGCGACCTGAGAAAAACATGCCAAAAAGATGTCAACATATAATGCTGGTGAGTTCACAGGTTTGTTCAAAATGCTATCAAGATGTTACCAGAATGTTACCATGTCCATACTATATCCATGTAACCAAGTACGCTAGCTAGGCGTATGTTTTGTTACCACTACGATTGGAAAACCATTACTAGACTGTTACCATGTGTTCAGCCCGATGTGTTGTAGCCACGCTACGAGTGTTACCAGTTCGAGACAATATGCACCTGCCCGGCTCTCCAAGCCGTCGAGTGGGGTTTGTCAAACCCCATAGATCTATCCACATTTCCCCCGTTGTGCATCCCCGCACATTCATGGTTTCCCCCGGGACTTTAAAAGATCGTCTAGTACACAAGTTTAAAGCCATATTATGACATATGTTACCAAAATAGTTTAGTGCATGTTTTCTCCCCCAAAAGTTAAAGCGGTAAAAAGTGGGGTCGTGAACTCACCTTAAGTAGCGTTCTTCAAATATAAGTAAAGATGTTTAGCCCTTGATAATCCCTCTACCGGAGATCTATCAAAATGTTCACATAAGTGTTCTTGACTAATAACCATAAGGTTATCTAGTCCCCGATTGTCCAGATCGTAATCAAGTATGTTTTAAAACGTGTTTAAATGTTTAACCGACACACTAGACCGACCCGACATCTCGTTGGTGACCCATTACCCTAACTAATCAAGTACACATAGATTACACACAAGGTTCAAGCATAAAACACTTAGTTTGTATCAAAAATCTCATTTCTGCATCAGAACGGTCGAACGAGTCAGTTTTAAGTCTCCTTCGCACCTTTTAGTCTCCTTCGCACCTTTTACGTCTCGTTCGACCGTTTGATGCTTCCTTCGCCCATTTTATTACGTTCGTCCAATGAAAAGCCAGGTTCGACCCTGGATCCCTCCTTCGCACCATCGACTGGTCGAAGGAGGCCAGGTTCGCCCCTGTTGTATAATTTTTCCTAAAAACGCTTCAAACACATTCAAAACGACCCGAAACATCGTCAAACACAGCAGTCAAGCATGAATAACTTATCCCTACAAAACCCCATCGATTTCCCCCGATAATACGTCCGTTTCAGCCCTTTCCCAAAATGGTAAAGATTATGGAAACATCACTTTCATGCATGAATTATTTACCCGATTTGGAAACTTTTGAAATCGATTCATGTTTAGCTTAAAATACTCAGTTTGTCGATTATCCAATCTTTCTTATTCATTCTGTTGATCATAAATATTCATACATCAAGTATTAATCCAATAAAACCCCAAATATCAATATATATCCAATCCTAACCCTAGACAACAATATTCCAACATTAATAAAAATCCTATATCATGTCTCTATCATAGATATAGCAGTAAATCATTGAACAACACATAACACCACATAATATAGAATTTACATATGTTATTCACCATGAAACCTATGTTAAATGATCATGTTTTGATTTATAAAGATGTTTACAAGGTTTTTAATCATGAAAATACCCTTAGAACAGATCCGGACAATTAGGGTTAGATGAAAACGAATTAAAATGCTTTTAAAAAGGTTTAGGATTATGAACACACCTTGGATTCTTGTTTAGATGTTGTAGATGGGTTAGATTATGAAAAAGAAGAGCAAAAACTCCTTCCTTAGTGTTTAAGATCGTTTGAGAGCGTTTTGGGACGGTTAGGGTTTGTGAAATGATGAAAAATGACAAAGGTTGGTATTTATACTAATCCTCCTTCGCCCCAACTCATTGGTCGAAGGTGGTCTCCTTCGCCCCTTTCACAGGGTCGAATGAGCCCTGTTTGGTCGAAGGGAATTCCTCAAATTCCACTTCCCTGGTTCGCCCACTTACATGGGTCGAACCAGACACTTTTCCTCTCCTTCGACCACTCGAAGTGGTCGAACCAGAACCCCTTTTTAACTAGTTTTCCAGTTTGTCGTGTTTAACGCATTCTAACACATCTTAACACATAAGCATGCATCCTTAGTCTATATTTAACACATTTAAGCACAGATAATCATTTACACATCATTTAAACACATCTATGTATATAATCCACCACACGACCCATAATCTACACATATACTTAATTAGTTCATGTAATGTCACCAACAACGGGACCCGGTACTAGTGTACTACCAAAATGACTCCCAATGATCCTCCAGATCATTGTACCCTGGACAATCCTAACTTGACCCGACTCAACTAACCCAGTTAAGTTTGTTTATAAACGTTTCTCGCTAAGGTAGACTTAGATGTTACTAATATGTTTAAGCCGAACATGCCGGCTGTCACATCATCCCCACGTTGAAAGAATTTTCGTCCCGAAAATTGCGCAAAGCTCAAAAAGAAGAAACGAAAAGAACAGAACGAAAAGAAACTTACCGGATGTCACATCATCCCCACGTTGAAAGGAATCTCGACCCGAGATTCATTCCGCTTCAGCAGTAACATGCCTCAATTCAAAAGCGCGCTTCGGAAAGAGATGAGGATACTTAGATTTCATCTGATCCTCCCGTTCCCATGTGAACTCCGGTCCACGGTTCGAGTTCCAACGGACTTTAACGATGCGGATTTTACTCCGACGAAGGCTACGAATCTTGTAGTCGAGAATCTCAACAGGTTCCTCCACAATGCGAAGACGATCATCAACCTTGATCTCTTCCAGTGGTACAATGAGAGATTCATCAGCCAAACACTTCTTCAAGTTAGACACATGGAAGACGTTCTGTATGCCACCGGTCCAATCCGATCCAGAATTGCGAACGGTCCAACATAACGAGGGTTAAGCTTGCCATGCTTTCCAAAGCGTATGACGCCCTTCCATGGTGAAACTTTCAGAAGTACTTTATCCCCAACCTGGAACTCTAAAGGTTTTCAACGGCGATCGGCATAGCTCTTCTGACGATCCCGTGCAGCGGCCAAACGTTGACAGATCTGTACGATTTTCTCCGAAGTTTCGTACACAAGTTCTGGACCAGTGAGCTGGCTCTCGCCCACCTCAGCCCAACAAAGTGGTGATCGACATTTCCGTCCGTAAAGAGCCTCGAACGGAGCTGCCTTGATGCTAGAGTGATAGCTGTTGTTGTAGGGGAACTCCACTAACGGCAGGTGTATCTCCCAACTTTTGCCCAAATCGATAACACATGCCCGAAGCATGTCTTCCAAGGTTTGAATCGTCCGCTCACTCTGTCCATCAGTTTGCGGGTGATAAGCTGTACTCATATCCAACTGAGTACCCAAAGCCTTGTGCAGAGCCTTCCAGAAACGCGAAGCGAAACGAGAATCACGATCAGATATAATAGAAACAGGCACCCCGTGCCGAGCAACCACCTCCTTAAGGTAAAGTCGAGCCAACCGCTCGAGTCCATCGGTTTCCTTAATAGGTATAAAACGTGCTGATTTTGTCAGCCGGTCAACAATCACCCAAATCATATCGTAACCACTAGGTGACCTTGGCAGCTTGGTGACAAAATCCATCGTGATTCGTTCCCACTTCCATTCTGGAACCTCTGGTTGTTGCAGGAGACCAGACGGCCTCTGATACTCCACCTTGACTTTAGCACAAGTCAAACATTTGCTGACGTAAGAAGCTATGTCAGCTTTCATGTTCGGCCACCAATAAAGTATCTTCAAATCCTGATACATCTTATCGGAGCCAGGGTGAACAGAATACCGGGATTTGTGAGTTTCATCCAGAACAAGCTCGCGCAATCCCCTGAACAATGGGACCCAAACACGTCCCGCAAAATAGTGTAAGCCATCAGTCCTGAGCTCAAGATGCTTGTCAGCACCGTGCATCGTTTCAGCCTTAAGGTTTTCCTCCTTCAAGGCTTCCAACTGTGCAGAACGGATTCGGTCAGGCAACGACGAATGAATGGTGAGCTGTAAGGCTCGAACACGGCGAGGGTTCGCAGACTCCTTCCTGCTCAAGGCGTCCGCCACAACGTTCGCCTTGCCAGGATGGTATTTGATTGCACAGTCAAATCGTTTAGGAGTTCAACCCAGCGACGCTGCCGCATGTTCAACACCTTCTGGTCGAAAATATGCTGAAGACTCTTGTGATCGGTATATACTTCACACTTGGTACCGTACAAGTAATGTCTCCAGATTTTCAACGCAAAGACTACCGCACCCAGTTCCAAGTCATGAGTAGTGTAATTCTTCTCATGAACTTTGAGTTGGCGAGAAGCATAAGCAATAACCTTCCCGCGCTGCATCAACATGCAACCGAGACCACAAATAGAAGCATCACAGTACACAACGAAATCATCAGTGCCTTCTGGTAAGGATAAGATAGGTGCAGAACAAAGTTTAAGCTTCAGCATCTGAAATGCTGATTCTTGTGGTTCATCCCAGTCGAACTTTCGGTCCTTCTGGGTAAGGGCAGTGAGGGGTTGAGCGATCTTCGAAAATCCCTCGATGAAACGACGATAATAGCCCGCAAGACCTAGGAATTGCCGCACCTCAGATGGCGTGTTTGGTGCTTCCCATTCCTTAATAGCTTCGATCTTAGCCGGATCGACATGAATTCCCAGTTCATTCACCACATGTCCTAGGAATTGAACATCACGCAACCAAAAATCACACTTCGAGAACTTAGCATACAACTACTCCTGTCTCAAAAGTTCCAAGACCAACCGCAGATGTTCCTCATGATCCGCCTTGTTCTTGGAATAGATCAGAATGTCGTCAATGAACACGATGACGAACTTATCAAGGTAAGGTTTACAGACGTGGTTCATCAAATCCATGAACACCGCCGGTGCGTTAGTGAGACCAAAAGGCATGACCAAGAACTCAAAATGGCCATAACGAGTGCGAAAAGCAGTCTTCTGAATGTCAGCTTCCCTGACGCGCAACTGGTGATAACCGGACCGCAAATCAATCTTCGAATAGTAGCTAGAGCCCTGAAGCTGGTCAAAGAGATCATCAATGCGAGGAAGAGGATAACGATTCTTGATGGTCACTTTGTTCAGCTCACGATAATCAATACACATACGAAGACTTCCGTCCTTCTTCTTCACAAACAGAATAGGAGCTCCCGATGGGGAAGAACTCGGTCGAATGAAACCCTTTTCCAAGAGTTCCTGTAACTGGCTGGACAACTCTTGCATCTCGGGAGGTGCAAGACGATATGGAGCTCGGGCAATAGGAGCTGCGCCCGGAGTGAGATCAATACCAAACTCAACCTGACGATGGGGAGGAAGACTAGGTAAATCATCAGGAAACACATCAGAAAAGTCACGAACCACCGGGATATCCTCGATCTTCTTCTCATTGTTAGTAGAAACGTTAACAAGTGCCAGATTGGCCGAACAGCCCTTCCGAAGATACTTACGGGCTTTCATGCTAGAAATGATACTCAACGTAGCACTGCTTTTCTCGCCACGAACCGAAAGAATCTCTCCATCAGGGAGAGGGATTCGAATAACCTTGTCAAAACAAACGATCTCCGCGCGATACAACGATAACCAATCCATGCCAACCACGACATCAAAACTACCCAGAGGTACCGGCATAAGGTCAATGGGGAAAGACAAACCCGACAGTTCCAAACGACATTCCCTAAGGGTGTGTGTCGCTTCGATTTTCTTACCATCAGCCAATTCTATCAAGTACTTAGCCTCTAAAGGTGTGGGTACTATATCTAGCAATCGACTAATATCCAAAGATACGAAACTCTTATCGGCACCAGAATCAAACAAAACAGAAACATAGCGATCATTAAGAAGGAACGTACCGGTAACTGTGTCTGGATCCTGCCTAGCCTCTGCAGATCCAATGACGAAAGCACGTGCAGTCCTGCCTCCGCCGCCATTGTTCCCGTTACCGTTCCCGTTCTTCCCGTTGTCGCCCTGTTTCAGCTTGGGACAGTCACGCTTGAAATGTCCCGTGTCACCACAGTTGTAACACCCCTGCCTCCCCTGAGTCCCCTGAACAGCGGGAGCAGGAGCAGGAGTAGAGGTACGAGCTTGGGTCGATGGAAGTGCTGCCCTGCAATCCTTGGCCAAGTGCCCAAGCTGGTTGCACCGATGACAGCGTGCCTTATCACAGTTCCCCGAGTGATGGTATCCACACCGGTTACACTTGGGGTGCTTCCCGATATATCCACCTGTCTTCTGCCCCGAAGACGATCCAGACGACTCAAACTTCTTTGCCGGCTGAGCTGGCACCACACTCTTCCCCACATTCTCCCACTTCCTCTTGTTCCCCTCAGCAGCCTTCACAGTAGCACCCTTGGGTGGCAAAACGCCTTCCGCCACCTTCAGGTTAGTCATCCGATGAGCTGATCGGACAACTTCAGCAATAGTGGGAAGATTCCCAGCAGCCACCAACCCAGCAATCTCGGGCACTAGTCCAGACACATAGTGCTCGATCCTCCTGTACTCGGGTGTGTGTAAGTCAGGACACAACACCGCCAGCTCGTTCCTCCTCATAGTGTACTCCTCAATTTCCGACTCAACCATCTTGAAATTCCAGACCTCATGCTCCAACTTTTGAATCTCCTCCCTCGGACAGTACTCACCTCTCAAAAGCTGCACAAACTCCGCCCAAGGCATAGCAATAGCCTCTCCCAGTCCCACGTTCTGAGTAGTAGCATTCCACCACGACAATGCAGGTCCTTCAAATGTCATAGTAGCATACTTCACCCGGTCCCCAGCAGGACAGTTACACATAATAAAGACAGATTCCACCTTCTCCAGCCATCGGAGCAGTCCCACCGCTCCCTCAGTTCCAGCGAAGTTATGGGGCTGACAGTCCCTAAACTTCTTATAAGAGCACTGAGGTGGGAGTGGATTGGCACCAGCACCTGGAACACGGTATACGAATAAAACACAAACGAAAAGGCACGAAACCCGAAAATGAAACAAGGTCGACAGAAATCAACTCACCACCCATGGCATTAATCCCAGCCTGGAAATTAGCCATGGCCATGTTCACTTGCTGCTGGAGCAAGTTGTTCAGTTCAGCTTGGGTCATGTTGATGTTTCCACGACCACCGCCTCCGGCACGACCACCGCCGCCAGCACTAGAAATTTACAAGAGTTAACCTTAGGGACAAATTCAGGACTATACATCCAAACTCGAAGTCCATCGGGATTTTCATGCATTCAAGTTTATTATTTCGTGTGCACCCGAAATGATAAACTGCTCTACAAGGTCCTCCAAATGTACCCCTAATCTAGATCCCAGTCACCGAACATTGTCGCCTATGTGGCAATAGGTGCAAGTATAAGAAGGCATGTGTGTGCTAGAACCAACAAATCAACCCCTCCTCCTTCAATCCAGAAGAAGAAGACAAGAGTAGGTAAGAACCCAAATAAAAGCGGATGATGTAACGGAGAAACATTATGATGATGTAAGGACACCCCAACAACGTTAGTACATATCCCATTAATAGACCCAAAGTATGTGACCGTCTAGTGTGTGCGACTCGGCTATAGACCAGACTCTACATGCAGTCCTAGTTCACTATAACCATTGGCTCTGATACCAATCTGTCACACCCTCAAATTTCCACTTGCGGGGTTTTACCGCGAGGCGCATGACAAACCAGGATCCAAGTCAACGGTCACAATAAACAACACTATATGAAAATACATAACATTCAAAAGACATAGTTTTCATAAACCCATAAACTATAGCGGAAGCATTCAACGAGTTACAATCCAAAGTTTCAATGTTTCAAATGTTTAATGCAAAACGTGAACTAAACTCTAGACGCCAGTGCAGACCCGTGCGCCTAGTTCCATTTGTTGCTACCTTAGCGACCTGAGAAAAACATGCCAAAAAGATGTCAACATATAATGCTGGTGAGTTCACAGGTTTATTCAAAATGCTATCAAGATGTTACCAGAATGTTACCATGTCCATACTATATCCATGTTACCAAGTACGCTAGCTAGGCGTATGTTTTGTTACCACTACGATTGGAAAACCATTACTAGACTGTTACCGTGTGTTCAGCCTGATGTGTTGTAGCCACGCTACGAGTGTTACCAGTTCGAGACAATATGCACCCGCCCGGCCCTCCAATCCGTCGAGTGGGGTTTGTCAAACCCAATAGATCTATCCACATTTCCCCCGTTGTGCATCCCCGCACATTCATGGTTTCCCCCGGGACTTTAAAAGATCGTATAGTACACAAGTTTAAAGCCATAGTATGACATATGTTACGAAAATAGTTTAGTGCATGTTTTCTCCCCCAAAAGTTAAAGCGGTAAAAAGTGGGGCGGTGAACTCACCTTAAGTAGCGTTCTTCAAATACAAGTAAAGATGTTTAGCCCTTGATAATCCCTCTACCGGAGATCTATCAAAATGTTCACATAAGTGTTCTTGACTAATAACCATAAGGTTATCTAGTCCCCGATTGTCCAGATCGTAACCAAGTATGTTTTAAAACGTGTTTAAATGTTTAACCGACACACTAGACCGACCCGACATCCCGTTGGTGACCCATTACCCTAACTAATCAAGTACACATAGATTACACACAAGGTTCAAGCATAAAACACTTAGTTTGTATCAAAAATCTCATTTCTGCATCAGAACGGTCGAACCAGTCAGTTTTAAGTCTCCTTCGCACCTTTTACGTCTCGTTCGACCGTCTGATGCTTCCTTCGCCCATTTTATTACGTTCGTCCAATGAAAAGCCAGGATCGACCCTGGATCCCTCCTTCGCACCATCGACAGGTCGAAGGAGGCCAGGTTCGCCCCTGTTGTATAATTTTTCCTAAAAACGCTTCAAACACATTCAAAACGACCCGAAACATCGTCAAACACAGCAGTCAAGCATGAATAACTTATCCCTACAAAACCCCATCGATTTCCCCCGATAATACGTCCGTTTCAGCCCTTTCCCAAAATGGTAAAGATTATGGAAACATCACTTTCATGCATGAATTATTTACCCGATTTGGAAACTTTTGAAATCGATTCATGTTTAGCTTAAAATACTCAGTTTGTCGATTATCCAATCTTTCTTATTCATTCTGTTGATCATAAATATTCATACATCAAGTATTAATCCAATAAAACCCCAAATATCAATATATATCCAATCCTAACCCTAGACAACAATATTCCAACATTAATAACAATCCTATATCATGTCTCTATCATAGATATAGCAGCAAATCATTGAACAACACATAACACCACATAATACACAATTTACATATGTTATTCACCATGAAACCTATGTTAAATGATCATGTTTTGATTTATAAAGATGTTTACAAGGTTTTTAATCATGAAAATACCCTTAGAACAGATCCGGACAATTAGGGTTAGATGAAAACGAATTAAAATGCTTTTAAAAAGGTTTAGGATTATGAACACACCTTGGATTCTTGTTTAGATGTTGTAGATGGGTTAGATTATGAAAAAGAAGAGCAAAAACTCCTTTCTTAGTGTTTAAGATCGTTTGAGAGCGTTTTGGGACGGTTAGGGTTTGTGAAATGATGAAAAATGACAAAGGTTGGTATTTATACTAATCCTCCTTCGCCCCAACTCATTGGTCGAAGGTGGTCTCCTTCGCCCCTTTCACAGGGTCGAATGAGCCCTGTTTGGTCGAAGGGAATTCCTCAAATTCCACTTTCCTGGTTCGCCCACTTACATGGGTCGAACCAGACACTTTTCCTCTCCTTCGACCACTCGAAGTGGTCGAACCAGAACCCCTTTTTAACTAGTTTTCCAGTTTGTCGTGTTTAACGCATTCTAACACATCTTAAAACATAAGCATGCATCCTTAGTCTATATTTAACACATTTAAGCACAGATAATCATTTACACATCATTTAAACACATCTATGTATATAATCCACCACACGACCCATAATCTACACATATACTTAATTAGTTCATGTAATGTCACCATCAACGGGACCCGGTACTAGTGTACTACCAAAATGACTCCCAATGATCCTCCAGATCATTGTACCCTGGACAATCCTAACTTGACCCGACTCAACTAACCCAGTTAAGTTTGTTTATAAACGTTTCTCGCTAAGGTAGACTTAGATGTTACTAATATGTTTAAGCCGAACATGCCGGGTGTCACATTTGTAGGCATCCAAGAAACACTTGAAGGGGAAACCTGTCAAAGTTTAAGCATGCTTTATGCAAAGGATAACAATCCTTGAGGTAGTGAATTAACTTTTAAGTCATCTTTAGGTAAATGGTGAACCTGTCAATGAGTCAACTTTTAAGTCAACCTCGGGTAAAGGATAACAATCCTTTGAGCAGGCCTTATTGAGGTCTTTGAAGTCTATGCACATCCTCCATGAATCATCGGGCTTCCTAACCATCACCGGGTTTGCAACCCAGGACTGGTATTTGACTTCACGGAGGATTCCTGCTTCGACTAGCTTGTCAACCTCTTGACATGCAGCCTTGCTTCGTTTGGGGGCAAGGCTTCTTTACTTTTGTACAACCAGTTTGACATGTGGAGGCATCTTGAGCTCATGTTTAGCAATGCTTCGAGGGATGCCAGTCATGTCACTAGCACACCAGGCAAAAATATCAACATTGTTCCGTAGCAACCCTTCATGTTTTGAAAGTGTTTCTGTGGGGAGATCTGTGTTGACCCGTATTCTTTGTTCTGGATACTTTGGATTGATGCTGAGGCCGAGTTTATTTCGATCATTGTTATCGTCACTTACCACTAGCACTGTGGTTGATGCTTGAAGGGTTTCAATCCCATCTTTGGTGGGGATTTTGGCATTCTTTCCACTGATGGAGATGGTCATGTCAAAAACCATTACTCCAGGTCTGCCGATGATAACATCATAATTGGACGGTAGGTCCAGGACGATAAAGCTTAGAGGTTCGGTTCTTTGCATTTTCCCATCTGAGAAATTCACATCAAGTGTTATTTCTCCTAGGGGCTTGATGGGTATGTCTGCAATACCTTTTATAGGGGCCTCTGTGGGTTAGAGCTTGGAGCGTTCTTCGGGACTCAGGAGCTTGAAGTATTTTTCAAACATGATTTCGGTAGTCGCTCCTGTGTCCATGTAAGCCTTTTGTGTTGTTATTGAACCAATAGATGCTTCAAGGAGAAGGGGATCACAATGTTTGTCCTCTTTTGTGTGAGGAAAATAGATGCTTTGATGCTCCCAAGCTTCCAAGCTTCCAACCTCTGACGCTTACTTGGTGTTCCTTATTCAAACGAGACCATAGCAACTTCTTAACGGCTTCTTCAATTCTTTTCTTAAGTTGGAAACAGTCATTGGTGTGATGTCCCTTTTCTTCATGTAACTTACAATATTGGTTGGAGTTTTTGTTTGTTTTGCTTTTTGGCAAGGGACGGGGAGGCCGAAAGGTGTGTTTGACTTCTTCTGTTGCTAGAATTATTTGAGGAGTTTTGGTGAGGACTGTGAAGTTGACTTTTCTGTCCCTACTTGGAGGGTTCCTGCTTTCCGGCCTTCGAGACTCAAACCCTCTAGGTCTTCTATCATGAGTCCCATAGTTGCCCCTTGTAACACCCCAACCGATGGCGGAAACATCGGGATGTCACGTATTGATGATTGTTCAGTAGCTCATGGTAAATAATAAATTTCAATAAATGATTTAAATAAATTACATATAATTGTTCTAAGAATTTTGTACATCAAAATGAAAAATACTAGCTACGCATCTTCAAGCAATAACTCTAATCTTCAAGCAAGCTATAACCTGAAACATGTTAAGTTTGAAAATGTTTTGGGTCAACAAAAGTTGGTGAGAATTACATAGGTTTTGATAATCGAATAAAACTTGTACAATTCAAGTGTCATGGAAAGTCTAGTCCATATGTGAAAACATACTAGAACTAAATCGAGTGCATAATCAACCCTTGTGACTGTTATATTGTGGTCCATTCCATACGCTCATGGTTCACTCGATTATGTTATGCGATAACAATCACCCACGCTACCTTTGTAGGAGGCACGTATCCGGGTGGGATTGTCAGTCCAATAGATCTATCATTGTATACCGTCGGCTAATCAATGTTAATGATTATGCTGGAATATTGTGCTTACCCTAGTCATGTTTAAGACATAATGCAACATAGAAAAACACATAGACACTTTATGATTGAATTACATATAGAATGTTGTAACATGTTTCACCCCAAAAATAGTGATAAATAGAAAAGGGGTTATGTAAAACTCACCTTAGCAAAATGTTATGTCTCGTGAAAAAATAGAATAATGTGTTGTGAATGTATGCGAGGCGAATCCCAAAGACTCAACAACGTAGCTAGTCCAAATTGAAGAAAACGAAAAAGAAAGAATATCAAGCTTCCAATTCGCCAATTACAAGAGCTTATAATCAAAGCTTCAATTGTAGAAGTAATAGACTATAGAAGAGGTTTGAGATGTGAGTTTTAAGGATTGGATTAGGTTCGTCTGAAGTAGCAAGAAGCATAAGAATCTAGCAAAATACTAAACTTATGTTTTAGGAATCTTATAAGAAATACATGAATTGATTGGCTATATGAAAACCAAATGAACTACTAAAACCTTATTAGAATTTCACACTACCTTAACGTACCTGTAAATTCATGATTACGTTCCGGACCGCAATCACCAATTTACCTTACATTAGGGTTTTGTGTCCTTCTATGACTCTAAACACACATGTAAGTAATGCAAAATAACCTTGTGATTGAATCGTTTACAATGTATCCAAAAATGAGTCCAACGGTTGAGTAGGAAAAAGACTTCTACCAGTCAGTGAGTAAGAACCTCTACCGATTGTTGAGCTGGTGCGATAGCCTCTACCAGTCGTTGAGCAGGTTGTAGGGCCTCTACCGACTGTTGAGCAGGCATGATGACCTCTACCAATCGTTGAGTAGGTTATTTGGTACTCAACTAACTGTTGAGCAAGTACTTCATCCTCTACCAGTTGTTTGATTAAGTGTACCAATTATTTCACACATAAATTGCGAATTGATAATATGTACATATAAACAATCAAGTATCAAGCATAGCATGCGAGTTGTAATAGTGTTGTCCTAGACAAGGTTAATGACTCTAGGTGTGTCTATAGCAAATAGTTTATATTCCATGATTTCTAGTATCAATTGTTTAAATATGGTAGATAATCGAATCCTCATGTATAACTAAGGATTATGTTTGATGCAACAGACAATCAAGTTTCAATTGTTTGGTTATCATGGGTAACTAGCTCATGTGTGAGAAGGTGAAGGATATGAATTTAGTTCTTGAGACGATGATGAAAAATCTTGAAGCAGAATCAAGGTTGTGAGAGATATTGAATGTGAAGATAGTTTATAAAGAGTTTATTTTATAGTAAGGAGATTATGTAGCAGTGTAAATTTTGGGGTCTGGATCAATGGTTATAGTCAAGTGTATAAGAAAACATGATTGTGGTATATGCCAAATATTGTAAAAATTTGAACAAGTTGAAAATGAGTGATTGTCGATGGAGAATTTAGAGACTAGATATTATTCCTATGGAAAAAAAATCTTATTTTCAAAATTGGTTTTATACATAAAGCAAAAGTTGTTAAATAGTACAAGCTAAGTGGGCTTTGATTAAAATATTCCCGTTAGTTGGAGATTTCAAACATGACATTAGGTTTTGAAGATCAAGGTTCTATTAAGTAATTTTTAATAGTTTAAAGCATTATATAGAAAATTGTTTGTTACGTCAATAAATAAACAATTGAATTTAAGTTCGAGGACATCTTTTGACAAAAATATGTACTTTGTAAAGTTACTAGGTAATGAAAATACAACAAGATTTAGAAATATTTAGTTTGTGCTAAGGTATGAGGTTATAGTTTTTAAAAAATAAGTAACATGTGGAGAAATGAAATAATATGATTTGGGTAGGGTGTTGAATATTTAAAAAGTGGCTAAGATGGTAAGGTGAAGTGTGATTGTGAAATCCATAGATGGTTATGATATGAGATTGATTTAAGCTGTAAAATTTTGAGATTTTAGAGCTTAGTTTTAAGGGAAGTGAGTGTAATCATCTATTCATTAATTAAAACGAATAAATGAAAACGTTGACTTATCAAAGCTTCTAGATTCTAATAACATAGTGAAGACATGCTTTAGCCTATAAGTGAACACTCATCCTGAGAATTCCCAGGTAGGCATCCGGGTCCCTCGTCTGATTGGGATATATGCGCAATGCCAGTCCTAGACAGAAAACTCAGAATACAGGCGTTCACCCTTCCAGATTGCACGTGTTCGTTATTAAAATCTAGAACTTCGACGAGATCTTCAAGGTGGTTCAGGCTAAACCTGAGGATTTGTCCTATTAGTCTAAGAGTAGATCTTGTGATGGAGAGCACTCTTCTTGTAGGGACTAAAGTAAGGATAAGAAGTAAAATAGAGAATATAAACAAGTAAGGTTGCAAGTAAAAGGAGCAAGTACTGATTAAAATCCTATGGTTATAGACTAGATTATTTTTTTTTCTAATAACCTAATTCCCTATAACCATGGCTCTGATACCAATCTGTAACACCCCAACCGATGGCGGAAACATCGGGATGTCACGTATTGATGATTGTTCAGTAGCTCATGGTAAATAATAAATTTCAATAAATGATTTAAATAAATTACATATAATTGTTCTAAGAATTTTGTACATCAAAATGAAAAATACTAGCTACGCATCTTCAAGCAATAACTCTAATCTTCAAGCAAGCTATAACCTGAAACATGTTAAGTTTGAAAATGTTTTGGGTCAACAAAAGTTGGTGAGAATTACATAGGTTTTGATAATCGAATAAAACTTGTACAATTCAAGTGTCATGGAAAGTCTAGTCCATATGTGAAAACATACTAGAAGTAAATCGAGTGCATAATCAACCCTTGTGACTGTTATATTGTGGTCCATCCCATACGCTCATGGTTCACTCGATTATGTTATGCGATAACAATCACCCACGCTACCTTTGTAGGAGGCACGTATCCGGGTGGGATTGTCAGTCCAATAGATCTATCATTGTATACCGTCGGTTGATCAATCTTAATGATTATGCTAGAATATTGTGCTTACCCTAGTCATGTTTAAGACATAATGCAACATAGAAAAACACATAGACACTTTATGATTGAATTACATATAGAATGTTGTAACATGTTTCACCCCAAAAATAGTGATAAATAGAAAAGGGGCTATGTAAAACTCACCTTAGCAAAATGTTATGTCTCGTGAAAAAAATAGAATAATGTGTTGTGAATGTATGCGAGGCGAATCCCAAAGACTCAACAACGTAGCTAGTCCAAATTGAAGAAAACGAAAAAGAAAGAATATCAAGCTTCCAATTCGCCAATTACAAGAGCTTATAATCAAAGCTTCAATTGTAGAAGTAATAAACTATAGAAGAAAGGTAAGAGGGAAAGTTTAATCGGATTGAAACAATCGATTTAGAGGTGCAAAGTATAATGGGTCATAGGTGGGTTTTTATACTAGTTTTGGAGTCAATTAGCCATTAAAATTGGTCAACACCATAAAGTAAGGTTTTATGATGAATTGACTATTTGACTAAGACTTTGACTGTTTGACTAAGACTTTGACTAATCAATTTAAGGAATGTGTTAAGTTTATTTTCTTCTGAAATACTACACAAGATGATAGTTGGCTCAGTTGGTTGTCACTGTGTGTTGGTTGGCTGTGGACGCGGGTTCGAGTCCCGGTCCACACAAATCTTTTTTGGCAATTATTTCCCTAAAACTATATTATTCTAAATTCATAATATGATTATATAAGCCAGTAAGTGACTCGAAATATTTTTAAAACGTATAAAAGTGTCGAGATACAAATAATTATTAGTTTAAGGTATTTAAAACATATATGGTTTAAAACAATACATTCTTTTTATCAAAAAAAAATTAGGGGATATTCGCGATGTTACAGTCTCCCCTACTTTTGGAAACTTCATCCCGAAGTTATTAAAAACACAGGTTTGAGGTTGATTAGGTAGAAATTAAGGCAGCTGTGGTTTGGGTTAAGGCACGACATGAATTTATTGGTAATAGAATAATTTGTTTCGAATAATTTGGATAAGAGGTTTGAGATGTGAGTTTTAAGGATTGGATTAGGTTCGTCTGAAGTAGCAAGAAGCATAAGAATCTAGCAAAATACTAAACTTATGTTTTAGGAATCTTATAAGAAATGCATGAATTGATTGGCTATATGAAAACCAAATGAACTACTGAAACCTTATTAGAATTTCACACTACCTTAACGTACCTGTAAATTCATGATTACGTTCCGGACCGCATTCACCAATTTACCTTACATTAGGGTTTTGTGTCCTTCTATGACTCTAAACACACATGTAAGTAATGCAAAAAAATCTTGTGATTGAATCGTTTACAATGTATCCAAAAATGAGTCCAACTGTTGAGTAGGAAAAAGACTTCTACCAGTCAGTGAGTAAGAACCTCTACCGATTATTGAGCAGATGCGATAGCCTCTACCAGTCGTTGAGCAGGTTGTAGGGCCTCTACCGACTGTTGAGCAGGCATGATGACCTCTACCAATCGTTGAGTAGGTTATATGGTACTCAACTAACTGTTGAGCAAGTACTTCATCCTCTACCAGTTGTTTGATTAAGTGTACCAATTATTTCACACATAAATTGCAAATTGATAATATGTACATATAAACAATCAAGTATCAAGCATAGCATGCGAGTTGTAATAGTGTTGTCCTAGACAAGGTTAATGACTCTAGGTGTGTCTATAGCAAATAGTTTATATTCCATGATTTCTAGTATCAAATGTTTAAATAAGGTAGATAATCGAATCCTCATGTATAACTAAGGATTATGTTTGATGCAACACACAATCAAGTTTCAATAGTTTGGTTATCATGGGTAACTAGCTCATGTGTGAGAAGGTGAAGGATATGAATTTAGTTCTTGAGACGATGATGAAAAATCTTGAAGCAGAATCAAGGTGGTGAGAGATAGTGAATGTGAAGATAGTTTATAAAGAGTTTATTTTATAGTAAGGAGATTATGTAGCAGTGTAAATTTTGGGGTTTGGATCAAAGGTTATAATCAAGTGTATAAGAAAACATGATTGTGGTATATGCCAAATATTGTAAAAATTTGAACAAGTTGAAAATGAGTGAGTGTCGATGGAGAATTTAGAGACTAGATATTATTCCTATGGAAAAAAAAATCTTATTTTCAAAATTGGTTTTATACATAAAGCAAAAGTTGTTAAATAGTACAAGTTAAGTGGGCTTTGATTAAAATATTCCCGTTAGTTGGAGATTTCAAACATGACATTTGGTTTTGAAGATCAAGGTTCTATTAAGTGATTTTTAATAGTTTAAAGCATTATATAGAAAATTGTTTGTTACGTCAATAAATAAACAATTGAATTTAAGTTCAAGGACATCTTTTGACAAAAATATGTACTTTGTAAAGTTACTAGGTAATGAAAATACAACAAGATTTAGAAATCTTTAGTTTGTGCTAAGGTATGAGGTTATAGTTTTTAAAAAATAAGTAACATGTGGAGAAATGAAATAATATGATTTGGGTAGGGTGTTGAATATTTAAAAAGTGGCTACGATGGTAAGGTGAAGTGTGATTGTGAAATCCATAGATGGTTATGATATGAGATTGATTTAAGCTGTAAAATTTTGAGATTTTAGAGCTTAGTTTTAAGGGAAGTGAGTGTAATCATCTATTTCTTAATTAAAACGAATAAATGAAAACGTTGACTTATCAAAGCTTCTAGATTCTAATAACATAGTGAAGACATGCTTTAGCCTATAAGTGAACACTCATCCCGAGAATTCCCAGGTAGGCATCCGGGTCCCTCGTCTGATTGGGATATATGCGCAATGCCAGTCCTAGACAGAAAACTCAGAATACAGGCGTTCACCCTTCCAGATTGCACGTGTTCGTTATTAAAATCTAGAACTTCGACGAGATCTTCAAGGTGGTTCAGGCTAAACCTGAGGATTTGTCCTATTAGTCTAAGAGTAGATCTTGTGATGGAGAGCACTCTTCTTGTAGGGACTAAAGTAAGGATAAGAAGTAAAATAGAGTATATAAACAAGAAAGGTTGCAAGTAAAAGGAGCAAGTACTGATTAAAATCCTATGGTTATAGACTAGATTATTTTTTTTTTTCTAATAACCTAATTCTCTATAACCATGGCTCTGATACCAATCTGTAACACCCCAACCGATGGCGGAAACATCGGGATGTCACGTATTGATGATTGTTCAGTAGCTCACGGTAAATAATAAATTTCAATAAATGATTTAAATAAATTACATATAATTGTTCTAAGAATTTTGTACATCAAAATGAAAAATACTAGCTACGCATCTTCAAGCAATAGCTCTAATCTTCAAGCAAGCTATAACCTGAAACATGTTAAGTTTGAAAATGTTTTGGGTCAACAAAAGTTGGTGAGAATTACATAGGTTTTGATAATCGAATGAAACTTGTACAATTCAAGTGTCATGGAAAGTCTAGTCCATATGTGAAAACATACTAGAAGTAAATCGAGTGCATAATCAACCCTTGTGACTGTTATATTGTGGTCCATCCCATACGCTCATGGTTCACTCGATTATGTTATGCGATAACAATCACCCACGCTACCTTTGTAGGAGGCACGTATCCGGGTGGGATTGTCAGTCCAATAGATCTATCATTGTATACCGTCGGCTGATCAATGTTAATGATTATGCTAGAATATTGTGCTTACCCTAGTCATGTTTAAGACATAATGCAACATAGAAAAACACATAGACACTTTATGATTGAATTACATATAGAATGTTGTAACATGTTTCACCCCAAAAATATTGATAAATAGAAAAGGGGCTATGTAAAACTCACCTTAGCAAAATGTTATGTCTCCTGAAAAAAATAGAATAATGTGTTGTGAATGTATGCGAGGCAAATCCCAAAGACTCAACAACGTAGCAAGTCCAAATTGAAGAAAACGAAAAAGAAAGAATATCAAGCTTCCAATTCGCCAATTACAGGAGCTTATAATCAAAGCTTCAATTATAGAAGTAATAGACTATAGAAGAAAGGTATGAGGGAAAGTTTAATCGGATTGAAATAATCGATTTAGAGGTGCAAATTATAATGGGTCATAGGTGGGTTTTTATACTAGTTTTGGAGTCAATTAGTCATTAAAATTGGTCAACACCATAAAGTAAGGTTTTATGATGAATTGACTATTTGACTAAGACTTTGACTGTTTGACTAAGACTTTGACTAATCAATTTAAGGAATGTGTTAAGTTTATTTTCTTCTGAAATACTACACAAGATGATAGTTGGCTCAGTTGGTTGTCACTGTGTGTTGGTTGGCTGTGGACGCGGGTTCGAGTCCCGGTCCACACAAATCTTTTTTTGGCAATTATTTCCCTAAAACTATATTATTCTAAATTCATAATATGATTATATAAGCCAGAAAGTGACTCGAAATATTTTTAAAACGTACAAAAGTGTCGAGATACAAATAATTATTAGTTTAAGGTATTTAAAACATATATTGTTTAAAACAATACATTCTTTTTATCAAAAAAAATTAGGGGAAATTCGCGATGTTACAGTCTCCCCTACTTTTGGAAACTTCGTCCCGAAGTTATTAAAAACACAGGTTTGAGGTTGATTAGGTAGAAATTAAGGCAGCTGTGGTTTGGGTAAAAGCACGACATGAATTTATAGGTAATAGAATAATTTATTTTGAATAATTTGGATAAGAGGTTTGAGATGTGAGTTTTAAGGATTGGATTAGGTTCGTCTGAAGTAGCAAGAAGCATAAGAATCTAGCAAAATACTAAACTTATGTTTTAGGAATCTTATAAGAAATGCATGAATTGATTGGCTATATGAAAACCAAATGAACTACTGAAACCTTATTAGAATTTCACACTACCTTAACGTACCTGTAAATTCATGATTACGTTCCGGACCGCAATCACCAATTTACCTTACATTAGGGTTTTGTGTCCTTCTATGACTCTAAACACACATGTAAGTAATGCAAAATAACCTTGTGATTGAATCGTTTACAATGTATCCAAAAATGAGTCCAACTGTTGAGTAGGAAAAAGACTTCTACCAGTCAGTGAGTAAGAACCTCTACCGATTGTTGAGCAGGTGCGATAGCCTCTACCAGTCGTTGAGCAGGTTGTAGGGCCTCTACCGACTGTTGAGCAGGCATGATGACCTCTACCAATCGTTGAGTAGGTTATTTGGTACTCAACTAACTGTTGAGCAAGTACTTCATCCTCTACCAGTTGTTTGATTAAGTGTACCAATTATTTCACACATAATTTGCAAATTGATAATATGTACATATAAACAATCAAGTATCAAGCATAGCATGCGAGTTGTAATAGTGTTGTCCTAGACAAGGTTAATGACTCTAGGTGTGTCTATAGCAAATAGTTTATATTCCATGATTTCTAGTATCAAATGTTTAAATATGGTAGATAATCGAATCCTCATGTATAACTAAGGATTATGTTTGATGCAACACACAATCAAGTTTCAATAGTTTGGTTATCATGGGTAACTAGCTCATGTGTGAGAAGGTGAAGGATATGAATTTTGTTCTTGAGACGATGATGAAAAATCTTGAAGCAGAATCAAGGTTGTGAGAGATAGTGAATGTGAAGATAGTTTATAAAGAGTTTATTTTATATTAAGGAGATTATGTAGCAGTGTAAATTTTGATCAAAGGTTATAATCAAGTGTATAAGAGAACATGATTGTGGTATATGCCAAATATTGTAAAAATTTGAACAAGTTGAAAATGAGTGAGTGTCGATGGAGAATTTAGAGACTAGATATTATTCCTATGGAAAAAAAAATCTTATTTTCAAAATTGGTTTTATACATAAAGCAAAAGTTGTTAAATAGTACAAGTTAAGTGGGCTTTGATTAAAATATTCCCGTTAGTTGGAGATTTCAAACATGACATTAGGTTTTGAAGATGAAGGTTCTATTAAGTGATTTTTAATAGTTTAAAGCATTATATAGAAAATTGTTTGTTACGTCAATAAATAAACAATTGAATTTAAGTTCGAGGACATCTTTTGACAAAAATATGTACTTTGTAAAGTTACTAGGTAATGAAAATACAACAAGATTTAGAAATCTTTAGTTTGTGCTAGGGTATGAGGTTATAGTTTTTAAAAAATAAGTAACATGTGGAGAAATGAAATAATATGATTTGGGTAAGGTGTTGAATATTTAAAAAGTGGCTAAGATGGTAAGGTGAAGTGTGATTGTGAAATCCATAGATGGTTATGATATGAGATTGATTTAAGCTGTAAAATTTTGAGATTTTAGAGCTTAGTTTTAAGGGAAGTGAGTGTAATCATCTATTCATTAATTAAAACGAATAAATGAAAACGTTGACTTATCAAAGCTTCTAGATTCTAATAACATAGTGAAGACATGCTTTAGCCTATAAGTGAACACTCATCCCGAGAATTCCCAGGTAGGCATCCGGGTCCCTCGTCTGATTGGGATATATGCGCAATGCCAGTCCTAGACAGAAAACTCATAATACAGGCGTTCACCCTTCCAGATTGCACGTGTTCGTTATTAAAATCTAGAACTTCGACGAGATCTTCAAGGTGGTTCAGGCTAAACCTGAGGATTTGTCCTATTAGTCTAAGAGTAGATCTTGTGATGGAGAGCACTCTTCTTGTAGGGACTAAAGTAAGGATAAGAAGTAAAATAGAGAATATAAATAAGTAAGGTTGCAAGTAAAAGGAGCAAATACTGATTAAAATCCTATGGTTATAGACT
The DNA here is from genome assembly GCA_028751855.1 of Ambrosia trifida. Taxonomy (NCBI): domain Eukaryota; kingdom Viridiplantae; phylum Streptophyta; class Magnoliopsida; order Asterales; family Asteraceae; genus Ambrosia; species Ambrosia trifida. Next base: position 76,803,061 of record CM054131.1, on the reverse strand, counting down.
AGATTATTTTTTTTTCTAATAACCTAATTCCCTATAACCATGGCTCTGATACCAATCTGTAACACCCCAACCAATGGCGGAAACATCGGGATGTCACGTATTGATGATTGTTCAGTAGCTCATGGTAAATAATAAATTTCAATAAATGATTTAAATAAATTACATATAATTGTTCTAAGAATTTTGTACTTCAAAATGAAAAATACTAGCTACGCATCTTCAAGCAATAACTCTAATCTTCAAGCAAGCTATCACCTGAAACATGTTAAGTTTGAAAATGTTTTGGGTCAACAAAAGTTGGTGAGAATTACATAGGTTTTGATAATCGAATAAAACTTGTACAATTCAAGTGTCATGGAAAGTCTAGTCCATATGTGAAAACATACTAGAAGTAAATCGAGTGCATAATCAACCCTTGTGACTGTTATATTGTGGTCCATCCCATACGCTCATGGTTCACTCGATTATGTTATGCGATAACAATCACCCACGCTACCTTTGTAGGAGGCACGTATCCGGGTGGGATTGTCAGTCCAATAGATCTATCATTGTATACCGTCGGCTGATCAATGTTAATGATTATGCTAGAATATTGTGCTTACCCTAGTCATGTTTAAGACATAATGCAACATAGAAAAACACATAGACACTTTATGATTGAATTGCATATAGAATGTTGTAACATGTTTCACCCCAAAAATAGTGATAAATAGAAAAGGGGCTATGTAAAACTCACCTTAGCAAAATGTTATGTCTCGTGAAAAAAATAGAATAATGTGTTGTGAATGTATGTGAGGCGAATCCCAAAGACTCAACAACGTAGCTAGTCCAAATTGAAGAAAACGAAAAAGAAGGAATATCAAGCTTCCAATTCGCCAATTACAAGAGCTTATAATCAAAGCTTCAATTGTAGAAGTAATAGACTATAGAAGAAAGGTATGTGGGAAAGTTTAATCGGATTGAAACAATCGATTTAGAGGTGCAAAGTATAATGGGTCATAGGTGGGTTTTTATACTAGTTTTGGAGTCAATTAGCCATTAAAATTTGTTAACACCATAAAGTAAGGTTTTATGATGAATTGACTATTTGACTAAGACTTTGACTGTTTGACTAAGACTTTGACTAATCAATTTAAGGAATGTGTTAAGTTTATTTTCTTCTGAAATACTACACAAGATGATAGTTGGCTCAGTTGGTTGTCACTGTGTGTTGGTTGGCTGTGGACGCGGGTTCGAGTTCCGGTCCACACAAATCTTTTTTTGGCAATTATTTCCCTAAAACTATATTATTCTAAATTCATAATATGATTATATAAGCCAGAAAGTGACAAGAAATATTTTTAAAACGTACAAAAGTGTCGAGATACAAATAATTATTAGTTTAAGGTATTTAAAACATATATTGTTTAAAACAATACATTCTTTTTATCAAAAAAAAATTAGGGGAAATTCTCGATGTTACACCCCTTTTTCTGCTAGGGCTGTTGCTTCTCTAGGTGGAGCTTCTCCTTCTTTGCTCCTTGATGTCTACAGCCTCTTCTCCTCGGATGTGGGCTTCATCCCTTTCTAGGGCTTCTTCAAGAGTTGATGTCTACAGTCTCTTGTGAGGTATTCCGAGTTGATGGCGTTCATGAACCCTGCAACCTTCATTTTTTCATATGCACCTACATAGGTGAGGCCTTCCTTCTTGTATCTTTAAATGAAACTTCTCAGGCTTTCGTCATCCTTTTGCTTGATCTGAAAGATAACCGTTGCATCCTTGACACAACGTCTTTGTTGTGAGAAGTTGGCTAGGAATCCTTTTCCTAGGTCGTTGAAGGTTTTGATGCTTTCAGCAGGTAAGTTATTGAACCATATCTGGGCAGATCCAACCAGAGTCTAAATGAACATGAGGCAACATTCAGGATCACCCCATTTTTCGATGCGAGCAGCCCCGGAGAAGATCTGTAGATGGTCTTCTGGATCATCAGTGCCATCGTAGGGAACTCATAATCTGCTATCTCTCGAGAGAAGCAGGACAAGCTATTAGGTTTGTATGGTTGATGGGTGGTGTGTTCCACCCTATCGTTGTTTCTGTGACACCCGACAACTTCCGGTAACTAACATTTGAAAACTTAGAAAGTCTACCTTAGCGAGTCGCGCATACGTTACACATAACAAGGTCGGTCGAGTCGAGTCGCACATCATTAGGGTTTTAACATACGCAAGTCTCGGGTCCCGGGAATTGGTGATCGGGCGGGAACGTGTTATTTATCATGCATTATATGTTGGTAATCATTAGGATTGAATCATGGTTGTTTTTGTGTTATTATGATGTTTATGGCTGTTACAAGTTAGTATGATGATGTCCTAGGAGTTTGAATGGTTTTGGTTGTGTATTGTTGATACTTGATGTTTTGACCCATTTGAAGGATTTTGGATGATTAAGGATGATATGAGGTGTGTTGTTGATTGTATGATGTTAGGGTTTGCTCTAGGATGATGCTAGAACAGTAGGATGCTATCGGACAATGTGGTTATGTGACTTAATCTGAATAATTGCTATTTAGGGCAAGTTCTTGCATGTTGATGTGATGTTTACATGTTAAGTTACTATTTTGGGAAAACGCTCGCATTCGGAACTGTTAGAACGATGAAAACTTAGGGGTTTTGCTTGAAATATGTTTGTTAATGTGTTAGGATGATTATTGGGTGTTTTTACATGTTTCGGATCCGATTTGGAGAGTTTGACGCGCGAAATTACGCTTCAGACATGCAGAGGCGAGTAGGATCCTACTCGCATGAAGCTTCATGCGAATAGGACTCCTAAATGCCTGAAGCTTAAGCATTTACACTCCTAATCGCCTGAAGCTTAGGCATTTACAATCCTAAATGCCTGAAGCTTAAGCATTTACAATCCTAAATGCCTGAAGCTTAAGCATTTACACTCCTAATCGCCTGAAGCTTAGGCATTTACAATCCTAAATGCTACTTTTACTAGTGATTACAGTCCTAAATGCTAGTTTGATTCCTAATCGCGTATAATGCTGCTGTATGTATATTTTAACATCCCGGAACATGATTTGACTCCTAGGAACATGATAGGAACCCCGGGATACACCCAATGACTTAGTAACACGCGTTCGGACCTGTTTACGCGTTAATCAGACATTATGCTAGACTAGGTGAACTGTTGCGCGTATTAAGTGTTTAATTGCATATGTGGCATGATGTCTTGTATTTATCTAACACGTGGAATGTCGGGTCACCAATGGGATGTCGAGTCTTGTCTTACGTAGTCTGGTTGTCAGTCAAACACACTTTTCGGGCACATAATGGTCATGGACTGGACTTAGGGACTAATGAACCCGACGGGTTATTAGTCTAACTTGACACATATCTTATGATAGGTCGCCAATAGTTGGAGCTATCATATCTTACAGACGGTTTACTCATATCACGCATACGGTTTACTCTTAAACGGAATACGCAACCTAAGGTGAGTTCACGGCCCCACATTTTACGGTTTATGTTTTCGGGGGAGAAACATGCTTAAAACTCTTTTATGACTTATGACTTGTTAAACTCTTATGGCTCATGACTCTTTATCACGTTATACTATGGCTTACTTATCGTACTATACGGTTCATCAAAAACTCCCTTAGAAACCACTAACATAGGTATATGGCGGGGAAATATGGATAGCGCTATTGGGAACTGACAAACCCCACTCGACGGTTGGACCGGGCGGGTGCATATTGTCTCTAATAAAACAAGGTCTACCGGTGATGACGGTAGCCCATAGGAAACTAAGGGTCACTACACGGCTTAGTCAGCAATGGTTTCACCCGTATGAGTATCTCATTCTGCGCCTAGCTAGCGTTCTCACAAGCATAGTAGTAACTGTGATGGTAACGGTTTTCGAAGGATCACTTTAAACGTTAAATTAAAACCTGTGAACTCACCAGCATTATATGTTGGCTCTTTTAGCATGTTTTCTCAGGTCGCTAAGGTAGCAGCTGTCGGATAGGCGCACGAGGTCGCACTGGAGTCGTCTCGCGTCTAGGGTCTCATTTGCACGTTATGGATTTATGAACTTTTGAACTTATGTTTTATTTCTGCATGACTTTTGTAAACTTTAAATGCTTCCGCACTGTTGAATGTTGGTTTTAAACTTATGCATGGTTTTTGTTTACGTATGTTTTTACATTTAGACGTCGTTTATTGTGACCGTTGACTTGGATCCTGGTGTGTCACACGCCTCGCGGTAGAACTCCGCAGGTGGAAATTTGAGGGTGTGACAGATTGGCATCAGAGCCAATGGTTATAGTGAACTAGGACTGCATGTAGAGTCTAGACTATAGCCGAGTCTCACACACTAGACGGTCACATACATTTGAGTCGTGTCTTTTGGTAAACATACTAACCTTGTCGGGGTGTCGGTATCCTTACTGCACAGGGTCACATAACCTATCTCATTCTTGGTTATTCTTAGCTTCATTTATCTTCTTCTTCGGGTTTGCAGTCGAGGAAACATGTTTGTTGATCTTTTGAGTTGGTTGTATCTTTCTAAGATGCGGGTACCGAGTGACTTGAGGTTCGAGCTCGGGGCACGCCTTGAGGACCATGTAGAGCAATTTATCATTTCGGGTGCACACGAAATCATAAGTTGAAATGCATGGAAGACTTGGTGAATCTCGTGTTGGGATTAATGGTCACGTTCGAACCCGATCCTAGGCTTTTCATATTCTCTTGGATTAGCGTTGGTGATGGGTCTGAGTATTTGTTTCTTGTTCCTTCTCAGAAGATGTCAGGACGCACTGGAGGACGCACTGGAGGCCGCACTGGTGGGGGTAGAGGTGGTGGTAACATCACCTAGACGTATGATGAGCTCAATGAGATGATGCAGCAACAGTTGGGCGTTGCATTAGCTGCTTTTCAGGCTGCCCAGCAGACTTTTATGGGTGCTACTGCTCCTCTGGTTCAGGCAGGTGTTGCCTACAAGCGGTTTAAGGATTGTCAGCCTCTCAGCTTCCAGGGTACGGAGGGAGCTGTGGAGTTGCTTCGGTGGTTGGAGAAGACTGAGTCGGTGTTTGCTTTATGTGAGACTCCAGCGGTGGATTGGGTGAAGTTTGCTTCGGGGACTTTTGTAGGAGCCGCCTTGACGTGGTGGAACTGCGTCACACAGACACTTGGTCTCGGGGAGGCCAACGCCATGCCTTGGGCGGATTTTGTGCGTAGGTTAAAGGATGAGTACTGCCCGCGTGAGGAGATCAAGAGGTTGGAACAGGAATATGGGAATCTTAAGATGGTTGGATCTGAGGTGGAGGAGTACACGATCAGGCACAACGAGCTAGCAGTAATGTGTCCAGGTTTGTCTACACCAGAGTATAGGAGGATAGAGCAGTATCTTGCGGGTTTGGTGCCAGAGATTGCGGGATTGGTGTCTGCTAGGGATCCTCCTACTATATCAGAAGCTGTGCGGTCGGCTACTAATATGACCAACTTGAAGATTTCTGAGGGTGTCTTGCCTCCTAGGGGCTCTTCTGTGAAGGCGCCGGCAGAGAACAAGAGGAAGTGGGAAAGCGTGGATAAGAGTTCATCGGGGGTTCAGCGACAACCGGCGGCGAAGAAGGCTGAAGCTTCTGGGTCAGCGTCGGACCAGAAACAAGGGGGCTATGCTGGGAAAAGCCCTAAGTGTGGGCGTTGTGGGTTTCATCACTATGGTACTTGTGAGAGTTTTCGCTGTGAGCGTTGTCAGAAGACAGGGCATCTTGCCAAGGATTGTAGGGTCAACCTTTCCAGGACGACTCAGACTGCTGCTATTACCACCCCTGCTCTACAGGGGAACCAGGGTTGCTTTCATTGTGGAGAAGCGGGGCACTTCAAGCGAAGCTGTCCCAAGTTGAATCAAGGGGGCACAGGGACTGCAGGGAAGGATGGAGACAATGAAGGCGGTGGCCGGATTACTCGTGCTCGTGCTTACGTGATCGGTGCTAGGGAGAACCAGGTGGACCCAGGCACTGTTACACGTACGTATTCTTTCTTATCTCTTGTTACGCTTTGGTTATACTTTTATCCGCATTGTTGTGTGTTTGTGTTTTCGGGTGTTTTCTTCGTGGTTTGGTCTCTGTTTCTCATTCTTTGGGTCGATGAGGGTCCTTTGGGGATGCTACTTGGACGGTACCAGTGGGCTAGTTATACCGATCATAGTAGTCTCCAGTAGGCCTTCGATCGGGGGTCTCTTGTCTCATACTCACATTTGGGAAAGTGGTTTCCCGGTTGTTACTGTCACGTTTGGTTCACGACCTTCACTTGTTGTATTTTGGGGAAACGTTACTTGGGCACAGAGGTCGACACTCATCACTGTTGAAGCCGAAAGAATCTCGGGACGAGATTCCTTTCAACAGGGGGATGATGTGACGACCCGGAAAATTTTTCTTCTTATTTGTTTTCTCTCCTCGACTTCGGGAAATTTTCGGGACGAAAATTCTTTCAACAGGGGGATGATGTGACACCCGGCAACTAACTTTTGAAAACTTAGAAAGTCTACCTTAGCGAGTCGCGCATACGTTACACATAACAAGGTCGGTCGAGTCGCACATCATTAGGGTTTTAACATACGCAAGTCTCGGGTCCCGGGAATTGGTGATCGGGCGGGAACGTGTTATTTATCATGCATTATATGTTGGTAATCATTAGGATTGAATCATGGTTGTTTTTGTGTTATTATGATGTTTATGGCTGTTACAAGTTAGTATGATGATGTCCTAGGAGTTTGAATGGTTTTGGTTGTGTATTGTTGATACTTGATGTTTTGACCCATTTGAAGGATTTTGGATGATTAAGGATGATATGAGGTGTGTTGTTGATTGTATGATGTTAGGGTTTGCTCTAGGATGATGCTAGAACAGTAGGATGCTATCGGACAATGTGGTTATGTGACTTAATCTGAATAATTGCTATTTAGGGCAAGTTCTTGCATATTGATGTGATGTTTACATGTTAAGTTACTATTTTGGGAAAACGCTCGCATTCGGAACTGTTAGAACGATGAAAACTTAGGGGTTTTGCTTGAAATATGTTTGTTAATGTGTTAGGATGATTATTGGGTGTTTTTACATGTTTCGGATCTGATTTGGAGAGTTTGACGCGCGAAATTACGCTTCAGACATGCAGAGGCGAGTAGGATCCTACTCGCATGAAGCTTCATGCGAATAGGACTCCTAAATGCCTGAAGCTTAAGCATTTACACTCCTAATCGCCTGAAGCTTAGGCATTTACAATCCTAAATGCCTGAAGCTTAAGCATTTACAATCCTAAATGCCTGAAGCTTAAGCATTTACACTCCTAATCGCCTGAAGCTTAGGCATTTACAATCCTAAATGCTACTTTTACTAGTGATTACAATCCTAAATGCTAGTTTGATTCCTAATCGCGTATAATGCTGCTGTATGTATATTTTAACATCCCGGAATATGATTTGACTCCTAGGAACATGATAGGAACCCCGGGATACACCCAATGACTTAGTAACACGTGTTCGGACCTGTTTACGCGTTAATCGGACATTATGCTAGACTAGGTGAACTGTTGCGCGTATTAAGTGTTTAATTGCATATGTGGCATGATGTCTTGTATTTATCTAACACGTGGAATGTCGGGTCACCAATGGGATGTCGAGTCTTGTCTTACGTAGTCTGGTTGTCGGTCAAACACACTTTTCGGGCACATAATGGTCATGGACTGGACTTAGGGACTAATGAACCCGACGGGTTATTAGTCTAACTTGACACATATCTTATGATAGGTCGCCAATAGTGTAACACCCCAACCGATGGCGGAAACATCGGGGTGCCACGTATTGATGATTGTTTTCAGTAGCACATGGTATAACATAAATTTTAAATAATTTATTCAAACATAATATCCAAAATGTGAAATGATGTCTAAGAATTCAATTACATAAAATCAAATAACAACTTCAATAACTTCAAATAACTTCAAGTAAAATCCTCATGCTAACTCAAGCCTCAGCTTCATTGTTACCTGAAACATGTTAATTTTGAAAGTATTTTGGGTCAACATAAGTTGGTGAGAATTACATAGGTTTTTGATGATAAAATGAATAATATGTTGTGCAATTCATGTGTCATGTTAATCTAGCCCATATGTGAGAACATACTAGAAATAAATCGAGTGCATAATCAACCCTGTTGACTGTTATAAAATGATACATACCATACACTTATGGTCCAATTGAATATGTTATGCGATAACAAACACCCACGTAACCTTTGTAGGAGGCACGTATCCGGGTGGGATTGTCAGTCCAATAGATCTATCAATGTATACCGTCGGCTGATCAATGTTAATGATTATGCTAGAATGGTGCTTACTCTAATCATGCTCAAGACATAATGCAACAGAGAAAACACATAGACACATTGATGATTGAATTGCATTGATAATGTTATAACATGTTTCACCCCAAAATTTGGTGATAAATAAAAGGGGGCTATGTAAAACTCACCTTAGCAAATGTTAAACTTGTTGAAAAGATGAAATAATTGTGTTGCCCAAAATGATTCCAAATATCACCCTATAATAAGGTAATATATAATAAGTCTAAGTCTAATTAACTTACAAGTGTATCCTAGGGTTTCGATTTGGGGATAATCAATTGTTGAATTTAAATTAAAATGTTTAATTAATAAAGGAAAATTTGATAATTAATGGAAGAAAGTCTTTTTATAAGATTTGGATTTTGAATGTGCACATTAAAGTGTTTGAAGCATAAAAATAATTTTTATAAAATTATTTCATTTAAAATAGATTTTTAAATCTATTTATTTATAAATAGCCAATATTTAACTTTAATATTCAAAAATACTAAAATTAAAGAATTCTTATTTTAAAAATCATATTTCTGTTCTAAATAATTAAAAATAATTTGTATAAAATTTTGGTGCAAAAATGATGAAAATTGGATTTATTATGATTTAATTATGATTAAATCTAACAAAAATTGATTAAAAATATAAAATAAATGATTTTACTGAATTAAAAATTATTTCAATAAAGTTTAACTTTATAAAAAGTCAGGATAAATTTTGGAGAATTTAATAAAATTGTTTTGATATATAAATGGATTTTTATAAATATAATAGTATAAAAATGATTTAATTAATATAAATATTAAATAAATGAATTTCTGAAAAATAAAAATTGTAAATAACACTTTTATCTCAGATTAAACAAATATAATTTTTTTTAGAATTTATAAAATAGTTTTGATATTTTAAAATGAATTTTAAAGATTAAAAGGTTTAATATTTATATATATATATATATATAATTGTTTGTTTTAAAAAAAAGAAAAGAAAAGAACAAAAAGAAAGGTCAGAGCCGGGACTCGAACCCGGGTAACCTCTGTGGTGAACCAGGGTCACAACCACTTGGCCTAGGCCGGTGGTTGTGATGTTTTCTGATTAAAATTTTATAAGTACAATACGCGAACCCAGATTTATCCCCAATTCCATATGACGAACCCTAGAATTTTCAATTGGACAAATCACACATCAATAGCCTGATTAACCATAGGGCTATTGATGTGTGATGGCCGATGAATAAAACCCACACAATTAATCGTACTCACAGTGTTGAATTGATGATAATAGCCGGGTCAAGGCAAAAGTCAAACAACGAACACAATAATAATAAACAGAGTATATCAGAGAGAATTGGAGGTTGAGAGAGAGTTGTGAGCGAGTAATCAAGGTTCGGAATACATCTATTTATACTGAGGATCGATGGTTATGGTTAATTGGAAAGTTTGACCTCGTTTTTAATTCATACGCGTAGGGTTTAATAATTGGTCAATGATTTGGTGTAATTGGCGTGTAATCGTGTTGTATAGGGCCGGTGATTACACGAATTTACCAATAATAGATCAATTACCCGTTAATTCGTTGGATTGATCATCAAGCTAACCCACAGTTGACTTTCTTGTCAACTGTGAAGGTTTTTAGAATGTATATAAATATAAAGTGTGTCCGGGTTATTTCCAAAAAGAAGGTCTAGCCCAGTTGGTTGTGCATGTGTGTGTGTTTGGCTTTGGCGCGGGTTCGAACCCCGGCCAGAGCAGATTTTATTATTTTTTTTTTTTTGATTATTATATAATCCAACACACATATAATATATTATATATATATAGAATTAGGGTTCCACAATCGCGACAAAATAATTAAATGTGAACATAAGATGAAAACTTGACGTTTTTATTAAATGCGAACGTGTAACGTACAAGTTTTTAATGCGTAATGTTACAGTCTCCCCTACTTTTAGGAACTTCGTCCCGAAGTTGGAGTTGGAGAGTCTGGTGGAAAAAGATGTGGATACTTCGATTTCATCTGGTCTTTACGTTCCCAAGTGAACTCTGGGCCTCGTTTAGATTCCCAACGAACCTTAACGATCGGAATACGACTGCGCTTGAGTTTCTTGACTCCAGTGTCAACAATCTCGATGGGTTTCTCGATAATGTGCATGCTTTCATCGATTTGCACATCCTCAAGAGGAACATGAAGGTTCTCATCTGCTAAGCATTTCTTGAGATTCGAAACATGGAAGGTCGGATGAACATTGCTTAGCTCAGGTGGAAGCTCAAGTTTGTAAGCCACTTTTCCAACTCTGTCAAGAATTTTGAAGGGGCCTACGTAACGAGGAGCTAGTTTTCCCTTTCTACCAAAACGAATAACTCCTTTCCAAGGGGATACCTTAAGTAGCACAAGGTCCCCAACTTGAAATTCCAAGGGTTTACGACGTTTATCAGCATAACTCTTTTGGCGACTTCTAGCCTTGAGAAGATTATCCTGAATAAGCTGGATTTTGTCTGTGGTTTCCTGGATTAGTTCGGGTCCAGTAATACGAGCTTCACCAACCTCAGTCCAACAGACAGGTGAACGACATTTCCGACCATAGAGTGCCTCAAAAGGAGCCATGTTAATGCTGGCGTGATAACTGTTGTTGTATGAAAACTCAACCAAAGGGAGATGAGAATCCCATGCGCCACCAAAATCGATGACACATGCCCTGAGCATGTCCTCAAGTGTCTGGATGGTTCGTTCAGTCTGACCATCCGTTTGAGGGTGATAAGCAGTGCTCAGGTTCAACTTGGTACCCAAAGCATCTTGTAGAGATCCCCAAAAGTGAGAGGTGAAACGACCATCGCGATCAGAAATAATGTCCAAAGGTATACCGTGACGACATACGATTTCACTTACGTACATCTTTGCCAACCTTTCCACAGAATACTTCTCACGAATAGGTAGAAAGTGAGCTGACTTGGTCAAACGATCGACGATTACCCAAATACTGTCAAAACCTTTGGGTGTGCGAGGAAGTTTGGTGATGAAATCCATAGCTATGCTCTCCCATTTCCAGACAGGAATCTCTGGTTGTTCAAGCATACCAGATGGTCGTTGATGTTCAGCCTTAACCTTGGAACAAGTGAGGCATTTTGCAACGAAAAGAGCAATGTCTTTCTTCATACCAGGCCACCAATAAGAATAACGAAGATCTTGGTACATCTTGTCAGCTCCAGGATGAATAGAGTAACGAGACTTATGAGCCTCGTTCATGAGAAAAGTACGAAGATCATCACGGTCGGGAATCCACAGTCGGTTAAGGAAATAAAGGAGACCATCGGGTTTGGTTTCAAGTTGAGTCTCAGCACCACAAGACATTTCATCGTACATGTTACCTTGGGTGACTGAGGTGTGTTGAGCCTGGAGAATGCGATCTTGAAGATCAGTACGAACTCTCGCACATTGGAGTTTGATACGCTCTTTACGACTAAGTGCGTCAGCCACAACATTCGCCTTGCCAAGATGGTAGCGAATTTCGCAATCATAGTCGTTAAGTAATTCAACCCATCGTCGTTGCCTCATGTTAAGATTCTTTTGATCGAAGACATGTTGGAGACTTTTGTGGTCCGTGAACACCACACATTTGGTTCCATACAGATAATGTCTCCAAATCTTGAGTGCAAAGACAACAGCGCCCAATTCAAGATCATGGGTGGTATAATTTTTCTCGTGAGTCTTGAGTTGTCGAGACGCATAAGCAATAACCTTTCCTCGTTGCATGAGAACACAACCAAGACCTTGGTTCGATGCATCACAATAGACCACGAAATCATCATTACCGTCAGGTAGAGACAAGATAGGAGCTTCACAGAGTTTCAGCTTAAGAGTTTCAAATGCTTCCTCTTGCTTAGGTCCCCACTCATAGGGTTTACCCTTGTGAGTTAAGGTAGTGAGAGGAACAGCGATCTTGGAGAAATTGGCGATGAATCGACGATAATAACCAGCCAACCCAAGAAAAGAACGGACTTCCGTTGGAGTGGTAGGAACACTCCAATTCTTCACAGCTTCGATTTTTGCAGGATCAACATGAATTCCGTTCATATCAATGACATGTCCCAAAAATTGAACTTCCTTGAGCCAAAATTCACATTTTGAGAATTTGGCGTACAGTTGTTCTTTCTTTAGGAGACTCAAGATAGAGTGAAGATGTTGCTCATGATCGGATTTTGATTTAGAGTAAATCAAGATATCATCGATGAAAACGATCACGAATTTGTCGAGATAGGGTCTACAAACCCGATTCATCAAATCCATAAATACTGCGGGAGCATTGGTCAACCCAAAAGGCATAACCATGAATTCATAGTGACCGTAGCGAGTGCGAAAAGCTGTCTTGGGAATATCTTCATCGTGGACTCTAAGCTGATGATAACCAGAACGAAGATCAATCTTCGAGAAGTGGGTTGCTCCTTGAAGTTGATCGAAGAGATCGTCAATCCTAGGAAGTGGATAACGATTCTTGATGGTGAGTTTGTTGAGTTCACGGTAGTCAATACACATCCGAAGAGAACCATCCTTCTTTTTAACGAATAAGACAGGGGCTCCCCATGGAGAAGAACTCGGGCGAATGAACCCTTTATCAGAAAGTTCCTGTAATTGACTAGCAAGTTCTTGCATCTCAGAGGGTGCAAGACGATAAGGAGCTTTAGCGATAGGATTAGCACCAGGAACAAGATCAATACGAAACTCCACTTGTCGAGCAGGAGGCAAACCAGGTAAATCCTCTGGAAAGACTTCAGGATAGTCTCGAATAATAGGAATGTCTTGGATACTTTTGCCTTTGTCCTTCTTCTCTATCACGTTAGCTAAGAAGGCTGTATACCCCTTTCGTAAGTACTTTTGGGCAGTAGTACAAGACATAAGCTTAAGCTCACCACAGGGTTTCTCACCGTAGATCTTCAAAATCTCACCAGATTCGAGAGGAATGCGTATGACTTTCTCGAAGCACAGAATTTCGGCACGATGAGTTGACAACCAGTCCATGCCTACTATAACATCAAAACTACCAAGATGCATGGGGATGAGATCGATAGGGAAGGTATGATCATCGAGATTCAACAAGAAGTTACGAATAATAGAGTTGATCGAAACAGACTTCCCGTTAGCTACCTCTACCACGAAAGGGTCTTCTAGATTAGTGTGGGGTAAGTTAAGTAAAGGTTCAAACTTCAGTGACACGAATGACTTATCAGCTCCTGAATCAAATAATATGGATGCATAGTGGTTATTAATGAGAAACGTACCATTCACCACTTCGTTGTTGTCACGAGCCTGGTTAGCGTTGAGATTGTAGGCGCGACCTCGAGCACCTTGGTTCTGGTTGCGGTTCTGGTTTTGGTTTTGGTTTTGGTTACGGTTACGATTAGGGCAGTTGTTGATGTAGTGATTAGGGTTACCACACTCGTAGCATTGACCACGAGCAGGCCTGTTGTTTTGTTGGTTGGGAGCTGGGTTGTTGTTGTCTTGGGTAGCAGGAGATCGACAGACGTTCACCAGGTGACCATATCTTTGACACTTAGTACAAAATCGACATGGCACCTGCGTGGGATGGTGGTACTTGCAAGTGTTGCACAAAGGGTGAGGTCCGGTGTATGGTTTCTTGGCTGGGTTTTGGGCAGCAGGTGGAGTAGCAGCAACCATATAGTTTCTAGCCTTGCGCTTTTTGTTGCTTGAGGTCTCAGGCTTGACTTCAATTGCAGGCTATGGAGTGTCTTTGGCAACAGTCTTCTTAGTGCCTTTGCGAACGAGAGTACCGTTCTTCACGTGATTATCAGTAAGAGTGGCCGCTAGACGTTTGGCCTCTTCCAGAGTTGCAGGATTTCTACCCCAAACGGTGTCCTGGATTTGCATGGGCAGACCACCGATGTACTTCTCGATGGCTACCGGCAGAGGAGTAACTTTGTGTGGCAACAATAAGCTAAGCTCATGAAAGCGGGTGTTGTAGGCAAGGTTTTCCCCACTATCTTGAGCTAAGGTGTGGAACTCATCCTCAAGCTTTTTAACTTCATTGCGAGGACAGAACTCCTCTTTCATGATCTCTTTGACTTGGTCCTCGGCCCCACGAGTACGCTTTTCTTCATTCCACCAAGTGAGTGCTCGTTTATGGAGAACACTCATGGCGTAACGAACCTTGAAATTGTTGGGGCACTCACTGTTGATGAAGGTATTCTCAATACCCTCGAACCATTGGAGGAGTCCAGTAGCTCCTTCTTCACCGCTGAACTTTGGAGGGTTACAAGAGTTGAAATGTTTAAGGGTGCAAGCTTGGGGTCCATTACCATTGCCATTGCCATTTCCGTTCCCATTGTTGTGACCATTCCCGTTGCCGTTCAATTGGATGACCTGAGCAAGTAAATTGGGAACCAGAGTTGCGATTTGCTGCGCCATTTGTTGAGAAATGATCGCAGCCAGTTGAGCATCGACCCCATTGTTGTTGTGGTTAGGAACTTGGTCATGGTTGTGGTTATGGTTATCACCACCTTCATCGTGGTTCTCACCATTGTTGTTGCGAGTGCTGCGACGAGGAGGCATGATCTGTAATAGACACAATGAAATGAATGAGAGTTTATATAAGGAATGTAATCATTTATTCATTAATTAAAACGAATAAACGAAAACGTTGACTTATCAAAGATTCTAAATTCTAATAACATATGAAGACATGCTTTAGCCTATAAGTGAACACTCATCCCGAGAATTCCCAGGTAGGCATCCGGGTCCCTCGTCTGATTGGGATATATGCGCAATGCCAGCCTAGACAGAAGACTCAGAATACAGGATTTCACCCTTCCAGATTGCACGTGTTCGTTATTAAAATCTAGAACTTCGACGAGATCTCAAGGGGGTTCAGGTTAAACCTGAGGATTTTGTCCTATAAATCTAATGGTGGATCAGGATTGCAGCAGACAATTAAGAGTAGTCACATGTAGGTTTAGGGTTATAAGGCATAGGATAAGGATAGGATTAGGGAAGCAATTAGGGTTACAAGTAGGAGAAGCAAGTACTGTTTTAGTCCCTAAGGTTATAGTCTAGATTATTTCTAATAACCTAATTCCCTATAACCAAGGCTCTGATACCAATCTGTAACACCCCAACCGATGGCGGAAACATCGGGGTGCCACGTATTGATGATTGTTTTCAGTAGCACATGGTATAACATAAATTTTAAATAATTTATTCAAACATAATATCCAAAATGTGAAATGATGTCTAAGAATTCAATTACATAAAATCAAATAACAACTTCAATAACTTCAAATAACTTCAAGTAAAATCCTCATGCTAACTCAAGCCTCAGCTTCATTGTTACCTGAAACATGTTAATTTTGAAAGTATTTTGGGTCAACATAAGTTGGTGAGAATTACATAGGTTTTTGATGATAAAATGAATAATATGTTGTGCAATTCATGTGTCATGTTAATCTAGCCCATATGTGAGAACATACTAGAAATAAATCGAGTGCATAATCAACCCTGTTGACTGTTATAAAATGATACATACCATACACTTATGGTCCAATTGAATATGTTATGCGATAACAAACACCCACGTAACCTTTGTAGGAGGCACGTATCCGGGTGGGATTGTCAGTCCAATAGATCTATCAATGTATACCGTCGGCTGATCAATGTTAATGATTATGCTAGAATGGTGCTTACTCTAATCATGCTCAAGACATAATGCAACATAGAAAACACATAGACACATTGATGATTGAATTGCATTGATAATGTTATAACATGTTTCACCCCAAAATTTGGTGATAAATAAAAGGGGGCTATGTAAAACTCACCTTAGCAAATGTTAAACTTGTTGAAAAGATGAAATAATTGTGTTGCCCAAAATGATTCCAAATATCACCCTATAATAAGGTAATATATAATAAGTCTAAGTCTAATTAACTTACAAGTGTATCCTAGGGTTTCGATTTGGGGATAATCAATTGTTGAATTTAAATTAAAATGTTTAATTAATAAAGGAAAATTTGATAATTAATGGAAGAAAGTCTTTTTATAAGATTTGGATTTTGAATGTGCACATTAAAGTGTTTGAAGCATAAAAATAATTTTTATAAAATTATTTCATTTAAAATAGATTTTTAAATCTATTTATTTATAAATAGCCAATATTTAACTTTAATATTCAAAAATACTAAAATTAAAGAATTCTTATTTTAAAAATCATATTTCTGTTCTAAATAATTAAAAATAATTTGTATAAAATTTTGGTGCAAAAATGATGAAAATTGGATTTATTATGATTTAATTATGATTAAATCTAACAAAAATTGATTAAAAATATAAAATAAATGATTTTACTGAATTAAAAATTATTTCAATAAAGTTTAACTTTATAAAAAGTCAGGATAAATTTTGGAGAATTTAATAAAATTGTTTTGATATATAAATGGATTTTTATAAATATAATAGTATAAAAATGATTTAATTAATATAAATATTAAATAAATGAATTTCTGAAAAATAAAAATTGTAAATAACACTTTTATCTCAGATTAAACAAATATAATTTTTTTTAGAATTTATAAAATAGTTTTGATATTTTAAAATGAATTTTAAAGATTAAAAGGTTTAATATTTATATATATATATAATTGTTTGTTTTAAAAAAAAGAAAAGAAAAGAACAAAAAGAAAGGTCAGAGCCGGGACTCGAACCCGGGTAACCTCTGTGGTGAACCAGGGTCACAACCACTTGGCCTAGGCCGGTGGTTGTGATGTTTTCTGATTAAAATTTTATAAGTACAATACGCGAACCCAGATTTATCCCCAATTCCATATGACGAACCCTAGAATTTTCAATTGGACAAATCACACATCAATAGCCTGATTAACCATAGGGCTATTGATGTGTGATGGCCGATGAATAAAACCCACACAATTAATCGTACTCACAGTGTTGAATTGATGATAATAGCCGGGTCAAGGCAAAAGTCAAACGACGAACACAATAATAATAAACAGAGTATATCAGAGAGAATTGGAGGTTGAGAGAGAGTTGTGAGCGAGTAATCAAGGTTCGGAATACATCTATTTATACTGAGGATCGATGGTTATGGTTAATTGGAAAGTTTGACCTCGTTTTTAATTCATACGCGTAGGGTTTAATAATTGGTCAATGATTTGGTGTAATTGGCGTGTAATCGTGTTGTATAGGGCCGGTGATTACACGAATTTACCAATAATAGATCAATTACCCGTTAATTCGTTGGATTGATCATCAAGCTAACCCACAGTTGACTTTCTTGTCAACTGTGAAGGTTTTTAGAATGTATATAAATATAAAGTGTGTCCGGGTTATTTCCAAAAAGAAGGTCTAGCCCAGTTGGTTGTGCATGTGTGTGTGTTTGGCTTTGGCGCGGGTTCGAACCCCGGCCAGAGCAGATTTTATTATTTTTTTTTTTTTGATTATTATATAATCCAACACACATATAATATATTATATATATATAGAATTAGGGTTCCACAATAGCGACAAAATAATTAAATGCGAACATAAGATGAAAACTTGACGTTTTTATTAAATGCGAACGTGTAACGTACAAGTTTTTAATGCGTAATGTTACAAATAGTTGGAGCTATCATATCTTACAGACGGTTTACTCATATCACACATACGGTTTACTCTTAAACGGAATACGCAACCTAAGGTGAGTTCACGGCCCCACATTTTACGGTTTATGTTTTCGGGGGAGAAACATGCTTAAAACTCTTTTATGACTTATGACTTGTTAAACTCTTATGGCTCATGACTCTTTATCACGTTATACTATGGCTTACTTATCGTACTATACGGTTCATCAAAAAGTCCCTTAGAAACCACTAACATGGGTATATGGCGGGGAAATATGGATAGCGCTATTGGGAACTGACAAACCCCACTCGACGGTTGGACCGGGCGGGTGCATATTGTCTCTAATAAAACAAGGTCTACCGGTGATGACGGTAGCCCATAGGAAACTAAGGGTCACTACACGACTTAGTCAGCAATGGTTTCACCCGTATGAGTATCTCATTCTGCGCCTAGCTAGCGTTCTCACAAGCATAGTAGTAACTGTGATGGTAACGGTTTTCGAAGGATCACTTTAAACGTTAAATTAAAACCTGTGAACTCACCAGCATTATATGTTGGCTCTTTTAGCATGTTTTCTCAGGTCGCTAAGGTAGCAGCTGTCGGATAGGCGCACGAGGTCGCACTGGAGTCGTCTCGCGTCTAGGGTCTCATTTGCACGTTTTGGATTTATGAACTTTTGAACTTATGTTTTATTTCTGCATGACTTTTGTAAACTTTAAATGCTTCCGCACTGTTGAATGTTGGTTTTAAACTTATGCACGGTTTTTGTTTACGTATGTTTTTACATTTAGACGTCGTTTATTGTGACCGTTGACTTGGATCCTGGTGTGTCACACGCCTCGCGGTAGAACTCCGCAGGTGGAAATTTGAGGGTGTGACAGATTAGCATCAGAGCCAATGGTTATAGTGAACTAGGACTGCATGTAGAGTCTAGACTATAGCCGAGTCTCACACACTAGACGGTCACATACATTTGAGTCGTGTCTTTTGGTAAACATACTAACCTTGTCGGGGTGTCGGTATCCTTACTGCACAGTGTCACATTACCTATCTCATTCTTGGTTATTCTTAGCTTCATTTATCTTCTTCTTCGGGTTTGCAGTCGAGGAAACATGTTTGTTGATCTTTTGAGTTGCTTGTATCTTTCTAAGATGCGGGTACCGGGTGACTTGAGGTTCGAGCTCGGGGCACGCCTTGAGGACCATGTAGAGCAATTTATCATTTCGGGTGCACACGAAATCATAAGTTGAAATGCATGGAAGACTTGGTGAATCTCGTGTTGGGATTAATGGTCACGTTCGAACCCGATCCTAGGCTTTTCATATTCTCTTGGTTTAGCGTTGGTGATGGGTCTGAGTATTTGTTTCTTGTTCCTTCTCAAAAGATGTCAGGACGCACTGGAGGACGCACTGGAGGCCGCACTGGTGGGGGTAGAGGTGGTGGTAACATCACCTAGACGTATGATGAGCTCAATGAGATGATGCAGCAACAGTTGGGCGTTGCATTAGCTGCTTTTCAGGCTGCCCAGCAGACTTTTATGGGTGCTACTGCTCCTCTGGTTCAAGCAGGTGTTGCCTACAAGCGGTTTAAGGATTGTCAGCCTCTCAGCTTCCAGGGTACGGAGGGAGCTGTGGAGTTGCTTCGGTGGTTGGAGAAGACTGAGTCGGTGTTTGCTTTATGTGAGACTCCAGCGGTGGATTGGGTGAAGTTTGCTTCGGGGACTTTTGTAGGAGCCGCCTTGACGTGGTGGAACTGCGTCACACAGACACTTGGTCTCGGGGAGGCCAACGCCATGCCTTGGGCGGATTTTGTGCGTAGGTTGAAGGATGAGTACTGCCCGCGTGAGGAGATCAAGAGGTTGGAACAGGAATATGGGAATCTTAAGATGGTTGGATCTGAGGTGGAGGAGTACACGATCAGGCACAACGAGCTAGCAGTAATGTGTCCAGGTTTGTCTACACCAGAGTATAGGAGGATAGAGCAGTATCTTGCGGGTTTGGTGCCAGAGATTGCGGGATTGGTGTCTGCTAGGGATCCTCCTACTATATCAGAGGCTGTGCGGTCGGCTACTAATATGACCAACTTGAAGATTTCTGAGGGTGTCTTGCCTCCTAGGGGCTCTTCTGTGAAGGCGCCGGCAGAGAACAAGAGGAAGTGGGAAAGCGTGGATAAGAGTTCATCGGGGGTTCAGCGACAACCGGCGGCGAAGAAGGCTGAAGCTTCTGGGTCAGCGTCGGACCAGAAACAAGGGGGCTATGCTGGGAAAAGCCCTAAGTGTGGGCGTTGTGGGTTTCATCACTATGGTACTTGTGAGAGTTTTCGCTGTGAGCGTTGTCAGAAGACGGGGCATCTTGCCAAGGATTGTAGGGTCAACCTTTCCAGGACGACTCAGACTGCTGCTATTACCACCCCTGCTCTATAGGGGAACCAGGGTTGCTTTCATTGTGGAGAAGCGGGGCACTTCAAGCGAAGCTGTCCCAAGTTGAATCAAGGGGGCACAGGGACTGCAGGGAAGGATGGAGACAATGAAGGTGGTGGCCGGATTACTCGTGCTCGTGCTTACGTGATCGGTGCTAGGGAGAACCAGGTGGACCCAGGCACTGTTACCCGTACGTATTCTTTCTTATCTCTTGTTACGCTTTGGTTATACTTTTATCCGCATTGTTGTGTGTTTGTGTTTTCGGGTGTTTTCTTCGTGGTTTGGTCTCTGTTTCTCATTCTTTGGGTCGATGAGGGTCCTTTGGGGATGCTACTTGGACGGTACCAGTGGGCTAGTTATACCGATCATAGTAGTCTCTAGTAGGCCTTCGATCGGGGGTCTCTTGTCTCATACTCACATTTGGGAAAGTGGTTTCCCGGTTGTTACTGTCACGTTTGGTTCACGACCTTCACTTGTTGTATTTTGGGGAAACGTTACTTGGGCACAGAGGTCGACACTCATCACTGTTGATGCCGAAAGAATCTCGGGACGAGATTCCTTTCAACAGGGGGATGATGTGACGACCCGGAAAATTTTTCTTCTTATTTGTTTTCACTCCTCGACTTCGGGAAATTTTCGAGACGAAAATTCTTTCAACAGGGGGATGATGTGACACCCGGCAACTAACTTTTGAAAACTTAGAAAGTCTACCTTAGCAAGTCGCGCATACGTTACACATAACAAGGTCGGTCGAGTCGAGTCGCACATCATTAGGGTTTTAACATACGCAAGTCTCGGGTCCCGGGAATTGGTGATCGGGCGGGAACGTGTTATTTATCATGCATTATATGTTGGTAATCATTAGGATTGAATCATGGTTGTTTTTGTGTTATTATGATGTTTATGGCTGTTACAAGTTAGTATGATGATGTCCTAGGAGTTTGAATGGTTTTGGTTGTGTATTGTTGATACTTGATGTTTTGACCCATTTGAAGGATTTTGGATGATTAAGGATGATATGAGGTGTGTTGTTGATTGTATGATGTTAGGGTTTGCTCTAGGATGATGCTAGAACAGTAGGATGCTATCGGACAATGTGGTTATGTGACTTAATCTGAATAATTGCTATTTAGGGCAAGTTCTTGCATGTTGATGTGATGTTTACATGTTAAGTTACTATTTTGGGAAAACGCTCGCATTCGGAACTGTTAGAACGATGAAACTTAGGGGTTTTGCTTGAAATATGTTTGTTAATGTGTTAGGATGATTATTGGGTGTTTTTACATGTTTCGGATCTGATTTGGAGAGTTTGACGCGCGAAATTACGCTTCAGACATGCAGAGGCGAGTAGGATCCTACTCGCATGAAGCTTCATGCGAATAGGACTCCTAAATGCCTGAAGCTTAAGCATTTACACTCCTAATCGCCTGAAGCTTAGGCATTTACAATCCTAAATGCCTGAAGCTTAAGCATTTACAATCCTAAATGCCTGAAGCTTAAGCATTTACACTCCTAATCGCCTGAAGCTTAGGCATTTACAATCCTAAATGCTACTTTTACTAGTGATTACAATCCTAAATGCTAGTTTGATTCCTAATCGCGTATAATGCTGCTGTATGTATATTTTAACATCCCGGAACATGATTTGACTCCTAGGAACATAATAGGAACCCCGGGATACACCCAATGACTTAGTAACACGTGTTCGGACCTGTTTACGCGTTAATCGGACATTATGCTAGACTAGGTGAACTGTTGCGCGTATTAAGTGTTTAATTGCATATGTGGCATGATGTCTTGTATTTATCTAACACGTGGAATGTCGGGTCACCAATGGGATGTCGAGTCTTGTCTTACGTAGTCTGGTTGTCGGTCAAACACACTTTTCGGGCACATAATGGTCATGGACTGGACTTAGGGACTAATGAACCCGACGGGTTATTAGTCTAACTTGACACATATCTTATGATAGGTCGCCAATAGTTGGAGCTATCATATCTTACAGACGGTTTACTCATATCACGCATACGGTTTACTCTTAAACGGAATACGCAACCTAAGGTGAGTTCACGGCCCCACATTTTACGGTTTATGTTTTCGGGGGAGAAACATGCTTAAAACTCTTTTATGACTTATGACTTGTTAAACTCTTATGGCTCATGACTCTTTATCACGTTATACTATGGCTTACTTATCGTACTATACGGTTCATCAAAAAGTCCCTTAGAAACCACTAACATGGGTATATGGCGGGGAAATATGGATAGCGCTATTGGGAACTGACAAACCCCACTCGACGGTTGGACCGGGCGGGTGCATATTGTCTCTAATAAAACAAGGTCTACCGGTGATGACGGTAGCCCATAGGAAACTAAGGGTCACTACACGGCTTAGTCAGCAATGGTTTCACCCGTATGAGTATCTCATTCTGCGCCTAGCTAGCGTTCTCACAAGCATAGTAGTAACTGTGATGGTAACGGTTTTCGAAGGATCACTTTAAACGTTAAATTAAAACCTGTGAACTCACCAGCATTATATGTTGGCTCTTTTAGCATGTTTTCTCAGGTCGCTAAGGTAGCAGCTGTCGGATAGGCGCACGAGGTCGCACTGGAGTCGTCTCGCGTCTAGGGTCTCATTTGCACGTTTTGGATTTATGAACTTTTGAACTTATGTTTTATTTCTGCATGACTTTTGTAAACTTTAAATGCTTCCGCACTGTTGAATGTTGGTTTTAAACTTATGCATGGTTTTTGTTTACGTATGTTTTTACATTTAGACGTCGTTTATTGTGACCGTTGACTTGGATCCTGGTGTGTCACACGCCTCGCGGTAGAACTCCGCAGGTGGAAATTTGAGGGTGTGACAGATTGGCATCAGAGCCAATGGTTATAGTGAACTAGGACTGCATGTAGAGTCTAGACTATAGCCGAGTCTCACACACTAGACGGTCACATACATTTGAGTCGTGTCTTTTGGTAAACATACTAACCTTGTCGGGGTGTCGGTATCCTTACTGCACAGGGTCACATTACCTATCTCATTCTTGGTTATTCTTAGCTTCATTTATCTTCTTCTTCGGGTTTGCAGTCGAGGAAACATGTTTGTTGATCTTTTGAGTTGGTTGTATCTTTCTAAGATGCAGGTACCGGGTGACTTGAGGTTCGAGCTCGGGGCACGCCTTGAGGACCATGTAGAGCAATTTATCATTTCGGGTGCACACGAAATCATAAGTTGAAATGCATGGAAGACTTGGTGAATCTCGTGTTGGGATTAATGGTCACGTTCGAACCCGATCCTAGGCTTTTCATATTCTCTTGGTTTAGCGTTGGTGATGGGTCTGAGTATTTGTTTCTTGTTCCTTCTCAGAAGATGTCAGGACGCACTGGAGGACGCACTGGAGGCCGCACTGGTGGGGGTAGAGGTGGTGGTAACATCACCTAGACGTATGATGAGCTCAATGAGATGATGCAGCAACAGTTGGGCGTTGCATTAGCTGCTTTTCAGGCTGCCCAGCAGACTTTTATGGGTGCTACTGCTCCTCTGGTTCAAGCAGGTGTTGCCTACAAGCGGTTTAAGGATTGTCAGCCTCTCAGCTTCCAGGGTACGGAGGGAGCTGTGGAGTTGCTTCGGTGGTTGGAGAAGACTGAGTCGGTGTTTGCTTTATGTGAGACTCCAGCGGTGGATTGGGTGAAGTTTGCTTCGGGGACTTTTGTAGGAGCCGCCTTGACGTGGTGGAACTGCGTCACACAGACACTTGGTCTCGGGGAGGCCAACGCCATGCCTTGGGCGGATTTTGTGCGTAGGTTGAAGGATGAGTACTGCCCGCGTGAGGAGATCAAGAGGTTGGAACAGGAATATGGGAATCTTAAGATGGTTGGATCTGAGGTGGAGGAGTACATGATCAGGCACAACGAGCTAGCAATAATGTGTCCAGGTTTGTCTACACCAGAGTATAGGAGGATAGAGCAGTATCTTGCGGGTTTGGTGCCAGAGATTGCGGGATTGGTGTCTGCTAGGGATCCTCCTACTATATCAGAGGCTGTGCGGTCGGCTACTAATATGACCAACTTGAAGATTTCTGAGGGTGTCTTGCCTCCTAGGGGCTCTTCTGTGAAGGCGCCGGCAGAGAACAAGAGGAAGTGGGAAAGCGTGGATAAGAGTTCATCGGGGGTTCAGCGACAACCGGCGGCGAAGAAGGCTGAAGCTTCTGGGTCAGCGTCGGACCAGAAACAAGGGGGCTATGCTGGGAAAAGCCCTAAGTGTGGGCGTTGTGGGTTTCATCACTATGGTACTTGTGAGAGTTTTCGCTGTGAGCGTTGTCAGAAGACGGGGCATCTTGCCAAGGATTGTAGGGTCAACCTTTCCAGGACGACTCAGACTGCTGCTATTACCACCCCTGCTCTACAGGGGAACCAGGGTTGCTTTCATTGTGGAGAAGCGGGGCACTTCAAGCGAAGCTGTCCCAAGTTGAATCAAGGGGGCACAGGGACTGCAGGGAAGGATGGAGACAATGAAGGTGGTGGCCGGATTACTCGTGCTCGTGCTTACGTGATCGGTGCTAGGGAGAACCAGGTGGACCCAGGCACTCTTACCCGTACGTATTCTTTCTTATCTCTTGTTACGCTTTGGTTATACTTTTATCCGCATTGTTGTGTGTTTGTGTTTTCGGGTGTTTTCTTTGTGGTTTGGTCTCTGTTTCTCATTCTTTGGGTCGATGAGGGTCCTTTGGGGATGCTACTTGGACGGTACCAGTGGGCTAGTTATACCGATCATAGTAGTCTCTAGTAGTCCTTCGATCGGGGGTCTCTTGTCTCATACTCACATTTGGGAAAGTGGTTTCCCGGTTGTTACTGTCACGTTTGGTTCACGACCTTCACTTGTTGTATTTTGGGGAAACGTTACTTGGGCACAGAGGTCGACACTCATCATTGTTGAAGGCGAAAGAATCTCGGGACGAGATTCCTTTCAACAGGGGGATGATGTGACGACCCGGAAAATTTTTCTTCTTATTTGTTTTCACTCCTCGACTTCGGGAAATTTTCGGGACGAAAATTCTTTCAACAGGGGGATGATGTGACACCCGGCAACTAACTTTTGAAAACTTAGAAAGTCTACCTTAGCGAGTCGCGCATACGTTACACATAACAAGGTCGGTCGAGTCGAGTCGCACATCATTAGGGTTTTAACATACGCAAGTCTCGGGTCCCGGGAATTGGTGATCGGGCGGGAACGTGTTATTTATCATGCATTATATGTTGGTAATCATTAGGATTGAATCATGGTTGTTTTTGTGTTATTATGATGTTTATGGCTGTTACAAGTTAGTATGATGATGTCCTAGGAGTTTGAATGGTTTTGGTTGTGTATTGTTGATACTTGATGTTTTGACCCATTTGAAGGATTTTGGATGATTAAGGATGATATGAGGTGTGTTGTTGATTGTATGATGTTAGGGTTTGCTCTAGGATGATGCTAGAACAGTAGGATGCTATCGGACAATGTGGTTATGTGACTTAATTTGAATAATTGCTATTTAGGGCAAGTTCTTGCATGTTGATGTGATGTTTACATGTTAAGTTACTATTTTGGGAAAACGCTCGCATTCGGAACTGTTAGAACGATGAAACTTAGGGGTTTTGCTTGAAATATGTTTGATAATGTGTTAGGATGATTATTGGGTGTTTTTACATGTTTCGGATCTGATTTGGAGAGTTTGACGCGCGAAATTACGCTTCAGACATGCAGAGGCGAGTAGGATCCTACTCGCATGAAGCTTCATGCGAATAGGATTCCTAAATGCCTGAAGCTTAAGCATTTACACTCCTAATCGCCTGAAGCTTAGGCATTTACAATCCTAAATGCCTGAAGCTTAAGCATTTACAATCCTAAATGCCTGAAGCTTAAGCATTTACACTCCTAATCGCCTGAAGCTTAGGCATTTACAATCCTAAATGCTACTTTTACTAGTGATTACAATCCTAAATGCTAGTTTGATTCCTAATCGCGTATAATGCTGCTGTATGTATATTTTAACATCCCGGAACATGATTTGACTCCTAGGAACATAATAGGAACCCCGGGATACACCCAATGACTTAGTAACACGTGTTCGGACCTGTTTACGCGTTAATCGGACATTATGCTAGACTAGGTGAACTGTTGCGCGTATTAAGTGTTTAATTGCATATGTGGCATGATGTCTTGTATTTATCTAACACGTGGAATGTCGGGTCACCAATGGGATGTCGAGTCTTGTCTTACGTAGTCTGGTTGTCGGTCAAACACACTTTTCGGGCACATAATGGTCATGGACTGGACTTAGGGACTAATGAACCCGACGGGTTATTAGTCTAACTTGACACATATCTTATGATAGGTCGCCAATAGTTGGAGCTATCATATCTTACAGACGGTTTACTCATATCACGCATACGGTTTACTCTTAAACGGAATACGCAACCTAAGGTGAGTTCACGGCCCCACATTTTACGGTTTATGTTTTCGGGGGAGAAACATGCTTAAAACTCTTTTATGACTTATGACTTGTTAAACTCTTATGGCTCATGACTCTTTATCACGTTATACTATGGCTTACTTATCGTACTATACGGTTCATCAAAAAGTCCCTTAGAAACCACTAACATGGGTATATCGCGGGGAAATATGGATAGCGCTATTGGGAACTGACAAACCCCACTCGACGGTTGGACCGGGCGGGTGCATATTGTCTCTAATAAAACAAGGTCTACCGGTGATGACGGTAGCCCATAGGAAACTAAGGGTCACTACACGGCTTAGTCAGCAATGGTTTCACCCGTATGAGTATCTCATTCTGCGCCTAGCTAGCGTTCTCACAAGCATAGTAGTAACTGTGATGGTAACGGTTTTCGAAGGATCACTTTAAACGTTAAATTAAAACCTGTGAACTCACCAGCATTATATGTTGGCTCTTTTAGCATGTTTTCTCAGGTCGCTAAGGTAGCAGCTGTCGGATAGGCGCACGAGGTCGCACTGGAGTCGTCTCGCGTCTAGGGTCTCATTTGCACGTTTTGGATTTATGAACTTTTGAACTTATGTTTTATTTCTGCATGACTTTTGTAAACTTTAAATGCTTCCGCACTGTTGAATGTTGGTTTTAAACTTATGCATGGTTTTTGTTTACGTATGTTTTTACATTTAGACGTCGTTTATTGTGACCGTTGACTTGGATCCTGGTGTGTCACACGCCTCGCGGTAGAACTCCGCAGGTGGAAATTTGAGGGTGTGACAGATTGGCATCAGAGCCAATGGTTATAGTGAACTAGGACTGCATGTAGAGTCTAGACTATAGCCGAGTCTCACACACTAGACGGTCACATACATTTGAGTCGTGTCTTTTGGTAAACATACTAACCTTGTCGGGGTGTCGGTATCCTTACTGCACAGGGTCACATTACCTATCTCATTCTTGGTTATTCTTAGCTTCATTTATCTTCTTCTTCGGGTT
Source organism: Ambrosia trifida (assembly GCA_028751855.1). Lineage (NCBI taxonomy): Eukaryota > Viridiplantae > Streptophyta > Magnoliopsida > Asterales > Asteraceae > Ambrosia > Ambrosia trifida. The sequence goes on along the minus strand of CM054131.1, from coordinate 76,775,160 downwards.
TGCAGTCGAGGAAACATGTTTGTTGATCTTTTGAGTTGGTTGTATCTTTCTAAGATGCGGGTACCGGGTGACTTGAGGTTCGAGCTCGGGGCACGCCTTGAGGACCATGTAGAGCAATTTATCATTTCGGGTGCACACGAAATCATAAGTTGAAATGCATGGAAGACTTGGTGAATCTCGTGTTGGGATTAATGGTCACGTTCGAACCCGATCCTAGGCTTTTCATATTCTCTTGGTTTAGCGTTGGTGATGGGTCTGAGTATTTGTTTCTTGTTCCTTCTCAAAAGATGTCAGGACGCACTGGAGGACGCACTGGAGGCCGCACTGGTGGGGGTAGAGGTGGTGGTAACATCACCTAGACGTATGATGAGCTCAATGAGATGATGCAGCAACAGTTGGGCGTTGCATTAGCTGCTTTTCAGGCTGCCCAGCAGACTTTTATGGGTGCTACTGCTCCTCTGGTTCAAGCAGGTGTTGCCTACAAGCGGTTTAAGGATTGTCAGCCTCTCAGCTTCCAGGGTACGGAGGGAGCTGTGGAGTTGCTTCGGTGGTTGGAGAAGACTGAGTCAGTGTTTGCTTTATGTGAGACTCCAGCGGTGGATTGGGTGAAGTTTGCTTCGGGGACTTTTGTAGGAGCCGCCTTGACGTGGTGGAACTGCGTTACACAGACACTTGGTCTCGGGGAGGCCAACGCCATGCCTTGGGCGGATTTTGTGCGTAGGTTGAAGGATGAGTACTGCCCGCGTGAGGAGATCAAGAGGTTGGAACAGGAATATGGGAATCTTAAGATGGTTGGATCTGAGGTGGAGGAGTACATGATCAGGCACAACGAGCTAGCAGTAATGTGTCCAGGTTTGTCTACACCAGAGTATAGGAGGATAGAGCAGTATCTTGCGGGTTTGGTGCCAGAGATTGCGGGATTGGTGTCTGCTAGGGATCCTCCTACTATATCAGAGGTTGTGCGGTCGGCTACTAATATGACCAACTTGAAGATTTCTGAGGGTGTCTTGCCTCCTAGGGGCTCTTCTGTGAAGGCGCCGGCAGAGAACAAGAGGAAGTGGGAAAGCGTGGATAAGAGTTCATCGGGGGTTCAGCGACAACCGGCGGCGAAGAAGGCTGAAGCTTCTGGGTCAGCGTCGGACCAGAAACAAGGGGGCTATGCTGGGAAAAGCCCTAAGTGTGGGCGTTGTGGGTTTCATCACTATGGTACTTGTGAGAGTTTTCGCTGTGAGCGTTGTCAGAAGACGGGGCATCTTGCCAAGGATTGTAGGGTCAACCTTTCCAGGACGACTCAGACTGCTGCTATTACCACCCCTGCTCTACAGGGGAACCAGGGTTGCTTTCATTGTGGAGAAGCGGGGCACTTCAAGCGAAGCTGTCCCAAGTTGAATCAAGGGGGCACAGGGACTGCAGGGAAGGATGGAGACAATGAAGGTGGTGGCCGGATTACTCGTGCTCGTGCTTACGTGATCGGTGCTAGGGAGAACCAGGTGGACCCAGGCACTGTTACCCGTACGTATTCTTTCTTATCTCTTGTTACGCTTTGGTTATACTTTTATCCGCATTGTTGTGTGTTTGTGTTTTCGGGTGTTTTCTTCGTGGTTTGGTCTCTGTTTCTCATTCTTTGGGTCGATGAGGGTCCTTTGGGGATGCTACTTGGACGGTACCAATGGGCTAGTTATACCGATCATAGTAGTCTCCAGTAGGCCTTCGATCGGGGGTCTCTTGTCTCATACTCACATTTGGGAAAGTGGTTTCCCGGTTGTTACTGTCACGTTTGGTTCACGACCTTCACTTGTTGTATTTTGGGGAAACGTTACTTGGGCACAGAGGTCGACACTCATCACTGTTGATGCCGAAAGAATCTCGGGACGAGATTCCTTTCAACAGGGGGATGATGTGACGACCCGGAAAATTTTTCTTCTTATTTGTTTTCTCTCCTCGACTTCGGGAAATTTTCGGGACGAAAATTCTTTCAACAGGGGGATGATGTGACACCCGGCAACTAACTTTTGAAAACTTAGAAAGTCTACCTTAGCGAGTCGCGCATACGTTACACATAACAAGGTCGGTCGAGTCGAGTCGCACATCATTAGGGTTTTAACATACGCAAGTCTCGGGTCCCGGGAATTGGTGATCGGGCGGGAACGTGTTATTTATCATGCATTATATGTTGGTAATCATTATGTGACTTGTCGGTATGTGGAAACGTGTTTACATATGTTAAAATAGGGTTTAACGCGCCAAAAACTCGGACACATGGGCTATAGGCGATTAGGCTGTGGGTGATAGCCTAATCGCCAGTATATTAGGCGAGCAGGGAGGGTCCTTAAGCGAATAGGGTGCTAATCGCATGAAGATTCATGCGAGTAGCAGCCCTAATCGCCTAAGCTGCTGCGTACTCGCCTGAACTGCTCCGAACGATTAAAAACGCCTATAAATACCACCCTTGACCTCCAAAACATCATTTATGCTACCCTAGCCGTCCCATTACCTATCTCAACCTACAAACACCCTCTGGAACCTATTTTTACATCAAAACAACCATTTCCAAGCTTATTCCATCATCTCCTCTTGAATACAAGGTGTGTTCTTCAAACCCAAACCTTTAAATGATTATGTTTTACTCCCTAAAAGTCCAGACCTGACTTATAAATGTTTTTGTCTTTGAAAATCCATTTAAAACCATTTTTAAACAAACCCACACCTTTACATGTGTTATATGTGTTATATGTGATTAAAGATAGAATTTTTAGGATTGAATCATGGTTGTTTTTTTGTTATTATGATGTTTATGGCTGTTACAAGTTAGTATGATGATGTCCTAGGAGTTTGAATGGTTTTGGTTGTGTATTGTTGATACTTGATGTTTTGACCCATTTGAAGGATTTTGGATGACTAAGGATGATATGAGGTGTGTTGTTGATTGTATGATGTTAGGGTTTGCTCTAGGATGATGCTAGAACAGTAGGATGCTATCGGACAACGTGGTTATGTGACTTAATCTGAATAATTGCTATTTAGGGCAAGTTCTTGCATGTTGATGTGATGTTTACATGTTAAGTTACTATTTTGGGAAAACGCTCGCATTCGGAACTGTTAGAACAATGAAAACTTAGGGGTTTTGCTTGAAATATGTTTGTTAATGTGTTAGGATGATTATTGGGTGTTTTTACATGTTTCGGATCTGATTTGGAAAGTTTGACGCGCGAAATTACGCTTCAGACATGCAGAGGCGAGTAGGATCCTACTCGCATGAAGCTTCATGCGAATAGGACTCCTAAATGCCTGAAGCTTAAGCATTTACACTCCTAATCGCCTGAAGCTTAGGCATTTACAATCCTAAATGCCTAAAGCTTAAGCATTTACACTCCTAATCGCCTGAAGCTTAGGCATTTACAATCCTAAATGCTACTTTTACAAGTGATTACAATCCTAAATGCTAGTTTGATTCCTAATCGCGTATAATGCTGCTGTATGTATATTTTAACATCCCGAAACTTGATTTGACGCCTAGGAACATGATAGGAACCCCGGGATACACCCAATGACTTAGTAACAAGTGTTCGGACCTGTTTACGCGTTAATCGGACATTATGCTAGACTAGGTGAACTGTTACGCGTATTAAGTGCTTAATTGCATATGTGGCATGATGTCTTGTATTTATCTAACACGTGGAATGTCGGGTCACCATTGGGATGTCGAGTCTTGTCTTACGTAGTCTGGTTGTCGGTCAAACACACTTTTCGGGCACATAATGGTCATGGACTGGACTTAGGGACTAATGAACCCGACGGGTTATTAGTCTAACTTGACACATATCTTATGATAGGTCGCCTGTAGATGCAAAAGTGCGACTAAAGCTTTGGATTGTAAAACACATTTTGTTTTGTTGATGTCGAAGGTGCGAAGGAGTGAGTTTAAAGGTGCGAAGGAAGTATAAAAGGTGTGAAGGAAGATTGTTTTGGGCGAATGAAGCTTAGATTATAGAAACTTGGTTCGACCAGATGATGTGGGCGAACCTGCACATTCGCATGAACAGTTTGGGCGAATGTGCAGGCCTATAAATAGGTCAAGTTCATTTTTGAATGTAACTTTGATGATTATTATTCCCTCCTCTTTCTGAAAACTCTCTCTAGATTTTGTTAAACTTGTTTTACGTTTAAACCTTGATTGTATTCATAATTCAACGTGTAAACAAGTGTTTTATTAATGAAATTGATTGAAAATGATGATCTGTGTGTTTGAATCTGTTTGATTATTATTTTGTGATAGTTTTAGGGTTTCCGCACCTGAAACTAACTTGTTTGATCAATCTTTGTTTGTTATCGATCCTTTTACGCTTAGGGTTTAAACATCGACTGTTCAATCTGTCATGTTTTAAACTATGATTTTGATTATTTCTCCCCCTAAAACACACACACAATGAACCCTATGCATCAATAGTGATTCTGATGCTGATAATCCTTTACATCATGTTGATCCTGACGCTAAGCGCAAGAGACAAGTTGTGAATGTAGGCGCTAAGAGTGGTAAGACAAAGAAACCAGAGATAAGGATTGAGGTTTCTGAACCAGAGAAGAAGAAAAGTACTCAAGGAAGAAATAAGAGAATGGCGAAAAAGGGTTTACACATTGTTGATGAACCTTCCATTGATTCAGAAGAAACGATTGAGGAAGAACAATGGAATTCTGATGCTGAAACAGTAGAGATGACCATGCCCAAGGCCGCTGAGGCTGGTGCATCTGCTAGACAAAGAGAAGAAGATCAAGGGAACAAAAGTCCTATTCCCGTTGATGTAGAAGATTTGAGTTTTAATGCTGAAGAGACGTTGGTTGGTTCTCCTGTGCAAGCTGTTAGAAAAGAGAAGAAGAAACAGGAGAAGCCGAGTGTAAAGAGGAAGAAAGAGATAGAATCGTTGATTGCTGGTAAGAAACTGCCGCCAGCTACAAGTTCTAAATCACCGGTTACCGCACCAGTTCAAAAGAAACAGAAGACTACAACAACATCTAGCACACCTCAAACTGAAGAAATTCCAATGGATGATGTGAATGAAGCATTGGATAATGTGCTAAAGAAAATCAGAAAAGGTAAACTGTCTGACGCTGTTGAACCACCAAAGAAGACAAAAGTATCGGTGGACAGTGACATCATGACTGCTGTGAATCAGAGATTTTCTGAGTTGATGAATTTGATTACTAAACAACAAACAGAGATCGAGCAGTTAAAGTCCAATGACAAGAAGATGTTAGAAGTCGTAGTCACATCGGCAGATGATAATGAGACCTTGAAGAAGACAATCAAGAAATTGAAGAGAGAAAACAAGAAGTTGCTGAAACATGAGCAACGTAATACCAGAAGGATCATAGTCTTGAAGAAGGAGAACAAACAGCTGAAAAAGAGTAACAAGCATATGGATGATCTGATAAAGAACTTGTACTCTCAAGCTCCTCAACTTCAAGCTGGTGAAGTGGAAAAAGTAAGAGAAGAAGAGCTAGTTGATTACGAATTGTCTGATGAAGAGGAAGATGATGAACTAGATGAAGATGCTGGTAACGATACAAAGAAAAAGAAGAAGGACGATAAGGATGATGGAGGATCGGATGATGGATCGAGTGATGGAGACGGCTCTGCATTTGATGATAGTAGTGATGACGATGATGATGATGTTGATAAGTTTACTTATGAGAAACGTGACTCGGATAAGGGCGGTGAATCGAGCTCTAAAGCTCCTGGTGAGAATGTTGATGATGAAGATATTTTCTGGAACGAAAGATTGCAGTCATTGTCTGAAGAAGAAGTAAAGAAACCGACTGAGACTTCAAAATCTCAGATTCGGATCTTGAAACGATCTGAGCAATCTTGGTCATCTAAGGAATCTGAAGGAGCCTCTACTTCACAGAGTGAGAAGAATGAGAAAAAGAAAGTTGTTAGTGAGAAGAAAGGGGTTGAAGTAACCCAAGATGTTTGTGATTCAAAAGACTCTTTGAAACAACCTGTTCAAAGACCCTAGACCAAGCAGGCTTGGGTCCCCCGAAAGAACTAATTGATTTACTTTAAATGTGCAGGGAGCTCCAGCTGGCCCTGTTAGTAGCCTGTGGATTGTTGACAGTGGAGCTTCTGGTCACATGACAGGGGACCTCACGCTACTCTTTGACATCAAAAATATTAACGGAGGTTATGTGGCATTTGCTGGTAATAAGGGAGGCTACATTACTATGGAGGGTAACATTTGAGCGGATTTCTTATGTGAAATAGATAGACTACAATTTGCTCAGTGTTAGTCAGATTTGTGATAAACAATTTTCTGTGTATTTTGATGACAAATCCTGTTACTTCTTGAAACCTGGGTTTGAGCTACCAAAAGAGTGGGTGATGCTGAAGGCACCGAGAGTTAACAACTTGTATATTCTCGACATGTCTAAAGCAATGACCACCCATGGCCAAGTCACGTGTTTCCTCTCCAAGGCTACAGAAAAAGAATCCATTATGTGGCACAGGAGAATGGGACACATTCATTTGAGAAAGATGAATCAGCTTGTAAAGAATGAACTTGTCACGGGAGTTAATGTCAAACACTTCCATCTGAATGACAAGTGTATCAGTTGCAAGAAGGGAAAGCAGCACAAACAATCCCATAGACCAAAGAAAGTTAATTCTGTTGAGTTGCCACTTGAACGTTTGCATATGGATTTATTCGGTCCAGTCAGACGTAAAAGTCATGCCGGGGAGTTATACTGTCTTGTGGTGACTGATGATTATTCAAGATTTTCATGGGTAATGTGTTTGCATCAGAAAACCGACACTTTTGATAACTTGAAGGTTCTGTTTACATGTCTGGAGAATATATATGGTCTGAAGATCAAAAGAATCCGGAGTGACAATGGGACGGAGTTTAAAAATGCTCAGATGGAGGATCTTTGTGCAAACAAAGGAATTCATCATGAATATAGCGCTCCATATACACCCCAGCAGAACGGTGTCGCAGAGAGAAAGAACAGGACTCTTATAGAGACGGCAAGAACTATGCTTGCGGATTCAAATCTTCCAGTCATGTTCTGGAATGAAGCTATTTACGCAGCATGTTATACTCTTAACCGTGTTTTGACAGTGAAGAAGTTTGGCAAGACTTCTTATGAGCTGTTGAACAGACGCAAGCCGAATCTGGAGTATCTAGAACCATTTGGTGCCCCGTGTACAATGCTGAACCCTTCGGAAAAGTTTGCACCAAAGGCTGAAGAAGGTTATTTTGTTGGATATGCAACCCCATTAAAACGGGTATTCAACAAAAGAACTAGAAAAGTCTAGGAGTGGAACAATGTCGAAGTTCAAAGATATACACAAAATGTACAGGGTGGAGGACCAGATTGGATGTTTGATTACAAAGACTTCTTTGAATCATTCAATCTAGATAGCATGGTTGAAGAAGCTGTACTTCGCTTATACTACGAGGTCGAAAACGCCGTAACTTCACCGTTAGTGCGTCCGATCACGGTAAACCCACAAACAGCTTCTAATGATACCACTGCTCCTGTATTGGAAGAAGAGGTGTTCCAAGAGGCTTCTACATCGCTTAATTCATCAGAATCAGAATATGAAGACGATGATGCAACAAGTGAAGCTATTCTGGACAACGCTACAGTGACACCACCAGTGAACCCATCTAATACTGATGCCTCAACATCGAATGTGGGTCATGATCTGGTTTCTACAGAGAATTTGACAACTCAGACGGGAGTACAAGTACCTGATTATCCGGAATCTCGGATACATCGGATACACCCGCTTGAACAGGTTATTGGTGATCCTGGTAGCAGTGTGATGACAAGAGGGCAGCTGAGAAATGCTCAAGCACCAGAAAACATTGGCAACCTTGCTTTATATGCCAAAATTCAGAAATCTGGTTTTCAGAATGACTGGTCATTTGCTTGTTATGTTTCGCAGGTCGAGCCGCGGACATACAAGGATGCTCTTTTGGATGACGCCTGGGTGGAAGCAATGCAGGAGGAGTTATTACAATTCCAGAAACTTGGTGTATGGACCCTAACAGATTTGCCCCCTGGAAGAAAGAAGATTGGTACCAAATGGGTGTTTAAATGCAAGAAGGATGACAGAGGAGTCATAGTGCGAAACAAAGCTCGTTTGGTTGTTCAAGGTTTTCATCAGGTTGAAGGAATCGACTACAATGAAATCTATGCACCGGTTGCACGCTTGGAAGCTATCAGAATGTTCCTAGCATTTGCATCATGGAAGAAATTTAAGGTGTATCAGATGGATGTAAAGAGCGCTTTTCTTTACGGTGTGGTCAAAGAGGAAGTTTACGTAGGTCAACCGCCGGGCTTTGAGGACCCTATTCACCGGGATAAGGTTTATGTGTTAAACAAAGCTCTCTACGGGTTGCACCAGGCTCCGAGACAATGGTATGAGGAGCTGAGCACGTATCTTCTCTCAAAAGCATTCAAACGCGGACTGGTAGACTGCACACTGTTCACGAAACGAGCAGGAGATGATTTGCTTCTAGTACAAATTTATGTTGATGACATTATTTTTGGGTCAACTAACGAACTTCTGTGCAGGGAATTTGAACAAGTTATGCAGGAAAAGTTCGAAATGAGCGCTATGGGAGAAATGCAGTTTTTCCTCGGTTTGCAGGTGGAGCAAAGACCAACGGGGATCTTTATTCACCAGACGAAATACGTTTCTGAAGTCTTGAGCCGATTCCAGATGGATGATTCGAAGCCGATGGATACCCCAATACAGCCCAATCACGGGATTGGAGTTGACCTTAAGGGGGAGCTGACTGATCCATTTACATACAGAGCAATCGTCGGATCTCTGATGTATCTCACAGCGTCAAGACCTGATATAATGTTTGCGACATGTCTTTGTGCGCGATATCAATCGAAGCCGAAACAGAGTCATCTTGCAGCTGTCAAGCGTATCCTTAGATATCTGAAGGGTTGTCCATCGAAAGGACTGTGGTACCCTCATGATGATAATTTTGACCTAATCGCTTTTAGTGATGCAGATTGGGGCGGCTGTGACAAAGACAGCAAATCCACAACAGCTGGATGTCAGTTTATGGGGAGCAGGCTCGTGACCTGGCAATGCAAGAAACAAACCGCAGTTGCACTATCCACATGTGAAGCAGAATACGTTTCAGCATCGAGCTGCTGCTCACAGGTTCTTTGGATCCAACAGCAGATGGTGGATTAAGGTTTGCAATTTCTTAAAACCCCTATTTACTGTGATAATGAGGCCGCAATCGCATTAACAAAAGACTTAGTAAATCACTCAAAGGCTAAACATATCCGGATTAAATATCATTTTATCTGTGATTGTTATGCTAAAGAGTTGATCGATATGGTCAAAATCCACACTGATTATCAACGCGCAGATCTTTTTACCAAAGCTTTTGATAAATCCAGATTTGATTATCTTTTGAAAGCAAATGGTATTAAAGAAAAACAGGACTGATCACCACCTCAGTCTATCATTTTTTTTTAGTTTAAATTTTTATTGTTTTTCAGAAAAATTTCGAAAATCCAAAAACATTGAAAAATTTAAAAATCCATAAAAAATTGAAAAATTTCTTTGCTGACTGCTATATCTTCTTCCCTTAGATTAATGCTGTCAGATTTCTGTGACAAACGATATCTGGGCAGTCACATATTTGAATTGCTCCAGACTGATCACCACCTCAGTCTATCATTTTTTTTTAGTTTAAATTTTTATTGTTTTTCAGAAAAATTTCGAAAATCCAAAAACATTGAAAAATTTAAAAATCCATAAAAAATTGAAAAATTTCTTTGCTGACTGCTATATCTTCTTCCCTTAGATTAATGCTGTCAGATTTCTGTGACAAACGATATCTGGGCAGTCACATATTTGAATTGCTCCAGCTTATCCTTGGGAACAGTAAATTCGAAAATCTATAAAAAACAGAAAATTCTAAAATGATTTCCTGGAGTATAAAGGGAAATGATAGTACATCAGTGGGGATCTGACACATTCTACATAATGTAATGCTATATAGGGCGTGTGTCTGAGTCTGTGCGATGTGCTGATAGGCTTCGTCGACCTATTACTGCGTGCCTGATACATACATATCAAACGATTTGTTGTGTGGATGAACTCCTCATGGGCATATGGTCTTAGTACCGTAATTTTGTTTGATAGGGTATTTGTACAAAACTCGGAGGTTTAGGGTCGTTATGTTATTAGTTGTCTGGGGATAGCCTCTCTGATCTTCTGCTGTAAGTCATTACGGACCTAGATCAGACAGGGTGTTTTTATAAAAGAGCTTTATGCCAAATCCTAAAGTTACCGAATTGAGGAACTTTCCATGTTATATGATAATCAAAGATTATCTATTACATCGTATTGATCATTGATGCAAATCATGATTAATATCAGTCCTCAACCTGGTATAATGCATATGTTACTTTGTTGCATTAATTTGCTGACCTGTATACCTCTATGCATTATATCTTGTACAATTACAGACGACGAAAGCATAATCACGCTTTACAATGAGTCTTTGTGCATTTACTACTTGATACGTGAGTATGTCGTGTGCGTGGGAACCACAAACAATTGCGTTTATACTATAAATATCAGTATCAGTATAAAGCACTGCACAAAAGTCTGCATGTGAGTTTATGTGGATCACAATATCAGCAGTTGCCAGATCACACATTGTCTTTAATGATAATAATTTCAAAAAGATCAACGGTGTGATCAGATTTCTCAATAACTGATATGATCCCTTTACCGGAAATCACAAAAATATTTACAGTTTTTCATTTACATTTCTGCATTTTATTTTCTCGTCAAAAATTACAAAACTCAAAAAGATTTTAGGTGTGTTTTAGCATAAACTTTAGAAAATCCAAAAAGATTTTTCTTTTTCATCTTATTTTTGATAACTGATGGTGGTTGATGTCGATTTTCTAAACCTTGATACACCAATTGAGCTTTGTAACTTTTAAAATGTGAAAATATGAATGTTGAATGCTTAAAAGTTGGAAAATAATTGAACCGGGACTCGTTTTTGAGATTTGGAAAATTTTCAAAAATCCCAATTCTCATTCGCCCATTCATTTGGTCGAATGTGGGATTTTCTTTGTTCATTCGTATGCTTTGTTGGGCGAAGGAGAGTGTTCCTGATAATTATTTCATTCGAACCCTTTTTATCTCATTCGAACCCTTTCATTAGGGTCGAAGGAGAGAAAAGTTTCTCCTTCGTATGAACAAAACGGGCGAAGGAACAGGCCTATATATATCCAGTTCCTCATTCGAACCTCATTCATAATTTTTCCAGATTTTTGATCGTAACCTCACTTTGTTGCTTTTTCGTTTAAAATCATTCTATTGTGTTCGTGCTTTAACATTGATCAGTTTGATATCACTTTTACAGGTAAACAACGAGGAATCAGTTCTTAATCCCTGTTTCTACATTCCGAGCCCTAAGTGTTCAAAATTGCTTTCAATCATCATAATAATCACAATTGATGCATAGGGTTCATTGTGTGTGTGTGTTTTAGGGGGAGAAATAATCAAAATCATAGGTTAAAACATGACAGATTGAACAGTCGATGTTTAAACCCTAGTTTTTGGGTGAAAACACAAACACAATGTTTAATTGATGAAACTGTTGGTTTAGGAATGATTATCGGCATTATTAGGCCCTATTACAATCAAATGGTCATGTTAAGAATGACTAGAATTCAAAATTGATTTTTCAAAATTATGAACTGCTTCCTTCGACCAGTTCGAATGGGCGAAGGAAGAACATGAATTGGGCGAAAGAGAATAAGATGGGCGAATGAAACTTTTTATCAAAATTAACACATTCGTATCATTTAATTCTCATTCGTACCTTTACAAAGACACCTTCGTACCCCCGTTTGGGCGAAGGAGGAAGTTTTTGACCAAAAATTTTCAATTTTGATATTTTGTCGATTTTTAACTTGTGTTTTTGTTTGTTTTGCAGATCTAACAATGTCTGAACAGCAGAAGACTACAGAACAAGCAGGATCCTCATCACAGCCCGCAAAGCAGCTTGATTTTGAGAATGCGCACAACTGTTGCGCATATCTTGGCGATGTGAAGAAGCACACAGAATTTGTCGGCATCATTGAGTTTTTGAAGCGAAACAGAGTAATAGATGCCATTGCTACGCCGACAGTGATCTATAGAGATATGATACAGGAATTCTGGTCTAATGCTAAACTAGATTTCTGGAAATGCGAGTCTTGCTTGACGAGCAAAATCCAGGGACAACGAGTCATTGTGTGCGAAGAAGATTTAAGAGAAGCACTGAATCTGGATGATGATCCGAAAGATCCAAAGGAGTTTACATTCATGGATCAAAGAAAGTGCTTTCTCAGGATGAAGTACAACGGACCTATCACTGACGGTTCGTTGCATAAAGGAAAACTGTGCCCACAGTTCAAATATCTGGCACATGTTTTGATCCACGTCTTCGGATCTGCAGCAGGTGGTTATGATTTGATGAGGAAGAGCATCAGTTCGATGATGGTTGCTTTAGTATTGAACAAACCGTTCAATATCTCTGGCATGCTGATGTCTCACTTACTGGAGCCCGTGAATGGAACGAGGAACCTGAAATTTCTCTTATATCCTCGATTTCTTCAAATGATTTTCGATCACAAGTACAAAGAGCTGAAGAGAAATCCTACACACATTGTTGTTCAGGAACACATGTCGTTGAACACACTAGCTAGAATGAAAGCTTATAAGGGTTTGTCTGTTGAAGAACGTCCTCCTGTTAGACGTTTGTTTGGACATCTAGCTAGGGTGGATTATAAAGATCCAGGTGAGGGGCTTGTAAGGAATGAGAACAGTGATTCTGATGCTGATAATCCTTTACATCATGTTGATCCTGACGCTAAGCGCAAGAGACAAGTTGTGAATGTAGGCGCTAAGAGTGGTAAGACAAAGAAACCAGAGATAACGATTGAGGTTTCTGAACCAGAGAAGAAGAAAAGTACTCAAGGAAGAAATAAGAGAATGGCGAAAAAGGGTTTACACATTGTTGATGAACCTTCCATTGATTCACAAGAAACGATTGAGGAAGAACAATGGAATTCTGATGCTGAAACAGTAGAGATGACCATGCCCAAGGCCACTGAGGCTGGTGCATCTGCTAGCCAAAGAGAAGAAGATCAAGGGAACAAAAGTCCTATTCCCGTTGATGTAGAAGATTTGAGTTTTAATGCTGAAGAGACGTTGGTTGGTTCTCCTGTGCAAGCTGTTAGAAAAGAGAAGAAGAAACAGGAGAAGCCGAGTGTAAAGAGGAAGAAAGAGATAGAATCGTTGATTGCTGGTAAGAACTGCCGCCAGCTACAAGTTCTAAATCACCGGTTACCGCACCAGTTCAAAAGAAACAGAAGACTGCAACAACATCTAGCACACCTCAAACTGAAGAAATTCCAATGGATGATGTGAATGAAGCATTGGATAATGTGCTAAAGAAAATCAGAAAAGGTAAACTGCCTGACGCTGTTGAACCACCAAAGAAGACAAAAGTATCGGTGGATAGTGACATCATGACTGCTGTGAATCAGAGATTTCCTGAGTTGATGAATTTGATTACTAAACAACAAACAGAGATCGAGCAGTTAAAGTCCAATGACAAGAAGATGTTAGAAGTCGTAGTCACATCGGCAGATGATAATGAGACCTTGAAGAAGACAATCAAGAAATTGAAGAGAGAAAACAAGAAGTTGCTGAAACATGAGCAACGTAACACCAGAAGGATCATAGTCTTGAAGAAGGAGAACAAACAGCTGAAAAAGAGTAACAAGCATATGGATGATCTGATAAAGAACTTGTACTCTCAAGCTCCTCAACTTCAAGCTGGTGAAGTGGAAAAAGAAAGAGAAGAAGAGCTAGTTGATTACGAATTGTCTGATGAAGAGGAAGATGATGAACTAGATGAAGATGCTGGTAACGATACAAAGAAAAAGAAGAAGGACGATAAGGATGATGGAGGATCGGATGATGGATCGAGTGATGGAGACGGCTCTGCATTTGATGATAGTAGTGATGACGATGATGATGATGTTGATAAGTTTACTTATGAGAAACGTGACTCGGATAAGGGCGGTGAATCGAGCTCCAAAGCTCCTGGTGAGAATGTTGATGATGAAGATATTTTTTGGAACGAAAGATTGCAGTCATTGTCTGAAGAAGATAAGAACAAGTATCGCCAGATGCTCACTGATCGGGTCTGGACGATAGACATGACTAGCAGGTTCCCAGAAATATTTGAATCAAACAATAAACTATTTGAATTGGAGTATGATGACCCTGATCTTGAGGATGGGGAAGTTTCTGCGGCTATTTCGAAAGAAATTCTTGAAGGTTTAGCAAAGCAAGTAGGCAAGACGTTAGAAGAATTACTTGCAGATAACTTTATTCCTAAGATTCCTGAGAAAGAAGCTGGAAATCACTCAGATGATCGTGATGTTCCTGCATTCAAGGAAGTCGAAATGGAAGATATTACGAGCAAAGAATATCCACAATATTTCAGAACAAATCAAGATTGTGGATTTTCTTTCTCAGACGAACTGCTAAACCATGCCGAGAAGCTTGCAAAAGATAAGAGCAAAGTCTTTGAAGATGAAATCTTAAAAGGGCATAACAAGCCACGGTTCGAGCAATCAGAAAGCTTAAAGGAGTTGTTGAAGAAGTTGAAAGAAAAGGAGAATAATCGTCCGAAACCTGACATTCAAGGTACCTTTTACAAACTTCATAATAATATTTTCAAAGGTCGTGCATTGGCCTGGAAGTTTGTCAAAGAGTTGAAGTGCTTTGCAGTAAAATGGGAGAAAGGGATTCTGTATTTTGAGAAGTTTCATCACTTGAAGACCCTTCCTTATTGGGCAATCAGAGACATTTGTTGTCACCGTTTAACGGGAGCGTCAAATAGTCAGATTACTTATTTTGCTGAGAAGATGACTCGAGAAAGCCGAACTAAGTGGGACTTGTTTACACCACAATATCCAAAGCGAATCGTTCATAAGAAGGATACTGATTTGATAACTGGCATGCCCAGAGTAACGTTGAAATACAAACCACCGAAAGTGTTGAAAAAGATTCCTTTGATGCCTATTCCGCAACACTTTGCCAAAGACTTCATCTGGTGGTATTATGATTGAAAGATTGCAGAGGCCGTGATCGTGTTGAAGGATGGAGAGACGAATTATAAGAAAGTGCATATCTTTGATCCCATGTGGTTGATAAACAGTTCACATGAGGATATCATCATGCTATTCTATAATCCGATTTATTCAGATGCTAAAGATGCTGAGCAAGCAGGAAAGTACCAACGTGTGGTATTTCTGTGCTTTGCGTTTAATATCAATGTTGGATGTGATTATGATCAGAAGTTGGGAAAGTATGTGGAGAAGCAAAAGGTGCCAGAGCTGAAAACAAAAAAACAAAAACAATTTCAGGAACCGGTGTTGACAAGAGAACAAATGATTCAAAGACATATCAGAATGTGGAACAAAAGGTTGGACGAGGAACGACGAACACAATCCAAGCAATAGTCGAGGGGGAGTTTGTAGATGCAAAAGTGCGACTAAAGCTTTGGATTGTAAAACACATTTTGTTTTGTTGATGTCGAAGGTGCGAAGGAGTGAGTTTAAAGGTGCGAAGGAAGTATAAAAGGTGCGAAGGAAGATTGTTTTGGGCGAATGAAGCTTAGATTATAGAAACTTGGTTCGACCAGATGATGTGGGCGAACCTGCACATTCGCATGAACAGTTTGGGCGAATGTGCAGGCCTATAAATAGGTCAAGTTCATTTTTGAATGTAACTTTGATGATTATTATTCCCTCCTCTTTCTGAAAACTCTCTCTAGATTTTGTTAAACTTGTTTTACGTTTAAACCTTGATTGTATTCATAATTCAACGTGTAAACAAGTGTTTTATTAATGAAATTGATTGAAAATGAAGATCTATGTGTTTGAATCTGTTTGATTATTATTTTGTGATAGTTTTAGGGTTTCCGCACCTGAAACTAACTTGTTTGATCAATCTTTGTTTGTTATCGATCCTTTTACGCTCATACATCGCCAATAGTTGGGGCTATCATATCTTACAGACGGTTTACTCATATCACGCATACGGTTTACTCTTAAACGGAATACGCAACCTAAGGTGAGTTCACGGCCCTACATTTTACGGTTTATGTTTTCGGGGGAGAAACATGCTTAAAACTCTTTTATGACTTATGACTTGTTAAACTCTTATGGCTCATGACTCTTTATCACGTTATACTATGGCTTACTTATCGTACTATACGGTTCATCAAAAAGTCCCTTAGAAACCACTAACATGGGTATATGGCGGGGAAATATGGATAGCGCTATTGGGAACTGACAAACCCCACTCGACGGTTGGACCGGGCGGGTGCATATTGTCTCTAATAAAACAAGGTCTACCGGTGATGACGGTAGCCCATAGGAAACTAAGGGTCACTACACGCCTTAGTCAGCAATGGTTTCACCCGTATGAGTATCTCATTCTGCGCCTAGCTAGCGTTCTCACAAGCATAGTAGTAACTGTGATGGTAACGGTTTTCAAAGGATCACTTTAAACGTTAAATTAAAACCTGTGAACTCACCAGCATTATATGTTGACTCTTTTAGCATGTTTTCTCAGGTCGCTAAGGTAGCAGCTGTCGGATAGGCGCACGAGGTCGCACTGGAGTCGTCTCGCGTCTAGGGTCTCATTTGCACGTTTTGGATTTATGAACTTTTGAACTTATGTTTTATTTCTGAATGACTTTTGTAAACTTTAAATGCTTCCGCACTGTTGAATGTTGGTTTTAAACTTATGCATGGTTTTTGTTTACGTATGTTTTTACATTTAGACGTCGTTTATTGTGACCGTTGACTTGGATCCTGGTGTGTCACACGCCTCGCGGTAGAACTCCGCAGGTGGAAATTTGAGGGTGTGATAGTTTCTGTTAGCATTCCCTTGTTGAACAGCAATAGCTTGATTGATGAGTTTTGCCAGGGGAAGTGAGCCATCATTTGAGACATCATGTAGGGCATGAGGTTAAAGCCTTTAAGGCCCTCAGTTGCCGCTACGTTGCTTGCTACCATGGGTACACTCATGGAGGCACTACAGGCCATAGGCAGAGTAGCCATGGCCTGAGCCCATGAGGTGGCAGCCGATGGTGGAACACTGACAATGGGTGACTGCAGGAGTTGGTCCAGGGTGAGTTCACACCCGATGGGTGCACCAGCGGTGGTGGACTGGGTAGTGAACAGAGGAAAAGCGGTAGGACTAGGTCTGGTTGTTTGATAGACAGGAAGCCTGTTGCTTGGACCTGCTTCATAACATCGGAAAGTAGTTTGCTGGTTAGGTTGACTAGTGAGAGGAAGGGGCGGTCCAGGAGAAAGTGACACTTCCTCCTCGTTGTAATCTAGCCGGATGCGGACCCCTTTTTCTCTTTCCCTCATGACATGCTGGTTTAGGAGAGATCTGAGCTGTAGGAAGTTACTAGAAATTCCTTTTGGGTCAGATCTACACGTTTGGGACCTTGTATATCTTTAGGGAGAGGAGACATCACCCCTGAACGTGTGGGGGTGGAGTTTGGAAGATAGTGAACTCAGGGTGAGTTGGCGGAGTTTGGGTACCAGCGATGGTACTTTCAGGAGTGGAAAATGACACATATCTGTTGGGAGAAGCTTGATCTGTGCTTGGTGAGATCTGGTTCACCTCTTCTTGAGACTCAGGGTTAGACATGCTAGGAAGTCGGAGCTACACAACTGATATTTTAAGGAAACAATGGTGTAGCCCCACAGTCGGCGCTAACTTGTTGCTACAACAAATAATAGCCTAACGTTAGTTCTGAGTCACAGGAAGGGTTAAAGGGTTCAAGGGTTTTGATCTGCCAAACGCAGATCGTGGTGTCCTCCTACGTTGCAAAATGTAGAAGGAGGTTCAAGATAATATTGTTTTGTAGTGCTGGAATTCTGGTTTGAGAATTACTCAATACCAGAATTGTTGAGACATGAGTGATGTGTGTGTGTGTGTGATGGAAATAGACTCCTCACGTGTGTGTTGACTAAAGGAATAGAAGATTGAGTGTAAGAGGATAATCAGGGATGGATCAGATGTATGGATTTGATCCTGATTATATAGAGGAGTTGTCTTCTAATTCAGGAAGGCATATTATCTTGGACCATGTTGCAACAAGAGGACATGCCACTTTAGGTTGGTAATGGCTTTGGACCTGCGGTCCGAGATGTGCAATGTCTACACGACAGTTGCTTTGAGCTGGCCGAGGAAAAGGTGACAAGACAGGAAATCTTTTGATTTGTGCTTATTCGTCGTTTGAACCTTTGTTGGTTTCAACGCTTCAAGCATATATTTGTAATGGTTATTAGACTTTTTGCCTTGGGCTACCTACATCATCAGCCACCATAGGAGCTTGAATTCGATCACCAACGCCGTCGGTCAGCCACAAAATTGGTACACATTCATCATCGAATTCGCAGAACAGTCGATTACCACTACAAACACGTCATCAGATTCATGGACAACAGAGATGGTGCGTTAGGGTTACAAAATTTAGAACATCTTAAGAACACATGAATGGCCGGCAAATCTAGGGTTTCGTTGAGTTGATTTCTACCACAACTTCATGTATAATAAGTTTGAAATGCTTGTACATGTTAAAAAATTGATGAAATGACAATATTACCCTCTTAACATATAAGTAAGCATAATGAATATGCATGTAGTCGATGGGATACGGAGAGAGGCAAATATTGAATCAAACACGATCTTTTGCAACACTAACAAATGTTGTACGTAACAACATTTTTAGGCTGAACGGTGTGGAGCCGACATAGGGCCAGCATGCCCACGCCGGACCTGCGTACACCGCCCCCTATGCCGGCAACGGCATGACTATCAACGAGCTGTCGGGCTTGCCGTCCCTCATTTACTTCTTTTTTATCATTCCACGGTCGGATTTATTAAAAAAACCCCGTTCCTTTAACTCGCCTGAGAAGAAGGTGGAGGTTGCCGGAGAAGATGGTGGCCGCTGGAGACAAGTCGGAGAAGATGGAGGCCCGTCGTTCCACACCCCAAGCCTAGCACTCAGACAAGGGGTAGGCCTTTCGTTGACGTGGCAGTTGACGTGGAGGCCGGGCATCGTTGTCGTTGCTCAACCACAACGTTCTGTCTTATTTGTTATGATTTAGCTATTATAGATAACCGACATAACAATCCAATAAACTGTTGTTACAATGGTTTGACCTTTACAAGTTTGACTTTCTAAATTGACTTCTAATTATACCAAATTATTGTATATATTACATTTAGCAAATGGTTGCAATAGTGTTTCCGTTAAAGTAGACGTCTCACCGTTTAAATTCCGTCAACATACTTTGCGTCATCTTTGAGGCGCCCCTCCTGAATACCACGTTGCACATGCGTTTACACGTCATAAACTGCACCGACATCCTAGGCCTCCTCTTAGTGCCACGTTGCGTCATCGTTTTTTTCCTCTTCACTTTCTCTTTCTTTCTTTGTTTTCACTTTTGATTTAATAGGTTGCACAAAGGGAGAACGACGATAACGGGAGTTTTAGAGAGAATCAGGAAAACAGATAAAGCTGGAATGGAGTACACGCCGGTCTTGAGACAGAGTTGTGGCGATGACGATGGTGGATCCTTTGTGTCTGCCCTAGGTATGTTCTTTATTATTGGAGATTTTTTTCTGGTGGTTGATATATTGTAAAATACATCTATTTAACGAGTAAAGTTTGTATAGTTTTCGAGTCGTTTAGATAGTATTTTTATTAGTTTTATCCTTGTACCGATCTATTTTATTTAGTGTAGGCTTCTATAGATTTTTATTAGTTTTAGGTCTTTTTTTTAGTATTTATTTATTTATTTTATATTTTATAAGTGTTCGTGGATGTTGGAGCGTAAACGAGTAACTTTAGTTAAGTCAAGAACACCCGAGTCCAGAGCATGAAGTTATAATAATAATAAAGAAAAAAAAGAAAAAAAATAATAAAAACATGTGACCGTGACGTTCAATGTCACGGCCCAAAAAGTCCAAACCCATTTAGGGCTCCACTAATCTTGGAGTGAAGAAACAATAAAATAGGAGGCGGTGATATTATTGGAGGGGGAGCTGCGAATATTATATCGAAGGAGGAGAACATTATTCTTGAGCGGCAGAGAACAATCGACACGGCCGCCTAGAGAGGAGAAGTGAAGGGCAAGAAGGTCTCTAGTGCACTAAACATCTATTATTCGAAGACCAAGGGTTTGTTTTATCGTTTTTATTTATTTAGAGACATGATGAAATTGTTTTTATAGACTTTGAATTTATGTTTCTAATTATAACTATGAACTAGATTTTTATGGTTGCTTAGGTTTATGAACTAGACACGTTTTTTGCAGTTTTTAATTATTTTTGGTTTTTAATTTTGATGTGTAGAATTACATGATTTTAACTTTTATTGTTGGATTTGATATATGTGTGTTGGTGTTGATTTTATTTGAAGTTTGTTTATTGGTTTTGTGGAGCTAGGCATGTAGAGATACCTCCTAGGTCTTGAAATCAATCTAGTTTGTCAACTTAGGTTAGCGTGCTAGTATTTGGAGTTGAGGTACGACACAAGTATAACAAATTAATATAATAAATTAACTAAAACGAGCAGTCCATTCTTGAGGGTGAGAAATCTAACTCGAGATTGCTAGGAAACTAACTAGGCATTGTTCGGTAGCTGGCAAGCGCTAGGGCGGGAGTCGCTACTTGTCTGTGTTTAGAGTTTTCCTAGGTTTTCTTCAGTAGAGTTTAAGTCTGCTTCATAGTTATAAGGTTTCGGTCCAGGAGAGATTGTAATCTGATTTCTGTGGGAGTTTGGTACGCTAGGGCGATCCAGATCCATCTTAGCATTTCTACACTTGTCCCGCCTTAAGTCTAGTGAGCCATCATTGACAGGAGGTTTATTAGATAAGAATATGGTCTCAAGTTAATTACCGGATTCAGGATTTATTGCTAGTGTCTAGGGATTTTACCTCAGTAACCAGCCTTCTTCCTATCTGATTTCTCCAAGCTCCTAGGTTCGTATACGAAGTTGAGGTTATTTTATTTATATTTAGTTTCTTCTAAGTTTATAATTATTAGTTTAACCCCGCATATAAGTATATATTTATTAAGGCTAGTATTCGGTAGAGGTTGTGATCTAGAGTTGCATTCGCGTCTTTGGGTTCGATACCCGGTCTTATCTGTTTACTGCTTTGCGACCGGTCCACTTGTCGTGCGTGTGTAGTTTTTAGGTGAGTCGTTTTAATTAAAGCTTGTGTTATTTTTATATATACATTTACACACATCAAGTTTTTGGCGCCGTTGCCGGGGACGCAATTGGCACTCTTGAGAATTATCTGATCCCTTTCTGGTCTACTATTTTGTGAATAATTTTTCTTTTATTTGTTTTTTTATTTCTTATTATTTTTTTTATTCGTAATATATATATTTTTTTTATCATGTGCGAGATCTGCGGAGGACCCCATTTTACTATAAGATGCCCTCATTCATATTCATCGAGATATTCCACGGATTATTATTTTAACGAGTATTTGCAGCCGTAGCCATACCAGTCATACCAGCCTTCATACCCACAGGCTAACCGGTGGTTTAACCCTGCAACATCTGAGTCACTAGATAGAATAAAAAGTCAGCCTGATCGTCTACAAGCTGAGACGTATGTGGAAAGGCATGGTGGTAGCTCGTCAGAGTATCCACCTAGCCAACATTTGTATCCACCTCCCGATTATCGAGATGTCTCGTCTCACACTAGGCCCGACTTTGCCGCCCTTCTTGCTAAGCAAGACGCCTTCCTTGCTAATCAACAGCTCATGCTCGAGGATATGCGTTCTTTGCTATCCATGCGCTCAGGTGGATGAACTGATGACCATAATGGACGTTGAAGTCCCACCTCCAGTTCAGCATGTTTATTTCACATATGATGACCCAGACGAGATGGTAAGGGGCTGTTTGGTTGATTAAGTGCTGAATAATTAAGAGGTCTGAATGGTTAAGAGGTCTGTATGGTTAAGTGTTGAATCATTAGGTTGGACCTCTTAATGGTTAGTTTTCTTGTCCCACATTGGTATGAGAGTTTCATTAAGGTTCAGCCTAGTTCAGTGCTTAATGATTCAGTGCTTAATGGTTCAGCAACATCCCAAGTCTTAATGATTCAGCCTTAACCATTCCATTCAGAGGCTGAAACAAACGCACTGAATGCTGAATCATTCAGCACTGAATGGTTAAGAGCCTCATCAAGAGGCTACCAAACATCCCCTAACACTTACATTACCTGATTGTATTAGGCCCGTTGCTGAAACTGTTTGTCCTTACTCATCTGATTCTGTGTGTGATTTAACTGACACATATGATTCTTTACACTTGTATTGTGAGGATGATATTTTGCAGGATTCAGGGTTAGAGCTAGAGACCATAATGGACGCCTTAGTTCCACCTTTGGTTCAGCAGGATAAGCAGCCTTGCCATATCTCTAGTTAAGCAGCATATCCTTGGGGGGCAAATGTCTGGAAGGAGGCTGAGGAAGATATGGATTTTTCAGAATCCACAGGCTAGCTGTTTGAGGAAGAAGTGGTGGAAGACGAAGACACCACTGACCTGCTTGAAGAAGCAGCTGATGGGAAAGCAGAGTTTGGTGACTAGTTGGTTGATTTGTCATCTCTAGAAGTGGACAAAGATTTTGACTAAGGGGCTGTTTGGTAGACTCTTAATCGGCCTCTTAACCATTCAGGTCTGAATCATTCAGCATTCAGACTGTTTGTTTCAGCATCTGAATGAAATGATTAAGTACTGAACCATTAAGCTAATAAGGGATGCTGAATGATTCAGCTCTTAACCATTCAGAGCCTCTTAACCATTCAGACAATTTTAATGATTCAACACTTAATCAACCAAACACCCCCTAAGTGTCACCAAACAAGGAAGATGAGAAAGAAGTAGTGGTGGAAAAAGAAGAACACCACAGTCGGCCCGTGCAGGTGATATACGTTAAAATATACATATTTAAGTCCCCGATTTAGCTCCCAAATTCCGCGTTTTCGACCATAATTGCACGAATTCGGTACTTAACCGCTTCATATGTTTATTACAGGTCTTAAACGACGTCCCACGAGCAAAGTCGAAGAAACCGGGCGAAAATCAGACAAGACGGAAAGTTTCTGCAAAATTAGCCAAGTCTGGAAATAGTGCACGGTCGTGCACCCCAGGTGCACGCCCGTGCGGGCTCATGTTGCTCGGACACAAACGAGCTGCACTGCCAGTGCGACCTTGCGTGCAGCTAATGTTCTTGGGCACCCTGATCAGCACTACCGTGCGGGTGGCCGTGCGACTCAAGTTCCCGGGTGCACTGCTAGTGCACCAGGCAGTGCACCCCAGCACTCGGCCACCACCAGACCCGCACGCCCGTGCACCCTTGGTGCACGGCCGTGCGGAATATTTAGATATTTCAAGAAACGACCCAACCACTTGCCCACATGCACGTCAACTCAAATTGATAAAGTGCACGGCTGTGCACTTTAGGCGCACGGCCGTGCACAAAATCAAAGTTTCTATAAAAACAGAGCATAACCCACTGATCAATTATTGGGTGGTCTCTGGGCGATTTGGGGTGATTTTCTAGACCTGTGAGCTGCTGCAAAGGCGAGGAACGAGCTCGGGAACTCATCCGGATCATCGATCATCATCCAATTCATCACATTCAAGTTTTATGGTTTGATCTATTAAGCTTTTAGTTGATTCAAATCTGTTTGTTTTAGCTTGTTTATGTTGTTTATGTATTACATTATCGTCTAGTAATCATGTTTAGTAATCGTTAGTAGAAAAAACAATCGTTAGTATGTAATCATGTTTTGTATAAATTTGGCGTTTTTCATGTTTAGATCTTGATGATCATAGCGCAACCTTGTTTCGTTATTGTTGGATTTGTAGCTGTATTTGAATGACTTTGGCGATTGTCGAATGTGTTAGGCGGATAAATGTTGAAAAAACGTCCGTTTAATCGTCTGGTAGTAGACTAGTTAACTTGTTAAATAGTTTATGCCATGAAACTGTAACCGGATGTTGGTTTGGTTAAAGTCAGTCGAATAACGGTTAAAAATGCTTACCGGCACGTAAAAGGGTTTAAAAAGCCTAATGGTGCCGTTACTAGTTTTTGACAAGGTTAATGATCTTTGGTAGTTATTTTGGTAAAAATAGCGATCTTAGTAGATCTGGGTTCAAAGTTGGTAAAATGGAATAGCTTGTGAAATGCTCTACTTTATGCTAGTTTAGGTGGCTGTATTGTGTATTCGGTATCGCTTTCCTGAATTAGTGAGGTTAGAGTACTCTTAACAGATGACTAACTTATCTTTAGAAGATCTGCGTGAGATTATATCAGCTGCTCGCTAATAAACGACTTGAAGTGGTTAACGTGTGTATTCGTGTTAGCTTTCTGTTTAGTTGTCATGTTAGGATGCCCGAAAGGGACACTAACTGTCGGAAAATGGGAATGTTGATCACACGCCTGTATTACTTATTATATTTAGATGACATGCTAGGATTGGTAAATTCTAGTTTATATAGTTATATTTTGTATTTGGAGTCATACATATGTTATTTATGTGTTTTAGAATTAAAGTAGTTAAAAACAACAAACTTCAACTATCTTTTCCTACTGATAAATCGGGGACAGAATTTTAGTATTATTGCTCCGCGCGCGTCCATGGATCGATATCTGGTTCTTATCTGTACGTTACTACATATATGACAGGGTACACTTGCCCTATTGTGTGTGTTTTAATATTAAGGTCTAAACCATTTTTATAAATATTAAAGCAAAACGTGTGTTATTTCATTGTAAAATTATGTGTATATCCGCACACGTCATGTTTTTGGCGCCGTTGCCGGGGACGCGACGAGCTTTAGGAACGAACCAAGTCAACTTTTTACCAAGGTACATGCTTGTGAATACTTGTTTATACTTCTTTGATTCGTTATTTCATTCATTTATATGCATATATGATTATTTGAATTTTTATTAAATTTATCTGTCTGTAGATATTTTGGTTTAATTTTAGATTGGTTTATAGGTTTGCATATAGATTCGTTCATTTATCTGCTTATAGGATTGTTTGATTTGATTTTTCGTTCATTAGGATGTTGATAGATTTAATTTATTGAATATTGGATTAATTGGTTTGTCTATGAATTTGATTTGTTCGTTATTTGATTAATTAGATTTATTTGTTCGTATTCGGACTAATTATTAATTTCATTCTTTGTATAGTTTTAGGCTTAGTCTGCTTATTTCTGTTCATTATTGTAAGTCCCAAATGCTAGATCTTGAAAGTGCACGAGATTGTTATCACTTAGAAACACCTATGAATTAGGTGTTTTAAGTGACTAATCTTCTACAATCAAAGAAACTAGATGAATATTGTAAGAACCGACACACAAGATGAATAATACGATAATTCCATTGATGATTTAACACTGAAGAACCATGGATTACAGCAAGTACGCACCTATCTTGTGCTATCAAAAGATAATGACCAAAACCCAAACCCCAATGCTGTGCACGCACATCCTTTATATAGGGAGTCCCTTGGGCCTGCGCACTTAACTTAAGTGCGCAGAGCCCGTGTACTTAAGTGCGCAACATTAGGGTTTGCTTACATAACTATGTCATAATTACACACTAAGTCCTTCAACTATCAATCTATACAATATACTATCAAAAGTCTCTAATCTGGTAACTGTGGTCTCAATATAACCCAACAATACTCCCCCTAGACCACAGCTACCAGTTCTTCAATCTTCAATCTATCTCGACCTCGCTTTGCTCCCCATCAACCTGTTCAGGGGGGTCTTGCATGTATAACGCGACTGGATCTTCTTCAACTGCTTGAGGAGCTTGAGTTGATTTTGTTGCAGTTCCTTCAGGATCGGCTACTGTTGCAGGTTCTTCAGTATGTACCTCTGAAGCAGTATCGACTTCAGGTTGAGTAGTTTCTGCACCACCAGCAGCAGCAGCAGTAGCTTGAGCAGCCTTCTCCCTATCATCCTTTTCTTTATCTGCTGCATTGATCCTGTCAATTATCTCAAGCAGCTCTCTTTTCAGATTCATAGCTCTATCCACAGCCCTTCTAAACAACACCGCTTCTTCAAACAACGTGTTCCCGGCACCCACATTAATCTGATTTGCAAACAGCATATTCAGATCTGACAAATTAAGTGCAAACACGTCTACTGGATCCAAAATCCTTAAAGCCTCTGAATCGTCCTGCAGTTTAATGACTGCTTCACCAGTGTTGCTGTCGTTAAACCACTTTTGAAAGTCCCCCAGCATCACTGGAAGCTCAGATCTAATAGGAACTCGTGTGACGACCTGTGGAGGGTCAATCACATAAGTTATTATGCCACGACCGGTTGCTGGATCGATTCTTTTCTTCGAGATTCTCCTTCTTGGTTTCTGTGGCTTCAGGATTTGGAAATCTGTGTCACATTCCTTCTTGATAAACCACTCGACCATAGCCGCCTGGGAGTCGAGGGAGTGATTGATGAATGGGGCCCTGCTGAGCTCCCTGATATCCCATCGGGGGAGAGACTTTAGTTCCTTTTGACCCTTGAAATATTGTATCACTCCCCCTCTTCTCTTTACAGCAAACAATCTCTTCTCTTCATCATATTTCCAGGAGATGATCTTCTCCTGGTGAGCAGACTTGGTGTGATGGATATTCTGATGTAAGGCTGGAATGGTGATGGGCCTTCTAGGAAACCAAGTTGATCTTTCGGGATCCAACTTGTGCCCATCAGATGTCTCATAAACAACTTCTTCATCCATTCCCATCTCCACGAATCTCTCTGGCATCTCATCTTCACTCACTTCATCAACCTCACTTTCCTCGGCAACCCTTTCTTTCTCTTTCTGCTTCTCCAAAAACTTTCCGAAATCGAAAGTCTCATCAAATGTAGTGCTGGGAGCACCGGTTTGCTGCTTCTTGAAATCTTGGAACATCTCAAACATTTGCATTTGAACTTCATTTTGAAACTTGATAATGTATCTTTGATCTTTAATGATTTTCTCCATGTTCCGGTTCTTGTGTTTGAGCTTCTTTACTTTCTTTCTCAGCTCCTGGTTGTTGTGCACGTCACTCTTTAAAGTGCAGATTTCCCTGGCAGCAGTTTTACCAACCTCTTTGACAAGCTTCTCATATAGTTCCTGATGCACCGGTTTGCGACGAGGTGCAGCAGGAGCTGATGAGGATGGTTCAGCTGATCGTTGGGCTAGAGCTTTGGGGGCTGGAGCAGCAGCAGTGGAAGGCCCTGGTTGATTCGGTTGTTCTGCCCCAAAGATGTGTTCTAAGACCACTTGTTCCTCAATATCATCCTGAGTTACTACACGAGGAATCTCTGATTCAGGTAGCTGTTCTCTTCTTCTCTTTCTCGCTGCCCTCTCAAACTCAGCAACTTCTTGTAAAACTACAGCAGTTTCAAGTTGCTCAGGTGTCAATGTATCTCTCCCTTCTTGTAACAAACCTGCTGGTCTTTTCTTTTTGCTAGGCTTTGATGGAGCAGGTTCAGTCGCCACTCTTTTGCCCCTTGCTTTTTCTAGGGCAATTTCTTTAGTAGTCGGCTGGGCTGAATGAGTGGGTTCAGATGATCCAGGTGCAGGAGCAGCTCTAGATTGTTGTCGGGGTTCAGCAGCATCTGACCTTCTCTTCCTGATCTTGTTGTACAGCTCCATAACAAGAGGATATCGCTGGGCCGCATACATATTTTCTAGCATTGGTTCCCAGTCAGGTGTGTTGCATTCTGTAAAGAATCGTGCACCTCTGGTGAAGATGTATTGGTCACCGAGAGGCAGATTCTCATGTTGAGTGTTGATTATCATCTGTACGAACCTTGGGTACATAGCCCATTTGCCTGACCCAGCATCTGCATTCTTCACCATGTAGTCAATGATCATGCCTGACAAGTTGAACGCTTAGTCCTTGCAAATCTTTATCATCGCTGTCGACCATTCAGCACTGAGCGCATTGTAGCCTCCCTTTCTATGACATAGAGACATTAAAAATACATGACTGATAAGTCTCCAGTCTCTTGTTAGTTGGCTCTTCTTGACATCGCCTCTCTTGTCAAAGTCACCCTTGTAGCCGAAATTCCTGAACTGTTGGTGAATATCTGCTTTAGACATGAATCTGACAGTTCCTGGTTGATCTTGCAGTCTCAGTACGTTTCGAACAGTGTCTTCAGTGATGATAACAGCCTTGTTTCGGACTATTGCGTTGATTCGCTTGACTCTTGATACAGTTTCGACTCGAGCTGATCTCCAGAAATCTTCAATGTGGGAAACGTAGACTGGTTCAACGTTCTGCACAGCAAATCCAACTTTGCTGCGTCTTATCCAAGTCACTACATCTCTAAACTTGACATCATCAGTATCAAGATTCATCGGTTGATTGTGCATGCCTCTCGGATCCCAGTCAAGTGCCATCTGTTTAACCAAGAGCACGAAAAGCCAATTAGATCTCCGATAACTGACTTTAGACTTAAACTTAGACGGACAATGAACTTAGACTTAGATTTTATTAATAATTTTTTTTTTAGGTTTGACATTTTAACAGTCATAGGATTAAGGTTTGATGGATTGGTGTCATCGGTGTCCATGATACGTTTGATTTTCAGTTGTAAGATCATTAAGGTCCGGGTTTAAGTTCGCAGTCCGTTCAAGTGTCTTAATGGTCAGAATGAATGTCATATTATTGTTTAAAGTCCAAGTGCGCATGGTTATCAAGTGCGCAGTCCAAGCATAGTCAATAGAGTCATGTGCTCAGTCAAGTGCGCACATACTTGACTGAGCACTTGGTTAGTACTCAAGCCTAAGTTAAGTGCGCAGTCCAAGTCAAACATGGGCATGGTAACCCCTTAGCAACCCAGTCAAGTCTACGTACTAGGCAAGTACGCAGACACTTGAACCTTCGGGTTCTTGAAGACTTGTATGATTTTGAGACAAGTGCGCAGTCTCTATGAGACAAGTACACACTTGTTCATTTACAAGTACGCAGATCTTCAAATGTTCAACAAACCAAAAAGACAACCAAAACCCAACTGATACATCTAAATTATACGTTTATACCCTGTAATCATAAATAACAAACCATTACTACAAGAAACTACCTTAATCAGTAGTAAGTATCAAACAAGAGGAGAATATGATACTTTTGATGTAACAATGTGTCTGATTCAAATTGTTGAAGAAATGATGATGATGAAACGTTTTATTGTGGGGTAGTCATAAGAATCAACAGTATGATAATTAGATTCAAATGACTATTATGGGCCAGAAAATAGACAGATTTTATTCCGCAAGATGAAGAACAGTCAACCCAGTTCCTGTGTGTTTGGAGGAACTTGTTCTAAAAGAGTTGTTATGAAGAAGGAAATCAAGTTTGAGATTTCAATGTTCTGAAAGTAATGAGGTATCCTAGTAGGAGTCATGTGGCACGTAGGTTCAACGAAAGTTTCAAGATCACAGTCCTGAAGAATTTCAAGAGCTATTGGTAGATATTGTTGGCCCCGCCGAAAACTTCAGTTTCTGAAGCATTTCAAGTCCTCAATAAGTATTGGTAGTTCCCGCGGAGAACTTCTGATTGCTTGATCCACTCGTCTACGGCTTGTATTCTGTCGAACAGATGAAGTTACTCAAGAACATGATTGATTTATCATACGAGATCTCAGAGAAACTTGGTGAAGCATCAGTCAAGGGGGAGATTGTTGATGTAACAATGTGTCTGATACTTCAACAATAACTGACTGAAGATGATAGGTGTGTTTAGGATTCGCCAGCAACGTCCAAGGGGGAGATTGTTGATGCACTTTCTGTGGACGTCACTGTCGAATAGAATAGGGTTGAGTCTTTGTATTGTATTACATGAGATTGTGGTGATCCATAAGGGCATTTTATGGATCTGATGCATTTGTGAATATAGACCAAAACCTAAGTCTAGGTTCGACCGTTTGAGATGGTACGAATGTGGAAAAGTTCCACATTCGACCTCCTTAAATGGGCGAAGGTGACTTATGGTTTTGGACTATAAATAGCAATCTCATGTGTTGGTTTTCATTTGTAGATTTGAGTTTATGCTTTGAATGCTCTCAAGGGGGAGGTCATGCCCGACCTCCCCCGGCCCCGAGATAGATGTTTATCCTACTGATGACAGTGTCTGTAACCGTTTCTGAATTAATACGAATCTGTGATGACTTTGTTATCGTATGTTTCTGTCTCGTCTCGAATCTCCCGTCTGAAACCGAGTTGTTTTCGTGTAATCGATCCATGAATTCGGTTTTTAACCGGATTCTCAACTGGTATCATTTGTGAATATCCCATTGCTAGCTTTTCCAAGTCGCCGATCAAAGAAAACTATGAGGAATACCGTGCGTGTTATAAGTGCGGGGAACGTGGACATTTACTTGCCGCATGCCCGTACGTACGACACAAAAGGCACGAGGTGGAGATGAGGCAATATCATGATTATCCGGTTGACAACTACGGTTATCCACAAAGACGGTATTTCCCTCAGCAAGAATCTTATCATAATCAAAACAATTTTTACAACAAGAGGGAAAATCGTTCGATGACGTATGATAAACACAACCGGATAACCACTGAAAAATCTGCTAAGAAACCTGTGATGAACTCAACTGCTGATAACAAAAAGGTTGCTCCTAAACCTAATGGAAAACAAGCAGTTGGACCTGTCTCTGTTAAATCAGAGAAGGTAACCAAGAAGGTTGCTTTTAAAGATGAAGTAAAGAAACCAACTGAGACTTCAAAATCTCAGATTCGGATCTTGAAAAGATCTGAGCAGTCTTGGTCATCTAAGGAATATGAAGGAGCCTCTACTTCACAGAATGAGAAGAGTGAGAAAAAGAAAATTGTGAGTGAGAAGAAAGGGGTTGAGTTAACCCAAGATGTTTGTGAATTGAAAGAATCTTTGAAACAACCCATTTCAAAGACCCAAGACCAAACAGGCTTGGGTCCCCCGAAAGATCTAACTGCTTTACTTTATATGTGCAGGGAGCTCCAGCTGGCCCTGTTAGCAGCCTATGGATTGTTGACAGTGGAGCTTCTGGTCACATGACAGGGGACCTCACGCTACTCTTTAATATCAAAAACATTAACGGAGGTTATGTGGCATTTGCTGGTAATAAGGGAGGCTACATTACGATTGAGGGTAGTGTAAGCAATGGGGTCGTGACATTTGAGCGGATATCATACGTGAAATAGATAGATTACAATCTGCTCAGTGTTAGTCAAATTTGTGATAAACAATTTTCTGTGTATTTTGATGACAAATCCTGCTACATCTTGAAACCTGGGTTTGAACTTCCGAAAGAGTGGGTGATGCTGAAGGCACCGAGAGTAAACAACTTGTATATTCTCGATATGTCCAAAGCAATGACCACCCATTTCCAAGTCACGTGTTTCCTCTCTAAGGCTACAGAAAAAGAATCCATTATGTGGCATAGGAGAATGAGACACATCCATTTGCAAAAGATGAACCAGTTAGTGAAGAATGAACTTGTCACGGGAGTTAATGTGAAACACTTCCATTTGAATGACAAGTGTGTTAGTTGCAAAAAGGGAAAGCAGCACAAGCAATCCCATAGACCAAAGAAAGTTAATTCCGTTGAGCTGCCACTTGAACGTTTGCATATGGACTTATTCGGTCCAGTCAGACGTAAAAGTCATGCAGGGGAGTTGTACTGTCTTGTGGTGACTGATGATTATTCAAAATTTTCATGGGTAATGTGCTTGCATCAGAAAAGCGACACTTTTGACAACCTGAAGGTTCTGTTTACACGTCTGGAAAATATATTTGGTCTGAAGATCAAACGAATCCGGAGTGACAATGGGACGGAGTTCAAAAACGCTCAGATGGAGGATCTTTGTGCAAACAAAGGAATTCATCATGAATATAGCGCTCCGTATACACCCCAGCAGAACGGTGTCGCAGAGAGAAAGAACAGGACTCTAATAGAGACGGCGAGAACTATGCTTGCGGTTTCAAATCTTCCAGTCATGTTCTGGAACGAAGCTGTTTACGCGGCATGTTATACTCTTAACCGTGTTTTGACAGTGAAGAAGTTTGGCAAGACTTCTTATGAGCTGTTGAACCGACGCAAGCCGAATCTGGAGTATCTAGAACCATTTGGTGCCCCGTGTACAATGCTGAATCCTTCGGAGAAGTTTGCACCAAAGGCTGAAGAAGGTTATTTTGTTGGATATGCAACCCCATTAAAACGGGTATTCAACAAAACAACTAGAAAAGTTGAGGAGTGGGCTAATGTCGAAGTTCAAAGATATACACAAAATGTACAGGGTGGAGGACCAGATTGGATGTTTGATTACATAGACTTCTTTGAATCATTCAATCTAGATAGCATGGTTGAAGAAGCTGTACTTCGCTTATA
The DNA here is from genome assembly GCA_028751855.1 of Ambrosia trifida. Taxonomy (NCBI): domain Eukaryota; kingdom Viridiplantae; phylum Streptophyta; class Magnoliopsida; order Asterales; family Asteraceae; genus Ambrosia; species Ambrosia trifida. The sequence goes on along the minus strand of CM054131.1, from coordinate 76,742,591 downwards.
TTACGAGGTCGAAAATGCCGTGACTTCACCGTTAGTGCGTCCGATCACGATAAATCCTCAAGCAGCTTCTAATCATACCACTGCTCCTGTGATGGAAGAAGAGGTGTTCCAAGAAGCTTCCACAACGCTTAATTCATCAGATTCAGAAGATGAAGACGATGATGCAACAAGTGAAGCTATTCTAGACAACGCTACAGTGACACCACCAGTGAACCCAACTACTACTGATGCTTCAACATCGACTGTGGGTAATGATCTGGTTTCTACAGAGAATTTGACAACTCAAACGGGAGTACAAGTACCTGATTATCCGGAATCTCGGATACATCGGATACACCCGCTTGAACAGGTTATTGGTGATCCTGGTAGCAGCGTAATGACAAGAGGGCAGCTGAGAAATGTTCAAGCACCAAAAAATATTGGCAACCTTGCTTTATATGCCAAGATACAGAAATCTGGTTTTCAAAATGACTGGTCGTTTGCTTGTTATGTTTCGCAGGTCGAGCCGCGAACTTACAAGGATGCTCTTTTGGATGATGCATGGGTGGAAGCAATGCAGGAGGAGTTATTACAATTCCAGAAACTTGGTGTATGGACACTGACAGATCTGCCCCCTGGAAGAAAGAAAATTGGAACCAAATGGGTGTTTAAGTGCAAGAAGGATGACAGAGGAGTCGTAGTGCGAAACAAAGCTCGTTTGGTTGTTCAAGGTTTTCATCAGGTTGAGGGAATCGACTCTAATGAAATCTATGTACCGGTTGCATGCTTGGAAGCTATCCGAATGTTCCTAGCGTTTGCATCATGGAAGAAATTTAAGGTGTATCAGATGGATGTAAAGAGCGCATTTCTTTACGGTGTGGTCAAAGAGGAAGTTTACATAGGTCAACCGCCAGGCTTTGAGGACCCTATTCACCGGGATAAGGTTTATGTGTTAAACAAAGCTCTCTACGGGTTGCACCAGGCTCCGAGACAATGGTATGAGGAGCTGAGCACGTATCTTCTCTCGAAAGGATTCAAACGCGGACTGGTAGACTGCACACTGTTCACGAAACGAGCAGGAGATGATTTGCTTCTTGTACAAATCTATGTTGATGATATTATTTTCGGGTCAACTAACGAACTTCTGTGCAGGGAATTTGAAAAAGTTATGCAGGAAAAGTTCGAAATGAGCGCAATGGGAGAAATGCAGTTTTTCCTAGGCTAGCAGGTGGAGCAAAGACCAACAGGGATCTTTATTCACCAGACGAAATACGTTTCTGAAGTCTTGAGCCGATTCCAGATGGATGATTCGAAGCCGATGGATACCCCGATACAGCCAAATCACGGGATTGGAGTTGACCTTAAGGGGGAGCTGACTGATCCATTTACATACAGAGCAATCGTCGGATCTCTGATGTATCTCACAGCGTCTAGACCTGATATAATGTTTGCGACATGTCTTTGTGCGCGATATCAATCGAAGCCGAAACAGAGTCATCTTGCAGCTGTCAAGCGTATCCTTAGATATCTGAAGGGTTGTCCATCGAAAGGACTTTGGTACCCTCATGATGATAATTTTGACCTAATCGCTTTTAGTGATGCAGATTGGGGTGGTTGTGACAAAGACAGCAAATCCACAACGGCTGGATGTCAGTTTATGCGGAGCAGGCTCGTGACCTGGCAATGCAAGAAACAAACCGTAGTTGCACTATCCACATGTGAAGCAGAATACGTCTCAGCATCGAGCTGCTGCTCACAGGTTCTTTGGATCCAACAACAGATGGTGGATTACGGTTTGCAATTTCTTAAAACCCCTATTTACTGTGATAATGAGGCCGCAATCGCATTAACAAAAGACTTAGTAAATCACTAAAAGGCTAAACATATCCGGATTAAATATCATTATATCCGTGATTGTTATGCTAAAGAGTTGATCGATATGGTCAAAATCCACACTGATTACCAACGCGCAGATCTTTTTACCAAAGCTTTTGACAAATCCAGATTTGATTATCTTTTAAAAGCTAATGGTATTAAAGAAAAACAGGACTGATCACCACCTCAGTTTATCACCTTTTAGTTTTAAAATTTTTACTGCTTTTCAGAAAAATTTCAAAATCCATAAAAAATAGAAAATTTCTTTGCTGACTGCTATATCTTCTTCCCTTAGATTAATGCCGTCAGATTTCTGTGAACAAACGATATCTGGGCAGTCACATATTTGAAATGCTCCAGCTTATCCTTGGGAACAGTAAATTCGAAAATCTATAAAAATCAGAAAATTCTAAAATGATTTCCTGGAGTATAAAGGGAAATGATAGTACATCAGTGGGGATCTGACACATTCTAAATACTGTACTGCTATATAGGGCGTGTGTCTGAGTCTGTGCGATGTGCTGATAGGCTTTGTAGACCTATTACTGCGTGTCTGATACATACATATCAAACGAATTGTTGTGTGGATGAACTCCTCATGGGCATATGGTCTTAGTACCGTAATTTTGTTTGATAGGGTATTTGTACAAAACTCGGAAGTTTAGGGTCGTTATGTTATTAGTTGTCTGGGGATAGCCTCTCTGATCTTCTGCTGTAAGTCATTACGGACCTAGATCAGACAGGGTGTCTTTATAAAAGAGCTATATGCCAAATCCTAAAGTTACCGAACTGAGGAACTTTCCATGTTATATGATGATCAAAGATTATCTATTACATTGTATTAATCATTGATGCAACTCATGATTAATATCAGTCCTCAACCTGGTATAGTGCATATGTTACTTTGCTGCATTAATTTGCTGACCTGTATACCTCTATGCATTATATCTTGTACAATTACAGACGACGAAAGCATAATCACGCTTTACAATGAGTCTTTGTGCATTTACTTCTTGATACGGGAGTATGTCGTGTGTGTGGGAACCACAGACAATTGCGTTTATACTATAAATATCAGTATCAGTATAAAGCACTGCACAGAAGTCTGCATGTGAGTTTATGTGGATCACAATATCGGCAATTGCCAGATCACACATTGTCTTTAATGATAATAATTTCAAAAAGTTCAACGGTGTGATCAGATTTCTCAAAAACTGATATGATCCCTTTGCGGGTATCCCAAAAACATTTACAGTTTTTCATTTACATTTTTGCATTTTATTTTCTCGTCAAAAATTACAAAACTCAAAAAGATTTTAGGTGTGTTTTAGCATAAACTTTAGAAAATCCAAAAGGATTTTTCATTTCCATCTTATTTTTGATAACTGATGGTGGTTGATGTCGATTTTCTAAACCTTGATACACCATTTGAGCTTTGTAACTTTTAAAATGTGAAAACATGATTGTTGGATGCTTAAAAGTTGGAAAATAATTGGACCGGGACTCGTTTTTGAGATTTGGAAAATTTTCAAAAATCCCATTTCTCATTTGCCCATTCGGTTGGTCGAATGTGGGATTTTACATGTTCCTTCGTATGTTTTATATGGGCGAAGGAGAGTGTTCATGACCTTTTATCTCATTCGAACCCTTTTGCCTCATTCGAACCCTTTCACTAGGGTCGAAGGAGACAAAAGCTTCTCCTTCGTATGTATAGAATGGGCGAAGGAGTATGCCTATATAAACCCATCTGCTCATTCGAACCCCATTCCATATTTTTTTCAGATTTTTCATCTTAAACTCACTTTGTTGCTTGTTTAATTTGAATCATTCCATTGTGTTCGGGACTTCACACTGATCATTTTGCACTCTTATTCACAGGTTATCATCAAGGATTAAAGGATCTAATCTCTGTTTTATAATCCGAGCCCTAACTGTTCAAAACCATTTAAAATCAATATATTTGTAACAATTGATGATTAGGTTTCATTAGATATGTGTTTTAGGGGGAGAATAACCATTATTCATGGATTTAAAACTAACAGACTGATCAATTGATCAATTTTTATGGTTCGAACCCTAGTTTCAATTGAAAACACATGTCTAATGAACATTTGATGAATCTGCTAGTTTAGGATTGTTAATCGGCATCATTAGGTTTTGTTTCAATCAAATGGACATGATCGAAAACACTCAATTTCAAAATTGAAATTTCAAATTAAGAACTGACTCTTTCGACCAGTACGAATGGGCGAAGGAGAAGTTCAAACGGTCGAATGAAAAATATGTGGGCGAATGAAACATTTTATCAAAACTCATACATTCGTACCTTTTATTTCTCATTCGTACCTTGTTATATCTCTTTCGTACCCCCGTTTGGGCGAAAGAGAAGGTTTGTTACCAAAACTTTTCAATTTGAAATTTTGTCAATTTTTAACGTGTTTTTTGATTGTTTTGCAGATTTAACGATGTCTGAACAAGAGAAGACGACAGAACAAGATGGATCATCATCACAGCCTGCCAAGCTTTTAGACTTTGAAAATGCGCATAACTGTTGTGCGTATCTTGGAGATTTAAAGAAGCATACAGAGTTAGTTGGAGGCCCCTATATTGGTATCACCCGACTGGGAGCTGCCATTCGAGATTGTGTGCGACGGGAGTGACTTCGCGATAGGGGCGGTCTTGGGACAGCGGAAGGACAAGCACTTCCACCCGATTTACTACGCTAGCAAGACTCTTCATGATGCTCAGGAGCATTACACCACCACGGAGAAAGAGCTTCTAGCTGTAGTATTTGCATTCGACAAGTTTAGATCTTATTTGGTGCTGTCGAAGACCATTTTCTATATGGACCATGCAGCGATCCGATACCTTTTTAGCAAACAGGACGCAAAACCGTGCCTGATTAGGTGGATCCTGTTGCTGCAGGAGTTCGATATAGAGATTCGGGACAAGAAGGGTGCCCTGAATGTTGCGGCTGACCATCTGTCCAGACTCGAGCATGAAGATGCCGAGAACTCAGCGTGGGATACCATTAATGACAATTTTCCCCACGAATTCTTGATGAGTGTCGAGTCGGTGGAAGATGTATCGCCATGGTTTGCGGATTTTGCGAACTACCTCGCATGCGGGATCCTTATCAAAGGATTGTCGCACCAGCAAAAGAGGAAGTTCTTCGCGGACCTTAAGCATTACTTCTGGGACGACCCATTTTTGTTCCGGGTCGGGGCGGATCAGCTGATTCGTCGTTGCGTGTTCGGGGTAGAGGCGGTGCAGATCTTGCGCGATTTTCACGAGGGGCCTACCGGAGGTCACCATGGAGCGAATTACACTGCTAAGAAAGTGTTAGACTCCGGGTTTTACTGGCCCACACTCTTTCGTGACTCTTAGATATTGGTTGGTGCATGTGATTCGTGCCAGAGGCGACGAACATATCGGCACGCGACCAAATGTCGCAGAACCCCATCCAAGTATGTGAAGTCTTTGACATTTGGGGCATTGACTTCATGGGACCATTCCCCTCCTCATGGGGCAATCGATATATACTCATGGCAGTTGATTACATTTCAAAGTGGGCCGAGGCGCAAGCCTTACCCACAAATGATGCCCGAGTTGTAGTGAGGTTTGTTAGGAGCTTGTTCTCGCGGTTTGGTGCCCCAAAGGCACTGATTAGTGATCGTGGTACACATTTCTGCAATGCGCAGCTTGATCGCGCGTTAACACGTTATGGTGTCTACCACAGATTATCCACCCCGTATCATCCACAGACAAGTGGACAGGTGGAGGTCACTAACTTTGGATTGAAGCGAATCCTTGAGCGGTCAGTTAATCAAAACCACAAGGATTGGGCGAACAAGCATGATGAGGCGTTATGGGCCTTTAGGACTGCCTACAAGACGCCTATTGGGACGACTCCCTTTCGGCTTGTCTATGGCAAGGCGTGTCATCTCCATGTTGAGTTAGAACATAGGGCATTCTGGGCTCTTAAAACAGCGAATTTGGATCTTAAGACCGGCGGTGAGACCCGTTTCTTGCAGATCCATGAGCTAGAAGAGCTTAGGCAACAAGCCTATGAGAGCTCGATATTGTATAAAGAGTGCACAAAGAGATTGCACGACAGTCGCCTGAAACACCGAGAAGATTTTCAGGTAGGCGACTTGGTCCTGCTTTACAGCTCGCGCCTGCGTCTCTTTCCAGGAAAGTTGAAATCCCGATGGACAGGACCGTACACTGTTAAGGAAGTATTTCCTTACGGAACTGTCTCGATTGAAAATTCAGAGGGTTTGACTTTCAAAGTCAACGGTCATCGCCTGAAAGTCTACATTGACGGGCCGGTTGACAAATCTGTGGAGATGATCGATCTCTACAACCCGCTCGCTTAATAAGTGTGGGGAAGTGAGTCTAGCTAGCGACTCGTTAATATATATAGCACGACGTGTATGGGCGCGCCAAAGGGTAAATATGTAATTAGTGTAAATATTTATTGCTTTTCGTAGTTTAACGTTGTTTCGAGTCATGTGCAGGTTCGTACGAGTATAATCAGAGCCGGAAGGAGCAATGAAGCGCAAATAGTCGCCAAACAGGTTTGACCTAGCTACAATGATGATTTCGGACAAAATGGGACACTTGCAGCCTCAAAACTGCACATCTGCAGGTCGTGCACGGTCAAGCGCACTGCCGTGCAGCTGACCGTGCATGACCCAGTGCACCAGGGTGCAAGGGGCAGTGCAAGAGGATGTGCACGGCCAAGCGCATGACCGTGCGCATGACCGTGCGGGCTAAAAAGCCCGGCCCAAATTCATGGCTATTTAAACATCCTTATCTTCAAAACCCTAAACACTTGCACTCCCATCTGCACCCACGTTCCAAACAGCCAAAACACCTGATTCTTCATCACCCTTAGCTCGAATCTTCACTCCTTTCCTTCTAATCAACCAAGGTACGATTCCCTTCATATTTTTGCACTTGTATTTTTAATTTTTAGATTTGATCTGTTCTATTTTCGTATTTTAGGGCAAGATTTGGGGGGTTTTCTTCATAAAATTTAATAAACCCACTAATTTTGTTTAGTTTTTAGTTTAAAGTAGTTTTTATTTTTTGTTGTTGATGTTGATGTTGAAACCGTGCACAAGCAGGCCCAAATCATTGTCATTGTGAGTTTATTTGAAAGATATAAGAGATTTGGGTGCTGTTGTGAAATTTTTCGAAGGTCTGGGAGTGTGCACAGTCAGCTGCACGGTCGTGCGCATGACTGTGCGGGCCGAGAAAATAGGGCTGCACTGCCAGTGCGACCTGGCGTGCAGCCTCTGATCTGACCATGGACCAAGGGTGCACGACCGTGCACCATAAGCGCACGGCCGTGCATCAGATGCAGATTCAGGTCAGAATGCGCGCAAGTCCGTTTTGGACATCCGGGATGTAACATTACGCATTTATACTTGTACGTTACAATTATCATGAATAAAAACGTCAAGTTTTATTATTATTATTCGTTTTTAATTATCATCGTGACGCATTTGGAACCCTAATATTATATTATTTATATATAATATACATATATATAGTTTTAAAATGTCAAAAAATATTATGCTTGGGCCGGGAATCGAACCCGCGCCCCAAGCCGGGTCACAACACAAACAGGCTCAACCATCTAGTCTACACACACTTCTTGTTTTAATTCCAGCTTATAATTATTATAACACGACTATGGTTCTTCACAGTTGACTAGGGAAGTCAACTGTGACAACAACCTACCAAAATTAACCATTTTTTAACGCGTTTTAATCCTGGATTGCTATGAAATCATGATTTCCGGTCTATTACGCGTCATACACACGTACAATTACCTTTAATTCGTACCAATTTTACATAATTACGCACCATTACAATCAATACACGGTCAAACCTTCCATCGTGCAATCCAAACCCTTTCCCTATAAATTGGACCTCCCCATTCCTTCACAACTCGCCGAAATCCTTCTCTCAAACCTCAATTTCTGTTATTAACCCATCATTCGAAGCAAAATTGTTCGTCTTGACTTTTTCTATTGACCGCACAAGAATCACGAGATCGTGTTTGTAAGTGATGTTTTTCATATGGGTTTTAATCATCGGCATTCACACAACAATAACCCTCTGATTAATTGGGTTATTGTTGTGTGAATCAATCAATTGTAAATCTTAGGGCTCGAATCGTGAATTTGGGGAAGAACACGTTTTCAGCATGAAGTGTTATATTTTAATTAAACTGGAATCAAACACAACCCCTGATCTAGATCAGGTGGTTATGTCTAATGTTGTTAAACGAAGTCACGCGGGTTCGAGTCCCATTCAAACCGGTTTTATCCTTTCTTTTTTTAATTGAATATAAAACTGATTTTCCTTATTGTATATAATTAATATAATCAGAAATTAAACGTTCTCAGGGTCCAGACCAGTTGGTCTGGGCTTGTGATTTAAGACCAATGAACCGGCCTAGAGCCCGGGTTCGAACCATGGCATCAACAAACATTCTTTTTAACTAAGTATATATATATATATATATATATATATATATATATATTCCTTTGTTTTTTTTTAAAATTCATTTTAATATACTAAAACTCTTTTATAAATTATACAAAAATTATTTTATGTTAATCTATTGAAAAAATTTAACATACAATTTTTAGTTTTCAAAAATTTATTTATTTAATATATATAATAAATAATTCAAGTTTATTCTATTTTATTTATAAAATTCTATAAAAATATCAAAACAATTTTATAAATTTCCACAAAAATTATTCTGAGTTTTTATAACAATAATTCAACTTTATAAATTTCCACAAAAATTTATTTATTTAATATATATAATAAATAATTCAACTTTTCTGAAATGACTTTTATTTCTGAAAAATCATTTATTTAATATTTTTAATCAATTTTTGTTAGTTTTAATCATATATAAATAATAATAAATTCATTTTTCAATATTTTTGCACCAAAATTTTATATAAATTATTTCTATTTATTTGGAACAGAAATGCAACTTTTAATTTAATAATTCTTTAATTTTAGTATTTTTAAATATTAAAGTTATATTTTAACAATTTGTAATAAATAGATTTAATATTCTATTTTTAAGAAAATAATTTTATAAAAATTATTTTCATACTTAAAACTTATTATTGTGACCATCTTTAATTTAAAAATTACAAAAAGACCTTTGTTTATTTATTTGTCAAATTTCTCTTATTTATTAAACATTTTATTTATTAATCAAACGAGCACTTATCCCCAATTCGAAGCCCTAGAATATATTTGTAGACTAGAAAGACTTAGACATATTTATTACCTTAATTATAGGGTAATACTTGGCATTGTTGGGCAACACAAATTCTATTTTTCACGAGACATAACATTTTGCTAAGGTGAGTTTTACATAGCCCCTTTTCTATTTCACTATTTTGGGGGTGAAACATGTTACAACATTCTATATACAATTCAATCATAAAGTGTCTATGTGTTTTTCTATGTTGCATTATGTCTTAAACATGACTAGGGTAAGCACAATATTCTAGCATAATCATTAACATTGATCAGCCGACGGTATACAATGATAGATCTATTGGACTGACAATCCCACCCGGATACGTGCCTCCTACATAGGTAGCGTGGGTGATTGTTATCGCATAACATAATCGAGTGAACCATGAGCGTATGGGATAGACCACAATATAACAGTCACAAGGGTTGATTATGCACTCGATTTACTTCTAGTATGTTTTCACATATGGACTAGACTTGCCATGACACTTGAATTGTACAAGCTTTATTCAATTATCAAAACCTATGTAATTCTCACCAACTTTTGTTGACCCAAAATATTTTCAAACTTAACATGTTTCAGGTTATAACATGCTGGAAGATTAGAGTTAATGCTTGAAGATGCGTAGCTTGTATTTTTCATTTTGATGTACAAATTCTTAGAACAATTATATGTAATTTATTTAAATCATTTATTGAAACTTATTATTTACCATGAGCTACTGAACAATCATCAATACGTGACATCCCGATGTTTCCGCCATCGGTTGGGGTGTTACACGGGACCTCCGTTTTTTGTGTACTAACAGCTGTATATTAATTTTTGCATGCAGATGGCCCACGCCTACCTCGGGTTCGACAACCGTGACAAAAGGGAAGGACCATATAACGACAAATTCATGAAGCTCTGGGCTAGGAGGAACTAATTCGGTGTTCCTATTCGGCTTAACTTAGACCTACTCACCGCGCTGAATCAGCGTGAAAGATATGATGGATTTGTCTCGCCACAGATGGCGAAACTGCTGAGTATAAACCAAAGGAGGGGGTGTATAAGGACTTCCATACGAAAGAGATTCGGTTTAGGCTTTGTGGACAATGGTACCATTGGTCGGTTGCGCGACTGGGAAGGAGGCTCGGGATCTATGAGCATTTGGAGACCGACTCTGAAGATTTTTGCGGGATCCACAGCTTCGTAGATAATGACGAGCGGGCCGCATTTTGGGCATCCATTGTCGTTGGTGCACCTTATAATCCAAGGTCTGCCAAGGCCACTAGGATTAAGGACCCGCTACTCCGCCTCTTGCACCATGTTTTCAGCCACACGATCTATGGCCGAAAGGACAGTTCGGGGAACTGTCCCACTCCTGATCTTCTCTATTTGTATCATTTTTACGAGGGTGCCCCGCTAAACTTGGCCGCACGGATGGCCGAGTTCTTTCTCACTGCGGGGGGCACCAAGGATGGGAGTGAGATCCATGGGGGGGAGTACGTCACCCAGATCGCAGTGGCGTTGGGAGTTCTGACCGACGAGGTCAGGGCCACGCTGACATTGGTAACTAATGGGGTTATGCTGGATTTTAGATCACTCAGGGCTCAGAACCTGCTAGCTGACACGGACGGGGGTCCACGCCTTATTAGCCAGGATATTATATGGGACCCGTGCCACCAGAGGACGAGGAGGATGAGGAGATGCACGAGCAGCATGCAGGAGGCGGTGGTGACGCGCCACACGACTCTCCACACCACTCTCCTCTGCACTTCCAGCCCCAGGACCAGCAGTGGCCTCCAGGCATCTCGACATACCCTGAGTTCTACCAGCGGTTCCAGGCGATGGAGCTGAACATGCACAACATCGGTGCAAACCAGGTGGAGATCAGGCAGGACCAACAGTACATGCGGTCCACTATGGATCGTGTGCAGCAGGATGTCAGGCACAGTTTTGAGTACCTCTTCGCCGGGTTAGAGCAGGTGCATCCGGGTTATTTCAATAACCCTCCCTCATTCCCTTATGGTGCTCCTGGCGACCAGCCAGGAAGCTCCGGTCAGCACCACGGGGACGACGCCGACCAGTAGCCACGACCATCTCATGCATGCATTTGTTAGTACTTACTTTATTTTATGCTTTCAGTACTGTATTTTCGGGTCTGCGTACCCAAGACTTTTTAGTATTTGTAGTTGAACTATTTCTTTTCCGTATTTCAGTATGTTAGTTTATTTTATTTTAGTTTGTTTTGTGGATGTGAATGATGGGTTTGATGAGTTTGTTTGTGTCAAGAATGTTGATTATGCAGGTAACTGGCGAGCACCGTTATCGGGGCTCATGCCGTCTATTTACCCGGGGCGTTTCTTCGACACAAGGGGAGTATTATTCTCCTTTTTCCCACTATAGATAGCTAATTCATAAACGCTTTCTATTGTCACGTTGGGGACAATGTGAATTTCAAGTGTGGGGAGGGATTATATAAAAAAGCCCTTATAAGTAAATATATGTGTATATTGTCACGTCTATTTACCTGGGGCGTTTCTTCGACACAAGGGGCGTTTCTTCGACACAAGGGGAGTATTATTCTCCTTTGTCCTCTTGTGTATATATATATATATATATAAAACCCTTATAAGTAAATATATGTGTGTATATATATATATATATATATATATATTCATACAAACATCAAGCCTAACTAATTTTTGATAAAAATAACTTGAGGCGCGACAAACAGATGAGATACGAGCGTGTTAGATTCGTACACTTGCACCCATTTTCTTTCGGTTACGTGAGCGTTTGAGCCTTAGAATAGATTACATTTCTTTGACATGCTTGCGAGTGAGCCGGATGTTTTGTGCAGTTTAGAACTTGTCACGAGTATACTTGTTTAGACCAGATACGTGTGAGATTGTACGAACATGATTGAGGCATTTAGGATACCCTTTTGATTTAGCCTTTTCTTTTCGTTCTATCTGTTTCCCGCACCCATATGTTATCCACTAGTTAACCATGTTGAACCTAATCCCGTGTTTTTCTAATTTACCACACCATTTCAACACTAAAACCAAACAACCTTTTTCTTTTAAAACCCTTGTGTTAAAACTCGGTTTAGGTTATTGTTTAACTAGTTTATATATTATAAATAGTTCGTTCTAGGGTACATCTGATTAGAACCCGTATGTTGATATTATTTCAGTTTCAGTTCATTATATATCATAGATATATATATATATATATATATTAAAAAAATAAAAAAAATGAGAACACCCTAAAATAGGGTGAATTAGCAGTATTCGAGCAGTTTTTAGAGCTTTAATGTTAAGAATTATTGGTTAGCTCGATTTAAAATAAAAATCTTCTATATTCGCGTTTGTGTTGTAAAGTTGTATTAGTTGATATTATTTAGACATAGCCGCCGAGTTTTAGCCGATTCGTCACTGTAAATATCCATTCCATACCCTTACCTATGCCTAATATTACAACCCGTACAAGACCTCTTGATTTGTGCCTTTTTACACGTTAGTTGGTGAAGATTAGATCTTTTGACAAGCTTATGATATTGCTCGATTCATTGTCTTGGCAATGGAGCGATTTACACATACACATTACACGTATGTATCATAAATAAAACCCAGTGTGTGTGAACATTGTGAGTCGTGTACTGTAACACCCCAACCGATGGCGGAAACATCGGGGTGCCACGTATTGATGATTGTTTTCAGTAGCACATGGTATAATATAAATTTTAAATAATTTATTCAAACATAAATATTCAAAATGTGAAATAAGGTCTAAGAATTCAAATACATAACATCAAATAATAACTTCAAAACTTCAAATAACTTCAAGATAAATCCTCATGCTAACTCAAGCCTCAGCTTCATTGTTACCTGAAACATGTTAATTTTGAAAGTATTTTGGGTCAACATAAGTTGGTGAGAATTACATAGGTTTTTGATGATAAAATGAATAAAATGTTAGGCAATTCATGTGTCATGTTAATCTAGCCCATATGTGAGAAACATATTAGAAATAAATCGAGTGCATAATCAACCCTGCTGACTGTTATAAAATGATACATACCATACACTTATGGTCCCAATGAATAATGTTATGCGATAACAAACACCCACGTAACCTTTGTAGGAGGCACGTATCCGGGTGGGATTGTCAGTCCAATAGATCTATCAATGTATACCGTCGGCTGATCAATGTTAATGATTATGCTAGAATGTGCTTACTCTAATCATGTTCAAGACAATATGCAACATAGAAAACACACAAACACATTGATGATTGAATTGCAATGAAAAGTGTTATAACATGTTTCACCCCAAAAAGTGGTGATAAAAGGGGCTATGTAAACTCACCTTAGCAAATGTTAACTTGTTGAAAAAGATATGATAATTGTGTTGCCCAAAGTGATTCCAAATATTACCCTATAATGAGGTAATATATATAATAAGTCTAAGTCTATAAAAACTAATATGTGCATTCTAGGGTTTCGATTTGGGGATAATCAATTGTTAAATTTAATTTAAAAATGTTAATTAAATAAAGAAAATTGGATAATTAATGAAAAATAGTCTTTTTATAAAGTTTGAATTTTGAATGAGTACAATAAAGTGTTTGAAGCAATAAAATAATTTTTATAAAATTATTTCATTTAAAATAGATTTTTAAATCTATTTATTTATAAATAGTCAATTATTATCTTTAATAATTAAAAATACTAAAATTAAGGAAATCTTATTTTAAAAATCATAATTCTGTTTTAAATGATTAAAAATAATTTGTATAAAATTTTGGTGCAAAAATGATGAAAATTGGATTTATTATGAATTAAATATGATTAAATCTTACAAAAATTGATTAAAAATACTAAATAAATGTTTTTACTGAATTAAAAATTATTTCAGTAAAGTTTAACTTTATAAAAAGTTAGGATAATTTTTGGGAATTTTAATAATACTGTTTTGACATAATAATGGATTTTTATAAATATAATAGTATAAAAATGATTTAATTATTATAATTACTAAATAAATGATTTTCTGGAAAATAAAAATTACAAATAAAACTTTTATATCAGATTAAGTAATATTAATTTTTTTAGAGTTTATAAAATAGTTTAGGTATTTTAAAAAGAATTTAAAAGATTAAAGGATTAATATATATATATATATAATTAATGTTTGTTTAATAAAAAGAAAAGAAAGGAAAAAGGGTGCAAAAAGCCGGTCAGAGCCGGACTCGAACCCGGATGACCCCGATACAAGACCAGAGTCACAACCACCTGGCCTAGGCCGGTGGTTGTGTTATCTCCTGATTAAGATTAAATAAATACAATATGCTATCCCTGATTTATCCCCAATTCGTAAACGAAGAACCCTAGATTAATCAATTGAGCAAATCAGACAACTATAGCCCGATTATTGTTAGGGCTAATGTTGTCTGATCGCCGATGAATATAACCCACCAAAACAATTGAACTCACAGTGTGTAATGAAAGATAATCGTCGGGTCAAGGAGAAAAGTCAACCACGAGCAATAAACAACGATCAGAGCAGTAAAAGAGAGAAATAGAGATTGAGGGAGAGTTATGAGCGATTTGTCAAGGTCCAGGAAGCCTCAATTTATACTAATGGATTAGGGTTAGGGTTAATTGGATTGTTGACTTTCCTTTTAATAATACGCGGCCAAATTGGATTACTAGGGCACGATTGCCGTGTAATTGTTGTTCAATTAAGTTGGATTGGGCCGGATTATACACGAAGATACCAAAAATATAACAATAACGTGTTAAAACTACGGATTGATCAACAAGGCAATACCATAGTTGACTTTTCCTTGTCAACTGTGGGATTTTAACACGCGTATAAGATTAAAATGAGTCCGGGTTTATAACAAACAGAAGGCCAGCCCAGCTGGTTTGTGCTCGTGTGTGTTGGTTTGGACCGGTCCTTGGCGCGGGTTCGAACCCCGGCCAAGGCAAACATTTTTTGATTTTTAATTATAACCACACACACACATATAATAATATATATATCATTAGGGTTCCATATTAACGACAAAAATAATAAATGCGACGATAATTATGAAACTTGACGTTTTTATTAAATGTCGGTGCGTAACGTACAAGTATTAAATGCGTAATGTTACAGTCTCCCCTACTTTTAGGAACTTCGTCCCGAAGTTGGAGTTGGAGAGTCTGGTGGAAAAAGATGCGGATACTTCGACTTCATCTGGTCTTTACGCTCCCAAGTGAACTCTGGGCCTCGTTTAGATTCCCAACGAACCTTAACGATCGGAATACGACTGCGCTTGAGTTTCTTGACTCCAGTGTCAACAATCTCGACGGGTTTCTCGATAATGTGCATGCTTTCATCGATTTGCACATCCTCAAGAGGAACATGAAGGTTCTCATCTGCTAAGCATTTCTTGAGATTCGAAACATGGAAGGTCGGATGAACATTGCTTAGCTCGGGTGGAAGCTCAAGTCTGTAAGCCACTTTCCCAACTCTGTCAAGAATTTTGAAGGGGCCTACGTATCGAGGAGCTAGTTTTCCCTTTCTACCGAAACGAATAACTCCTTTCCAAGGGGATACCTTAAGTAGCACAAGGTCCCCAACTTGAAATTCCAAGGGTTTACGACGTTTATCAGCATAACTCTTTTGGCGACTTCGAGCCTTGAGAAGATTATCCTGAATAAGCTGGATTTTGTCTGTGGTTTCCTGGATTAGTTCGGGTCCAGTAATACGAGCTTCACCAACCTCGGTCCAACAGACAGGAGAACGACATTTCCGACCATAGAGTGCCTCAAAAGGAGCCATGTTAATGCTGGCGTGATAACTGTTGTTGTATGAAAACTCAACCAAAGGAAGATGAGAATCCCATGCGCCACCAAAATCGATGACACACGCCCTGAGCATGTCCTCAAGTGTCTGGATGGTTCGTTCAGTCTGACCATCCGTTTGAGGGTGATAAGCAGTGCTCAGGTTCAACTTAGTACCCAAAGCTTTTTGTAGAGATTCCCAAAAGTGAGAGGTGAAACGACCATCGCGATCCGAAATAATGTCCAAAGGTATACCGTGACGACATACGACTTCACTTACGTACATCCTTGCCAACCTTTCCACAGAATACTTCTCACGAATAGGTAGAAAGTGAGCTGACTTGGTCAAACGATCGACGATTACCCAAATACTGTCAAAACCTTTGGGTGTGCGAGGGAGTTTGGTGATGAAATCCATAGCTATGCTCTCCCATTTCCAGACAGGAATCTCTGGTTGTTCAAGCATACCAGATGGTCGTTGATGTTCAGCCTTAACCTTGGAACAAGTGAGGCATTTTGCGACGAATAGAGCAATGTCTTTCTTCATACCAGGCCACCAATAAGAATAACGAAGATCTTGGTACATCTTGTCAGCTCCAGGATGAATAGAATAACGAGACTTATGAGCCTCGTTCATGAGAAAAGTACGAAGATCATCACGGTCGGGAATCCACAGTCGATTAAGAAAATAAAGGAGACCATCGGGTTTGGTTTCAAGTTGAGTCTCAGCACCACAAGACATTTCATCGTACATGTTACCTTGGGTGACTGAGGTGTGTTGAGCCTGGAGAATACGATCTTGGAGATCGGTACGAACTCTAGCACATTGGAGTTTGACACGCTCTTTACGACTAAGTGCGTCAGCCACAACATTCGCTTTGCCAGGATGGTAGCGAATTTCGCTATCATAGTCGTTAAGTAATTCAACCCAACGTCGTTGCCTCATGTTAAGATTCTTTTGATCGAAGACATGTTGGAGACTTTTGTGGTCCGTGAATACCACACATTTGGTCCCATACAGATAATGTCTCCAAATCTTGAGTGCAAAGACAACAGCGCCCAATTCAAGATCATGGGTGGTATAATTTTTCTCGTGAATCTTGAGTTGTCGAGACGCATAAGCAATAACCTTTCCTCGTTGCATGAGAACACAACCGAGACCTTGGTTTGATGCATCACAGTAGACCACGAAATCATCATTACCATCAGGTAGAGATAAGACAGGAGCTTCACAGAGTTTCAGCTTAAGAGTTTCAAACGCTTCCTCTTGCTTAGGTCCCCACTCATAGGGTTTACCCTTGTGAGTTAAGGTAGTGAGAGGAACAGCGATCTTGGAGAAATTGGCGATGAATCGACGATAATAACCAGCCAATCCAAGAAAAGAACGGACTTCTGTGGGAGTGGTAGGAACACTCCAATTCTTCACAGCTTCGATCTTTGCAGGATCAACATGAATTCCGTTCATATCAATGACATGTCCCAAAAATTGAACTTCCTTAAGCCAAAATTCACATTTGGAGAACTTGGCGTACAGTTGTTCTTTCTTTAGGAGACTCAAGATAGAGTGAAGATGTTGCTCGTGATCGGATTTTGACTTAGAGTAAATCAAAATATCATCGATGAAAACGATCACGAATTTGTCGAGATAGGGTCTACAAACCCGATTCATCAGATCCATAAATACCGCGGGAGCATTGGTCAAGCCGAAAGGCATAACCATGAATTCATAGTGACCGTAGCGAGTGCGAAAAGCTGTCTTGGGAATATCTTCATCGTGGACTCTAAGCTGATGATAACCAGAACGAAGATCAATCTTCGAGAAGTGGGTTGCTCCTTGAAGTTGATCGAAGAGATCGTCAATCCTAGGAAGTGGATAACGATTCTTGATGGTGAGTTTGTTGAGTTCACGGTAGTCAATACACATCCGAAGAGAACCATCCTTCTTTTTAACAAATAAGACAGGGGCTCCCCATGGAGAAGAACTAGGGCGAATGAACCCTTTATCAGAAAGTTCCTGTAATTGACTAGCAAGTTCTTGCATCTCAGAGGGTGCAAGACGATAAGGAGCTTTAGCTATCGGATTAGCACCAGGAACAAGATCAATACGAAACTCCACTTGTCGAGCAGGAGGCAAACCAGGTAAATCCTCTGGAAAGACTTCAGGATAGTCTCGGATAATAGGAATGTCTTGGATACTCTTGCCTTTGTCCTTCTTCTCTATCACGTTAGCTAAGAAGGCTGTATACCCCTTTCGTAAGTACTTTTGGGCAGTAGTACAAGACATAAGCTTAAGCTCACCACAGGGTTTCTCACCATAGATCTTCAAAATCTCACCAGATTCGAGAGGAATGCGTATGACTTTCTCGAAGCACAGAATTTCGGCACGATGAGTTGACAACCAGTCCATGCCTACTATAACATCAAAACTACCAAGATGCATGGGAATAAGATCGATAGGGAAGGTATGATCATCGAGATTCAACAGGCAGTTACGAATAATAGAACCGATCGAAATAGACTTCCCGTTAGCTACCTCTACCACAAAAGGGTCTTCTAGATTAGTGTGGGGTAAGTTAAGTAAAGGTTCAAACTTTAGTGACACGAATGACTTATCAGCTCCTGAATCAAATAATATGGATGCATAGTGATTATTAAT
Organism: Ambrosia trifida; assembly: GCA_028751855.1. Classification (NCBI taxonomy): domain Eukaryota; kingdom Viridiplantae; phylum Streptophyta; class Magnoliopsida; order Asterales; family Asteraceae; genus Ambrosia; species Ambrosia trifida. The sequence continues at coordinate 76,723,955 of CM054131.1, read as the reverse complement.
GAGAAACGTACCATTCACCACTTCATTGTCGTCACGGGCCTGATTAGCGTTGAGATTGTAGGCGCGACCTCGAGCACCTTGGTTCTGATTGCGGTTCTGGTTTTGGTTTTGGTTCTGGTTCTGGTTTTGGTTACGGTTACGGTTAGGGCAGTTGTTGATGTAGTGATTAGGGTTACCACACTCGTAGCATTGACCACGAGTAGGCCTGTTGTTTTGTTGGTTTTGGTTGGGAGCTGGGTTGTTGTTGTCTTGGGCAGCAGGAGATCGGCAGACGTTCACCAGGTGACCATACCTTTGACACTTAGTACAGAATCGACATGGCACCTGTGTGGGATGGTGATACTTGCAAGTGTTGCACAAAGGGTGAGGTCCGGTGTATGGTTTCTTGGCTGGGTTTTGGGCAGCAGGTGGAGTAGCAGCAACCATATAGTTTCTAGCCTTGCGCTTCTTGTTGCTTGAGGTCTCAGGCTTGACTTCAATTGCAGGCTGTGGAGTATCTTTGGCAACAGTCTTCTTAGAGCCCTTGCGAACCAGAGTACCATTCTTCACATGATTATCAGTAAGAGTGGCCGCTAGACGTTTGGCCTCTTCCAGAGTTGCAGGATTTCTACCCCAAACAGTGTCCTGGATTTGCATGGGCAGACCACCGATGTACTTCTCGATGGCTACCGGCAGAGGAGTAACCTTGTGTGGCAACAGTAAGCTAAGCTCATGAAAGCGGGTGTTGTAGGCGAGGTTTTCCCCACTATCTTGAGCCAAGGTGTGGAACTCATCCTCAAGCTTTTTAACTTCATTGCGAGGACAGAACTCCTCCTTCATGATCTCTTTGACCTGGTCCCAAGTCATAGCAAGAGCAACTTCGGCCCCACGAGTACGCTTTTCTTCATTCCACCAAGTGAGTGCTCGTTTATGGAGAACACTCATGGCGTAACGAACCTTGAAATTATTGGGGCATTCACTGTTGATGAAGGTATTTTCAATACCCTCAAACCATTGGAGAAGTCCAGTTGCTCCTTCTTCACCGCTGAACTTTGGAGGGTTACAAGAGTTGAAATGCTTGAGGGTGCAAGCTTGGGGTCCATTGCCATTGCCATTGCCATTGCCATTCCCGTTCCCATTGTTGTGACCATTCCCATTCAATTGGATGACCTGAGCAAGTAAGTTGGGAACCAGAGTTGCGATTTGCTGCGCCATTTGTTGAGAAATGATCGCAGCCAGTTGAGCATCGACCCCATTGTTGTTGTGGTTAGGAACTTGGTCATGGTTGTGGTTATGGTTATCACTACCTTCTGCGGGGTTCTCACCATTGCTGTTGCGAGTGCTGCGACGAGGAGGCATGATCTGTAATAGACACAATGAAATGAATGAGAGTTCATATAAGGAATGTAATCATTTATTCATTAATTAAAACGAATAAACGAAAACGTTGACTTATCAAAGATTCTAAATTCTAATAACATATGAAGACATGCTTTAGCCTATAAGTGAACACTCATCCCGAGAATTCCCAGGTAGGCATCCGGGTCCCTCGTCTGATTGGGATATATGCGCAATGCCAGCCTAGACAGAAGACTCAGAATACAGGCGTTCACCCTTCCAGATTGCACGTGTTCGTTATTAAAATCTAGAACTTCGACGAGATCTCAAGGGGGTTCAGGTTAAACCTGAGGATTTGGTCCTATAAATCTAATGGTGGATCAGGATTGCAGCAGACAATTAAGAGTAGTCACATGTAGGTTTAAGGCATAGGATAAGGATAGGATTAGGGAAGCAATTAGGGTTACAAGTAGGAGAAGCAAGTACTGTTTTAGTCCCTAAGGTTATAGTCTAGATTATTTCTAATAACCTAATTCCCTATAACCAAGGCTCTGATACCAATCTGTAACACCCCAACCGATGGCGGAAACATCGGGGTGCCACGTATTGATGATTGTTTTCAGTAGCACATGGTATAATATAAATTTTAAATAATTTATTCAAACATAAATATTCAAAATGTGAAATAAGGTCTAAGAATTCAAATACATAACATCAAATAATAACTTCAAAACTTCAAATAACTTCAAGATAAATCCTCATGCTAACTCAAGCCTCAGCTTCATTGTTACCTGAAACATGTTAATTTTGAAAGTATTTTGGGTCAACATAAGTTGGTGAGAATTACATAGGTTTTTGATGATAAAATGAATAAAATGTTAGGCAATTCATGTGTCATGTTAATCTAGCCCATATGTGAGAAACATATTAGAAATAAATCGAGTGCATAATCAACCCTGCTGACTGTTATAAAATGATACATACCATACACTTATGGTCCCAATGAATAATGTTATGCGATAACAAACACCCACGTAACCTTTGTAGGAGGCACGTATCCGGGTGGGATTGTCAGTCCAATAGATCTATCAATGTATACCGTCGGCTGATCAATGTTAATGATTATGCTAGAATGTGCTTACTCTAATCATGTTCAAGACAATATGCAACATAGAAAACACACAAACACATTGATGATTGAATTGCAATGAAAAGTGTTATAACATGTTTCACCCCAAAAAGTGGTGATAAAAGGGGCTATGTAAACTCACCTTAGCAAATGTTAACTTGTTGAAAAAGATATGATAATTGTGTTGCCCAAAGTGATTCCAAATATTACCCTATAATGAGGTAATATATATAATAAGTCTAAGTCTATAAAAACTAATATGTGCATTCTAGGGTTTCGATTTGGGGATAATCAATTGTTAAATTTAATTTAAAAATGTTAATTAAATAAAGAAAATTGGATAATTAATGAAAAATAGTCTTTTTATAAAGTTTGAATTTTGAATGAGTACAATAAAGTGTTTGAAGCAATAAAATAATTTTTATAAAATTATTTCATTTAAAATAGATTTTTAAATCTATTTATTTATAAATAGTCAATTATTATCTTTAATAATTAAAAATACTAAAATTAAGGAAATCTTATTTTAAAAATCATAATTCTGTTTTAAATGATTAAAAATAATTTGTATAAAATTTTGGTGCAAAAATGATGAAAATTGGATTTATTATGAATTAAATATGATTAAATCTTACAAAAATTGATTAAAAATACTAAATAAATGTTTTTACTGAATTAAAAATTATTTCAGTAAAGTTTAACTTTATAAAAAGTTAGGATAATTTTTGGGAATTTTAATAATACTGTTTTGACATAATAATGGATTTTTATAAATATAATAGTATAAAAATGATTTAATTATTATAATTACTAAATAAATGATTTTCTGGAAAATAAAAATTACAAATAAAACTTTTATATCAGATTAAGTAATATTAATTTTTTTAGAGTTTATAAAATAGTTTAGGTATTTTAAAAAGAATTTAAAAGATTAAAGGATTAATATATATATATATAATTAATGTTTGTTTAATAAAAAGAAAAGAAAGGAAAAAGGGTGCAAAAAGCCGGTCAGAGCCGGACTCGAACCCGGATGACCCCGATACAAGACCAGAGTCACAACCACCTGGCCTAGGCCGGTGGTTGTGTTATCTCCTGATTAAGATTAAATAAATACAATATGCTATCCCTGATTTATCCCCAATTCGTAAACGAAGAACCCTAGATTAATCAATTGAGCAAATCAGACAACTATAGCCCGATTATTGTTAGGGCTAATGTTGTCTGATCGCCGATGAATATAACCCACCAAAACAATTGAACTCACAGTGTGTAATGAAAGATAATCGTCGGGTCAAGGAGAAAAGTCAACCACGAGCAATAAACAACGATCAGAGCAGTAAAAGAGAGAAATAGAGATTGAGGGAGAGTTATGAGCGATTTGTCAAGGTCCAGGAAGCCTCAATTTATACTAATGGATTAGGGTTAGGGTTAATTGGATTGTTGACTTTCCTTTTAATAATACGCGGCCAAATTGGATTACTAGGGCACGATTGCCGTGTAATTGTTGTTCAATTAAGTTGGATTGGGCCGGATTATACACGAAGATACCAAAAATATAACAATAACGTGTTAAAACTACGGATTGATCAACAAGGCAATACCACAGTTGACTTTTCCTTGTCAACTGTGGGATTTTAACACGCGTATAAGATTAAAATGAGTCCGGGTTTATAACAAACAGAAGGCCAGCCCAGCTGGTTTGTGCTCGTGTGTGTTGGTTTGGACCGGTCCTTGGCGCGGGTTCGAACCCCGGCCAAGGCAAACATTTTTTGATTTTTAATTATAACCACACACACACATATAATAATATATATATCATTAGGGTTCCATATTAACGACAAAAATAATAAATGCGACGATAATTATGAAACTTGACGTTTTTATTAAATGTCGGTGCGTAACGTACAAGTATTAAATGCGTAATGTTACATGTACGGGTTTGCGCGTTTATAGATCGGAAGTGAGTCGTTGCTTTTTAGTTATCTTATCACCTGTTTATATATCTTTGTCGGCTTGTCTATTAATGTCTGTACAGGTTATATTTTGTCTTTGTTGCCACTTGGTGAGTTTTTCGTTTATTTCTGTTTAGTCATTTGCTTGAGGACAAGCACAGTTCAAGTGTGGGGAGGTTTGATATACGTTAAAATATACATATTTAAGTCCCCGATTTAACTCCCAAATTACGCGTTTTCGACCATAATTGCTCAAATTCGGTACTTAACCGCTTCATATGTTTATTGCAGGTCTTAAACGACGTCCCACGAGCAATGTCGAAGAAACCGGGCGAAAATCAGACAAGACGGAAAGTTTCTGCAAAATCAGCCAAGTCTGTAAATAGTGCACGGTCGTGCACCCCAGGTGCACGCCCGTGCGGGCTCATGTTGCTCGGACACAGACGAGCTGCACTGCCAGTGCGACCTGGCGTGCAGCTAATGTTCTCGGGCACCCTGATCAGCACTACCGTGCGGGTGCCCGTGCGACTCAAGTTCCCGGGTGCACTGCCAGTGCACCAGGCAGTGCACCCCCAGCACTCGGCCTCCACCAGACCCGCACGCCCGTGCACCCTTGGTGCACGGCCGTGCGGAATATCTAGATATTCCAGAAACGACCCAGCCACTTGCCCACTTTCACGTCAACTCATATTGATAAAGTGCACGGCCATGCACTTTAGGCGCACGGTCGTGCACAAAATCAAAGTTTCTATAAAAACAGAGCATAACCCACTGATCAATTATTGGGTGGTCTCTGGGCGATTTGGGGCGATTTTCTAGACCTGTGAGCTGCTGCAAAGGCGAGGAACGAGCTCGGGAACTCATCCGGATCATCGATCATCATCCAATCCATCACATTCAAGTTTTATGGTTTGATCTATTAAGCTTTTAGTTGATTCAAATCTGTTTGTTTTAGCTTGTTTGTGTTGTTTATGTATTACATTATCGTCTAGTAATCATGTTTAGTAATCGTTAGTAGAAAAAACAATCGTTAGTATGTAATCATGTTTTGTATAAATTTGAAGTTTTTCATGTTTAGATCTTGATGATCATAGCGCAACCTTGTTTCGTTGTTGTTGGATTTATAGCTGTATTTGAATGACTTTGGCGATTGTCGAATGTGTTAGGCGGATAAATGTTGAAAAACCGTTCGTTTAATCGTCCGGTAGTAGACTAGTTAACTTGTTAAATAGTTTATGCCATGAAACTGTAACCGGGTATTGGTTTGGTTAAAGTCAGTCAAATAACGGTTAAAAATGCTTACCGGCACGTAAAAGGGTTTAAAAAGCCTAATGGTGCCTTTACTAGTCTTTGACACGGTTAATGATCTTTGGTAGTTATTTTGGTAAAAATAACGATCTTAGTAGATTTGGGTTCAAAGTTGGTAAAATGGAATAGGTTGTGAAATGCTCTACTTTATGCTAGTTTAGGTGGCTGTATTGTGTATTCGGTATCGCTTTCCTGAATTAGTGAGGTTAGAATACTCTTAACAGATGACTAACTTATCTTTAGAAGATCTGCGTGAGATTATATCAGCTGCTCGCTAATAAACGACTTGAAGTGGTTAACGTGTGTATTCGTGTTAGCTTTCTTTTTAGTTGTCATGTTAGGATGCCCGAAAGGGACACTAACTGTCGGAAAATGGGAATGTTGATCACACGCCTGTATTACTTATTATATTTAGATGACATGCTAGGATTGGTAAATTATAGTTTATATAGTTATATTTTGTATTTGGAGTCTTACATATGTTATTTATGTGTTTTAGAATTAAAGTAGTTAAAAACAACAAAGTTCAACTATCTTTTCCTACTGATAAATCGGGGACAGAGTTTTAGTTCTATTGCTCCGCGCGCGTCCATGGATCGATATCTGGTTCTTATCTGTACGTTACTACATATATGACAGGGTACATTTGCCCTATTGTGTGTGTTTTAATATTAAGGTCTAAACCATTTTTATAAATATTAAAGCAAAACGTGTGTTATTTCATTGTAAAATTATGTGTATATCCGCACACGTCAGCAGGCATTGGATATTACACTGCTACTAGTGCCACCACCATGGCCACCACCACGGGAGAATGAGAAGAGGCACCTGGACCGACACAGGGTGAGGGTCAGGAGTTGCAGAGACAACAAGTCCCCTCATTACATGCCAAGAATCAGGTTTGGTCCAGGTAAATTTAAATATTGGTAGCCCGACCCATTTAAATTCGATAAAATATTTTTCAATTCCACTAATGTAATTTTGCTAAATAATATGGACCTGGTGGAATTAAACGGGTTGGATCGGGTCTAGATAAAAGAGAAGCCCCTGATTAAGTTTAAGTGTGGGGAGGCTCTGTAGAGTTTGTAAATTTATATTTATACCTATTTATTATTTTTTTCTAGCTTTTCATTTTTTTTATTTGTGGTCCGTCCTTCGGTAGTGGTTCATAGGTTTTTATCTTTCTATTTTATCTTTGTTTTTTTGTGTGTTTGAGTCTGTTTGCAGGTTTGCGTGTTTAACGATTATAGCTGTTTGTTTAATTTTTTTTCGAACGGCGAATCGCTTTATATATATATATATATATATATATATATATATATATATATATATATATATATATATATATATATATATATATATATACTAGCAGGTTACCTGCGCGATGCGGCGGGAAGCACACACTTCTGAAGGTGTGCATGGTTCAGTTCAGTTCTTAGGTTACCCCAACCCCATTTTGCAAATTAGCGCCCGGGTGTAGCGGTGTTCCAGGCGCTAATTTGCTTTTAACGCTCCACATCACGCCCACTATACCAACTAATGCATTTATTATTTTAACTGTCATGCATAAAAAATATTATATGAATTTTTAGTGATTAAAGTAACAGAGATAATTATTAAAAAGGATTGTACTTGAATATATTTACAAAGTAAGAAGTGAGCAACATTATACGACTTGACCCCTCCTACTGAGATCATGGCTTGGACAGGTGCCATGAGCAGCATCTGGTCCGGACATGACTCTATGTTGCCCTCTAACTGCATACCACTCAAAATCTTTCCCGATTCCCACTATCTGCATAAAACAACATTAATCCATCACTCCAGCCAATTAAAAAAAAGATTGCTACACTCTCAACTGTGAACTATACTTTATTATGGACGTTAGTTAACATATACTATCACCTTTTGTTTTAACAAAAAAAAAACTACTGACCTTGCGAGCATAACCTCCATAAGCAATTCCTCTAATTCAAAGCATTTGAATTAGATGTGGTTGGCCCGACTCACTGTAGGGGCAAAAGCTACATAGGAGCACAACAGGGACCAAGAGAGCAACACTGAGTTGGCCCGACTCATGTAAACGTTTACAATATGTTATGTTATCTTTAAAATCCCAAAAAAAAAAAAAAAAAAAAAAAAAAAAAACGTGGACATTTACTAAACAAATCACTTGACTACTTTTGCAAGATACAACTTCTATAATTTAGTTCCTTACACTTTATTATTCACATATAAGTCCATTTTTTTTATTATTAAATCACTCAACATTTAAAAATTCACATACAAGTTCTTAAAGACGTTTCATTAGTCTCGTTGTTTGATCATGTAAAATTGAAGTCCAGGGATTTGTTTGCAATATCTTAATTTTTCTTTAATAAAAAGTCATTTTAAAGATTATTATAGGATAAATTATTATATAACCTTAGCTTTTGCAATCAAAATGAAGTATCCTATGACAAAAATAAACAGTAAAATTATACCTAAAAGAATGAGATGTCATCACACATGTATTAAGCACTTGTACCTTCCAACTATAGCTTACACGTTGTTGAAATCTAAAAAGCTAATCGCCACTAATTAAGATATAAACAAGTTTATCTGCATTTGCTAAAAGAACATATTACATATACACTAACGACTCAATTGCTGAATGCTACTCGCAATACCAGCCGACTCGTGTTGACCCAGCTAACGACTAAATTGCTAACTGAGACTGTTGAGCAATTTGACTGAGTTAACTATTGATGAAGCTTCCGCAACAGCCACCATCATCAGCGTTTAACTCTCGAACCAACAACACCGCCATTTATATTAAAACAGACATATGCTTCTGAGTGTATGCATTTCCTCTATTAACCCTGAATGTAAAATGTTTAAAAAACCAAAAAAAAAAAAATAGAAATCAATTACTCCAAGTTCAGTGCAATCAAATGAAATGACCAAAATCTCCTAATTACTTTATTTTAACAAATCACATGCTACTTCGTATCTTATATTAGTTTTATAAATTCTCACCAAGAGCCTTACAAACTCCAAGTTCAGCATCATCAGGAGATGTGGCAAATGGGTGACTTCTATAGCATGTCAAAATTAATTATTAAAGTAATTTTTTTACCTTAAAGAAGTCTTATTTGATTCCAAAGAAGAAGATCTGCACACAACAGAATTCTAAATCCATCAAAATAATTGTAGCCAAATTGTTAGATCAGGTAACAAGTCAAACGGGTTAGGATGAGTTGAACTACATAAATATTTTTTTTAAAATTTAACAAAACAAAATTACTAAAACAAAATTAGAACTTATTTTACAAAGTGATTTAGGATAAAAAAAATTGAATACATTCCAAACAACGTTCAAGCTGTATCTGACCCATTTAGTAAGTGAAACAGATAAAGCTCTCGAGGGATAGAAACATTATATGGTTGAATCTAGACATAAATCCGTCACTCAATGTTGAGCTTAACGAATTAAATTTAATCAGGCATTTCATTGAATACCTGAGAGAAAAACTTGTTCAGGTTAGTATACGTCAGTCGCTAGATGTCGAGACTCTTCCTACGGATATCAAAAATCACCAGAAAAAACTTGTTTAGGTTAGTATAAGTCGATCGCTATCATGCATCAATACCCTCAAGATCCATTACAATGGTGCACAGCTCAATACCAACAAATCTTGCCATCCGAATACCTTTAGTCGTTCGAGACCTCGCAAAGGGCAAAACAATAAATTACTATCATAGACTAACAAAATGAACCAAGACACTAAATAAATAAATATATGTATGCCCTATAAGAGTTGACCAAATACCTCGGAGATCAAGACCCGGATCCAGTCCATGAGGCCCGCCTCTCCCCATTGCAACCATACCAAGGTGATTTAGCATCAAGGAAACACTTTCAAACGCAAATTACCTTTTTGTTAATTGATAATCATCATATGCCATGTTACAATCCAACGCTAATTGGAAAAACACAAATCAATTTCAAACAGGTAACCAACAAAAACTCGAATTTTTTTTTAAAAATAAAATCAAAATTAAGCAATCAAAACCTGTCGGGAATCCATGTTTAATACCAATATAAGCTAAAACATGGAAGAACAGGGTACAGATATAAGCTAAAACATGGATTTGCTTATCAAACTTGCAATAATAACCAAATCAATAACTCAAATTAACAGTTTATATGTATGAACTTATACTAAATGAAACCAGCTGAGATGTCCATATAATGTCGACTATCATTTAAATTACATAAAGATAGAACAATGAATACATTTTTTGCCGCTTCAAGTGATTTGAGTTTTCATCTAAGACCCATTTGCTTCCTAGTTTACTCTTTATAGACGTTAAGTAAAAAAATGTTGAAGCATTGTAGGATTAACCAATTGCTGGAATGGTTTTTATCTTTAGCTAGCAGACCAGAAACATCATCTAACCGAACTAACCAGCATCAAACCTTAATAACTTGAGATAAAAGAATTGGTTATATAAAATCTGGAATTTTAAATCTAAATTTGAAAAAATCTATTCGAAACCAACATCTCCAACAACTTACATAAAAATGGTTAAGCAATACTTACCTAATTTCGGGTGAAATTACTTCGAGTAGTCTTCAAATTCTGAACCGTAACTTTCATCAAACAGAGGAGACTACTTCAAGTAGTCTTCAATCTAAATAACTTGTGAGCAGAAGAAAAGTCACCAAAACCCAAAATTATAAAGAGCATCAGGCAACAGTGAAATAAAACACCTAATAGCAATGCTCACCTAGACAAAAATGATTATGAAACCCGATGACCATCCACTTCCATAGCCACGCAGCAATCATTTCAGGAGCAATCGAAAAGAGAAGATCTGGTGGTGAAACTGTGATACTAGGTCTCAGACAAAACAATTTCAGACACACAGCAACGATTTTTAATTTGCAGGTGAAAATATAAGTATAGAGAGAAGATCGAGAGAGGGAGAGAGCAAATCTAGATCCAAATCTGGTGATAGAGAGAGAGAGAGAGGAAATGTGGGTTTGAATTTTGAAACGGGAGATGGAGGCGGATAATGAGAAAGAAACCCTAGATCTGTGTTTTTAACTGCATTAGCTGCTTTGTGCATTAACTATTGTACATGATGCTTTAAAACTTGTCTATCTCTTAAAAGGTGGCAAATGACCAAAGTTGCCCCTCATATATGCATATTAATATAGTATATATATATATATATATATATATATATATATATATATATATAGGAATGGGTTCATATGAGAACCACCTTGAGTTGTGAGAACTTAAGAACCTCCCTAAACCAATAACATGATGACACATATACAACCTATGAGTATAATATTAAGGGGTAAAAAAGTAATTAATCCCCACCCCATTGCTCCCTTTTTATACAACTCTTTTTTTTTAAATCATTTCTCCTCTCAGACTCTCCTCTCTCTCTCTCTACTTTCTCTCTCTACTCTCTCTCTCACACTCCTCTCTCTCTCTCTCTACTCTTTCTCTCTCTCTCACACACACACACACACACACTCCTCCCTCTCTCTCATCGATGGTGACGAGTTGTAGGGGGTCCGAAGAGAAGATGGTGGTGCTTCGTGGTGGGGGTGCGAACAGAAGACGGGTGTTGGGTTTTTAGATCTGAACCAGAGGGAGACCGGAGGGGGGTCTGCGTCGGGGTTTTTTTTGTGGTGGGTTTTGGATCTGAACAGATCCGGAAGCGAGAAGGGGTGGTTCTTGGTTGGTTAGGGGGCGGAGGGGGTGGAGGGGGGTGGAGGAGATGGCGGAGGGGGTGGAGGGGGGTGGAGGAGATGGCGGAGGGGAGGCGGAGGACGGTGGTGGGGGTTTTCCGGTGGTGTTTTCCGATCAGGTATCCAATTTATTATTATTATTATTATTATTATTATTATTATTATTATTATTATTATTATTATTATTATTATTATTATTATTATTATTCTGTTATTAACCCTCTGTTATTATTATTATTAGTATTATTATTTTTGTTATTATTTTTATTATTATTATTTATGTTATTATTTATTAATATTATTATTATTTTCTGTTATTATTATTATTATTATTTTTCTGTTATTATTATTATTATTATTATTATTTCTGTTATTGTTATTATTATTATTATTATTATTATTATTATTATTATTATTATTATTATTATTATGTAAAAACACCGGTGTAAAATATGAAATTTGTAGAGGTTTTGATGTGTAGATCTTTTTGTAGTTTTGGTTTTTACACTAGTGTATTTTGTTTAGAAGTTTGTGGTATATATGTTGTTTTGGGGGTTTTTTACACTAATGTAAATAATTACCCCCGGTGTAATATCGAATGTATAGATTATAGGTGTTGTTTTTTGGGGTTTACACTAGTGTTTTTGTGTAGCAGGGTTTTTGTGTAGCAGGGGTTTTGGCAGGGAGTTGATGTGAAGGAGATGATAGGGGTCCGATCATGGTTATTGGGCGGTGGTCGGAGGTGAACAGAGGTAAGGGTGGTTCGAGGGGTGTTTTTTGAATCTGATATGGTTCGATGACGGGGGATTTCAGAAACAGATCTAAACGAAGAAGATGATGTTTGATGGATGATGATGCTTATTCGAAGATGATGATGTTTGATGGATGATGATGCTTATTCGAAGATGCAGCATGTTTTTTTTTTAAATAATGTGTAGTATGTTTTTTTTTATAAATGTTTGGTTATTACATTGATGTAATGTACATTTTTTATAAATGTTTTGGTTTGCATTTGTTGGAGTAGTTTGTGTATGGTAGATTTACATTGGTGTAAAAAACTATACCAGTGTAAATCATGGTGGATTACATCAGTGTAAATCATCCTCATCATATGTTTGTTTGGTATTTTACACCAGCATAATTTTTGTAAAAGTTTGTGTATGCCAGTTTACACTGGTGTAAATAATTACACCAGTGTTAAATCATCCTCATCATATGTTTGTTTCGGTTTTTATACCAGCGTAATTTTTGTAAAAGTTTTGTGTATGCCAGTTTACACTAGTGTAAATAATTACACCAGTGTAAATCATGGTAGATCATCCTCATCAGGATTTTATTTAAAAATGATTTTTTTGAATAATTGAATAAAAAATTAAAATAGTATTATATTAATTATTTATCTTTCATGGTGGTTTTACCTAAATACCCCTTAATGTACTTTTATTGCATTAAAATATACTAATACATATTTAATTAGCATGTAAAGACAAAAATATCAAGATTTAATCTCAACCATGGGATGATCAAAATCAATGGTCCATAAGAGTTCTCTAGTTCTCACAACTCGGTACAGTTCTCATTTTAACCCAACCCTATATATATATATATATATATATATATATATATATATATATATATATAGAGCAAGCAAGAGGCTGAAAAAACAAACGTCAAACATACATAGACACCCCACCCCAAATTCAAACCCCCAGGCCGTTACAGACAAGACGAAACATCGAAGTCGAGCCAACTCTCCCATGATGGCATAGAGATGTTGGCCCGATGACTCAACCAACAAAAAACGTCTTCTTTGATGCGATCCACCGTCTTCATAGCGGGATGAAAACGCCTTCGAAAACCTTTGAGTTTCTAGCCAACCAAATGCTCCAAACAGTTGCGCCCGCTATCGTGTACACGATCCGCTTCCATTTTTTCGAACCGAGGCATTGCTGCAAGTACATCAGGAGGTCCATTAGTGTGTAAAGGGAGTTAGGGAAAGGTATTCTCATCCAAACAAAAACCATCCACCAAATGGATTTAGCCGAGATGCAGTTCACGAAACCATGGTCCGGGTCTTCCACTCCATAGCCACATCTATCACAAAGAGTATTTGGGATTGGGACTCCTCTAGCAATCAGCTGTGTTTTGACCGCCACTCGGCCCAACTTCGCCCTCCACAGCAAGATGTTACATTTAAAGGGGGACCAAGCATTCCAGCGAAAGTCACTCGTTTCAGTGAGTGGGTCCGAGGCAGCCATAATTTCCATCCTGACCTCTCTAACCGAAAAGCCCACCTCGACATTATTTTCCAGCCCCATCTGTCACGTTCTCCATTCAAAGAGACCTGACCCAGTAAACTCAGCAGGTCATTAAGTAAGGCCCTCTCAGCGATATCAGCGGACACACCATTCCATTTCAGCTTACCGTTTAGTTGTATCCCCAACTTGCAAAGCTTTTCCTCCACACCACAAATGTCTTTCCATGTACCGGGCACCGTCCTTTTTACCGGGACTAATTTATTGTTATTTGCCATCGAATGCAGAGCCGAGATCACTTCCACCCACAGCTGGTTAGGATTCTCTTTAAGCCCCCACCACCATTTGGTAAGCGTGGCGAGGTTGAAATCAACAATATAACTCCATCTCCTTTTCCCACAAAATGGAGACATAAAACATCTAGTTATAGGTTGCAAGATTTGTGATAGTGAGATGCTTGATGTTGATGCTTCTAAGCGTTTTGCTCCATGGATGGTGGATTTTAGACCGTTATGATTAGATCTGGCTTGTCCCTGTCACACTTGGTGCAATCCATATTATGTTTTACCAACCCTGGAATTCAAAAGGTGCAATTATTAAATATTTTGCTTAAATAAACAATGTTGGAGTTTACTGAATCCTAGATTGCCAAAAGAGTGCTATAAAATTGAAAGGTAGCAAGGAATGTATATTCCAACTTTGGACATTACAAAACCATAAAGAAGCGTGCATACATAATATGATAGAAGGAAATTTAGTTTTGATGAGAAACATATCCATTCTAAATATATCTAAAAAATGAGGGAAAAAACATCAACTTAGATTTTTTTTAAATATACTGAATATAAATATTTATAATTTTCAGTTATAGGATAGCAAATACCTTAAACGCAAAGCCGTCTCTTTTAAACTTGTTGTATTTACTCTCCTTTTCATCACAGCAAGCTCATGAACATCATACATGTTTTTGCTCAAGTTTACGCACAACAATATCCTATGGCGCACGGGCAACTTCATAATAAGATATTTACATACATATATGTGTGTGTATGTGAAGGCATAACAGTTATGTTGAAAATAAATGAAGTACCTTCTCATGCTGAATGGATTGCAAATAGTCACAATATAATGGCAAACCAAAGCCCTAGATATGTTCGAAATCAATAAAAAAAATTCATAAACACAAGAAATTAGCAACTAAAAAAAATCTGAAATTGAATAACTCACCAGAAAATGGAAGTGGAAAAACTAATGAACCGACGTCTAACAAGGACGAACCGAAGATTGCTACTTTAACCATCAGTAAGTCGTCGAAATTGAAAATCTAATCAGACTTTCCATAAACAGATAGGTTTCAGGTTTGTTTATAGCTAACGGGTCAAATTTTGTTAATGGGTCAGATAAATTGAATAACTTCGGAACAGTTAATCAAACAAAGACAATGCAAAAGGCCCCTAAATTTTACTTCATTTTGGTCCTCCTAAATGGTTTGATATAGACGCACTATTATTTATAAAAACAAAATATACAATAATATTGGACAGAAAGATTTTTCAGACCAACCCGTCCCTGTTTTGACCCATGCAAACCTATTGTGTTGTGATGGCTTTCAAGTTTAACACGTCACACTTTTCGACATTTGGAAGCCACCATAACCCAAAAAAATTCACATTTTGACATCTTCCCAAATCGGACAAAAAAAGACTTGAGTTCTTCATTCGTGTTTTCTTTAATTTCTTAAATTTCTTATCAATTTGCTTACTGCACTTTACACAAACAACTGTAGACATAAGAAAATAATAGTAACATATAATGTTTCAACATGTAATATTAATGATAATATAATTAATTTTTTAACTTACATAAGTTTAATATATTACATGAGGCAAAATGGGTTAGTAGGGTCAAAGAGTAAACTTTGACAATGGGTCCAACAGGTCAGATGTAGATACTAATGTATTACGTTGTTGCAAGACGGGCGAGTTAGGTCAATAAAAAGTTCAAGACATTAAAACTTTGACAATGGATTATATGGGCCAGGTCAGGTTGAACAGTTGTAATTATTGAAAATTACCGTTCATTAATAAATTGAAAATTTAAAATCTGATTTAAGAAGCAACATTTAAACATTTATCTAAACAAAAAAGTTACCTCTATGATCCTCAATATTGAAGGTTGTCAGCAAATTCACACCTTTGAGCCTTCAAACATGAGAACTAATCAAAGTCTACTGGAATCAAGTATATGAACTATCGGACGATGAAAAATAATAGTATAAGGTGACTCTAGAATCATGCTTTGTATACTAAATTGATTTTGAGATGTATAAAAAGGTATAAAAACCTGAATATGTCGCACCATATTGCCCTTAGGCTTCAAGGTTTAGAGATATTTCTTCACATATATGATTATACATTGCTAACGCTTTTCTGAAAAGATCCTTCTATGATCATGTGGTGTAGCATGCGACCACCCCCGAACCTCCTAAGCGAGTGAATGTAAATGTAAAAAAAACATTAGTGACTGAATTTGTTGGGCCCGATCAGTATGGGGATAATACTACTACACGGCTTCAAGTAACAATTTCTTTTATCTTTTTTTTTTTTTTTTTTTTTACATAAACGCATGGGTTGCTACCTGCAATTATATATAGACACTATATGGTCAAATAATTAATCAAGTCGTAACTACCTAATTATGGTCAAATATATAAACATCTTGATAAAGCAGTATGGGAATTGGGCCTTTTTCAAGTTTCAACTGCAAAAAATATATAAATTTCCTGTATATTGTTTATGATATACATTTTTAACCACCTATATCCAAGATACATGACATGGATTTTTTTTCCTGAAGTAATACTTACAGGTCAGGTCATTAGTAGCAGAGTCTGATTTAAATGCTTTTCATATAGAACCAAACACTAAACTCAAGCGAAGCCATATATTTATGTTAACTCTTGAACACCAAGTTACACACAAATAAGCGAAGCCATATATTTATCTTAACTCTTAAACACCATGTACATTAGCCCTTTACTAAATTATTGCTGCCAACCCCCGGTGCTAGGTACCGGGGACGTCCAAAGGTCACTGTGAATGATGTCAAACGGTAAGCAAGTACGATTATTAGAATCGGTAAATGGCAAACGCACACTTTTACCAAAAACACAAGCCTGACATAATGTTTTGTCATGTTTATTAAAACAACTAGAAACAGATAAAGGAATTGAATTTAAAACTGAAAAACTAGTGTGTCCAAGGCGTTGATGCCAACGGTCCTGAGAGGTGGCCACAAAAGCTTGAGAGGTGGTGGTGGAAGGAAGTGGTGCTGTCAGTGGGTAAAGATCTCCTGTGCTATTGCATCTGAGGAGTTGTGCCTTGGTCTTGAGATCCTTCACAGTAAAACCGAAAGGGTCAAATTCAATGGATAATAAGTTATCAGTTGTAAGTTTATGAACAGATATAAGGTTTTTGACAAGATTAGGGGCATAAAGGACATTGTTCAATTTAAAGGGTGGGAATGGAGGTGGTAGGGTGAGGTTGCCTTGACCAATGACCGGAATAGTCATACCATTACCAACGACAATAAATTTATTAGTGCAAGTATTAAAAGAAGACGGAAAGTTAGTACCTTGTGGGGTTTTCATGTGACCTGAGGCCCCGGTGTCCATAACGCCGTGCGGGTCTTGTTATTGAAGGGATAGAGCATACAGGGCCTGCTGGATATCTGTAGGAGATAAAGTGGCCGTGTAGGCCTGGTTTGGGGCCGCACCAAGGATACCTGCAGAAGTGTTACTCGGGGCCGAAGGGTATGGACAGGGCGGTGTACCCGATGTGTTTGCAGGAGTGTTTTGCATTAGTGAACTCCATTGGTTAGCAGCCCAAGAATTGGGAAAAACAATATAAGGGTGTTGAGCGGTGTTACCAGAGGTGCGGCCGCCCCGGGAGCCACCCCGGGTGCGATTCTGAAATCTGTTTTTCCCGCGATTCTGGCTGCGACCACGGCTGGAGGTGGCAGCAGCATTGGTATGAGAGACGGTGGCAACAAGGGTTGTGGTAGAAGCAGAAGCGGCCCGGATAGAGAGCGACTTTTTGGTGGATTCAGCCATCGTTAGACGAGAGCGGCATTCACTGAAAGTAGGCAAGGGGTCCCGGTTCTGCAAAACAGTTGAAATACTCTCATATGCCTCCGTAAGACCTGCAAGAAGTTGAGTTACCAGGCGTTGATTGTCGACAGGGGCACCCACGCTGTTTAATTGTTCAGGGAGATGCTTGACCTGTTGACAATACGCAGCCATGTTGGGAAACGCCTCAAGATGAATATTGGAAAACTGTTGTTGAAGAAGGATTTGACGAGCGAGTTTGTTATCATTAAAATGGTCAGCAATAGCCTGCCATGCCTCGTGGGCGGTTTGACCAGGGATGAGAATGATATGAAGAAGGGGTTTAGATATAGTGCCGTATATCCACTGCAAAACCAGGGCGTCAAGGCGAGACCAGAGGGCATCGGCCTCGGCCTGGTCTGCCAGAGCCTTGGCGGCGTCCGCATCAGAGGAGGAGCCGGGTAAAGGGGAGGCTGTGGGACGGGGCTGCAGGTGGTTATATACCTGGTAGACACGACAATGCACCTCAAAGAGGGTTGTCCAGGTAGTGTAGTGGGGTGATTCATCCTCGAGAATCAAGGGAATCACGTTCTTGATGTTTGTGACTGTCATCGCAGGATGAAGTTTTGTATCCATAGGGTCAGTCATGGTGAAGAAAGGGGCAGAAAATAAGAACAGAGGAGGGAGGACAGTAGAGGGAAGGGGGCGGAAGGGTGGTGGTGAATCACCGGAAAAATGGGTGGCGATCGGAAGAAGGGGGTAGGGTTTACAATGATACCATATTGGAGAAGGTAAATTGACTGAATGATTCTTCTCATTAATTAGCAATGAATATATAATACAAAGATGTGCAACAAAATAGGAAACTAGTTAATTGCTACAACAATCATTCCTAAGAATTTGCAATTTACTATCTTTACATAATATTAGCTATTATATACAAATAAGAAGAACAGTTAATTTCATTCAACCATTCACGAAATAATCATTTAACTCTTTAAAAATATAATTCAGATTATTAAGTTTATAATTGATAGGCATATTCATTAGTTGGTTTTGCAGTTGATGTCTCATTGGAAGCAACCTCTTTATCCTATGGATAGAAGTATGGTTTGCCTACATCCAGGGGCGGACCCACGTTGAGTGGGTCGGGGTCCCCGGACACCAGTGTTTGAAAAAAAATTAGTAGAGGCGGTATAATATCTCTCTCAATTCTAAAATCCAGGACTTGGCCCGTAAATGAACCTTTATGAGCATTAGAGAATAAGCACTAATCAATAAGAAAATAGGAATCAACAACAGGTTCACTCAAACATTCTATATCGATAATCATCATCATCACTACATGCTAATTTCGTAGCAGCCTATACATACATAATCATCATCATCATTACATGCTAATTTCAAAATACCCATAAACTTATTTAAATAGAAAGCAAGTTTTTTATAGAAAAAGATTCAAAGAATGAGAAACAAACCTTGAAAGGACTATTTTTTGTCGCAGCTATAAACGAAAACACAACACCCAAGATCATCTAGGCCATAACTACACATGTGTTTCAACATATCCAGTTGCTGCAAAACAGATTAAAAAACATATTCAAAAACAATTACGGCTGATACGTAAAGACGACCCGCAAACACACGCATAACAATTTTATGTTTTTTTCACAAATAACACGCACAACAATCAGCTTTCATTTAATGGGGACCGGAAATGAAATCGTCCAGTAGAGGATTATCGATATTAAATTCAGGGATTAGAAGAGAAATAACCTCATAAGTCAGAATTGAACAATATCAAATCCAAATGAAACATTTTGACCATCGCCTTATCCGACCACCCCATTTTTAGATTTGAACCATCAGATGCTTCGATTAAATTCTAATTCAACAACTAAAACAGACAAACCATGGAAACGCGATAAATTAAAAATTAACTGAACAAACCCTAAATGACAAAATCAAACAGAAAAGGGGGAAATCAAAACTTACTATAGTGGATGAAGATCAAAGCTTCAGCAAAAATATGAATATTGCAAAATCATTGACAAAGAAAGATTAATATAGATTTATATCAGAAAAAACACGAAAAAAAAAAAACAGAAAAAAAGATAGATGAAGATCGATTAATAGAAATAAGAATCGAAGAGAGATTACCTTGGAGAAGAGATGAATGAAAAGCTTGAATCGCCTAGCAATTAGGGTTTCGGTTGAAAGGAGGCGATGATGAAACTGATGTTATGTTATGTGCGTGTGTTTTGTTAGGGTATTAATATTTCATTGATTTTTGATTTAAAAAATGATTTTTTTTATAATAAGATGACATGTGGCATAGGAAGAGGAAGAGAGATAATTGAACTTGCAATGTGAGAATGCCAAGTGTCCCACATTGCTTTTAAATATTAGACGTATAGATTAGAAGAATAAATAATCGAAGCGTGTTGACTTGGGATGTGTGGGTAGGCTCAGCCGGTAGAAAAGTTTCCTTTGAGCTAATACACCTAAATATATTAGGATACCTTGTGGGTTCTGATCTAGGAAAAAATGGTGAAGCTGAAACCGCTAATAATAGTATAAGAAATGTCGTTATAAGTTTAAAACCGTTAGAATTTCTAATCAAAAGTTGAAAAAAAAGAGCTGGATATAAAATAAGGGCATGGCCAATGGTGTCGTTTCTAGGGATAGTGATTCCGGACTTGACTCCTTCTAGAATTGTCTGAAAATAAATATCTAAAAATGCTCATGAATTAATTAGAAATCAAAGCGAAAATGCTGAAGATTAAGGTGCCTGGTCACTGGGATAGCGACTTGGATTGGTCACACCCTCTGAGTTAAGTATGCTGAGATGAAAAAAAACAACAACAAATGATTTTAAATTATCTCGGTTTTCTACATAAAACGGTTAAGAACAGTCAATTGGTCGTTCCTTTTGTTTCATAAGCTTGAGGCGGGATTAGGTGAAACTATGGCTTCTTTAGTGTGAGACCGTAGGTAGACTAAATGAACCTAAAATTAAACTAACATGATAAGGTGCTTTGAAACCGGCGGTTGGGTTTAAGAGGACAAGTATACCTGCAATCGCAGTTGGCACGTGATTAGATTTTTAAAACTAAAGTAACCTATGTTTTGAGGCCAGATTATTTGATTGTGATTCGATAGCATAATTCTTTTTCAGGGACGCAAAAAAGATAAGTGTGGGGATATTTGAAATATTGTAAAATACATCTATTTCCAGTGTAAAGTTTGTATAGTTTTCGAGTCGTTTAGATAGTATTTTTATTAGTATTAGGCTTGTACCGATCTATTTTATTTAGTGTAGGCTTCTATAGATTTTTATTAGTTTTAGGTCTTTTTTTATCATTTATTTATTTATTTTATATTTTATAGGTGTTCATAAACGTTGGAGCGTAAACGAGTAACTTTAGTTAAGTCAAGAATACCCGAGTCCAGAGCATGAAGTTATAATAATAATAAAGGAAAAAAAAATAATAAAAACATGTGACCGTGACTTTCAATGTCACGGCCCAAAAATTCCAAACCCGTTTTAGGGCTGCACGAATCTTGGAGTGAAGAAACAATAAAATAGGGGGCGGCGATATTATTGGAGGGGGGCTGCGAATATTATATCGAAGGAGGAGAAGATTATTCTTGAGCGGCAGAGAACAATCGACACAACCGCCTAGAGAGGAGAAGTGAAGGGCAAGAAGGTCTTTGGTGCACTAAACATGTATTATTCGAAGACCGGGGGTTTGTTTTACCGTTTTTATTTATTTAGAGACATTATGAAATTGTTTTTTATAGACTTTGAATTTATGTTTCTGATTATAACTATAAACTAGACTTTTATGGTTGCTTAGGTTTATGAACTAGACACGTTTTTTGCAATTTTAATGATTTTTGGTCTTTAATTTTGATGTGTAAAATTACATGATTTTAACTTTTATTGTTGGATTTGATATATGTGTGTTGGTGTTGATTTTATTTGAAGTTTGTTTATTGGTTTTGTGGAGGTAGGCATGTAGAGATACCCCCTAGGTCTTGAAATCAATCTAGTTCGTCAACTTAGGTTAGCGTGCTAGTATTTGGAGTTGGAGTACGACACAAGTATAACAAATTAATATAATAAATTAACTAAAACGTGCAGTCCATTCTTGAGGGTGAGAAACTAACTCGAGATTGCTAGGTAGCTTTCTAGGCATTGTTCGGTAGTTGGCAAGCGCTAGAGCAGGAGTCGCTACTTGTCCGTTTTTAGAGTTTTCCTAGGTTTTTTTCAGTAGAGGTTAAGTCTGCTTCATAGTTAGAAGGTTTCGGTCCAGGAGAGATTGTAATCTGATTTCTGTGGGATTTTGGTATGCTAGGGCGATCCAGATCCATCTTAGCATTTCTACACTTGTCCCGCCTTAAGTCTAGTGATCCATCATTGACAGGAGGTTTATTAGATAAGAATAGGGTCTCAAGTTAATTACCGGATTCAGGATTTATTGCTAGTGTCTAGGGATTTTACCTAAGTAACCAGCCTTCTTCCTATCTGATTTCTCCAAGCTCCTAGGTTTGTATACGAAGTTGAGGTTATTTTATTTATATTTAATTTCTTCTAAGTTTATAATTATTAGTTTAACCCCCATATAAGTATATATTTACTTAGGCTAGTATTCGGTAGAGGTTGTGATCTAGAGTTGAATTCACGTCTTTGGGTTCGATACTCGGTCTTATCTGTTTACTGCTTTGCGATCGGTACACTTGTCGTGTGTGTGTAGTTTTTAGGTGAGTCGTTTTAATTAAAGCTTGTGTTATTTTTATATATACATTTACACACATCAGTGGTTAACTACTACATTTTTTTGATCTTGATGTTGACGCTTGAGTTGACAGATACTTCTTTTACGGCAGCCTTTTCCAGCGACCGTTGTTGTACATCCGATCTTCAGTGTTTGGTGTGTGTGGTAAGACAGTGGTAGTGGGTGTTCGGTGATGGTGGTGGTGAGGTCACGGGGTGATGGTATGGCTGGGTTATGGCGGTCACAGTTAATGGTGATGGTGTTGGGTAGTGGTTGTGGAAGTGATTGGTGGTGATGGGTCTCTGACAATTTTCCATCAAACCTGTGCACGGTTGAAAGCTTACTAGCCCCTAGGTTTGAACATACAACTTAGGGTATGTGTAGTGGTGGATAGTTATGTGGGGGTTATAGGATTAAAATATTAAAAAGTAATAGAAAAGGGGTTATGTTGGGGTTATGGAAAAAGAGGTGTAGTGGGAAGGAGGGTTATGTAGGGGTTATAAATGATTGGGTAATCATTGCTTTTTATTGTTTTTTATTTAAATAAAAGAATATTAAATAGTTTAAATTATTTTTTCTCAAGTATCTTTTTCCATATAATTGGCATATACCTAAAAAAATCAAATGTAAATATAAAAAATATGTACGTACTATATGTATATATAAAAAAATCAAATGTATATTTGTAAATACCGTAGCAGAAATACACCAAAGTATCGCATGTGGTTTTCTCCGCCATCTTCAAGTACTCATCATTGATATCGTACGTGTTCCCGTAGGCGAGCACACGTATTGCGGAAGTCACCTTTTGAATTGCGGTGAATCCTAAACACCGTCTAGCGTCGGGTTTTTGCTTAAAGTAGTCATAGTTGTTCTCTAAATCTCCGGTGATGCGCAAAAATAAGTTTTTACGCATCCGAAATCTTCGTCTAAACAAATCAGGGCCGTAAACCGGATCGGCATTGAAGTAGTCATTCATCAAACGCTCATTGGCGGCTACACGGTCTCGCTCTATATATTGCCTAGACAATATCGGCCGTGGGACGGAAGTACCTATAGCTTCAACCGCGCTACACGCTAGTTGAACCGCACTCGTAACGGCCGCCTCCTCTTCCGCGTCGTCTTCTTTAAAAAACCGATTATATAGATCCATAAACGAATCATCGGAGTTAGGAGGGGACGACATTTTGATGATTTTTTGTGTGTTGAATTTTTTTGAGAGTAAAAATATGTGTGTATTGTATGTGTGTATTGTAGAAATATAGAATGGATATATATATATATAGACTAGAATAAATTTTTTTTTTTAATTATTTTTTGAACGGCTATATGACCGTTGCAACGGTCAACTTCTCAATAATACCCCAAAACGCTCGTTACCTTCAAAACACTTATACCCCAAAACGCCACCATAGCGCCTGGGGGGGCGGTGTTCCCGGCGCTATGGTGGCTTATAACGCCTAATAACTTTGCCACTACGGGTACTCTTATCATGTGTGGTTTTTTATTGGTTTTGTCATTTCCGTTTGTCTTCATCCACAAAATTGATTCTCTAATAAAGTTGGTCACTTTATCTCTTCTTTAGGTGCTTTGTTTTGTGAGTTTTAGTTGCTATTTATTACGGAACACTCATGAGTTGCACTAAAATGACAATGAAAGTGATGATGCTGGTAACATGTGTTCACATTCAACACAAAGAAGATTTGGTGTTGTATATAAAGACGACATTGTTTGTTTTCCGTTGTTATTGTCGTGCCAGTTAACTGGTCACTGGCAAATATAATCGTCGAGTTTATTTGTTTTCTCTTTTTAATGCATTGGAAATGGATGAGGTAGGTTGGTGTTCTATTCTTTATTTTGCTATTTTGTTGTTTTGCTTCGTCAGAGTTGTGCTCTGTCTTTTTTCATTTCATTAGACTATAAGGAGGGGGGGGGGGAAGAGGGGGATGAAGCGTCTTGTGGCACTTGTGGGACCCTTGTAGGGGGGGGGGGGGAAATAATTGTGGGGAGTGGAAGGGGGGGAAGAGGGGGGGAAGGAAATAATATTATATTGTGTTAAAGTTATAAAAAAAAATGACCAATCGCGTTGTGCCACGTGTCCCACACAATCCCCCCACGCCAGTGAAGCCCCTCCCGCCCCCCGCCCCACGCCAGCTTCCACGCCCTACCAGCGGCGGTGTTCCCCCCCCCCTCTCCCGCCCCCACTCCTAATAGTCTTATAATTTTGTTATTGTCAATGTGTGTTAATTTGTTGCCTGTAGATTTTGGGCGTTCATTCGTTATGTTTTCCTTAGTTTGTTTATATTGCTTCGTCATCATGTTTCTTTGTATGTCCGCCAGGTGTTCGATTAAATGTTTTTTATCTGTGTATTTGTGTCTTTTGTTTGAGGATATTTGTTGACTTATATTTATGGTCATTAGGGCTAACGAGATAATTTGTGTGATGAAGTTGTTGGCCTGGTGTTTTGGCTACTGAATGTGTTTTTAGGAGGCGTTTTTGTTGGGCCTGCTGACCTGGAGAAGAAAAAACGATTTGAAAAGCCAAAACACGCTATATATAATCAAGAATAAAATCAGCATTTACAAGTTACTTCTCCCAAAAGACTGTTGACTTTAACATCTGTTGCACCCTAACATCTGCTGAACAACTGCTGATCACAAAGGACTAATGAAGAAACAACTGCTGATCAAAGTACTAAAGACTCAAGGTCTGTTGAAGCCAACAACACTTAGGCTCCAACAGATTATCCAAGCTATTATAGGTTTACATAACAGCTGTTTAGATATCAGTGGCTTCCTATGTAACAGTGTTTGTTGTATTAGATATTTTATGTTGTTATTATTTTGTTAGATGTCACTGTCTTAGGTAACGTCAGCCATAGGTCATCAGTGGTTTAAATTGTCTATAAATAGAACAGTGCATGTATTGTTCTATTCATCACTCAAAACATTCTCTTAGACAAACTTACAAATAGTGATCAGGTTGAGGGGGAGTAATTGTACAATCGTTGTAATCATTAGATTTATGAAAGTATTCGATTCTAAAACAATTATTCTCTTTGTTTTGATTCATAGTTTATTATTCCGCTGCACTTTCCATTTATAGATTAACTTCTTTCATCTTTCATTAGTTAAACAATCAAAACAAATCAAACTCAGATCCTAACAATTGGTATCAGAGCTTGGTCAATTAAATTCGATCTAACCAATCAATTTAATATAAACAGATCAGCTCACAATTATTGATATCGTTTATTTGTCGGATTGAAAACAGAGTAATAGTTTATTTACGTTCAACAGTTTTATTAACAGACTTTGTTTTACAAACAATCAGAGAATGGCTTCAATCAATCACGATCCACATAACACTGGCACGAACAACAAGCCACCAATGCTTGTCAGATCTGAATAAAATATCTGGCAACGTCGGATGAGCCATGTTTTAGCTCAACAGAACACTGGGTGCTGGAAGTCGGTTATCTTCGGACCACATGTTCTGATGGTGCCGTGTACCGAAGATCCCAAGGTTCAAGAGTTAAAGAAACTTGAAAACAACTCCGAGCAGGATTTTCAGAAAATTGAGTTAGATGCTAAGGCCTCCAGTATTGTCACCATGGCTCTACCCAATGATATCTATGATGGGTTGTTACACTGTAATAGTGCAAATGCGTTGTTGGATGCTTTGAAAGAACAATTTGATAGGACTAAAGAGGTTATTGGAAACAACCGTGAAATACTTAACCAACAATATGAATAATTCAGTCATGTTATGGGAGAGTCATTAACTCAACAATTTGAGAGGTTTAACTGTCTCATTAGTGAACTTAATGTGACAACCTGCACCCTTCACTTTTCATAAATGTGCATAATTGGTTCCTCAACTATTTCAAAATTTTCATTTTTAACCCTGGTACTTTAATAGGACCAAAATTCACAATTTAAAAAAACTTATAATTTTTATAAGTAAAAGTATGCACGTGTTATACTCACATCTACACCCGAGCACGTATGTTTCAGACCTTGATACTCAAAGCCCTTAATTTTCGATCCTAAAACAACTTAGAAACAGAAGGAAACAAGTCTATAACTTAAAATTGATTAAATTAGAAAAAATATTTTTTTAGCCCTCGCGGTCCGCTAAGACAGTCAAACAGTCAAAGTTTCAGTCAAAGTCCTAGTCAAAGTCTCAGTCAAAATCCTAGTCAAATAGTCAATTCATCTTAAAACCTTACTTTATTGTGTTGACCAATTTTAAAGCCTAATTGAATCCAAAACTAGTATTAAAACCCACCTATGATCCATTACACTTTGCACCTCTAAATCGATTGTTTCAATTCGATTAAACTCTCTCTCATACCTTTCCTCTAGAGTATATTACTTCTACATTTGAAGCTTTGATTATAAGCTTTTGTAATTGGCGAATTGGAAGCTTGATATTTTTCCTATTCGGTTTCTTTTCTTCTAAATTGGACTAGTTTCGTTGTTGAATCTTTGGATTGCTCGCATTTTCACGCTCGCTTAGTCATCTAGTCATTTGGAGAAAGTGAGTATTTCCTATCCCCTTTTTGCTTTTATTCACTTTTGGGGTGTTACTGTAACACCCCGCCCCTCTCATCCCCAATATTGTCCGCTTTGCCCATCCAGAGCTCACGGATTTGTTTTTGGTTTCCCAAGTGGAGACTTCCCAGGAGGTCACCCATCCTGAAATTTCTCCCACATGAGCACGCTTAACTGTGGAGTTCTCCTCTCATCCACTAACATTAAGCCCCAAAACGCGTTGGTAATTTAAGAGGCAAGACATTACTTATGAACCAAGGATCTCTCCTGGCCACGGCCGATGTGGGATTTTCCTGGGGTGTCACATTCACCCCCTGTTAGAGTCTCATCGTCCTTGATGAGGTGTGTTCCTGGGGTGTCACATTCATCCCCTGCTAGAGTCTCATCGTCCGTGATGAGTTGTGCACCCACCATCCCGAACGGCACAGGAGTGGCTCTGATACCATCTGTAACACCCCGCCCCTCTCATCACCAATATTGTCCGCTTTGCCCATCCAGAGCTCACGGATTTGTTTTTGGTTGCCCAAGTGGAGACTTCCCAGGAGGTCACCCATCCTGAAATTTCTCCCACATGAGCACGCTTAACTGTGGAGTTCTCCTCTCATCCACTAACATTAAGCCCCAAAACGCGTTGGTGATTTAAGAGGCAAGACATTACTTATGAACCAAAGATCTCTCCTGGCCACGGCCGATGTGGGATTTTCCTGGGGTGTCACATTCACCCCCTATTAGAGTCTCATCGTCCCTGATGAGGTGTGTTCCTGGGGTGTCACATTCACCCCCTGTTAGAGTCTCATCGTCCCTGATGAGTTGTGCACCCACCATCCCGAACGGCACAGGAGTGGCTCTGATACCATCTGTAACACCCCGTCCCTCTCATCCCCAATATTGTCCGCTTTGCCCATCTAGAGCTCACGGATTTGTTTTTGGTTTCCCAAGTGGAGACTTCCCAGGAGGTCACCCATCCTGAAATTTCTCCCACATGAGCACGCTTAACTGTGGAGTTCTCCTCTCATCCACTAACATTAAGCCCCAAAACGCGTTGGTGATTTAAGAGGCAAGACATTACTTATGAACCAAGGATCTCTCCTGGCCACGGCCGATGTGGGATTTTCCTGGGGTGTCACATTCACCCCCTGTTAGAGTCTCATCGTCCTTGATGAGGTGTGTTCCTGGGGTGTCACATTCATCCCCTGTTAGAGTCTCATCGACCCTGATGAGTTGTGCACCCACCATCCCGAACGGCACAGGAGTGGCTCTGATACCATCTGTAACACCTCGCCCCTCTCATCACCAATATTGTCCGCTTTGCCCATCCAGAGCTCACGGATTTGTTTTTGGTTGCCCAAGTGGAGACTTCCCAGGAGGTCACCCATCCTGAAATTTCTCCCACATGAGCACGCTTAACTGTGGAGTTCTCCTCTCATCCACTAACATTAAGCCCCAAAACGCGTTGGTGATTTAAGAGGCAAGACATTACTTATGAACCAAAGATCTCTCCTGGCCACGGCCGATGTGGGATTTTCCTGGGGTGTCACATTCACCCCCTATTAGAGTCTCATCGTCCCTGATGAGGTGTGTTCCTGGGGTGTCACATTCACCCCCTGTTAGAGTCTCATCGTCCCTGATGAGTTGTGCACCCACCATCCCGAACGGCACAGGAGTGGCTCTGATACCATCTGTAACACCCCGCCCCTCTCATCACCAATATTGTCCGCTTTGCCCATCCAGAGCTCACGGATTTGTTTTTGGTTGCCCAAGTGGAGACTTCCCAGGAGGTCACCCATCCTGAAATTTCTCCCACATGAGCACGCTTAACTGTGGAGTTCTACTCTCATCCACTAACATTAAGCCCCAAAACGTGTTGGTGATTTAAGAGGCAAGACATTACTTATGAACCAAGGATATCTCCTGGCCACGGCCGATGTGGGATTTCCCTGGGGTGTCACAGTTACATGTACACTTATACAAATTACAAATACATGTTCACATTTTTACAATACAATTCTAGTACTATGTGCATTTGCTTACAAACATGCTTTATGCTTAGACATTACATGTAGAATACATTTGTACTTAGTGAAATCATTAACATTGTACAAGCCGACCTTAACATTGGATAGCGTTATTGGATTGACAACCCACCTAGGTGATTCTCCCCCTTTTTCATCGGAGAATCCATGGTCAATGTTAACTTATTATCCATTTATTGGATAAGTACACCGCCGTTCATTCTAGTACATTTATACAGTCACAGGATTGATTTTGCTCATTTGTATGATACATAGTTTACATAAATGCACTGTAGCTTTGCACTTGAATTGTATAACATTTTCCAACTTACTATATGTATTAAAACTAGAAATGCTCACCAACATTTCATATGTTGACAAAACTTGTTTTGTACATGTTTCAGGTGCAGGTTGATCTTAGTTCCATAGCATTGGATTTTAGTACTTGTTTTTAATAATTTATTTCAAATTTCCTGTTTTGTTCAGACTTTTGTATTTTTCCCATTTCATCCATTTAAGACAATTTAAATTATTCAATAATATATTTACATTTTAGTACCATGTGCTTTTGAGCAATCGTCACTACGTGACACCTCGATGATTCCGCCATCGGTTGGGGTGTTACAGATTGGTATCATAGCCATGGTTATAGGGAATTAGGTTATTAGAATGCCTTTTAGCCTAGTCTATAACCAAGCTTACATTCACGAGTCCTCTCGTGTTTATTTCTCTTTATCCTATTATTTTCTTTCAAGATATTTTCACTATGATTCTTTATCGTAATTCTTTCGGTGTGTTGTTTAAAGAAGAAGATACTCGTATTTCACAAATGAAACGATATCACCAAGTTAGGACTGACATCCATGCCTTGGTGATTAGTTTCACTCCTCTATATGTTATTTATCTTAGGAATATATCTTTGAGATAGGAGTAACATCCACACCTCAAAGAGTATTTCTTTCAAAAAGGAGCTTAACCACTAAGCTGGGAGTGATATCCTTAACTTAGTGATTGGTTTCATTCCACAATCGTTTTCAATTTTGAAATACATCTTTGAGTTAGGAGTGAAATCCAAATCTCAAGGATCTATTTTTGCATCTCGTTTTTAATCTCGCTAAAGTTTTGGAATTCACTAGTGATGGGGCACGTGCAATCTGGAAGGTGAGCGCCTGTATCCTGAGTTTTCTATCTAGGCCTGGTATTTCGTATAAATCCCAATCAGAAGAGGGACCCGTATACCTTCCTGGGAACTCTTGGGATGAGCATTCACTTATAGGCTAAAGTACGCCCCCACAAGTCACTAGGAAATTTCAAATACTTGAGTTGGTCAAAGTTTCCTATAGAAACAATTCCAATGTTTTATATCATTGATATTTATGTTTGTTTATCATTAGAAGATTCCAATTAATTACTTGATGTTTCATATGCCATTATTCATTGATCATTCTCTTTTGAATCCCTTATCATTATTACTAAAACTTTTGTTCGATATATTATCGCATTAAAGCTTACAATATTTCATTTATGCTCATGATTCTTACACTATAAGGTATTACTCGTTTTGCATTAAAACATTTTTACCCATGACTTAAGTTTTAAACTCTGTGTTTAACTTTGATCAAATCCTGATTTTAGGAATGTTGCGTCATCATACAGTTAAAAATGAACATGGTTTTTCCAAACTTATTATTTCAACCTGTTTTATACCTTCATGTTTACAAACTTACTTGATCGAAGTCACAGTATATCCTCATATACCTAATACTAATATTGCTGCATCCAGTCTCCTAAGCCATAGCCAACTACCATTAGTTAGAACTTCTTAGTCAGACTAAACTCATATATAAATGCCTACCTACACGATACGCACTAGTACACTACTCTCTAAAACGATTAATTTGACAACTTATTCTATAAGTCTTTTCACAAAGCCTATTCGCCAAATTAGAACACACTTTTCATACACCTTGTGCCTTGAAACAAATAGCCCGCTATGAGCCCAAAGAGATGCCTTAACGATCCTGCAAATAAATGATCTTTCAATGTATAAATTTCGTAAAAGATTGAAAATTTAAAAGGTTTCAAGTTTACCCAGTCTTAATGGGTAACACTTCGATTTTCTCAACATTTCATAACAATTAAAAATTTCCGACTTTTCAACCCACAAGTTAAAGAAATGTTTAAATAGAGAAAATTTTATTTTCCAAAATTTCGTCAAGGCATCTGGGATTATTCACAACCTTCACATCATTTTAAATCTTGGTCTTTCGAAACACATTAGATTTACACACACTTCATGAAATGGTTTCATCTTGCATTTTATAAACTTGCATTGCATATTTTACAAATCAAATGTAAATCTGCATGTTTTCATATAACGTATCCAATATATGTTTTCGGGAGGAATTTGCAACTAATAATATACCTTATAACACTTTTCAAACTCGACTTCTCGTAAACACATGAAAATGTGTACCTACGAAATCTTTTCAAGTGAACCTGTTTTGAAATTAAAACATTATTCGGTTTCCAAAAAGTTATCCTCATACTAGTAGACTATACGTCTGTTCTACGCACTTTCATTTATAGTAAATTTCATTATTGTTTTACACAATTCTATTTATAGTTACGTTCGTACATTATCTTATTATTTTTGTATTATTCTTTTGTTGGTAGTTATTTTCACGCGTTATTCGCAACTATTCTCGCACTAGTTATTAGTAGTTATTCTTACAACACTAGTTTTGAGCATTAATTTAACTCGTTTACTTTTGATTTTGTGCAAATTGTGCGATTTACTCGATTTACGTTATGCTATTCTTTCAATCGAAATTTTATGCTATACTTATATACTTACATGAACGCATATTTGGTATGCATATTTTTTTTTGTTGGGAGCAAAACCCTGTTATACTTTACATTATTTTGTTCATCATCATGACCAACGAACATACTAATTGATAGCTCGTATGAGTTCTAAGCCAGTTCCCATGTACGACTCGGCTCAGAGTATTCCTCTAACCCGAGGAGAACGGTGTAATCCTTAGAGTTTTATCAATATGGTTGTTTAGAGCCCAATGACGTGAACATAAATTTACCGGTTAAGGGTGAACCCGAAAGGTGAAGAACCCCTAATCATGTCTTATACTTACACATTAATCTCATTACGGTTAAAGGGTGAACCTGAAAGGGGAAGAACTTCTAACCGCATCTTATACTTGAGCAGTATCTACTACTTAACACATTTTGGTTGCACGCATTGTTTCTTGTATTACTTATGTTAGTGTTATGGAAAAGCATAGCACCCTAGTGTAAGGTAAATTGATGATTACGGTCCGGAACGCAATCATGGATTTACAGGTACATGGGGGTGGTGTGTGATTCTACTTAGGCTATTGGTAGACAATCAGTACGAGTCCAAAGTATCAGTAGTGTGGTGGGTTAGCTGCGGTACACCCTATATATAAGCACGAGCAATACTGCGGGAGCGGACTAGGAGTCTGACCAAGAACCTACCCATTACTATCTCTTTATTAGATCGTTGACTAATAGCTAGCATTTTCGATAAGAATGTTCTTACACGAGCTTCAATTCGACTTCCTAGAGTCTTTCTCTGGACCATCCAAACAGAAAACACAAACTTTGTATACTCTTACACTCTCTGTTAGTCGAAATCCTGTTGCACGCCTTTAATAAAGTTCGGTCAGAAACTTCTCTAAAGTAAGGGAAGCTACTATAACACTGCCCTTCCCTAACCAGTTACATACTTTTCCCAAACCTTGCTCATTATAAACTCTTAAATCTCTAACCTTGGGTCAAACTTTAAGGATTTTCAAACTCTTATTTTGGGTATTAAACAACTATGTCAAACTTTGTCAAATCATGGCTGATACATTTCTTAAAATCTACTTGCCTTTTTACAAATGTCTTTTGTTTCATGGAAACCTTCACTTGAAAGTAATTTCGGGATGAAATTTTCTAAAGTAGGGGAGACTGTGACAACCTGCACCCTTCACTTTTCATAAATGTGCATAATTGGTTCCTCAACTATTTCAAAATTTTCATTTTTAACCCTCGTATTTTAATAGGACCAAAATTCACAATTTAAAAAAACTTATAATTTTTATAAGTAAAAGTATGCACGTGTTATACTCACATCTACACCCGAGCATGTATATTTCAGACCTTGATACTCAAAGCCCTTAATTTTCGGTCCTAAAACAACTTAGAAACAGAAGGAAACAAGTCTATAACTTAAAATTGATTAAATTAGAAAAATTATTTTTTTTAGCCCTCGCGGTCCGCTAAGACAGTCAAACAGTCAAAGTTCCAGTCAAAGTCCTAGTCAAAAGTCCTAGTCAAAGTCTCAGTCAAAATCCTAGTCAAATAGTCAATTTTCGGTCCTAAAACAACTTAGAAACAGAAGGAAACAAGTCTATAACTTAAAATTGATTAAATTAGAAAAATTATTTTTTTTAGCCCTCGCGGTCCGCTAAGACAGTCAAACAGTCAAAGTTCCAGTCAAAGTCCTAGTCAAAAGTCCTAGTCAAAGTCTCAGTCAAAATCCTAGTCAAATAGTCAATTCATCTTAAAACCTAACTTTATTGTGTTGACCAATTTTAAAGCCTAATTGAATCCAAAACTAGTATAAAAACCCACCTATGACCCATTACACTTTGCACCTCTAAATCGATTGTTTCAATTCGATTAAACTCTCCCTCATACCTTTCTTCTAGAGTATATTACTTCTACTTTTGAAGCTTTGATTATAAGCTCTTGTAATTGGCGAATTGGAAGCTTGATGTTTTTCCTATTTGGTTTCTTTTCTTCTAAATTGGACTAGTTTCATTGTTGAATCTTTGGATTGCTCGCATTTTCACGCTCGCTTAGTCATCTAGTCAATTGGCGAAAGTGAGTATTTCATATCCCCTTTTTGCTTTTATTCACTTTTGGGGTGTTACATGTACACTTATACAAATTACAAATACAAGTTCACATTTTTACAATACAATTCTAGTACTATGTGCATTTGCTTACAAACATGCTTTATGCTTAGACATTACATGTAGAATACATTTGTACTTAGTGAAATCATTAACATTGTACAAGCCGACCTTAACATTGGATAGCGCTATTGGATTGACAACCCACCTAGGTGATTCTCCCCCTTTTTCATTGAAAAATCCATGGTAATTGTTAACTTATTATCCATTTATTGGATAAGTACACCGCCGTTCATTCTAGTACATTTATACAGTCACAGGATTGATTTCTCTCATTTGTATGATACAAAGTTTACATAAATGCACTGTAGCTTTGCACTTGAATTGTATAACATTTTCCAACTTACTATATGTATTAAAACTAGGAATGCTCACCAACATTTCATATGTTGACAAAACTTATTTTGTACATGTTTCAGGTGCAGGTTGATCTTAGTTCCATAGCATTGGATTTTAGTACTTGCTTTTAATAATTTATTTCAAATTTCCTGTTTTGTTTAGACTTTTGTATTTTTCCCATTTCATCCATGTAAGAAAATTTAAATTATTCAATAATATATTTACATTTTAGTACCATGTGCTTTTGAGCAATCGTCACTACGTGACACCTCGATGATTCCGCCATCGGTTGGGGTGTTACACTTAAACTGGTGGGTCTAACTTATCCTAATTCAACTTTGAACCATAGGTTTTTAAGATCATTACCAGATAAATGGGACACTATTGCTATAGTTATGAGACTCTCAATTGGATTCAAGGACCTATCTCTGACCCAGCTTCATGGTAAGCTCTTGACTTATGAGAGAGAGAGAGAGAGAGAGCTTAACCAGAAAAAGAAATTTCAGGACTCTGGAAAAGTGTCTGATGATTATGTTTTTGGTAATACAACACTTTTTGGGTCAGGATGAGGTGCCTAGTAATAGTAAAGATCAGAGTTATGACCATTTCATTGACATAACTTCAGGTTTTAACTCTGGTTTTAACTCTGATTCTTATTCACCCAACTATGCTTTTGCAGCAAGTGGTGGTGATATCCAGGAATTTGATAACATATCCTTTGAGTATGATGACCTTAAATACTTTGACCCTGATGATTTGGAAGAAATGGACATTATGCACCAATTGGCTCTGCTCAGTGTTAGAACAAATAACTTCTACAAGAAAACTGGCAGAAGATTTCAAAGGCTAACTGGCAGGTCAAGGTGGGGTTGGATAAATCAAATATTAAGTGTTATAAATGTCATAGACTTGGTCATTTTGCTAGGGAATGTCGGAGTCAACATGGTACACCTATGATTACCTATCCAAATCAAAGACCACAGACCAACACTTATCAAGTTTCATATATTACCCCTGGACCAAATGTGCAAAACACTGCTCATTTTGCACAGTCCTCAACCACTGTTCCTGTCCAGTATGTCCAAACCACTGTTCCTCAGATCCACTATCTTCAAACCCCTTTTGCTCAGGCACATGTGCCAATGACTACTACTCCACCCTATGCTCTCGCAGAGAGCAGTCAACAGAGTTTCTTCACACAAGGCTTTGTTGATTGGAGCAGTTTACCAGATGTGTTAACAGATGAGAATTTTGCTCTTGTAGCCAAAGCTGAAAATGAACCAGGAATTTTTTGTTTCATGGCTATGGACACAATTGTGGAAGAGGTTGAATCTGAGGATGTGGTGACTGAATCTGAAAATGTGACTAATGATATTGTTGATGCAGTAGTTCCAGATGAAAAGTCTGAAGAAGAGGTTGTGAATCTCTCAGATCCTTGGGGTGATGATTGTGAGTGCAAGTGTGATTGTGCATTGATAGCTGCTGCTAAGGTATCTCCTCAAATCTTAAAAGATTTGTGTTCAAACAAATGTGCCATAGCATTTTCTAACATTAAAGAGGTGAATGAAAACCTTAGGAAGAAAATTTTAGATGATGAAGTTCAATTTGAAAAACTTTCAAAAGAGTTATAATCAAAATTGACTGAAAAAGAATCTAAAATCAGCAGTTTAAAACATGAAGAAACTATAACCAAAGACCAGCTCCAAACTATGATGACTAAATATTATAGTGGTAAAAAGGAGCTTGAGTCCACCTAAGCTGAATGTGAAAAATGGGTGGAATCATGTAAAGGTTTTGAAATGCTCCTCAACAAACAAACCAAAATTCATGTGAAGTTTGGTTTTGGTTTTAAAACCACTGCTTCAACTTTTCAAAACACTGACAAAAGGGAACAAAAGTTAGTTGAGGTAGTACCAACTAATTTGGAGGGTCAAGAAATCAAAATCACTGAACCTAATGGCAAGAAAATCATTCTTGAAAAACCTAAGGGTTCCTCATCATTCACTGAACTTGAAAAGTATGAATTTAAACCTACTTGGTTTGATGAGTGTGGTACTCTTGAAAACTTCAAACCAGTTGATTTCAAAACCCCTGATGGTAAGAAAGCACCACAAGCGAAGGTCATTCCCTTGAAAGACCTTCCAGCAGAGGCTTAAACATCTGTTGAAAAGAAGGTTGAAAAAGGGAAAAAGAAAGAGAATGCTGAACACTTGTTTTTTGATTTCTGTGAAAAGAAGAATCATGTTAATAAAAATTGTTTTCTTCTAAAAGCATTTAATATCAACAAAGGAACCAGTGTGTGTGATTCTAAGACCACATGCTCAATATGTGGTAAAAAGAATCACAAAACCAAAGAGTGTCTTTATCTCAAAAATTTTGATGTCAAAATACAAGAGTATAAAGCTAAAACTCTAGCAAGTCAAGTGGTGAGTACTCCAAAAGGAAAGCCTAAACAGACTTATGTACCAGCCCAAACATATGTTACCAAAAGTCTTGAAACATCTGCTCCCAGGGATGTCCAAGTAACAGATGCTCCACCCTCAAACAAGTACCCTAGAGGATATGGACAACCACCTTGTCATAGTCTGTCACATGTTTATGAAGAACCCAAGAGGCCTTCAAAACCAAGAGTGAACAGAAATCCCTATGGTTACTATCATCTGACAGGAAATGGTCATACATCTATTGCACCAAGTGTTGACATACAAACACTGGCAAATGGTCAACAACAGTTGTTGAACTTGGTTCTAAAACTGGTTCAAACCACTGATCATCTTCCTAAGCTTGAGGCTGAAAAGTCTGTGGACCCATCCAAAGCCAAATTGGCTTTGGACACTCACCAAAACTAATCCATTACTGATATGCAGGGAGCTTCTACTTGCTTTGAAAGTCTATGGTATGTAGATAGTGGAGGCTCCAGGAACTAATAGGATGTAGAGCCCTTCTTCTGGACTTCTTAGCTCATGGAGGGGATGATATATCCTTTGATAATGATTCTAAAGGTAAAGTGTTGGGTTTAGGGACTGTTCCGGCTGGGAAACTCAAGTTTGAAAATGTCAATCTTATTGATAATCTTAAATTTAATCGTCTTAGTGTCTCACAAAGGAGTGACAAAGGCTATGGGTCATTCTTCACTAAGAAAACTTGTAAGATTATTGGGCCAGAAGTGGTTAAAAAGATTGATACCATCATAGCTGAGAGCAAAGCACAACTTGTTGCTCATAGGAGTGCCAATGTGTATGTAGTTGATATGTTGAAGGATAATCCTATGGCAAATGTCTGTCTGTTTTCTGTTGCCTCAACTAAAGAGACAGAATTGTGGCATAAGAGACTGGGTCACACCAACCTTCAGACAATCAACTCACTCTCCAAACAAAGCCTTGTAAGTGGTCTTCCATCAAAAGAATTCAAGTGTGATGAGCATTGTGTTTCGTGCTTAAAAGGAAAACAACATAGAAGCTCTTACAAATCCATTGATGAGTCCAAAACAAGTCAATGTCTTTAATTGTTGCACATGGACTTATTTGGCCCAGTTAAAATCATGACTCTAAGAAGAAAGAGATTTTGAAGGACTTTGTCACCAAAGTTGAGAAACAATATGACTTGCCAGTAAAAGTCTTTAGAAGTGACAATGGAATAGAGTTTAAAAATAAGGAGTTGGATGATTTCTGTGTGTCAAAAGGAATTGTGAGGCAGTACAGCATTCCAAGAACACTAGAACAAAATGGGGTGGTTGAAAGGAAAAACAGAACTCCCATTGAGGTTGCAAGAACTATGCTAGCATATTCTGGTTTGCCACTGTCCTTCTGGGCAGAAGTTGTAAACACTACTTGCTATGTTCAAAACAGAGTTTTAATCAACCGAAGACATCAAAAGACTTCTTATGAAATTTTGTTCAAAATCAAACCACTAATATCATTTTCAAAATCTTTGGCTGCCCATGTTTCATTTTAAATCTTAAAGATTCCATTTCAAAATTTGCAGCCAAAGTAGATTGTGGGTATTTTATGGGATATTCTTCTATTGCCAAGGCCTATAAAGTGTTTAACACAAGGACTAGGACAATAGAAGAAACTCTGAATGTAAAGTTCAATGAACTTTCATCCTTAAAAATCCCATCAAATCCTGCTGAACTGTTTGATAAACAAATTCAAATTTGAAGATATTACTGCTAAAGCTAATAGTGCATGTATTCCACAGTCTCCACAACAGGACTACAGATGTGATGTTGTGATCCTAAGTCACTACAAAGTCACTTCTGCATCAGAGGAAGCAGATGTTCAAAACACCTGTAGTCAAAACTCTGCCACAGCTGTGTCAACCACTGTTGGCCAGTCTTACCCCCAAACCACTGCCTCATCAAGTTCAACCACTATTCAATCATCTGTTGACAAATGTCAGTCCAACTTTACACCACTTGGACTCATTCCCCCACTTCCATTTCAAACATCTGTTGGTACTACAGAAGTGCAAACAGATGTTACAACAACAGAGTCACCAAACCTCTGTCCTTCATCTCAAAATGCCATCTTACCATACCTGGAAGACTTAATCTACCTAAGAGCTCATCCACCAGACCAAATCATTGGCAACAACAGAGAGGGAGTTCTCACAAGAAGCCAATCCTCAAATATCTATCTTTTTGCAGGCTTTCTATCTCTCATACAACCTGTCAAGTACCAAGAGGCACTAAAAGACAATAGTTGGGTAGAAGCCATGCAGGAAGAGCTCCTTCAGTTCAAAACACAACACGTATGGGAACTTGTACCACTGCCAAAGGATGTCTATCCAATTGGCACAAAGTGGGTCTTCAAAAATAAAACTGATGAAAGGGGCATAGTTGTCAAGAACAAAGCCAGGCTTGTGGTTCAAGGCTTCAAATAAGAAGAGGGGATAGACTATGATGAAACCTTTGCTTATGTAGCTAGGCTAGAAGCTATTAGACTCTTCCTAGCCTTTGCTGTCAACCACAACATCAAGGTGTATCAGATGGACATCAAATGTGCATTCCTTTATGGCAAAATGCAGGAGGTCTATGTATGTCAACCACCTGGTTTTGAAGACACATACCATCCTGATTATGTCTACAAGCTC
Organism: Ambrosia trifida; assembly: GCA_028751855.1. NCBI lineage: Eukaryota > Viridiplantae > Streptophyta > Magnoliopsida > Asterales > Asteraceae > Ambrosia > Ambrosia trifida. The sequence continues at coordinate 76,684,345 of CM054131.1, read as the reverse complement.
AACAAAGCTCTGTATGGACTCAAACAACCACCAAGAGCCTGGTATGAAACTCTTTCCACATTTCTCTTATCCATTGGTTTCACAAGAGGTAAAATTGATAAAACTTTATTTCTAAAATGGGGAGGGAAAGATTTAATGATTGTTCAAATATATGTGGATGACATTATTTTTGGATCCACGTGTAACAAAATGTGTGAAGAGTTTAGGGAAATCATGACGGCAGAGTTTGAGATGAGTTCTATGGGTGAACTTTAGTGCTTCCTTGGTCTCCAAGTGAAGCAGCTGTAAAATGGCACATTCATTCATCAAAACAAGTATGTTAAAAATTTACTAACCAGATTTGAGATGAATGATTGTAAGCCATGTAGTACACCCATGAGCACAGCCAAGCTACTCACAATTGATGACAAGGATGAACTGGTTGATCAGATGCATGATTCGGTCTTTATTGTACTTGACTGCATCCAGGCCAGACATTATGTTTGTCACTTGTGTCTGTGCAAGATCCCAGGCTTTCCTTAGAAAGTCAAACCTTATTGCCGTGAAAAGGATATTCAGATACCTAAAAGGTGCTCCCACACTTGGTATCTGGTATCCTGCTAATGGAAACAATGAGCTTTCAGGTTATTCAGATAGTGATTTTGCTGGCTGCCATACCACATGGAAGTCCACATCAGGAGGGTGCCAATTTCTAGGGAATGCCTTAGTCTCATGGCAAAGCAAAAAGCAAGCAGCTGTTTCAACCTCAACAACAGAGGCTAACTACATTGCTGCTGCAAGCTATACAGCCCAACTCATGTGGCTTCAAAATCAACTACTGGATTTTGGTATAACTGCACTAAAGACTCCACTCATGCTGGACAGTCAAGCTGCTGAAAATATCATCAAAAATCCAGTCTCTCATTCAACCACAAAGCACATAGACATCAGACATCATTTTGTAAGAGATAGCTATGAAAAAGGTTTGATTTCTCTGCACCATGTTCCAACAGAGGATCAGTTGGAAGATGTGTTGACAAAAGCTTTAGACACATCCACCTTTGAAAAACTGATCTCTCGGATTGGCATGCTAAACATGGATTAACAACAAAAATGTTTTCTTAAATGAAAACAGTAAAATGTTTCAGAAAATCAAAATCCATCCTTAAAAATAGCTTTTGGGTTGAAAAATCTGTTAATGATAAAACAACCACTATTTCATCTATTCTATCATCTGTTGGTTAAAAAATCTGTTTCAAACATCTGATCAGATAAAACAACCACTGCTTGGTTAAAAAATCTGTTTTCAAAAGTCTAATCAGATAAAACAACTATTTTCCACTATATATATATATATATATATATATATATTTCCATATATAAAAAAACTCAACAACTGTTTGCATCAGTCCTTTGGCAACAGCTGTATGCCACATAAGCTCCATCAGATGTTTGCAACGTCTGCTCTCAAAAGCAGAGCTTTGGCCACATCAGCGGTTTCATCAGAGACTATAAAAACTCTGTTTTCCCTCAACAGTTGTTACACTATCTCATTGTATTCAAAATACTGAAACCGCCTTCTTCAACCTCTAACCCTCATTCTAATTCCTTCCTTCCATCGACGTCTTCCTGAAATCAAAATACTTGTCAATCCTAACCGCTGATGCACCCATATTTATTGATACTCTCTAAGAATTCTGGTTAAATGCTGAGGTTCTACTTCATGACAAAAAGCCTGCAGCCATTATCTCAAAAATTGGAGAAACACATATCACCATAACCCCCCAACTGATATCCACAACCTCCTATCTGAATGATTTGGCAGGTATGGATTCTTTCCCTAAGACTGAACTTCACACTAAGTTTCTAGAAAGGGGTTATGATTCTCAAATGACTGGAGCAACAATTTATAAAATGATTTTCCCTCTAGTCATGAAATTTTTCTTCCATACACTCCTTATCTGTCTCTCTGCTAAAACCACATCTTTCAATGAAATTCCAATGAAAGTTCAGTACTTGGGATATGCAATGTTGTCAGACTCTGACTACAATCTATCCCATGCTCTGTTTTGGATTTAGTACAAAATGTGAAGAGAGTCAAGTGTGGGTCAAACAATGCTTTTCTCTTATACCCAAGACTTTTAAGTTTTTTCCTACAAAAGGTTTTACCTGAAAAGGATTTCAAAAGGGGAGAACTCCTTCAAATGAAGAGTCTAACACTAGAAACTTTTACAAGAATGCTAGGTCCAAACACCCAAGAATAGGTATCTAAAGTTAAAGTTTCTAAAACACAAGCAAAGAGTGTTAAGACAACAACTGTTATCAAAACCTCTGTTGCTGAGCCCACTGCTCCTGGTGATCATGGCACTACATCCAGTGTTGTGAAACCCACACCAGCCACTTCTAAAAAGAAACATCCATCCACAAAACCCCTCAAGAAAACCAAAAGGGGACATCGGGAAGATGTGATACCATAGGTAAACCCTGTTGTAGCACAAAAGCAACAAGAAACCACTGTTGGTACTTCCTCACAACAGTTGGAGATATCTCAACCCAGCCGAACTCCTCATGAATCCTCACAAAACGATCAGGTTGTAAGCCAAGGGGACATACATCATGAGGCATATGAGTCACTTGACCATATGCTCATAAGCCCTTCTCTCAGGGCTACCTCTCTTTTCACTCGTCAACCCTCACCATCACATGTCCTTCCAACAATGCAACCATTGTTCGAAGCTATTGATAAAACTCAGGACAACCCCAGTTCCACTCCATCACCTATCACTGAGAGTATACATCAACAAGTGACTGGGCCTGAGAAAAATCAACTAGCTAGCCCACGAACAGAGGAGGTTACACCCCTTGAGTTACATGTAACTCAAGGTGAGTTTTCAAGTGAAGGAGCCACAACTGATGTAGAGAAAATTGTCTCACAACAGGACAGTGGTTACATACCTAAGACTTCCTTGAAGGCAACAACTGAAGAGGCCACTATAGTGACCCCAAAATCAGTTGGAAGTCCCTAGAACCAAGAAAAAGGGGCATCTGGTTCTTATTCTATGGACTCACCTCCTAAAACTGAACCAATTACAACTACCACTGGTAGGAATCCAGATGATCCTATTAACTTAGGTGATGGGTTAAAATACAAAGAATTGACGGATATAGTACAATCCATTGAAACCTTTGTTGTTGAAATCAAGACTGATCTCAAGACTATCATGGAATCTTTGGTTGTTCTCACCAAAAGTCAACCATTAAAAGAAGAGATTGCTAGTGAGCTATGGAAATTTGTTTCCCCCATCATCATAGCTCATCGAAAACTAGCAAACCAAACACATGAAACATACATGGCTCATATTGGAACTTTGGTAGATGCTAGGTACACAGATACCCAAGCAGACATTAAAGCCATTAAAGACCATTTGCTGAAGACTACTGGCTCTACCCCTACCACAATTCTCAAAGGTGAAGATGATGATGAATTCACAGCTGATGATGCAAAAACGGGGGAGAGTGGCAGAGATAGATTGCCAAAGTTAGATCCCTTTGGATGTCAACCCTCACAAAAGGGCCAATCACAAAAGTCTGCTACCAACAAACCAGGGTCTGCACCAGCACCACAACAACCAAATGTTCAAACCACTGCTAATGTTGAAATAGCCACTGCTGGTAAGGCAAAAGAAGTTGATAATTCTGCAAATGTCATTGCTGAAGAGGCTGCTGAAGCTAAGCAAAAGAGGCTTGACACATTGGAAGTCAAGGCAAAGGCTCTAGAACAAAAGAAGAAAGAGTAACAACAAGAAGTTGAGGATGTTGGCTCCTCAAAAAGGAAGAAAATGTCTGCACAACATGTTAGACAACTACCATCTAAAACTGTTGTTGCTAAAACAACTGCTGCTAGAACCACTGCTGCCACCAAAACAATTGTTACCACCAAACCAACCATTGAACCTATCACCACAACTACTGAACCAACCACTGAACTCACTACCACAACCACTAATACATCACCTATAACCATACCAATCACTTAACCACCTAAATCCCAAACATCTGCTTGTCCTGCACAAATGCCAATAGATGTTACCACAACCACTGCTGCCCAAACACCACCATTACCACTTATCTTGTACAGAAGGAAGAGAAAATCAACCTTTATGGTACAAGATGAGAATATACAAACCTCACCACCTCCCACTTCAACACCTAATTCTGCACCTATTCCAGCCATTCCAATTACATCCTTTTCACCACACACTTCTCATTTCACTTCCCATAAACCACCACCATCCATCACACTATTGGCTGCTCAGTATCCTCTTGAGCTTGATCTACTCAAGGGGGAAATTCAATCCTTCTATAATATTGAGGATCCATCTAAAAGAACTTTCCATTTTCTCCCAAATTTCCCTGTTCCTAGAAACTTAGATCAATATCTGAAATTCAAAACTGAACAGGCTGATTTGATCATCAAGGAGAAATGCAAAGGGAAGGATGACAGCTTAGCAAACTGAGAAGGATTGAGGATTTTGCTAAGACCCTGAGCAATTCCATGTCAACCATGCCTCTCAGTAGTTATTTGGAAAGGGTAGTAAGGGAGTCTATACTTGATCAGATCTTGGCAACCATGCCTTACAAAGCAAACAAGAAACAGTTTGCAGGCTAGACCACTCATGCACTTCAAGAAGAACTTTTGAGAATTGAAGAAATGGCCAAGAATCCTACTTTGAAAGTCTCTGCCCCTGACTTTAGAAAAGGCAGAGACCCAGCCAGAGCCTTAAAGTTTAAAAGAATGAGAGAAGAGATTGTGGCTGCAAAGTATGGTGAGATGAGGTCAGTTGCAAGATGGGCTGAGCTAAGGTTGGTTGAAACCTACAAGAAACTGGAAGAGAATAGAAAGACTGATCCCACTCTACCCAAAAAACCAATCTACTCTGATGCACCAATGGTTAAGAGACCTCAACAGGCCTTTACACTTGACAGCTTACTTGAAACATTTGACCTATCTGTTGCTGCCAAAAGACAGTTTAAAAGACAGAAGGAGATGTTAGAAGAAGATCAGAAGAGGTTCGCTAATACATTTGTAAAAGAGGGTATCTACAACCAAGTCCACTATTTCTCCGGTCCCATAACTGATGAACTTAGAAAACTCATTTAGAGACCTCCATCACCAAACTCATCTAAAATAAATCTGCAGCTCAAGAAATGGAAGGTCAACAAAGACACCCATGAATTGACTTTGCTCAGATCTGATGGAGAGGCTCAAAAGTTGAGTATGGATGATGCACATGGCCAATGTGCAGATGATCTCCAAGACCTGCTTAACTTAGAGCTAGAAAGAGATGCTGAAGAGCTCTTCTCATTGAACTTTGAGTTACGGTTCAAAGGACAAATTAGAGAAAGTCTGATGAGGAATAAAAATCAATAATAAAGACTGAGTTTTGGCATCATCTGTTCTAGGGGGAGATTGTTGGGTCTGTTGACCTGGAGAAGAACAGATGATTTGAAAAGCCAAAACATGCTATAATGATCAAGAATAAAATCAGCATTTACAAGTTACTTCTCCCAAAACACTGTTGACTCTAACATCTGTTGAACAACTGCTGATCACAAAGGACTGATGAAGAAACAACCGCTGATCAAAGTACTAAAGACTCAAGGTCTGTTGGAGCCAACAACACTTAGGATCCAACAGATGATCCAAGCTATCAGAGGTTTACATAACAGCTGTTTAGATATCAGAGGTTTCCTGTGTAATAGTGTTTGTTGTATCAGATGTTTTATGTTTTTATTATTCTGTTAGATGTCACTGTCTTAGGTGACGTCAGCCATAGGTCATCAGTGGTTTAGATTGTCTATAAGTAGAACAGTGCATGTATTGTTCTATTCATCACCCAAAACTTTCTCTTAGACAAACTTACACATAGTGATCAGGCTAAGGGGAGTAATTGTACAATCGTTGTAATCATTAGATTTATGAAAGCATTCGATTCTAAAACAATTATTCTCTTTGTTTTGATTCATAGTTTATTATTCTGCTGCACTTTTCATTTATATATTAACTTCTTTCATCTTTCATTAGTTAAACAATCAAAACAAATCAAACTCAGATCCTAACAGTTTTGTTTTATGTTGTTTAAGTTGCTAAAGTTCTTAGTTTATTGTTTGTCATTTCCAAATGTGTTTTGGGAGACTTTCATATTCCTTTAATCCGTTAGACCAACCGTAGTCGAGCGCGAAAAAAGGGGGTGAAATCCCCCATTAGCGCCCCAACACCGCTCCCGGGGCCGTTAAGCTTCAAAAGTTGTTTCTGGCGTTAAAAATTTAACGCGTGAACATGGCGTGAAATTTGCCTTTTTAGGATGAACCAATGGAATAAAGGAAAGTGAATGTGGGGCGCTAAATTTAGCCTACCACTACGTTCGGTCTTATAGCAATCAATCATGTTGTGCAAAAATGATAATTTGTGTTAGTGTTAATTGCTACTAGGTTGAACAAAGATAACTCCATAAGGTCATCCAAGGCAATGATCTAGCTGCACCCTTATGTTCTTAAATGTGTTTTCCGGTTTTTTTTTTTACCTTCATGTTGGTCTCCTGAGTTTTTTTGCATTACTGAATCTTTTGTTTTTTAAACACATGAAAGATTGCACTACATATTGTCCCTCTTAGTTTAATATAAAGCCATACATTGTGCATGTACCTCAAGTGTTACACTACTGTGACTCCATAAACAATCAACGGGTAGATGACAAAGATTATTCATCGTCCATCTCTCTACAAAAGCGATGATCACCATGGTTGCCATATTCGATAGCCGTTGTAAACAATCCAATCCCGTCATAGTACAACGATTTGAAGTGGAAGCCATCTCCGGTACTTCAAGCGAAATCGGTGTTTGTTTATATGTGTTTTGAAGCTGGCGCCATCGATTTCACTTAAGGAATCGGCATGCTCTTCTCTGTTTATTATAGTTCTTTGTTTGCTTTTGCCTATTGTCGCACGTTAATTTCATCATCGTAACGCGTGTAATGAAGCTAGATCATCGCCGCAACGCTCTACGCGGGTAAAAAACTAGTTACATAATATTTCTTGATTATATCTTCCCCCAATCTCTCCCATAATCATGAAATCCTTAATCTTGTATTGTTCAACCAACTCTGAAGTCCTTGATTTCTTTTTTCTATAATTAAATTGAACCGTTTTTTTTTAATTTCCAATCTTGATGCATACTAAGTCTTCTTGACTCTTTCCTTGATCCACATGATCTATTCTGGTTCTATATGACACGTTTGGTCGATGAACAAAGAAGGGGAGAATGGAGAGTCATCACATCCATCTGGACATAGTTAGAAATTGCGCCTTGTAATTCGATTTCTCTTGGTGGCCTCTTCCTATATCGAATTGTTCTGGGTTTAGATTGCCTCTTTGTTAAACCCTTCGATAGTGGACTGATATTTCACTGGAATATTACACATTGTTAGAAAAAACGTTTCTTGCTTCTGACTTCGTCAGTGTCTCGCCGGGAAAACAGTTTCTATGCTTATGGTTCTTAAAACTGTTCAGAGCTTTAATTGATCAACCATTTATGCTCAAATTGATGATGGTAACCACGTCTGAATAAAAAAAAAAAAAAACAAGTCCTTTGATGTTTGATTTCGTTTCTGGTTGCAAAACAGAGCTTGAACTTCTTTTCTTGTTAATTGAATCACTCGATTTCTTCACAGGTTTCTTTCTTCCCAGGACCGTCACGCTGTGATACCAATTGAGGGGCCCTGTTTTCATTATAATCATGGATCAATTTAACATGTTTTGGATGACCAATATATGAATACAAGTATGTATATTTAAAATGCAAGGACTCAGTGGAATAGGGAGATAAAACCAAAAATTTAATCAAACACAATCTTATTCCACACAAACAAATGTTGCACGTAACAACCTACTTATGTGTTGTGATTTTGCGGTTAAAGATAACCAGCATAATTATCAAATTAACCACTGTTACAACGGTTTGACCTTTACAAGTTTGACTTTCTAAATTGACTTTTGATCATACTAAATTACATAATATTTCTTGATTATATCTTCCAACATGCTTTATGGTGATCTGTGTATGGAATTTGGTGATCATGGTGGAGATGAAAAGATTGGTTTTGGTGGAAACTCCAATGTTTCCATGCTTCCATTCAACATTTCCATCACTTCATTAATGGATGGTCTTTGATTTGGATCAGGTTGTATGCATTGTAAACCTACTATTGCCATTTTTCTTGCATAATCATTTTCTTCTGTAGTCATTATACTATCTAATATAAACTCTTGCGTGCGAAGACGTTTGTAAATCCAATCAGGAAAATATAGCATACTGGTTCGCCCAGGACCGACCCCAACGTCAAAACTTATTTGTCCTCCTACCATTTCTAGTAACAACATACCATAACTATATACATCAGATTTATGCGAAACTCTTCCAAAATTTCTGTTATAAACTTCAGGGGCAATGTAACCAAGTGTTCCTCTAGCCTCCAACATAGAAACAGCACTCTCTTTCCTTGAGTACAGCTTAGCAAGCCCAAAATCTGCTATCTTGGGACAGAAATCTACATCAAGAAGGATGTTGTGTGGCTTTATGTCAAGATGCAAAATGCGAGTGTTGCACCCACGGTGCAAATAGTCAAGACCGCATGCTATTCCAAGTGCTATCTCGTACAACTTTTGTAATCCTATTTTCTCACTTGTTTCCACAGGTACATGACTATGTATAAACTTCTCTAATGATCCATTTGGCATGTACTCGTATACAAGAGCTCTTTCTTGATTGTCAAAACAAAATCCCAAAAGAGTAACAATGTTAACATGAGAAGTCCTGCCGATGCTTGCAACTTCATTAATGAATTCTTGTCCATTTGATTTTGAGGCGCTTAAAACTTTAACGGCCACAAGCCGACCGTCAGATATCATCCCTTTAAACACTTGTCCGAAGCCTCCTTCCCCTAACTTAACTTTAAATGAATTTGTCATTTTCTTGATATCACTATACTTGTACCTTTTCGTACTTAAGGATCCATATTGCACGACAAAGGCCTCTATTTTTTTGTCCTCCTCGGTTTTATGCTTTAATGAGGCTACAAAATTGCTGGAGACCGGTTTCAAAACACAATATATTATGAAAATTACCACAAATGATATTAGCATAACTCCAACTCCAATAACTGCAATACAGAAAAATTAAACTGATTCTGTTAAAATACCATGGGCATATAAGTCCAAGAAATAATGCTTAACCATGACCAAACGTACCTAGTTTGACTGTTCGAATAAAAGAATGAGCACCTGGAATTCCAAGAAAAGCATGTATAAAAGCCGTTAAATCTTTGAACAAGAAGTTGCTAACATTTTTTTAAAAATCGAAGTAAACGTTGAAGTTGTCTTCAAACGGTTCACTAATATACTTGGACCCAATCAAGTCATAAATATTATTCGTTGCGTATCAAAAACATGTAAATTATAAATTATACATGGTGTAACCTGTATCTAACTTCTGATATCAGCAACATATTTACAAATGCATTGTTTTTACTTTCTCGAGTCTCGACACATACACAAAATTATATAATGAACTAGAATTCTATTACCCCGCGCTTCACGGTGGGAGCTCCTGTTGCGTTGAGGGTTTGGTAAACGTTAGAGATCGTGCGTCGCTTTGGAAGCTCCTGTTGCGTGGAGGGTTTTGTGAACATAAAAGATAATATTAAGTGACTGTTATTTTCACGTGGACTTCAAAATAATACTCGTAGCTTAATGCTAAAAGCTTGGTGGTCAAAGTTTGAAATCCTAAAAGTTAAAAGTTAGGTGGTCAAAGAAATTAAAACTCAAGATTTGGACTTTTTTGGGGCGGCTCTTCCCAATTTTGTTTTTTGGGCGATTTATCCCATTTTTTTCTAGGTGGTTCTTCACATTTTTCTGGGCGGTTCTTTGTTTTTTATTTGTGCTCTATGTAATTGTACGACACGCGCTACGCGGCGGGAGCTCCTGTTGCGGTGAGGATTTGGTGAACGTTAAAGATTGTGCGTCGCTGTGGGAGCTCCTGTTGCGTGGAGGGTTTCGTGGACATAAAAGATAATATTAAGTGACTGTTATTCTCGTGTGGGCTTAAAAAATTACTTGCGGCTAAAAGCTAAAAATTTGGTGGTCAAAGTTTGAAATCCTTTGGGTGGTCAAAGATTGAAATCCTAAAAGCTAAAAGTTTGGTGGTCAAATGTTGAATTCCTAAAACCTAAAAGTGTGGTTGTCATAGTTTGAAACCCTAAAAACTAAAAGTTTGGTGGTCAAAATTTGAAATCCTAAAATGACTAAAGTGTAAATATAGAGCAAAGTTTAGTTATAATAGTAAATGGTGATGTGGCATTGGATGCCGCCAAAAAGCCCCAATAAAAAATGGAGGCCGACCAATTTTACCCAATCAAAACATGTTACTGTAGAAGTAGAAGTGTTCCTAATTTATTGGATACTATAACTATAATACTAGAAAACAATATTTTACTAAAACTAAAGTCCTCCATGTTGGATTGATATACCCAAAAATGAGATTAGACAATAAAGGGTTAGGGTGGATAGGGTATTCCTTTCACTATTTTACATTGATTTGGCTACTTTAAACGTAACCTCAACTACAATAATTAGTGGTGTCACTACACTAAACTACAATTGACTTAAGATTCTCCTGACAGCAATGAAATGCAACCACCTTACGTACCTCAACTCTCCCTTTCTCTCATCTCCATATACAAAATAGCTCTCTCTTTCTCTCCCTCATCTCATCTCATCTGAATGTGCTGACGTATTTTTTTACTCGAGCATGTATCTTAGGTTGATGAAGGATTGTAGATGTGTGCCTTGTTATCATTAAGCTATGTGTAGTTTTGGTGTACCTTTTTGTTATTTTGGATTGTAATAAATACTTAAAGTTATGTAATGAGATTACGTTTTCTTTATAAGTTTGCGTCAACTGGTCACCGTAAGTGCCCCGGCCTATGATAGAGGCACCATATGGTAGTTGGGAGTATCATGTTAGAAATCGGTACCAAAGACACAATCGAATTAATTAAAAACTTGTTTCTTTATTAACCTTTATTTTTTTGAATGTCTTACAAAACTTCCATCAATTTATAAGCCCTTATTCCTTGTCCACCAAGGAACTATAACGTTTATCTAAAAACCTCTTTGACTTAAACTAGGAAATCTATCTCTAAAACCTAGTTTAGAAGATTGACAACTAAATCTTTCTAGTTACCAAACCTTGCAATACAAGATTAATTTATCATATCATGTTGTGTATCACAGATTGCTTTCATGCCTGGCAAGCAATAAAGTCAATGAACGGCAACACCATGACCTCACAAACATCATATTGTACCGATATTAGTAGGTAATAGGTAGTAGGCAGAGAGGTGAGAATTAATGTGATTGAACTCTAGAATCATGACTGACTAGCTAGGTAAAGAAGTGTATGTTTAGTATGATAAAAATATATGCATAGCCTAGATGAATATGTATTCATAGGTGATAAGTAAAAGCCATAATTATGATTATTTATCCACAAAACTTAAGTAATCTAATTTTAAACAACAAATGGAAGGAGGAAGTCTTAATGAAATAAGTGATCGGGATATTCCCAAAAATAATGGAGGAGGAGAAATTCGTGTAACAAAGGTTGAACTAGAGCAGTTAGTAGCCGAGAAAGTTGTAGAACTACTCGCTAACCGGGAAGTCATCAATAAAGATCCAGAAACAACCGCACCGGTGGCACCTCCCATTATAAATCAAACTCAAAGGAATGAGAATAAGAAGAAAGAAAGTAGTTATAAAAACTTCAAGTCCTCTAACCCTCCCGAGTTTACAAGAACAAAAGATGCTATAGATGCCCATGAATGGAATAGTCAGATGGAGGTGTTATTGACAATATGTGAATGTGATCCCCAAGAGAAAGTGAAGTTAACTACCCATACCTTTAGAAGAGAGGTCTTACATTTGTGGGAAACCATCATTCAGGCCCATGGGAAAGAAGTGGCCAATCAGATTCCCTGGGAAAGGTTCTTGGAAATGTACTCGACAATTTTTTTCCAATAAGCAAAAGAAGAAGGATCGAAGCCGATTTTTTGTGGTTGGAATTAAGAAATATGACCTATCGAGACTATGACACAAAATTTAATGAAATGGCTCGTTTTGTACCTCATCTGGTTACGCCTGAAGACAATACAATTCATTGCTTCATTTGGGGATTGGTAGTAAAATACCACATTTTTATTAAGTCTGTAAAGCCACAGACTTGTTATTAGGTAATCGAGGCTCGATACAACATAACAGCAGAACTGGAAACGGAAAAGGTAAAGAACAACAAAAGGAAAGGAGAAGAGTATAACCAACTAAAAAAATCAGAAAAAGATCTGAAGGTTTAATCCGCAAAAGGGAACTACTAAACAATAACCAAATCAATGTTCAAAATGCGGAAAAAGACATCTGGGACAGTGTAGAGCAGGAAATGTATGCTAGCGCGGCCATAAACCCACGCATTTCATCTTAGGATGCCCCGAGCCAAGAGTTTGTTTTGAATGTGGGGTAACTGATCGTTTATGAAATATGTGTCCAAAACTGAAAAATAAATCATCTAAAAAAATAAACTTAAGGGATGAGCATTCCAAATGATAGCAAAAGAGGCGAAGCAAGAAGATTATGTCATTACTAGTACACTTCTCTTCAATGATTTACCATCAATTGAACCATTTCATTCTGGTGCAAATAAGAGTTTCATTTCGTATAAGTTTTGTCAAGCATTAGGCAATCCTATAAGTAAACTTGAAAATCTTTCACCTTGGAAGTATCAAATGGAAAACAAATAGAAGCTACAAAGGCCATAGATAACTATGTTCTTAATTTAGAATGGCGAGTCTTTTCTATAAGAATGATGGTTATGAGGTTGGGTGAATTCGATCTAGTAATAGGAATGGACTGGTTAGCTATTTATAAGGCTAAAATCAATTGTGAGGCTAAAACCATCGATTGCCAATCACCCAATGGGAGTATCGTTACGATTTATGGAGAGCGGGTGGAACAACCAGTCAAGATTATTTCAGTAATGAGAGCCAAGAAGATGGTTCATCATGGATGTTATGCTTACTTAGCCTATGCAATCGATAGTCGCAATGAATCAAATAAATTTGAAGAAGTCCCTGTAGTATGTGAATTCTCTGATGTATTTCCCAATGAACGGCTAGGAATTTCACCAGAATGAGAAGTATAATTTAAGATAGATTTGATACCAGGAGCAAAACCTGTAGCTGAAGCCCCTTACCGATTGGCACCTTCATAAGGAATTGAAGATACAAATACAAGAGTTACTCGATAAAGAATTTATTCGACTAAGGATTTCCCCATGGGGTGCACCAGTACTCTTTGTGAAAAAGAAAGATGATAGTCTTAGAAGATGCATAGACTACCGTGAGTCAAAAAAGCTAACTATCATGAATAAGTATCCTCTACCTAGGATTGACAATTTGTTTGACTTAGGGTTGTATAATTGAGTTAGCATTACCAACTATTAAAGCCACTGGTAAAGAGGTGAGTTACTTAAACTATTTTTTTTTAAACCTGATACTTGCGCATAAAATTGTTTTGACTGTGATTGATCACATATATGTATCGAACCATAGGTGTGGCATCCAGGGTATTATATATATTGTAATGATCAATATATTTTCCATGTATGGACGTACACTTACAGTCTTAGTTACGGGTGTTTAGGCTGTATGTGTGAACTTATAATGCTTAGTCCGAATTATGGTTATGGTGACATTCAAGGAGCTTATACTTAATCAATATGATTTTTTATGTGTGACACCCATTAAGTTTTAGACATTATCCGCACACGAGATAAAAACATACATTATACTAATTACGTGCATTAGAGACTTAATTTTTATTAATTAAGTCGTCGTAAGTCTAGCAAAGCCCAATTATATGCATTGTTATGCATTTAGATGACTCGTTCATCGTTTTGTTGTGTAGCAATAAAATTGTATCCTAAATACTTTGGTGATTATCTAGAAACATAAACTCTTACCTGAGATTATTAAACAATGTTAATTCAATGTCTACAGAAGACAATTAAAGACATGGAATTGGGAATTAGGGTTAGGAAACCCTAATTGAAGTGACGACATGTCTAAGCATTGTTAATCAATCTCTAACCGTTATTAGGAACCCTTGGAACCCTAATCACTCATAATTTCCTTAATCAAGGGCTAGTTACATTGTATTTCATTGTCTAGACCCTAATTAAGCTTAATTAAAACCTAATTAATTCCTAATTATCCCTAATCACTTGTTAATTTTTCCAAACATCCTAACACCCCTGAATAAGTATACTTAGCCTAATTAAACCTTAGCTTGGAGACCAAGGCAAGGACCTTGGCCTCTAACGTACGAATCTGTGGGATAGATAGGGGCCTCCTTCCTCCAAAATAAGACCCTTAGGCTCCAAGTTTTCAAGGGTGTAAATGTTCTTTTATGCCCCTCCTTCCATGAATTAATTCCCACTAATACCTAGAAGCATTATAAGTGTTCTAAAAGAACTTTTATGAGCAAAAACAATCCCTTGATGGCTGCTGAATTTTCGAATAACCATGAACCCCCACAAAACTCCCATAAACATCCCCTAATCACACTCAAATCCTTCCATGTTTAGCCAAGATTGTTGGTTTATAAGGTGATTAGAAGGTCTTTGGATCTTAACAAGGAAGATCACCTTATAATATCCACTTAAACCTCATCATAAACTTGGTTAATCTTCCCTAGCTTTGAGCTAGATGTGAGCATCCTTAATATTTTTTTAAATCATGTTTAACTGTCTAAATTTTCAAGTTGATGGCACCCTTTTCATACATGATGAGATTAAGGTCCCAAACAAAGGTTTAATGTGTTTAAAACTTGAATTAAATATGAGCTTTCATGAGGGGTTTAGAACTGTAACAAGGGGGTGTTTTTGTGTTTTGAACATGTAAATTTTTCTTGTGTAGCTTATGTGATGATCTAAAGATGATTACTAGTTTGAAATATGTTTATTGTTGTTAAATGAATATAATGTTGAATAATACATCTTTACATATAAAACTAGCTGAAATGATTATGATTCAAGGTCTAGATCATCATAAGATTAAAAACTAGTTAAAAGGATGTTTGATACTTTAAAAATACAAAGAATGTTATTTGACCATGAATCTAACTTTGTACACTAAAATGGGTCATTTTGAGTTAAAACAAGTGTAAAAATATGTTTGCCCATGATTAGAATAATCCTTGGTGGTTTAAACATGTTCAAGATGCTTAAGACGACCCTAAAACCCTAATTTTGCAAAGTGGTGTTATGGAAAGATAGGGATTATGTTGACATGTTGAAACAACCCCTAAATGCTATTAGAGGTTAATAAATGTGTTTTATATGATATATTGGGATAACATGTTAAACAATGTGTTTTGAACTTATTGATACGGTAGGGGTACTTACAATTGGAAGTGTTGTTGATTTTGCAGTGAAATGTGATTACGTGTTTTCATTGTTAAAAATGGTTATTTTCATACAAGGACGTTTTTCAAAGGTATAGGTGTTTTTTGAATAAAACCGTCATTGTATGCGAGAAATGGAGATTTTTATAAGAGATACAAGTCTTGGGGTATTTTCTATACTTCAAGCTAAAGATATATATTTCAAAACTATTTAGACACAAAATGTATCTTGGAAACTTATAGACAAGTCTCCATGCTGATTCTGAAGATGTGGCGTTACACGTCAATTTTTGGGAAAATATGTATAAGTAAGTATATATTTTTCTATTTATTTTTGTGCTATGTGTAAGATATACAAATATATTATTATGTGAAGATGTGCTAAGTAATCATTGTATGTATGCATACGTGTACGTATGTGTATGGAAACGAATAAGTACATAAACGGTTTCTTGGAAAATAAGTAACAAGAGTACCTAATATTTCCCTACAAGCGACTATGTCAAAGGTGTATATATGTTTATTTGTAAAATAGATGTATATTAACTTAGTCAACAAGCTATGTGTTAAGTTGAAGGGTGATTTTATAATGGGAAATAACTATGTGAAAAACTAGCTATTGGGATTATATGTGTGTTACACGGGAAACTAAGGTATGTGTCGGAGTGGGACCCCGGGGTATGGATTAACATAACATAACATCAGGAACTCGGTAACATTATACATAACTTAAACTGGATAATCAGTCCAAAACCTTGAACATCTCATGTGTATGCGGGAGTCGGGTGTACAACTTGTCGGGTAGACACACCTTTCAGACCATAGTGTCTCGTATGGTTTGGGACACGTGTAGGTTGAGTTTGCTTCTGGGGATTATTATTTCTAGCATTTGCATGGATGTCTAGGTGAGTTCATGAACCCCACTATTTACTATTGTAAATATTTTCGGGGTGGAAAGCATGTTTGTTATTTTTATGCATAAACAACTAAGTTTTATTAAAGCATAAAGGATTTTGCAAGGTAAGCAAAGTTTATACTATCAGATCTAGTAAATTAGATATGTAGAGATAATGAAATCCATTTCCATTATGTGCGCATGAGATTTTATGGGTTTGAATTCACGGAGTTCTCACGTTACTTACAATACTGTACCCATTAGTCATTAGACCTTGGATCAGATTAAAAGCACATTGGGATTAACACTCCCTGTCCCTTGGTTGGTAGCCCCCAATCGACAATGGAGGGTTATAACTGTTATTTAACCATGAATCTAACTTTGTACACTAAAATGGGTCATTTTGAGTTAAACACAAGTGTAAAAATATGTTTGCCCGTGATTAGAATAATCCTTGGTGGTTTAAACATGTTCATGATGCTTAAGACGACCCTAAAACCCAAATTTTGCAAAGCGGTGTTATGGAAAGATAGGGATTATGTTGACATGTTGAAAAAACCCCTAAATGTTATTACAGGTTAATAAATGTGTTTTATATGATATATTGGGATAACATGTTAAACTTTGTGGTTTGAACTTATTGATACGGTAGGAGTACTTACAATTAGAAGTGTTGTTGATTTTGCAGTGAAATGTGATTACGTGTTTTCATTGTTAAAAATGGTTATTTTCATACAAAGGCGTTTTTCAAAAGTATACGTGTTTTTTGAATAAAACCGTCATTGTATGCGAGAAATGGAGATTTTTATAAGAGATACAAGCCTTGGAGTATTTTCTATACTTTAAGCTAAAGATATATATTTCAAAACCATTTAGACACAAAATGTATCTTGGAAACTTATAGACAAGTCTCCATGCTGGTTCTGAAGATGTGGCGTTACACGTCAATTTTTGGGAAAATATGTATAAGTAAGTATATATTTTTCTATTTATTTTTGTGCTATGTGTAAGATATACAAATATATTATTATGTGAAGATGTGCTAAGTAATCATTGTATGTATGCATACGTGTACGTATGTGTATGGAAACGAATAAGTACATAAACGGTTTCTTGGAAAATAAGTAACAAGAGTACCTAATATTTCCCTACAAGCGACTATGTCAAAGGTGTATATATGTTTATATGTAAAATAGATGTATATTAACTTAGTCAACAAGCTATGTGTTAAGTTGAAGGGTGATTTTATAATGGGAAATAACTATGTGAAAAACTAGCTATTGGGATTATACGTGTGTTACACGGGAAACTAAGGTATGTGTCGGAGTGGGACCCCGGGGTATGGATTAACATAACATAACATCAGGAACTTGGTAACATTATACATAACTTAAACTGGATAATCAGTCCAAAACCTTAAACATCTCATGTGTATGCGGGAGTCGGGTGTACAACTTGTCGGGTAGACACACCTTTCAGACCATAGTGTCTCGTATGGTTTGGGACACGTGTAGGTTGAGTTTGCTTCTGGGGATTATTATTTCTAGCATTTGCATGGATGTCTAGGTGAGTTCATAAACCCCACTATTTACTATTGTAAATATTTTCGGGGTGGAAAGTATGTTTGTTATTTTTATGCATAAACAACTAAGTTTTATTAAAGCATAAAGGATTTTGCAAGTTAAGCAAAGTTTATACTATCAGATCTAGTAAATTAGATATGTAGAGATAATGAAATCCATTTCCATTATGTGCGCATGAGATTTTATGGGTTTGAATTCACGGAGTCCTCACGTTACTTACAATACTAAACCCATTAGTCATTAGACCTTGGATCAGATTAAAAGCACATTGGGATTAACACTCCCTGTCCCTTGATTGGTAGTCCCCAATCAACTATGGAGGGTTATAATTGTTATTTGACCATGAATCTAACTTTGTACACTAAAATGGGTCATTTTGAGTTAAACACAAGTGTAAAAATATGTTTGCCCGTGATTAGAATAATCCTTGGTGGTTTAAACATGTTCATGATGCTTAAGACGTCCCTAAAACCCAAATTTTGCAAAGCGGTGTTATGGAAAGATAGGGATTATGTTGACATGTTGAAACAACCCCTAAATGTTATTACAGGTTAATAAATGTGTTTTATATGATATGTTGGGATAACATGTTATACTTTGTGTTTTGAACTTATTGATACGGTAGGAGTACCTACAATTAGAAGTATTGTTGATTTTGCAGTGAAATGTGATTACGTGTTTTCATTGTTAAAAATGGTTATTTTCATACAAAGGCGTTTTTCAAAGGTATAGGTGTTTTTTGAATAAAACCGTCATTGTATGCGAGAAATGGAGATTTTTATAAGAGATACAAGTCTTGGAGTATTTTCTATACTTTAAGCTAAAGATATATATTTCAAAACTATTTAGACACAAAATGTATCTTGGAAACTTATAGACAAGTCTCCATGCTGATTCTGAAGATGTGGCGTTACACGTCAATTTTTGGGAAAATATGTATAAGTAAGTATATATTTTTCTATTTATTTTTGTGCTATGTGTAAGATATACAAATATATGATTATGTGAAGATGTGCTAAGTAATCATTGTATGTATGCATACGTGTACGTATGTGTATGGAAACAAATAAGTACATAAACGGTTTATTGGAAAATAAGTAACAAGAGTACCTAATATTTCCCTACAAGCGACTATCTCAAAGGTGTATATATGCTTATATGTATAATAGATGTATATTAACTTAGTCAACAAGCTATGTGTTAAGTTGAAGGGTGATTTTATAATGGGAAATAACTATGTGAAAAACTAGCTATTGGGATTATACGTGTGTTACACGGGAAACTAAGGTATGTGTCGGAGTGGGACCCCAGGGTATGGATTAACATAACATAACATCAGGAACTTGGTAACATTATACATAACTTAAACCGGATAATCAGTCCAAAACCTTAAACATCTCATGTGTATGCGGGAGTCGGGTGTACAACTTGTCGGGTAGACACACCTTTCAGACCATAGTGTCTCGTATGGTTTGGGACACGTGTAGGTTGAGTTTGCTTCTGGTGATTATTATTTCTAGCATTTGCATGGATGTCTAGGTGAGTTCATGAACCCCACTATTTACTATTGTAAATATTTTCGGGGTGGAAAGCATGTTTGTTATTTTTATGCATAAACAACTAAGTTTTATTATAGCATAAAGGATTTTGCAAGGTAAGCAAAGTTTATACTTGTAGATGCAAAAGTGCGACTAAAGCTTTGGATTGTACAACACATTTTGTTTTGTTGATATCGAAGGTGCGAAGGAGCAAAATAGAAGGTGCGAAGGAGGACTGAAAGGTGCGAAGGAAGAATGTTTGGACGAATGAAGATTAGATTATAGTAGAACTTGGTTCGACCAGTTGATGTGGGCGAACCTGCACATTCGCATGAACAGTTTGGGCGAATGTGCAGTCTATAAATAGACAAGTTTGATTTTTGAATGTAACTTTTGATCATTATTATTCCCTCCACTTTCAGAAACTCTCTCTAGTGTTTTGTTAAACTTGTTTTTCGTTCATACCTTGATTGTATCTATAATTCAACGTGTAAACAAGTGTTTTATTAATGAAAACGTTTGTAAATGATGATCTGTGTGTTTGAATCTGTTTGATTATTATTTTGTGATAGTTTTAGGGTTTCCGCACCTGAAACTAACTTGTTTGATCAATCTTTGTTTGTTATCGATCCTTTCACGCACATACAAAGTGGTATCAGAGCCATTTCGGATCAAACAACCACAAATTAATAATCTCTCAGTTGATTTGGACCCAATTTTGGTCAAAAAGTTTCTGTTTTCAATGAACAAACTGATGTGATAAGATTTTGATCGATTACACCTTGATTTCGAGTTTAAATCAGATAATTCTCTTTATTAAAGTTGTTCCAAATCAAATCCGATTCTAAACCTGATTAAGATCATCAAAATCCATCAACATTTGAAAAACATGATCAAAATTAACTGATTTTCAAAGAATAACCGTTTTTGAAATCATAGGGGTCGAACGAGAGAGTTTGGTCGAAAGTGGAAATCATTTGGGTCGAAAGAGTGATTTTTTGTACGAAAGAGGTGTTTTAGTGGTCGAAGGAAGACTTTGATTGCTTATTTTTCACATTCGTCCATTTGTTTCACCTTCGTCTGATCGAACGGTCGAAGGAGCTGATAAACGGTCAAAAGAGAGTCTAAAGTGGTCGAAGGAGATTTTGTTGTTTAGTTCACATTCGTATCCATTAAAAACGGTCGAAGGAGAACTATATTTCTCATTCGCACGTCCGTTTATACGAAGGAGAATCCTGTTTTTAAAACATTTTTAATCTTTTCGTGTTTAATCGTTTGCAGGACAATATGTGGAACTTCCCAACAACGCCTAGACCTACTCAAGTACCACAACAGCAGACAACACAAGATCCGTGGTCCATTGCAGCTCAGAAGACTTGTCAACCATCACAGCCGATCAATTATATGGCAATGACTAGTTCGGCTCCACAACAAGTTGTTCAACCATTACCACAACCGATTGACAACTATTGGGGAGTTGCAGCAGCAGCAGTCCATTCACAGACGACCAACGCTATATCCACTCTTATTCATGATCTATCTTCTGGAAGCGGCAATCGTCCACCGAAGCTAATGGACATGAAGGAGTATAATACTTGGAAGACGAAGTTCAAGATCCATGTTGAGGGACAAGGACTTGAGGGAGCCGAGGCATGGCAAATGATTGTGAAGGGTTACGTTGCTCCTATTCTGGAGAATACTGGAGAACCAATCCCTTTGGAGAATTTGGCGGATGACGAGAAGAAAAGGTTTGCGATAGAGAAGAAAGCATTCTCTCAGCTATCCCAGGCGATCAACACTGATCTATTGCATCAGTTTGGATCGTGCACAACATCAAAACAACTATGGGATATGTTGAGAAATCGACATGATGGAAATGAGAAGACCAGGAAGCTTAGGATGGAAGAGCTTCGAAAGGAGTTTGAAAACTTCAGTTACATGGGTAATGAGACCCTCAAAGAGTTGGTTCCACGGTACTGCCATTTGCTCACTGAATTGTCGAGCTATGAAATCAGCATTCCAATGTCGGAATTAGTAGATAAATTTGCTGATGCTTTACCACCCTACTGGAACCAACACATCGAAGTGTTAAAGGAGAAGGATGCTTACCAGTATTGGACTATTAATGAGTTCATTCAAAAGCTGGAAAATAAAGAAATGGAGGAAAAGAGAAAAGCTAAGAGAGCTCAGATTCCACAGAATCCTGATTTATATGTGAGTGGTACATCTAACTCTGTTTCTGCTTCAAGCACCACTTCTAATGTTGCACCTCATATAGCATGTGTGTCTAACGTTGTTGAACCAACAAAAGCACCCATTAACTACCTTGCTCAAACTTCATCCTACACACCATCATACACACAACAACCTTATCAAACACCAAACTTTATTCCACCATTTTCACCATTACAACAAGCCGCATGCTACACATCAAGTCAACCTCAACAACAACAACAATATCCTCCTCAAGTGAATCAAATGCAGATTACTCAAGCACAGTCAAGTCAAAACCCGATTGTGTTAGAGACCTCAAACCTTAACAATGTGACTGTTGAAATTGCTCAACAGCATGTTGCTCTTGTATCTGCTATGGTTGCTTCTTACAACGGTTTGGTAGCGAGTCAAATTGGTAACAATAATCTCACCAATGAGGACTACGCTCAAATCGACAAAGAGGAGATGGAGTTGATGGACATTCAGTGGGCTTTTGCAAGCATTATGAGGAGAGCCACTGACTTTATTCAGAAGACTGGCAGGACTGATCTCTCAACCTCTCCCAACACCACATACGGATTCAACAAAGCAAAAGTTACTTACTTCAACTGTGGTGAGAAGGGACATTTTAAAAGAGAGTGCACACAGCCAGCACAACAAGGCAACCGAAACCCTTTCAATTCAACATACCAAAATAGACAAAACCAAAACCAAAATCAAGTGTCATACAACAATCCAAACATCTCAAGCTTTCAACCACAAAACACTTATCAGAACCGTCAACAAAACAACAACACCAGACAATCCACAACTCAAAACCAACCTCAACAAAATCCAAACCGAACCATTGTTCCTATCACTATACCTTACACACCAAACCAAAATCAAACTGACAATCAAAACCAAGCACTTATGATCCAAAAGGACGAAGGTTTTGATTGGACTGGTATGCAATTGGGGGTGGAGGAGATCACTGCTGGGAATGTAGCTTGTGTAGCACAGCAGATGAGTTTGGATGAGAATGAGGAGATTGAAGAAGAGGTTGTGATTGAAAAGGTGTCGGAGTTGAAGATTGAGGAAGTGAATGAGGATGTGATTGTTGAGAGTGAAGACAAGAAATCGGGGATGATTCTTGATTCTGTCACTGATGTTGGAGACCAATACGATTCACCTTACTCGGATATGGAGAGCGAATCTGATTCGGAGACTAGTGTGAATTCACTAGATGATGACATTGACCAACTGCTAGCTGAAGCTGACTTCATGCTGACCCGCAAGTCATGTATGGTGGATGATGCATGCACCAAAATTGAGTACTCCAAATTCTTTGCAGGGAAGGAAGCTCACTTTGCTTTGATGGCCATGACAGAACCTCCTAAGCCGGTAAGTTCTGAAACTCAATCTCAAGCGTGTGTTAAATGTGATAAATGTGCTGATTTTGAAAAACTGACTGATGAAAACAAGCTTCTCAAGGTCCAACTTGAGAGTGCCAAAATCAACTGTCAGATTTATCAAAAGGATTTAAAAGATTTCAACAAAGTTCTTGATGGTTATAAAAAGGATGTGTCTGAACTTAAAAAGACATTGTCTATCAAACAACTTGCCATTAATAATTACATCAATGAAATGGAAAACACTAAATTGGAAATGGCAACCATCAAGTGCTTTGCGGAAAAAGTTAACAAGAAATTAGAAAGTTACAAGCACATAGCATATGTAGTCGACCATATCATTGAAGAACCCTCCCAGACGAATAGTGCAAACTATAAGTCAGTCCCATCTCCGGTATTGTTTGAGAATCACACTTTACACGCAATACCACCTGAGACTTTAATCAATCCTGATTCCACATCAGAAAATGAGCCTAACACTTCAAGTGTCGGGGATCCATATTCTGATGTGAGACCAGTACTGGGAAATAGTGAGGGTGTGGTCGCTACTGATGATTCAGATGAAGAAGATGAGCCATCTGAGACGGTTGAAAGTGATAGTGATATCCCTGATGAAAATCATATAATCACTACTGAGCCTGTCTCACCGTCTCAGATCATTCATCCAATGGCAAATGCTCATCGTAAAAATGAGGTTAAGAAAAATGAAAAGTTTGTTGGTAAGAGTTTTGAAAAGAAAGAGGTAAAGAAGGTTGAGAAAAATGTGAGAAACCGGTAGAAAAGAAAAATGAAACCAAATTTGAGAAAAATGTGGTAAAACCGGTTGATAAGAAAAATGAGCTTAAATCTGAAAAATCTAATGATGTGAGCAACGAATCGTGTGATAAACCTGTCAAAATCTTCTATCGGATGCAAGGCTCCGATAAGATTTTATCAGATGATGAATATCCGATTAAGTTTGTCAATTATTCAAAAATAGAAAAGATCTGGCAGGAAAGTATGATTTGGTTTCCAAAATTTGAAAGAACCAATGACATTCCTCAAGAGATTTTAGACAAAATTTATTCAGATAAAGAGGCTAAGGTCAATGTCACACAGTTTGTTTTGCCTGTTCATAAAGAAAACAGTTTTATTGAACCGACTTACTCAAAGGACCCAGCTCCTGAGAGTTTAAGGAAACAATGCATGGTCGATCGATATCCCATTGCTAGCTTTTCCAAGTCGCCGATCAAGGAAAACTATGAGGAATACCGTGCGTGTTATAAGTGCGGGGAAAGGGGACATTTACTTGCCGCCTGCCCGTACGTACGACACAAAAGGCACGATGTGGAGATGAGGCAATATCATGAGTATCCGGTTGACAACTACGGCTATCAACAGAGACGGCATTTTCCCCAGCAAGAATTTTATCATAATCAAAACAATTGTTATAACAAGAGGGAAAATCGTCCAATGACGTATGATAAGCGCAACCGGATGACCACTGATAAATCTGTTAAGAAACCTATGATGAACTCAACTGCTGATAACAAAAAGGTTCTTCCTAAACCGAATGGAAAACAAGCAGTTGGACCTGTCTCTGTTAAATCAGAGAAGGTAACCAAGAAGGTTGCTTTTAAAGAAGAAGTAAAGAAACCGACTGAGAATTCAAAATCTCAGATTCGGATCTTGAAAAGATCTGAGCAATCTTGGTCATCTAAGGAATCTGAAGGAGCCTCTACTTCACAGAGCGAGAAGAATGAGAAAAAGAAAGTTGTTAGTGAGAAGAAAGGGGTTGAAGTAACCCAAGATGTTTGTGATTCAAAAGACTCTTTGAAACAACCTGTTCAAAGACCCAAGACCAAACAGGCTTGGGTCCCCCGAAAGAACTAATTGATCTACTTTAAATGTGCAGGGAGCTCCAGCTGGCCCTGTTAGCAGCCTATGGATTGTTGACACTGGAGCTTCTGGTCACATGACAGGGGACCTCACGCTACTCTTTGACATCAAAAACATTAACGGAGGTTATGTGGCATTTGCTGGTAATAAGGGAGGCTACATTACTATGGAGGGTAGTGTAAGCAATGGGGTTGTAACATTTGAGCGGATTTCATATATGAAACAGATAGACTATAATTTGCTCAGTGTTAGTCAAATTTGTGATAAACAATTTTCTGTGTATTTTGATGATAAATCCTGCTACATCTTGAAACCTGGGTTTGAGCTACCGAAAGAGTGGGTGATGCTGAAGGCACCGAGAGTTAACAACTTGTATATTCTCGACATGTCCAAAGCAATGACCACCCATGGCCAAGTCACGTGTTTCCTCTCCAAGGCTACAGAAAAAGAATCCATTATGTGGCACAGGAGAATGGGACACATTCATTTGCGAAAGATGAATCAGCTTGTGAAGAATGAGCTTGTCACGGGAGTTAATGTTAAACACTTCCATTTGAATGATAAGTGT
Source organism: Ambrosia trifida (assembly GCA_028751855.1). Classification (NCBI taxonomy): domain Eukaryota; kingdom Viridiplantae; phylum Streptophyta; class Magnoliopsida; order Asterales; family Asteraceae; genus Ambrosia; species Ambrosia trifida. The sequence continues at coordinate 76,658,733 of CM054131.1, read as the reverse complement.
GTCAGTTGCAAGAAGGGAAAGCAGCACAAACAATCCCATAGACCAAAGAAAGTTAATTCTGTTGAGCTGCCACTTGAACGTTTGCATATGGATTTATTCGGTCCAGTCAAACGCAAAAGTCATGCCGGGGAGTTATACTGTCTTGTGGTGACTGATGATTATTCAAGATTTTCATGGGTAATGTGTTTGCATCAGAAAAGCGACACTTTTGATAACTTGAAGGTTCTGTTTACACGTCTGGAGAATATGTATGGTCTGAAGATCAAAAGAATCCGGAGTGACAATGGGACGGAGTTTAAAAATGCTCAGATTGAGGATCTTTGTGCAAACAAAGGAATTCATCATGAATATAGCGCTCCGTATACACCCCAACAGAACGGTGTCGCAGAGAGAAAGAACAGGACTCTTATAGAGACGGCGAGAACTATGCTTGCGGATTCAAATCTTCCAGTTATGTTCTGGAACGAAGCTATTTACGCGGCATGTTATACTCTTAACCGTGTCTTGACAGTGAAGAAGTTTGGCAAGACTTCTTATGAGCTGTTGAACCGACGCAAGCCGAATCTGGAGTATCTAGAACCATTTGGTGCCCCGTGTACAATGCTGAATCCTTCGGAAAAGTTTGCACCAAAGGCTGAACAAGGTTATTTTGTTGGATATGCAACCCCATTAAAACGGGTATTCAACAAAAGAACTAGAAAAGTCGAGGAGTGGACTAATGTTGAAGTTCAAAGATATACACAAAATGTACAGGGTGGAGGACCAGATTGGATGTTTGATTACAAAGACTTCTTTGAATCATTCAATCTAGATAGCATGGTTGAAGAAGCTGTACTTCGCTTATACTATGAGGTCGAAAACGCCGTGACTTCACCGTTAGTGCGTCCGATCACGGTAAACTCCCAAGCAGCTTCTAATGATACCGCTGCTCCTGTGTTGGAAGAAGAGGTGTTCCAAGAGGCTTCTACATTGCTTAATTCATCCGAATCAGAATATGAAGACGATGATGCAACAAGTGAAGCTATTCTGGACAACGCTATAGTGACACCACCAGTGAACCCATCTAATACTGATGCTTCAACATCGAGTGTGGGTAATGATCTGGTTTCTACAGAGAATTTGACAACTCAAACGGGAGTACAAGTACCTGATTATCCGGAATCTCGGATACATCGGATACACCCGCTTGAACAGGTTATTGGTGATCCTGGTAGCAGTGTGATGACAAGAGGGCAGCTGAGAAATGCTCAAGCACCAGAAACATTGGCAACCTTGCTTTATATGCCAAAATTCAGAAATCTGGTTTTCAAAATGACTGGTCATTTGCTTGTTATGTTTCGCAGGTCGAGCCGCGGACATACAAGGATACTCTTTTGGATGACGCCTGGGTGGAAGCAATGCAGGAGGAGTTATTACAATTCCAGAAACTTGGTGTTTGGACCCTGACAGATTTGCCCCTGGAAGAAAGAAAATTGGAACCAAATGGGTGTTTAAGTGCAAGAAGGATGACAGAGGAGTCATAGTGCGAAACAAAGCTCGTTTGGTTGTTCAAGGTTTTCATCAGGTTGAAGGAATCGACTACAATGAAATCTATGCACCGGTTGCACGCTTGGAAGCTATAAGAATGTTCCTCGCGTTTGCATCATGGAAGAAATTTAAGGTGTATCAGATGGATGTAAAGAGCGCTTTTCTTTACGGTGTGGTCAAAGAGGAAGTTTACGTAGGTCAACCGCCGGGCTTTGAGGACCATATTCACCGGGATAAGGTTTACGTGTTAAACAAAGCTCTCTACGGGTTGCACCAGGCTCCGAGACAATGGTATGAGGAGCTGAGTACGTATCTTCTCTCGAAAGGATTCAAACGCGGACTGGTAGACTGCACACTGTTCACGAAACGAACAGGAGATGATTTGCTTCTCGTACAAATTTATGTTGATGATATTATTTTCGGGTCAACTAACGAACTTCTGTGCAGGGAATTTGAACAAGTTATGCAGGAAAAGTTCGAAATGAGCGCTATGGGAGAGATGCAGTTTTTCCTCGGTTTGCAGGTGGAGCAAAGACCAACGGGGATCTTTATTCACCAGACGAAATACGTTTCTGAAGTCTTGAGCCGATTCCAGATGGGTGATTCGAAGCCGATGGATACCCCGATACAGCCCAATCACGGGATTGGAGTTGACCTTAAGGGGGAGCTGACTGATCCATTTACATACAGAGCAATCGTCGGATCTCTGATGTATCTCACAGCGTCAAGACCTGATATAATGTTTGCGACATGTCTTTGTGCGCGATATCAATCGAAGCCGAAACAGAGTCATCTTGCAGCTGTCAAGCGTATCCTTAGATATATGAAGGGTTGTCCATCGAAAGGATGTCAGTTTATGATGATAATTTTGACCTAATCGCTTTTAGTGATGCAGATTGGGGCGGCTGTGACAAAGACAGCAAATCCACAACGGCTGGATGTCAGTTTATGGGTAGCAGGCTCGTGACCTGGCAATGCAAGAAACAAACCGCAGTTGCACTATCCACATGTGAAGCAGAATACGTTTCAGCATCGAGCTGCTGCTCACAGGTTCTTTGGATCCAACAGCAGATGGTGGATTACGGTTTGCAATTTCTTAAAACCCCTATTTACTGTGATAATTAGGCCGCAATCGCATTAACAAAAGACTTAGTAAATCACTTAAAGGCTAAACATATCCGGATTAAATATCATTTTATCCGTGATTGTTATGCTAAAGAGTTGATCGATATGGTCAAAATCCACACTGATTACCAACGCGCAGATCTTTTTACCAAAGCTTTTGACAAATCCAGATTTGATTATCTTTTGAAAGCTAATGGTATTAAAGAAAAACAGGACTAATCACCACCTGAGTCTATCACTTTTTAGTTTAAATTTTTACTGTATTTCAGAAAAATTTCGAAAATCCAAAAAAAATTGAAAAATTTCAAAATCCATAAAAATTGAAAAATTTCTTTGCTGACTGCTATATCTTCTTCCCTTAGATTAATGCCGTCAGATTTCTGTGAACAAACGATATCTGGGCAGTCACATATTTGAAATGCTCCAGCTCATCCTTGGGAACAGTAAATTCGAAAATCTATAAAAATCAGAAAATTCTAAAATGATTTCCTGGAGTATAAAGGGAAATGATAGTACATCAGTGGGGATCTGACACATTCTAAATAATGTAATGCTATATAGGGCGTGTGTCTGAGTCTGTGCGATGTGCTGATAGGCTTCGTAGACCTAATACTGCGTGCCTGATACATACATATCAAACGAATTGTTGTGTGGATGAACTCCTCATGGGCATATGGTCTTAGTACCGTAATTTCGTTTGATAGGGTATATGTACAAAACTCGGAGGTTTAGGGTCGTTATGTTATTAGTTTTCTGGGGATAGCCTCTCTGATCTTCTGCTGTAAGTCATTACGGACCTAGATCAGACAGGGTGTCTTTATAAAAGAGCTATATGCCAAATCCTAAAGTTACCGAATTGAGGAACTTTCCATGTTATATGATAATCAAAGATTATCTATTACATCGTATTGATCATTGATGCAAATCATGATTAATATCAGTCCTCAACCTGGTATAGTGCATATGTTGCTTTGCTGCATTAATTTGCTAACCTGTATACCTCTATGCATTATATCTTGTACAATTACAGACAACGAAAGCATAATCACGCTTTACAATGAGTTTTTGTGCATTTACTTCTTGATACGGGAGTATGTCGTGTGCGTGGGAACCACAAACAATTGCGTTTATACTATAACTATCAGTATCAGGATAAAGTACTGCACAAAAGTCTGCATGTGAGTTTATGTGGATCACAATATCAGCAATTGCCAGATCACACATTGTCTTTAATGATAATAATTTCAAAAAGATCAACGGTGTGATCAGATTTCTCAAAAACTGATATGATCCCTTTACCGGAAATCCCAAAACATTTACAGTTTTTCATTTACATTTCTGCATTTTATTTTATCGTCAAAAATTACAAAACTCCAAAAGATTTTAGGTGTGTTTTAGCATAAACTTTAGAAAATCCAAAAAGATTTTTCTTTTTCATCTTATTTTTGATAACTGATGGTGGTTGATGTCGATTTTCTAAACCTTGATACACCATTTGAGCTTTGTAACTTTTAAAATGTGAAAACATGAATGTTGGATGCTTAAAAGTTGGAAAATAATTGGACCGGGACTCGTTTTTGAGATTTGGAAAAATTTTCAAAAATCCCAATTCTCATTCGCCCATTCATTTGGTCGAATGAGGGATTTTGTTTGTTCATTCGTATGTTTTTGTTGGGCGAAGGAGAGTGTTCATGATAATTATCACATTCGAACCCTTTTATCTCATTCGAACACTTTCAATAGGGTCGAAGGAGAGAAAAGTTTCTCCTTCGTATGACCAAAACGGGCGAAGGAACAGGCCTATATATACCCCTCTTCTCATTCGAACCCCTTCATAATATTTTTCCAGATTTTCATCATTACCTCACCTTATTGCTCGTTTCTTTTAAATCCTTTCATTGTGTTCGGCATCATATACTGATCATTTTGCCATAACTTTTACAGGTTATCGTCAAGATTTAAGGGTTTTAATCTCTGTTTACAGTTCCGAGCCCTAACAGTCCAAAAATGTTTTAAATCATCATAATATTCACAATTGTTGCATAGGGTTGATTGTGTGTGTGTTTTAGGGGGAGATAGAACCAAAAACATAGTTTAAAATGTGTCAGATTGTTCAATCGTTGTTTAAACCCTAGTTTTTGGGTGAAAACACAAACACAATCAATAATTGTTGAAACTGTTGTTTTAGAAATGTTTATCGGCATTATTAGGACTAATTTTAATCAAATGGACATGTTCAGGATCATTAGATTTCAAAATTGTAATTTCAAAAATATGAACTGCTTCCTTCGACCAGATCGAATGGGCGAAGGAAGAATTTAAAACGGGCGAATGAAGATTAGTTGGGCGAATGAAACTTTTATCAAAACCAACACATTCGTAACATTTATTTCTCATTCGAACCTTTACAAAGACTCCTTTGTACCCCCGTTTGGGCGAAAGAAGAAGTTTTTGACCAAAAATTTTCAATTTTGATATTTTGTCGATTTTTAACTTGTGTTTTTGTTTGTTTTGCAGATCTAATAATGTCTGAACAGTAGAAGACGACAGAACAAGCAGGATCCTCATCACAGCCTGCTAAACAGCTAGATTTTGAGAATGCGCACAACTGCTGTGCATATCTTGGCGATGTGAAGAAGCACACAGAATTTGTCGGTATCATTGAGTTTTTGAAAAGAAGCAGGGTGATTGATGCCATTGCTACGCCGACAGTGATCTATAGAGATATGATACAGGAATTCTGGTCTAATGCTAAACTAGATTTCTGGAAGTGCGAATCTTGTTTGACAAGCAGAATTCAGGGACAACGAGTCATTGTGTGCGAAGAGGATTTGAGGGAAGCATTGAATCTGAATGATGATCCAAAAGATCCAAAGGAGTTTACATTCATGGATCAACGAAAGTGCTTTCTCAGGATGAAGTACAACGGACCTATCACTGACGGTTCATTGCATAAAGGAAAACTGTGCCCACAATTCAAGTATCTGGCACATGTTTTAATTCACGTTTTCGGATCTGCTGTGGGTGGTTATGACTTGATGAGGAAGAGCATCAGTTCGATGATGGTTGCTTTAGTATTGAACAAACCGTTCAATGTCTCTGGCATGCTGATGTCTCACTTACTGGAGCCTGTAAACGGCACTAGGAATCTCAAGTTTCTATTGTATCCTCGTTTTCTTCAAATGATATTCGATCACAAGTACAAAGAGCTGAAGAGAGATCCTAAACACATTGTTGTTCAGGAACACATGTCATTGAATACACTAGCTAGAATGAAAGCTTATAAGGGTTTGTCTGTTGAAGAACGTCCTCCAGTTAGACGTTTGTTTGGACATCTAGCTAGAGTGGATTATAAAGATCCAGGTGAGGGGCTGGTAAGGAATGTGAACAGTGATTCTGATCAGGATAATCCTTTACATCATGTTGATCCTGACGCTAAGCGCAAGAGACAAGTTGTGAATGTAGGCGCTAAGAGTGGTAAGACAAAGAAACCAGAAATAAGGATTGAGGTTTCTGAACCAGAGAAGAAGAAAAATACTCAGAGAAGAAATAAGAGTATGGCGAAAAAGGGTTTACACATTGTTGATGAAGCTTCCATTGATTCAGAAGAGACAATAGAGGAAGAACAATGGAATTCTGATGCTGAAACTGTAGAGACCACCTTGCCCAAGGCCACTGAGGCTGGTGCGTCTGCTAGCCAAAACATTGAGGATCAAGGGAACAAAAGTCCTATTCCCGTTGATGTGGAAGATTTGGGTTTTAATGTTGAAGAGACATTTGTTGGATCTCCTGTGCAAGCTGCTAGAAAAGAGAAGAAGAAACAGGAGAAGCCAAGTATAAAGAGGAAGAAAGAAATAGAATTTTTGATAGCTGGTAAGAAACTGCCACCAGCTACAAGTTCTAAATCACCGGTTACTGCACCAGCTCATAAGAAGCAGAAGACTGCAACAACATCTAGCACACCTCAAACTGAAGAGATACCGATGGATGATGTGAATGAGGCATTGGATAATGTGTTAAAGAAGATCAGAAAAGGTAAATTACCTGATGCTGTTGAACCACCAAAGAAGACAAGAGTTTCGGTGGACAGTGACATCATGACTGCTGTGAATCAGAGACTTTCTGAGATGATGAATCTGATTAACAAACAACAGACGGAGATTGAGCAGTTAAAGTCCAATGACAAAAAGATGTTGGAGGTTGTAGTCACATCGGCAGATGATAATGAAACTCTGAAGAAGACAATCAAAAGATTGAAGAGAGAAAACAAGAAGTTGCTGAAACATGAGCAACGTAACACCAGAAGGATCATAGTCTTGAAGGAGGAGAACAAACAGCTGAAAAAGAGTAACAAGCATATGGATGATCTGATCAAGAACTTGTACTCTCAGGCTCCTCAACTTCAAGCTGGTGAAGTAGACAAAGAAAGAGAAGAAGATCAAGTTGATTATGAATTGACTGATGAAGAAGAAGATGATGAACTTGATGAAGATGCTGGTAACGATACAAAGAAGAAGAAGAAGAATGATAAAGATGATGGAGGATCGGATGATGGTTCGAGTAATGGAGACGGCTCTGCATTTGATGATAGTAGTGATGACGATGATGATGACGTTGATAAGTTTACGTACGAGAAACGTGACTCAGATAAGGGTGGTGAATCGAGCTCTAAAGCTCCTGGTGAGAATGTTGATGAAGATATCTTCTGGAACGAGAAATTGCAGTCACTGTCTGAAGATGATAAGAACAAGTATCGCCAGATGCTCACTGATCGAGTCTGGACGATCGACATGACTAGCAGGTTCCCAGAAATATTTGAATCTAACAATAAACTATTCGAGTTGGAGTATGATGACCCTGATCTTGAGGATGGGGAAGTTTCTGCGGCTATTTCGAAACAGATTCTCGAAGGTTTAGCAAAGCAAGTGGGCAAAACGTTGGAAGAATTACTTGCAGATAACTTTATTCCTAAGATTCCTGAGAAAGAAGCTGAAATCATTCGGATGATCGTGATGTTCCTGCATTCGAGGAAGTTGAAATGGAAGATATTACGAGCGAAGAGTATCCACAATATTTCAGGACAGATCAAGATTGTGGATTTTCTTTCTCAGATGAACTGCTAAACCATGCCGAGAAGCTAGCAAAAGAAAAGAGCAAAATCTTTGAAGAAGAAATCTTTAGAGGGCATAACAAGCCACGGTTCGACCAATCAGAAAGCTTAAAAGAGTTGTTGAAGAAGTTGAAAGAAAAGGAAAATAATCGTCCGAAACCTGACATTCAAGGAAGCTTTTACAAACTTCACAATAGGATTTTCAAAGGTCGTGCATTGGCCTGGAAGTTTGTTAAAGAGTTGAGGTGTTTCGCAGTAAAGTGGGAGAAGGGGATTTTGTATTTCGAGAAGTTTCATCACTTGAAAACCCTTCCTTATTGGGCAATCAGAGATATTTGTCGTCACCGTTTAACGGGAGCGTCAAATAGTCAGATTACTTATTTTGCTGAGAAGATGACTCGAGAAAGCCGAACCACGTGGGACTTGTTTACACCACAATATCCAAAGCGAATCGTTCATAAGAAGGATATTGATTTGATAACTGGTACGCCCAAAGTAACGTTGAAATACAAACCACCGCAAGTGTTGAAAAAGATACCTTTGATGCCTATTCCGCAACACTTTGCCAAAGACTTCATCTGGTGGTATTATGATTGGAAGATTGCAGAGGCCGTGATTGTGTTGAAGGATGGAGAGATGAATTACAAGAAAGTGCATATCTTTGATCCCATGTGGTTGATAAACTATTCACATGAGGATATTATCATGTTGTTCTATAATCCGATTTATTCAGATGCAAAAGATGTTGAGCAAGCAGGAAAGTACCAACGTGTGGTATTTCTGTGCTTTGCGTTTGATATCAATGCTGGATGTGATTATGATGAGAAGTTGGGAAAGTTTGTGGAGAAGCAAAAGGTGCCAGAGCTGAAAACGAAGAAACAAAAACAATTTCAGGAACCGGTGTTGACAAGAGAACAAATGATTCAAAGACATATCAGACTGTGGAACAAAAGGATGGACGAACAACGACGAACACAATCCAAGCAATAGTCGAGGGGGAGTTTGTAGATGCAAAAGTGCGACTAAAGCTTTGGATTGTACAACACATTTTGTTTTGTTGATATCGAAGGTGCGAAGGAGCAAAATAGAAGGTGCGAAGGAGGACTGAAAGGTGCGAAGGAAGAATGTTTGGACGAATGAAGATTAGATTATAGTAGAACTTGGTTCGACCAGTTGATGTGGGCGAACCTGCACATTCGCATGAACAGTTTGGGCGAATGTGCAGTCTATAAATAGACAAGTTTGATTTTTGAATGTAACTTTTGATCATTATTATTCCCTCCACTTTCAGAAACTCTCTCTAGTGTTTTGTTAAACTTGTTTTTCGTTCATACCTTGATTGTATCTATAATTCAACATGTAAACAAGTGTTTTATTAATGAAAACGTTTGAAAATGATGATCTGTGTGTTTGAATCTGTTTGATTATTATTTTGTGATAGTTTTAGGGTTTCCGCACCTGAAACTAACTTGTTTGATCAATCTTTGTTTATTATCGATCCTTTCACGCACATACAATATTATCAGATCTAGTAAATTAGATATGTAGAGATAATGAAATCCATTTCCATTATGTGCGCATGAGATTTTATGGGTTTGAATTCACGGAGTCCTCACGTTACTTACAATACTGTATCCATTAGTCATTAGACCTTGGATCAGATTAAAAGCACATTGGGATTAACACTCCCTGTCCCTTGATTGGTAGCCCCAAATCGACAATGGAGGGTTATAATTGTTATTTAACCATGAATCTAACTTTGTACACTAAAATGGGTCATTTTGAGTTAACACAAGTGTAAAAATATGTTTGCCCGTGATTACAATAATCCTTGGTGGTTTAAACATGTTCATGATGCTTAAGACGACCCTAAAACCCAAATTTTGCAAAGCGGTGTTATGGAAAGATAGGGATTATGTTGACATGTTGAAACAACCCCTAAATGCTATTACAGGTTAATAAATGTGTTTTATATGATATATTGGGATAACATGTTAAACTTTGTGGTTTGAACTTATTGATACGGTAGGAGTACTTACAATTAGAAGTGTTGTTGATTTTGCAGTGAAATGTGATTACGCGTTTTCATTGTTAAAAATGGTTATTTTCATACAAAGGCGTTTTTCAAAAGTATACGTGTTTTTTGAATAAAACCGTCATTGTATGCGAGAAATGGAGATTTTTATAAGAGATACAAGTCTTGGAGTATTTTCTATACTTTAAGCTAAAGATATATATTTCAAAACTATTTAGACACAAAATGTATCTTGGAAACTTATAGACAAGTCTCCATGCTGGTTCTGAAGATGTGGCGTTACACATCAATTTTTGGGAAAATATGTATAAGTATATATTTTTCTATTTATTTTTGTGCTATGTGTAAGATATACAAATATATGATTATGTGAAGATGTGCTAAGTAATCATTGTATGTATGCATACGTGTACGTATGTGTATGGAAACGAATAAGTACATAAACGGTTTCTTGGAAAATAAGTAACAAGAGTACCTAATATTTCCCTACAAGCGACTATGTCAAAGGTGTATATATGTTTATATGTATAATAGATGTATATTAACTTAGTCAACAAGCTATGTGTTAAGTTGAAGGGTGATTTTATAATGGGAAATAACTATGTGAAAAACTAGCTATTGGGATTACACGTGTGTTACACGGGAAACTAAGGTATGTGTCGGAGTGGGACCCCGGGGTGTGGATTAACATAACATAACATCAGGAACATGGTAACATTATACATAACTTAAACCGGATAATCAGTCCAAAACCTTAAACATCTCATGTGTATGCGGGAGTCGGGTGTACAACTTGTCGGGTAGACACACCTTTCAGACCATAGTGTATCGTATGGATTGGGACACGTGTAGGTTGAGTTTTCTTCTTGGGATTATTATTTCTAGCATTTGCATGGATGTCTAGGTGAGTTCATGAACCCCACTATTTACTATTGTAAATATTTTCGGGGTGGAAAGCATGTTTGTTATTTTTATGCATAAACAACTAAGTTTTATTAAAGAATAAAGGATTTTGCAAGGTAAGCAAAGTTTATACTATCAGATCTAGTAAATTAGATATGTAGAGATAATGAAATCCATTTCCATTATGTGCGCATGAGATTTTATGGGTTTGAATTCACCGAGTCCTCACGTTACTTACAATACTGTACCCATTAGTCATTAGACCTTGGATCAGATTAAAAGCACATTGGGATTAACACTCCCTGTCCCTTGATTGGTAGCCTCCAATCGACTATGGAGGGTTATAATTGTTATTTGACCATGAATCTAACTTTGTACATTAAAATGGGTCATTTTGAGTTAAACACAAGTGTAAAAATATGTTTGCCCGTGATTAGAATAATCCTTGGTGGTTTAAACATGTTCATGATGCTTAAGACGACCCTAAAACCCAAATTTTGTAAAGCGGTGTTATGGAAAGATAGGGATTATGTTGACATGTTGAAACAACCCCTAAATGTTATTACAGGTTAATAAATGTGTTTTATAGATATATTGGGATAACATGTTAAACTTTGTGTTTTGAACTTATTGATACGGTAGGAGTACTTACAATTAGAAGTGTTGTTGATTTTGCAGTGAAATTTGATTACGTGTCTTCATTGTTAAAAATGGTTATTTTCATACAAAGGCGTTTTTCAAAGGTATACGTGTTTTTTTGAATAAAACCGTCATTGTATGCGAGAAATGGAGATTTTTATAAGAGATACAAATCTTGGAGTATTTTCTATACTTTAAGCTAAAGATATATATTTCAAAACTATTTAGATACAAAATATATCTGGGAAACTTATAGACAAGTCTCCATGCTGGTTCTGAAGATGTGGCGTTACACGTCAATTTTTGGGAAAATATGTATAAGTATATATTTTTCTATTTATTTTTGTGCTATATGTAAGACATACAAATATATGATTATGTGAAGATGTGGTAAGTAATCATTGTATGTATGCATACGTGTACGTATGTGCATGGAAACGAATAAGTACATAAACGGTTTCTTGGAAAATAAGTAACAAGAGTACCTAATATTTCCCTACAAGCGACTATGTCAAAGGTGTATATATGTTTATATGTATAATAGATGTATATTAACTTAGTCAACAAGCTATGTGTTAAGTTGAAGGGTGATTTTATAATGGGAAATAACTATGTGAAAAACTAGCTATTGGGATTATACGTGTGTTACACGGGAAACTAAGGTATGTGTCGGAGTGGGACCCCAGGGTATGGATTAACATAACATAACATCAGGAACTTGGTAACATTATACATAACTTAAACCGGATAATCAGTCCAAAACCTTAAACATCTCATGTGTATGCGGGAGTCTGGTGTACAACTTGTCGGGTAGACACACCTTTTCAGACCATAGTGTCTCGTATGGTTTGGGACACGTGTAGGTTGAGTTTTCTTCTAGGGATTATTATTTCTAGCATTTGCATGGATGTCTAGGTGAGTTCATGAACCCCACTATCTACTATTGTAAATATTTTCGGGGTGGAAAGCATGTTTGTTATTTTTATGCATAAACAACTAAGTTTTATTAAAGCATAAAGGATTTTGCAAGGTAAGCAAAGTTTATACTATCAGATCTAGTAAATTAGATATGTAGAGATAATGAAATTCATTTCCATTACGTGCGCATGAGATTTTATGGGTTTGAATTCACCGAGTCCTCACGTTACTTACAATACTGTACCCATTAGTCATTAGACCTTGGATCAGATTAAAAGCACATTGGGATTAACACTCCATGTCCCTTGATTGGTAGCCCCCAATCGACTATGGAGGGTTATAATTGTTATTTGACCATGAATCTAACTTTGTACACTAAAATGGGTCATTTTGTGTTAAACACAAGTGTAAAAATATGTTTGCCCGTGATTAGAATAATCCTTGGTGGTTTAAACATGTTCATGATGCTTAAGACGACCCTAAAACCCAAATTTTGCAAAGCGGTGTTATGGAAAGATAGGGATTATGTTGACATGTTGAAACAATCCCTAAATGTTATTACAGGTTAATAAATGTGTTTTATATGATATATTGGGATAACATGTTAAACTTGGTGTTTTGAATTTATTGATACGGTAGGAGTACTTACAATTAGAAGTGTTGTTGATTTTGCAGTGAAATGTGATTACGTGTTTTCATTGTTAAAATGGTTATTTTCATACAAAGGCGTTTTTCAAAGGTATAGGTGTTTTTTGAATAAAACCGTCATTGTATGCGAGAAATGGAGATTTTTATAAGAGATTTAAGTCTTGGAGTATTTTCTATACCTTAAGCTAAAGATATATATTTCAAAACTATTTAGACACAAAATGTATCTTGGAAACTTATAGACAAGTCTCCATGCTGGTTCTGAAGATGTGGCGTAACACGTCAATTTTTGGGAAAATATGTATAAGTATATATTTTTCTATTTATTTTTGTGCTATGTGTAAGATATACAAATATATGATTATGTGAAAGATGTGCTAAGTAATCATTGTATGCATGCATACGTGTACGTATGTGTATGGAAACGAATAAGTACATAAACGGTTTCTTGGAAAATAAGTAACAAGAGTACCTAATATTTCCCTACAAGCGACTATGTCAAAGGTGTATATATGTTTATATGTATAATAGATGTATATTAACTTAGTCAACAAGCTATGTGTTAAGTTGAAGGGTGATTTTATAATGGGAAATAACTATGTGAAAAACTAGCTATTGGGATTACACGTGTGTTACACGGGAAACTAAGGTATGTGTCGGAGTGGGACCCCAGGGTATGGATTAACATAACATAACATCAGGAACTTGGTAACATTATACATAACTTAAACCGGATAATCAGTCCAAAACCTTAAACATCTCATGTGTATGCGGGAGTCTGGTGTACAACTTGTCGGGTAGACACACCTTTTCAGACCATAGTGTCTCGTATGGTTTGGGACACGTGTAGGTTGAGTTTTCTTCTGGGGATTATTATTTCTAGCATTTGCATGGATGTCTAGGTGAGTTCATGAACCCCACTATCTACTATTGTAAATATTTTCGGGGTGGAAAGCATGTTTGTTATTTTTATGCATAAACAACTAAGTTTTATTAAAGCATAAAGGATTTTGCAAGGTAAGCAAAGTTTATACTATCAGATCTAGTAAATTAGATATGTAGAGATAATGAAATTCATTTCCATTACGTGCGCATGAGATTTTATGGGTTTGAATTCACCGAGTCCTCACGTTACTTACAATACTGTACCCATTAGTCATTAGACCTTGGATCAGATTAAAAGCACATTGGGATTAACACTCCATGTCCCTTGATTGGTAGCCCCCAATCGACTATGGAGGGTTATAATTGTTATTTGACCATGAATCTAACTTTGTACACTAAAATGGGTCATTTTGTGTTAAACACAAGTGTAAAAATATGTTTGCCCGTGATTAGAATAATCCTTGGTGGTTTAAACATGTTCATGATGCTTAAGACGACCCTAAAACCCAAATTTTGCAAAGCGGTGTTATGGAAAGATAGGGATTATGTTGACATGTTGAAACAACCCCTAAATGTTATTACAGGTTAATAAATGTGTTTTATATGATATATTGGGATAACATGTTAAACTTTGTGTTTTGAATTTATTGATACGGTAGGAGTACTTACAATTAGAAGTGTTGTTGATTTTGCAGTGAAATGTGATTACGTGTTTTCATTGTTAAAATGGTTATTTTCATACAAAGGCGTTTTTCAAAGGTATAGGTGTTTTTTGAATAAAACCGTCATTGTATGCGAGAAACGGAGATTTTTATAAGAGATTTAAGTCTTGGAGTATTTTCTATACTTTAAGCTAAAGATATATATTTCAAAACTATTTAGACACAAAATGTATCTTGGAAACTTATAGACAAGTCTCCATGCTGGTTCTGAAGATGTGGCGTAACACGTCAATTTTTGGGAAAATATGTATAAGTATATATTTTTCTATTTATTTTTGTGCTATGTGTAAGATATACAAATATATGATTATGTGAAAGATGTGCTAAGTAATCATTGTATGCATGCATACGTGTACGTATGTGTATGGAAACGAATAAGTACATAAACGGTTTCTTGGAAAATAAGTAACAAGAGTACCTAATATTTCCCTACAAGCGACTATGTCAAAGGTGTATATATGTTTATATGTATAATAGATGTATATTAACTTAGTCAACAAGCTATGTGTTAAGTTGAAGGGTGATTTTATAATGGGAAATAACTATGTGAAAAACTAGCTATTGGGATTATACGTGTGTTACACGGGAAACTAAGGTATGTGTCGGAGTGGGACCCCGGGGTATGGATTAACATAACATAACATCAGGAACTTGGTAACATTATACATAACTTAAACCGGATAATCTGTCCAAAACCTAAAACATCTCATGTGTATGCGGGAGTCGGGTGTACAACTTGTCGGGTAGACACACCTTTCAGACCATAGTGTCTCGTATGGTTTGGGACACGTGTAGGTTGAGTTTGCTTCTGGGGATTATTATTTCTAGCATTTGCATGGATGTCTAGGTGAGTTCATGAACCCCACTATTTACTATTGTAAATATTTTCGGGGTGGAAAGCATGTTTGTTATTTTTATGCATAAACAACTAAGTTTTATTAAAGCATAAAGGATTTTGCAAGGTAAGCAAAGTATATACTTACAAATCTAGTAAATTAGATATGTAGAGATAATGAAATCCATTTCCAATATGTGCGCATGAGATTTTATGGGTTTGAATTCACGGAGTCCTCACGTTACTTACAATACTATACCCATTAGTCATTAGACCTTGGATCAGATTAAAAGCACATTGGGATTAACACTCCCTGTCCCTTGATTGGTAGCCCCCAATCGACTATGGAGGGTTATAATTGTTATTTGACCATGAATCTAACTTTGTACACTAAAATGGGTCATTTTGAGTTAAACACAAGTGTAAAAATATGTTTGCCCGTGATTAGAATAATCCTTGGTGGTTTAAACATGTTCATGATGCTTAAGACGACCCTAAAACCCAAATTTTGCAAAGCGGTGTTATGGAAAGATAGGGATTATGTTGACATGTTGAAACAATCCCTAAATGTTATTACAGGTTAATAAATGTGTTTTATATGATATATTGGGATAACATGTTAAACTTGGTGTTTTGAACTTATTGATATGGTAGGAGTACTTACAATTAGAAGTGTTGTTGATTTTGCAGTGAAATGTGATTACGTGTTTTCATTGTTAAAAATGGTTATTTTCATACAAAGGCGTTCTTCAAAGGTATAGGTGTTTTTTGAATAAAACCGTCATTGTATGCGAGAAATGGAGATTTTTATAAGAGATACAAGTCTTGGAGTATTTTCTATACTTTAAGCTAAAGATATATATTTCAAAACTATTTAGACACAAAATGTATCTTGGAAACTTATCGACAAGTCTCGATGCTGGTTCTGAAGATGTGGCGTTACACGTCAATTTTTGGGAAAATATGTATAAGTATATATTTTTCAATTTATTTTTTTGCTATGTGTAAGATATACAAATATATGATTATGTGAAAGATGTGCTAAGTAATCATTGTATGTATGCATACGTGTACGTATGTGTATGGAAACGAATAAGTACATAAACGGTTTCTTGGAAAATAAGTAACAAGAGTACCTAATATTTCCCTACAAGCGACTTTGTCAAAGGTGTATATATGTTTATATGTATAATAGATGTATATTAACTTAGTCAACAAGCTATGTGTTAAGTTGAGGGGTGATTTTATAATGGGAAATAACTATGTGAAAAACTAGCTATTGGGATTATACGTGTGTTACACGGGAAACTAAGGTATGTGTCGGAGTGGGACCCTGGGGTATGGATTAACATAACATAACATAACATCAGGAACTTGGTAACATTATACATAACTTAAACCGGATAATCAGTCCAAAACCTTAAACATCTCATGTGTATGCGGGTGTCGGGTGTACAACTTGTCGGGTAGACACAGCTTTCAGACCATAGTGTCTCGTATGGTTTGGGACACGTGTAGGTTGAGTTTGCTTCTGGGATTATTATTTCTAGCATTTCCATGGATGTCTAGGTGAGTTCATAAACCCCACTATTTACTATTGTAAATATTTTTGGGGTGGAAAGCATGTTTGTTATTTTTATGCATATATAACTAAGTTTTATTAAAGCATAAAGGATTTTGCAAGGTAAGCAAAGTTTATACTAACAGATCTAGTAAATTAGATATGTAGAGATAATGAAATCCATTTCCATTATGTGCGCATGAGATTTTATGGGTTTGAATTCACCGAGTCCTCACGTTACTTACAATACTGTACCCATTAGTCATTAGACCTTGGATCAGATTAAAAGCACATTGGGATTAACACTTCTTGTCCCTTGATTGGTAGCCCCAATCGACTATGGTGGGTTATAATTGTTATCCTAGGTGTATTTACATCTCCAAAATGTGGGGTGTAAGAGGCAGTACGAAATGCACAGATGTATGCTCTTTGTGAATCTTTCGTAACCATGTTTTAGCTGGGAAGGCTCAAGTACTCTAGGTGCATTGCGTTGTATGAGTTACCACAATGTGAAGTCTCATTTCCTTCTTTCCATCTTTGGAGCCGCACTTCTTAGGTCAAGATCTTGCACGCTATTGGATAACTACAAACCATTAACTCCTTTCGCATAGGTGTGATTCTGGTTGGAAAACCAGTAAACTGTTATCAAATTTAGTGTATCTTGTGAATATTTGGAACTTGTGTCCTATGACCAACCAACTTTTAGTAGGGTGTGGTGGGTGGTTTACTTTTGTACTCATATGTGGCAGAGTATGTTGGTTAACGTCTCCTTATTTCTGGTGGGTTGGGTCTCAGGACCCACTTATGTTATTTGTATGGCCAGTTTGTGCTCTTGGCACAAATCCTTTTGGCACCTATTTCGTTGTAAGCCCCTATTACTTTCTATGGACTATATGAGTCTAAGCTACTAATGTGGCATTGGTTGTTCGAAATGAGAAAGCATAATGGCATGAAAATTTACTTAAACCATGGCACCCACGAAATGACGCGGTCATAATATCCTTCTTATTCGCAAAACTTTTCTTGTAAACATACACGTACCATATTAGTTTTTGTGAAATGGAAGTCAAGGGTTTACTAACGTAGTTACATGGGTTTAAATCCACTAAAATCTAGTCGAAAGAAATTGTTAAAGACCCTTATTTCAGAAATTACATGTGTTCAAATCCTTCAAAGGAGGGTCTTCAAAATTTTTGTAAAATCTTTTGACACATAAAAATAAAATGGATATTTGTTAGTTTGTACAATGGGTGTTATTGATACAATGTCGTAATAATGAACGTGTAAACAGTTGGCGCCATAAGAGCTTTCATAAGTCATCCTATGACTTTTGTTAGTACACTATGATGTCATAGACTTGGTCATTTTGCTAGGGAATGTAGGAGTCAACATGGTACACCTATGATTACCTATCCAAATCAAAGGCCACAGGCCAACACTTATCAAGTTTCCCATAATACCCCTGGACCAAATGTGCATAAAACTGCTTGTTTTGCACAGTCCTCAAACACTGTTCTTGTCCAGTATGTCCAAACCACTGATCCTCATATTCACTATGTGCAAACCCCTGTTGCTCAGGTACAACTGCCAAAGACTGCTACTCCACCCTCTGCTCCTGCAGAGACCAGTCAATAGAGTTTCTTCACATAAGGCTTTGTTGATTGGAGCAGTCTACCAGATGAGTTAACAGATGAAAATTTTGCACTTGTAGCCAAAGCTGAAAATGAACCAGATCCCTGGGGTGGAGGTTGAATCTGAGGATGTGGTAACTGAATCTGATGTTGTGACTGATGATTTGTTGATGAAGTAGTTGCAGGTGAAAAATCTAAAGAAGAGGTTGTGAATCTCTCAGATCCCTAGGGTGCATCTGATGATTGTGAGTGCAAGTATGATTGTGCATTGATGGTTGCTGCTAACATATCTCCTCAAATTCTAAAAGATTTGTGTTCAGACAAATCTGTAATAGCATTTGCGAACATTAAAGAGGTGAATGAAAACCTTAGGAAGAAAATTTTAGATGATGAAGTTCAATTTGAAAAACTTTCAAAAGAGTTAAAATCAAAATTGACTGAAAAAGAATATGAAATCAGCAGTTTAAAACATGAAGCAACTATAACCAAGGACTAGCTCCAAACTATGATAATTAAATATCATAGTTGTAAAAAGGAGCTTGAGGCCACCTAAGTTGAATGTGAAAAATGGGTGGAATCATGTAAAGGTTTTGAGATGCTCCTCAACAAACAATCTAAAAGTCATGTGAAGTTTGGTTTTCGTTTTGGAACCACTGCTCCAGCTTTTGAAAACACTGACAAAAAGGAACAAAAGTTAGTTGAGGTAGTACCAACAAATTTGGAGGGTCAAGTGATTAAAACCATTGAACCTAATGGCAAGAAAATTATTCTTGAAAAGCTAGAAGGTTCCTCATCATTCACTGATCTTGAAAAATATGAATTTACACCTACTTGGTCTGATGAATGTGGTACTCTTGAGAACTTCAACTGTTTTCTTGTTTTGTGATGTCTGTGAAAAGAAGAATCATGTTACTAAAAACTGTTTTCTTCTAAAAGCATATGACATAAACAAAGGAACAAGTGTGTGTGATTCTAAGACCACATGCTCAATATGTGGTAAAAAGAATCACAAAACCAAAGAGTGTCTGTATCTCAAAAATTTTGATGTCAAAATACAAGAGTACAAGGCGAAAACTCTTGCAATTCAGGTGGTGAGTACTCCAAAAGGAAAACCCAAACAGACTTATGTTCCAGCCTAAACATCTGTTACCAAAAGTCTTGAAACATCTTCTTCCAGGGATGTCCAAGTAACAGATGCTCCACCCACCAACAAGTACCCAAGAGGATATGGACAACCACCTTGTCATATTCTGTCACATGTTTATGAAGAACCCAAGAGGCCTTCAAAACCAAGAGTGAACAGAAATCCTTATGGTTACTATCATCTGACAGGAAATGATCAAACATCTGTTGCACCAAGTGTTGACATCCAATCACTGGCAAATGGTCAGCAACAGTTGTTGAACTTGGTCCAAAAACTAGTTCAAACCACTAATCATCTTCCTAAGCTTGAGGCTGAAAAGTATGTGGACCCATCCAAAGCCAACTTGGCTTTGGACACTCACCAAAACTAATCCATTACTGATGTGCAGGGAGCTTCTGCTTACTTAGATAGTCTATGGTATGTAGATAGTAGAGGCTCCAAGCACATGACAGGATGAAGAGCCCTTCTTCTGGACTTCTTAGCTCATGGAGGGGGGGGTGATATATCATTTGGTAATGATTCAAAAGGTAAGGTGTTGGGTTCAGGGACTGTTCAGGCTGGGAAACTCAAGTTTGAAAATGTCAATCTTATTGATAATCTTAAATTTAATCTTCTTAGTGTATCACAAATGAGTGACAAAGAGTATGGCTCATTCTTCCCTAAGAAAACGTGTAAGATTATTTGGCCGGACGTGGTAAAAAAGATTGTTACCATCATTGCTGAGAGCAAAGCACAACTTGTTTCTCATAGGAGTGGCAATGTGTATGTTGTTGATATGTTGAAGGACAATCCTATGGCAAATGTCTGTCTGTTCTCTGTTGCCTCCACCAAAGAGACAGACTTGTGGCATAGGAGACTGGGTCACACAAACCTTCAAACTATCAACTCACTCTCCAAACAAAGCCTTGTAAGAGGTCTACCATCAAAAGAATTCAAATGTGATGAGCATTGTGTTTCCTGCTTAAAAGGGAAACAACATAAAAGCTCCTACAAATCCATTGATGAGTCCAAAACAAGTCAATGTCTACAATTGTTGCACATGGACTTGTTTGGCCCAGTTAAAATCATGAGTCTAAGAAAAAAAGATTTTGTCTTGTCATAGTTGATGATTTTTCTAGGTTTACATGGACTTGCTTTTTATACTCTAAAGATGAGACTGCAGGTATCTTGAAGGACTTTGTCACCAAAGTTGAAAAACAATATGACTTGCCAGTAAAAGTCTTTAGAAGTGACAATGGAACAGAGTTTAAAAATAAGGAGTTGGATGACTTCTGTGTGTCAAAAGGAATTGTGAGGCAGTACAACATTCCAAGAACACCAGAACAAAATGGGGTGGTTGAAAAGAAAAATAGAACTCTCATTGAAGCTGCAAGAACCATGCTAGCAGATTCTGGTTTGCCACTGTCCTTCTGGGCAGAAGCTGAAAACACTGATTGCTATGTTCAAAACAGAGTTTTAATCAACCCAAGACATCAAAAGACTGCTTATGAAATTCTGTTCAAAATCAAACCATTAATCTCATTTTTCAAAATCTTTGGCTGCCCATGTTTGATTTTAAATCTTAAAGATTCCATTTCAAAATTTGCAGCCAAAGTATATTGTGGATATTTTCTGGGATATTCTTCTACTGCCAAGGCCTATAAAGTGTTTAACACAAGGACCAGGACAATAGAATAAACTCTGAATGTTAAGTTCAATGAACTTTCATCCTTAAAAATCCCAGCAAATCCTGCTGAATTGTTTGAGTTAGACAAATTTAAATTTGAAGATATTACTGCTAAAACTAACAGTGCAGGTATTCCACAGTCTACTCTGTATCAGGGGAAGCAGCTGTTCAAAACATCTGTCAAAATCTGCCATAGCTGAGTCAACCACTGTTGGCCAGTCTTACCCTCAAACCACTGCCTCACCAACCTCATCCACTGTTCAATCATCTCTTGACAAAAGTCCAACCTCTGTTGACAAAAGTCAGTTCAATTTCACACCACTTGGACCCATTCCCCCACCTCCATTTCAAACATCTGTTGGTACTACAGAAGTGCAAACAGATGTTACATCAACAGAGTCACCAAACCTCTGTCCTTCACCTTAAAATGCCATCATACCATATCAGGGAGATTTAATCTACCTAAGAGCTCATCCACCTGACTAAATCATTGGCAACATCAGAGAGGGTGTGCTCACAAGAAGCCAATCCTCAAATATCTGTCTTTTTAAAAGACAACAAGTATGGGAACTTGTACCACTGCCAAAGGATGTCTACCCAATTGGCACAAAGTGGGTCTTCAAAAACAAAACTGATGAAAGGGGTATAGTCATCAAGAATAAAGCTAGGCTTGTGGTTCAAGGCTTTAGACAAGAAGAGGGGATAGACTATGATGAAACCTTTGTGCCTACAGCTAGGCTAGAAGCTATCAGACTCTTCCTAGCCTTTGCTGTCAACCACAACATCAAGGTGTATCAGATGGACATTAATTGTGCATTCCTTTATGGCAAAATTCAGTATGAGGTCTATGTATGTCAACCACCTGGTTTTGAAGACACTTTCCATCCTGATTATGTATACAAGCTCAACAAAGCCTTGTATGGACTCAAACAAGTACCCAGGGCCTGGTATGAAACTCTTTCCACTTTTCTCTTATCCATTGGTTTCACAAGAGGTAAAATTGATAAAACCTTATTTCTAAAATGGAGAGGGAAAGATTTAATGATTGTTCAAATATATGTGGATGATATCATTTTTGGATCCACATGTAACAAAATGTGTGAAGAGTTCAGGGAACTCATGACAGCAGAGTTTGAGATGAGTGCTATGGGGGAACTTCAGCGCTTCCTTGGTCTCCAAGTGAAGCAGCTGCAAAATGGCACATTCATTCATCAAAACAAATATGTGAGAAACTTATTAACCAGATTTGAGATGAATGATTGTAAGCCATGTAGTACACTAATGAGCACAGCCAAGCTACTCACTATTGATGACAAGGATGAACTGGTTGACCAGACACATTACAGATGCATGATTGGGACTTTATTGTACTTAACTGCATCTAAGCCGGACATTATGTTTGCCACTTGTGTTTGTGCACGATCCGAGGCATCACTAAGAAAGTCAAACCTTATTGCTGTGAAAAGGATATTTAGATACATAAAAGGTGTTCCCACACTTGGTATCTGGTATCCTACTAATGGAAACATTGAGCTTTCAGGTTTTTCAGATAGTGATTTTGCTAGCTGCCACACTACAAGGAAGTCTACATTTGGAGGGTGCCAGTTTCTAGGGAATGCCTTAGTCTCATTGCAAAGCAAAAAGCAAGTAGATGTTTCAACTTCAACAGCAGAGGCTGAATACATTGCTGCTGCAAGCTGTACAGGCCAAGTCATGTGGCTTCAAAATCAACTGCTGGATTTTGGTATAACTGCATTAAAGACTCCACTCATGCTGGACAGTCAAGCTACTGAAAATATCATCAAAAATCCAGTCTCTTATTCAACCACAAAGCACATAGACATCAGACATCACTTTGTTAGGGATAGCTATGAAAAAAGTTTGATTTCTTTGCACCATGTTCCAACAGAGGATCAGTTGGCAGATGTGTTGACAAAAGCTTTAGACACATCTACCTTTGAAAACCTGATCTCTAGGATTGGTATGCTAAACATGGATTAAACAAAAAAAAAATGTTTTAAATAAAAACATTAAATGTTTCAGAAAATCAAAATTCATCCTTAAAAATAGCATTTTGGTTAAAAAATCTGCTAAGGATAAAACAACCACTGTTTCATCCATTCTATCCACTGTTAGTTGAAAAATCTGTTTCAAACATCTGCTCAGATAAAACAACCACTGTTTGGTTGAAAAATCTGTTTTCAAACGTCTGACCAGATAAACAACTGTTTCCATTCTCTCTCTCTCTCTCTCTCTCTCTATATATATATATATATATATATATATATATATATATATATGTTCTACAAAAAAACCCAAGTGATGTTAGCATCAGCACTTTGGAAGCACAACAGCTGTTTGCATCGGTCCTTTGACAACAACTGTATGCCACCAGATGTTTGCCACGTCTGCTCTCAAAAGTAGAGTTTTGGCCACATCAGCGGTTTCACCAGAGACTATAAAAACGCTGCTTTACCACAACAGAAATTACACTGTCTCATTGTATTCAAAATACTGAAACCGTCTTCTTCAACCTCAAACCCTCACTCCAATTACTTTCATCCTCACACTCGAAATCCATTACAATGGATCTTCAAGCTAAAGCCACTCACAATTACCTTCCATATCTGGTCAAAACAGATGACAACGTCCCGTTCCATAACACCATCGACATCATACTCAAATCCAAATACCTGACAATACTAACCGTTGATGCCCCCATCTACATCGATACTTAGCAAGAATTCTGGTTAAATGCTGAGGTTCTTCTACAGGACAAAAAGCCCACAACCATTATCTCAAAAATTGGAGAGACAAATATCGCCATTACCCCCCAACTGATATCCACAACCTTCTCATTAAATGACTTGTCAGGTAACGACTCTTTCCCCAAGGCTGAACTTCACACTGAGTTTCAGGAAAGGGGTTATGATTCACAAATGACTGGTTCAACTCTTTTCAAAAAGTTTTCCCCACCAGTCATGAAATTTTTCTTTCATACACTCCTTCTCTGTATCTTTGCTAAATCCACTTCTTTTAATGAAATTCCATTGAGAATTCAGTACTTGGGATATGCTTATTGTCAGAATATGACTACAATCTATCCCAGGGACTGTTCTTGGATTTGGTATCAAATGTGAAGGGAATTAAGTCTGGGTCAAACAATGCTTTTCTGATATACCCAAGACTTTTAAGTGTAATCCTACAAAAGGTTTTGCCTGAAAATGACTTTAAAAAGGATACATCATCTAAAATGAAGAGACTAACTGATGAAACTTTCATAAGAATGCTGGGTTCAAACACCCAAGAAAAAGTGTCAAAAGTTAAAGTTTCAAAAACACAAACAAAGAGGATTAAGACAACAACTATTGTCCAAACCTCTGTTGTTGAGCCCACTGCTCCTGGTGATCATGGCACTACATCCAGTGCTGTAAAACCCACATCAGCCACCTCTAAAAAAACGTCCATCCACAAAAACCACCAAGAAAACCAAAAAGGGGCCTCTGGAAGATGAGATACCGGAGGAAAACCCTGTTGCAACACAAAAGCAACAAGAAACCACTATTGTTACTTCCTCACAACAGTTGGATATATCTCAACCTGAACAAAATCCTCATGAATCCTTACAAAAGGATCATGTTGTAAGCCAAAGGGAAACACATCATGAAGCATATGAGGCACTTTACCATATGCTCATAAGCCCTTCTCCCAGGGCTACTTCTCTTTTCACTCCTCCACCCTCACCATCACATGTCCTTCCAACAATGCAACCATTGTTCGAAGCTATTGATAAAACTCAGGACATTCCCAGTTCCTCTCCTTCACCCATAAATGAGAGTACACACCAACAAGTAACTGGGACTGAGGAAAATCAACTAGCTAACCCACGAACAGAGGAGGTTACACCTCTAGAGTTCAATGTAACTCTAGTTGAGTTTTCAAGTGAAGCAGCCACTACTGCTATAGAGACCATTGTCTCACAACAGGACAGTGGTTACATAGCTAAGAATTCCTTGTAGGCAACAACTGTTGAGGCCACTATAGTGACCACAAAATCAGTTGGAAGTCCCCGGAACCAAGACAAAGGGGCATCTGGTTCTCTTTCTATGGATTCACCTCCTAGGACTGAACCAGATACAACTACCACTGGTAGGAATCCAGATGATCTTTTTAATTTAGGTGATGGGTTAAAATACCAAGAATTGACGGCTAGAGTTCACTCCATTGAAACATCTGTTGATGACATCAAGACAGATCTCAAGACAATAATGGGATCTTTGGGTGTTCTAATCAAAAGTCAACCATCCAAAGAAGAGATTGCTAGTGAGCTTTGGAAAACAGTTTCCCCCATCATCATAGCTCATAGAAAACTAGCAGATCAAACACAAGAAACCTACACGGCTCAGATTAGAACTATGGAAGATGTTAGGTACACAGATACCCAAGAAGATATTAAAGCCATCAAAGACCATCTACTGAAGACCACTGGCCCTGCCCCTACAACCATCAGAAGAGATGAAGATAATGATGAGTTCACAGCTGATGATGCCAAAAAGGGGGAGAGTGGCAGAGATAGACTACCAAAGCTAAAGCCATTTGGAACAAAACCAGGGTCTGAACCAGCACAACAACCCAATGTTCAATCAACTGCTGATGCTGAAGCAGTCAATGCAGGAAAAGCAAAAGAAATTGATCAAACTGCTAATGTCATTGCTGAAAAGGCTGCTGAAGACAAGCAAAGGAGACTTGACACATTGGAATGCAAAGCAGATGCTCTAGTACAAAGGAAAATAGAGCAGCAACAAGAAGTTGAGGATGTTGGCTCCTCTAAAAGGAAGAAACAGCCTTCAAACACACAAGGCAACGTCCATCCAAAACTGTTGCTGCTAAAATATCTGCTACCAAAACCACTGCTACCACCAAAACAACTGAACCCACAACCACAACCACCAAACCATCCACTGAACTATCCATCACAACCACCAATATACCACCAACAACCACTTCACCTCCTAAATCCCAAACATCTGCTGGTTCTACACAAGTGCCAACAGATGTTAACACAACCACTGCTGCAACACCACCATCACCACTCATCTTGTATAAAAGGAAGATAAAATCAACCTTTGTGGTACAAGATGAGAACATACAAACATCACCACCTTCCACTTCAATCACTAACCCTACACCTATATCAGCCAACCCACTTACATCATTCTCACCACACACCTCTCAATTCACATCTCATAGACCACCACCAACCATCACACTATTGGCTACTCAGTATCCTCTTGAGCTTGATCTACTTAAGGGGGAAATGCAATCCTTCTACAATACTGAGGATCCATCAGAAAGATCTTTCCCATCTCTTCCAAATTTTCCTACTCCTAGAAACATAGATTAATCTCTTAAATTCAAGACTGAACAGGTTGATTTGATCATCAAGGAGAGATGCAAAGGGAAGGATGACAGGACTGCTCAGGGCATCCATTCAGTAGAGCTTAGCAAACTGAGAAGGATTGAAGATTTTGCTAAGACCCTGAGCAACTCCATGTCCACCATGCCTCTCAGTAGTGATTTGGAAATGGTGGTTAGGGAATCTACTCTTGAACAAATCTTGGCAACCATGCCCTACAAAGCAACCAAGAACCAGTTTGCAGGCTGGACTACTCATGCTCTTTAAGAAGAACTTATGAGAATTGAAGAAATGGCTAAGAATCCCCCAGCAAAAATTTCTGCCCTTGATTTTAGGAAAGGTAGAGATCCAGTCAGAGCCTTGAAGTTCAAAAGATTGAGAGAAAAGATTGTGGCTGCTAAATATGGGGAGATGAAGTCAGTTGCAACATGGGCTGAGCTAAGGCTGGTTGAAACATACAAGAAGTTGGAAGAGAATAGAAAAAAAGATCCTACACTGCCTAGAAAACCTAATTACTCAGATGCTCCCATGGTTAAGAGACCTCTATAGGCCTTTACACTTGACAGCTTACTTGACACTTCTGACCTATCTGCTGCTGCCAAGAGACAGTTCAAAAGATAGAAGGAAATGTCTGAAGAAGACCAGAAGAAGTTTGCTAATACATTTGGAAAAGAGGGTCTCTTCAGCCAAATACATTATTTCTCTAATCCCACAACTGAAGAACTCAGGAAACTCATTGGGAGACCTCCATCACCAAACTCATCTCAAATAAATTTGCAAATCAACAGATCCTCGGGTTCAAAATTTCTAAAATGGAAGGTCAACAAAGACAACAATGAATTGACTCTGCTCAGATCAGATGGAGAAGCCCAAAAGTTGAGTATGGATGATGCACATGGCCTATGTGCAGATGATCTCCAAACATTGCTAAACTTAGAGCTTGAAAGAGATGCAGAAGACCTCTTCTCATTGAGCTTTGAATTACAATTCAAAGGTCAAATAAGAGAAAGTATGATGAGGAATAAAGATCAATAATAAAGCTTAGTTTTGGCATCATCTGTTCTAGGGGGAGATTGTGGGGTCTGCTGACCCGGAGAAGAACAGATGATTGAAAAGCCAAAATATACTACACAATTGATCCTTAATAAGAACAACATTTACAAGTTACTTCTCCCAAAAGACTGTTGACCCTAACATCCGCTATATCCTAACAACTGCTGGAACAACTGCTGATCAAAGTGCTGATGAAGAACAACTGCTGATCAAAGGTCTGATGAAGAAAAACTGCTGATCTAAGTACTGAAGACTAAAGGTCTGTTGAAGCCAACAGCACTTAGGCTCCAACAGATGTTACAGACCATTAGAGGTTTCCTATCAGCTGTTTGTCTATCAGAGTTTTCCAATGTAACTGTGTCATCAGATGTTTTATGTTGTTATTCAGTTAGAGGTCACTTTCTTAGGTGACGTCAGCCTAGGTCATCAATGGTTTAGATTGTCTATAAATAGAACAGTGCATGTACTGTTCTATTCCATCACTCAAAACATTCTCTTAGACAAACTTACACGAGTGATCAGGCTGAGGGGGAGTAATTGTAATCGTTTGTAATCATTCAGTTATATGAAAGCTTTCGATTCAAAAACAATTATTCTCTTGTTTTGATTTACAGTTTATCATTCTGCTGCACTTTCCACTTATAGTTTACTTATTTCATTACTCATATTACTTAAACAATCAAAACGATCAAACTCAGATCCTAACATGGTTTGTAGTGTGTTTATAGTGTAGTTTTTAAAAAATTGTAGTGTGTTTGTTTTTGTGTGTATATATATATATATATATATATATATAGGGTAGGGATCCATAGAAAACCCTTGTTATATGGTAAACTCTCGAAACTCTAACTTCCCGACTTTTTTTTATATGAAAATTTTAGGGTATGTAATATACATGATTTTAAGCATTTTTTGCCAAATAAATGGAAAAAGCGCAGAGCCATTTTTTTAAAAAAAAATAAAAAACCGTCTTCGGGTAGCAAATGGTTAACACGTGTTAGTTTCGCTTAACATGTGTTAGTCAAAACTTTAATTTTTTTTAAAAAAAAAAACTACTCGGCGCTTTTATGATTTTTTTGCCTCAAAATGCTTAAAATCATGTATATTACATGCCCTATTTTTTTCAAAATAAAAAAAATTGGGAAGTCAGAGTTTTCAAAGTTTACCATATAACAAGGGTTTCCACATTATCCTTCCTATATATATATATATATATATATATATATATATATTAAAAAATTAATATAACGTTCAAAATTAACGCTCCTTTTTCAAACTTCAAACGTTTACTTTGCCATGTGCCATGATATGTGGGGGCGCTATTTTTGTTTTTAACGCCACCTCACGCTCCCACCACCACAGGGGGTCTTATAAACTAGCAAAGTTTAAACATTGTTAATTTAAGAATGCAAAGTGATAAAGATTTAGACCCTAAGACTCATCCATACATTTAAAAGCCACATAGGTGCAAATTGCTTATTACTCTTTTAAATATATATTTTAAATGTATAGTTAACTATGAATGAATGATCAGTGAAAGTGACGTTGCTAGAAATTTTCTAGAAATTTCCTTGCAATGAGAACGAGAAAAAAAAACATTTAGCTTGACTTTTCGAATAGTTGAATATTCAAGTATAATTTAAAATTGAGAATGCTATTGAAATGGGGGGTTTATGTTTCTAACCATCAGAGAATCTATAGAAATAACTTTTTCACTTCTACTCAGTGATTTTCTTTTAAACGAAAAACAAAAGATCGATCATATGGGTAAATCAAATGGTAAAAACACACACACGCCCGTAAATGCTGATGACGCTCACTATGCTCAACATAAAATAATTTTGCCCATAGTCCCATTGAATGGGCAAGCAAAGGAATGCACTATATTTCTAAGGATTCTACTTTTCTAGTGAAAACATATATTATTAAGTGAATTATTAAAATTACTGTTAATACTGTTAAATTATTAAAATAATTTAGTTACTGTTGGTTCTTGGATATTTAATGGTTTTTATTTGAATTCTATGGATGTATGTAAATATTATATATCTTATATACATATTATTTTACTTTGAAGTGAAAAAAAAATTACAATACTTTTTCACACTTAGGAGCTCTCTTGGTAAGACTCTTAATGAAGCTCTAAATCATTCAGTGCTAAATGATTCAGTATTTATCATGTTTGTTTTAGCTTCTAAATGAAATGATTAAGGCTGAATCATTAAGACTTGAGATGTTGCTGAACCATTAAGACTTGAGATGTTGCTGAACCATTAAGCACTTAATTAGGCTGAACCTTAAAGAGACTCTCCTACCAATGTAGGACAAGAAAACTAATTATAAGAGGTCCAACTTAATGATTAAGCACTTAACTATTAAACATTTTAACTATTCAGACATCTTAATAATTCAGCATTTAATGAATCAAACAGCCCCTTCAAGTGTACCTACTAACTATTGAAGATATGAAGTTCGTAATTTGGTTGTATGAAACTTGCTGGACTTATTAAACATGGAAATGCGATTGGAAAGGAGACTTGAACTTGTATCGTTCATACACTAAACAACTCATTTGTTATGTTTTCTGGTTGTCCTTTCATTACTTATTCAATCATAATTAAAAATGAAAAAGTTAATAATGTTTTATGCCTATTATGTTTTCTGGTTGTCCTTTTATTACATATTCAATTCTAATTAAAAATGAAAAAGTTGATAATGTTTTATGATAGGCATGTTTGAGAGAACTTCTTTTCTCTTTTTAGCTCCTTGAATTATTGGTTTTTCTCAAAAACTAATACGTTAATAAATTGTTTAGGTTTGTTACAAAACCATTTTGTTATGAGTTAAAAAATTATTTTTCAATAGGTACAAAAACTTGGTTTTTAAAACTGACTTTGGCTTTTTGAATATTAAATTATCAAACTACACACATTTTACTCATTTTTGTTTACTTTACATGAATAAGCTAAAATAATCACTTTCTAAAAAAGTAATTTAGTGACTTTTCCGACTATGAAAGCTAATCCAAACATTATTCTAAAAACTAGTTTTTCAAAAGACATAAGTTAAAAAACACCCTTAACAAAAAAAAAAAAAAAAAAAAAAAAAAAAACATTTGGAGTTATATAAGCAAATCTCAATCGCCCTTTCTTCTCCATTTCAAAACACAAAAAGTCATTTTCAAATCATTACCAAACACTATATATTTCCTTATTAACTTCTTGACGCCATGCGTAGTGAGGAGTTTAATGGGGAATTTATGCAATAAAATATTAATTAAATAAATCGTGAAGCTTTTTATAAAAATAGTCTGTAGTGGTAGGGGTTTTATAGGAATTTTATAAGAATGATTTTTTATGGTTTGATTGGGTGTATAAGAATTGCGGAGTAAAAATTGATTTTGAAATTCTGTTTTTGTTTTTGGGAAAGAGAGGGGCACGACGCGATGGCCATAAAGCTCAGGCCATTTTTATGATCATCAAGCTACATGAGGCAGTGTAGAGGGCTCCATGTAGCTTTATATTTCTCCTTCCCACCTTCTATCACCCCACTCCCCATTCTCTAAGAATTTAACAAATAAAAAGTACAGGATTTACGAGATGTAACGAAGGTACCTTTGCAGTCCACGTTTTTAATCGTGCCGTCGGAGCAAAAGCATATAAACCCCGTCGTACTGTGACCGCACCTCCCGTTGGAGTTTTCGCACTTCTCGCAATCATCCTTCCTCCACCATTCTAGATTGAAACCTCTACTCATGACGTAGCCAAATCCTGACGAAATATTAGGAAAACTGCTGGTGAGCTCACCAATCACTGGTGTTACCACTACGTCAGCACATGAGTACTCTTCCCAATCAGATTCATCCGCTATGGAATTCACAGTGTGAACGCAGGACTTTGTGTTGTTGTTATGCAAGCACGGTATCTCAGTTGCAAATAAAGGACATCTAGTGCAATTAAAATGAAAACTTAGATTAACGTTAAGAGGCGAGATATTGAGAGGCAAGGTTTCTACGTTAATCCCATGTCGCAAACTTGGGCAGGCTTCGGGTATGGGGTCTACTGGGATGGAATAATTGAAAGGTAGGTTATATACGGAATAATTGAAAGGTAGGTTATATGATATATTTTCCACCCAATACGGGTAGTAGACGTAGTAGTCGGGGTATTGGCTGTTCGAAAACACATCGCTATCTGCGAGGATGATATTTTTATATTCGTAGTTTATCCACTGAACATAGTATGAATCGCCACCGAGAGTAATTCTAGGAAAACACTCGCCCAGGATGGTGGTGAAATTGATTCCAAAGCCGGCGTAACCGCAGAATTGGGCCGGGGGTTCACCGTCCATCCTCCAAAACGGGTAGCTGATGATGACACCATTGCAGTTGTAAGAGGGGCAACTGAGGTAAGTTGAATTATTATATTCTGCAGGCACGGCGAAGAAGAAGGAGAGGAGGAGGAGCGCGAGGAGATGTGGATATAGGCCGGTCATTTTTTTTTTTGGATGTGTTGAAAAACTTTACTTCACTTTGTATGTATATATAATAGAGTAAAGATCCGGTACAAATAGCTTTTTTGGTAAGAACTGTGAGAATCAAAGGAGGGTATTTTTTTTTTATTTTTTTTTTCAAAATTTTTTTTTCCCATATTGTTAAACAAGTATTATAGTATTGAAAACTAAAAAAAAAAAAAAAAAAAAAAAAATTGGTGTAGAGTAATTACGTGTAGAGTAATTACATAATTACTCTAGTGTAAACTAATGTATTTACCTTAATGACGTAATTACACTAAAAAATTTTTTTTTTTTTAAATTTTTTTTGTATTATTCATCTAGAAAGAATGTTTAAGCACATGGGAAAAAAAAATTCTAAAAAAAAAATAATTTTTTTTTACCCCCTTTGATTCTCACAGTTCTTACAAAAAAACTATATGTATTTGATCTTTACTCTATATAATATTATATTATATCTGCGGAGCATCCCGTGATTAAGAATTTAATATGTCATATCAATTTTATATATGAAATAGACTAATGTGCTTTACAGTTACACGCAGGAAAGCCGCGAGTAGCATCTAACCTAAAACAATTAACAATGTATCTTAAATGTTAATTCTAATGTTAATATCTAATAAAAAAATAATGTAAAACTTTAATATTAACAATGTATAAATCTAATGTTAACATCTAGTTTAAAACAATGTATAACTCTAATATTAATACCTAACCTAAAACAATGTACAAATCCAATGGTAACACCTAACCTAAAACAATGTACAACTCCAATATAACTAATTTAATATTAATACATATCCTAAAGGCTAAAAAATGTACAACTCTAACATACTAATATTGATACCTAACCTAAATTAATGTATAACTCTAATATTAACACTTATTATAAATGCTAAAAAATTGCATAACTCTAATATCAATATTCAATACCTAACTTAAAAGTTAAAACAATCTATAAATCCAATGCTAACACCTAATACTTCAAACAAAAAAATAGTCGTTTTTTTCTCTGTTTTTTATATAACACTATGATACTCGTTGGAAAGATAATAAAATCTTTGTTAATTTGGTGTAATTTATTTCTTTAAAAATCCCGTATATAAAATATATTAACGTTTAAAAATTATGGGAGGAAACATGAGAGAGAGAGAGAGAGCAATCTAATTTTGTTTTTAAATATTTTTTTTCCTAAAATCACTTAATGCACATGGCACACTTAATGTGGAAGTTGACCTCTTTGAGTGTCATGTGGGATTTATTGCTTTGCTTTAAAAAAATATAGTAGAAATATTTTGTTAAAATTTAAAAGCAAGCAATACGCATTTTATTCAAATATCACTAAATATTTCCTTATACACCACATTTTTTGTTTTAGTCTTGACATTCCCATCACCATCAAGTATAAGTAATTTCACACATGCCCTGATTTTAACTCTTGACAATGCGACATAAAGTTGGTCATGTGAGAATACGAGGTCTCTTAAATACAATCCAACCTACTAACCAAAACATAATATAAAGTATAGAAACAGCTTAACAACGTTTATTTGAACATATACACAGTAAATATGACACAGCTAATACCCCGTGTGTAAGACTTAAAAATATAACAAAAAAAAAACTCGTACACTTACATAGCCAAGCATTGTAGAAAGAACAGGAACATGAATCATATGAGGCTAATTTGGAAAAAAAAAAGTTCTAACTACCAAGCAAACGAAATAAAAGGAAAATTCCTTAATGTATGTTTGAAGGGAGTACAATATGCTTGAAAATGTATGCTTACCATATTAGACCTGATGCGTCCATGATATATGCAGTGTATACATGGCTACTGATGTATAAAAATGAATAAAGAATCAACATATTTAACATAACATTGTACTTCTATATTGTAGTGTATTCATGGCATGACCACCTATGCATAAGATATGGTAGAGTGCTTCATTTTATGATAACTCAGGGGATATGGTAGCTCCTTTAATCCATGAAGTGAACCTCTTAGTTCAAATTTCTAATTCAGTTGTCTATTCGCGTACATCGTCGTTTCCTTTTGAAATCGCCTTTATATTTTCAAAAGCTTTTGATTCGGCCTTTTTCGCTTCCTCAGTTTCCATTAACACAACCTTGAGCTTACTTTCGGCTTCTTCCAAAGAAACTCCCATGACTTTTGGTTCTTTCTTCAATTCATGTTTCGCATTTTCGCTCTATGATGTCAACTCTATAATAATGGTAAAAAGCTGATTAGTTTACTAAGAAAAAGTTAATCAGTTTTGTTGCAGCTAGTACGAAACAGACCTGAAAAGCATCTTCGCCAAAAAGATTTACAACATCCTTGACATATTGGAATGGCGCTTGAGTATCGACCTCTCCAACCTCCGCTTTTGGAGAATATGTTTTGCTTTGACATCTTTTGCGACCATAGTATTTATCAATTGAAAAGAGCGTGATAATCATTTTTGCATTGACAAAAAATAACAAAGCGAAAACAAACAAACATAAGCAGTAGCTGCATATCTTTCAAAACAAAAACAAAAAAACAAAAGCATTGGGACATGAACAACAATCTCAGTTGAAAAGGTCATTATAGCAGTGACCAAGATTTGTTATATATACATAAGACTATGACCATCATCTTGATATCCTTTCTCTGTTTATATTCTCCATAAGACTATGACCATCATCTTGATATAACTAAAAAAGTTACCTGATGTAGATTCTTTGATTAAAGAGACGATGATGATTTCTTGAAGATTGTTCACATATTCGAAACCATAACATGAAGCATAGTTCGTAAACCTAAAATTAAAAAAATATACTAAGTCATCAAATTTTAAAATAACAAACATGAAAAAAGAATCACTATTACTTGAATCCTCACCAATTACCTTCACATTAGAAACTAAAATGTAAAAATAATCTTCAAGTTAATCCTCTTCAATGGCAACCCTACCTTTAAGCATCTAGATACACTTAGAATATAAATACAATAAATTATAACAAGAATACCTTGTTGATAATGAAGATATAATAGAAGATTTAGATGATACTTACAATATGTCATCCTTCGTGAAGAGACCCTAGCCGTCACCACTCTTTGAAATGTAGGATCCGAAGATTTTCGCCAGACTTGTTCAATACTTCGTCATTAGACCTGATTACAACAAAACGAACATAGAAAACATGGTATTGAAAAAAATAAACACATTGCAATAAATATACAACAAAGGATTAGGCAAACCTTGGATGGAGGCAGGGTATAAACACCTTGATTGGAACCATCGTAAGAACATAAACTAAAAACCCTAATCTGCAAAAACACAAATATTATGTCTAGATTATGCAGAATAAAATAATAAAATATCATAGTCAAAATATATACTAAACTTCAGTGAAGCTACAATACGAATCAGATACATCAAACCTTAATCGATTAACACATGATTGCATATATGAAAAAAATTTAGAAAATGTAAAATAAACGTAACACTAACGAAGATAACAAACCTGCAATCACAACAAAGGTCGATAAGTTGGATGGGATGAAAGTAATCTTACATAAAAATCAGCACTCTAAACAATCAGTAGAATCCATAGATCTAAACCTTGACTGGTCATTGAATACACAAAAATACGCAGCAAAACGAATCTTTGTTGGCAGCAAAACATACAACCATAGATCTAAACATACAACAAAGTATAAAAAAGATTAAACAAAAAGATTAAACAAACAGATTACTCAAAATCAAGCAAATAACCTTGAAATATAACAAACATTCTAAACCTAAATCAATTAACAATAACTCCTTGACCAAAGAAAAGATTAAAACAACCGATTAACCAAAATAGAGCATATAACATTCAAAGATCTATAACAAATATTGTTCTAGTAACAATAAACACGAAAACATACCAACACATAAAATAAACAGAGGAAATACGATGAACAGAATCGATAACATCTAGATTATAATCTGATTTCGAAGGAGAAGGATGAATAGAGAGAGAAACTGATCGAACTTGAATGTTGAATATTGTTTTGAATATTGTTTGACTTGAGAGATTAGGAATTAGGAAAGGTAGTAATTGACATTTTGACCATAATTAAGTTTTATTTTATTTTTGAATTAAAAAAACAAAAATATTATAAATTCTCACATTTTGCCATGTGGCACAATGTGGGAGGAGAGAAGATTGAGGGTGCAATGTGGGAGTGCCACGTGTCCCACGTTGCTTTTGTTTATTATATATGTATGTATGTATGTATACTAGGTGAGATCCTGTGTGGAAACACACGGGAGGATCAAAAGCTACTTTAAGCCCAACCAATAGATTGGCTGCACATTAACCAATGACGCGTCGCCAGACCAAACCTCTGTCTCGGAACGTCTGTTTATATTGACACAATAACAAACCAAAGCGTTAGTTAATAATACTGAGGCAATAGATCGTTTGTAATTCAACTGTTTGTAATTGAACGTCTGATTCCCTCGCAACCCTGTTCATTATATAAATTAAGCACATTTTTTAAAACACCTGTTTAGCAATGTCTGCTGCGAAGAAGCGCAGTTTAGCAAGCCTTATCATTGTACGGTAACGACTGTTTATAACGACTGTTTATACGGTAACAGACCAAACGTCTACTGAGAGGAACCGCTGTTTCGCAACGACTGTTTATATCTTTTAACACTGATCAGATGTTTAATAACTGAAAGGTTACAACCAAGGAACACAAACTCTACAGACGGATTAAAAAGTTGTAGTCAATATGTAGCCTTATATCAAAAATCATAAACAATCAAGGTTTAAACAAAACAAACATAATCAACTTTAAACAACAATATAACACATATCAATCAAAAAAGAGCAAGATATGATTAAAAAGTAAATGTAAAGTTGAAAGAAAAACCTTATTTGGTAACATCTTTAAAAGCAAGCCGTCAGTATAGAAGAATTTTTTAAACACTGTTTAAAAGACTGTTGATTAAAACAGATGTAAACTCAACTGTTTGCTCAAACAGTTGTTGACTTAAGCAGTTAGTAGTAACAACTATAACACATTTAAAAGAAAAATCGTATTTGGTAACTTCTTAAAAAGCCCGCCTTCTATATAGCCGAATTTTTAAAACAGTCTATTTAAAACACTGTTTATTACAACAGATGTAAATTCAAGTGTTTGGTTCAAACAGCTGTTGGCTTAAACAGTTGCTACTAACAACTATAACGCATTTAAATTTATAATGTTTGCTACTAACAATTTTTATCTATAGCAATAATAATATCAAACACATTTCAATAATGAATCTGTGATTAACAATTGATGAAATCTTTTTTCTTCTCTTTAACAAAGTCTCTGTCAAACAACTGTTATACGATTCAACCATATTATTATAATTCAATAATTTGACTTAAATATTTAATTTAACAAAAATAAATAAAAATGCAAGACTTATAATAAAAGAAATACAAATGTATTTAAAACGCTACTTTAATGACAATAGAATTACAATATATGACTTTACAAAATACATAAAGATCCAAGGAAAACATAAAAAAAATATATTTCCAACAACAAAATCATAGAGAATGTTACTTGTTGCCAGCATCATCGGAATATATTGAAATGTCATCTAGTTCTAAAAGCCCTAACGACTAAAGGGATCATCGCTTTGTTAGTCACCACCAAAAGGAAATATGACTCTCACACTTATCCGAAGATCAAGAAGATTCATGCAAATATTCATCAAGATATTTCGCAATTTAAAATACAAGATCCAGGATAATAAATCTAAAAGCCAAGACGATTGACGATAAGGAACCGGTGCAGCATATATATCATAAAATAATAATGGATTGATGTTTTCCTTTGATTGTACGAATCATCGAAAAACATCAATTCCCCTTTTCTTCTTAACAAATTGAAAATAGGAACTGGATGTATATATGTAATAATAAATTGATGTTTTTGTAAGGGCCAAAATAATTGAAGAAACCTCTTTTGCCAACCTTAGTCTAATTCATACTTCTGCCAAAGTATTCTAAGTATGAAACTACTGAAGAAAGAAGACACAAGTACTAAAGAAGGATTCAACAAGTACTGAAGAAGAAAGATCAGAAGTTCTGAAGTCAAACCAGACAAGTCTACTGAAAAACTACTGAAGACAAACTACTCATCAGTAGTTTGTCATTCATCAGCACTTGTAATAGAATCTTTCCACCGCCCTTATATTTCAGTAGCTTATTAGTTTATTATTACTTTATCATTTTGTACAAGTCTGCAACTTGTTGCAGACTTGCTTTTGTAACAAGGTTCATGTATTTGTTTGTCTATAAATAGATGGCTTCATCCCTCTGTTTTAGACATTGATTTTAGTAGAAAACTGAAATCCTTCAAAGCTTTTAATTGTTATTCTATTTCATTAACTGAGAATCTATTTGCTTATTTATTGTCATACACATTCAATACTTAGATTCTCATTAACTGTCTTTAGTTTACAAACATCCAGGGGGGGCAATAACTCCTGTTAATAGTGAAACTTTATAACTTATTCCGCTGTGCAAAACTGATTAAACTTGCAAAACACATAAGTGTTTATAAGCAAGTAACTGTTAAAGAGCATACTGATCCAACAATTGGTATCAAAGCCCTGGCTTATCTGATCACATATCAATCTAACACATTGAGAATCAGACACAGGGTCTTATTGATATTCAATATAGGATAAAAGTTCACTTTTTTTCAACATCCATCACTTTGAGATAAACTTGACAAATCAATACTCTCCAAAATGGATCCCCATAATACTGGTTCTGCCAATAAACCTACTATGCTTGTTCATTCAGAATATAACATATGGCAGAAAAGGATGGCACATACTCTGTCTCAGACCAATACTAGTTGTTGGAGATCTATGATATATGGTCCTCATAAACCAGTATATATAAACCTTGAAACTAAAGTTGAAGTACCAAAGGACCCAAAAGACTACACAGATGAAGATTTCCTTAAACTTGAGCTTGATGTCAAGGATTTCTCTATGTTGGCAATGGCAGTCCCAAATGAAATCTACTCTGGACTTTTACATTGTGAAACTGCCAAAGAGCTTTGGGACTGCCTAAAAGAGCAGTTTGGAGGAACTGACGAGGTGATTGCCAACACCAGAGAAATCCTGGCTCAACAATGTGAAACATTTACTCATATTAATGGGGAAACATTGACACAACAATTTGAAAGATTCTCCTTATTAATATCTGAGTTGAAATTAAATGGTCAGACATATACAAATGAATCTATGCTTCATTGATTTTTAAGGTCTTTACCAGAAAAATGGGAAACTTACTCTATAGTTCTCAGATCTTCACCAGACTTTAACTCCCCTACTCTTACAAAATTACATGGGAGATTGCTAACTTTTGAAAGAGAAATTGATCAAAAGAAAAAGTTGCAAAATTCTGGTAAAACAGCTAATGACTATGTACCAGGTAGTACAGCACTGTTGGGACAAGACTCACCTTCTTGTTCAAATAATTTTGGATCTTTTGACAGCATTGACATAACTGCTGGGATCTCATCAGATAGATCATACCCAGCTTATGACAATGATGAAAATAGTCAAACTGCTGATAAAATATGTTTTATCATGGATGACTTGAAAATTTTTAGCAGTGATGACTTAGAAGAAACGGACATTTTACACCAACTGGCCATGTTAAGTATAAAAACTAACAAATTTTACAAATGGGTCAGAAAGGAAATTTCCAGGACTGAACAGTTCAACAAAAATTGGTTTTGACAAATCGAAACTTAGATGTCACAAGTGTCAGAAGTTGGGACACTTTGTCAGAGAGTGTAGAAGCTCTAGCTATAACCAATCACAGTCTGGAAATCAGTTTAACCCTAGTTATAATAGGAATAATGGAACACACGGAAGTGCACATTTTGTACAGGCACAAGCTCCAAAAATCCAATATGTGCCACAAATACAATATGTACAGATGCGTGCTCAACAAATGCAGAGCCAACAACCAATGCCTTCCATTACAGCTACTCAACAACCTCCACAAACTCAGCAATCATCATAACAAAGTCTTTTTACTTCAGAGTATGTTGACTGGAGCAGTCTTCCTTTTGACACAACTGAGTGCAATCCTGATGCAGACAACAAAATGTTTGACATCAACTGGGGAGAACCTGACAATGGCAGAAAGAACTTTGCCTTAATGGCATTTGAGGGCTGCACCTCAAAATCTGCCTTATCTCAGGTATCAAAAGAATCTTTGACAAAACTATGTTCAAACTCATGCAAAGAATCTTTGGCTCTCATAAGAGAGACTAATGTTCATTTACAAGGCAAAGTCAATGACTCAGAGAGAAAATTTACTCAAATGAAATGTGATTTAGAAAGAAAACTTGCTGTAAAATCAAAAGAAAATTCTAAATTAACAAACAATGCTATTGAAACCCAAGCACAACTTAAAATCATGATAGAAGATCTAGGAAATGTTAGAAAAGAGCTTGCTGACACCAAGGTTGAATGTGAAAAATGGGTTGAGTCATGTAAAGGGCACCAACTGCTGCTTAACAAACAAAGTGCAT
Source organism: Ambrosia trifida (assembly GCA_028751855.1). NCBI lineage: Eukaryota > Viridiplantae > Streptophyta > Magnoliopsida > Asterales > Asteraceae > Ambrosia > Ambrosia trifida. The sequence continues at coordinate 76,617,804 of CM054131.1, read as the reverse complement.
CAAATGTTAGGTTTGGCATAGGGTACAATCACACTGAAACACCAACTGATTTTTCTCCCACAACTACTAATGATGGGAGAAGAATAGTTCAAAATGAAACTTCTGAAGATAAAGAATGCACATCGTTTCATGAAAACTTTCTAAAACTTGAAAAAGAAAGTTCTTCAGAAGTACTGATCAAATCTGACTTTTAGCCATCAGTAGTTTCATCTACATCAGGAGTTGAGAACCTGAAAACTACTGATGACCTAAATCAAATCAAACCAGTCAGAAATTTGCCTTTAAATGAAAAAGAAAAGGCAAAAGAATGTGAAATTTGTGGTTTGTTTAACCACAAAACAGAATTTTGTAGATACAGAAAAGGAAATCAGTATAATAAGAAGATTTCACAACTGGTTGTGGGAAAACAACTCAAAAATGATTTTGAAGAAACTTTCTTTCCCAAGAAACAAACAACCATGCAACAACTGTTCTCAGAAAAAGATGAAATCTCAACAACAGTCTTTTTCTCAAAATTCTCTTTCAGTAGTTAGACCTAAATCATCAGCAGTTTCACAAACTGTTGAGATTAAAGATCTCATGAATATGGTATAACTACTGATGACCAAGGTTGATGGTGGTCCTCAAAAGGATACCACCATTTCTCTTAATGAAAAATCCATTGCCAAAAAGACAAGGATTCCTCAACCTGGTCAAGAAGAAACTGTTAATGTTCTCAAGAGCAAACCCAAAGCCAAATTGGCTTGGGTTCCCAAATCTATCTAATTTGCTACTTTGTGTAGAGGATCTCTAGAGGCTTAAATAGCATTGGTATGTTGACAGTGGAGGCTCAATGCACATGACAGGATGCAGATACCTGATAAACAATTTTATCAGTCAAAGAGAAGGATCTGTATCCTTTGGAACAATGCCAAGGGATATGTGCTAGGACATGGCAATGTCTCTTCAAGCAAAATACAGTTTGAGAAGGTCAATCTGGTTGAAAACCTTGAGTACAACTTGCTAAGTGTGTCACAAATGTGTGATAAAGGATATTCTTCCCTTTTCACAAAGACAGCATGCAAGATCATATCACCAGAAGGCCAGAAGTTGATAGAGAAGATCATTGAAGATCATACTTTGTTGATAGCCAAAAGATGTGGCATCGTCTATGCAGTGGACATTGAAAAGGACAAAGTACTGAACAACACTGCCTTTTCTTCTCAAGGGCATCAACTTCAGAGACTGGTCTCTGGCACATGAGACTTGGCCATGTGAACTTTAAAACCATAAATAAAGTCACTAAAATGGGCTTGGTCAGAGGTCTACCCTTGAAAGTATACTAGTGTCAAGAACACTGTGTATCCTGTTTAAAGGGAAAGCAACATAAGTCCTCCTATAAGTCTATTGAAGAATAAAGAACAATTGCATGTCTTCAACTACTCCATATGGACTTATTTGGGCCAGTCAAAATCATGAGCCTTGGTAAGAAGAAGTACTGTCTAGTCATCATTGATGACTATTCAAGATTCACATTGGTATTCTTCTTGTTCTCCAAGGATGAGGCAACTGAAATTATCAAGTTCTTCATTCTACAAGTAGAGAAACAATATTCTCATTCTGTCAAAGCCATTAGAAGTGACAATGGGACAGAGTTTAGGAACAAAACTCTGGATGAATTCTGTTTGTCTAAAGGGATTATTAGACAATTCAGTGTTCCTAGAACTCCTGAACAAAATGGTGTGGTAGAAAGGAAGAACAGGACACCAATTGAAGCAGCAAAAACCATGTTAGCTGATTCAGGCCTACCATTGTATTTCTGGGCTGAAGCAGTCAACACTGCATGTTATGTTCAGAATAGAGTCCTTGTCAACAAGAGACACTCCAAAACTGCCTATGAAGTTCTTCATGGCATTAAGCCCCTTATCTCCTTTTTCAGGGCTTTTGGATGTCAATGTTTCATTCTAAAAATTAAAGACTCTATTTCAAAATTTGCTGCAAAAGTTGATTCAGGTTATTTTCTTGGTTACTCTTCCACTAGAAAAGCATACAAGGTTTTTAACTCAAGAACCAAGATAGTAGAAGAAACACTGAATGTCAAGTTCAATGAGTCAAAACACACTCTCATTCCAGCACATCCTGCTGAACTCTTTGACCTGAAAAGACTGTCACTTCATCTAAACCTATTTATTATGGTGATCAAAGGTTTGATGATGAGGATCCTGCACCATGGACTCCTAATACAGTCATTAAGTCAACTTTTAAACCATCAGAAGTTTCACAAACTTCTGATTCAACAACTGCTAATGTACAAACTCAAACATCAGTTTCAGCTCCTACAACTACTAATGATGTTCAAACAGCTGAACCAGATATTATAAACCTTAGTGATTGGTTGAAGAAGTACAAGAGCCACCTACACCTGTCAGTGGTTTACAACAACTGATTGAACACAAGGATCATCCATTGGATCAAATCATGGGTGATATTGCATCAGTGGTTCTCACAAGAAACCAACTTTCCAACTTTTGCTTCATCTCAGCATTCATTTCTCAGTTGGAACCTAAGAAGTATCAAGAAGCCCTCAAAGACAACAATTGGGTGCAATCTATGCAAGAAGAGTTGCTCCAATTCAGGAAGCAACGGGTCTGGGAAATCTGTCCTTACCACCAAACAAGCTACCAATTGGCACAAGATGGGTTTTTAGAAATAAACAAGATGAAGCTGGTATGATTATCAAGAACAAGGCAAGACTGGTGGTACAAGGTTATTCTCAAGAAGAGGGAATTGATTATGATGAAACCTTTGCTCCAGTTGCAAGACTTGAAGCCATCAGGTTATTTTTGGTTTATGAAATTTCCAACAAAACTAAAGTTTTTCAAATGGATGTTAAAAGTGCATTTTTGTATGGAAAAATCAAAGAGGAAGTGTATGTCTGTTAGCCACCTGGGTTTGAGGATCCTTCTCATCCTGAGTGGGTGTACAAACTTGACAAAGCTCTTTATGGGCAAAAACAGGCTCCTAGAGCCTAGTATGAAACACTTTCAAACTTTTTTCTCAAAAATAACTTTACAAGAGGCTCTATTGATAAAACTCTTTTCATAAAACATGTTGGAAATCATGTCTTACTTGGTCAAATTTATGTTGATGATATCATATTTGGTTCAACAAACACAAAACTGTGTGATGAATTCAAGAAACTCATGCAATCAAAACTTGAGATGAGTACAATGGGAGAATTGCAGTACTTTTTAGGACTGCAGATTAAACAACAAACAAATGGAACTTTTATACATCAATCTAAATATGTTAAAGAATTATTGAACAAATTTTCTTTACAAGACTATAAATGATGTTCCACTCCCATGACACCAACCACACATGTTGAACCAGATGATCAAGGAAAACAGGTTGATCAAACCATGTATAGATGTATGATAGGTTCCCTTTTGTATCTAACTACTTCAAGACCAGATATTATGTTCTCAACATGTGTCTGTGCTAGATATCTGTGACACCCGACAAACTCAGGTTAGTAACATTGACTAAACTAGTAAGTCTACCTTAGCGAGTCATGCATATTATGTACTTAACGGGGTCAGTCGAGTCGTTACGATGATTATGGGAATCATCGGGAGTCGTTACGATGATCCGCGGGATCATCGGGAGTCGGTCCATAGCCATGTGTACAAGGATTGGTGATTCATGGAATCGCTGGGTTTAACGCACACACGCAAGTCTCGAGTCCCGAGAATTGGTGAACGGATGTGAACGTGTTAGTTATTGTGCATTATATGTTTGTAATCAGTATGTGACTTATCGGTATGTGAATACGTGTCTATATGTGTTAAAATAGTGTTTAACGCGCCAAAAACCAGTTCCAGGACCTTACAGGCGATTAGGAGCTTGGGGAGCTCCTAATCGCCACTTGCTGATGCGAGTAGGGGGATGCCTGATGGCGAATAGGGCCCTACTCGCCTGTATATAGGCGAGTAGGAGCCCTACTCGCCAGAACTGCTCTTCTACTCGCGTATACTGATGTGCACGAGTCACAACACCTATAAATACAACCCTTGACTCCCCAAACACCATTTGTGCAACCCTAACTGATCCTAAGCCTCCCACACACCTTGAAACACCTCTGGAACTTGTTTTGCTCAAAACACACCGTCTCCAAGCTTATACACCTTTCTTTGATAAAATCCAAGGTGTGTTCTTCATCCTACACCTTTGTATTGTTATTGTCTTGGTTCCCCAAAAGTCCAGACCTTATTTTGATAAGAATGAGTCTTTAAAAACCTTGAAAATGAGTTCTAAAACAAGTCTACACTATAATACTTGCTATATGTGAAGTATTGATGCATATGATGATTTTTGGTGATTATAACATGAATGTTTCCATGAATTTGATGTACTTCTGATGTGTAGGTGTTGTTAGGTTGATTATCTATGAGTTTAAGCTCTTGTTATAGTGTTTAGATGAAAGTATGCATTTTGACCCATTTGGGTGATTCTTGAAGAAATAGGATGTTATGATATGATTCATTGCTTGTTTATGGTTAGAAATCATGCTAGAATGATGCTATAACATAGGAATGATGAATTGCAAGTTGTAGGAGGTGTAATCTGATCTTTACTACTTAAGGAAAGATTTCATAGTTAAAGAAACCTAGTATTTTGCCATTTTTGGAAATAATCGCACCGAGCCCGTTAGAGCAGGGATAAATTGGGGGTTTTTGCTTGGAAAGGGTTGGCTAATAGTTTAGTTTTGATACTGGGTATTTTTACATTTTTCGGATCTGATTTGGGGGGTTTAACGCGTGAAAACGCGCATCAACAGAGCTTGGGGCGAATAGGAACCTACTCGCCTGAAGTATCAGGCGAGTACAGCCTACTCGCCTGATACATCATGCGAATAGGCCCCTACTCGCCTAAACACCCTTCCTACTCACTAGTTGACTTTTTCCTAATCGCATGAAAGTTTCCTAATCGCGTATACTGCTGTCGTAAACGCATTTTGACATCCCGGAACATGATTTGACACCTAGGAACATGATAGGAACCCCGGGATACACCCAATGACTTAGTAACACGTGTTCGGACCTGTTTATGCGTTAATTGGACATTATGCTAGACTAGGTGAACTATTCCGCGTATTGAATGTTTAGTTGCATGTGATGCATGGGAGCCCTAGTGGACTTTGTGTTTGAACGGATGGACCCGAACTGGGCTCGGACTAGTTCCTTAAAATTCTTAATGGGTTGTACCACGGGCAAGCCTAAATCTTTTGTTTCATGTTGTGACAGAAGATGTCGGGAGCTCGTGGAGGTCGCAGAGGCGGCCGTGCTGGCGGTCGTGGTGGCGGCCGTGGCCGTGGGAACATTAATATGACCCAAGCAGAGTTGGATAACCTGATGCAGCAGCACGTGAACATTGCTTTGGCTGCATTCCAAGCCGCTCATAATGCTATGGGTGGTACGTCAATTCTCACCTATCCTATTTTGTTCTAGGGTACTGTACCTTTTACTTGATTTTCACCTGTGTGTCTGTTCCAGGTGGTGCTGTCAATCCCCCTCCACCCCAGTGCTCTTACAAGAAGTTTATGGATTGCAAGCCCCAAAACATTAGTGGAACTGAAGGGGCAGTGGGACTGCTCCGCTGGCTGGAGAAGATTGAATCAGTTTTCTCGATGTGCAGTTGCCCGGAAGGCGATCGGGTGAAGTATGCTTCTGCGACCCTAGAGGGTCAAGCTCTGACTTGGTGGAACTCCACCACCCAGACCATGGGTATTGGGGAAGCTCACGCTATGCCCTGGACAGAGTTCATTCAGTTGTTGAAAAATGAGTACTGCCTGAGGGATGAAATCCAGAAGCTTGAACACGAGGTCTGGAATCATAAGATGGTGGGGTCTGAGGTCGAAGCTTACACTGCTAGGCACAATGAGTTGGCGATGTTGTTCCCTGATTTGCACACACCAGAATACCGAAGGATTGAACACTATGTTGCTGGGTTGGTGCCGGAGATTGCGGGGTTGGTAGCTGCGGGTAATCTCACTGTTTATTCTGAGGTGGTTCGGTCGGCTCATAGGCTGACCAATATGAAGGTGGCTGAAGGGGTCTTGCCTCCTCGAGGCGCTACTGTGAAGGCTCCTGAGAGTAACAAGCGAAAGTGGGAAGTTGTGGGTAAAGGCTCGAGTTCGGCTTAGCCTCATCAGGTGAAGAGGCCTGATGTTGGGGGATCGTCGTCTGAGCGACAACCGGGGGTTTATGCTGGGAAGTTGCCGAAGTGTGATCGGTGTAACTATCATCATACCGGTCCTTGCGATGATAAGGACCGTTGCCGTCGGTGCCATAAGATTGGGCATCAAGCCAAGGATTGTAGGTCCAACCCTCTGGGGAACCGAAACCCGCCGGTCACACCAGCCCCAGTCCCTCAGGTTTCTGCTCCCCAGGGAAACCAGGGAAAACAAGGGTGCTATAACTGTGGTGAGCTTGGTCACTACAAACGTAACTGCCCCAAGTTGAAGCAGGGTGAAGCCGGGAAGAACGGATCGGGTAATGGGAACAACGGGGGCGGAGGCAGGAATGCTCGCGCCTTTGTGATTGGTTCGAGCGGGGCTCGACAGGATCCTGACACTGTTACTGGTATGTTTCTTCTCGATATTCGCTATGCTACAGTTTTATTCGATTCCGGTGCCGATAAGAGTTTTATATCTCTTGGGTTTAGTCAATTGCTTGATAGGGTACCTACACCTTTAGAGGCTAAGTACTTGATAGAATTGGCTGATGGTAAGAAAGTCGAAGCGACGCACGTCCTTAGGGAGTGTCGCCTTGAGTTGTCGGGTTATTCTTTTCCCATTGACCTTATGCCAGTGTCCTTGGGTAGCTTTGTCCTTGGGTAGCTTTGATGTTGTCGTGGGTATGGATTGGTTGTCCATGTATCATGCTGAGATCGTTCGTTTCGATAAAGTCATTCGACTTCCTCTCCCTGATGGAGAAATTCTGTTGGTGCACGGTGAGAAGAGCGGGGTCCCTTTTAGTATCATTTCGTGTATGAAAGCCTATAAGTATCTTCGGAAGGGGTATTCTGCCATGCTGGCACTTGTTTCGGTTTCTTTTGAGGAAGAGAAGAAGATTGAAGATATTCCTGTCGTTCGTGATTTTCCCGATGTATTTCCCGAAGATTTACCTGGTCTTCCGCCTTATCGACAGGTCGAATTCGGTATTGAACTTGCTCCAGGTGCGGCCCCTATTGCCCGAGCCCCATATCGTCCAAGATCATCAATCCTCGGAACATCAATCCATTCTCTTTTTCAAAAATCAATTGGTTTTTCAATGGATTGATTTGAAGTAGAAATTGCTATTGATTTAGAAAGTGATTTGGGTTTCCAAACACGTTCAGAGTTTATTTTAGACTTTGTTGAAATCGTTTTGATTGTTGACTTTTCAGGTTTCATGTTTGACACCTGCTTCTGAACTTTGTTTGGAACCTTCTCAGACTTGATTGATAAAGGTCCAGGTTTAGAGTTATTCTTAGGCTTAGCCTTAGAACTCCCCTTTACCTTAGCAACCCGTTCACTATCTACATTTTTGTTCAAGGCAATCTTGTTACGATTGTCATACACAACCTGTTTCCCCTTTTGTTTCTTGATTGATTTTGGGGATGCAGGCTTTTTGACATTGCCTGAATTTTTAGCAAATTTCACTTCGGTCTTTTTCAGTTTAACATACGGACAGGAAGCAACAAAATGGCCACACTCTCCGCAGTTATAACAAGACTTATATTCCACAAAATCACATGCTTACCCTTCATCCCAATACCAGTAGGGACAACGAGCAACAATATGACCAACTTCACCACATTCAAAACATCTTCTCCATTCAACATAACCATGAGAATATTGTGGTGAGTTGTTTCTCCGATAACCATCAAATCGAGAGGTATATGAATAATCATAAGAGTCATATGATCTAGATGAAAAATTTCTTTGAATTCTTTTGATGAGAATTTTTCATCTGATCATTACCTTTCGATTTGTTTGGTTTTGGTCCCTTTTCCTTAGGACTCTTCCTGTTTTCAATCTTTTTATTTTCAATGTTTTTCTTTGGATCCTTATGTTGGTTAGGATTGAATTCAAACGACAGATGATCAAATTGAGTTTTAAATTGATTTAACAAATCAATATTATCAACATAGATACATTTAAGTAAAGATTGTTCGATATTATCAATTGGAAAATCTTTGTTGAAAATCAATTTGTCCTGTACTACCAACATATAGGACCCTTCAACTCCTTCAGGAAACTTGAATATGGGTATCTCTTCAGATTTAGGTTCTGAAATTTCTACCACATTTTCAGTTTTCTCTTCAAACACTGGTTTCACCTCAGATTCAGAATCAACAACACAAGGTGTTGTGATATCCAACTCTGATGTGGAATTATTCTTTGAAATAGTGTTATGAAGTTCTGAAATCTCTTTCTTAAAAGATTCAATTTGATTCATAAAATGTCTTTCATTATTTGCCAAAATTTTATTTTCAATTTGAAATCTTTCAAGTTTATTTGTTAAGTTCTGTTTGTCCTCAAGAAGATTCAGCACTTCATTTTTCAATTTGACACAATCAGAACAATTAGCACATTCAGCATTAGATTTTACCTCAGCATCTGAATTATTACCATTTCACCATTCTCAGAATTTCCATCAACATTTAATGTATCACTTCCTCTTGATTCACTCTTTTCTGAAATCGTATCAGAACTCAAATCACACTCTGAAAATTCACTTGAATCATCATTCCCCACTTGTTTGACAAGACACACAACATTACTTTTAACACTTTTTCTGTTAACACACTCATTCACATTAACCATTTTATCAGTTGGTTGCACAACTTGTTCCCATGTTAGCTTTTGTTGCATTGCAGCTTTTTTACACTTAAAATTTGAAAAATATTATCCGAATATTCATAGGTTCGAATGTGGAAGTAACCAGTCTTATTCGACATTTTACAAGGGTCGAATGTGTCTTAGTCTATGTTCGACCTTAAGAAACATAATCGAGGGTTCGAATGTGGAAAATTTCCAGGTTCGACCCTTTTCACTGACTCGAATGTGAAAATAGTAAAACACTGACTCACTTTCGACCAGTTTTTTTTTTTTTTTTTTTTTGAACGGCCAACGGTACCACCCATAACGAAGCCCCGCACCCTCAGGTCCGGTCCCCGGGCCCCCCCTAAGGTCCAGCCCCTCATTTCAGAATAACCCTACTCTGAGTGGGATTCGAACCTGTGACCTCCCAGGGCAGGAACCCCACAAAGTGGGTAAACCTTCCCACCTCCATTGCAACCACTAGGCTACAACATCATTGGCACTTTCGACCACTTAACTTCCACTTTCGACCTCCCGTAAGGTCGAATGTACAATAATTGGTCGAATGTAAAAATTCAACTCACACAGCTTCTAGGTTCGACCTAAAATGGTTCACGTTCGACCAGAAAAAACTAGGTTCGACCCTCAAATCTCACATTCGACCGTTTCAGGTCTGTTCATCATCTTCAACCTCAAGAACACGAATCTGATCAGTTTTGACAAAATTTTCACCAAATGTAATGAAACTTGATAGGTTTTGTGCGGATTTGAATTTAGACAAACATTTGTGAAAGGATTTTTGAAAACAACATCAAATTCAACTCCAATTTAATCAAAAACCATGTTTTTATGAAAAAATCAAAATTTCTTGGGTTGTGATCTTTAAACCAGAATTCTAATCAGTTTTCATCAATTCAGATCAATTTGCAGTCGTGAAATCGAGCCTATGCTCTGATACCAATTGAGAAATCGTTTTAGGATCGTAATCACGAACCGTGATCTCACGAATATCAACTATAGGGTGCGGAATCCCCTCCGATCGTGCAAAATGATTCAGAAATAAATGTAATCGATCGTAATGAAAACAGATAACGAATCACCGAGCAATTTCCATAACTTTACTCTTGTATTAGATAAAATATCAAGGATTACACATGAAATACTAGACCTAATACAGAGAATAACACACACACACAAACTAGGGAAAATCTCAAAATGATAACTCCCTCTAAAATAACCAACTTTTCCATTTATATAGGCATCCACCTTCACCCCTTTCATAAGGTCGAAGGTGTTCATTCGGCCCTTTAAGGGTTCGAATGAAACCATCTCTAACATTCAATCTACATTCCACCAGTTATAAACTACATTCGACCATCCGACAGGTCGAATGTATACTTAAGCTAAATTCTTGGTCGTTTTCTGATTATCTGAACCTTCGACATTATTTACCGAATCACTAGCTGGGGACATACATGAATAATGCACTTACAGTAAGTAATGGAATAGTGAGTTTTGAGAAGATCTCGTACGTGAAGCAAATCGATTATAATCTGCTTAGTGTCAGTCAGATTTGTGATAAGCAGTTTTCAGTATTCTTTGATGACAAATCTTGCTATATACTCAAGCCGGGATTCGTTTTACCAAAAGAGTGGGTGATGTTAAAGGCACCGAGATTGAACAATTTGTACATTCTCGACATGTCAAAAGCCATGACTATACAAGGCCAAGTCACGTGTTTTCTCTCCAAGGCTACTGAAAAAGAATCAATCATGTGGCATAGGAGGATGGGACACATTCACCTTCGAAAGATGAATCAATTGGTGAAGAATGAACTTTTCACAGGCGTGAGTGTTAAACAATTTCATTTAAATGACAAGTGTGTGAGTTGCAAGAAAGGTAAGCAGCACAAACAATCCCATAAACCAAAGAAAGTCAATTCTGTTGAACTGCCACTTGAGCGTTTGCACATGGATCTGTTCAGACCAGTCAAGCGTAAAAGTCATGCTGGTGAATTATACTGTCTTGTGGTTACTGATGACTACTCCAGATTTTCATGGGTTATGTGCTTGCATCATAAGAGCGACACGTTTGATAATTTGAAAGTTCTGTTCACTCAATTGGAAAATATCTATGGTCTCAAGATCAAAAGAATTAGGAGTGATAATGGGACGGAGTTTAAGAATGCACAGATGGAAGCTCTTTGTGAAAACAAAGGAATTCATCATGAATACAGTGCTCCGTATACCCCCCAACAGAATAGTGTCGCAGAACGCAAAAACAGGACTCTAATTGAAACGGCAAGAACAATGCTCGCGGACTCAAATCTTCCAGTAATGTTCTGGAACGAAGCAATTTACGCAACTTGTTATACTCTTAATCGTGTTTTAACGATGAAGAAGTTTGGCAAAACTTCTTATGAGTTGTTGAATCGACGAAAGCCGAACTTGGAGTATCTAGAACCGTTTGGAGCTCCGTGTACAATGCTTAATCCATCTGAGAAGTTCGCACCGAAGGTTGAAGAAGGATTCTTTGTTGGATATGCAATCCCGCTCAAACGGGTTTTCAACAAACGAACTCGTCAGGTCGAGGAGTGGGCTAATGTCGAAGTTCAAAGATATACTCAGAATGTACAGGGTAGCGGTCCAGAGTGGATGTTTGATTACAAGGATTTCTTTGAATCATTCAATCTAGATAGCTTGGTTGAAGAAGCTGTATTACGATTATACTACGAAGTCGAAAACGCAGTGACATCACCGTTGGTGCGTCCGATAACCGTAAACCCTCAAACAGCTTCTAATGATACCAACGCTCCTGCAGTAGAAGAAGAAGTATTTCAGGAAGCTTCCACAACTCTTAATTCATCAGAATCTGAAGATGACGATGATGTTACAAGTGAAGTTGTTCAAGATGTTGCTACAGAGACACCACCAGTGAAACCAAATCCACATGGTGCTTCATCATCGAACGTGGGTAATGATCTGGATTCAACAAAGAACTTAACTACTCAGACGGGAGTGCAAGTACCTGATTATCTGGAATCTCGGATACATCGGATTCGCCCGATCGAGCAGGTTATTGGTGATCCTAGTAGCAGCGTGATGACGAGAGGTCAATTGAGGAATGCAAACTCACCAGAAAACCTTGGTGCTCTTGCTTTATATGCCAAAATTCAAAAATCAGGTTTTCAAAATGACTGGTCTTTTGCTTGTTATGTTTCGCAGGTTGAGCCGCGGACATACAAGGACACTCTTTTGGATGACGCTTGGGTGGAGGCTATGCGGGAGGAGTTATTACAGTTTCAGAAACTCGGAGTATGGACACTGACAGATTTACCCCCAGGACGGAAGAAGATAGGAACGAAATGGGTGTTCAAGTGTAAGAAAGATGACAGAGGAGTAATTGTCCGCAACAAAGCTCGATTGGTTGTACAAGGATTTCATCAAGTTGAAGGAATTGATTACAACGAGATTTATGCCCCGGTTGCATGCTTAGAAGCTATCCGAATGTTTCTACCGTTTGCATCATATAAGAAATTCAAGGTGTATCAAATGGACGTCAAAAGCGCGTTTCTTTATGGTGTGGTCAAGGAGGAAGTTTACGTAGGTCAACAACCAGGCTTTGAGGATCCTATTCACCGGGATAAGGTCTACGTTCTAAACAAAGATCTTTACAGGTTGCACCAGGCTCCAAGGCAATGGTATGAGGAGCTGAGCACGTATCTTCTGTCCAAAGGATTTAAACGAGGTTTGGTAGATTGCACACTGTTCACAAAACGAACAGGGGATGACTTGCTTCTAGGCTTGCAGGTGGACCAAACACCAACGGGGATCTTTATTCACCAGACGAAATATGTTTCTGAAGTCTTGAGCCGATTCCAGATGGATGATTCAAAGCCGATGGATACCCCGATACAACCTAATCACGGGATTGGTGTTGATGCTAAGGGGGAGCTAACTGATCCTTATACATACAGGGCAATCGTCGGATCTCTGATGTACCTCACCGCATCCAGACCAGATATAATGTTTGCCACATGTCTCTGTGCACGTTATCAATCGAAGCCGAAACATAGTCATCTTGCAGCTGTCAAGCGTCTCCCCATATCTGAAGCGTATCCTTAGATTGGGGTGGCTGTGACAAAGACAGCAAACCCACAACGGATGGATGCCAGTTTATGGGGAGCAGGCTTGTGACCTGGCAATGCAAGAAACAGACTGCAGTTGCCTTATCCACATGTGAAGCAGAATACGTCTCAGCATCAAGCTGCTGCTCACAGGTTCTTTGGATACAACAACAGATGGTGGACTACGGTTTGCAATTTCTTAAAACCCCTATTTACTGTGATAATGAAGCCGCAATTGCATTAACAAAAGACTTAGTAAATCACTCGAAAGCTAAACATATCCGGATTAAATATCATTTTATCCGTGATTGTTACGCAAAAGAGTTGATAGATATGGTCAAAATCCACACTGACTATCATTTTGCAGATCTTTTTACCAAAGCTTTTGATAAATCAAGATTTGAATATCTTTTAAAAGCTAACGGTATAAAAGAAAAACAAGACTGATCACCACCTCAGTTTATCGCTTTTTAGTACAGTTTTTATTGCCTTTCAGAAAAATATAAAAATCCAAAAATATGTTTTACATTTTTAGATAGAATTTATTTTCAGAAAAACCCATAAAAATTAGAAAAACCCAAAATGATTTCCAAGAGAAAAGGGGGAAATGATAGTACATCAGTGGGGATCTGACACATGCTAAAGAAGTGTAATGCAATATAAGGCGTGTGTTTGAGTCTGTGTGATGTGTTGATAGGCTTCATAGACTTATTACTGCGTGCCTGATACAAACATATCAAACAAATTGTTGTGTGGATGAACTCCTCATGGGCATATGGTCTTAGTATCGTAATTTCGTTTGATAGGGTATTTGTACAAAATTCGGAGGTTTCGGGTCGTTATGTTATTAGTTGTCTGGGGATAGCCTCTCTGATCTTCTGCTGTAAGTCATTACGGACCTAGATCAGACAGGGTGTCTTTATAAAGGAGCTTTAAAGCCAAATCCTAAAGTTACCGAATTGAGGAACTTTCAATGTATAATGATAATAAACAATTATCTATTACATCGTATCCAATCTATGATGCAAATCATGATTGATATTAGCCCTCAACCTGGTAGAGTGCACATGTTACTTTGTTGCATTGATTTGCAGACCTGTATACCTCTGTGCCTCATACCTTGTAAATTACAGATGACGAAAGCATAATCACGCGTTACAATGAGTCTTTGTGCATTTACTTCTTGATACGGGAGTATGTCGTGTGCGTGGGTACCACAGGCAAATGCGTGTATACTATAAATAATAGTATCAGTCTAAAGCATTGCAGAACAGTCTGCATGTGAGTTTATGTGTATCACAATATCAGCAGTTGCCAGATCACACATTGTCTTTAATGATAATAAATCAAAAGATCAACGGTGTGATCAGATTTCTCAATAACTGATATGATCCCTTTACCAGAAATCACAACTCATTTACTGCTTTATCTTTACATTTTGTGCATTTTACATTTCTCGTCAAAAATACAAAACTCAAAAATATTTTAGGTGTGTTTTAACAAAAAGTTTAGAAAATCCAAAACATTTTACATTTCTATCTTATTTTTTATAGCTGATGGTGGTTGATGATGATTTTCTAAAACTTGATGGACCATTTGAGTTTTGTTATCTTTAAATGGGAAATAATGAATGTCGGATGCTTAAAAGTTGAATAATATTTTGAACGGGACTCGACTTTGAGATTTGGTAAAATTTTCAAAAATTCCAATTTTCATTCGCCCCTTCGTTGGGTCGAAGGTGGAATTTTATCTGCTCATTCGTACCTTTTAAATGGTCGAATGTGAGTGTTCATGTGACATTTTCACATTCGAACCCTTTTTCTACATTCGAACCTTTCAATAGGGTCGAAGGTGGAAAAGGTTTCACATTCGCCCTAGTCAAACGGTCGAATGTGGAGCCTATGTATATCAGATCTGCACATTCGACCCTCACTTTCAAAAAAATTCAAAATTCTGAGCTAAAGTGATCTTGTTGCCCGTGTCTTAAAAATCATACCATTGTGTTCGTCTTGATTCACTGATCATTTTGCCATATCATTTGCAGGTTATCATCAATTATTCAGATCATAATCATCGATTTTGTGACTGAGCCCTAACTTACATTAAAACCCAATTTTAACCTGTTAATTGTTGAAATTTTTGTTAAGGATTCATTGCTTATGTGTTTTTGGGGGAGAATAAACAAAAACTAGAGTTTAACTCAAATCAGATTGGTCAATTGATTTTTCAAAACATTCGAACCCTAGTTTTTATTAGAAAACACATAATCAATGGATAATAAGTGAAATTGTTCATTGGAAATGATTAACCGTTCATGTTAGAAAGTATTTAAATCAAAATGGCATGATAAAACGAACCAAATCAAAATTTGATGTTGAAGAAGATGAACAGTCTCCTTCGCCCAAATTCAAACGGTCGAATGTGACTGATTGGGGGAATGTAGATGTTCAAACGGTCTAACCTGGAAACAAACGGTTGAATGTACACTTATACAAAATGATTGTCTCATTCGAACCTTTAATTCCACTTCTGAACCATTCTGATTTCACATTCGAACCTTCGAACGGTCGAATGTAGATTCTGAAAATCAAAAATTTCAAGTTTTACTTATTTTGTCCGTTTTTAACATGTTTTTTCTTGATTTGTTTTGCAGTCTGATAATGTCCGAACAGGAAAGTGCTGATATTCCCGCTGGATCTTCTGAAAAGGCAAATGGAAAGGAACAGATGGAAGAACTACCATTTGAACCGGCGCACAACTGCTGTGCATTCATGAGAGATTTGAAGAAACATCAAGAGTTCACCGGCATCGTAGATTTCTTGAAGAGAAGCCGAGTGATTGTTGCACCGCCATCATTTATAAGAATCATCAACAGGAGTTCTTGAAGAATGCAAGAATGGACTACTGGAACAACGAATCTGCTGTGGTTAGTACGATTCAGGGGGACCTCGTGATTATCTCTGAAGATGATATCCGTGAGGCACTAAAGTTGTATGATGAGAAGAAGACAGATCCTAGAGAACTTTCATGGATAGAACAAAGAAAGTGCTTCCTACGAATGAAGTACAACGAACCGATAACTGATGGTTCGTTACACAAAGGGAAGCTATGCCCTAAGTACAAGTATCTCGCTCACGTCATGTTGCACGTATTTGGATCGGTGAGTGGAGGGTATGACGTTATGAGAAAGAGCATCAGTTCTTTGATGGTGGCTCTTATTTTGAACAAGCCGTTCAATGTAGCTGGTATGATACTGGAACACATGTTAGAACCACTTAGAGGCTTGAAGAACAAGAAGTTTTCGCTTTATCCGAGGTTCATACAAATGATACTTGATGAGAAGCATAAGAAGTTGAGAAGAGATCCTACCCAGATCATTGTACAGGATCACATGAACCTGAACACACTTGTTAGAATGAAGGGATATAAGGGTGTGCCGTTGAATGAAAGACCACCACACAAGAACCTGTTTGGTCATCTTATTAACCCAGGGTATGTAGATCCAGGAAAGAATGAAGTCAGAGATGATAATAGTGATTCAGATCCAGATAATCCTCTTTATCCAGTTGATCCTGATGCAAAGAGAAAGCGTCAAGTTGTGAACGTTGGTGCTAAGACAGGGAAAGGTAAAGAGAAACAAGATGATACTGAACCAACTCAGAAGAAGGTGTCTTGAAGGAAAAAGAGTGTTGCCAAGAAAGGTTTACATTTACTCGATGAAGTGTATGTCGATTCTGAAGAGACACAGGAAGACGAGAGATGGGATTCGGATAGTGAGACTGTAAAGAGCACCACGCCCAAGGCCACTGTGGCTGGTGAGTCTGAGAGTCTAAATAAGTCCGTGGAAGAGCAAAGGACAAAAAGTCCTATTGCATTGGATGATACAGATGAAGGTTTAGGATTGGGATCTGAAGACTTTGTAGGATCGCCAAAGACAGGTGAGAAACAGAAGAAGCCACAATACAAGAAGAAAGAGAAAGTATTAAAGCCGATGGAGAAAAGAGCTAGAGATATTGAGCATTTGGTTGCTGGAAAGAAATTGCCTCCAGCATCTAGCTCTAAATCACCAATCACATCCTCAGCTGCAAAGAAGCAAAATACATTATCTGCTGCTGAACAGACTGAGTTACCAACTGATGAATTCAATGATGCATTGGATAGAGTGTTAAAGAAATTGAAGAAAGGAAAGATTCCTATTTCTGAAGCTTCAACACCGAAGGTTACTGTAGACAGTGATGATATGACCGCAGTGAACCAAAAGCTTGCTGACATGATGAAGATTATAAATCAGCAACAAGCAGAGATTGAACAGTTGAGAAACAATGACATAAGATGTTAGACGTTGTTGAAATATCACATGAGAATCATGAGGCTCTGGAAGCTAAGATCAAACAGCTTCAGAAAGAAAACAAGAAGTTGTTGAATCATGAGCAGAGAAACACCAGAAGGTACATTGCTATAAAAGAGGAGAACAAGAAGCTGAAAGCCAGTAACAAGAGTATGGATAATCTGATTAAAGACATGTACTCTAAAGCTCCTCAGTTACAAGCTGGTGAAGAAGATAAAGAGCGTGATGAAGAAGAAGTTGATTTTGAACCATCCGATGAAGAGGAAGGAGAAGATGATGAGTTGGATGAGGATGCTGGTAAAGCTCCTAAGAAGAAGAAAGATGATGGTGATGATGATGGTTTAGGAGATGATTCAGGAGAAGGTAATAGCTCTGCGATTTCTGACAGTGATGATGATGATGATGACACTGATAAATATAAGTGTGAGAAGAGAGGATCGAGAAAAGATACAAGTGGATCAAGTTCAAAAGCTCATGGTGGTACTGTTGACGATGATAGTATCTTTTGGAATGAGAAGATCAGATCTTTATCTGATGATGACAAGAACATGTATCGTCAGATGTTGACTGACAGAGTCTGGACGATCGAGATGACAGGCAGATTTCCTGAGATATTTGAGTCTAATGATATGAGATTCGAGTTGGAGTACAATGATCCTGACTTAGAAGATGGAGAAGTTTCTACAGCCATGTCTAAGGAGATTTTGGAAGGACTGGCAAAACAAGTTGGTAAGACTCTGGAGGAGTTAATGATTGATAATTAGATACCAAACATACCTGAGAAAGAAGCAGGTAATCACTCCGATGACAGAGACGTTCCAGTATTTGAGGAGGTAGAGATTGAGGATATCACGAGTGAGGAATATTCAGAATACTTCAAGAAAAACAAAGATTCTAGATTTTCTGAATTCACTGATGAGATATTAAGCCAGGCTGAGAAACTTGCTCATGAAAAGAGTAAGAAGTTTGTTGAAGAAGTGTTTTCAGATTGTAATAAGCCAAACAGTGAACAATCTGACGCTTTGAAAGAACTGTTGAGGAAGCTTAAAGAGAAAGAGGCGAACCGTCCAAAGAGAGAAGTTCAAGGTAGCTTTTACAAGTTTCACAATGACTTGTTTAAAGGGAAAGCTCTTGGATGGAAGTTCGTGAAACAGTTGAAGTGTGTTGCTGTAAAATAGGAAAAAGGAATTCTGTACTTTGGCAGATTCCATGAGTTGAAGACACTACCATACTGGGCTATTCGTGATATTTGTAGACATGAGATGACAGGTTCTGTAAACGATCATGTTGCTTACTTTGCAGATCGTATGTCGAGAGAAAGCAGAACGAAGTGGAACTTGTTTACTCCATAGTATCTAAAAAGAATTGTTCATAAGAAAGAGAAGGATGATATTACTGGGATGCCTAAGGTGACGTTAAAGTATAAACCACCTAAAGTGTTGAAACATATTCCACTGATGCCGATCCCACAACACTTTTCTAAAGACTTCATGTGGTGGTACTACGATTGGAAGACTGCAGAGGCTATTATCGTGTTGAAGGATATTATAATGCTTTATTATAATCCGATTTATTGCGAAGCTAAGGATAGTGAACAGCCAAGCAAATACCAACGTGTGGTATTCTTATGCTTTGTATGGGATGTGAATGCTAGGTGTGACTTTGACAAGAAATTGGGGAACCTGAGAAAGTGAGTGATATTACTATGGAAAATCACATTATCACAAATGAACCAGTTTCACCTTCTCAGATTTCACATCCGATGGAAAATGCTCATCGAGTGAATCAGATAGTAAAGAAAGTTGAAAAAATGAATCAGTTGACAAACCCGTCAACGTATTTTATCAGATGGAAGGATCCGATAAGATTATCTCTGACGAGGAATATCCGATAAAATTTGCCAATTATTCAAAGATCTAGAAAATTTGGCAGGAGAGTACTATTTGGTTTCCTAAACATGAGAGGACCAAAGATGTACCTCTAGAAATTTAAAAAAAAAATATATCTGGATATTCCAAAAGAACCTAAGGTTCACGTCACAGAGTTCATCAAGCCGAATGAAAAGGCTAACATGTTTCTTGAGCCGACTTACTCTAAGGATCCAGCTCCTGAGAGTTTGAGACGAAGGTGTGTGGATGATCAATATCCTATCACTTCTTATGCAAAGTCGAATGCCAAGAATGTTTTTGAGGAATACCGTGCATGTTTCAAGTGTGGGGAGAGAGGGCATTTACTTGTTCACTGCCCGTACGTGAGGCATAAAAGGCACGGAGTTGACATAAAGTAGACATACAAAAGTCCAGTCGACAATCATTGTTATCCTCAAAGACACTTTGTCCCTCAACCAGCACCATTTTATAATCAAAGCCGTTATTTTCAAAGGCGGGATAATCGTCAAATTGCATATGATCGTTGTAATCGGATTGCTATGGAAAGACCATTGAAGAAACCAGTGGTGAACTCAATTGTTGATAAACAAAATGTTTCTCCAAAACTTGTTGTTAAATCATCAGTTGGACCTGTCTCTGTTAAATTAGAGAATGTAACTAAGAAGGTTTCATTCAATAATGATATAAAGAAACCATCCGAGACTCCAAAATCTCAGATCAGGATTCTAAAACGTTCGGAAAAATCTTGGTCACCGGTGGGTTCTCCGAGAGCTTCTACCTCAAAAGTTATTGAAAAATCTTAAAGTGAGAAAAATTTGATAGATCAGAAAAAGATTCACCCAAATTCAAATGTTTGTGTGAATGAATCTTTGAAATCCAATGTTCAAAGACCCAAGACCAAACAGGCTTGGGTCCCCCGAAAGAACTAATGATTTTCTTGATATGTGCAGGGAGCTCCAGCTGGCCCTGTTAGCAGTCTTTGGATTGTCGACAGTGGAGCTTCTGGTCACATGATGGGGGATTTGGCGTTGCTATTCGATATAAAGAACATCAATGGAGGATATGTAGCATTTGCTGGAAATAAAGGCCGTTACATCACGATGGAGGGAAGTGTGAGTAACGGGATTGTTAGTTTTGAAAAGATTTCGTATGTGAAACAAATCAACTATAATCTGTCAAGTGTCAGCCAAATCTGCGACAAACAATTTTACGTGCATTTCGATGACAAATCTTGTTATATCCTTAAACCCGGATTTTTTATTTCAAAGGAGTGGATCCTGCTGAAAGCACCAAGAGTGAATAATCTTTACATTCTTGATATGTCAAACGCAATGACAACTCAGGGCCAAGTTACGTGTTTCCTCTCCAAGGCTACAGAGAAAGAATCAATTATGTGGCATTGGAGGATGGGACACATTCACCTCAGGAAAATGAATCATTTGGTGAAGAATGGACTTGTCGAAGGTGATAATGTCAAACATTTTCATCTTAATGACAAGTGTGAGTTGCAAGAAGGCGAAGCAGCACAAACAGTCCCACAAACCAAAGAAAGTGAACTCTGTTGAAATGTCACTTGAGCGTTTGCACATGGACCTATTCGGACCTATCAGGCGTAAGAGTGGGTAATGTGCTTGCAATACAAAAGCAACACGTTTAACAACCTGAAAGTTCTGTTCACTCGTTTAGAGAATGTCTATGGTTTGAAAATTAAAAGAATTCGGAGTGACAATGGGACGGAGTTCAAAAATGCACAGATGGATGCTCTTCGTGAAGATAAAGGAATTCATCATGAATACCGTGCTCCGTATACCCCGCAGAAGAACGGTGTCGCAGAAAGGAAGAACAGGACACTAATAGAGGCGGCGAGAACAATGCTTGCGGATTCTAACCTTCCAGTAATGTTCTGGAATGAAGCTATTTACGCAGCTTATTACACATTGAATCGTGTGTTAATAGTGAAGAAGTTTGGCAAAACTTCTTGTGAACTATTGAACAGACGTAAGCCGAATTTGGAGTATCTAGAACCTTTTGGAGCACCGTGTACTATGTTAAATCCGTCTGAGAAGTTTGCACCAAAAGCTGAAAAGGGATTCTTTGTTGGATATGCAACCCCGCTCAAACGGGTATTCAACAAACGAACTCGTCACGTAGAGGAGTGGGCTAACATTGAAGTTCAATGATACACTCAGAACGTACAGGGAAGAGGTCCAGATTGGATGTTTGATTACAAAGACTTCTTTGAATCATTCAATCTAGATAACTTGGTTGAAGAGGCTGTTCTAAGACTTTATTACGAGTGTGAAAACGCGGTGACTTCACCGTTGGTGCGTCGGATCACCGTAAATCCTCCAGCAACTTCTAATGATACAAATGTTCATGCAGTTGAAGAAGAAGTTTTCCAGGAAGCTTCCACTACTCTTAATTCATCAGAATCGGAAGATGATGATGAAGTCAGAAGTGAAGCTATTTTTAGATCAGGCAACATAGGCACCACCAGTGAATCCAAATCCAGATGTTGCTTCATCATCTAACATGGGTAGTGATCTGGATTTGGCAAAGAATTTGACTACTTAAACGGGAGTTCCAGTACCTGATTATCCGGAATCTCAGATTCATCGTATTCACCTGCTGGAGCAACTTATTGGTGACCCTGGTAGTAGTGTCATGACTAGAGGACAACTTCGTAGTGCAAACTCACCTGAAAATCTTGGTGCTTTAGCTTTATATGCAAAAATTCAAAAATTTGGTTGTCAGAATGATTGGTTTTTTGCTTGTTATGTTTCGCAGGTTTAGCCGCGGACTTACAAGGAAGCTTTTTTGGATAATGCTTGGGTCGAGGCGATGTAAGAAGAGTTGTTGCAGTTCCAAAAACTGGGTGTTTGGACACTAACAGATTTACCTCCGGGAAGGAAGAAAATAGGAACCAAATGGGTGTTTAAATGTAAAAAGGATGATAGAGGCGTAATCGTGAGAAACAAAGCTCGATTGGTAGTTCAAGGTTTTCATCAAGTTGAAGGAATAGACTACAATGAGATTTACGCACCCGTGGCACGTATAGAAGCTATCCGTATGTTTCTAGCTTTTGCCTCATACAAGAAATTTAAGGTGTACCAAATGGATGTCAAGAGCGCGTTTCTTTACGGTGTGGTCAAGGAAGAGGTATACGTAGGTCAACCTCCAGGCTTTGAAGATCCTATCCACCGGGATAAGGTTTACATTCTAAACAAAGCACTTTACGGGTTGCACCAGGCTCCGCACCAATGGTATGAGGAGCTAAGCACGTACCTACTGTCCAAAGTAAAGTGGGTGACTTGCTTCTCGTCTAGATATAAGTTGACGACATTATTTTTGGATCTACTAACGAACTTTTATGCAGAGATTTTGAAAAGGTAATGCAGGAAAAGTTCGAGATGAGTGCGATGGGAGAAATATAGTTTTTCCTAGGCTTGCAGGTCAATTGCCAATAGGCATCTTCATTCACTAGACCAAATACGTATCTGAAGTCTTGAGCCGATTCCAGATGGAAGATTCAAAGCCATTGGATACCCCGATAGAACCTAATCACGGGATTGGAGTTGACGCTAAGGGGGAGCTGACAGATCCTTTCACATACAGAGCAATCGTCGGATCGCTGATGTATCTCACAGCATCTAGACCAGATATAGTGTTCGCTACATGTCTCGGCACACGATTC
Organism: Ambrosia trifida; assembly: GCA_028751855.1. NCBI lineage: Eukaryota > Viridiplantae > Streptophyta > Magnoliopsida > Asterales > Asteraceae > Ambrosia > Ambrosia trifida. Next base: position 76,594,899 of record CM054131.1, on the reverse strand, counting down.
CAGTCGAAGCTGAAACAAAGTCATCTAACAGCCGTCAAGCGAATCCTACGATATCTGAAGGGTTGTCCGTCGAGAAGATTATGGTACCCTAATGATGATAATTTTGACTTTGTTGCTATTAATGATGCAGATTGGGGCGGTTGTGACAAAGATAGCAAATCCACAATGGCTGGATGTCAATTCTTGGGGAGCAGGCTCGTGACCTGGCAGTGCAAGAAGCAAACAGTGGTCACACTATCTACTTGCGAAGCAGAATATATAGCAGCCTCGAGTTGTTGCTCACAGGTTCTGTGGATTCAGCAGCAGATGGTCGATTACGGTTTGCAATTTCTAAAAACCCCTATTCATAATGACAACGAAGCCGCAATTGCATTAACTAAAGACACGGCCAATCACTCGAAAGCTAAGCACATCCGGACTAAGTATCACTTTATCCGTGATTGCTATGCCAAAGAGTTGATTGATATGGTCAAAATCCACGCTGATTACCAACGTGCTGATCTTTTTACCAAAGCTTTCGATAAATCTCGATTCGAATTTTTATTAAAAGCTAATGGTGTAAAAGAGAAACAAGACTAATCATCACCTCAGTTTATCATTTTATTATAAACTTTTTATGGTTTTTCAGAAAAATTAAAAACCCAAAAATATGTTTTACATTTTAGGGGGAGTCTTTAGATTTTCAGAAAAGCCAAAAACATTGAAAAATCCAAAAAGCCATAAAAAAAGAAAAATCCAAAATGATTTTCCAGAATTAAAAGAGGAAATGATAGTACATTAATGGGGATCTGACACATGCTAAAGATTTAAAATGTTATATAAGTCGTGTGTTGAGTCTATGTGATGTGCACATATATATCAAACGAATTGTCATGTGGATGAACACCTTATGGGCATATGTTCTTAGTACCGTAATTTCGTTTGATAGGGTTTTGGTACAAACTTCGGAGGTTTCGGGTCGTTATGTTATTAGTTATCTGGGGATAGCCTATCTGATCTTCTATCATAAGGTTTTACGGACCTAGATCAGACAGGGTATCTTTATAAAAGGGCTTTAGTGCCAAAACCTAAAGTTACCGAATTGAGGAACTTTCAATGTATGACGGTAATCAAAGATTATCTAATGCATCGTATCTAATCATTGATGCAAATCGTGATTGATATAAGCCCTCAACCTGGTAGAGTGCATACGTTACTCTGCAGCATTGATTTGCTGACCTGTACACCACTGTGCCTCAATACCTTGTAAATTACAGATAACGAAAGCATAATCACGCGTTGCAATGAGTCTTTGTGCAAAATTTCCTTGATATGGGAGTATGTCATGTGCCTGGGAACCACAGACAATTTTGTTTATAATATAAATAACTGTATCAAACACTACATAACAGTCTGCATGAGAGCTTATGTGGATAACAATATCAGCAATTGCTGGATCACACATTGTCTTTAATGATAATAAACACTAAAGATCAACGGTGTGATCAGATTTCTCAAAAACTGATATGATCCTCTTACCGAAAATCACAAAATGTTTACTGCTTTATGTTTACATTTCTGAGTTATACATTTTTTCAAACTATACAAAAACTCAAAAAGATTTTAGGTGTGTTTTAGCATAAATTTCAGAAAAACCAAAAAGATTTTACATTTCTACATTATTTTTTATAACTGATGGTGTTTGATGGTCGTTTTCTAAAACTTGATGAGCCAATTTGTGTTTTGCAATCATTAAATGTGAAATGATGAATGTTTGAAGCTTAAAATGTGTGAAAAAGATTAAATGGGATTCGATTTTGAGATTTGGTAAAATGTTCAAAATTTCCAATCTTCATTCGCTCCTTCGATGGGTCGAATGTGGAATTTTTCTTACATTCGAGCTTTTTAATTTAGTCGAATATGAGTGTTCCAATGTATTTTGTACATTAGAACCCTATTTCTACTTTCGAGCCTTTCAGTAGGGTCGAATGTAGATTTAGTTTCACATTCGCCCTCATCAAACGGTCGAATGTGGGAGCCTATATATACCTATCTGCACATGCGAACCCCTCATTCAATTTTTTTTCAAAAATATGAGATAACCAACCCTTGTTGCTTTTGATTTCTAGACCATATCACTTTGATCCTTGCTTGATTCTGATCATTTTGATACCATATTTAAGGTATTCATCAACAAATGAAGGCAGAATGATTGTTATTGTGTTCGAACCATAGACTGGACTGTTGGATCAATTTAAGGATGCTTTAGACACAATTGATGATTAGGATTTAGTTGTTGATAGTTTTAGGGGGAGAGTATAACAAAATCTAGGAAAATAACCTCACAGATTGCATGATTGATTGTTTAAACTGATAGGAACCCTAGATTTTGGTAAAAACTATCTAAAACTAAATAATTGTTACAATTGATTGTTGAAAATCATTAATCGGTCATATTAGAGGGTAAACACATGAAAATTAGATGTTAGAATGGTCTAAATTGTAGTTTTGAAATTTGGTCAGATGAACAGTTAGGTTCGACCAGTTATAAAGGGTCGAATGTGACTCGTTAGGTCGAAGGTGATTGTTCATAAGGGCGAATGTGGAACAAGTGGTTGAATGTGAAGTGTTGTATAATATTTTCCACATTCGAACCTTAGCTTTCACATTCATACCTTAAAATTTCTTCATTCGTACCCCCAATGGGTCGAATGTGGGATTTTCAAAACCGAATTTCAATTTTGCAAATTTTGTCTGTTTCTAATGAATTTTCATGTTTCGTTTTTGCAGAATTCCAAATGGCAGAACCACAAAACACAGATATACCAGTTGGATCTTTTGGAAAAGCTACTAGAAAGAAACCAGAAGAGGAATTTCCATTTGAGGAAGCCCACAACTGCTGTGCATTTCTTGGCGAGGTTAAGAAACACACAGAATTTTCTAGAATTGTAAATTTTTTGAAACGAAGCAGAGTCGTTGATGCATTAGCTACACCAGCTATTATCTACAAAGATCATCAAGTGGACTTCTAGAAGAATGCAAAGATGGATTATTGGGATAATCAAACAGCCATAGTAAGCAACATTCAAGGACAACTTGCTATCGTTACTGAGAGTGATATTCGGAAAGCTTTGAAACTGAAAGATGAGCCGACAGATCCTAGAAGTTTGTCTTGGATTGAACAGAGAAAATGTTTTCTCCGAATGAAGTATAACGGACCTATTAAAGATGGAGCTTTAAATAAAGGAAAACTGTGTCCGCAGTTTAAGTATCTAGCTCATGTGATGTTACACATTTTTGGATCCGTTAGTGGTGGTTATGACGTGATGAGGAAGAGCATCAGTTCGTTAATAGTTGCTCTAGTGCTGAACAAGCCGTTTAATGTGTCGAGATTGATCTTGGATCACATGCTTGAACCTCTAAAAGGTTTGAAGCACAAGAAGTTCTTATTATATCCCAGATTCCTACAAATGATATTTGATCAGAAGTATAAGAAGCTAAGAAAAGATGCTACACAGATTCTAGTCCAAGATCATATGAGTCTGAACACGTTGATCAGGATGAAAGGATACAAAGGGGTTCCTAAGAACGAAAGACCACCTCACAAGAATCTGTTTGGACACTTGATTAATCCAGATTATGAGGATCTGGGTGAGGACAAAGCTAGAAATGCTAACAGTGAATCAGACAATGATGGTCCTTTGTTTCACGTTAACCCAAAAGCAAAGAGGAAGCGACAAGTGGTGAATGTTGGTGCTAATAGTGGAAAAGGGAAAGGTAAAGAAAATGAGGTTGAAGATGAACCACCAAAGAAAACATCAAGGAGAAAGAAAAGCCTAGCGAGAAAAGGTACTATGCTAGTTGATGAAGAGTCTGCCGATTCTGAGGAGACTCAAGAAGATGAAAGATGGGATTCCGGTGAAGAGACTGTAAAACAAACCAAGCCCAAGGCCACTGTGGCTGGTGAGTCTGAAAGTCTGAATAAAACCTTAGAAGAGCAAAGAATGAAGAGTCCAATTGCTATTGATGATATAGATCTGAGTCTTGGTATTGATGAACAAGATTTCAGTGGATCTCCAATGGTTGGTGAAAAACAGAAGAAGCCCAAATACAAAACCATGCCAAGAAAGATGATAAAGAGAATCCAAAGAAAAGACAGGCGAAAGAAGTTGAGATCTTACTTGTAGGAAAGAAAGTTCCTATATCGAGTGATGTGATGAATGCAGTTAACCAGAAGCTTGCAGAAATGACGAAAGTTATTAACCAGCAACAACAAGAGATTGAACAATTGAGGAAGAAAGATAAAAAGATGTTGGATATTGTTGAAACTTCACAGGAGAGTCAAGAAAAATTAGAAGCGAAGATTAAACGATGAAAATCAGAAGTTGTTAACTCATGAACAAAGAAACACGAGAAGATACATTTCTTTGAGACTCAAGAACAAAAAGGTGAAGAAAAACAATAAGAGTTTAAGGAAGCTTATTGACGATCTTTATGAAAAAACTCCACAATTGAAAGATGGACAGGAAGATAAAGAACGTGAAGAGGAACTGGATCAGGATGCCGGTGATGCTCCTGAGAAGAAGGATGATGATGATAAAGATGGTTCTGGAAATGATTCTGGAGATAACAGTTCTTCAGATGATGATGATGACGACGATGATGATGCAGAGAAGTATAAGTGTGAAAAGAGAGATTCTGTTAAAGATATAGGAGAATCAAGCTCGAAAGCTCTTGGTGATAACACTGATGATGATAGCATTTTCTGGAATGAAAAGATCAGATCTTTATCAGATGAAGATAAGAAGTTGTATCGTCAGATGTTGACTAAGAAAGTCTGGACGATTGAGCTTACTGGAAAGTTTCCAGAGATTTTTGAATCTGAAGATATGAGATACGAGCTTCAATATAATGTTCCTGACCTTGAAGATTGTGAAGTTTCTGCAGCCATATCTAAAGAGATACTTGAAGGATTGGCGAAACAAGTAGGTAAATCTCTTAAAGAGTTGATGAGTGACAATCAGATTCCAAATATTCATAAAAAAGAAGCAGGAAATGACTCTGATGATAGAGATACTCCAGTATTTGAAGACATTGAGATTGAGGATATTACAAGTGAGGAATATCTTGAATACTTCAAAGAGAAACAGGATGATGCATTTCCTGAATTTTCTGAAGAAATGTTGAATCAGGCTGAGAAACTTGCACGGGAGAAGAGTAAGACATTCGTTGGTGAAGTATTCAAGAATGCAGAGAATCAGAAATCAAATGTTGAACAATCTGATGATCTAAAAAGCTTGTTGAGGAAATTGAAAGAAAAAGAAGCCAACCAACCAAAGACTGAAATTCAGGGAGGTTTCTATAAGTTTCACAATGAATTGTTCAAAGGGAAAGCTCTCGGTTGGAAGTACATGAGACAGCTAAGGTGTGTTGCTGTGAAATGGGATAAGGGAATTCTGTATTTCAACAGATTCCATGATATCAAAACACTACCTTACTGGGCTGTACGCGACGTCTGCAAACATACTTTGTCAGGTGCAACTGTGAACAACGATGCAGTTGGCTATTTCGCAAATCGCATGGCAAGAGAGAGCAGAACGAAATGGGATGTGTTCACTCCGTAGTATCCTAAAAGGATATTTCACAAAAAGAAGAAAGATCTGATTACTGGAATGAAAAGGTGACTTTAAATTATAAACCACCGACCGTATTGAAAAATATTCCCTTGATGCCGATTTCACAACACTTTTCGAAAGAATTCATGTGGTGGTACTATGATTGGAAGACCGCAGAAGCTGTTATTTTGCTGAAGGATAAGAGAGATGAGTTCAAGAAGATTCATATTTTTGATCTGATGTGGCTGATCAATTGTTCACATGAGGATATCATAATGCTGTATTACAACCCAATTTACTGTTGTATGAGGATTGAATTGTCAAAAACAATAGGTTTGATCAAACAAGTCTACCAATTCAAGTGCGGAATCCCTGAATCAGTTACGAAATGATAATACAATCAACAAAACACACAAATCACAATTAACATTCATTTTTCATTCATAAACATGCTTAATAAACGTTACAAAATCTTGTTTATAATGATAAAGACACAATTCAGACTTAAACAAAACCCTAGGGAGAAAACCAGATCCAAGGAGGGAAACAAATGACAAAAACTTAACTTGAAAATCAACATATATATAGCCTACACATCCCCCCCCCCCCCCCCCGTAAGGGTCGAATGTGCAGGTTCGCCCCTTTGTTTGGGCGAATCAGCACACATCCCTACAAAAGCTTCCCTTCGACCAGAATCTTCTACCTTCGACCAATTATCATCACCTTCGACCCTTTATATTCCACTTTCAACCCTACACTTTTGGCAAAACAGAAATGTATGTGCAATCCAATTGCACTAGTCGCAAAACGTGTATCAACAACTGTGAAGAGAAAGATAGCGAACAATATCTGAAATACCAACGCGTGGTATGCTTGTGTTTCGCTTGGGATGTCAATGAGGGATGTGACTACGACAAGAAGCTGGGAAAGTTTGTGAAGATTACGAAAGAAAAGAAGAAACCTAAACATACTTTTAAACCAGTTATGACTAAAGAGCAGAAGACGTTATTGCGCATCAAGCTGATGAATAAGCAGATGGACGAAGCACGAAGGCAATCCAAGCAATAGTCGAGGGGGAGTTTGTTGATGCACGTTTTGCGACTAGTGCTATTGGATTGTACATTTAAAGTTGTTTTTGTGAATACGTAGGGGCGAAAGTGGGATTTGGAAGGGCAAGTGTAGATATGGAAGGTCGAAGGTGGAGATTACAGGTCGAACATGGAAGTTTGAAGACAATGTGCTGATTCGTCCATTTTATGTGGTGAACCTGCACATTCGACCCTATCAAAGGGGCGAATGTGCAGGTGTATATAAACCTGAAAATTCAGTTTAAGATTAACTTTTTGTCATTTTCGTGTCTTTTTCGACCTGAATTTTCTCTAGGTGTTCTAGGAAAGTCTGAAACTAATATATTTCATTGTAAATATCAATTGTAAAGCTTTTATCAAGTGTTTATTAATGAAATGGAAACTGAAAAGGTTAATTGCGTGTTTTGATTACATTGCTATTATTTCGTAACTGATTTAGGGATTCCGCACCTAAATTGGTAGACTTATATGATCAACTAATTTGTTTTTATCAAAACGGTCCATCACAATCATATCTGGTGTTCACAATCTCGACACAGAGTTTCATAACCCTAGGTAATGTTTTTGGTGTTTCAGGTTAACTTTGATTTTGATTTGTATTTATTCAGATTTGGTTAAACTCAAAGGCGGCAACAGAAACCATTTTTCATTCACAGCAGAATCGGATGAAGTAACGAAGGAGGTGTGATTTTCGTGGTTCGGGGAAGATGTGGTTCACTGGATTTGGATTTCAATATAGAGTATATAGACAGTGTGGGGTGTACTATGCGTGTTTCTTCGTTGGGTAGAGAAGTTTGTTACAGCTACTGCTCCAGTCATGTGGCATTGTTTTCTTCCTCCTGGAACCATCAATTAGGTGTTTGGTTCAAAATCCTTCAGTGATCAAATGTATAGTTAAAAATATACATTATAATTTATTAGCCCAATAATGACTTAAATTGGTCCCATTGATTGAATATGGACGTTATTTTAATTAATTTGGGGATCACTTCGAATATTCATAGTATGCCTTGTAAAATGGTCGGGTGAAGTTGAGCGGTGTGATGGATCAAGACAGATTTTTGGTCAAACTTTTTATTTTTTTTAGATTCATAAATTATAAGAACATAACGGTACGGATCAGAGCGAGTCATTTAAAAAAATGATTATTATGGTTTGGGTCAGAATAGGTCAAATAAATTTAGTTTAACTAATATATAGATGGAAGAGATAAAATTACTTTTCCATCGTTAAGTCAACTCGGAAACATGACGTTATAGATTAAAAAACGTTTAGATTTTAATTTCTCTCATATTTACTAAAATTGCCCTCCTAGGAGCATGTGTACTCAAAGGAGAGGCGCGTACCACCCCTATAGCACCCGGAACACCTCCCCACCGACACTATTGGTTGATTTTGGTTTTGGTTTGTGATCTACATAGAGGTCGAGCCCCTCACTAGTTTCTTTTTTTTTTTTTTTATTAAATCCATACTTTATATAAAGCTCCATCATCTCACTTTATTAATACGCCCCACTTACGGTGTGCGCATATAATGTATATATGTGTGGCCCTCGGGGGGCAAAAGTAAAGTTTGCACTAGTTTTAACGTTATTTTACTAATTTCGTGAAAATAACGTTAAAAACGACAGACGGTTAATCATGCATCATGTGGTGGCGTTGATAGCCAAAACACAAAGGGGTACATGCACCGATCGGGTTTGTCCCGATTGCTAAGTGTTCTATGCCTTATATCCAAGGCTTGATATCAAACCACATAGGGCCGAGGGTCTCACTAGAAGCAGCCTCTCTATTCTTATGGGTAGAGATAAGGTTGTCTACATCTTACCTTCCTCAGACCCTACCTTAGCTTTGCTATAGGTGAAATTAACTGAGTATGATGATGATAATGATGATCTCACTTTATTAATATTTTAATTTACAAAACCCTTATCAAGTCCCTCACTACACATGGCCTAAAATCTCTTAATTCCTAGCCTTTAGTTCCTCAATTCCTTTCCTCGCAACGAACCGTACCATAGACTAGTCGCATTACAACACTCCTAATCGGCTAGGTAAAGGATATGTTATTGATTCATTAACTAGGTACACGAGATGGGGCCGGCCTCTTGCCATTATTGTACATTACTAAAGTTGTAATTTGTCTAGGTTTTTTAGTTTATGCACCCATGTGTTTTGTTCTTAATTTTTTTATAATATACACTATTATTAATATTCCCATCATTATTGTAAAATTAAAATCAGATTACATTTTGTTTAATGGGGCTTGTTTATAAGGGGTGTGGAGGGAAAGAGTACCTAATTCCAGCGCGAATATGTAGCCATATCTCATAAAATGAATATCATCAAGAACCCGCAGAGCAAAACCTGGGAACAACAAGCTTTATCAACGGCATGCGCGATCTCTTTCGTGTGGGATAACAATCACATTCGCCAAGCCCACAAGTCAATACTTCGCGGAGCAAATCCCGCGCGTGGAATATTTGTCCTGCCTCACCTTTTAATACGAGGTACGGACGATCAAGAATGAAGAAGATTTGGTCAGATCGGGACAGGTCTCTCGCCAACTAGATGGTGACATGTGTCAGGGGTGGTCCAACAACCGCTGACAGGAATAGTGACATGACTGCTCCCAGGCTTCCACCTTGCTGCTGTAAACAGTACCGGTTAGAGTACTGTACAAGCACGCCTATCTGCTGCCAGACACCAGCGGGTAGGTCAACCATTATGTGTCAGAGCAAAGCGTCGCTTACGCCCAATTAGAAACCGCCACGTGGATTCTATGCAGATCAGGTCATACTCTCTCACGTCAGCAAGGATGGTCACCTAGTTTCCGCCATTTTCCTGGGCCGAAGACATCTGGGCCCAAGTGAGGGCCTAGATCAGTTATGCCATTTTATGGGCCGTTTCACCCGGCCCATATTTCCTCTTATAAATAGAAGACATCTTCTCCTTTGCAAGGGATCCCGGATCCAACTTAGAAACAAGTTACCTAACACAAGGGTTAGCATCGAGAGAGAATACTTGTACACTCTTTGTAATCTTCAAAGTAAAAATATTCTCATCTTTACAGTGGACATATATAGGTCACTCTTGAAATAGGATGTTCCACCTCATAGACCTTCTGTGTAAGGTCCGTCACTTATTAACGAGTTGATCCGCACTGCGATGATTGTTTCGCTTAAACGATTGTATTCCGCCAAAACGTTGTTCCAAAAAGAAGACGTATTTACTTCTTCATACGTTGTCCCTTTGATATTGATCCAGGCCGTCACCAATTTGATCTCGTTATCCGAAGTCCAGGCCGCAATTTTTTTTTTAAAATGTAGGTGTGAACGGTCGAAATATTTAATAGGAGAGAAGAAATTAGACCATTTCAAACGTTCTCACGAGAATGGTGAGGATGAGGACGTCCCCAGGGGATGGATTTGTGCGTTCCGGACCGCCCAAAACAGGGTATGGAACGATCCCCACACCGACTAGCCTTATAATGCATCACTAAATTTTCATTATAAAAAAAAAGTCATTAATGTTTAGTTAGAGTTAAAGATGATCGGTTAGAGATTGTAAATCACTGTTATGGGTTGTTATTGGTTAACTAGGTTTATTGATGATCAAGTAGGATTCGTGATGTACATTTATGACCAATGTTTGTAATACTTTGTCAATTATGGTCAAATATGAACAATTAGAGTCAATGGTAATCAATTTATAGTTGTTTATGCAGACGTTTGGTCTTTGATAACTAATTAGGGTTAATGGTTGTCAAGTAGGAGCAAATGTATATTTCTAATGCCAATAATATAATCTTACTTTACTCTAGCCAATATCTACTCAACGAGCTCAAACCCAACACCTCTCAACGGGCTCAAACCCAACACCTCTCGGGTGATGAACTAATTAAACCGTGGCCACTAGGCTAAACCCATGGTTGCAGGACTAATAATAATTAATGTGTTAAAAATGTTAAATATATATATATATATATATATATATATATATATATATGGATATACAATTTTTTTAATCAAATACAGGGTCAGTTCTTAGTGGAGTGGAGACCGGGCCTAGGCCCGCGCAATTTTTTCGTTTCGTAGTCAAATTTTAACGAAAATTTTCAAAAATTTGTATATGTATTGAATCTGGCCAGCTCAAATTGAACCAGACCCTACCAGGTGTTTCGTTTAAGGGCACTGATAAAATGTATAGTTAAAAATATACATATTATAATTCTTAGCCCAATAATGACTTAAATTGAGTCTCTTTGATTGAATATAGACGCTATTTTAATTAATTTTGGGACCACTTTGAATATTCATAGTATGCCTTGAAAAACAGTCGAGTGAGGTTGAGCGGTGTGATGGGTCAAGACAGATTATTGGTCTTTTTTTTTAGATTCATAAATTATAAGAACACAACGTTTTGGGTCAGAAGGGGTCATTGTTGCTAAATGCACTCCCTTTATATTATTTTTACTTATTACACTCCCCTTTAAAGTTTTTAAATAAACATAATTAAACCTTATATTTTTTTTTATAGAATTTCCCCTTCTATCCTAATCTAAGTTTGTCTCAAACTATAGTAATTAAATCATAAAGATTAAAACTAACAATATTTCAGATGGGGTTTTGTACCACCGAGATGGTGACGAGATTCATGGGACGGTGATGCTTCAATTATGTGATGAAGATGATGTTCATGGGGTGATAAACTTAAAAAGGGTTGATTACACGAACAAGATGAGTTACTCAAATGATTTTTTTTTTTAAAATAGAAGAATAGAATTTGATAACTTTTAATATGTTTTTTTAAAAGGGAATGCAATTAGAAAAAGGGGGGAGTGCATTTAGCCAACCCCTTTAAAAAATGATTATTATGGTTTAGATCAGAATAGGTAAAATAAATTTAGTTTAAGTATTATATAGTTGGAAGACATAAAATTACTTTTCCATCGTTAAATCAATTCGGGAACATGACGTTATAGATTAGAAAAAGTTTAGATTTTAATTTCTCTCATATTGACTAAAATTGCCCTCCTAAGTGCATGTGTACTCAAAGGAGAGGCGGGGAACCACCTTTATAGCGCCTGGAAAACCTCCCCGCCGGCGTTATGGGTTGATTTTGGTTTGGTTTGTGATCTGAATAGTGCTCGAGTCCCTCACCAGTTTCTTTTTTTTTTAACAATAATTTAGTTATTGGACATTATTAAAAACCCATTAACTCTTACAAATAGGAGGCGGGTAAACGGGCCACAAGTTGCGCCGCTACCCCCCTTTTGAATAGAAAAACCTACTCTATTAAAAATAAAACCTAGGTCCTTGGTCGCTGGAGAGTTACTCTGCACCACCTTTTGAACTCTTTTTAAGAACCGGATTGCCTCGGGGGCTAGACCTCCAAATGTGTCAAAAGCAAATGGCACAAAAACGTGTTGGTTTTCTAGACAGGCAGCTTCATGTTTGACAACTTTTTGGGATTCTGCTTTCAAGGCTGCTTGCCCTGCCACAAACCCCGAATCTCGAAGTCCCACCAGCGGAGACACCCCTGTGAGGTCAATGCACGCATGTTTGCCTTGTGCCCACCCGAACACGAGGACATCTGCTGGCCTTAGGACACTCCATACTTTATATAAAGCCCCATCATCTCACTTTTTAATATTTTAATCTACAAAACCCTTATCAAGCCCCTCACTACACATGGACTAAAATCTCTTAATTGCTAACCCTAAGTTCCTCAATTCCTTTCCTCGCAACGAACCGTACCGTAGACTAGTCGCATTAGGACACTCCTAATCGGCTCGGTAAAGGATATGTTATTGATTCATTAACAGGTACACGAGATGGGGCCAACCCCCTGCCTTTATTGTACATTACTGAAGTTGTAATTTGTCTAGGTTTCTTAGTTTATGCATCCATGTTTTTTGTTCTTAATTTTTTTATAATATATACTATTAATAATATTCCCATCATTATTGTAAAATTAAATCAGATTACATTTTGTTTTATGGGGCTTATTTATAAGGTGTGTGAAGGAATAGGTTACCTAATTCCAGCGCGAATAGGTAGCCCTATCCCATAAAATGAATATCATCATGAACCCGCGGAGCATTAATCCACGTAGTTACCCATGCGAACAGCAAGCTTCATCAACAGCATGCACAATCTCATTCACCCAGGATGTCAATCACATTTTCAAAGCCCACAAGACAATACTTTGCCGAGCTAATCATGTGCGTGGTAACAAGCTCACTCGCGGGATGACGCCAGTCATGCAACGTAACCATTTCAGAAGAATCTTCACGCGTACTCATACTAACGGAATATTCGTCCTGCATCAGCTATTAATACCAGGTACGGATGATCAAGAATGAAGAGGATTTGGTCAGATCGGGACAAGTCTCGGGCTAACCAGATGGCGACACATGTCCGGGGTGGTCCAACAACCGCTGACAGGAATACTGACATGACTGCTCCCATGCTTCCACCATGCTATTGTAAACAATACTGGTCAGAGTACTATACAAGCATGCCTACCTGCTGATATACGGCAGCGGGTAGGTCAACCATGATGTGTCAGAGCAAAGTGCCGCCTGCGCCTAACCAGAAGCTGCCACGTGGATTCTATGCAGACCAGGTCACACTCTCTCATGTCAGCAGGGATGGTCACCTCGCTCCAGCCATTTTCCTGGGCCGAAGACATATGGGTAGGCTCACTGGTCGGGATAGGGTCAGTGGTAAGAGGGAAAATCGGGGCTCTAGCAGATATGGTAATAACAAGAGCTGGGTGTGCCCTCTTCCAGGGTGTACACATTGTGAGGGTCAGTGGTAAGAGGGAAAAAGGCTGGCTGGAGAGCGAGAAACAGGAGGGGTAACGGAGGGGTGAGTGTTTGGGGCGGCTAGAGAAGGTGGGGCGTCATAGTCCTTGTCGTCGTCGGAGGTACGCCTCATATGTAACACCCCGCCCCTCTCATCACCAATATTGTCCGCTTTGCCCATCCAGAGCTCACGGATTTGTTTTTGGTTGCCCAAGTGGAGACTTCCCAGGAGGTCACCCATCCTGAAATTTCTCCCACCTGAGCACGCTTAACTGTGGAGTTCTCCTCTCATCCACTAACATTATTTCAGAAAAATCATTTATTTAATATTTTTAATCAATTTTTGTTAGTTTTAATCATAATTAAATCATAATAAATCCAATTTTTAATATTTTTGCACCAAAATTTTATACAAATTATTTCTGATCATTTAGAACAGAAATGTAATTTTTAAACTAATAATTCTTTAATTTTAGTATTTTTAAATATTAAGGTTAGAGTTTGACAATTTGTAATAAATAGATTTTAAAAATCTATTTTAAGGAAAATAATTTTTGTGGAATTAATAAAAGAGTTTTAGTATTTTTGAATGAATTTATAAGATATAGATAACATATATATATAATTGATAAACCAAGGAAAATAAAAGAGCAAAAAGTGTGACAGCCGGGTTTCGAACCCGCGTCTGCTGGGAATCCAAACATCAACACAACCACTTGGTCTAGACCTGTGGTTGTGTTAAGATTCAGTTTGTTTAATATATAACGTATATAGAAAATCAATGTTCTTCCCCAAATCATATGATTACGAGCCCTAGTCTCATAAACTGATTCAATTCGACTGTAATGGACAAATTGATTATAGGGCTTTGGATCCCTGATTCAAGACGAACAAAAACGAGTAATTAAAATGAACTCACAGAATGTATAAAGCCCGATTCAGCGAGTCAAACTAAAAGTCAACCAGCCTTGAATTCGGAGATCTGATGAAGCAAACGAAGAATTGAGGGTAGGGGTTTGTTGTTCGGCATTTTCAGATCACGATCCAGCGTTCAATTTATAGCATTTCATAGGAGAGTGACGAAATGGAAATCTTTGACTCGTTTAATGTATGACGCGGCAATGGTATAAATTTGGAATGTATTTGACCAGTTTACCATGTATAATACGCGTATAATTATCACGAAACAATTCACGAGTCCAAATTAGTTGATTACCATGATTGCAACTCTTGCCATTTTTGCTTGGTTTAAAAGCGATCGAACAGTAGCAGTGAGGAAGAAGATGGTCAAGCTTAGATGGGTTTATATATAATTGGAGCTAGTATTAATTCAAATGTGAGGTGTAGACCAAGTGGTTTGGCGTGTGTGTTGGGTTTACAAGGTCTCCGGTTCGATCCCGCTTGGAAACAACATTTTTTTTTTTTTTTACAGCACAGGAGACGTGTTGGGCCAAGGGTGGAGGGCAAGGAGGGTGGGCCGGATGGTTGGGCCGCCCCTCCTGGGCTCAGCAAGGCCCAATCAGATCTAATAAGGAGAAAGGGAAGGGTGGTTGGGTTTGGACTTGGTTGGGCTCAAGAATTACAAGGGTTTGGACTTATGTCTTATAACATTATTATTACTATTATTATTATTATTATTATTATTATTATTATTATAAACTACTATATATATATATATAGATATATGTATGAATGTTGGGCTTCAAAATATTACCAATAATAATGAGGCTAGTTTTGTAACGTACATGTATTTAATGCGAAATGTTACATCATAACTGGAGGAGGGTCTATATCCATCTCTGAGTCTGAGATCCACCCACACCCGTGATGAGAGGAATTGGGGACATGGGCTAGCTGAGTAAGGGGTAAGTCTTCCTCCGGAGGGTCGTCCACCAAGTAATCCGGCTCAAAATCAGATGGAGAAGTAAGGTTAATGGTAATGACCATGATCCTGTCATAACATGCATATATATGTAAATGAACACATATGTAAATATCTATTGTACCCGTATGTCTTCGTGGAGCAGCTTGAGATTTGAGAGGTGCAAGGCGAGATGGCGTGGTACTTTGTAAAGACGTTTCGAAAAATGTTTTAAGTTATAGTTGACTAAAAAGAATCTTAGTTCGCTATAACCTTATGCTCTGATACCAATCTGTCATACCACGCCAATGCGGAAACACGGGGATGCAACCATCGAAAGGTTTTCAAGAACAAGGTTCAAGCAACACACATGTTTATTAAAATAATACCACCACGAAAGATGGATATTGTCATAATTTATTTAAACCGACATAAAAATATCTAGAAAATGAAATAGTGTCTAGAATTCATGGAATTGAAATCAAAACATCACGGGATTGACAAAACCCATCCCTAGCGGTACCACTTAGTGTGTGCTCGAACCTCTCTCTCAAATCCCTGCGGCCCTCCATTAGTTACCTAAAAAACATGCATAAAGGATTTTTGTCAACAATGATGTTGGTGAGTTCACGGGTTTGAATGTAACAAGTAAAACCAATGTGTAATTCGTGTATGATCAATCATAGGCTAGCTAAGGGAATGATTATTGTGCAAACCATGAGTCCCATAACCAAACCTCTTGACTGTTATGGCTCGTGCATTGTACACTAAAGACAATGTGTGTATAGTAGAATACTAACACTCGTTTGTTTATGTAACTTGTTAGAGAGACTAACTAGGAGTGGGGGTGTCAACCCAATAGATCTATTAAAGTGTTCCATGGCTTTTGATAGCTAATGGTTACAGTAAACGTTGTACGGGAACTAGTGAGCTCATGATCCAATATGTCTCATGTTCCACATGGCAGCCATGATAGAATGTACACACACTTGCAAATGACACTAGTATTAAAGCATGTTTATCCCCCGAAATGTAAAATAGTAAAATGGGGCCGTAAAACTCACCTGACAGAGTCGTACGTGGTCTAGTGAAGTTATAACTGTGAGATAGCTACCGTCCCGCTACCGTTTGCCCTATGATTTATTACGATCATGGTAAATTCACAAGTTTTCGTTGTTTATCATACAAATTGTTCACCCGACACTTGTGGACCTGGTTATTATGTTGTGTGGGCCTTAACTTGTTCTTATGAGGACCCGTAGTGTGCTTGCCAAGTGTTTAGAAACTTTGATAGTGATAAAATGGATCCTTTTTGGTAGCCACGGTTTATGTAGTTCCCAATTTATCGTGTGTGGTTGATTTGTGATAAAAATAAATACCTTAACATGTGTTTAGGCCATTATTTCTTTCAAGTTGATGCTAACACATGTTCTAGCTTTGTCTAACATATGTTAGTTTGTGGTTTTTAACTTGACAAGGCCTCGTGAGGTTATCATATAACACATTTGTGATTATTGTGAGAAAATCGGGCTTGATCACCATGTTTTTAGCCTTTAATTTTGAACTTAAGCCAAGTGTGTTTGTATTCATAAAAACCGATTCATTCATGGTGATCTAAGTGGTGTAGTGACTCAAAAAGCATGGTTCGACCTCTCAGGGTTATCATAGAGGCCGATTGGTGTTAAGTTAAGACAATGTGATCATTAGTGAGTAAAAGTAATCGCAAACAAAGGCAAACTAGGTGATTATGTGATTAGATTGAACCAAAGGTCGAACAAGGCAGAAAAGATTGGACTAGACTAGAGTTTAGGGGCTTGGAAATCTTACCAAGAGGTGGTTGAATGTTGGATAGCTCCCTAGTTTCCTCCAAGTGCTCGTGATGCTTTGGCCAGGGGAGAGCAAGACCCGAAAGTTTTGAGATGAAAGGGAATGTTTGGTGTGGCATTTGAGAGTGAAATGGAGTCCCTTTATATAGGGGTCGGCCAAGGTATGAGCAAAACAAAAGGGGAAAGGGCAAGCTCATTGGATGGTGCATTTATTAAACATGCTAATCATGTTAGAATGAAAGATAGTGACTTGTGGGAGGTTTTTCTTTGGTCTTGGCTGATTGGGATTGGGTGAGGATATAAGGGGAAAGGTTGACATAACAAGGGGTGGGTTATAGGCTTGTTTTACAGTCTATTTTGAGGTAACTTACAAACATTCCTTGAGTTGTTTCCTTGGTTTCATGCGGCCGTAAAAGAAGGACAAAAGAAGGTGACTATGTCTTAGTGAAAGTGATGTATGAGAGAAGTCTTGCCTTGTCCCTTTCCTTGATGTGTTGGCCGATGATGTTCTCTACACATGATTATGTACTCTACTCAATTATTGACACTACAATAGCCAGTTAACAACTATTAACATTACCATGACGAATGAGTCACAAAAATAAAAGTTATTTAATAAAATAGAACAGGTAATTAAGAATCTAACCTAACTCATTTGTTATGCTTCCCAATAAAAATACCTGAATGCAAGAACATACCTTAATCTGTAGAAACCCTATGGATCCCTTGTCGATTTGGATAAAGATCGTATGGTTTTAATTAAGACTAGTAGAGATTTGAAAAAAAAAGATGAGCAAGAACATACCTAATATGTAGAAATCGTAAGGATCTAGAATCGATTGAAGGATAGTATCGATTGAAGGGTGGTTGAAGATCGTACGGATCCAGTCATCCAGAGTCGATTGATGAATGGTTGAAGGTTGGTAAAGATACAGATATGGAGAAGATGCAATGAAGGATTCAAGTTATAGCTAATTGCTATTTTAACCTTTTTTACTAAAAGGTTTTTTCTCTTGGTTCTCACAAAAGATGGGTGTTCTTATTTAAACATTCCCTATATATATATATATATATATATATATATATATATAGAGGAGCATTATCTTGAGAACGCTAAATATCGCGAGAACCGTGGGAACAAGTAAAAACATTAATCAAAAACAATTTTTTAATACAAACCTCATAATAATCAAAATACAACATTAATAAATGACTTTTCTTTCCAAATAATTCATCTTTTCTTGCAAAAACACTTTCAAATTAACTTTTTACACATGTATTAACAGTAAATCTATACATGTGTAAAAACAAATTAATTACGTATATGTTTGAATTTTTAAGCATAAATTGTGTTTTTGAGATTGTATTTTAGTAATAAAGACAAATGTAAAAACAAATTTTGAATTTGAATGGTTTTAGATGTCGTTCTCACGGTTCGCACGAAATCTAGGTGTTCGCTAATTAACTTTCACACACACACACATATATATATATATATATATATATATATATATAAGATTTGGATCATTTGAGAACCACTATTTAGGGAGAGAACCAAGGAAACCGTGTGAACAGGTGACATTATTGTAAATATGAAGGGTGTCTACAAAACCCTTCCATCAAAAAATAAAAAAAATTAAAAAAAAAATATATAACCTAAATAAATAAAAAATAAAAAAGTAAAAACACCAAAATCATTAATTTACATTAATAAGTCGAAAAAATAAAAAAAAAAAACTTGCTGACATGAAGTCATATGACGTCATCCCTGATGCATATGTGCAATTCGTTGTTATATATACAGAAATATACCATATGCACATGTGCATTTCACTATTACATCACACTTTGGAATGCTAGCTAGGCGTATGTTTTATTACTACTATGATTGGAAAACCATTACTATACACGTTTAGTAATGTTTAGCAATGTTCAGCATGTTACCAATGTTACCAGTTCGAGACAATAGGCACCCGCCCGGCCCTCCACATTTCCCCCGTTGTGCATCCCCGCACATTCATGGTTTTCCCCGGGACTTTAAAAGATCGTATAGCAATGCAAAGTTAAAACTATAGTATGACATATATTACCAAAATAGTTTAGCGCATGTTTTCTCCCCCAAAAAGTTAAAACAGTAAAAGTGGGGCCGTGAACTCACCTTTGGTTGCGTTCTTCAGTAAATAATAGAAAGCCAAGCCCTGGATAATCCCACTACCAGAGATCTATCAAAATGTTCACATAAGTGTTCCGACTAATAACCATAAGGTTATCTAGTCCTCGACTGTCCATATCGTGACCAAGTATGTTTTAAAACGTGTTTAAGTGTTCAACCGACACACTAGACCGACCCGACATCTCGTTGGTGACTCATTACCCTAACTAATCAAGTACACATAGATTTCACACAAGGTTCAAGTATAAAACACTTAGTTTGTATCCAAAATCTCATTTTTGAATCAATAGGGTCGAACCAGGAAAATAAATCCACATTCGCCCCTTTTTAAGCCACATTCGACCGTTTGAAAGCAACCTTCGACCCTTTTTAAACAGATTCGATCAAACTGTCCAGGTTCGACCCTGGGATTCCACGTTCGACCACTCGATTGGTCGAATGTGCCCAGGTTCGACCCTGACAGATTACTTTTCCCAAAAACGCTTCAAGAACATCCGAAAACATCCCGAAACATTATCAAACACTACAGTTAAGCATGAATAACTTATCCCTACAAAACCCCACCAATTTTGTCCCAAAATCTATTCGTTTTAGCCCTTTCCCAAAATGGCAAAGATTATGGAAGTGTCACATCATGCATGTAATCTTTACCCAATTTTGAAACTTTTCGGAATCAATCTATAATCATCTTAAAATGCTTAGTTTATCATGTAAATGAAAACCCCCAATAGTTCTATTGATAATACTAACATGCAACAAGCCCTAGATTCAATAAAATCCCCAAATTAGACTTGATATCATCATCTATCTAATTATAACCTTCAATAATCCTAAACTATCTTCAATAGCAGCCCTAGATCATGTTTCTAGCATTAGCACAGCAGCAAATCGTTAAACAACACATAATATCACATAACACCTAATTAACATATGTTTATTGATATGAAAACCTATGTTTAATGATAGGGTTTAGGTTTAGAAAGGTGTTTAAAAGGTTTTTATTAACAAAAACGATCTGGACATTTAGGGTTAGATAAAAACGAATTAAAATACTTGAAAAAGGTTTAGAATTAAGAACACACCTTGGATTCTTAATTAGATGTGGTTGGTAGGTTAGATTATGAAAAATAAGAGCAAAAACTCCTTCCTTAGTGATTAAAATCGTTTGAGAGTGTTTAGAGACGGTTAGGGTTTGTGAAATGGTGAAAAATGACAAAGTTTGGTATTTATACTAGTCCACATTTGCCCCTTTCACCTGGGCGAATGTATCCACGTTCGCCCCTTTCTCAGGGTCGAACGTACCTTATCTGGTCGAATGAAATATTATTATTTTCACATTCCAGGTTCGCCACTTCAGTAAGGGTCGAACCAAGATTATTTTCCAGGTTCGCCCCCACGCTGTAGTCGAACCTGGACCTATGTTTTTCTAGTTTTCCAGTTTGTCGTGTTTAACGCATTCTAACGCATCCTAACACATGAACATGCAACCTTAGTCTATGTTTAACGTATTTAAGCATGGATGATTATCTACACATTGTTTAAACACATCTTTGCATATAATCCACCATATAACAATTAATCTACACATAGCACTTAATTAGTTTATGTAATTTCACCAACAACGGGACCTGGTACTAGTGTATTCCCAAAACGACTCCCAATAATCCTCCAGATCATTGAACCCTGGACAATCCTATCCTGACCCGACTCAACTATTCTGGTTAAGTCCGTTTATAAATGTTTCCCGCTAAGGTAGACTTAGGTGTTACTAAAATGTTTAAGCCAAATATGTCGGGTGTCACATATATGGTCACAAATTTTATTCAATGATCATGAAATGAACACAAGGTGCGATATAAAATACACTCGAACTCGTCAATTGTTTAGTCATGCATATTATAACATAAATTAAAAATAAAACACTTGTATGACAACAAACATGAATAAACTTAAAACACCCCTATATAATAACTATAAAATAAGAAATGTGTACTGCACGCACATGTGCGTTTAACTAATATAGTTAGATTTTTTTACTGGTTTAACTTTCGGGCTTATTTTTAGGTATGGTGGGATGGGTGTGGGGTGGTGGATTTAGGGTTTTGGGTGGTGGGGGTTTAACTATAATCATTCACATGTGCATATGTCAATTTCATTATCATACCAATTTACATACGCTAAAAATAATAATTACAAACGTAATGAACCTATCAACCACCATATAAGGCGACCCAAAATATACATATGTGCATGCATCATCCTTCAAATAACAAAGTTTTTATACCAATTTGTTTTTATCATACAATTACATGTAGTTTCTGCCAAACGTATTAACTCACAACCTCACGTTCACCAACCTAACAAAATGTTAAACCAAACATACATTACATAAAATGTTATACAAACTTCTTTGTTTGTTTGACAATTTCCTTATCCCCGTCCAAAGTTGATGTGGTGTAACGCGTGCTTGTTTCGAACGACAATTTGTTTTTATCATAACCTTCTTTTGAGTTTATTTCAGTGCCACCGTTTTAACGCTCTTTGATGTTTTTTCTTTCTTGTAATTGCATCTGCACACACAGTTGTCAAACAACACATTATATCATGTTTATCCATAATTATCCCCATGTGCATACTCAACTATATATATTAAATATTATGCAAAACAACATACCATCATTATTCACCGTCACAAAATGTTTCCAATTATTTGACCTCGTTTGAACCTTTCTTCTTGAATATATATATCTGCATATAGAATAATTTGTGTGTTTAAACAATCAACATTTAATATTTCACAAGAAAAACGACACATATGCACATGTTCATTTCTATATAAACTTACTAAATAAATAAGAACAACCTAATTCAACTTCTTGATAAATATCCGTGACATTATCAGCTTCCGCTTCTGGGATATCAAATGGAGCTTGATTTTACAATAAATAAAGAACATAACTAATACAGTGAATATGGGAATACCGAGTACATCCGGACTAAATAAATAATGCCAACCTGATTCAACTTTATGATCAACATTCGTGTCATTATCTTCACTTGCATCCGGTAACATTTTTGTTCCTTTATCCCTCGATTGTAATACAAATGTTACTTTCTTTGATTTTTTCTCCATCTCTTAGCTACAATTAATAAAAACGCATAAGAAAACCGATATTTCAACCTGAATGCACATGTGCAACAACATTACTTTAACATAACTTTTAACATTATAAACTACGTTTTGCGTATGTGCATTAACAATCCTAATGCACATGTGCATGTCAGAAAATGGCACTTCGTCAAAAACACAAATTATCCTCATAGCTAATAACATGCCTCAAATTACACTATGGTCAGGATGATAAAAAAACTAAACAGACCAGAAACAAATAATATAGCTCAATTACCATAACTATTAATCAATACAATGACAACAAACCTGGAAGTTCAGACTCCACTTGACAATTTCTTTCATTATCCTCACAGAATCTTCTTTAAACCCGCCCTGAACCAATATAAACAAGATACATTACATTAATAAAGTATATGAAATAGCGCACACTGTTAGATACATATAACATCAAACAAAATTAAAAGCAGGTCATGTTTTAGCACCCTAGAACAGTTTAATAACTAAAGCAATAAAATCAAATAAGCTACACAATAATGTAGCATGAAGGGCCAGTTCTGATGTTATCCCAGTATATTTTCCCATCTTCAATAACACCTCCATATTCTGCAACATCATTCAGATATTATGAAATCACAATATATAGAAGGTCCTGCTGCAACTCTCAGTTTCAAAATACATGAAGCTATCATCATCCTCAATCGCATCTGGCATCTTTTTTGACCTTTCCTCCCTCGATTCTAAGACAAAGGTTACCTTCTTCGATTTTTTCCCATTCTTTAACTACAAATAATAAACAACACATAAGAACCCAAAATTTCAATCTTAATGCACATGTGCATTAACGTTACATTTTTCATTACCACATAATGTATGTACATGTGCGTTAGAATGAATGAGGGTAATGATATCAGTATAAATGCATTAAGCCATTAACATTACTTTTATTAGTAGCAACTACGATATGCACATGTGCATTAACATTTTTAATTCATATGTACATATCTAGAAATTGCATATCTTTAACATAACAAAACCCTGACCCTAAACTAACAAAACCTAAGATCCAAAACCAAACCTTCACATAAAGCACTCAAACACAAATAAAAAATAAACAATTAATAAAGAAAGATATGTATATGTATATATATACCTCTCTAGGGTGAGTAGAGTAAGGATGGCTAGTATATCTAGAAGCTTCTAGAGCTTATTCTAAATCAAGTTGTGCTGAAACATCTCTACCTATTCGGTCACTTACTGTGACACTTTCTTTAACAATATCCCACATTCCGATCTCGTCTTCCCGTGACATCTTCTTCTTATATACTTAATTGTTGAGGATTGAGATAATCAGGAAGATGTTGAAACTAATTTGTTGATAATCGATGATTGCATTAACTGCTATAGTGGAGGATGAGATAATCAGGAAGATGTTGAAACTAATTGTTGATGATTGGAGCTTTCAACGATAAGGGATGAAGATAATATGATTTTATTTTAGGGTTAGATGGATTGATATGGTTGAGGATGAAGATAAGATCTGATATGGTGGAGGATGTAGATAAGATGGTTTTATTTTATGGTTGAAATTTATTTACTAAAATGCCCCATGTTCACATTGGTTCTCATGGTTCTCACAATAATGTTGGCTCTCGTATGATCCCTACCCTATATATATATATATATATATATATATATATATATATGGGTTGTGGAGTATTGTGATCATTTTTTTTAACATTTACCTATCTAATAAGACAAAAAATTACTAAATTTTTAAACCTGTTAATGCAAACCCAACCCAAAACGAGGGTTCAGAAGGCAAAAGGGTTTACCGTTTACACAACCGACGCTGAATATTCCACACTTCCAGCCGTAAGCCCGTTTTTTATAGTGGGTTTTTTATATATCATGATTGGCTTTAAATTATATGGACCCGGTTTTAATTGTTGTGGCCCAGGCCTAATTTTTTTTTTAAAAGTTTTCGAAGAGGACCCTGAATAATATGTGTTCAAAATGTTAAATATACAATTTTTTTAATAAAATGCAGGGTCGGTTCTTAGTGGAGTGGAGACCAGGCCTCGACCCACCTAATTTTTTCTTTTCGTAGTGTAAATTTTACCGAAATTTTCCAAAAGTTTGTATATGTATTAAATACGGCCCGCTCAGATTGAGCCCGACCCTACCAGGTGTTTGTTTCACGTTCCGCCACTGATCAAATGTATAGTTAAAATTATACATATTTTTATTTTTAGCCCAATAATGACTTAAATCGAGTCCCCTTGATTGAATATGGACGCTATTTTAATTAATTTGGGGACCACTTTGAATATTAATAGTATGCCTTGTAAAACGGGGTGAGGTTGAGCGGTGTGATGGGTCAAGACAGATTTTTGGTCAAATTTGTTTTTTTAGATTTATAAATTATAAGAACACAACGGTTTGGGTCAAAACTGGTCATTTTAAAAAATGATTATTATGGTTTGGGTTAGAATAGATCAAATAAATTTAATTTAAGTAATATATAGATGGAAGACATAAAATTACTTTTCCATCGTTAGATCAATTTGGGAACGTTATAGATTAGAAAAAGTTTAGATTTTAATTTCTCTCATATTGACTCTAATTGCCCTCCTAAGTGCATGTGTACTCAAAGGAGAGGCGCGAACGACCCCTATAGCGCCTGAAACACCTCCCTGCCGGCGCTATGGGTTCATTTTGGTTTGGTTTGTGATCTGCATAGCACTCGAGCCCCTCACCACCTTCTTTTTTATTAAATTCATACTTTATATAAAGCCTTATCATCTCACTTTATTAATATTTTAATCTACAAAACCCTTATCAACCCCCCACACCACATGGCATAAAATCTTTTAATTCCTAGCTCTAAGTTCTTCAACTCCTTTCCTCGCAGCGAACCATACAGTAGACTAGTCGCATTATGACACTCCTAATCGGCTAGGTAAAGAATATGTTAATGATTCATTAACTAGGTACACGAGATGGGGCCGACCACTTGCCATTATTGTACATTACTGAAGTTGTAATTTGTCTAGGTTTCTTAGTTTATGCATCCATGTGTTTTGTTCTTAATTTTTTTTTATAATATACACTATTATTAATATTGCCATCATTATTGTAAAATTAAAATCAGACTACATTTTGTTTTATGGGGCTTGTTTTCAAGGTGTGTGAAGGGACAGGGTACCTAATTTCAGCGCGAATAGGTTGCCCTATCCCATAAAATGAATATCATCAAGAACCCGCAGGGCATTAATCCGCGGAGCTAACCCTGGGAACAACAAGCTTCATCAACAGCATACACGATCTCTTTCGCGCAGGATGGCAATCACATTCGCAAAGCCCACAAGTCAATACTTTGCGGAGCTAATCCCGCGCATGGTAACAAGCTCACGCGCGGGATGACATAAGTCATGAAACGTAACCACTTCAGAAGAATCTTCACGCGTAATCATACTCGCGGAATATTCGTCCTGCCTCAGCTTTTAATACGAGGTACGGACGATCAAGAATGAAGAAGATTTGATCAGATCGAGACAGGTCTCGTGCCAACCAGATGGCGACATGTGTCAGGGGTTGTCCAACAACCGCTGACAGGATTAGTGAGATAACTGTTCCCATGCTTCAACCATGCTGATGTAAATAGTACCGGTCAGAGTACTGTACAAGCATGCCTACATGCTGCAAGACGCTAGCGGGTAGGTCAACCATGTTTTGTCAGAACAAAGTGCCGCATGCGCTCAATCAGAAGCCGCCACGTGGATTCTATGCAGACCTGGTCATACTCTCTCACGTCGGCTGGGATGGTCACCTGGTTCCTGACATTTTCCTGGGCCGAAGACATGTGGTCCCAAGTGAGGGACCAGATCAGTTATGCCATTTTATGTGCCATTTCACCTGGCTATATATTTCCTCCTATAAATAGAAGACCTCTTATCCTTTGCAAGGGATCCTAGATCCGACTTTGAAACCAGTTACACAGCACAAGGGTTAGCATAGAGAGAGATAATACTTGTAAACTCTTTGTAATCTTCTCCTTTGCAAGGGATCCCGGATTCGACCTATTCTCTTATTTATAATGGACGTAGGTCACTCTTGACCGGACCACTTATATTCTTGTGTTCTTACTTTTTACCACAGACACACACACACACTCACGTTATCTTATTCTCGGGCCACAATTCTGCCACCGGTGTGAGCGAAGGGTTGTACCTGAGCGAACACGAGTATTAATTTTGAGGACCGGATTGTAAGAAATCAACTATATAATCATACAAGTAGAGCAATTTAGGTGCAGAATTCCTAAATCACATGCAAAATGATAGTAGAAAAATCAGAACATGTAAAGATCCATTTTAATAATCATTCTCATTGATAAACACTTGATTATAATCAATAAAAGCTTAGTTTATAATGAAAACACACATTCAGGAAAGTTCTAGACACACCTATGAAAACACACACAACAGCTACACCGAATGACCAAGACTTAAAATGCAAAACAAAACTCAAACTATATATAGATGGCTTCATTCGACCTTTGCAGAGGTCGAATAGCCTCGTTCGACCCTTTCAGAGCTCGAACCAACAAAACAAACATAACAAAACCTTCATTCGACATAGAGACTCTCCATTCGACCCCACGTATGGTCCATTGGGCTTCCAAAACATCATATCTTCAATTATAAACGCCATTTCTTGTTTAATCCAAAGAGATAGTCACATTTATTCACCTACAAACCCCCCCTTGACTATTACTTGGATTGTTTTTCTTGATACCCTAGCGTCTTGTTCATCAACTTGATCTTCAAACTCTTCTTTTGCTTTGCTCTCATTTCTGGTTCTAGTTGTCGTTTGAGCGAACTTTTCTTCATCTCTTGAACTTTCACATATTTTCCTAGCAACTCAACGTTCACATCCCATGCAAAACAAAAACATACAACTCCATAGAATTTCATTGCCTGCTCCACGTCTTGTACTTCAAAGTGAATTGGATTGAAATACAGCATATTGGTGTCTTCTTTTTAGCAATTTATCATCCACATAGGATCAAATATGCGTATTTTCTTGTACTCAAGCTTCAGATCTTTGTCTTCCAATACAATCACTGCTTCAGCAGTCTTCCAATCATAATACCAAAACACAAATTCATTGCGGAAGTGTTGTTAGATAGGCATCAACGGTATCTGTTTCATCACCACAGGAGGCTTGTACTTCAAAGTAACCCTCTTCATGCCTGTAATGGGATCAATATCTCTATGAACAATCCGTTTAGGATATTGAGACCTAAAAAAATCCCATTTAGTTCTACTCTCCCTTGACATCTTGTCAGCAAACCATCCAACAACATCATTATTCACAGAAGCACCGTTCATAGTATGTTTACAAATATCCCTCACAACCCAATACGGTAGTGTCTTGATATCATGAAATCTGTAAAGTAAAAAATTCCTTTTTCCCATTTAACACCTATACACCGTATCTGTGGAAAGTATTTCCATCCCAACGCTTTGCCTTTGAAGACTTCATTGTGATACTTGTAGAAACCTCCCTGCACTTCTGCAATCGGTCTATTTGTATCTTTCTCTTTCAGCTTTCTCAACAATTCTTTTAACTCATCAAATTGTTTGTAAGTTTGTTTCTTATCAGCTTCTTTCTCAAACACTTCATCTATTATCTTTTTCCCTTTCTGTTTAACTAACTTTTCAGCTTCATCAAGTATCTACTCATTGATTTCAGGAATCACCACATTCTGTTTCTGTTGATAATACTCAAGATACTATTCATGTGAAAGATCCCCAATTTCAACATCTTCAAATACTGGAGTATCTTGATCATCAGTGTGATTTCCTGCTTCTTTAACTGGAATATCAGGAATCTCTTTATCTTGCATTATTTCTTCTAGAGACTTCCCGGCCTGCTTGGCAATCCCATCAAGTATCTCTTTTGTAGCTGCAGCAGATACTTCCCCATCTTCAAGATCTGGATCGTTGTACTCGATCTCAAACCTCGTATCATTATTCTCAAAGATTTTAGGGAATCTTCCAGTTAGCTCTATCATCTAAACATTCTTTTCAAACATATGTCTGTATAACTTCTTGTCTTCATCAGATAAAGCACGAATCTTTTCATTCAAAAAGATACTTTCATCTTCATCAACATTCTCACCAGGTGTCTTCTTTGCATTAGACTCGCCTGTATCACCTTTATCTGATTCTCTCTTCTTAAACTTGAATTGTTCAGCATCTTGATCATCATCATCAGAATCTTTTGAACTTGATTCTTTATCTTTATTAGCATTCTTACCTCCTCCATTGTCATCATCATCATCATCATCATCATCATCATCATCATCATCCGAACTATCATCCTCATCATTATCTTTACCCTCATCATCAGAAGTCTCATAATCAACTTTCTCTTCTTATTTATCCTCTCCCTCCTCCTCAGTTCCTTTCCATTGTGGTGCTTTAGAATAAAGATCATCAATCAGTTTCCTCATATCTTTATTTTCAGATTTCATCTCTTTATTCTCAATTTGAAGCATCTTGATCTTCTTAGTGTTTCTCTTTCCTCGAGTAATCAACATCTTATTTTCATCTTCAAGCTGTTTAACCTTTGCCTCTAATTCTTCTTGATTGGCTTTGGAAGACAAAACAATCTTCAACATAATATTTTCAACTTCTTTCATTTGTTTGATTTCATCTTGTTGTTGATTAAATGCCTTTATCACATTGGCAATCTGTCGGTTCACAGCTTCCATCACTTCACTTGAAACTGTAACCTGAGGTGTAGATGATTCAGCAATAGGTGTAGCAGTAGGTTTAGTAGTTTTCTTCTGAATCTCCTCCAAAACATTCTTTAACATGGAAGAAAAGTTTTCAGGATTAATCTGAGATGCTGGATCAGTTTTAACAACTTCCTAAATAACTTTCTTCTCCTTAGTAGCTGGGGATATGACTGGTGTAGCTTTTGAACTTCTAATTTCTGGTACTTTATTTCCAACAAGTAACATATCAATTTCTCTATCCCTCTTGCTTCTCAAAGGTTTTCTTTTTGACATCTTCTTGCCTCTGCCTCTTTTGACTTTGGCACCTAGGCAGGAGAACCTTGAAAATCATCCATCTCTAAAGTAATATCGTATTCCTCATCAGGCAATACTCTTGTTCTCTGCTCTTCAACAATTTTATCCTAAGCTTCAGATGTACTAATCTTAGTGGCCTTGGATTTAGTAACATTAGCTGTCGTTGTAGCAGAATCCCACTCAGCATTGTCTTTTGTCTCTTCAGAATCTATAGAAGCTTCATCCACTAACAAGGTCTTTGTTTTGCCCTTGCTTTTCATAGTTTTGTTTTTGGTTTTAACCTCAACCACCT
Source organism: Ambrosia trifida (assembly GCA_028751855.1). Taxonomy (NCBI): domain Eukaryota; kingdom Viridiplantae; phylum Streptophyta; class Magnoliopsida; order Asterales; family Asteraceae; genus Ambrosia; species Ambrosia trifida. The sequence goes on along the minus strand of CM054131.1, from coordinate 76,565,020 downwards.
TTTGCTTTTCCTTTCCAGATTTAGCACCGTTGTTGATAACTTGACGTTTCCGTCTAGCAGTTTTATCAACAGGACTTGTAAGCAACAGATCTCAAATGTCCAAACAAATTCTGATCATCAGGAACTCCCTTATAAATCTTCATCTTGTTCAAAGTAGTCTGATTCATATGAATTTGATTGACTATCTGCACTACATCTCTTATTAAATTTGGATACTTGTTGTCAAACACCATTTGTAAAAACCTGGGATACATCAAAAACTAATCCTTCTTCAATCCTTGTAACACTTCAATCGTGTGATGGAATATCATTCCAGACACATTGAATGGTATGTTCAGTATGAGAGCAACAACCAATGAACATAAACTCTTCCTCAGCATGTCATAGCCTCCACTCACTGGTCCAAATACATGTAAAATCACGTGAAGTAGATACTTGAACTGGGGACATAACTTGGCTTTGTGCGATAAACAGTATGTGATAGGAGCGTTGTACTTCATCCTCAAGAAACGTTTTCTCTGCTCAGTCCATGACAGCTCTTTTGGATCATCAGGAGAATCTTGTAGTTGCAATGCCTCTTTGATATCTTGTTCACTTACAAGTACTCGCTGGCTTTGAATTCTGATTTCAATCACAGTCTTGTTCTCCCAGAACGTGATAACAGCTTTCTCCCAGAACTCGACTTGATGATCTCTGTGTATCATCATTGGCTTAGCAAGAGCATAAACCACTTTGCATCTCTTCAGAAATTCAACTATTCCAGGGAATTGTTCATATTTCCCGACTTCTCCAATATAAGCATAGCAGTTATGTACTTATTCAAAGCTCAATGGTTTTGGTGCTGCCTGCTCTGCAACTTCTTAGACTGGTTGTTCAGCCATTATAACCTGCAAAAACAATCAAACAAACATGAAAATTCGTCAATTTGGATAAACTTTGAAATTTTGACAAAAATAATTTTCATTCGACCTAATCGTGGGTTCGAATGAGAAATAATGATGTCGAATGAAGAACAAAAATGTCCGTTCGACCAAAAAATTGTTCATTCGACCCTTTGTCATGGTCGAATGACTACTGTTTCAATTCAAAATGACCAAATCCATTCTAGATCACTATCAACATTACATTTTGATTCTAACATACCCTATGTTAGGATATTAGTTTGATTTGTTATGATGTTTAATGAATGAAACACTAATGAAGATGATAATAATAATGGAATGTGCAGCGGAAAAGTAAACTTTAAATCATAACAAACGGGATAATTGCTTTCAACTAGTGCTTCTCATTAATCAACACAGATTCAGTACAGTACACAATTTCTCCCCCTCAGCATGATCACACACGCTCTGTTTGTCTAAGAGAATGTTTGGAGTGATGAATAGAACAATACAGGCACTATTCTATTTATAGACAAACTAAAACTCTGATGACCTATGGCTGACATCACCTAAGACAGTTACAACTAATAGATATAACAACATAAAACATTTGATCTATACAAACACTGTTACATTGGAAAACTCTGATGACTAAACAGCTGATGGGTAAACTCTGATGGCTTGAATCATTTGTTGGAGCCTAAGTGCTGTTGGCTCCAACAGACCTTGTGTCTTCAACAGTCTTTTGGCTCAACAGTTGTTTCTTTAACAATCTTTAGTGATCAGCACTTGTACAACAAATCTTAGGGAATAACAGTTGTTAGAGTCAACAGTCTTTTGGGAGGATCTTTCATGTAAACTACTGTTTTATTAAGGATCATATATATAGTATGTTTTGGCTTTTCATATCATCTGTTCTTCTTCGGTTTCAGCAGACCCAACAATCTCCCCCTAGAACAGATGATTACAAAACTCAACCTTTATTGCTGATCTTTATTCCTCATCAGACTTTCTCTAATTTGGACTTTGAATTGTAGTTCAAAATGAAAACAGAACAAGTCTTCAGAATCTCTTTCTAGCTCTAAGTTCAGAAGGTCTTGGAGATCATCTGCACACAGACCATATGCATCATCCATTTTTAACTTTTGAGCCTCTTCATCAGATCTGAGCAGAGTCAATTCGTGGGTGTCTTTGTTGACCTTCCACTTTAGAATTTTTTGAATCTGAGGAGTTTTTGAGTTGCAGTTTTATTCTAGATGAGCTTGGTGATGGAGGTCTGCCAATGATTCTTCTTAGCTCTTCACTGATTGGATCAGAGAAGTAGTGTACTTGGTTGAAAATCCCTTCTTTCACAAAAGTTTCAACAAACTTCTTTTCATCCTCCTCAGACATCTGCTTCTACCTTTTGTACTGTTTCTTTGCAGCAATGGTTAGATCAGATGTTGAGAGTAAGCTATCTAGTGAAAAAGTCTGTTGAGGTTTTCCAACCACTGTTGCATTAGGGTAAACTGGTTTTCTTGGAAGTGTAGGATCAGTTTTTCTATTCTCTTCAGGTTTTTTGTATTTTTCAACTAACCTCAGCTCAGACCATCTTGCCACATTCTTTATCTCCCCATACTTAGCAGCAACTATTTCTTCCCTCATTCTTTTGTATTTCAAGGCTCTAACAGAATCTTTGCCTTTTCTGAAATCAGGAGCAGAAGCCACTTAATCAGGATGCTTAGCCAATTCTTTAATTATGTATAACTCTTCTTGAAGGGCATGAGTAGTCCATCCTGCAATTTGTTTTCTATTTCCTTTGTAAGGTTAACTGCCATGATTTGATCTAGAATAGATTCCCTGACTACCTTTTCCAATTCACCACTCATAGGCTGATTGGACATGGAATGGTCTTAGCAAAATTTTCAATCCTTCTCAATTTGCTAAGCTTTGCTGAATGAATGCCCTGAGCTATCCTGTCATCATTTCCTTTACATTTCTCCTTGATTATCAAATTTGTCTGCACTTCTTTCATGTTCAGGTATTCATCAATGTTTTGGGTTTAGGCAGATTTGGGAGTGATTGGAAAGTTCTTTATGATGGGTCCTCAGTATTATAGAAGGATTGAATTTCCCACTTGAGTAGATCAAGTTCAAGAGGATACTGACCAGCCAATGGTGTGATTGTAACACCTCAACCGATGGCGGAATCATCGAGGTGTCACGTAGTGACGATTGTTCAAAAGCACATGGTACTAAAATGTAAATATATTATTGAATAATTTAAATTGTCTTACATGGATGAAATGGGAAAAATACATAAGTCTGAACAAAACATGAAATTTGAAATAAATTATTAAAAGCAAGCACTAAAATCCAATGCTATGGAACTAGCTCAAACTGCACCTGAAACATGTACAAAATAAGTTTTGTCAACATATGAAATGTTGGTGAGCATTCCTAGTTTTAATACATATAGTAAGTTGGAAAAATGTTATACAATTCAAGTGCAAGCTACAATGCATTTATGTAAACTATGTATCATACAAATGAGAAAAATCAATTCTGTGACTGTATAAATGTACTAGAATGAACGGCGGTGAACTTATCCAATAAATGGATAATAACTTAACAATGACCATGGATTCTCCGATGAAAAAGGGGGAGAATCACCTAGGCAGGTTGTCAATCCAATAACGCTATCCAATGTTAAGGTTGGCTTGTACATGGTTAATGATTTCACTAAGTACAAATGTATTCTACATGTAATGTCTAAGCATAAAGCACGTTTGTAAGCAAATGCACATAGTACTAGAATTGTATTGTAAAAATGTGAACTTGTATGTGAAATTTGTATAAGTGTACATGTAACACCCCAAAAGTGAATAAAAACGAAAAAGGATACGAAATACTCACTTTCGCCAAATGACTAGATGACTAAGCGAGCGTGAAAATGCGAGCATTCCAAAGATTCAACAACGAAACTAATCCAATTTAGAAGAAAAGAAACTGAATAGGAAAAATATCAAGCTTCCAATTCGCCAATTACAAGAGCTTATAATCAAAGCTTCAAATGTAGAAGTAATATACTCTAGAAGAAAGGTATGAGGGATAGAAGTGTGTGGTGAAAAAGGTAATAATGGAATGGCTGGAATGGGTGCAGATTGTGGTGATGAAATGGGAGTTGGTGTGGTTTCTATATTCTCATCCTATACCAAAAAGGTTGATTTTCTCTTCCTTTTGTACCGGATCAGAGGAGATGATGGTGTTTGTGAAGCAGTGGATGTGTTAACATCTTTGGCACTTGTTTAGGGCCAGCAGATGTTTGGGGTTGAGATGGTGATGTGGGTGGTATAGATATGGAGGGTGTATTGATGGTGGTTATTGTGATGATGGGTATAGTGGTTGTAGTTATGGTAGGTTCAATGGTTGTAGTGGTGGTAGCAGCAATGATTGTAGCAGTTGATTTGGGAACTGTTAGGACAAAAAGGATTGGTGAAACCACTTTTGCAAACCTTAGTCTAATTCACTTCTGTTAAAATACTCTAAGTATAGAACTGCTGAAGAAGAAGGATCAAACTGCTGAAGAAGAGATTCAGAAGTGCTGAAGAAGAAAAGTCATCAGAAGTTCTGAATTTCAAACCAGACACTTCTACTGAAGAACTACTGAAGACAAACTACTCATCAGTAGTTTGTCATTCATCAGTACTTACATGAAGATCTTTTCCACCGCCTTTGTATATCAATAGTTTATTACTTTAGTATTTCTTTTTGCTTTATGTACAAGTTCCAAGACTGCAACTTGTTGCAACTTGTTTCTGAACTTGCTTTTGGCAAGGTTCATGTATTTGTAAAGTCTATAAATAGAAGGGTTCATCCCTCTGTTTTAGACATTGTTTTTAATACAGGAAATCCTTCAACTCTTATTATTGTTATTTCCATTTCATGTTTATTGAGAATCTGTCAAAGTGTTTCATTCTCATTCAATACTTAGATTCTCAATAAACACTTATCATTTATTAGTTCTTGATTCCAGGGGGAGTAATAACTCCTGTTGATAAGTGTAGCTTTAAACTTATAAACATTCCGCTGTGCTATCACTCATCAAGAACTTGCTAAACACTTAAGTGTCAACTAGCAAGTTCAAACAAAAGAGCAATATACTGATCCAACAATTGGTATCAGAGCACTGGTTTATCTGATCACATATCAATCTAACACATTGAGAATCAGACATAGGCTCTTATTGATATTCAATAAAGGATTATAAGCTCACTTTTATCAACATCCATCACTTTAAGAGATATTTGACAAATTAATACTCTTTAAAATGGATCCTCATAATACTGGTTCTGCCACTAAACCTACCATGCTTGTAAGAAATGAATATAACATATGGCAAAAGAGAATGGCACATACCTTATCACAGACCAACACAGGTTGTTGGAGATCTGTGATATATGGTCCTCATAAACCAGTAAATATAAATCTTGAAACTAAGGAAGAGATTCCAAAAGAACCAAAAGACTATACTGATGATGATTTCTTAAAACTTGAGCTTGATGCAAAAGCTTTTTCTATGTTGGCAATGGCACTCCCAAATGAAATCTACTCTGGCCTATTACATTGTGATAGTGCCAAAGAGCTTTGGGACTGCCTAAAAGAACAGTTTGGAGGAACTGAAGAGGTGATTGCCAACACCAGAGAAATCTTGGCTCAACAATATGAAACTTTTGCTCACATTAATGGGGAAACTTTAACTCAGCAATTTGAAAGATTTTCCTCATTTATATCTGAGCTAAAACTAAATGGTCAGACCTATACAACTGTATCTATGCTTCATAGATTTTTAAGGTCTTTACCTGATAAATGGGAAACATACTCAATAGTCTTAAGATCTTCACCAGATTTTAGCTCCCTCACTCTTACAAAACTTCATGGGAGATTACTTACTTTTTAGAGAGAAATTGATCAAAAGAAAAAGTTACAAAATTCTGGCAAAACTGCTGATGACTATCTACCTGGTAGTACAGCACTATTGGGACAAGACTCACCAACTTGTTCAAATAGTTTTGGATCTTTTGACCACATTGACATAACTGCTGGGATTTAATTTGAAAGATCATTCCCAGGTTATGACAATAATGACTTTGGTCAAACTGCTGATAACATGTGTTTTATCATGGATGACTTAAATAGTTTCAGCAGTGATGACCTAGAAGAAATGGATATTTTGCACCAACTGGCCATGTTAAGTTTAAAAACAAATAAATTTTACAAAAGGTCAGGAAGGAAGTTTCCAGGACTTAACAGTTCTACAAAAATTGGTTTTGACAAATTTAAACTTAGATGTCACAAGTGTCAAAAGTTGGGACACTTTGCTAGAGAATGTAGAAGCTCTGGCTTTAATCAATCTCAGTCTGGAAACAATTTTAACCCCAATTATAACAGGAATAATGGAACACAAGGGAGTGCACATTTTGTACAGGCACAAGCTCTACAACACCAATATGTGCCACAAGTACAATATGTACAGATGCCTGCTCAACAGATGCAGAGCCAACAATCAATCCCTCCCTTTCCAGCTGCTCAACAACCTCCACAGCAACAGCAACCCTCTCAACAAAGTCTATTTACTTCAGGGTATGTTGACTGGAGCAGTCTTCCTTTTGACACCACAGAGTGCAATCCTGATGCAGACAACAAAATGTTTGACATCAACTGGGGAGAGCCTGACAATGGCAGAAAGAACTTTGCCTTAATGGCATTTGAGGGATGCTCCTCAAAATCTGCTTTGTCACAGGTATCAAAAGAATCTTTGACAAAACTATGTTCAAATTCATGAAAAGAATCTTTTGCTCTCATAAGAGAGACAAATGTGCACTTACAAGGAAAAGCAAATGATTCTGAGAGAAAATTCACTCAGATGAAATGTGATTTAGAAAGAAAACTTTCTGCAAAAACAAAAGAAGTTTCTAAATTGACTAACTCTACTATTGAAACCCAAGCACAAATTAAAATCATGATTAATGACCTAGGAAATGTCAGACAAGAGCTTGCTGACACCAAGGTCACATGTGAAAAATGGGTGGAATCTTGTAAGGGGTACCAATTATTGCTAAACAAACAAAGTGCTTCAAATGTTAGGTTTGGCATAGGGTACAATCACACTGAAACACCAACAGATTTCTCTCCCAAAACTACTGAAGATGGGAGAAAAATTGTTTCAGGTGAAACTTCTGAAGAGGAAGAATGCACATCTTTCCATGAAAACTTTCTAAAGTCACACAAAGAAAGTTCTTCAGAAGTACTGATTAAATCTGACTTTAAGCCATCAATAGTTTCAACTACATCAGGAGTTGAGAACCTGAAAACTACTGATGACCTAAAACCAATCAAAACAGTCAGAGACTTGTCTTTGAAAGAAAAGACAAAAGAATGTGAAATTTGTTGTCTGTTCAACCACAAAACAGAATTTTGCAGATATAGAAAGGGTATTCAGTTCAACAAGAAAAATCAACAACTGGTTGTGGGGAAACAAATCAAAACTGATTATGTAAAAACTTTTTCTCCCAAGAAACAACAACCAGCAAAAACCTTTTCTCAGAAAAAGACAAAATCTCAACAAAAGTCTTTTTCTCAAAATTCTCTTTCAGTAGTTAGACCTGAATCATCAGCAGTTTCACAAACTGCTGAGATTAAAGATCTCATGAACTTGGTACAACTACTGATGACCAAAGTTGATGGTGGTCCTCAAAAGGATACCACCATTGTACTAAATGCAAAATCCATTGCCAAAAAGACATGGATTTCTAAACTTGGTCAAGAATAAACTGTAAATGTTCTCAAGAGCAAACCCAAAGCCAAACTGGCTTGGGTTCCTAAATCTAACTAAATTGCTATCTTGTGCAGAGAGTTTCCAGAGGCTTAAATAGCATTTGGTATGTAGACAGTGGAGGCTCAATGCACATGACAGGATGCAGATACCTGATAAACAATTTTATCAGTCAAAGAGATGGATCTGTATCCTTTGGGAACAATGCTAAGGGATATGTGCTAGAACATGGCAATGTCTCCTCTGGCAAAATACAGTTTGACAAGGTCAATCTGGTTGAAAACCTTGAGTACAACTTGCTAAGTGTGTCACAAATGTGTGATAAAAGGATATTCTTCCTTTTTCACAAAGAAAGCATGCAAGATCATATCACCAGAAGGCCAGAAGTTGATAGAGAAGATCATTGAAGATCATACTTTGTTAATAGCCAAAAGATGTGGCAATGTCTATGCAGTGGACATTGAAAAAGACAAAGTACTGAACAACACTGCCTGTTTCTTCTCAAGGGCATCAACTTCAGAAACTGATCTCTGGCACAGGAGACTTGGCCATGTGAACTTTAAAACCATAAATAAAGTCACAAAAATGGGCTTGGTCAGAGGTCTACCCTTAAAAGTATACCAGTGTCAAGAACACTGTGTATCCTGTTTAAAGGGAAAACAGCATAAGTCCTCCTATAAGTCTATTGAAGAATCAAAAACAACTGCATGTCTTCAACTACTCCATATGGACTTATTTGGGCCTGTAAAAATCATGAGCCTTGGTAAGAAGAAGTACTTCTTAGTCATCTTTGATGACTACTCAAGATTTACATGGGTATTCTTCTTATTTTCCAAGAATGAGGCTGCTGAAATCATCAAGTTCTTCATTCTACAAGTAGAGAAGCAATACTCTCTACCTGTCAAAACCATTAGAAGTGATAATGGGAAAGAGTTCAGGAACAAAACTCTGGATGAATTCTGTTTGTCTAAAGGGATTATTAGACAATTCAGTGTTGCCAGAACTCCTGAACAAAATGGTGTGGTAGAAAGGAAGAACAGAACTTTAATAGAAGGAGCAAGAACAATGTTAGCTGATTCTGGCCTACCTTTATACTTTTGGGCAGAAGCAGTTAACACATCATGTTATGTTCAAAATAGAGTTCTTATTGTCAAGAGACATTCAAAGACTGCCTATGAAGTTCTTCATGGCATGAAGCCCCTTATCTCCTTTTTCAGGGCTTTTGGGTGTCAATGTTTCATCTTGAACATCAAGGAATCTATTTCAAAGTTTGCTGCCAAAGTGACTCAGGTTACTTTCTTGGTTATTCCTCAACTAGAAAAGCCTACAAGTTTTTTAACTCAAAGACCAGGATAGTAGAAGAAACACTGAATGTCAAGTTCAATGAGTCAAAACACACTCTCATTCCAGCACATCCTGCTGAACTCTTTGACCTTGACAACTTCCATTTTGAACCTGAAAAGACTGTCACTTCATCCAAACCTACTTATTATGGTGATCAAAGGTTTGATGATGAGGATCCAGCACCATGGTCTCCTCAAACAGTCATTAAGTCAACTTCAAAACCATCAGACGTTTCACAAACTTCTGATTCAACAAATACTGAAGGACAAACTCAAACATCTGCTTCAGCACCTGCAACTACCGAAGACACTGAAACTACTGAACCAGATATAATAGACCTCAGTAGTTTGTTTGAAGAACATGAGCCACCAACACCTGTCAGTGGTTTGCAACAACTGATCGAACACAAAAACCATCCACTTGATCAAATCATGGGTGATATTGCATCAGGTGTTCCTACAAGAAACCAGCTTTCCAACTTTTGTCTATTATCAGCATTTATTTCACAGTTGGAACCAAAGAAGTACCAGGAAGCCCTCAAAGACAACAATTAGGTGCAGGCAATGCAAGATGAATTGCTTCAATTCAACAAGCAACAGGTTTGGGAAATCTGTCCCTTACCACCAAACAAGCAACCAATTGGCACAAGATGGGTTTTCAGGAACAAACAAGATGAAGCTGGTATTATAATAAAGAACAAGGCAAGACTGGTAGTACAAGGTTACTCTCAAGAAGAAGGAATTGACTATGATGAAACCTTTGCTCCAGTTGCAAGGCTTGAAGCCATCAGGTTATTTCTGGCCTATGCCATTTCCAACAAAATAAAAGTTTATCAAATGGATGTCAAGAGTGCATTTTTGTATGGAAAAATAAAAGAGGAAGTGTATGTTTCTCATCCTGAGTGGGTGTACAAACTAGACAAAGCTCTTTATGGGCTCAAACAGGCTCCAAGAGCCTGGTATGATACACTTTCAACCTTTTTACTCAAAAATAACTTCACAAGAGGTGCCATTGATAAAACTCTTTTCATAAAACATGTTCGAAATCATGTCTTACTTGTTAAAATATATGTTGATGATATAATTTTTGGTTCAACAAACACAAAATTGTGTGATGAATTTAAGAAACTAATGCAATCAAAATTTGAGATGAGTACAATGTGAGAACTGCAGTACTTTTTGGGACCGTAGATTAAACAACAAACAAATGGAACTTTTATACATCAATCAAAAGATGTTAAAGAATTATTAAACAAATTTTCTTTACAAGACTGTAAATCATGTTCCACTCCCATGACACCAACCACACAAGTTGAACCAGATGATCAAGGAAAACAGGTTGATCAAACCATGTATAGATGTATGATAGGTTCCCTTTTATATCTAACTGCTTCTAGACCAGATATTATGTTTTCAACATGTGTCTGTGCTAGATATCAATCTGCTCCTAGGGAATCACACCTTATTGCAGTCAAAAGAATTTTCAGATATCTGAAAGGAACTCCCACACTTGGAATTTGGTATCCTGCTTCAAGCAATACCAAGTTATCAGCTTTTTCAGATAGTGACTATGCAGGGTGTAAAATGTCAAGAAAATCAACATCTGGTGGTTGTCAATTCTTGGGAAACTGTCTAGTGTCCTGGCAATCAAAGAAACAAACATCTGTTGCAACTTCAACTGCTGAAGCTGAATACATTGCAGCTGCAAGTTGTACATCACAGATACAATGGCTCCAATATCAACTTCTTGATTATGGAATCAAAGAGACCAAGACACCATTGCTTGTAGACAGCAAATCTGCCATTAGCATCATTCAAAATCCTGTTCAGTTTTCAAAGACTAAACACATTGAAATCAGGTATCATTTCATAAAAGATTGCTATGAAAAAGGCAAGATTGAAGTGAAACATGTAGCAACAGCTAATCAAATAGCTGACATTTTCACTAAACCCCTTGACACATCAACATTTTAGAAGTTAGTATCCATGCTAGGGATGCTAAATTTGTAAGTGTTTCTCTTTATTTTTCTGCACAAATTTTTTATTTTTCACTTACATCTGTTTTCAAAAACTTGAAAAACTTCTGAAAAGAGAGAAACTACTGATGAACAAAACATCAGTATGGGGATTTTTTCTAAAAAGTGATTAACTTCTGATAAAAAAACCTTCAGAAGTTATGAATAAAGTATTTATAAAGAATTTCTCATCAGCTGTTCAAAACTGCTGAAGAGAAAATGGGAACTACTGATAAAGATAATTCTTCATCAGCAGTTTAGTCAAAAAGGGCAAATCAGACTTTTCCCATCATCAGAAGTTTGACCTAGTCGGTTTAAAACTTATGATAAAGAGGTTTTTAACCTAGGCGGTTTAAAACTTCTAATAAAGAAGATCCAAGCGGTTAAAAACTTCTGATAAATATCTTTTTTCAACACTTATCCATTCAAAAACAAAAATTCCCTCCTTCTCTCTCAAGAAAGCTCTCAAACCCCTGAACTTGCAACACAAACACTGTTCGATTCATCAACACACACACAAACCACATGGCTTTAGTTCTTAAACATGGAAACAATCTCAGAGCCTACTTAGAAAGACAAGAAGGCTGGTCCCAATACGATGAGATCATTGATCTCGTCGTCAAATCCCAATATTTCACCGCTCTCACAATAGACCCACCAATACATCCTGAAACTCTCAATGAGTTCTGGGCTAATGCTGAGACAGTGATGGTGGATGATGAAGTTATTTCTCTCAACTCAACAATCAAAGGGAGACAAATGGCCATCACACCGGCCATACTTGCAAACAGACTGGGGTTGAATGATGTGAATGCCCCTGAAAAGTTTGACAACTCTGCAATCCACCTAACCATGACTGAGTGTGGTTATCAAGGTACTCTCTCACAAGCTACTATCTTTAAAAAGTATTTTGAACCAAAATATAAACTTTTGTTTCATTATATAATTATGTGCTTGAGTCCTAAAACAGGGTCTTATGACCAGATGCCCTCAACCTTTCAACCAATTTTTCATTCCATTGTGAATGAAACAAATTTCAGGGCATCAAAACTTTTCTTTAATGAGTTGGTGTTACATCACAACAACACTAAGAAAAAGTTTTTGTTATAACCAAGGTTCATTATGCAATGCATAATATCTGAACTGGGTAATGAGGTGCTTGTGGGTAAAACTGAAATTTTAAAACCCTTAACCTCACAAGCATACTCAAGGGACAACAAACAGGCTGCCTGGCCAGAAGATGACCAAGGGGAACAAGAACCAGTCCCCATGGAACCCTCATCTTCCAAACCTACTCCACCAAAGGCCAAGAAACCCAAGATACAAAAACAAAAACCCACCAAACCTAAAAGAAAAGCTGTTCAGGAGGTTGAGATGCCTGAACAAACTATTGTGCAATCTGCACTTCTTAAAGATGTGACTGAAACATCCTCTCAGTCTCATCCATCTCAAACCCCACCAAGAGCACCAATAACAATCCTTTTCAAAAGAAAAAAACTTAAGAAAACTATTCCAATTGATTCTTCTTTTGAAACTGCTGAACCCATTGCCCAAACTACTGAACCAGCACCCCAAATTTTTGAACCAGACATCGAAATAGCCAAACTTCTCTCTGGGCTAAAAGAGAAAGTCCCATCTACACATGTCAGTCCCCATCAACCACATAAAACAGGGGACATAGCCTCAGAAATTGACATGGATGTGGACACTCAAAGCCCTAACCAAAGAGATGAGGATGAACCATAGTCTCTAAGCCCAAACTTAGAAACTTTTGGTACTTTTGAGGCTGCTACTACTCATTTTCCACCCAGTGGTGGACCTGAGGACAGAAGTAACATAGCTAAGACCTCAACTGTGGCAACTACTGATGAAGGCTTAATGCCTGAGGTAGGAAATCCTCTGAACCAAGAAAAAGAGGTACATGAGACAACTGAGTTGGGCTCAGCTCATGATGTAACTGATACAGTCCTCATTGAGGATGTAATCAGGGATTCAGATGATTCCATTGATTTGGATGATGTTTCAAAACACCAAACTACTGAATTGACGGCTACAAGTGAAGGTCCTGCACATGGTGTATCTAAGCTCAAGAAGCTAGTCACACCATCTCAGGTTAAAGCCCACTTAATCCATGATTCCCCTAGAGTGGCATCTTCTGTACAACAAGAAGATCACCCAAAAACACACCCCTCACTACAAATGCCTACCCAATTCCCTGGGCAAACAAGCATAGACATGAACCAGCTATGCAGCCCAGATGGTCCCTTATACCACATGATGAGCACCCTCATCAAGAATCACTTCCAAACATACACAGCTAACTTGGAGCTGTCCATGAAGAACCAATTTGGAGTGATACAGACGAAGATGAATGATCTATCCAACAAGATTGACTACAACAGCAAATAGATTGCTCATCTTACAGGTCAGTTCTCCCAAGCTTCAACTTCAAAGGCTGATGAAGCCAAAAAGGGGGAGAAAATCAAGGTACCTATGGATACACTTTGTTGGGTCTGCTGACCTGGAGAAGAGCAGATGATTGAAAAGCCAAAACATGCTAACAGTTGATCCACACAATAAACAGTCCTTACAACATACTTCTCCCAAAAGACTGCTGACTCTAACAACTGTTCCATCCAAACAACTGCTATGACAACTGCTGATATAAAGGACTGCTGAATAAACACTGATGAAGAACAACTGCTGACCAAAGGTCTGATGAAGAACAACTGCTGATCCAAGTACTGAAGACTAAAGCACTGCTGGAGCCAGCAGCACTTAGGCTCCAGCAAAGGATACAAGACCATCAGAGTTTTCCCTACAACAGTAGTTTACCTTCAGTGCTTTCAATGTAACAGTAGTTTGTAATAGGAAGATGTTTTATGTTTGTTATTCTGTTAGAGGTCACTGTCTTAAGGTGACGTCAGCTTAGGTCATCAGTGGTTTAGGTTTGTCTATAAATAGAACAGTGCCTGTACTGTTCTATTGCATCACACACACAAACATTCTCTCAGACAAACAATCACTGTGTGATCAGGCTGAGGGAGAGTACTTGTATGATTGTAATCTTTTAGATAAATGAAAGCATTCGATCAGAAAACAATTACTCTCATGTTTTGATTAATAGTTTATCATTCCGCTGCACTTTCCATCTATATTTATATCACTCTTATCATTTTAGTTAAACATAATCAAAACAATCAAACTCAGATCCTAACAATTGGTATCAGAGCTTGGTCAATTAAATTCGATCTAACAAATCAATTTAATATAAACAGATCCGCTCACAATTATTGATATCGTTTGTCTGTTGGATTGAAAACAGAGTAATAGTTTTATTTCGTTTCAACCGTTTTTAAACAGACTTTGTTTTTTGAAAAATCAGAGAATGGCTTCAATCAATCACGATCCACATAACACTGGCACGAACAACAAGCCACCGATGCTTGTCAGATCTTAATACAATATCTGGCAACGTCGGATGAGCCATGTTCTAGCTCAACAGAACACTGGTGTTGGAAGTCGGTTATCTTCGGACCATATGTTCCGATGGTGCCGAGTACTGAAGATCCCAAGGTTCTGTAGATGCAAAAGTGCGACTAATGCTTTAGATTGAATAACAAACTTATTTTGGTGATAGTCGTTGGTGCGAAGGAGAATGTGAAAGTGCGAAGGAAGCTTTTTGTAGGTACGAAGGAAGATGAAAGGTGCGAAGGAAGAAGACTTGGACGAATGAGAATTTAGTTTATTGTTCCCTCCACTTTCTGATATTCTCTCTAGTGTTTTGTTTAACTCTTTTAACGTTCATACCTTGTTTGTTATCATATTTCAACATGTAATCGAGTTGTTAATTAATGAAAAGCTTTTGAAAATGATGATCTGTGTGTTTTAATCTGTTTGACAATTATTTTGTGATAGTTTTAGGGATTTCGCACCTAAAACTAACTTGTTTGATCATTCTTTGTTGTTAATCGATCCTTTCACGCACATACAGGCTCAGGAGCCAAAGAAACTTGAAAACTACTTCGACCAGGATTTTCAGAAAATTGAGTTAGATGCTAAGGCCTTCAGTATTGTGGCCATGGCTCTACCCAATGATATATATGCTGGGCTGTTACACTGTAACAGTGCAAAGGAGTTGTGGGATGCACAGAAAGAACAATTTGGTGGGACTGAGGAGGTTATTGAAAACAATCGTGAAATACTTAACCAAAAATATGAAACATTCAGTCATGTCAAAGGAGAGTCATTAACTCAACAATTTGAGAGGTTTAATTAGTGAACTAAAACTGGTTGGTCTTACTTACCCTCATTCAACCCTGAACCATAGGTTTTTAAGATCATTACCAGACAAATGGGACACTATTGCTATTGTCATGAGAAACTCGATTGGATTTAAGGACCTATCACTGACCCAGCTTCATGGCAAGCTCTTGACATATGAGAGAGATCTTAACCAGAAAAAGAAGCTCCAGGACTCTGGAAAAGTGTCTGATGATTATGTATTTGGGAATACAGCACTTTTGGGTCATGATGAGGTGCCTGGAAACATTAAGGATCAGAGTTATGATCATTTCATTGACATAACTTCAGGTTTTAACTCAGGTTTTAACGCTGATTCTTATTCACCTAATTATGCTTTCACAGCAAGTGGTGGTGATATCCACGCATCTGATAACATATCCTTTGAGTATGATGACCTGAAATACTTTGACCCTGATGATTTGGAAGAAATGGACATTATGCACCAATTGGCCCTTCTCAGTGTAAGAACTAACAATTTTTACAAGAAAACTGGGAGAAGGTTTCCAGGGTTAACTGGCAGATCAAAAGTTGGGTTGGATAAATCAAAGATAAAGTGTTACAAATGTCATAGACTTGGTCATTTTGCTAGGGAATGTAGGAGTCAACATGGTACACCTATAATCACCTATCCAAATCAAAGACCTCAGACCAACACTTATCAAAATTCCTATAATACCCTTGGACCAAATGTGCAAAACACTGCTCATTTTGCACAGTCCTCAAACACTGTTCCTCTCCAGTATGTCCAAACCACTGTTCCTCAGATCCACTATGTGCAAACACCTGTTGCTCAAGCACCTGTGCAAACGACTGTTGCTTCATCCTCTGCTCCTGCAGAGACCAGTCAACAGAGCTTCTTTACACAAGGCTTTGTTGATTGGAGCAGTCTACCAGATGAGTTAACAGATGAAAATGAACCAGAAAACTTTTGTTTCATGGCTATGATTAATGAGGTTGAATCTGAGGAGGTGGTGACTGAATCTAATGTTGTGACTAATGATGTTGTTGATGAAGTTGTTACAGGTGAAAAACCTGAAGAAGAGGTTGTGAATCTCTCAGATCCCTGGGGTGCATCTGATGATTGTGAGTGCAAGTGTGATTGTGCATTGATGGCTGCTGCTAAGGTATCTCCTCAAATTCTTAAGGATTTATGTTCTGACAGATGTGTAATAGCATTTGCCAACATCAAAGAGGTGAATGAAAACCTTAGAAAGAAAATTTTAGATGATGAAGTTAAATTTGAGAAACTTTCAAAAGACTTAAAAACAAGTTTAACTGAAAAGGAATCTGAAATAAGCAGCTTAAAACATGAAGCAACCATAACCATAGACCAGCTCCAAACTATGATAGCAAAATATCAGAGTTGTAAAAGTGAGCTTGAGTCCACCCAAGTTGAATGTGAGAAATGGGTGGAATCATGTAAAGGTTTTGAGATGCTACTCAACAAACAAACCAAAAGTCATGTTAAGTTTGGTTTTGGTTTTGAAACCACTGCTCCAGCTTTTGAAAACACTGACAAAAGGGGTCAAAAGTCTGTTGAGATAGTTCCAACAAACCTGCAGGGTCAAGAGATTAAAATCACTGAACCAAATGGTAAGAAAATTGTTCTTGAAAAACCAGAAGGTTCCTCATCATTCACTGAAGTTGAAAAGTATGAATTTAAACCTAACTGGTCTGATGAGTGTGATACTCTTGAGAATTTTAAACCTATTGATTTTAAAACACCTGAAGGAAAGACAGCTCCTCAGGCAAAAGTCATTCCCTTGAAAAACCTTCCAGCAGATGCTCAAACATCTGCTGAAAAGAAGGCTGAAAAAGGGAAGAAGAAAGAAAAGACTGTCCACTTGTTCTGTGATTTCTGTGAAAAGAAGAATCATGTCACTAAAAACTGTTTTCTTCTAAAAGCATATGACATTAACAAAGGAACAAGTGTATGTGATTCCAAAGCCACATGTTCAATATGTGGGAAAAAGAATCACAAAACCAAAGAGTGCTTGTATCTCAAAAATTTTGATGTGAAAATACAAGAGTACAAAGCTAAAACTCTTGCAAATCCTGGGGTAAGTACTTCAAAAGGAAAGCCCAAACAGACTTTCACCCCTGTCCAAACATCTGTTACTAAAAGTCTTGAAACATCTGCTCCTAGGGATGTCCAAGTAACAGATGCTCCACCCACAAGCAAATACCCAAGAGGATATGGACAACCACCATGTCATAGTCTGCCACATGTTTATGAGGAGCCAAAAAGACCCTCTAAACCAAGAGTGAACAGAAATCCCTATGGGTATTATCATCTGTCTGGAAGTGATCAAACAACTGTTGCCCCAAGTGTTGACATTCAAGCACTGGCAAATGGTCAGCAGCAGTTGTTGAACTTGATTCAAAAATTAGTTCAAACCACTGATCATCTTCCAAAGCTTGAGTCTGAAAAGTCTGAGGACCCATCCAAAGCCAACTTGGCTTTGGACACTCACCAAAACTAATCCATTACTGATGTGCAGGGAGCTTCTGCTTGTTTAGATAGTCTTTGGTATGTAGATAGTGGAGGCTCCACGCACATGACAGGATGTAGAGCCCTTCTTCTGGACTTCTTGGCTCATGGAGGGGGTGATATATCCTTTGGTAATGATTCAAAAGGCAAGGTGTTGGGGTCAGGGACTGTACAAGCTGGGAAACTCAAGTTTGAAAATGTCAATCTTATTGATAATCTCAAGTTTAATCTTCTGAGTGTTTCACAAATGAGTGACAAAGGTTATGGCTCATTCTTCACAAAGAAAACTTGCAAGATTATTGGGCCAGAAGTGGTGAAAAAGATTGATACCATCATTGCTGAGAGCAAAGCACAACTTGTTGCTCATAGAAGTGGCAATGTGTATGTTGTTGATATGTTAAAGGACAATCCTATGGCAAATGTCTGTCTATTTTCTGCTGCCTCCACAAAGGAGACAGAATTGTGGCATAGGAGATTGGGTCACACCAACCTTAACACTATCAACACACTCTCCAAACAAAGCCTTGTCAGAGGTTTACCATCAAAAGAATTCAAATGTGATGAGCATTGTGTTTCTTGTTTAAAAGGGAAACAACATAAAAGCTCTTACAAATCCATTGATGAGTCCAAAACCAGTCAATGTCTACAATTGTTGCACATGGACTTGTTTGGCCCTGTTAAAATCATGAGTCTAAGAAGAAAAAGATTTTGTCTTGTCATAGTTGATGATTTTTCTAGGTTTACATGGACTTACTTTTTACATTCTAAGGATGAGACTGCAGGTATATTGAAGGACTTTGTCACCAAAGTTGAAAAACAATATGACTTGCCAGTAAAAGTCTTCAGGAGTGACAATGGAACAGAGTTTAAAAATAAGGAGTTGGATGATTTCTGTGTGTCAAAAGGGATTGTGAGGCAGTACAGCATCCCAAGAACACCAGAACAAAATGGGGTGGTTGAAAGGAAAAATAGAACTCTTATAGAAGATGCAAGAACCATGCTAGCAGATTCTGGTTTGCCATTGTCCTTCTGGGCAGAAGCTGTAAACACTGCTTGCTATGTTCAAAACAGAGTTTTGATCAACCCCAGACATCAAAAAACTGCTTATGAAATTTTGTTCAAAATCAAACCATTAATTTCATTTTTCAAAATCTTTGGCTGCCCATGTTTCATTTTAAATCTCAAAGATTCCATTTCAAAATTTGCAGCCAAAGTAGATTGTGGTTATTTTCTGGGATATTCTTCTACTGCCAAGGCTTATAAAGTGTTTAACACAAAGACCAAGACAATAGAAGAAACTCTGAATGTAAAGTTCAATGAACTTTCATCTCTAAAAATCCCAGCAAATCCTGCTGAACTATTTGATTTAGATAAATTCAAATTTGAAGATATCACTGTTAAAACTAACAATGCAGGTATTCCACAGTCTCCACAACAAGATTACAGAACAGATGTTGTGATCCCCAGTCACTACAAAATCTATTCTGCTTCAGAGGGAGCAGCTGTTCAAAACAATTGTCAAAACTCTGCCACAGCTGAGTCAACCACTGTTGGCAAGTCTTACCCTTAAACCACTGTTTCACCTCTCACAACCACTGAACAATCATCTGTTGACAAAAGTCAATCATCTGTTGACAAAAGTCAGTCCAGCTTTACACCACTTGGAACCATTCCCCCACTTCCATTCCAAACATCTGATGGCACTACAGAAGTACAAACAGATGTTACATCAACAGAGTCACCAAACCTCTGTCCTTCACCTCAAAATGCCATCATACCATATCAGGGAGATCTTATCTACCTAAGAGCTCATCCACCAGACTAGATCATTGGCAACATCAGAGAGGGTGTGCTCACAAGAAGCCAATCCTCCAATATCTGTCTTTTTGCAGGTTTCCTATCTCTCACACAACCTGTCAAGTACCAAGAGGCACTGGAAGACAACAGTTGGGTAGAAGTTATGCAAGAAGAACTCCTTCAGTTTAAAAGACAACAAGTATGGGAGCTTGTACCATTACCTAAGGATGTTTGTCCTATAGGAACAAAGTGGGTCTTCAAAAACAAAACTGATGAAAGGGGTATTGTTGTCAAGAATAAAGCCAGGCTTGTGGTTCAAGGCTTCAGACAAGAAGAAGGAATAGATTATGATGAAACTTTTGCTCCTGTAGCAAGACTAGAAGCCATCAGACTATTTTTAGCCTTTGCTGTCAACCACAACATAAAGGTGTATCAAATGGACATCAAATGTGCTTTCCTTTATGGCAAAATTCAGGAGGAAGTCTATGTATGTCAACCACCTGGTTTTGAAGACACATTCCATCCTGACTATGTCTACAAGCTCAACAGAGCTCTATATGGACTCAAACAAGCACCAAGGGCCTGGTATGAAACTCTTTCCACATTTCTCTTATCCATTGGCTTCACAAGAGGTAAAATTGACAAAACTTTATTTCTAAAATGGAAAGGGAAAAACTTAATGATTGTTCAAATATATGTGGATGACATCATATTTGGATCCACAAGTACCCAAATGTGTGAAGAGTTCAGAAAACTCATGACAGCAGAGTTTGAGATGAGTGCCTTGGGTGAACTTCAGTGTTTCCTTGGTCTTCAAGTGAAACAACTGCAAAATGGCACATTCATTCACCAAAACAAATATGTAAAAATTTATTAACCAGATTTGAGATGAATGATTGTAAGCCATGTAGTACACCCATGAGTACAGTCAAGCTACTCACTATAGATGACAAGGATAAACTGGTTGATCAAACACATTATAGATGCATGATTGGGTCTTTACTGTAGTTAACTGCATCTAGGCCAGACATTATGTTTGCTACCTGTGTCTGTGCAAGATCCCAGGCTTCACCCAGAAAGTCAAACCTTATTGCTGTGAAAAGGATATTCAGATACCTCAAAGGTGCTCCCTCACTTGGTATCTGGTATCCTGCTAATGGAAACATTGAGCTTTCAGGTTATTCAGATAGTGATTTTGCTGGCTGTCACACCACAAGAAAGTCCACATCAGGAGGGTGCCAATTTCTAGGAAATGCCTTAGTCTCCTGGCAAAGCAAAAAGCAGGCAGCTGTTTCAACCTCAACAGGTGAAGCTGAATACATTGCTGCTGCAAGCTGTACAGCCCAACTCATGTGGCTTCAAAATCAATTACTGGATTTTGGGATAACTGCACTACAGACTCCACTTATGTTGGATAGTCAAGCTGCTGAAAATATCATCAAGAATCCAGTCTCTCATTCCACTACCAAACACATTGACATCAGACATCATTTTGTCAGAGACAGCTATGAAAAAGGTTTGATTTCTCTGCACCATGTTCCAACAGAGGATCAGTTGGCAGATGTGTTGACAAAAGCTTTAGACACATCTACCTTTACAAATCTGATTTCTAGAATTGGTATGTTAAACATGGATTAAACAAACAAAATGTATTTTTTAAACATTAAAATGTTTCAGAAAATCAAAATTTCTCCTTAAAAATAGCTTTTTGGTTGAAAAATCTGTTTCAAACCTCTGATCAGATAAAACAACTGTCTCCCATATCTGGTTAAAATAGATGATAACACATCATTCCATTCCACCATTGACATTCTTCTAAATTCCAAATATCTACCCATCTTAACCGCTGACGCTCCCATCTACATCGATACTCTCCAAGAGTTCTGGTTGAATGTTGAGTTCTTATTACAAGACAAAAATCCTACTTTCATTATTTCCAAAATTGGAGAAACAAGTGTCGTCATTACCCCTGAAATCATATCCACAACCTTCTCACTAAATGACCTGGCAGGTAAGGACTCCTTCACAAAAACAGAGCTTCACACTGAGTTTCAAGAACGAGGGTATGATGGTCAGATGACTGGGTCAACACTTTTCAAAAAGTTTTTCCCACCAGTCATGAAATTTTTCTTCCATACCCTTCTTCTATGTGTCTCCGCTATGTCCACATCCTTCAATGAAATCCCATTAAGGATGCAATATCTGGGTTATGCCATGTTGTCAAACTCTGACTTCAATCTTTCCCAGGGATTGTTCATGGACCTAGTGTCAAATGTGAAAGCAATTAAGACTGGGTCAAACAATGCTTTTCTAATTTACCCAAGAATTCTTAGTGTAATCCTACAAAAGGTCTTACCAGAAAAGGTTTTCAAAAAGGGTGAGGCAATGCAAATGAAAAGCTTAACTGATGAAACTTTCACTAGAATGCTGGGTGGAAGCACCCAAGAAAAAGTGTCAAAAGTGTCCAAAGTTTCAAAAACACAAACAAAGAGGACAAAGACAACAACTGTTGTCAAAACCTCTGTTGTTGAGCCCACTGCTCCTGGTGATCATGGCACTACATCCAGTGCTGTGAAACCCACACCCCCACTTCCAAAAGAAAACGTCCATCCACAAAAACCACCACTCAACCACAAATGAGACTTCTAGATGATGAGGTACCAGAAGATAACTCTGTTGCACCACCAACGCAACCTGAAACCACTGTTGTTACTTCCTCACAACAGTTGGACATACCTCAACCTGGCCAAACTCCTCATGAATCCTCCCAAAAGGATCATGTTGTAAGCCAAGGGGAAACACATCATGATACATTTGAGTCACTTGGCCAAATGTTCACAAGCCCCTCTCCCAGGGCTAATTCTCTTCTTACTCCTCCACCCTCACCATCACTTCATGTTCCACAAACCATGCAACCTCTGTTTGAGGAAATTGAGAAATCTCAGGAAAATCCCAGTTCCTCTCTTCCACCTATCACTGAGAGCATACCCCCACAAGTAACTGGTCCTGAGAACATTCAAACTGCCATCCCATAAACAGTAGAGGAGGTTACACCACCTGAGTTCAATGCAACTCTAGGTGAGTTTTCAAGTGGAGCAACCACTACTGATGTAGAGACCATTGTCTCACACCAGGACAGTGGTTACATAGCTAAGAATCCCTTGAAGGCAACAACTGATGAGGCCACTATAGTGTCCCCAAAATCAGTTGGAAGTCCCCAGTACCAAGAAAAAGGGGCATCTGATTCGCCTCTTAGGACTGAATCAGGTAGAACTACCACTGGTAGGGACACAGATGATCCTATTAACTTAGGAGATGGGTCAAAATACCAAGAATTGACGGACAGAGTTCAAGCAATTGAAACCTCTGTAGCTGACATCAAATCTGATGTCAAGCTTATACTGGGTTCCATAGCAGACCTTTCCAAAAGTCAACCATCAACAGCTAATATAGCTAGTGAGCTATGGAAATCCGTTTCCCCCATCATCATAGCTCACAGAAAACTAGCTGATCAGACCCATGAAACCTATATGGCTGAAATCAGAAACATGGTGGATGCAAGGTACAAAGATACACATGCAGACATTAAAGCCATCAAAGATCACCTGCTGAAGACCACTGACTCTGCCCCTACCACCATTCTCAGGGATGAAGATGATGATGTCTTCACGGCTGATGATGCCAAAAAGGGGGAGAGTGGCAGAGATAGGCTACCAAAGCTAGATCCCTTTGGCTGTCCACCTTCTAAAAAGGGTAAAGCCAAGTCTGCCAACAAACCAGAGGCTAGTCAAACAGCACCACAACAACAACAACAAGCAACACCATCAGCACCACAACAAACCACTGATAGAAGCAAAGCAGTAGACAACTCTGCAAACAAAGAAGCTGAAAAGGCTGCTCAGGCTAAACAAAAAAGGGCTGACACCTTGGAAGCTAAAGCAGAGTTGTTGGTGAACCTCAAGAAGGAACAACAGCAGGAGGTTGAAGATGTGGGATCCTCAAAAAGGATGAAAATGCCTGCTAGAAATGTCAGAAAGCCACCATCTAAGCTAAAAACCTCTGTTGACAAAACCACTACTGCTACATCCACTGCCACCCAAAACACTGAAACCACCCAAAACACTGCTCCCCAAACCACTGCACCTAATCCTACAAACACATCTGAACATACAACCACCAAACCTACACCCAAACCTACATCACCAACCAAATCCTAAACATCTGCTGGTCCTACTAAAAGGTCAACAGATGTTAATCCAACCACTACTTCCAAATCACCATCCCCTAAAATCTTGTACACAAGGAAGAGAAAATCAACCTTTGTTGTACAGGATGAAAACATACACATATCACCAAATACCACCTCAACTGCACAATCCACCCCTATTAAAGCTATTCCACTCTCATCATTCTCACCACACACATCCAAATTCAGTTCCCATAGACCACCACCAACCATTACACCATTGGTTGTTCAGTATCCCCTTAAACTTGATCTACTCAAGGGGGAATTACAATCCTCCTACAATACTGAACAACCATCTGACAGATCTTTCCCTTCTCTCCCAAATTTCCCTGTTCCCCTAAACATTGATACATATCTTAAATACAAGGGTGAACAGGTAGATGCCATCATTAAGAAGAGATGCAAAGGGAAGGATGACAGGACTGCTCAGGGCATCCATTTAGCAAAGCTTAGCAAACTCAGAAGGATTGAGGACTTTGCTAAGACCCTGAACAACTCCATGTCTTCCATGCCTCTCAGTGTTGACTTGGAAAAGGAGGTTAGGGATTCTCTTCTGGAACAGATCTTGGCAACCAAGCCATATAAAGCAACCAAAAAGCAGTTTGCTGGCTGGACCACTCATGCACTAAGAGAAGAACTTCTCAGAATAGAAGAGTTGGCCAAAGACCCCAAAGCTAAAGTCTCTACTCCTAATTTTGGCAAAGGCAGAGACCCAGTCAGAGCCTTAAAGTTTAAAAGAATGAGACAAGAGATAGTAGCTGCTAATTATGGGGAGATGAGGTCTGTTTCTAGATGGTCTGAGCTGAGGCTGGTTGAGACATACAAGAGTCTTGAAGAAAACAGAAAGAAGGATCCCAGCCTACCTAGAAAACCTATCTATCCTGATGAGCCACTGATGAAGAGACCCCAGCAGACTTTTACCATACACAGCTTACTCGAAACTTCTGATCTAACAGCTGCTGCAAGAAGACAGTTCAAGAAAAAGAAGGAAATGTCAGAAGAAGATCAGAAGAAGTTTGCTGATCCATTTATCAAAGAAGGGCTATTCAATCAGATACATTTCTTCTCTGATCCCACAACAGAGAAACTCAGGGAACTCATTGGAAGACCTCCATCACCTAACTCATCCCAAATAAAAGTTCATCTCAGCAAATCCATTGACTCAAAAATTCTAAAATGGAAACTCAACAAAGACAACCATGAATTGACTCTGCTCAGGTCAGATGGAAGAGTTCAGAAAATTAGCATGGATGATGCATACAGCCTATGTGCAAATGATTTTCAAACATTGCTAAATCTAGAGCTTGAAAGAGATGAAGAAGACTTATTTGCTCTGAACTTTGAACTACAATTCAAAGGTCAAATTAGAGAAAGTCTGATGAGGAATAAAGATCAGTAAATAAAGCTGAGTTTTGGCATCATCTGTTCTAGGGGGAGATTGTTGGGTCTGCTGACCTGGAGAAGAACAGATGATTGAAAAGCCAAAACATGCTAACAGTTGATCCACACAATAAACAGTCCTTACAACATACTTCTCCCAAAAGACTGCTGACTCTAACAACTGTTCCATCCAAACAACTGCTATGACAACTGCTGATATAAAGGACTGCTGAATAAACACTGATGAAGAACAACTGCTGACCAAAGGTCTGATGAAGAACAGCTGCTAATCCAAGTACTGAAGACTAAAGCACTGCTGGAGCCAACAACACTTAGGCTCCAGCAGAGGATACAAGACCATCAGAGTTTTCCCTACAACAGTAGTTTACCTTCAGTGCTTTCAATGTAACAGTAGTTTGTAATATGCAGTTGTTTTATGTTTGTTATTCTGTTAGAGGTCACTGTCTTAAGGTGACGTCAGCCTAGGTCATCAGTGGTTTAGGTTTGTCTATAAATAGAACAGTGCCTGTACTGTTCTATTGCATCACACACACAAACATTCTCTCAGACAAACAATCATTGTGTGATCAGGCTGAGGGGGAGTACTTGTATGATTGTAATCTTTTAGATAAATGAAAGCATTCGATCAGAAAACAATTACTCTCATGTTTTGATTAATAGTTTATCATTCCGCTGCACTTTCCATCTATATTCATATCACTCTTATCATTTTAGTTAAACATAATCAAAACAATCAAACTCAGATCCTAACACACTTGAAGCCAGAAGAAAGGCAAGAGTGGCTATCCTAGCAAGAGATCAAAAAGATCAAGCCAGAAAAGAAAAACTGGCCCAACAATTTGGTATCTCTATTCAAGAAGTAGAAGATGCTGAAAAGACTGATGAATCCCAAGGGCATAATGAAGAAACCTCTGATGGCCAAACTTCTGATGAAGAATCAGAAAGTACTGAAGACAATCCTTCAGTAGTTGACAAACCTTCAGTTGTTGTCAACCCATCAAAGGTCAACACTTCCAAAACTAAAACTGTTGACCCTTCCAGAACAACTGCTTCTATTCAACCAACTTCTGTTCCTACTAGGCCTATTACAACAGTTACCACAATGACTGTGCTAAACCCTTCTCCAATCTCTCAATCAGCATAATTACTTGAGAAGAATTTAGTGGCAGCCCAAAAGAAGGCCAGAGAAGATCAGATCTGGAAAACACTGGAAGAAAGGGATGACTTGGATCTAAGCCAGGAAGAAAAACTTCAGGCTTATGAAGCTGAACTTCAAAGGTAGGCTAGCCTAGACCAGATTGCTGAAGAAGACAAAAGACATCAACTGATGTCTTACATTACAAAGAACAGCAAAATCAAAGCCCACACATTAAAGAGACTCTCTGTGGAAGAGCTGACAAGAAGAGCTCAACTTATTGCAGATAAACTTGCAACAAGTAAAGACACAAAGGCCAAGAGAGCTCAGATGATAGAAGAACTGGTAGCTAATGGTTATGGTTCAAAAGCCTCAGTGTCCAAATGGAAAGAAGAAAGATTGGTGGACACATATAGAAAATATAAGGCTGCAAGGGCTGCTAATCCAGAGAAGTTTCAAACTGCTGAAGTTTCAACTTCAGTAGTTAGAACTTCTGGCGTTCAAAGAAGACCAGCTACACAAAGAAAGAAATCAGAGGAGAAAGTGAAGACTGATTTCAGAATGGTACTACTAGAAGGTAGTACAGTAGTCCATTCTGATTTTGACATAGAAGAAAAGCCTCTGATCACACAATTCAGGGATCCTTCCACCTTTGCATATCAAATCCAGAAGACCATCACAGACAAACTGCACACTAAGGTAGTAACTGAACATCATTTGCCAACATTTCAGATACCTAATGTGATGGAACAACAGCAGGGAAGTGAATCCCACCTGAGAGTCACTGAAGTTGAAAACATTCAACACTCAGGAGAAACCCAGGGTACCACAATGGTTCCCTACACTTTAGACTTTGACAAGTCTAAAGAACCAATCATCAGATGGTCCTTTACTGATAACAACTCAGTACTTGTGACAAGAAGAGATCAGACAAGCAGGGCATATAGGTCGATGAATGAGCTGAAGAAACTATCAACCAAAGACCTGCTTACAATCCAACACTTAGAACCACAGAAAGGGTCTCTTACTGATGAACAGCTCAACCAGCTCAAGAATTCCATGTTCAAAGGAATATGGAAAATTGTGAAGGACAGAAAAGAACAATAAGGAATTAGTAAGGTTTTGGCTTCATCAATCCAGGGGGAGATTGTTAGGACAAAAAGGATTGGTGAAACCACTTTTGCAAACCTAAGTCTAATTCACTTCTGTCAAAATACTCTAAGTATAGAACTGCTGAAGAAGAAGGATCAAACCGCTGAAGAAGAGATTCAGAAGTGCTGAAGAAGAAAAGTCATCAGAAGTTCTGAAGTTCAAACCAGACACTTCTACTGAAGAACTACTGAAGACAAACTACTCATCAGTAGTTTGTCATTCATCAGTACTGACATGAAGATCTTTTCCACCGCCTTTGTATATCAGTAGTTTATTACTTTAGTATTTCTTTTTGCTTTATGTACAAGTTCCAAGACTGCAACTTGTTGCAACTTGTTTCTGAACTTGCTTTTGGCAAGGTTCATGTATTTGTAAAGTCTATAAATAGAAGGGTTCATCCCTCTGTTTTAGACATTGATTTTAATACAAGAAATCCTTCAACTCTTATTATTGTTATTTCCATTTCATGTTTATTGAGATTCTGTCAAAGTGTTTCATTCTCATTCAATACTTAGATTCTCAATAAACACTTATCATTTATCAGTTCTTCATTCCAGGGGGAGTAATAACTCATGTTGATAAGTGTAGCTTTAAACTTATAAACATTCCGCTGTGCTATCACTCATCAAGAACTTGCTAAACACTTAAGTGTCAACTAGCAAGTTCAAACAAAAGAGCAATATACTGATCCAACAGGAACAGAGGTTTTGGATAGTGGTTGCCTAACATGTTTTGCAGGCATTTTCTTCCTTTTAGAGGAGCCAACATCTTCAATTTCCTACCGTTGTTCTTGTTTCCTCTGCACAAGAAACACTGCTTTGACTTCCAAAGTCTCAGACCTTTTCATTTTTGCTTCAGCAGGCTTTTCAACTAGGACATTTGCAGATTCATCAATCTTCTTTGCCTTTTCAGCTTTGGCAGGTTCAGCAGTGGTTTGAGTAGTGGATTGTTTAGTTGAAGCAGACCCTGATTTGTTAGCAGGCTTTTGTGATTAACGTTTTTGTGAAGGTGGAATTCCAAAGGGATCTAGCCTTGGCACTCTATCTCTGCCACTCTCCCCCCCCTTTTTGGCATCATCAGTAGTGAACATATCATCATTTTCATCTCTTAATATACTTGTGGGGGCAGAGCCAGTGGTCTGCAGCAGATGATCTTTAATGTCTTTGATATCTACTTGGCTATCTATGTACCTAGTATCCACCATGGTTTTGATATGATCCATATAGGTTTCATGTATTTGATCAGCTACTTTTCGATAAGCTATGATAATTGGACTAACAGACTTCCATAGCTCACTAGCAATGTCTTGTGTGGATGGTTGACTTTTGGTGAGGGTAGCCAAAGCTTGCATCAATGTCTTGATATCAGTCTTGATTTCATTTACTGATGACTCAATGGTTGTAACCCTCTCCGTCAATTCCTGGTATCCTAATCCATCACCTAATTTAATACGATCATCTTAATTCCTACCAGAAGTGGTAGTTGTAACTGGTTCAGTTCTAGGAGGTGAGTCCATAGAATAGAAACCAGATGCCCCTTTGTCTTGGTTCTGGGGACTTCCAACTAGTTTTGGGATCACTATAGTGGCCTCATCAGTTGTTGCCTTCAAGGAAGTCTTAGGTATGTATCCATTGTCCTGTTGTGAGACAATAGTCTCTACAACAGTAGTGGCTGCTTCACATGAAAAACCACCTTGAGTTACATGTAACTCAAATGGTGTGGCCTCCTCTGTTCGTGGGCTAGCCAATTAACTTTTCTCAGGCCCAGTCACCTGTGGAAGTATGCTCTCAGTGATAGGTGATTATGAGGAACTGGAATTGTCCTGAGTTTTGTCAATGGCTTCGAACAATGGTTGCATAGTGGGTGGAATGTCATGTGATGGTGATGGTTGTGGAGTGAAGAGAGAAGCATCCTTGGGAGAAGGGCTTTTGAACATATGGTCAAGTGACTCACATGCTTCTTGATGTGTTTCCCCTTGTCTTACAACATGATCCTCTTGTGAGGATTCATGAGGAGTTTGGATGGGTGGAGATATATCCATCTGTTGAGAGGAAGTATCAACGGTGGTTGTTTGCTGCATTTGTGTTACAACAGGGTTTTCCTCTGGAAGTTTCTTTTTGGAAGTGGCTGGTGTGGGTTTCATAGCACTGGATGTAGTGCCATGATCCCTAGGAGCAGTGGGCTCAGCAACAGAGGTTTGGACAACAATTGTTGTCTTAGCACCCTTTGCTTGTCTTTTGGAAACATTTTCTTTTGATACTTTTTCATGGGTGTTTGGACCCAGCATTCTTGTAAAAGTTTCTTGGGAAAGGATCTTCATTTGATGAAAGTTTTCCTTTTTAAAATCCTTTTCAGGTAAAACCTTTTGTAGGAAAAAGCTTAAAAGTCTTGGTTATAAAAGAAGATCATTGTTTGACCCAGACTTGACTCCATTCACATTTGCTACTAAATCTAAGAACAGTGCCTGGGATAGATTGTAATCAGTTTCTGACAACATTACATATCCCAAGTATTGAACTTTCAATGGGATTTCATTGAAAGCAGTAGTTTTACCAGAGAGACAGATAAAGAGGGTATGAAAGAAAAATTTCATGACTGGTGGAAAATATTTTTTGTAAATTTTTGCCCCAGTCATTTGTGCTTCATAACCCCTCTCTAAAAACTCAGTGTGAAGTTCAGTCTTAGGAAAAGAATCCATGCATGCCAAGTCGTTGAGTGAGAAGGTTGTGGATATGGTTTGGGGGGTTATGGTGACATGTGTATCTCAAATTTTTGAAATAATGGTTGTTGGCTTTTTGTCTTGAAGCAAAATCTCAGCATTTAACCAGAATTCTTGAAGAGTGTCAATGTAGATGGGAGAATCAGCGGTGAGGACAGGAAAGTACTTGTATTTGAGGATGATGTCGATGATAGAGTGGAATGGAAGGTTTTCATCTGTTTTGCTTGAAGATCCATGTTTTGGATTTCGAGTAGGATGATCAATGGAATGAGGATGAAGGTTTGAGGTTGATGGAATGAGGTTTTCAGTATTTTGAATACAATGAGTCATTGTAACAACTATTGGGGGAAAACAGGGTTTTTATAGTCTTAGGTGAAACCGCTGATGTTGCTAAAGCACTGCTTTTGAGAGCAGGCGTGGCAAACATCTGATGGAGCAGACGTGGCAAACAGCTGTTGAAGTTTGCCAAAGCACTGATGGAGGATTTTTTATGTGTATGTATATATATATATACAGGGGAAAACAGTTGTTTTATCTGATCAGAGGTTTGAAACTGATTTTTCAACCAATCAGTGGTTGTTTTATCTGATCAGATGTTTGAAACAGATATTTCAACCAACAGATGATAAAATGTATGAAACAGTGGTTGTTTTATCTTTACAGATTTTTCAACCAAAAGCTATTTTTGATTTTTAATTTTCTGAAAACATTTTAATGTTTTATTTATGAAAACATTTTTGTTGTTAATCCATGTTTAGCATACCAATCTGAGAGATCAGATTTTCAAAGGTAGATGTGTCTAAAGCTTTTGTTAACACATCTGCAAGCTGATCCTCTGTTGGAACATGGTTCAGAGAAATCAAACCTTTTTCATAGCTATCTCTCACAAAGTCGTTTCTGATGTCAATGTGTTTTGTGGTTGAATGGGAAACTGGATTTTTGATGATATTTTCAGCTCCTTAATTGTCCAACATGAGTCGAGTCCTTAGGGCAGTTATACTAAATCCAGTAACTAGTTTTGAAGCCACATGAGTTGGGCTGTACAGCTTGTAGCAGCAATGTATTCAGCCTCTGCTGTTGCTTTTCCAAGAGACTAAGGCATTCCTAAGAAATTGGCACCCACCTGATGTTGACTTCCTTGTGGTGTGACAACCAGCAAAATCACTATCTGAATAACCTGAAAGCTCAATATTTCCATTAGAAGGATACCAGATACCAAGTGTGGGAGCACCTTTTAGGTATCTGAATATCCTTTTCACAACTATAAGGTTTGACTTTCTAGGTGATGCCTGGGATCTTGCACAGACACAAGTGGCAAACATAATGTGTCTGATCAACCAGTTCATCTTTGTCATCAATAGTGAGTAGCTTGGTAGTGCTCATGGGTGTACTACATGATTTACAGTCATTCATCTCAAATTTTGTAAGTAAGTTTTTAACATACTTATTTTTGTGAATAAATGTACCATTTTGGAGCTGCTTAACTTGGAGACCAAGAAAGCATTGGAGTTCAACCATAGCACTCATTTCAAACTCTACTGTCATGAGTTCCCTAAACTCTTCACACATTTTGTTACATGTGGACCCAAAAATGATGTCATCCACATATATTTGAACAATCATTAAATCTTTCCCTTTCTATTTTTAAAAATAAGGTTTTATCAATTTTACCTCTTGTGAAACCAATGGATAAGTGAAAGGTGGAAAGAATTTCATACCAGGCCCTTGGTGCTGGTTTCAAGCCATATAAAGCTTTGTTGAGCTTGTAGACATGATCAGGATGGAAGGTGTCTTCAAAACCAGGTGGTTGACACACATAGACCTCCTCCTGAATTTTGCCATAAAGGAATGCACACTTGGTGTCCATCTCATACACCTTGATGTTGTGGTTGACAGCAAAGGCTATGTAGAGCCTAATAGCTTCTAACCTAGCTACAGGAGCAAACGTTTCATCATAATCAATGCCTTCTTCTTGTCTGAAGTCTTGAACCAGAAGCCTGGCTTTATTCTTGACAACAATACACCTTTCATCAGTTTTGTTTTTAAGACCCACTTTGTGCCAATTGGACATACGTCCTTTGGCAGTGGCACAAGTTCCCATACTTGTTGTCTTTTAAACTGAAGGAGCTCTTTCTGCATGGCTTCTACCCAATTGTTGTCTTTCAGTGCCTCTTGGTACTTGACAGGTTATGTGAGATATAGAATGCCTGCAAAAAGACAGATATTTGAGGACTGGCTCCTTGTGAGCACCCCTTTTCTGATGTTGCCAATGATTTGGTCTGGTGGATGAGCTCTAAGGTAGATTAAATCTCTTTGATATGGTATGATGGCATTTTGTGGTGAAGGACGAAGGGTTGGGGCCTCTGTTGTTGTTAACATCTGTTTGCACTTCTGTACTACCAACAGATGTTTGAAATGGAAGTGGGGGAATGGGTCCAAGTGGTGTAAATGGGGATTGACTTTTATCAACAGTAGTTGGACTTTTGTCAACAGATGTTTGAACAGTGGTTGAGCTGGATGAGGCAGTGGTTTGAGGGTAAGACTGGTCAACGATGGTTGACACAGCTGTAGCAGAGTTTTGACAGATGTTTTGAACATCTGCTTGCCCTGACGCGGAAGAGAGTTTGTAGTGAGATGGAATTACAACATCAAATCTATAGTCTCGTTGTGGAGACTGTGGTGTACTTGCACTGTTTGTTTCAGCAGTGATATCTTCAAATTTGAATCTATCTAAATCAAACAGCTCAGCAGGATTTGCAAGGATTTTTAAGGATGAAAGTTCATTGAACTTTACATTCAGAGTTTCTTCTATTGTCCTAGTCCTTGTGTTAAACACTTCATAGGCCTTGGCAGTAGAAAAATATCTCAAAAAATACCCACAATCTACTTTGGCTGCAAATTTTGAAATGGAATCTTTAAGATTTAAAATGAAACATGGCCAGCCAAAGATTTTGAAAAATGATATCAGTGGTTTGATTTTGAACAAGATTTTCATAAGAAGTCTTTTGATGTCAAGGGTTAATTAAAACTCTGTTTGAACATAGCAAGCAGTGTTTACAGCTTCTGCCCAAAAGGACAGTGGTAAACCAGAATCTGCTAGCATAGTCCTTGCAACCTCAATAAGAGTTCTGTTTTTTCCTTTCAACCACCCCATTTTGTTCTGGTGTTCTTGGAATGCTGAACTGTCTTACAATTCCTTTTGACACACAGAAGTCATCCAACTCCTTATTTTTGAACTCTGTTCCAATGTCACTTCTAAAGACTTTTATTGGCAAATCAAATTGTTTTTCAACTTTGGTGACAAAGTCCTTCAAAATACCTGTAGTCTCATCCTTAGAGTGTAAAAAGTAAGTCCATGTAAACCTAGAAAAATCATCAACTATGACAAGAAAAAATCTCTTTTTCCTTAGACTCATGATTTTAACTGGGCCAAACAAGTCTATGTGCAATAATTGAAGACATTGACTTGTTTTGGACTCATCAATGGATATGTAAGAGCTTTTATTTTGTTTTCCTTTTAAGCAGGAAACACAGTGCTCATCACAATTAAATTCTTTTGATGGAAGGCCTCTCACAAGGCTTTGTTTTGAGAGTGAGTTGATAGTTTGAAGGTTGGTGTGACCCAATCTCCTATGCCATAATTCTGTCTCTTTAGTTGAGGCAGCAGAAAACATATAGACATTTGCCATTGTATGTGTCAAGGATCGATCTTCAAACAAAGAATATGATCAAAAAAGTTCAATTCAGGTGCGGAATCCCTGAATTGATTACGAAATGATAATATATCTAGAAAAACACACAAATCATCTCAAACATTTTCATTTCATTGATAAACATAATGATTAACACTATAAAACTTTGTTTACAATGATAGATATCAGTTACAGACTCAACAAAACCCTAGGGAGACAAAACACACAGAGAGGGAAACAAAAATGACCAAAAATTAAACTTAGAAAATGATTTAACCTATATATAGACCTGCACATTCAACCATTCGATTGGGCGAATGTGCAGGTTCGACCATTCACAGTGGGCGAATCAACACATATAATAAACAAAACTTCATTCGACCTCTTTGAGTTCTCCCTTCGACCAGACTATCTACATTCGACCGTCTGGATTCCACCTTCGACCGTTCGTAAACATCAAAACATTATGGAATTTGCAATTCAATAGCATTAGTCGCACTTCGTGTATCTACAAACTCCCCCTCGACTATTGCTTGAATTGCTTCAGCCTTCGATCTTCATCCATTCTCTTATTCATCAGCTTGAGGTGCAACAATTTCTTCTGTTCTTTCGTCATGACTGGTTCATGTGTTTGCTTCAGTTTCTTCTTTTTAGCTTTCTGAATCTGAACAAACTTCCCCAGCTTCTTATCAAAATCACAACCCGCATTGACATCCCATGCAAAACATAAGAATGCCACACGTTGGTATTTAGCAGCCTGCTCACTATATTTCTCTTCACAGTAAATCGTATTATAATATAACATTATAATATCCTCTTGAGAGCAATTGATTAACCACATCGGGTCAAAGATAGGTATCTTCTTGAAGTCATTCTTCCCATCCTTCAAAACAATAATAGCCTCTGCCATCTTCCAGTCATAGTACCACCACATAAAGTCTTTAGGAGATGTTGAGGAATAGGCATCAACGGAATGTGTTTCAAAACAGTCGGTGGTTTATATTTCAAAGTCACCTTGTTCAACCCCATTATCTTATCTCTCTCCTTCTTGTGAACTATCCATTTAGGATACTGAGGGGTGAGCACTTCCCATTTCGTTCTGCTATCTCTTGCCATGCAATCTGCAAAGTAACCAACAAGATTGTTGTTCACTGAAGCACCTGACATTGTATGTCTGCAGATATCGCGAACAACCCAATAAGGTAGTGTCTTTATGTCATGGAATCTGTTGAAGTACAAAATTCCTTTTTCCCACTTCACAGCGACACACCTAAGCTGTCTCAAGTATTTCCATCCGAGAGCTCTTCCCTTGAACAATTCATTATGAAATTTGTAGAAACTACCCTGAACTTCAGTCTTAGGGCGGTTAGCTTCTTTTTTTAAGCTTCCTCAGCAAGTCTTTTAGATCGTCAGATTGTTCAACATTCGGCTTTTGACAATCTGTGTTCTTAAACACTTCTTGAACAAATTTCTTGCTTTTCTCACGAGCAAGTTTCTCAGCTTGGCTCAATAACTCTTCAGAGAATTCAGGAAATCCAGAATCTTTATCATTTTTGAAGTATTCTGGATATTCCTCATTAGTAATATCCTCCATTTCAACTTCCTCAAATACTGGAACATCTCTATCATCAGAGTGATTTCCTGCTTCTTTCTCAGGAATGTTCGGTATTTGGTTTTCACTCATCAGCTCTTCAAGAGATTTACCAACCTGTTTAGCCAATCCTTCCAGTATTTCTTTAGATACCGCTGCAGAAACTTCTCCATCTTCCAGATCAGGATCATTATACTCTAGTTCAAACCTCATATCATCTGACTCAAATATCTCTGGAAATCTACCAGTCATCTCAATCGTCCAGACTCTATCAGTCAACATCTGGCGGTATAACTTCTTGTCTTTTTCAGATAAAGATCTGATCTTCTTGTTCCAGAATATGTCATCATCGTCAGTATTACCACCAGAAGCTTTTGAACTAGACTCTCCTGCATCTTTACCTGTTTCTCTCTTCTCATACTTATACTTATCAGCATCATCATCATCATCACTATCAGCAGAGCTATTACCATCACCAGAATCATCACCTGAACCATCGTTATCATCACCATCTTTCTCCTTCTTCTTCTCAGGAGCATCACCGGCATCCTGTTCAAGATCCTCATCATCTTCTTCATCTTTCTCTGATTCAGATGGTTCGAAATCAACCAGCTCTTCTTCTTTTTCTTTATCCTCTTCTCCTTCTTTCAATTGAGGAGCTCTCGAATATAAATCATCAATAAGATTTTTCATACTCTTGTTGTTTGCTCTCAACTTCTTGTTTTCAAGCCTCATAGAGATATACCTTCGAGTATTTCTCTGCTCATGCAATAACAACTTCTTATTTTCTTTCTGAAATAGCTTGATTTTAGCAGATAATTCTTCATGGCTCTCTTGTGAAGATTCGACTACATCCAACATCTTCCTGTCATTCTTCCTTAACTGTTCAATCTTAGTTTATTGCTGGTTAATGATTTTCATCATATCAGTCAGCTTCTGGTTCACTGCATCCATCACATCACTTGATATAGTATCCTGTGGAGTTGAAGCCTCAGCAACTGGAGACTTTTGTTTCTTAAACTTTTTCAAGACTCTGTCCAACGCATCATTGAAATCATCAGTTGAAAGTTCAGATTGCTCAGCAGCAGATGTTTTCTGTTTCTTAGCTGCTGGGGATGTCACGGGAGATTTAGAACAAGACATCACAGGAACTTTCTTTCCTGCAATTAGGTTCTCAATATACTTAGCTCTTTTCTTCATAGGCTTTTCAATCTCAACAGCCTTAGCCTTTTTCTTGTAAGTTGGATTTTTCAGTTTCTCTCCAGTCTTTGGCGATCCACCAAAATCATCAGATCCCAAACCAAGACCTTCGTCAACATCGTCCATCACAATCGGACTTTTCATTCTTTGTTCCTCCAAAGATTTGTTCAGACTTTCAGAGTCACCAGCCACAGTGGCCTTGGGCGTGATGCTCTTAACATTCTCATTATCAGAATCCCATCTCTCGTCTACCGGAGTCTCTTCAGAATCCATCGATTCTTCATCAACCAAGTGTGTACCTTTCTTCGCAACACTTTTCTTTCTTCGAGATTTCTTCTTTCGTGGTTCAGCATCATCCTCTTTTTCCTTTCCTTTCCCATTTCCACTCTTTGCACCAACGTTCACAACTTGCCTTTTCCTTTTAGCTTCAGGATCAACAGGGCATAAAGGATTGTCTTCATCAGAATCACTGTTAACATTCCTGGCTTTGTCAACACCTGGATCTTCATAACATGGATTGATCAGGTGACCAAACAAGTTCTTCATTGGTGGTCTTTCATTCATCGGCACACCTTTATATCCCTTCATTCTTACTAACGTGTTCAAGCTCATGTGATCTTGTACTACTATCTGAGTAGGATCTTTTCTCAAATTCTTGTACTTCTCATCAAAGATCATCTGTAGGAATCTTGGATATAATAAAAACTTCTTACTCTTCAATCCTCTTAATGGTTCCAACATGTGTTCAAGTATCATTCCAGATACATTGAATGGCTTGTTCAAGATCAGGGCAACCATTAAAGAGCTAATACTCTTTCTCATCACATCGTATCCTCCACTCATAGATCTGAAAACATGTAGCATGACGTGAGCAAGATACTTGAACTGCGGGCACAATTTTCCTTTATGTAATGAACCATTAGTAATCGGTCCATTATATTTCATTCTCAGGAAACACTTCCTCTGCTCAATCCAAGATAGAACTCTCAGATCAGTCTTCTTATCTGTCAGCTTCAATGCCTGTCTAATGTCGTCTTCAGAAATAATTACTAGCTCCCCCTCAATCTTACTCACGATAGCAGATTCGTTGTCCCAAAAATCCATTCTAGCATTCGTCCAGAATTCCTGTTGGTGGTCTCTATAAATAATGGCAGGAGTAGCAATGGCATCAACAACACGACTTCTCTTCAGAAAATCAACAATACCGGTGAATTCGGTATGTTTCTTCAAATCGCCCAGATAAGCACAGCAGTTATGTGCCTCTTCAAATGGTAAGTCTTCTGCGGGAATATCAGAACTTTGTTGTTCAGACATGATTGATCGGCAAAACAAAACAAGAAAACACGTTAAAAACGGACAAGATATTCAAAATTTGAAATTTTTGATTTTAGAAATCCACATTCGACCAATCGAAGGTACAAATGTGGGAAATGGGGTTCGAATGTGGAAAATAAGGTTCGAATGTGAAAAATCAGTTTTAAAAATATACATTCGACCTTTTTATCCACTTTCGACCGTTTGAACTTGGTACATTCGACCAAAAAGTCACATTGGACCCTTTTAAAGTGGTCGAACATGGCTGTTCATCTTCAAAATTTGCAGATTTTGATTTTGTGTATTTTAACATACCTTTTTGATTTGTAAGGCTTCTAACATGAACGATTAGCCTTTCCCAACCATCAATTGTTATTATTGATCAATTTTTAAGTGTTTTCTCCTAAAATCTAGGGTTTGAAAGTTTTAATCAACCAATCCATTAATATGTTGGATGTTAACCTTGGATTTTGATATATTCTCCCCCTAAAACACTTAAACAATGTATCCTTTCCAACAATTATGACAATTACAGTCCACAAAACATGGTTTGATTCTGTTAACGGTTCGAACACATAATCAAGGATTCTGTATTCAATAATGGATGGATACCTGCAAATGATGGCTCAAAATGATCAGAAGAATGCAAGGAACACAATGATTAGATTTTAAAAACACGAGCAACAAGGGGTCTTAATCACAGAATTTTGAATTTTTTTTGAAATGGGGTTCGAAAGTGCAGATAAGATATATATAGGCTCCACATTCGACCGTTTTACCTGGGCGAATGTGAAAATTTTTCCACATTCGACCCTATTTAAAGGTTCAAAGAAGAAGAATGGTTCGAATGTACAATCACGCATAAGAACACTCACATTCGACCATTTGAAAGGTTCGAATGAACAGCAAAATTCCACATTCGACCCATCGAAGGGGCGAATGAAATTTGGAATTTTTGAACTTTTTACCAAAATTCCACATTCGACCCATCAATATTTTTCTCAACTTTTAAGCATCCGACATTCATTATTTCCCATTTAAAGATGACAAAACTCAAATGGTCCATCAAGTTTCAGAAAATCATCATCAACCACCATCGGTTATCAAAAAGAATACAGAAATGTAAAATCTTTTGGATTTTCTGAAAGATTTTGTTAAAACACACCTAAAATCTTTTTGAGTTTTGTATTTTTGACGAGAAATGTAAAATGCAGAATTGTAAGATAAAACAGTAAATGTTTTGTGATTTCCGGTAAGAGGATCATATCAGTTATTGAGAAATCGGATCACACCGTTGATCTTTTGATTTATTATCATTAAAGACAATGTGTGATCTAGCAACTGCTGATATTGTTGTCCACATAAGCTCACATGCAGACTGTTGTGCAGTGCTTTAGACTGATACGGTTATTTATAGTATAAACTCAATTGTCTGTGGTTCCCACACACACGACATACTCCCGTATCAAGAAGTAAATACACAAAGACTCATTGTAACGCGTGATTATGCTTTCGTCATCTGTAAGTTACAAGTTATGAGGCATAGAGGTGTACAATTCAGCAATTCAATGCTACAAAGTAACTTGTGCACTCTACCAGGTTGAGGGCTGATATCAATCATGATTTGCATCAATGATTGGATACGATGCATTAGATAATCTTTGATTATCGTCATACATTGAAAGTTCCTCAATTCGGTAACTTTAGGATTTGGCTTTTAAAGCTCTTTTATAAAGATACCCTGTCTGATCTAGGTCCGTAATGACTTACAGCAGAAGATCAGAGAGGCTATCCCTAGATAACTAATAACATAACGACCCAAAACCTCCGAATTTTGTACAAATACCCTATCAAACGAAATTACGGTACTAAGACCATATGCCCATGAGGAATTCATCCACACAACAATTCTTTTGATATGTATGTATCAGGCACGCAGTAATAGGTCTACGAAGCCTATCAACACATTACACAGACTCAAACACACGCCTTATATTACATTACACTACTTTAGCATGTGTCAGATACCCCCTGATGTACTATCATTTTGGGCGTTTCTAATTTTTATTGATTTTTGAATTTTTAATGTTTTTGGTTTTTCTGAAAATAATCACCCCCTAAAATGAAAAACATATTTTTGGGTTTTTGTATATTTCTGAAAAACAATAAAAACTAAAACTAAAAAGCTATAAACCGAGGTGATGATCAGTCTTGTTTTTATTTTATACCATTTGCTTTTAAAAGATATTCAAATCTTGATTTATCAAAAGCTTTGGTAAAAAGATCTGCACGTTGATAGTGAGTGTGGATTTTGACCATATCGATCAACTCTTTTGCATAACAATCACGGATAAAATGGTATTTGATCCGGATATGTTTAGCTTTCGAGTGATTGACTAAATCTTTTGTCAATGCAATTGCGGCCTCATTATCACAGTAAATAGGGGTTTTAAGAAATTGCAAACCGTAGTCCACCATCTGTTGTTGTATCCAGAGAACTTGTGAGCAGCAGCTTGAAGCTGAGACGTATTCTGCTTCACATGTTGATAACGCGATGGGAATTTGTTTCTTGCATTGCTAGGTCACGAGCCTGCTCCCCATAAACTGACATCCAGCCGTTGTGGATTTGCTGTCTTTGTCACAGCCTCCCCAATCTGCATCACTAAAAGCAATTAGGTCAAAATTATAATCATTAGGGTACCAAAGTCCCCTTGACTGACAACCCTTCAGATATCTAAGGATACGTTAGATAGC
Organism: Ambrosia trifida; assembly: GCA_028751855.1. Taxonomy (NCBI): domain Eukaryota; kingdom Viridiplantae; phylum Streptophyta; class Magnoliopsida; order Asterales; family Asteraceae; genus Ambrosia; species Ambrosia trifida. Next base: position 76,524,171 of record CM054131.1, on the reverse strand, counting down.
TGCTAAATGACTCTTTTTCGGCTTTGATTGATAGCGTGCACAAAGACATGTGGCGAACATTATGCCTGGTCTGGATGCGGTGAGGTACATCAGTGATCCGACGATTGCTTTGTATGTAAAAGGATCAGTCAGCTCCCCCTTAGCGTTAACACCAATCCCGTGATTAGGTTGTATCGGGGTATCCATCGGCTTCGAATCATCCATCTGGAATCGGCTCAAGACTTTAGAAACGTATTTGGTTTGGTGAATAAAGATCCCCGTTGGCCTTTCGTCCACCTGCAAGCCTAGGAAAAACGGCATCTCTCCCATCGCACTCATTTCGAACTTTTCCTGCATAACTTTTTTGAATTCTCTGCATAAAAGTTCATTAGTAGAACCAAAAATAATGTCATCAACATAAATTTGCACTAGAAGCAAGTCATCTCCTATTCGTTTTTTGAACACTGTGCAATCTACCAAACCTCGTTTGAATCCTTTGGATAGAAGATACGTGCTCAGCTCCTCGTACCATTGTCGTGGAGCCTGGTGCAACCCATGAAGAGCTTTGTTTAGAACATAGAACTTATCCCGGTGGATAGTGTAACATCACAAATTTTTTCCCCAAATTTATATGCATAAAGCCTCCATTATATATATTTTATCCTTAATATGCCTAACACACAACCTATATATATATATATATATTATATATATAATAATAATAATAATAACAATAATTCTATATTAATAAAATCAGATTTTATTTATTATTAACAAGTTATCTCCAAACCAAACCCAAAGCCCACCCCTCATTTCCTTTATATTTTTTTTCGGAGCCCAGATACGTCCAGCCCAAACGAAACGCGGCCCAACACTGGCCAGGCCCAAAAGCTGAGCTCACACCCCCTTTCTTCAGTGTTAAAAAAAAAAACAAGGGAATGCTCCGGCCGGGATTCGAACCGGAGTCAACAACACACAACACACGCGCACCAACCACCTGAGCCACACTTGTATCTTGTTTTAATTCCAGTTCGTTTTATATAAATGCACAAATAACCACCTTTCCTCTTTCTTTTCCTGTTCGACGAACAGCAACAGCAGCAGAGTTGACCAACCATTTTCCCATTTTGACCAACTAATTCACTCATTTTTGGGAAGATTAAATCAATTATTTGCTGTTGACTTATTTTATTAATTACCCCGCGTCCATTACACATCATTCATACGGGTAATTATCATCAATTTGAGTCAATATTCATAAAATTCACGCGTATAACTTCAATGGTGGGTCAAACATTCCAATAATACAACCCAGACCACAACACTATAAATTGGACCTCATACCACATCCTCATCTCGCCGAACAATCTCTCTCAACCCCCAATTTCACTTAAAAGTCCTCTGTTCTTAGTTTTAGATCGCGTTTTGACTTATACGTTTGACTGACCAAACCGTATCTGAATCGTATTTGTAAGTGTGATTTATATTATGGGTTTTGTTATTCGGAACGTACACAACATTAACCCCATGATTAATTGGGTTAATGTTGTGTGAATTGCTTGATTACAGATTCTAGGGCTCGTAAGCTTGATTTGGGGATGAACATGATTTCAAGTATGTTATATGTTTTAAATAAACAGAAAACCAACATGTAAGACCCTAACCCGTAATCACGCGATTATTGCCTAATCTTACGGGTTTTGACCTTAACTAAAAACCACTCCCGATTTAAAACTTTGAAATTTTCTTTATAAGTCAACCCATTAAGATCAAATACATGTTTGATTTACACAAATTTTTACTTTTTAATAGTTGAAACATATTTTAAGATGTTGCGTTTTAACGGGAGTTCTTAGATTCTAGTGCGGAAGCTTGATGAGTGTTCGAGCGTGTTCGGTTCTTCTCGCGACTTGATCCTTGCTCCGGGACTTTCTTCACTTGTTTACCTAGCACCATTTCACAAAAATGGTTAGTGGGTTGTCAATGATACACTTAAACTAGTACGGTATTCGTTACACGTTGATACGGAACGAAACAGGCCAAACGGCCCTTTATCAGGAGAACAAACTGCTGCAACTTATGCGCAGCAGCTGTTCGGATCGCTTTTACCCCTTCTAAAACCCAAAATCTGACTTCGACTTTCAAATGAGAATTGTTCTACGCTCCGAGAGCTTTCCAGACATATAAAGAACACCTCCTAACGATTTTTCTACGATTTTATACGCAATTTTAAAGTTGGTGCTGACGTGCAGGTCAAAGCGCGCGGCCGCTCGGTTTATTCGCGCGGCCGCTCGAAGCTTCTGATGTAATTTTCGTGGCTTTTAAGCGTGGGAATCATGTCGCAACCGCATTTGATGATTCCCGAAGCCTAAGTAATGACTTGCCGACTAATTAAACCTTTGTTTGACTGAAATTATGGTCCGGTTTATGTCGCCATGATCCGGTTCTTAGTTTTGAATGTTTATGGCGACTTTTACCCAATTTGACCCATTAAGGCCTTAATTCAAACAAGGCACTTTTGACCACTTAAATTGCATACCGTTTGAGTTGTCAAGTCATTAGACACTTGATCAACAAAAGTGTTTGTCCGATTTGTTTCATTACGACTTAGATTCTTAGAATCAACCTTTATTAATCCTTTAAATCCCCAAAATGCCCCTCATGACCAAATCTTTCAATTTAGCCATTCGTGGCGAAACTTCTTGTTTCAAATCCAATGTTTTTGACTCAATGACTTGTTTAAAAACTTCTAAGTCCACACGGACTTAGATTTTCAACATTTCTCAAGATTGTTCTAATGTGGTCGATTCTAAGCGCCTTAGCGCGCATTAGACATAGTTATGGAAATAACTTACTTGATTTGCACCCACACTTCATGTGGGTACTTTATCACCCATGTTGCTTCGCCGAAGGCGTTTATTTGACTACGGACTTACCGGGTGGCCTTGACCCATATACATACCTTGTGTTTATCCTCCATGATTCTTAACATCAAGAATGCACGCGCAATTGCATCTACCTGTATGCTTTCTAAATAGACAACATTAATTTCTTGGAACTCAAATGGCAATAACTTGCCATTTGACCCGTTTAACTTTATGAATCTTAATGCTTGAAATACAAGCATCAAGTATTGGACTCACATGGTGAGGATATCACCATTTGACCCGTTTAGACTCGTAGTTCATAATACTAAGTTATCCAAGTTTTTATATATGGTTCAAGTGTTACAAACTTGACCCATTTAACAACAAGCTTAACAATTTCATTCAAATGATTTAAGTGACCCATCTTGGGTTAAAACATCATTTCTTACATATCATTATTAATTGACCCGTTTGATGAATTTCACCATTCGGTCACCACTCATGGTTTCAATTAATCTCATAAACCTTGATTTATTATGAATCCACATAAATTGACCCACTTAATGAATTTCACCCGTTGGGATTTGTCTTTAGTACACACTCAATACCAATATATATAACACTTAATCCATGTCATAGTCTAGTAGTGTAAGTAGAACTTACTTGTATTCATTCCCATTGACTTGCACTAAAGGCTCATATCCGCTTGACCCGTTTAGTTCGTTGATCCATTCCATCCAAGCTTGCACCTAGCTTGACAAGATCAACCTTCACTATACTCATAAGATTAATTAAGTTAGTCATTATATCCAATAACTAACACATCTCATGAGTTTATTCACACCATTATTTTGTTTTCCCAATTATCATTTGGCTAAACTTTTCATGTATGGCGTGATTCATCTTTTAAACATGTGTTTCGCGTTTTATATGCGGGTAATTCCATGATTACCCAAATCAAGTTATCACCTCAATTTGCAAACAAGACTATTGAGGCATTTCATCAAACACTTGGTGTGCACCCACCAAATTCACTTGATTTTCATGAGTTTAAGTTTATCCAAAATATAGCCATGTATCTAATTATTATCATAACAAGATATTTAGGCATTTTAACTAAATTTGATCATTATAACAACTCCTAAGAGTCACCAAAACTACTAACCATGTGTGGTTTCAACCTATAGGTTAAAACCCCAATTTCATAAGTTAACATATTCATATGAACATAATCAAACACACATATTAAATGTGATTTGTAACCAAATTATACATGTTTAAGGCTCCCCAAGGCTAGGGCAACCTATATTAACCATCAATTCCACATTTTTATAAAACCCTAGAACCATCATCTTCAATATACCATGGATTTGGATGATTTAAAAGGATCTAGAGTTACCTTATGACGTTTAGAACACTAGATGATCATGAATTCCATCATGCATTTAGAAAAGCCATCGATTTTGGCATGATTTGGGGCTGAATTGGTGGAGCTTCTTGTGTGTGTGTTTTTGATGGTGTGAAGAACGATTTTAGTGTGTGTTATCACACAGTTTCACTCTTAACCCGCATTTTATTCCAACTTTGCCTAGTTGTCAAGTTCAGCCCCTCCGGTTTAGTACAAGTATGTGATCTTTACTAATTAAGTTAGTTCTCATAATGTTCCCACGTGTGTTTGCAATTTACGGGACTTGTCAATGTCTCGTTTTATTATCCGCAAAATATTCCTTTTTGATAATGGGCTCAATATTGTATATATATTGATCCCACCTATTAGCGTAATTAAATGAAACGGGTTTGTTGTTATTTGGTTGTTAAAAACATCCACCATTTAACTCACTTGTTATTTTATCAATTACGCCTAAAGACGTATTTAGACTAAAACGAAATTTTGGGGTGTTACACAACACAACCACTGGTCTGGACCAAGTGGTTGTGTCTGGTGCCTTCTATACAAGCCATGCGGGTTCGAGTCCCGGCGGTGGCACACCTTTTTCCTTATTTTGTTTTAATCAAATCAATTATATATATAATACTTATAATCTTATAAATTCATTTTAAAATGCTGAAACATTTTAAAAAAATTCTACAAAATTTATTTTGTATTAATCTGATGAAAAGGTTTAACCCACGGTTTTTAGTTTTGAAAAATTTATTTATTTAATATATTTAATAATTAAATCAATTTTATTCTATTATATTTATAAAATTCCATTAAAATATCAAAAGAATTTTATAAATTTCTACAAAAATTATTCTGAGTTTATATAATGATAAACTTTTCTGACATTGATTTTTAATTCTGAAAAATCATTTATTTAATATTTTTAATCAATTTTTGTTAGTTTTAATGATAATTAAATCATAATAAATCCAATTTTTAATATTTTTGCACCAAAATTTTATACAAATTATTTCTGGTTATTTAGAACAGAAATATAAATTTTAAACTAATAATTCTTTAATTTTAATATTTTTAAATATTAAAGTTAAATTTTGACAATATGTTATAAATAGAATTAAAATTCTATTTTAAAGAAAATAATTTTGTAAAAATTATTTTTACACTTTAAACACATTATTGTGACCATCTTAAATTTAAATTTCATAAAAAGATTTTTGGTTATTTATTTACTAATATTCTCTCAATTATCAAACAATTTTAATAATAATCAAATAAGCATTTATCCCCAAATTCGAAGCCTAGAACATATACATTTGTAGACTAGATAGACTTAGACATATTTATTACCTTATTTTAGGGTGATACTTGACACATTTGGGCAACACCACTATTCAATTTTTCAACAGAAATAACATTTTGCTAAGGTGAGTTTTACATAGCCCCTTTTCTATTTATCACCATTTTTGGGGTGAAACATGTTACAACATTATTTATGCAATTCAATCATCAATGTGTCTATGTGTATTTCTATGTTGCATTATGTCTTGAACATGACTAGGGTAAGCACAATTCTTGCATAAACATTCATCAGCCGACGGTATACATTGATAGATCTATTGGATTGACAATCCCACCCGGATACGTGCCTCCTACAAAGGTTACGTGGGTGTTTGTTACTGCAATATAAATGAGTGAACCATGAGCGTATGGGATGTACCACAATAAAACAGTCACAATGGTTGATTATGCACTCGACTTACTTCTAGTATGTTTTCACATATGGACTAGATTGCCATGACACATGAATTGCACAACAATTTCATTCGATTATCAAAACCTATGTAATTCTCACCAACTTTTGTTGACCCAAAATATTTTCAACTTAACATGTTTCAGGTTCTATTTGCTTGAGGATTTGAATTAATGCTTGAAGATGTGTGCATAGTTTTATTCAATTTGATGTACGAATTCTTGTAGAACAATTGTATGTAATTTTACCTAAAGCATATAATGAAATTTATTATTTACCATGAGCTACTGAACAATCATCAATACGTGACATCCCGATGTTTCCGCCATCGGTTGGGGTGTTACAGATAGGATCCTAAAAGCCTGGTGGTTGACCTACGTAAACTTCTTCCTTGACCACACAATATAGAAACGCGCTTTTAACGTCCCTTTGATACACCTTGAATTTCTTGTAAGATGCAAACGCTAGAAACATGTGGATAGCTTCTAAAAGTCAAATCGGTGCATAAATATCGTTATAATCGATTCCTTCCACTTGATGAAAGCCTTGTACGATCAATCGAGCTTTGTTCCTACAATCACTCCTCTGTCATCCTCTTTGCATTTGAACACCCATTTTGTTCCTATCTTTTTCCGTCCTGGAGGTAAATCTGTCAGTGTCCACACTCCCAGTTTCTGAAATTGTAATAACTCCTCTTGCATTGACTCTACCCAAGCGTCATCCAAAAGAGCATCCTTGTATGTCCGCGGCTCAACCTGCGAAACATAACAAGCAAAAGACCAGTCATTCTGACAACCTAACTTTTGAATTTTAGCATATAAGGCTATAGCGCCAAGGTTTTCTGGTGAGTTAGCATTCCTCAGTTGTCCTCTCGTCATCACACTGCTACCAGGATCACCAATAACCTGCTCGAGCGGGTGAATACGATGTATCCGAGATTCCAGATAATCAGGTACTTGCACTCCCGTTTGAGTAGTCAAATTCTTTGTCGAATCCAGATCATTACCCAAGTTTGATGATGAAGCACCATTTGGATTTGGGTTCTCACTTGTAATATCATCATCATCTTCCGATTCTGATGAATTGAGAGTTGTGGAAGCTTCCTGGAACACCTCTTCTTCAGCAGCAGGAGCATTGATATCATTAGAAGCTGTTTGAGGAGTTACGGTGATTGGACGCACCAACGGTGATGTCACTGCATTTTCACACTCGTAGTATAATCGTAATACAACCTCTTCAACCAAGCTATCTAGATTGAAAAGAAATCTTTGTAATCAAACATCCAATCTGGACCGCTACCCTGTACATTCTGAGTATAGCGCTGAACTTCAACGTTAGCCCACTCCTCTACCTGACGAGTTCGTTTGTTGAATACCTGTTTTTACGTTCTACGACACCGTTCTATTGAGGGGTATATGGAGCACTATATTCATGATGAATTCCTATATCTTCACAAAGAGCATCCATCTGTGCATTCTTGAACTCCGTCCCATTATCACTCCTAATTCTCTTGATCTTCAGACCATAGACATTTTCTAGTCAGGTGAACAGACCTTCAGATTGTTAAACGTGTCGCTCTTATGATGCAAGCACATAACCCATGAAAATCTGGAATAGTCATCTGTAACCACAAGACAGTACAATTCACCGGCATGACTTTTACGCTTGACCGATCCGAATAGGTCCATGTGCAAACGCTCAAGTGGTAGTTCTACTGAATTGACTTTCTTTGGTTTATGGGATTGCTTGTGCTGCTTTCCTTTCTTGCAACTCACACACTTGTCGTTCAAATGGAAATGTTTAACATTTACGCCTTTGACAAGTTCATTCTTCACCAGATGGTTCATTTTTCTAAGGTGAATGTGTCCCATTCTCCTATGCCACATGATTGATTCTTTTTCAGTAGCCTTGGAGAGGAAACACATTACTTGACCCTGGGTTGTCAAGGCCTTTGACATGTCGAGAATGTACAAATTGTTCACTCTCGGTGCTTTTAGCATTACCCACTCTTTTAGAAGAACGAATCCTGGCTTGAGAATGTAGCAAAATTTGTCGTCAAAGAATACAGAGAACTACTTATCACAGATTTGACTGAAACTGAGCAGATTATAGAATATTTGCTTCACATATGAAATCTTCTCAAAACTATCCTCCATAGTAATGTATCCTCCCTTTGTCCCAACAAATGCTACGTATCCACCATTGATATTTCTTATGTCAAACATTAGCGATAAATCCCCTGTCATGTGACCAAAAGCTCCACTGTCAACAATCCAAAGATTGCTCACAGGGCCAGCTGAAGCTCCCTGCACATATCAAGTAAAAAGATTAGATTTTTAGGGGACCCAAGCCTGCTTGGTCTTGGGTCTTTGAACATTCAGTTTCAAATAATCTTTCTCACTTTTGAAGATGAAGCACCTTGAGAACCCTTTGGTGACCAAAATTGTTCCGAACGTTTCAAGATCCGGATCTGAGATTTTGGGGTCTCAGAAGGTTTCTTTACTTTGTCTTTGAAGGAAACCTTCTTGGTTACCTTCTCTGATTTAACAGAGACAGGTCCTACTGTTGGATTGATTGTATGTTATAATGGTACATTTTGCTTCTCAACAGTTGTGTTCACCACAGGTTTCTTAAAAGGCTTTTCCATCGCGATCCGGTTATGACGATCATATGTCATCTGACGATTATCCCTCTTTTGAAAATATCTGCTTTGGTTGTAAAATGGTGTTGGTTGAGGAACAAAGTGTCTTTGTGGATAACAATGATTATCGATTGGACTCTGATATTTCTGCTTCACTTCAACCTCATGCCTCTTGTGCCTAACGTACGGGCAGTGAGCAAGTAAATGTCCTCTCTCCCCACACTTAGAACATGTACGATACTCTTCAAAGTTGTTCTTGGCGTTCGACTTGGCATAAGTAGTGATAGGATATTGATAATCCACACACCTTCTTCTTAAACTCTCAGGAGCTGGGTCCTTTGAGTAAGTCGACTCAAGAAAACTATTTGCCTTCTCTTTCGGCTTGATAAACTTTGTGACATGAACCTTTGGTTCTTTTGGAGCATCCAAATAAGTTTTCTTTAAAAACTCTGGAGGTACATCATTTGTTCTCTCATGTTTTGGGAACCAAATGGTACTCTCCTGCCAAATTTTCTCAATCTTGGAGTAATTGGCAAACTTAATTTGATATTCCTCGTCAGAGATTATCTTATCGGATTCTTCCATCCGATAAAACTATTTGACTGGTTTGTCACATTGTTCATTTTTCTCAACATGCTTAACTGACTGATTCACTCGATGAGCGCTAGCCATTGGATGGATAATCTGAGAAGGTGACACCGGTTCATTGGTGATAATGTGATTTTCAGCAGGAATATCACACACTTTCTCAGTTTTATCCTCCTCAGAGTCAGAATCATCAGTTACCGCTATCACACCTTCATCATTTAGTCCCAAAATAGGTCTAACATCAGAATTAGGGTCTCCCACACTGGAGGTGTTAGACTCATCATCCGATGTAGAATCAGACTTAACTGAACTCTCCGGTGTTATTGAATGCAAAGAATGATTTTCAAACAACACTGGAGATGGGACGGCTTGTAGTTTGCACTACTTGACTGTGTAGCTTTCAAGCTTCTTGTTGACTTTCTCAGCAAAGCAATTGATGGTAGCCATTTCAAGTTTTGTTTCTTCTAATTCATTGATGTAATTGTTAATGGCTAATTGTTTTAAAGATAATGTCTTTTTAAGATCTGAAATGTCTTTCTTATAACCATCAAGTACCTTATTGAATTCTCATGCTTCTTTTTGATACGATTGACAGTTAATCTTAGCACTCTCAAGCTGAACCCTAAGTTGCTTATTATCCTCTGTCAATCTATCGCATGCACCACAATAGTTATCACTGTTCATATCTAAATTAGATTCTGAACTTACCTGTTTTGGAGGCTCTGTCATCGCCATCATTGCGAAATGTGCTTCATTTCTAGAAAAGAATTTAGAATAGTCGATTCTGGTAAAAGCATCATCCACTATGCACGATTTGCGCGTCATCAGAAAATCAGCTTCGGCTAGAAGTTGATCAATATCATCATCTAGTGAGTTAACACTAGTTGCAAAATTAGAATCGCTCTCCGAGTCAAAATAAGCTGAATCACACTGTTCCGGGACATTAGTAACAGAATCAAGAATCAATCCCGACTTCTTCTCAACACAAGCATCATTTTCTTCAACCAACTCCTCAATCTTCACATCAGATTTCTTCCCAGTCTCCAAAACATCTTCAACTGACACCGGCTCATCCAAATCCATCTTCTGGGCAACGCACGCCACATTACCAGCAGTGATTTCCTCAACACCAAGTTGCATAGCAGTCCAATCAAATCCCTCATCTTTCTGGATTACCAAAGCCTGGTTCTGGTTATCTGGTTGGGTTTGGCTGTTTGGTGTAGAAATTGGAATGATAGTTCTGGTTGGATTATGTGGTGTTTGGTTTTGGTTCTGGTTTTGTGTAGTGGTTTGTCTAACAGAATTGTTTGGTGAGGTGTTTTAGCGGTTTTGATAATTGTTTTGTGGTTGAAAGTTGGAGTTGTTTTGGCTTTGATATGATACCTGATTTTGTGATTGACGGTTCTGGTAGTTGGTGTTCAAAGGATTCATGTTCCCCTGTTGTGTTGGCTGTGTGCATTCTCTCTTGAAGTGACCTTTCCCACCACAATTTAAACATGTGACTTTGGCTTTGTTGAAGCCATATGTGGTGTTGGGAGATGTAGAAAGATCAGTCTGCCCGTTTTCTCTATGAACTCAGTCGCTCGCCTCATAACACTAGTAAATGCCCACTGAAAGTCAATGAGCTCCATCTCCTCCTTGTCAATTTGAGCGTAGTCTTCACTGGTTAAGTTGTTATTACCAATTTGACTAGCCACTAACCTGCTATACGAAGCGACCATAGCAGAAACCAAAGTCTACATGTTGTTGTGCAACTTCAACAGTAACATTGTTCAAGTTTGATGTCTCCAACACAATTGGGCTCTGATTAGGTTGACTTTGGTTCATTTGGGTTTGATTCACTTGAGGAATGTAGGATTGTTGTTGAGGTTGGTTCAAATTTGCTGAATAGCATGCTACTTGTTGCATAGGTGAAAATGGTGGGATGTAAGTAGTAGGATATGATGGTGGGGGTATAAGATGAGGATTGAGCAAGATAGTTTATGGGGGTTTTGGTTGGTTCAACAATGCTTGAAACATAAACTATGTGTGGAGCAACAGTAGTACTAGAACTTGAACTAGTTAGAGATGAAGATGTACCACCATGATATAACTCTGGATTCTGAGGAACTTGTGCTCTCTTCGCTTTCCTCTTTTCCTCCATCTCTTTGTTCTCAAGCTTCTGGATGAATTCATTGATGCTCCAATATTGGTATGCATCTTTCTCCTTGAGGACCTCAATGTGTTGATTCCAGTATGGTGGTAATGGATCAGCGAACTTATCCACCAGCTCAGACATCGGTATATTGATGTCATAACTTGAAAGTTCGGTCAACAAATGGCAATACCTCGGAATCAACTCCTTCAGTGTCTCATTTCCCATATAGCTAAAGTTCTCAAACTCTTTTCTCATTCCCATCGTGACGATTCCTTAACATGTCCCATAATTGCTTCGAAGTGGTGCACGACCCAAACTGATGTAAAAGATTAGTGTTAATGTCCTGGGACAATTGGGAAAACGCCTTCTTTTCCACCGCAAACATTTTCTTCTCATCCTCAGCGAGACTCTCTAATGGAATCGGCTCACCTATGTTCTCCAAAACCGGAGCAACATACCCCTTAGAAATCATTTGCCAAGCTTCCGTGCCTTCCATTCCCATTCCCTCTAGATGAATCTTGAACTTGGTCTTCCATTGGTTGTAATCTACCATTTCCATCAACTTTGGTGGACGACTCCCACTACTCGAAGATAAGTCATGAATAAGCGTCGAAATCGCATTGGTAGTCTGAGAGTGTACCGCCGCTGCTGCAACTCCCCAGTAATCAGCCATTGGTTGTTGTTATGGTTGTGCAACTTGTTGGGGCATCGAACTAGTCATCGCCAAATAGTTGAGTGGTTGAGATGGTTGACTAGTCTTCTGAGCAGCTACCGACCAAGGATCCATTGTTTTTTGCTGTTGTGGTGTTGTATTAGGTCGTGGTGTTGTTGGAAAGTTCCACATATCGTCTGAAAATTATAAAACACGAAACGATTAGAAAAATTTTTCAACAGATTCTACGTTCGACCTTCTACAAATGATCGTGTGGGCGAATGTGGAAATTAGTCTAGATTCAACCGTTTCAAAAGACTCGAATGTAGAAAATAACAGACACGTTTCACTTTCGACCAAATCAAACCACTTTCAAAAGACTCGAATGTAACACAGATGGGGGGAATGAACAACAACACACTAAAAATTTCTAGGTTCGACCGAATAAACTTCCACGTTCAACCTAAAAAGCCCTGGTTCGACCTAAAAACCACACTCTCGATCGTTTCTCCCTAGGTTCGACCCTTTCATTTTGAAAAACGGTTATACTATGAAAATCAGTTATTTTGATACAAAATTTTGAAATGTTGATGAAATTTGATGATCTTATGCAGGTTTTGCTTTGGATTGGATTTGGAACAAGTTTAACAAAGAGAATTTTGAATTTTATCCATGAAAACTAGATCAAATCAATCAATATTCACCAAATTCAAATGTTCAATGAAAACAGAAAAGTTTTGATCAAAATTTGGTCCAAATCAACACTAATATTATCAATTCGTAGTTGTTTGATCCTTATGGCTCTGATACCACTTTGTATGTGTCAAGGATCGATATTCAAACAAAGAATATGATCAAACAAGTTCAATTCAGGTGCGGAATCCCTGAATTGATTACGAAATGATAATATATCAAGCAAAACACACAAATCATCTCAAACATTTTCATTTCATTGATAAACATAATGATTAACACTTTAAAACTTTGTTTACAATGATAGATATCAGTTACAGACTTAACAAAACCCTAGGGAAACAAAAATGACCAAAAATTAAACTTAGAAAATGATTCAACCTATATATAGACCTGCACATTCGACCATTCGATTGGGCGAATGTGTAGGTTCGACCATTCATAGTGGGCGAATCAACACATATAATAAACAAAACTTAATTCGACCTCTCTGAGTTCTCCCTTCGACCAGACTATCTACATTTGGTCGTCTGGATTCCACCTTCGACTGTTCGTAAACATCAAAACATAATGGAATTTACAATTCAATAGCATTAGTCGCACTTCGTGTATCTACAGCCATAAGGCTATCCTTCAACATATCAACCACATACACATTGCCACTTCTATGAGCAACAAGTTGTGCTTTGCTCTCAGCTATGATGGTGTCAATCTTTTTAACCATTTCTGGCCAAATAATCTTACAAGTTTTCTTAGTGAAGAATGACCCATAGCCTTTGTCACTCATTTGTGAAACACTAAGAAGATTAAATTTAAGATTATCAATAAGATTGACATTTTCAAACTTGAGTCTCCCAGCCTGAACAGTCTTTAAACCTAACACCTTACCTTTAGAATCATTACCAAAAGATATATTATCCCCTCCATGAGCTAAGAATTCCATAAGTAGGGCTCTACATCGTGTGATGTGTCTGGAGCCTCCACTATTTACATACTATAGACTATCTAAGCAAGTATTAGCTCCCTGCACATCAGTAATGAATTAGTTTTGGTGAGTGTCCAAAGCCAAGTTGGCTTTGGATGGGTTCCCATACCTCACAAGGTAAAGTTTAGGGGAATGATCAGTGGTTTGAACAAGTTTTTGAACCAAGTTCAACAACTGTTGTTGACCATTTGCCAGTGTTTGTATGTCAACACTTGGTATCAGAGCCTTGGCTATAGGGAATAAGGTTATTAGAAAAATAATCTAGTCTATAACCTTAGGACTTTAACCAGTACTTGCTTTATTTGCTTGCAGCTCTACCTTATCCTTATCTCTATCCCTATCCTCCTTCTAGTTCTTACCCTAACTTGGTCTTTCCTACTCTCTTTCACTTACTTGCTACAATCCTAACGTACTTCTAGACTATTAGGGCAAATTCCTTGGGCTTAGATCTGATCTGTTTTGGTAATTCAACATTTTCGTTTATTCGTGGTTAAATGTTTACAATCTTTGTCTTTCATTTTCATTTATACTCTCTCACTCCCGTTTAAATTCTATGTTTTGAATCTCAAAATTTTTGCAATTCAAATCTATTTTCTTTCTTATATAATTCCCTTGTTAGCCTAAATTTCATCAAACATTTGTGGATTTCACAACCACACTTCATTTTTTTTTTTAAAAAAACCTATAATATTCCCTGTACGTTTAATTATTTTCAACGTCTAACCCAAGTAATATGTTTCTCTTGACAACATGTTACATATTTAAAAAAAATCTATTACCTTTGATGTTACTAGCCAATTTTATTTTAAACGTCTCCCTACATTTTCTTTAGGTACCCTCTACCATTAAATTTCATCACATTCAAGATTTTAAAATCATTGTTCAAACTATAACCTCATAACCTGTGTATAGAAGATACTCTTGCACCAACACTAAAGAGTACTAAATTTTGTCAAACTTTCATCACTGAGGATTTCACAAACTATAGCAAATAAATATTTTGTCAAAGAGTCTTTTATTTCCACAAACCTATTTTCTAAATTTCAAATGTTTATGTAACAATTTATTGGCGTAACAAATGATTTTCGATGAAAATTTTTATGGATGAATCAAAGTCTATTATACAAAACACCTCAACAAATTCTTGATTTTTGAAACCCGACATCGTGTTTAAAATCTCCGATATTTCGATCTAAACCCATTTAGTTTGTACTATTTATCCTAAAAAAAAAATCAACCACACTTACTTTTTCCAAAAATCAATTTTGAAAATAAAATCTTTCTAATCACGGAAAAATTTAATACTTCGAATTCTCATTGATTTCTACTTGCTTCCAGCTAGTTTGAACTATCACGATTATTACATTTGCCACAATCATGCCTTATTCTGTGAAGATCCGCTGTTTTCTCATATGCTTGATTCTAACATTGATTCAAAACTCTTGATTGACCTTGTACTTGTTACAACACGCTATGTGATTACCTATACTACGTAACCTTCTTACTTCTTGTGTTCGTTTTGTTTGAAAACCCATTAATTAAGCTTCAAATACTTGATCTTATTGATTTGAAAAGAAAAAAAAACTATTGATTTAACCATAAATATCCATACCCTATCCTTATACAAGATGGACCCTGATTCCAAAACAAGCAATTATTTATTTATTTATTTATTTTTCACAAGTTCTGTAAACAACCATCGTTTTAACAAATATCTCATCTAGTTTTACAAACTCACCCCCCCCCCCCCCTTTCAAATGGCCTTTTGATTTCTTATTTGGCATACAAACCAAGATATTAACCAAATTATTTTCAAAACAAATGATCAGGGTTCTTGCACCATATACTCAATTAAATTTTGATTTTGAAAGAAAAATCGTATTTTAAAAAAAAAAATCATCTTTAAAAAAAATGAAACCCTCTTCAGATCACACAGTCTGCAATCTCAATTGCCTTAATCTAGATCGACTATCTACATTTATCTTTTATCCCAAACATGACTGCTTTATTTCTTTTGGTAACCTATAAACTAAACCATTTATCTAACTATTTATACATTCACTATTCTTTACAACCTTGATTATAGTATAAGTTTTCATCCTCCTCACAAAATTTAAATGCATATTCTTCACCTTTTTCGACATGAACTTGACTTCCATGACAACCAAGATATTGAAAGTTTAGTACTTGATTATTCATCCTACAAGACCTTTCTTAAAAAAAATGGTTGTTTGTTGCGTGAAACATGATTTTTCTTGATACATGGAAATTCGATTATCTACTATACTTAAACATTTGATTATTCGTGATACTTGAATGACTAGGTAAATATGACCGATTTTCTATAATCATCAACTAGTGAAACCAAACCTAGACTCATTAACCTTGTCTAGGGCATCACAATTACAACTCTCATGCTATACTTGATACTAGTCATATTTACAAACTTGCTGCATGTATGTATTATCAATTTGAAACTTATGTGTTTAGCTCCGAAACAATTGTTACATTTAATCAAACAACTGATAGAGGATGAAGTACTTGCTCAACAGTTAGTAGAGTACCAAATAACCTACTCAACGATTGGTAGAGGTCATCATGCCTGCTCAACAGTCGGTAGAGGCCCTACAACCTGCTCAACGATTGTTAGAGGCTATCGCACTTGCTCAACAATCGGTAGAGGTTCTTACTCACTGACTGGTAGAAGTCTTTTTCCTGCTCAACAGTTGGACTCATTTTTGGATACATTGTATACGATTCAATCACAAGGTTATTTTGCATTACTTACATGTGTGTTTAGAGTCATAGAAGGACACAAAACCCTAATGTAAGGTAAATTGGTGATTGCGGTCCGGAACGTAATCATGAATTTACAGGTACGCTAGGGTGGTGTGAAATTCTATTAGGGCTTGGTAAGAAACCTAGTACGTTTTCGAACTATCAGAGGTGCGGTGGGTTAGCTGCGATACACTCTATATATAAACACTAACGATACATCGGAAATGACGTTGGGGGTCGAGCCAAAAACAAACCCTAGTTATTTGATAGTTCATTTAGCCCATCCATAGTCTATCATCTCATGCAACTTAAGTTTGGTGTTTATTCCCCCTCGTTATTTTAGACTATCGTAATCCAACCCTCATAACTCATACGTAACACTTTATTCTAGTATCCATAAAACTTCTGCCATACTTTAAACTAAATGATAGCCGTCCAAGCATTTACCTAAACCATGTGTTTTTAATAACTTCGGGACGAAGTTTCCTAAAGTAAGGGAGACTGTAACACCTAGCGTTCTCGAATAATACAATAATAATAATTTATTCATAAAACTATTCGTTAATTCGTTAACAATATTATCTCACTAACAAGAAATGCATCCTTATTTATTAACAAATTTAATTATTTAAATTCGCCAAATAACACGTTGCAAGTAATAACATACTAGTAAATCGACTCTTATCCTTGTAAATTTTAAACGCGACTAAAAATATATAAAACAAATATTTAGTCCAAATACTCGTTTTGAATCGTGTTATGTAAACAAATTTCACAAAATAATTATTCTCTTGATGAAGCGAGTCCAGTTCATAAACGAGACCCAAGTCAGTAACGGGCTCGTAAACGCGGTACCCGACCAGTTATCCTACCCCTTAACCCACATCATAACCCTACCTATTTAAACCACACTAACCCCTCCTTCCATCATCTTCCTCACCATAACCCTAGCCACCAACACATTTAACCCTTCTCCTCTTCTTTCTCTACACACTCTCACTCACAAAATAAAGTGCCTCTCTCTACATTGGTCTCCTTCCCCCTCCTTTATTGGCATCGGCCGGCCACCACCATGAATGGTGGTGGCGGCGCTGGTTGAATGACACGACGGGGAGCCGCCAACAATCACCACCACCCGAGCTGACAACAAAACCACCAACCACCATCTGAACCGCTTACCTCCTCCCTACCTCGTCACTGAAATAGTGTGGCGGCAGCAGCAATAGGACTCCACACGAACCGATCGACACCCACCACCAATTACAAACTCCCTATTTTCCCTCCAGGCCAGTTCGATGCTCGTGACGGCCTCGTGTTACCAGCACAGTCGAAGTGTCGTGACCAGTGATGGTCACGTCGATGGTAAGGATTTACTGATATCAATGGACAAGGATGGTTGGCTGGGGTGTTTGATATGGGTTTTGGGTCTCTATTCTTGTTCAGTTTCTTTCGAGTCATGGAGTCATGGCTGGTTGTGGAGCTGTGATTAGTTCTCATCAGTTTGGGAGCTCGTCTCGAGGTTGGTCGTTTCGTTTCAGGCTCATAGGGTTCGGGTTAAACCCGGACCTGGTCAACATCAGTCAACCAGTCAGACCCGGTCAGATGTGGTCAAGTTCGGTTCTGGTCAATAGGTCAAACTTCTGGTCAACATGAAAACCGGGACATGTTACGTGTCGTTTCGTTCGTGAGCATGTCGGGAAGGTATAATGCGAGCCTTGTCATTGATTTATTTATATAAAAATGTAAAACGAACCGAACCGATTGTGACTAAAAGCTATCTTAATAGAAACATGAACGAACGGAAAATACTAATGTATAATATACTTAATGTTGCGAGGATAATTAAATGTTATGTATGTAAACATATCACTTATCAAAATGTATAGTTCCTCATTATTCTAGTATTAATAAATTAAACCGTTTGTCGTATATATAATCGCTTAGGTGAATAATGTTGTGATTATGAAATTGACGATCGAGTTTTGAGATAAAACAGACGACTTGTTTCGTCGGCTTATTACAAAAACAGAGGAAACTCTGCCCAAATTTTATAAAATATGATAAACGATCCGGCATTCCAAGTTTATAACTACGTGTAGACAAGATTATGTTTTTACAAATAAATCCTAACTTTCAAATCTTACGCCGTCAAAATATAGAAATATTTATGTTTATTAACATGTACATATATATACTACTCAAGATACGAGACAAATGAACATTTGAATCAAGCTACGTAAATATTATTTCGTTATACAAAATGTGTCTTTATCAATAACTTCAATAATGTATTTAATTCAAATAGCTATACATACGAATACATTTTGTGAAACCAAACCAAGTTACTATCGGTTCGTTAAGTCATACACTTATTAAGACATGTATTCTTTCAATACGTGTCTAGGTAGTTGGATAAACAATCTTTACAACCATAACAAAAACAAGCTTATTTGCATTAGAATTGAAGGCATCGTTTATTTGTAATAGGATACAAGAGTTCAATTAATCCAAGTTCAGACTTGTTGCTACTTGCTAATACTTACACAGTGAATTTCAGGTGAGTTTACATAGCCCCCTTTTTTTTACATTCACTATTTTGGGGTGAAACATGTTACAACATTCAATTTACAATTCAATCATAAGTGTCTATGTGTTATTCTATGTTGCATTGCGTCTTAAACATTACTAGGGTAAGCACATTATTCTAGCATAATCATTAACATTGATCAGCCGACGATATACAATGATAGATCTATTGGACTGACAATCCCACCCGGATACGTGTACCTCCTACATAGGTAGCGTGGGTGATTGTTATCGAACACATAACATAATCGAGTGAACCATATGCGTATGGGATGGACCACAATATTCTAGTCACAAGGGTTGATTATGCACTCGATTTACCTCATAGTTTTGTTTTCACATATGGACTAGACTAGCCATAGCACTCGAATTGTACAACATTTTTATTCAAACCTATGTAATTCTCACCAACTTTTGTTGACCCAAAATATTTTCAAACTTAACATGTTTCAGGTTATAGCTTGCTCGAAGATTAGAGTTAATGTTTGAAGATGCGTAGCTAGTATTTTTTATTTTGATGTAGAAATTCTAAGAACAATTGTATGTAATTTATTTAAATCATTTATTGAAACTTATTATTTACCATGAGCTACTGAACAATCATCAATACGTGACATCCCGATGTTTCCGCCATCGGTTGGGGTGTTACACAGTCCCTTTTGAAGTGGGTTTCACTCCCACACTGGAAACACCCTTTTCCAGTATTTTGACGACTCTGCTGCCCATGCTGTGGCTGCTGATTCCTTGGGAATTGAGCACGACAATCCTTAGCTGCATGACCAGCCTTTCCACATCGTTAACACTTTCTGTCCTCACATGGACCAAAATGATGATAGTTGCACTGTTCACACTTCGGGTGCCTCCCCTTGTAAGTACTCTGGTTATTGTCAGAAGGGGTCTGGTTGTTGTCGTTTTCACTTGACCTCTTCTATTGCTGCTGACTGCCACCACTTGAGACCTTGCCCAAGCCATCTTCCCATTTCCGCTTGTTATCTTTAGTGGTAGACGATGAGGTATTCCGTGGGGGCAAGATTCCTTCTTCCACCTTCTGATCCGTTAACTGGTGGGCTCAGTGAATGACTTGCTGAATGTTATTCATGTTAGCAGCAGTGACAATTCCTTTAATATGAGGCACCAAGCCCTTGATGTACAACTCAATTCGTTTATAGAGCGGAGTAGAGTAATTAGGGCACATGGTCGCCAGCTCATGCGACCTAGTAGTATAATTCTCAATCTCCGATCCCACCATCTTCAGGTTGAGGTACTCGGTCTCCAACTTCTGGATCTCATCTCAAGGACAATACTCCTCCTTCATGAGTTCCTTGAAATCCGCCCACAGGGTAGCATTGGCCACATCAACTCCTAGCAGCTGCACTTGAGCATTCCACCACGATAAGGCCGCATTCACAAGCGTAGCCGTGGCATACTTAACCCTCTCAGCTGGTGGGCAATTGCACATAGCAAAGCATGATTCCACCTTCTCGAACCACCTATGTAGTCCGACTGCTCCTTCAGATCCTCTGAAATTATGAGGCTTACAATCCATGAATGACTTATAGGTACAAGTCGGAGGGTGATGAGCAGGTTGGCCAGCTTGAAAAGCTTCCAAAGCTGCTACAACCCGATCATTGATTAGTGCGCCCAGTTCCTGTTGCGTCATGCTGATGCTGCCTCTACCATTTCCTCTTCCCGTCATAGCAATTCTACATTTACATTATACTCATGAGAAAACAATAATATGTTCCGCATACCATTGTTCATGCAGTATAAGTAAACTAGAATGTAGCATCAATTATAAAGGTGTTAGGACAAAAAGGATTGGTGAAACCACTTTTGCAAACCTTAGTCTAATTCACTTTCTGTCAAAATACTCTAAGTATGGAACTGCTGAAGACAAGGAATCAAACTGCTGAAGAAGAGATTCAGAAGTACTGAAGAAGAAGTCATCAGAAGTTCTGAAGTTCAAACCAGACACTTCAACTGAAGAACTACTGAAGACAAACTACTCATCAGTAGTTTGTCATTCATCAGTACTTAAAGAAAATCTTTTCCACCGCCTTTGTATATCAGTAGTTTAATACTTTAGTATTTCTTTTTGCTTTATGTACAAGTTCCAAGACTGTAACTTGTTGCAACTTGTTTCTGAACTTGCTTTTTGGCAAGGTTCATGTATTTGTAAAGTCTATAAATAGAAGGATTCATCCTTCTGTTTTAGACATTGATTTTAATACAAGAAATCCTTCAACTCTTATTATTGTTATTTCCATTTCGTGTTTACTGAGAATCTGTCAAAGTGTTTCATTCTCATTCAATACTTAGATTCTCAATAAACACTTCTCATTTATTTCTTGATTCCAGGGGGAGTAATAACTCATGTTGACAAAGTGTAGCTATAAACTTATAAACATTCCGTTGTGCTAACACTCACCAAGAACTTGCTAAACACTTAAGTGTCAACTAGCAAGTTCAACTAAAAGAGCAGCTAATACTGATCCAACAAAAGGCAAGAATAAGATAAAGGAGTAGATTGATATTAGTAGTAATAATAACATAGGACGAACGACTCTCAGTAGTTTTCCATTCATTACTCGTAGTGTAGCATCGCGCCGTGGGTACTGCGTAGTTCTCCGTCATAGTGGCTATACTGCCTTCAGGGTTCTCTCCCATGAATCTGACAGTTGGTACCCTCACTGGTACTCTATTGCCAACTTCCCAATCCGTGAAGCTGGTTGGAATTTTAGTCCCAATTGATGCGCCACATGGCCTAGCTTTCGTCCTTCGCTAAGGATGTGCTCAATATCGGATTTAGTATTAAAGGATTATATATCTCCTATAACCTGTTAAGCAGGTATACATAGCCCGAAAGCTAGTTGTGCACTTAAGCTGTGAGTGTAACTAATGCAATGCTTAGGCTATGACAGTTATAGACTAGAATGCAATCCTAGTTCACTATAACCAATGGCTCTGATACCAATCTGTCACACCCTCAAATTCCCACTGCGGGCTTTATACCGCGAGGCGTGTGACGTTCCAGGATCTCCATAGACATAAGTCACATGAACGACTCTAAATGCCCAAACCATTTAGTTCGTTATTGTAAAACAAGTTTCATAGATAATCAAATATTTCAATAGTTGCGGAAGGGAACTTTAAAGATAATAGTTATCCAAATAGTAGTTGCGGAAACGAACTTTAAAGATAATAGTTATCCAAATAGTAGTTGCAGAAGCAAAATTTAAAGATAACAGTTTGCATAAAACGACGCGTTTGAAATCGTAATAGATAATTAAACATTCGAAAGTAGTTAAGTGTTCATATCCCAATGACGCTATATGATGCATGCCCTACACGTGCTCTTGAAACTAGTGACCCGGCTTTCTAATCGCGGCACCGGAAGCTAACTACCTATAAAAAGTGATAATAATCGTGGGTCAACATAAAGTTGGTGAGTTCACAAAGTTTGGTAAATACTTAGGTCCTCCAGACCATGTATTGAGTAATAGCTAATTCACATGCCAGGGGTAGCTAGCCCACTCATTGTAACTAAACAACTGATTATTGGGAACATATAGTGTGATAACTTTCGTTATGATGCCTTAGTACGAGTGTCTATCAACACTATTCAGCTCCGCAAGAGTGTGGTCAGAAGTTCATGCCCGTGACACAAGCACGCAAGCATGAGGTTGCTGCACAACCTAATAGCGCTATCAACTAATACCTCGTTCGCCTTCAGCGATTAACCCAATAATATAATAAGGACTTTAGAGTGATAGAGTGTGTTTAGTTCACAAAGGACATAAAACATGAATTAGTGAAAGCAGATCAACCTAGTGAATCATAGCACCCCAAACCCGGGATGTGTAAAGTAGTCCCAACCGAACTATGAAAAAGTTTAGAAAGTTATCTCATCCGAGACGTATGCTTTTTGAGAAAAGAGTAGTGAAACTCACCTGATGTTTGTGCAAGAGATCTAGCAAATCAGAGAAAGTAACTATCGTTCCGACAAAGATCTCCCTATGAGTATTAAGACATATTAAGCTATGTTCTTGTTTATCACACATGTTCGGCACCTACTTTTGTGAACCATGTCAAGTTGTGTAGATCATGTTTCATGTATAAGAATTTTGATCTAAAAATGTTTCATGAATCCGTGTGTAATGTGAAACCAATTATTTCAACACTAGATAACATAATTGATTATATAAGTGATACAATGTGTGCATACTAGAAGCTTGATTACTGAACGCATAATAATCAACTTATCAATGCTAGTTGGGGGGGAGGGGCGATCCTAGTGATCAAAGAGTCTAAGCTTGGGTTCACAATAAGGGCCGAATACTAATGTCTAGAAGGGGCTAGTACTTACCTTGATGCTAAGCGACTAGGTGTGACCTTTAGAGCTTCTTGGTGGCCTTCCTTGGCTCGGCGATTGGAAGAAGGGAGGTGTTGGTGTGAGCCGAAGCTAGAGGGAGGTTGTGGAGAGGTATGGTTCGGCCTCAAGGGAGCCGAAGGAGAGAGAGAGGTGATGGAAGTGAGGTATGGTTTCAAGTGTTCCTAAGTGCTCCTATTTATAGTGGATTTTAAGGCAAGTCTCCACCATTCTTTCTTAGCTAAGTGTTTAGGCTTCATGCTACTTTGGTGATTGTAAGTTAGCCACATGTCCATTGTTTGTTCCATGAGCTTGCCGTGAGCATCCTACCTTCCATTTGTGGCCAAGACTAATCATAAATAACTCCTAGAGTTTTACTAGAGGTACATTATGGTGTAAGTAGGATTAGTTGTCACCTTGTCTTGTCCCTTCCTTTGCTTTCTAGCCGATTAGAATGTAGGATTGTAGGATAATTAGCTAGTGAAAATGATAGATCATGCATGTTTATTTTTTGGCCGATTATTGTGGGGGGTAGAAGGCAAGTTTCCACTTCATGGGTTTCCTACAATTCTTGTTTTGTTTCCAAATTGGTGAATATGCTAACCTCATGAGCTTCTAGATGGATTACATCACTTATCCTCTAGCCAATGTGCCTTGTTTTCATTTGTTAGACTAGGGTGGCTTCCTAGGAGTTAGGATGGATTGTGATAACACATGGCTTCCTAGCATGTCTTATTGTGTTTCTTGTGTTGTCACTATGGGCCGCAAATTCCTAGTGTTGGGATAAGGTGATTTAGACAACTCATAGATGTAGGCACATGTGGATAGTGATAGCTCAATGTTATAATCGATAGATCATAGGAAGCTAAGTGCTAGTTAGGAAGCTTCTTGAGCTTTGGCCGATTTTTATTGGGTAGAAACAATTAGAGGTAGTTCTCTTGCATAGTTTCGGCTAAGTGTAGGCTTAGGACAATGACATTTTCTATTCCCAAGGTTGTCTCTAAGTGATCTTGTGTTGTTACTTTCGGCTGCACACTTAGTATAGACTAGGAATGTTTGTTTCTCACTTAGGTGTAAGCTAGAGGAACTAGGGTGGCTACTAAAGACAAAAAGAAACTTCCAAGTATGTGGGGGTGTATGTATGCGTGTGTTTATACATGTATGTATGTATGTATGTATGTTAGCTTCTAGAAGGTATTTAACAAAATATAGTTTTTCTTATCAAGCCTAGTGTATGTACAAATCCTAGTGTATGTGTATATATATATATATATATATATATATACAAGCACATATAGCAGTATAAGAGATTGATTTGTATGTACACACATAGATTAATAGTTGCAAATCTTTATAAGTTTAATCATATGTTTGTCAAGCGATGATAGCTCATAGGTACATATACATCTAGTGTGTGCACGTGTGACTTACCTAGTTAAGTCTAGTCAAGTAGAATGCAAGGAATCAAAGTGCAAGTAACTAGAGTTTGATTAATGTAAGGACCTGAAATTGCGGGGTATCACATCATCCCTAAGTTGAAAAGAATTTCGTCTCGAAATTCAGCAAGTAACCTAGTAAAGTTGGCGTCAAGTGAGAGAAAATTCCGAAAAATTTTCTGGGTGTCACAGATAGTCCCATAAACCCAAGATACAAAGCAAGATGCGCATAACCCATACATGGTATAACCTGTTTAAAACAAGCACACTTGCACGCTCTTTATCGATCTGCACACTATCATAAAGCAATCCCACATAAAGAATCTAAATACATAAATCGTGTTATGATCCAAGCAACTAACAGTATATATAAACTTGCAGATAAATCACTTGAACATTTTACTTTCTGTAGTTTTTCACAATCTTACAATCCAAAAGTAAATTGAAGTTGGTATTGTTAGGAATGTTTCATCCAGATTACAATAAAACACATTGAAAATCTGATAAACTCTTTAACAGCATGGCTACTTAACATGTTAAACAATTTTAATTTAAAATGTTAAATCTATTAAATGTTATGTTTTACAACCAAGTAGGAAACTCAAACAGAAAATAAAATAATTTAGCATGTTAAATTCATTTTTCTTAAACCCACAAAATGATATGTGTAAAGAATATAAAAAAATGAATACAAATATCAAAACTAGGGGTGCAAATGAGCCGAGCAGCTCGCGAGCTACTCGAGATCGGCTCGGTAAAAAGCTCGAAACGAGCTGAGCCTTATCGAGCTCGAGCCGAGCTTGAGCCTAAAACGAAGCTCGTTTACTTATCGAGCTCGAGCTCGAGCCTGGCATATGAAGCTCGCCAGGCTCGTCGAGCCTTATCGAGCCTAATATAATATTAGGTTTATTAATATTTATATTATTTACCCACATTTTAAGTTGTTTAACAAACGAGCCGAGCCGAGCTTTTGACTTATCGAGCCTAAACGAGCCTATTATATATATTATTTAATTTAATATATTAACTAATAAACACTAAACGAGCCGAGCCCGAGCCGAGCTCGAGCTTGAGAAATTACTAACGAGCCGAGCTCGAGCTTTAAAATCAAAGCTCGAACCGAACCGAGCCGAGCTCGAGCTCGAGCTCTTATAAGTTAATCGAGCTCGAGCTCGAGCCTGGTCGAGCTCGGGCTCGGCTCGGCTCGTTTGCACCAAAACCTTATGGATAAGGTGGGGGTGTTGGATTTGCTGCAACACAAAGGAAATAATCAGATTTTATGCAAGCAGTTGCAATGCAGTAGGTTGGTCCCATAAACCCAAGATCCATAGCAAGAAACGCAACGCCCAAACGTAGTATAACTCTTTAAAGCAAGCACACTTACAAGCTCTTTATCAATCTGCACAAAATCATAAAGCAATCTTAGACAAAGATTCTGATTATATAAATTGAGTTGAAATCCAAACAACTAACACCATATATAAACTTGCAGATGAGTAACAACTATAACATTTTATTATCAGCATTTTTTTCAAAATCATACAATCCAAAAATAATTTGAAAACAATACTTTTAGGAATGTTTCAACCAAATTACTATAAATCACATTATAGCTATGAGAAACTCTTTAATAGCAAGGCTATTTAACATGTTAAATAATTTTATTTTAACATGTTAAATCTTTTAAATGTTAAGTTTTACAATAAGGCAGGAAAAACTCAAATAAAAATAAAATTATATAATATGTTAAGTTAATTTTCTTGAAGCCAAAAAATAATATGTACATGGGTGGAAATCTACCAAAACGCAAGTCGTTTCTCCCATGACAAACCATGATCATTCTTTCTTGGAGACAATGCATTACAAGGAACAAAACCTAACAACATTATAGGCTTAATACAAGCTTCTACACCACTAGCAATTATCAAATCATGTACCCCTTCACAGATATGATTTGCTACAGCACAAAAGCAATAATTGGATGTCGAGCAAGCAGTTGCAATAGAGTAGAATGGTCACATAAACCCAAAATCCTTAACAAAAGCGCATAACCCATACATGGTATAACCTATTTAAAACAAGCACACTTGCACGCTCTTTATCGATATCCACACTATTGTAAAGCAATCCGAAACAAACATTCTGAATACATAAATGTTGTTATAATCCAAAAAACTAACAATATATATAAACTTGCAGATGAATAATAACTCAAACATTTTACTTTCTACGGTTTTTCACAATTTTACAATCAAAAAATATTTTGAAATTTATATTGTTAGGAATGTTTAGGACAAATTACAATAAAACACATTGAAAATTTGATAAACTCTTTAATAGCATGGCTATTTAACATGTTAAACAATTTTAATTTAACATGTTAATTCTTTGAAATGTTAAGCTTTACAACAAAGTAGCAAACTCAAACAGAAATAAAATAACTTAACATGTTAAATTAACAAATATCAAATCCATATGTATTGGGGGGGATGGAAATGTTGGACTTGCCGCAGCATAAAGACAATAATCGGATTTCACGCAAGTAATTGCAATGCAGTATGCTGGTCCCATAAACTTAAGTTCTATAGCAAGAAACGCAGGGCCCAAACGTGGTATAACCTCTTTAAAACAAGCACACTTGCACGCTCTTTATCGATCTGCACAAAATCCTAAAGTAATCTCAGACAATGAGTCTGAATAGATAAACCGAGTTGATATCCAAACAAATAACAATACATATAAACTTGTGGATGAATAACAACTCGAACATTTTATTATCTCCATATTTTCAAAATCCTACAATCCAAAAATAATTTGAAAATGATATTGTTATGAATGTTTCAGCCAAGTTACTATAATTCACATTAAAAATCTGATATTAATAGCAAGACTATTTAACATGTTAAACAATTTTCATTTAACATGTTCAATCTTTTAAATGTTAAGTTTTTGCACAAGGTAAAAAAAAACTCCAACTGAATTAAAATAATTTAACATGTTAAATTCATTTTTCTTGAAGCCACAAAATAATATGAACATGGGTGAAAAGTTACCAAAACTTTAGCTGCTTCTCCCATGACAAAGCCATGATCATCGAATTAGGTACCCCCTCATAGATATGATTTGTTGCAGCAAAAAAACAATAGTCGGATGTCGACCAAGTAGTTGCAATAGAGTAGGTTGGTGCCATAAACCCAAGATCCATAGTAGGAAGCGCACAACCCAAACATAGAATAATCTGTTCAAAACAAACACACTTTATCGATCTGCACACTATCAAAAAGCAATCCTAGACAAAGATTTTGAATACATAAATCAAGTTATAATCCAAACACTGAACATTATATATACACTTGCAAATGAATAATAACTCAACCATTTTATTTTCTGTGTTTTTTCACAATCTTACCATCCAAAATAATTTGAAATTGATGTTGCTAGGAATGTTTCGGCTTTAATAGCAAGGCTATTTAACATGTTAAACAATTTTAATTTCAGACATTTATTTTCTGTGTTTTTTCACAATCTTACAATCCAAAATAATTTGAAATTGATGTTGCTAGGAATGTTTCGGCTTTAATAGCAAGGTTATTTAACATGTTAAACAATTTTAATTTCAGATGTTTAATCTTTTAAATGTTATGTTTTACAACAAAGTAGAAAACTCAATAGAAATAAAATACTATAACATGTTAAATTCATTTTTCTTAAACCACAAAATGATATGAATAAAAATATAAAAAAATTAATACAAAAATTAGATCCTTACGGATCAGGGGGCTGGGGATGTTGGATTTGCTGCAGCACAAAGGCAATAATCGGATTTCGCACAAGCAATTTCATGTCGTTGGTTGGTAAAAAAAATCCAAGATCCATAGCAAGAAACACAACGCCCAAACATGGTATAACCTTTTTAAAGCAAGCACACTTACACGCTTTTAATCGATCTGCACAAATTCATAAAGCAATCTCAACCAAAGATTCTGAATACGTAAAACAGGTTGACATCCAAATGCCAGCCTCTTCTCCCATGACAAAGCCATGATCATTGTTTCTGCAAGACAATGCATTAAAGGAAACAAAAGCTCACAACATTACCGTCTTAATAGAATCTCATGCACCATCAGGAATCATCAAATCAACCACCCCTTCACAGATGGAAAACTGTCAAGAAATCATGATCAAACCCAAACATCAACCAATTTCAATTTAACATCTTAAATCTTTTTAATGTGATGTTTTATAAATCCATATGAAACTGGAATTGAAATAAAAAATTAACATGTTAAATTGATTAATTCCTAGAACTATCAACGAACTGTTTAAAGAAAACCTAGATCAGAGTATTTCACCTAAAAACAAACGTCAATTTACCTAAAATCCAAGAATTATGATCAAATTCAACATAAATTGAAGAAACTGAACAATAATTAAAGAATAATGATCAAAGTAAACACTAAAAAAATAATGAAATTGATCACCTCACAGATGGTTTTCATGGTGATTGAGCAAATTAAACACGAATGACACCAAAATTTTCACCATAGCCAAATTGGGTAACACCAGGGTAGGTCAAAGACACAATTGATTGCACCGGCTAGTAGGTCTGCAATAGTTCTCTCCGGCGACCAGGTCTTTAGTAGATGTCTCATGGGTGGAAAGTTAGAAAAATGTCAGCCCCTTCTCCCCTAACAAAGCCATGATCATTGTTTCTTCAAGACAATGCATTATAGGGAACAAAAGCTCGCAAAATTATTGGCTTATAGCAAGCTTCTGCATCACCAGGAATAATCAAATCAGCTATCCTTTGACAGATATGATCTGCTGCAGTACAAAATGTCACGCAAGCAATTTCAATGGAGTAGGCTGGTCCGATAAAGCCAAGGTCCATATTTTTAGCAGCAACACGAACAGGGCAACCATCTAACAAATTTCTTCCTGTAAAAACATCAACAACCGAAAGAAAATGCAGCAGCACGCAAGTCAACAGATATTATAACACACACACACAACTTTATAGCAGACAAAGTTTTAGATCTAGGCGTTGATGGAACATATGAGTAAGATTGGAACACATAACTATTTGATGTAGTCTATAACAGAGGAGACATAAATATTGCAAATTTCTAACAGTAACACGAACAAGCCAACCATCTAGTAAAATAATTTAACTTGTTAATAAAATACGTCAACATGTTAAACATTATTTGATTTAGTTTATGACCGAGGAGTGTCCCTATTTCTAACAGCAACACTAGCAAGCCAACCATCTAATAAAATAATAATTTAACATGTTATACATTATTTGATTTAGTCTATGACAGAGGATAGTCCATATTTCTAGCAACAATACAAACAGGCCAACCATCTAATAAATTTATTCCTGTAAAAAACATTAACAACCAAAAGAAAATGCAGCAACACGCAAGTTAACAGATAATTATAAAACACACAACTTTTTAGCAGACAAACTTTTAGATCTAGGCATTGATGGAACAGATGAGTATAAACAACCGGATCACATTTTTATTACTCTCTCCGTTCCAAAACTACATAGACGCATCAGATTCACAAACCTTAATAATAACCTAACCAACATCTGCAAAACTTATTACCTGCAACCAACCATTACTAGTTCGATTATTGTTAAAACACAAATGGAGATGAATAAGATATGTATAAACAGGTGTAAGATCAAAACAAACAAACATTACTTTATGTAATAAAATCACTTAACATGTTAAACCTTATTTGATTTAGGAAGATGAACATGCCAACCATCTAATAAAGATCTTCCTATAAAAAAAACATCAATAACCAAAAGAAAATACAACAACACGCAGGTCAACGGACCATTATAATACACACACAACTTTTTAGCAAACGAACTTTTAGATCTATGCGTTGATGGAACAAATGAGTAAGATTTGGAACACATAACTAAACAACAGATTCATAAAAACATTCAAAAGTACCAGATATACAAGAATTGAAGGTTATTTTGACTGGTAATGTATCACCTTGAGAAGTTGTAGAAGCAAAACCCTAATTTGCTGAACAGGAACACGATTAAAAGTGTTTGTACATGTAAAGCAAACCCTGAAACCCTAATTTGCTCACATGAACATGAATAAAAGTTGTAGAACCACCATGGATGAACTCAATTGAGCAGAAGAGATATATAGAAGAGAGAGAGTAGAGAGAAGGGGAGAGCAGAGATAGAGAGATAGTTATGTGAATGGTTATTCAGTTATGTCATCTTTTTTTAAATACCAATTATACCCCTAGCTGAAAATTAAGCTTATGGTTACCTAGTTTGATCTCAACCATTGGGGTTCCCCTGTTCCCCACTTTTTTAAGGTTCCCCATTGAACCTGTCACTATATATATATATATATATATATATATATATATATATATATATAGATAGATAAAGGTTCCCATACAAAAACTTAATATTGTGAGAAGGATAAGAAAAACTCTCATCATGACAAGTGTCCATATGGTAAAGGATACAAAGGTAATTATACTCAAGTAATTAAATTATTAAATTTTAATATTTTTTTAATTAAGGAGTGATTTTAGGGGATTAAGTTTAAAAATGGCGATATATTTTTTTGGTTTACGATTATCATTAATTTTTTTTAATAATGGAGTAATTATAGGAAAGAATTTTCAAAATAGACCTAATTTACACATGTGTTGCTTCTATATTTTGGACGTTTTTTTGTTTAAAATTAGTTGCAATTTATCGATTTTTTAAAGAGACAGCCAAACAATAGTTTGTATTTTATCCTCCCACTCCTTCTAACTGTTCATAAAACACTTCTGTTTAGACAATTTTTTTTAAAAATCCCTCAACTAAACACATTTGAATAACACATCTGGAAATACTTTTCGGGTAAAACACATCTATTTATGAATGATTTTTTTTGAAAACCCCTAAACAAAATGAAAAAACACATCTATTTAGACACGTTTTTAACACAATGAAAAACAACCCTTAAACACTTCTGTACTAAACACATTTCAATAAGTACCCCTAATCAGATTTTATAAAACACTAAACCAATCTGAATGTGTTTACAGATTTCTGGTAAAACACTTCTATCAACATAAAACCAATCGGCGTGTGTTTAAAAAAAACAAAACACCATAAAACAGAATCAGAATGTGTTTAAAAAAACCAAAACACCTTAAACCCCAAACCATTCGGAATGTGTTTAAAAAAAAAAAAAAACAAAACACCATAAAACATAATTCTGGTAAAACACTCCTATCAATGCCAGAAAACACAATGAAAATAAGCTTATATACAATCGCTGGCCTTTTTTGTGAGAATCTCTTATCATTATGCAAAGATTATTGGTTTTATTGTTTCCTTATTTTTAGGTAAAGAGATTGTTGATAATATTGTTTCCTTATTTTTAGGTGAAGAGATTGTTGATAATTGTCCGATTTTCAAGCAAAAGCTACGGTTTTTATTAAGTGAATTAAATGGGTTTGTTAATTAAAAGGTGTAATATTACACATATACCCCTACAACCTTAATTTATCTAATAAAATTATAACACATATTACAAGATTGCCACTACTATCATCTTAACCCTCTATCAAGTTGATCCAATGGTTATTTTTCTTTCTCACCCTTCTTACAAAACACCTCTTTTGTATGTTAACCCTACCCTATATATATATATATATATATATATATATATATATATATATATATATATATATATATATATATATATATATATATATATATATATAATGGAAGTTTGTAAACAAAATGACTGAGACCGGTCCAATGATTCCAAACAGTTGTATGAGAGCAACTTTTGCATCGTAGATATTATATAATGCGATTTTTTTCTTAACGGTTTGTTCATGTTAATTGGTTTTTGGTTTGCATTTTCTCAATCTTGTATTTTTGGGTTATTTGTAACCCTATGCAATAGATAGGTTTATGTATTTATTCTAAATTGAAGACCAAAAATGAACAAGAAACAAATATGAAGTTAGAAATCTTGGATGAAGAAGATGGAATCTTGAATCTAGTGGGAGGCTACATAATAATAGTTTTGTCCTATTTTGAGACTGGTTCGGTTGTCATTTGGTGGCTGAAATGAAATTGAACAAACTCGATAGTGGTAAATTATTAAAAGAACTTTTATTAAAAGATAAAACATTTTTAGTTAAAAATTAAGTGTTAATTTATGCCATAATTTAATAATCATTATATAAAATTAAAAATCAAGTTCGTGACATTTTGACCAATATAGTTTTAAATAGGATATTTAAAATCGAATCGTGTTGAGTGGTTGAAAAGCGTTTGAAACATATCAGGAAAGGAGTAAAATTGCTATTACAAAATTGCATGACTTACCTTATGCTACAAAGTCATCCAAAATTTTGTCTGACCCTACACAATAATCAAAAAATTAAAGCAAGACCCAAAAGAAACCGATGTTGTTGTGTCACCCTTAAATAAAGATACTTAAAGGAGTTTAAGTGGGACAATTGGGATTAAATGTACCAATGCTTGACAACTTTCGTCACGCAAACCCAAGTTCGTAGTTGTGTAGAGAAATTACGGGTAATCATTATGTACTCACTTAGTCACACAAAGTAAAAAGTGCACAGCTATTCATGATAACCAAACGAAATCTCAATTCCTAAAAGATAATTTTTGATATTAGGTCATAAATTAATTAGAATTTAGTAATGAAATACTAAATATTTTATTTGACCTTTGTAGATGGCTCCCAACAATAACAACAACAATGGTCCCAACTCCACCTTTTTGCTAATGTCCATTATTGAAAACGAGAAACTTAAAAACTCCAACTTTATGAATTGGTACTGCAAATTGAAAATTGATTACAAGGCTGAATCCAACATTTATGATTTGGAGGCACCACCTCCGGATAAACTTGACAACAAGGCCCTATAAGAAGAGCCTAGGGGAAATATGTTGATGACTCTTTGAAAGTCTCTTGTCTCATGATAGCTAGCATGATTCCTAAACTTCAAGAAAGTTTAGCATGAAGGCATGTTTCAGCAATAGGCAAGACATAAGTGATTTAAAGTGATGAGATCACATGTCATATGTTGTACGTAGCAATGTTCTTTAGTCAGTGATCATGTACCGCTTATGAGGGGTTAAATTGATCATCTCACTCATCTTGACATTCCACATAGCTATGAGCTTCCTAGGATGTGATCCTGAATTCTCTAACCCAGTCATTTGACCATTTTTTGTTTAACTATAATATGAATGGATGGGACAAGATAATCTCATAGCTGCGTACGGTGTTTAAGACTGCCGGAACTAACTTACCCAAGAAATTTGGGGATGTGTTAATGATCAAGGAAGGACAAGTCAAGATGCATGACAGAAAGAAGAAGGCAACTGTCATAGGTAAAGAGAAGTTCACTTCCAAGAAACTGGCATTCGATGCCTAGTGCTTTCATTGCGATGAAGCAGGACTACAAGAGGAACTGTCCCAAGTACTTAGTTGAGCAAAAACTAAAGAAATAATCATATGCAGGTTCTTCATGTATTGATGTTATAGAACTCTTTTCTTTTAGCAACAAATCTTAGGTTTTTGACACCGGTTGTGGTTCACACATTTTCAAGAAACTAAAGCGTGATGACCCGGATTTGTTTGCTGGAAATGGTCAAAGGGTCGTAGTCAAGGCAGTGGGAAATTCAGTTCTTTCACTTCCTATTGGTATAAAATTTATTTTAAACATTGTTTTCTAAATTCTTAATTTGACTAGGAATATTCTTTTAGGTTCTTCATTTAGACAACAAAGGATTTAATTATCCTTTTGATGGTCTCAAAGCTGCATATGGTGCTTAAGAATGTTCAAGCTAACTTACCCAAGAAACTTGCGAATGTGCTAATAATCAAGGGAGGACGAGTCAATAAGCATGACATGAAGAAAGCAAAGGTCAAAGGTAAAGGGAAGTTCACTTCGAAGAAACTGGCATTTGATGCCTTGTGCTTTCATTGTGATGAAGCAGGACTAGAAGAGGAATTGTCCCAAGTACCTAGTTGAGCTGAAGCTGAAGAAATAATCAGATGCAGGTTCTTCATGTATTGATGTTGTAGAATTCTATTCTTTTAGCGGCAAATCTTGGATTTTTGACACCGGATGTGGCTCATACATTTTAAAGAAACTGAAGCCAAATGACCCGGAGCTGTTTGATGGAAATGGTCAAAGGGTCGTGGTCAAGGCAGTGGTAAATTTTGTTCTTGACATAAATTTTATTTTAGATAATGTTTAAAATATTCTTAATTCGACTAGGAATCTTCCTTTAGGTTCTTCATTAAGACAACAAAGGATTTAATATCCTATTAATGGTCTCGGAGCTGCATATGGTGCTTAAGAATGCTGAAGCTACCTTACCCAAGAAAGTTGGGGATGTGTTAATGATCAAGGGAGGACGAGTCAAGAAGCATGACATGAAGAAGAAGGCAAAGGTTAAAGATAAAGGGAAGTTTGCTTCCATGAAACTGGCATTTGATGCTTACTACTTTCATTGTGATAAAGAAGGAAACTAGAAGAGGAACTATACCAAGTACCTAGTTCAGCTGATGCTGAAGAAAGAATGGGATGCAGGTACTTCAGGTATTGATGTTAAAGAATTCTTTTCTTCTAGTATAAAATCTTGTGTTTTTAACACCGGTTGTGCTGGTGGTGAAAATCCTCAGGATGATTTTACTTCATATCCTAACTATAGCATCCTCAAGATGCTGAAGGACTCAATAGACTTTAGGATGTAGCTGTATTTTTGCATGTGTACATCCTGAGGATGGACTAGCGAATTATCTTTCTATGACATGATTGCTGGTACAATTAAGCTATAATATGGACTTGTAATCTCTTTATAACGTCTATATTATCACATTCAGTCAAAGAATCAAATATGGAAGAGTTACACTTGCAAGCCAAAGTCCAAGCTTGAAGAAGGAGTCAAACTTGTAACCGATGTGTATTAAATATCGGCGAACAACCAGGAAACAGCTGCTACAACGACTAGCTGAGATGAAACAGCTACAACGGCCACCTGAAGCTTTCTAGGAACTTAACTAACTAGTGGATTACGTGGGATCTTCTATTTACTTCCGTGTAACTATAAAAGGGGGATGATTGACGAGTATAGGATACATTGCACTCACCTGAATAACACACATACTCTGCTGCTCATCATAGAATACTTGATACTCACACACACTTAGCACAAACATTGTAATCATAGAACAATCGTCATTTATTCATCCAAAGTTGTAACATTTTTACCCATTTTTAATATTAACAAACAAGGCAGGGGCTTAGACTCCTCCCGAGGTTTTGTGCCAACGATAAACAATTGATTAAGGGCTTTCCTCGTACATCCAGTGTTGTTTTTTGTGTATTTGCACTTTACTTACATATTTCTCAATTCTGTCATACAGTTACATCCTCAGGATAAAACTATCCATCCTCAAATTTACCTTTACCATCCTGAGCATAGTTGTCACATATTTGTCTCTTTTACATCTTGATATACTATTTTCAGAATAAAACTAGATTTTAAGCATATTCAACACTAATAGCACTCTACCTCACTTTTACTAATTTGGAATACAAAATTATTTTTACCAAGTAACTTTTGACCAAAACAGGTTGTGGCTCACACATTTTCAAGAAATTGAAGCGTGATGACCCGGAGCTATTTGTTGGTAATGGTCAAATGGTCGGGGTCAACGCAGTGGGAAATTTTGTTCTTTCACTTCCTAGTGTTATAAAATTTACTTTAAACAATGCTTTTTATATTCCTAATTTGACTAGGAATATTAATCTTGCTTCTGCACCACGACAACAAAGGATTTAATTATCTTTTTTTATGGTGATAATATTAGTGATTTTTTAAATGGGTTTGTTATTTTGAGGTTGTTCCCATATCTATGAAGTAAAACTTCGGAATTCTAACAATTTATACCAAATCTCTAATAAGCGTAGGTGATCTAGCTTATATTGATACCTACCTATGGCATTGTAGACTTGGCCATATAAAAAAGTATCGACTTAAGAAATTCCATGTATAGGGAATACTAGATTCCGCCAGCAAGGATGATTTAAGTGGCAAATTAGGCTCCATTTATGAGGGTGTAGAAAGAGCTACGGAATTACTAGGATTTGTACATAAAGACGTGTATGATCCATTTAGGACAATGGGTAGGAATGGGGAGAGGTACTTCATCACATTTACTAATGACTTCAGTAGATATGGGTATGTTTATCTTATGAAGCATAAACATGAAACACTTGAAAAGTTTTAGGAATTCCAAAACAAAGTACAGAATCAACATAACATAATGATTAAGATACTTCTATCAGATCAAGGAGGTGAATATCTTTTGGAAATAGTGTCTAATTATTGATTTTTTAATGTAAATGTTGAAGTACGATCTAATGAGTTATAACATGGAGTGCGAACAAGTAATAATATTTATTATTTATATATTATATAGACTGAATTACAAGTTTTGTCCTTTAGGTTTGTACCAGATTACAAGGCATGTCCTTTAACTTTAAAATTGATTGGTTTTGTCCTTTATCTTTTAAAATCTTGCACGTTATGTCCTTTATGGCTAACTTGGTTAGTTTTCTCCGTTAAGTTTGGTCATGTGACCTGCACGTGAGGGTATTTCAGTAAAATCCTCTTATCTTCTTCCCTAATTTATAGATCCTAAACCCTAACCCTAACACTCATTTCAATTAACCCAATGAAACCTCTGAAAAGCATCCCATTCCTTATCCATCTACTTCAAACCATGGAAAAAGGAAGCTTCTGGATTCTTGTTCTGGAACATGCTTGCTCCCATCGTTACCTATACCATCATCAACCTCAACGCCCCATATATCTCCTCTATATTACTGTTGGAGTATGGAAGATTGGAATCTTGGATTTATTTATTATATATGTCAGAAATTTAATATCTTTGTTTTATATTTTATTTTTTAATATCTTTCGTGTGGGCTATTTTTTATTCTTTTCAGTTTAAAGATTAGCATATTCTTGCTTTACATTACTTTTTAAGTTTTAAGTTTTTAACCATTGATACCACTGGATTGAAGCCCTACATCAATTGTCAAACAATTAGATTACGTTTATCCAATTATTTCAACGCCGACCACTTCTTCAGTCTACCACTGCAAAATCAAGTGATGGTTTTAATGCTTTTGCAACCGAGTTTGACATTAATAAAGTCAGCCCTAGGAGTAATGGGAAGGAAGAGCAGTACGAGGCTGAGGTGGAAAGATTGAGGGAACAACTGAAGCAGGTTAATGTGGAGAAAAGTGAATTAAGTTCCAAGTATGAAAAGTTATCTGCTATATGTCGATCACAGAGACAAGAGCTTCATCTGAAGCAAACCCTTGCTTCAACAACTCCGTCACCAAATAAAACTGCCCCCAAAAGCCAAGACGTCTCCTGTTATTGCGTTAATTGAAATGGGTTTTAGGGTTAGGGTTTATGATCTATAAATTGGGAAGAAGATAAGAGGATTTTACTGAAATACCCTCACGTGCAGGTCACATGACCAAACTTAACGGAGAAAACTAACCAAGTTAGCCATAAAGGACATAACGTGCAAGATTTTAAAAGATAAAGGACAAAACCAATCAATTTTAAAGTTAAAGGACATGTCTTGCAATCTGGTACAAACGTAAAGGACAAAACTTGTAATTCAATCTATTATATATCACGAAAGACAAATTAATAGCAGTTATATATATTTAGGGGAATATTTATTTATTGATTATTTGGAATAATCATGGTTTAATTGTTTGGAGAAACGATTAAAAATTGTAGATTAATTATTTGGAATAATTAATAGTTATTCATTTAAGGCCTTAAAAGAATTAGGAGGACTTATTATTAGACGATAGATATTATTGACCATATTGTTTCAAGAGTTAAACGTTATCTGGTTTTTACTATAGATAATAAAACAAAGGGAAAATGGCCAAAATAGCCCGTTGACCGGGCGTTTTGCACAAATAGCCCTCTCCACCCTCTTTGGAGAGAGGGGTCACGGTTCCCAAAGAGCCTGAACCGTCTCCCGAGAGACTTCCCATTTCAGCCAACAGAGGACCGCCACGTGTCGTTGTTGATCCCGAGACAGACTGAGACGTCTCTGGTGACGTCAGAGACGCCTCCGGTGACGTCAGAGACGCCTCCGGTGACGTCTTAGAGACGCCTCCGGTGACGTCTTAGAGACGCCTGCGGTGACGTCTCCGAAGACGTCTCCGGTGAAGACAAAGAACAAGAACTCACCGGAGAAGACGACCGGAGAAGACGAAGAACTCACCGGTGCTTTCCATCATCCATTCAAAACGTAAAACGAACGAGACTGTTGCAGCACGACAACGACGAGAAAAAAACACAGAGGATAATGGAGAAGACAAAGAACTCACCGGAGAAGACGACCGGAGAAGACGAAGAACTCACCGGTGCTTTCCATCATCCATTGCTGCCATTGCAGGAGAGAGTAACAGTATCAATTTCTTACAAACAAATCGATGAAATGTGAAAACTGATCATTGATCCGGTTGATCAAAATCTGGGTATCCTCTAAATTTTTGTTTAACCATTAAGCAAATTCATGCTTTAGATGTGAGGATATTCTAGTTATGTGTTTCAACCTCTCTCAGGGACAATTTTTGTTCTTTAGTGGTTAAGGAGGACAAAAGAGATAAGAATAAAGATAAAGAGAGTGATGAGGTGAGGAGAGACGGTTCAGGCTCTCAGAGGAAAGAGAAATGGAGAGAGAGAGAGTGAGGAGAGAGGAAAGAGAAAGAGAGTGATGAGGTGTTGGTTTTTTATTGGTCTATACGGGAGACCTCTCGGGAGACGGTTCAGGCTCTTTGGGAACCGTGACCCCTCTCTCCAAAGAGGGTGGAGAGGGCTATTTGTGCAAAACGTCCGGTCAACGGACCATTTTGGTCATTTTCCCTAAAACAAATGTAATTAACTTTTGTTTATTCAGTTACACAATAATTAAAAGTTAATTATAAAAAGTCAAATATCGTGAAAATACAATTAAGGGTAATTAGAGGACGAAGCCTTAGGAGACCTAATACTTGAGAAACTTAATGTGTAAATTGTATACTATTTAAAAAAATACATAGCAAATCATTAACAGAGGAATTATGGTGATTTGTTTCAATAATGTGTGTTTCAATGAATATCCTCTAAAGAATAAAACGCCACCACCACGACCATATCATCACCACCACCGCCACTATGAGAGGTGGCGAACCCCTCCTTAATAACCACCTATGGTGGGTGTAGCGACGATTCTTTGGGTCGCCACCTTAGGTCGCCTCCTAGGGTCACTGCCGCCGCCACCACCCTATGCCGCCACGGAGTTCTAATCTTCCATCTTATGTTGCTTTGTACTTCGTTGATTTGGTTGGTTCGGTTGATCCATTTTAAGGACTAGATTTAGTTGCTCCATTTCAAGGAGATGGGATTTGGGTGATTTTGTGATGGTGTCAACTAGCATGACGATCGTAATATCCGAGGTGTTTTATATTTGAACTGTAAATGGATTACTGAATTGCGATTTAGAATCGTATCATGTTTTAGATCATGCTTCCGCAGTTTGATTTAAATAAATTTTAGATCCAGAAAAATATATAAAATACGATTTTATATTTTGAATTTATAAAATAGGATTTTATAAATCGAATCGAATATGATGAATTCCCTATAGTGGTATCTGAGCCACTTTTACAATTATTCAAATATTATTTATTTAAAGTGATTTTGCGTTTTATTTGTCAAAACTTTTGTTTGACAATAGATCCAGCCTTTTTCGTTTTGGTAATGATTGTGTATAGGTGGTATTGTTCCCCAAAACACTTGTCTTTAATAAATGATATACAATTCTACTTAATCAAGATTTTGGAAAATATGTAATTTTACAATTTTAGAGAGGTATATATAAAATTGCTCCTTAGAAGTTAAATTACCTAAAAGGATAAGCAAGTGGCTTGTCTGTGATCTTCGGTAGCGTTCATTTCACAGAATAGAATAAAATGTTGACAGAATTGGAATTTAGAATCCATTCCTTATGTTATTAGTATCACAATCGAAGGAATAGGAATTGGAATTGAATTACTTCAAATTAATTTAACTAAATGAATTCAAAATCCTTCCAACTTGTGATGGAATTCAACTAATTTAGTGAGATCGTCAAGCGGATGACGTTGTCGCATCCGCCACCTAACCACCATCCACCGTGCCCGACCTCTCGGTCAAGTTATGACCACCCAACTCGTTGTCACCGATGACCCGACCCACACCATCTTGGTCTGACCTGGCACAACGTTGACATGCAAAGTCTTTACCCGACACGACCCAACCCGCATCGTTTCGACCCAAACCGGGCCCGTTAGCGACCTAGGTCGTTTCGACCCAACTTGCTACGTTATCAACCCAGGCTGTTTTGACTCAACCGGACAACTCTGATCCAACCAGGCCCATTAACGGCCCAAACAATTTCGAACCGCCCGGATCTGTCAACGACCCGCACAGTTTTGACCCGCTGAGCTCATTAACGACCTAACTCGACATGATGCATGTGGGGGTGGGTACACTGAGAATGAAATTGAGATTCCAATTCCTACAAATTCCAAATTCAATTCCTTCCAATTCCAATTCCTATGCAAATTCCAATATCCAATCCCTTTTTCATTATGTGAAACGCCATCTACCCTTTTAGGATAGCCGGCAATGAGTTGGAAAATATTTGAAGGATACCTACGGGTTGGTGTCAGGACTAATTGTTGTTATCTTTCTACAAGTGGGACTGTGGAAATCAATCATTCTTAGGGCATAACTTTCGTAGTTTATGGTTAACTGAATACGTATCACCAAAACTAGTTGTTAAATTCTTATGTTTGTTATTTAAATGATTTTTCTAATAGTTTTTATTTAAAAAATAAATAACTAGAACTGATAGAATTAGAATATGTCTAATAAAAATTTGGGTTGGATGTAGATTAGATAATAAATATACCAATGCACCATAATATCACCAAGATATAGAG
The DNA here is from genome assembly GCA_028751855.1 of Ambrosia trifida. NCBI lineage: Eukaryota > Viridiplantae > Streptophyta > Magnoliopsida > Asterales > Asteraceae > Ambrosia > Ambrosia trifida. Next base: position 76,482,190 of record CM054131.1, on the reverse strand, counting down.
GGAATTGTTAGCAAACTATCAACAGGATGGATAATTTACGTTAACAATGAAAAGGATAAAATTCTTAACAGATGACATCAGGGTGAATTATGCTCTTTCTAGCATGCTTTCTGATGCGCTAGATATGGCAGTTGGTGACTGTGGGGGAGAAGAAAAGAACGGTTTTGGTGGAATTCTCAATGCTTCCATGCTTCCCTCTAACATATCTATGACTTCATTAATGGTTGGCCTTTGATTTGGAGCAGGTTGTATGCACCATAAACCTATTATTGTCATCTTTCTTGCATAGTCATTTTCTTCTATACTAGTTAAACCATCTAATACGAAGTCATCTTTCTGAAGCCGGCTGTAAATCCAGTCTGGAAAATATATGTCACTGGCACCAGAACCAACACTAGCATCTAAGTTTTTTCTTCCTCCTACCATTTCTAGTAACAACATCCCATAACTGTACACATCAGATTTATGAGAGACTCCTCCAAAGTTCTTGTTATAAACTTCTGGAGAAATATAGCCTATTGTTCCTCTAGCCTCCAACATAGAAACTATACTCTCTTTCCTCGAGTATAACTTAGCAAGTCCAAAATCTGCTATCTTGGGACAAAAATCTTCATCAAGGAGAATGTTATGTTGCTTTATGTCCAGATGCAAAATCCGAGTATTGCACCCACGATGCAAATAGTCAAGACCATATGCTACTCCAAGTGCTATCTCATACAACTTTTTTACTCCTATATGTTCACTTGTTCCCATTGGTAGACGGCTATGTATAAACTTCTCTAATGATCCATTTGGCATGTACTCATATACAAGAGCTCTTTTTTTATTTTCGAAACAAAATCCCAAAAGTGTAACAATGTTAACATGAGCAGTCCTACCAATGCTAGCAACTTCATTTATGAATTCTTGTCCGTTTGCTTTTGAGGAGCTTAAAACTTTTACCGCCACAAGTCGACCATCCGATAGTTTTCCTTTAAACACTTGTCCGAAACCTCCCTGTCCTAGTTTAACCTTGAAAGAGTTTGTCATTTTTTTTATCAATGTACTTGTACCTTTTCGAACTTAGAGAGCCATAATGCATGACAAAGGACTCAATATTTTTTTCGTCTTCGGTTTTATGCTTTAGTGAGCCTACCCAATTGCTTGGGGGTTTCAAAATCAAATATACTATGAAAATAATCACAATTGATATTAGTGCGGATCCAATTCCTATAACTGCAATAAAGAAAATAGAACCTGATCTATGTTAAAGCAACTTGAAAACATTAGTTGTTAACACCAGTTACGTAAATGAGAAAAAAGAAAAACGTACCTAGTTTCATTTTCAAATTTTGATGGAAACCTGTAATACAAAAAAGAATACGCATAAAATGCGTTAAATCATATGAAAAGGTCTTAGTGATGAGCAAATATGGAAAATGTAATCATTCGTAGTGGGCTCCTAGTTTGTTAGAAATAAGCGACACTACATAATATAAATTTAACATGTTTGATATATGGCAGTTCCCATCAATCGCAACCATGAATGTGTCTGTGTCTTGTATAGTTGTATGCATATGTACTCACAATTACCACCGAGGTGCTATTCAGTAAATTGAAATACTTACAAGCTAGTATGTTGTTTTTCTGGAATTTAATCCAACAAAAAAGGTATAAAATGTTGGAACAAAGAGATATAAACAACAATCCTAGGGTATAAGAAAGAACTATTACCATGAGAGGAAATAACGGGTGTCAATTGTGTCTGATTTAGTAGGTACATGCATTCAACCCGAGAACCCAACCTATGTTACTATTCATGTAACATATTTCAACCCTGCCTCACATACAGATAAATTTGGGTCAACCCAAACACAATTCGTTTAAGTTATTTGTTTAAATGAGTCATATATATTAATGAGTTAGGGGGACAGGGCACCACCAGATTTGGTCACGGGTAGCCCTTTACCAGCATGGTAATACCGCCACCGATGATACTGGTAGTGGATCCGTGAACCATTTTCTGGTTCTAGTTAACGTACGGTAACACTGGTTTCTCTCTCTCTCTCTCTCTCTCTCTCTCTCTCTCTCTCTCTCTCTCTCTCTCTCTCTCTCTCTCTCTCTCTCTCTCTCTCTCCCAAACACTACTAGAAAAAATGTTTTTCATGACACGTTTTTTATGACACACACTTATTTATGACATGCAAAAACGTGTGTCATTAAAAAATTGTCATGAATTGTGAAATCTAATTAATTAATGACACACATTTTTATGTGTCAAGAAATTAAAAACACGACGGTATACGATAATGCGTGTCATTATTTTGTGTCATAAAAATTTCCCCAAATTCTATTTTCCGTCCCATCCCACCCCCCACTCTCTCTTTGTTAAGTTAAAATCAAACTCAGTATCATATCAATCCTCCCAACCATCATATAAGAACCCTAATCCTCCCTACCCCCATTACCTTCAACGCCACTATCCAGCACTGCCCACCACCGTCACCAACACACCACAACACTACCTCGGTAACCGACGCCGTTGCATGACAGCAACACCTCGTGTTCATCCTTTATTTGCCGCTGCGGTGATCCAATGTGGGTCGTGAAGATGGAGGCGGTGGTGGAGTGTAATATGGACCCTTATGAAGCTGTTAATCGCCTCCTCTCTTAAGGTTTATTTTATTTCTTTATTTAATCTGTTTATTATGTTATATATGTGTTGATTTTTGGGGTTAATAGATGAAGAAATATCAAGGATTTAAAGGTTTTCCCAGATCTGAAGTTTAGTTAGGTATATACCTGTCCCGATGACATCTCGTTTCTATTGATATATGTTTATGTTGTAGGTTAAAATTGATTTTTGAAGAACTTGTATATTTAATTTTCCCCTAAATTTGTGATATTGGGTTAAAATTGCGGGTTTAATCAGGTACTTTAGATTTGAAGAAAAAGTTTTTTATAGAACTTGTCCTGAAGGCTTCTCGCCTCCATAGCCAAGTTTTTAAAGAGATTTAAAGTATACTTCAAGTTTTGTTTTTTGTTAGTTAATTTTATGGCTTTTGCTTTTCAGTTTTAGGGTTTTGAAGTAATATGTATCTATGTATGTATTTTATGGCTTTTACTTTTCAATTTTGTGTTTTTGAAGTATTATTTATAGATTTTGTATGTATATATACGACCACCACCTGTTTGACCCGTTTATCTTCTTTTGTTTGATTAGTTATATCTAATAAATTTGTAACGAAATTGTAGGATGTCTTTTGGTTCGACTTGCTATCACACAATTAAGGTAACACTTTTCTACCTCATCAAAAAAAATTGTTTATAGTAGCTCCCTTTTCCATTTATTTTGCAGGAATTAATGCACTCTTTATGAATTACTATACTATTTTTTTTTTCTATCAACATGTTTTATCACACACCAACATCAAAATGCTTTGCTTTTATGTATATCAGAATTGTCAGTCATCTTCTAATTGGTGTTGCGAGACAAGGCTGCTTGTAGACAATAGTTTAAACCATCTATGATTTTAATTTTATTTTATAATTGTCTCTTATGGACTTATGCTTTTGAAGTTTGATTAATAGGAACACATTAATAATAAAGTGATTGTGGATGAAGTTGACTAGCCAACCCAAATCCATGAAGATTTTGCTGTTGCTGAATGTCGATGAACAGACTTTGTTTCTGCAGGTTTAGTTGACATACTTATTGTCCATTTAAAAAGTTAACATAGATAGTATCCTATTTACTTATTGAAGTTTGCATTAAAAAAAAGAACAAAAGATAGTATCCTAGATTATATTACAAAACTAAAGTATTACATTACTTCTTGACTTTATTATAAAGATGCGAGACAATGATTCAGTTTTTTTTCATTAAATTCATTCTTGTTGAATGACCGTACATATCAAACAAGCGACGATTGGTAGGGGAAATAAACAAGAAGTAACATTTTGCAATCGTTACTTCTTGTGAATGCTTGCAATGACTGGCCGAGCCTGCTTCTAATGCATGTATTTCTTTCTTTCTTTCTAACTTAGGGAGTTTGTCCAGAAAGTTAATTTTTTTAAAGCTAATGAAGTGTAGATATGACAAGATACTAATGGAAGTTCTGTTCTCTAGAGCTGCTTCTACAGTTTTGCTGAACATTGCAATTGATGGCTTGAACTTGATGCTCTTCAGGTATGCTGGAGAAATATGAATATGTACTATTTGATTAACGCTGGTTGATACCAAGTTTCATAATAAAGAAGTTCAGTTTTGCCATTAGAGATGTTCAGTTAATACATTTATTATGTTAAACACTATTTGGTTATTCATGTATGTATTTTCACAGGTAGTATGTTGATTAATTTAATTGTTATCTCAGGTTGTGGAAGAAGTAGATGTTTATGCGGATGAGGATATAGATGGGATTCGTGAAGAATGGTCAAGTGATGCCGCAATCTTCATTTTCCATTGAACCATATTTTTAGGTCTCGACCAATGTATTGACATAATATTTTTGTTACTTAAAATATTTGTGGTAGAATTTGACAGTTACTTATAATGCAATGGGTTTTTGGTGTGTATATATATATGCATTTTATTATTAAATTTATTGATTTTGTTATTTTGTATATAAATATGAATCCAGGATAATTAATTATTTTGCAGAATTTTTTTTAATAGGTAACAAAAAGCATGACACGCAAAACGAATGTCATAAGCTTGTGTCATAAATGCGTGTCAAAAATAAGTGTCATAAATGTGTGTCATGAATGCGTGTCATTAAAAGATGACACGCAATATTAATTTTATGACGATGCCTATAACGACTTTCTTTTGCGTGTCATAAACCCCCTTTTATGACGCGCAATGCGCGTCAAGAAAGGTCTTTTTTCTAGTAGTGAAATTAATATTATTATATGTGTGAAAATAATTGATTGTTGGGTAAAGAAACATTGAAGTGTTGCCTCCAAAAAAATTGTTTTAGTGAAGTGATGTGGCAATGTATGATTAGTTGAAATCAGTAAAGTTGAAAAAACCCACGGGTACGGATCGTATTCTTATCAAACAAGAATGAGATTCAAACATGTTTGATCCAAAATAAGGCGGAAAAATATTATGGATTATGATTGTATAGCAAGGCGATTATAGATATGAAGAACACACAAACAAGCAATCAAAACTTCCTTTGATTAGACTCTCATGCAGAGGAAAAATGTTTACACCGAAAAACACACGCTTAGCTCTAGACACAAATGAACAACACTCTAAGAGCCTATCAGAGATGAGGTAGGACTAAGAGCATGTTTGGCTCTCCTTATTTCCACCTCCTTATAACTTATAACTTTTCCAAAAAGTTAATAAGTTACAAAAAGTGTTTGGCAAAAGAAAAAAGACTTTTTGTTTTAACTTTTTGTAAGCCTATGATAAGTTGTTTTGGAAAAGTAAGGGAGGAGTGACTTTTTGAACCTCCTTATAACTTATTGATGGTTATTTACCTACATGCCCTTATTATATCCTTACACATTCCCTCCTTATACCCTTTTTTGGTCATTTTACCTAAATAAGTTAAACCAAACACTTTTTTACAAACTAACTTATCAACTTATTGTTTTTACCACCACATAAGCTAATCCAAACACTTTTTTAAAAACTCATTTTTAAAAAGTCATAAGTTAATAAGTCCTTTTAACAAAAAGACCTTTTTGCCTCAAATAAGTTTATCCAAACATGCCCTAAGCTTTTATAATTGTCTTAGTCCCTTCTACCTCGGTGGACTGGGAGTCTCAATCCCTCTTCTCGGTCCCTTGACCCTATAGATTACTAAAATGCCCATCGGGCTACAAACAATGTAAATAATAATCAATTAACTTAGCTATCAACCTATACTAATGTATCCCTAGCTGAGGACATACATAAAATACACAAACACTCTCTCCTTTGAACTTAGCTAGTGATCTCCAGACATAATATTATCACCTAGATGGGGACATAATGAAGTGTACTTCGAGGTTGTGATGGTTAGATGGTGTATATTGGGTTATTATATATAAGTTCATGTATTTTAGTTGTAATCATAATCAATGTTTTCATAACCGGACCGGACATTGAACCGGATGTCTTAAAGGTTCACTGGTCGGATCGGTCCAACCGGATTAAAGAACCGGACAATATATTAAATAATTTAAAATATTTATAATAGATTAGAATATTAAAATATCATTTTAAAATAAAAACATAAAGAACTTTAATAAGAAGATAGCATAAAACCGGATGTATTTTAATAAAAATCTCATCAATTCACTCTCAAACAAAAGATGGTACTTCTCCATAAAACTTTTCTTCCATCTTTGACTTTCAAGTCCAGAAAGCAACTTTTCTTCCTCACTCTCCAACTTCTCTCTTTCATGCTTCTCTAGTTAACCTACATCAATATCATCACAATTCACAAGTCATCGTCTGTTCCATATCCACCATAAAGAGGGTTAACCGGCAAGGCTTAGAATCAGTCAAATCTGGCTAAAACGGGATGAATATTGTCAGTTCCAGGCACAGATCCGACAGTTCCGATGCAGAGCGCCTAGCAACATTGATTATTCTTCATCTCCGGTCCGGTTGCTTACCACGGTTCTCCGGTCAGACCGCCGATCAGCCGGCCAAACTACTGGTCCGATGCACAACCGGTCCTCTACATCGACCCGGACCGGCCGAGGTTCCGTTTCCCGGTCTGACCGGTCGGACCGGCCGGTCCGGTCCGGGTCTGAAAACACTGATCATAATAATCTACACATTGTATTCAATTGATGTGAAGTTCTATTGAATCATATTCTTGTTTAATCATATTTTCAATATCATTTTGTAAGATTGGGGCCATTAAATGGTATTAGAGCATCATGCTATTGATAGTGATTTACTAGTGAAGATTTTTGAAGGCACACTAATTGCATCAGAGTTCAATTTTGGAATTACGGTTTTTAAGTAAAGGTTTTTTTTTTTTGTTTTAGAGTTGGCGATTAGTTTTTTATTTGTGGGTATAGTAAATCAAGTATGAAAAACGAAGCCAGAGGCTGGATTGGTGTCGTTTTATTTTGAATGCAAGAAAGAATCAAAAGACACTTCAGTTGTGTATGCGATCGGTCTGAGTCACCGGTGTTAACCAAATCCAAAAAAAATCAAGTTTTTTTACATAAAGGAATCAAGAAAATAGAAATAGGGTTTTTCAATAAATTTTCATGTATTGCAAAAACACATCTTATTTTCCTTAGAGTTTTATTAGTTTTAATTGTTGACAATTGATATACAGTTTTTTGGGTTTTGGATAATTGAATGTTTTGGTACATTGTTTTCTACAATTTATTGGATTTGTTCCACATGATTCTATAATTTATCGAATTTGTATTAAGTGATCTAGGTTTTTATGATTTTTGTAGACTTGGTGTTTTTAATTTAATCTTGTGCTTGCTAAACCGGTTAGTAAACCCTAAGAACAGTTGATGTATCTATTCGATGATTTAGCATTCTACCATCTTTAAGACTGAGAGGAGATTAGATGTCGGTACACACGAGAGTGAGTCACCCCTAGCATGTCTTATACATAGCATCCTGAATTAAAATCCTGTTAAAACACTAACATTGCATCCCATACACATCCTAGAAGCATTGTTTCTAAGGGTCAGGAAAACATCCAGATTTAGGTTACCATAGCATTTGTTTGGAGAGGCCTAGAGGAGATTTGAATCTGTGACTGGTGTGTTTACACACTTTTTTTACATACAATGTAGCAACATGTTGAGGAATGATTCGCATTCCGGTTTTGGTCCGGTTTAGAGTATTTTAAAATCCCAGTAGCCAAAGCCAATTATTCAATCCCGATAGTTATGAGTTAGGTAACATGATTCTTTTCTAGGTAGTTTCTTTCTCATTATCTAATTTCGTTTAAATCATATTCTTTTTCTTGGTTAGCATGTTTTTAGTCGTTTACACTTTTAATTAGTTTAATTATCCCTTTAGTAGTTTAATTAATTAATTATTCAATCCAATTTACTAGACTAGAACTCGATAGAGGTTAAGTATCGAGATTCATTACACTGTGTCCTTAGATCGATCCTAGTCTTATCTACTTGACTACCTAACATCAAATACACTAGTCGTGCATGTGTCATTAAATTAGTAAGTCCTTTAATTTTCATGTTTTATATAAAACTGATATCAATAATTCACACTTCAAATTTGATTCTTTAATTGTATTGATAGTTTAAAAAAGAAAAAGGAAGCATCGAGCGAGTGAATCGTTTTGAAGAAGCCTATGAAGAAGGAATAGTTTGAGTGATGTGGAGTGTGTTGTTGAGATTAAGTGATTTTAAGAAATCAAGATGGTGGATAAAGAAAGTTTGGTTGCCGTACCCTTACAAAAGCAAATGGAATCAAAGGCGAGAGGCCAAACAATTTATCAATAAATCCACTTACCATGTGAAGCCTCTTTTGAGTTTTTTACAATAAAAACAAAGTGTTATGCAGAAACACAAGCAATAAATGAAGATATTTTTGCAGCCAATGAAAAAGATGAAAGATACAGCACGAGTGCAGGAAAAGCAAGTGCGTGATTGAAGAAAAGATTGATGCAATGAGTGTAGAATATAAAAAGATTGATGAAGTGAATGCAAAGAAGAGTGGTGATGCAACCAATGATGAAAAAGAAAAGTGATACAGTGAATGCAAAAATCAAGATGAAAAAAGTTGTTGTAGTGAGTGTAGTGAATGCAAAATCGGAAGAGGTGGATGCAGAAAAAGATGAAGTTATAGATGCAGTGAAAATTAAAGGAAGTTTTGGGGAGTCAAGCACGTTAGAGGCAATAAATGAAGATTGGATCTTGTGATTCGATACGATGAAGACGATTGGTGAGACATTAATAAACTGTTTATGTGAAACGAACCCGCGTTGAAGAAGATGTTGATTTGTGTAGAGTCAGTGGAACGAGAAACCGTGTGATAAGTAGGAATATGTGTAGGGTACAATTAAACAAAAAAAATTGAATGAATTATGTAAAAGTGAAGATAATGATTGTTAGTGAAGCAATCAATGAAGAAGAACATGTTGTGTGAGACAACCATGAAGAGGTGATTAATCTTAGATATATTAAGGATAAGACACATGTGTGGAGGGTACGAATAATGGCGTGACTTGGATCACAAGAAGGAATTGTTTTGTCATACAATCAGAAGAAAAATATGAGTGATTAAGATTATATTTATCCGAAATGGATTTAAGCCATGTGATATGATAGTGGGAAATTTAATCAAGAGCAAGTGAAGTTTATGTCGAGACAACTACTACACGAAAGGAGGTTCGTGTAATATAAATGAAGTGCAGTCAAGACAAGTACGAATCAGGGCAGGGTGAAACTATGTTCGTATGAAGCAAGGTTCACATGACGCAAATCAATGTGAAGAATCAATTTGTGGAATAAAATACATAAGAAGATCAATGTGGAGCGATGGATACCAGTAGATTCATAAAGATAGGTTTGCTCAAAGAAAAGACCTAGAAGTTTCAAGATGTTCTTCATTTATGGGGAGAATGGCGACATTAATCCCGCACATCTCAAAGGGTCATTCTATAATTACTCAATAGATTAGTTTAGTTACATGGGATTGCTAAGGACTTAACGTGTAATACCCTAAACTTGATATTATATGCATCAAAGAATGTGATGTATCAGATCATCACATTGATTTTACAAGAGGGCGCCAAAACATGGGTTGCGATGATTGTAATTGGGGTACAACTGAAGGATACGTCAATTCAGCCAACGGGTGTGATGATTCACCAAGGGTTATGATGGTTAGATGATGCCTATCAAATTAGTATATATTGATGTATTTTAGTCGTAATTTTCACAGTCCACAGATTCTATTTAGCTGAGGTGGAGTTCTCTATAATCATATTCTTGTTTCAATATCAATTTGTAAGATTGGGACCAACAAGAGCATCAATAATCCCAATGTGTTGGGAATTGATTGAATTTGATTTTTCCAACTTTGAAAATAGTATCATCAAATTTGATTTATGCAAGTTGTGTGATGTTAGGGAAGGTAGGACATGAACTTGAGTTAGAAATGGAAGAAGCATCACTTTCATAGACGAGGAAGGAATTAAAGAAAAAAGATAAAGAATCAGAAAAGAATGGAAAGAACTAGAGGAAATAGAAGATTGGAAAATCAAAAGAAAATATCAGGTCAAGAACAGAAGTTGATCGAAAAAACAGAAAGATTACCCAAAAAGTGATCGGAACCCTAACCATCTACTTCTCTGGTACCATAAAGATATGGTAAGAGTTGTTAGTCTCAATCAATAGAATAGAATGAATGCATACATCATGTGGATTCCTCTATATATAGGATTCAAAGCTATAAAAAGCCCTAGACGCATCATAACTAACTCTCTATACATCACACACCCATATACATACAAGCTAACATATAACTGATACACACCGCCAAACTAATACGTATGTTAAAACTTTTTCACCCAATCTTTATTAATAAGATCATTGAACAATTTAGCCATCAGTCCAAGGTATTGAACTATCATGCGCAACGAATTTTACTTGCCCTCTATGACTAGGTGTTAATAAATGAGAATTTATTGGACTATTGATAAATAACAGGCTACTGTTAGTATGTTGTCTCCATCACAATGGAAAATTTAAATTAATGTCTCTACTTTGGAAACTCACTATAGATGATCATTAATCACCTCTTAAGACCTGGTCATCATTCCTAGACAGCTTGATGCTAATAAATACTACTAATGGAAAGAAGATCGATGACGATTCCCACGCTCAATATCATAGGAAGATCTAGTGAATTAGCATTTCTTATGTATCTCTGTAATTTAATTTTTGTAATTTTCTCTTGAATTATTCCTAAGAGGTGAGATTTTTTTTTTTTTTTTTTTTTTTGGCTTAAAAGTCTCACTATATATTCCATTCAACAATGCCCCTAATTGTAACATTCATCAACACCACTAATTGTAACATTTATCAAAATATTGATCAAGTTTGGCAACTTTAAAATTCTTTGTTGTTAGTGTTCTTAATTAAATTTGACTTCTTGAGTATGTAATTTAACAATCATTCATTACAAACAATAACACTTAATTAAGTAGGGTGCTAGTTATTCACTAATCAGCTTTTATCTATCCAAGTAATATCAAACCTTGTTTAATGAGCTGATTTTACTTTCATTTCAGCTTAAATACTCACATGTGTGATTTTCAGTTCCAGGACCGGGTGTTAATGACAGTGGCTCAAACTAGAGATCGAAAGGGAATGATGTTTAAGTGATTGATTGTTTTAACCCATAGATATGAAGGGGCCATTGCCATACATGGTACTTGTTGGTTGTATCCTTCAAATCCAAAATACACTAAACACAAAAATAAACTCTACAAATATAAGAATTGAAATGAGTCTGTATGGAAAGACCGGTTATGTTACTTTTCGATTTGAGATAAGATTTGACGAAGAAGCCGGATGAGGCACTTGGTTGGATCGCTGATGTTGGCAAGGTAGATTAATGTTAGTGCACTTTTGTGTATGCCCCTAGCTAGTGATAGGTCTAATATAGTCGCAGGCATGATTATATGATGTGTATAATGTTTTAGTGTTTATTGGGTAGCATTTCTAGTCGTTTACTGTAACAACCCGACTGAGACCCCTAAATTTTTTTTTCGCGTTTTAGTACCATTTTACAATAAATATTAGCTAAATCAATTATGTACGAAACTGAAAACCAAACCAGATAACATAAATAATATTATTAGTATACGTTGCGAGACCGAGTTAAAACACGTTAACAAACCCAACCCGTACCCGATCAGAATCGGGTGAGTCACCAAGGGAGAGGACACTTGTCCTCCCCTCTTGAGCCACCCTAACCCCCTTTCTTTTATATAACACACACAACACATCTGTGTGTTTCATTATAACATCACACACATATACATTTTAGAGAGAGAGACTTAGAGAGAGGAAGAGGAGCCGGAGGGGCCGAGCTCCACAACCCACACCCTCATATCCACAACCTTGCTTCACTGATTATTATTCCAGAGAGAGAAAGAGAGTTTGAGAGAGAGAACTGAGAGGAAGAGAGAGAAGCAGATCTGTAGAGAGAGTGTCGAAGAGAGAGAGAAAGAGAAGGAAGAGGAGGAGTTGAGTGGTGGCTCTGGCGGCGGCACCGCCGCCCCCTGTAACCGAGTTCTCATCAAATAGAGGTAACCCAACAATTTCCCTCTTTCCCTCATAATACTAGTCTTCACTGTTGGTTGTTGGATGGTTGTGGTCTACGGTTGTAGGTGGTGAGTTCCGGCCATAATGGTGATCGTTGATGATGTTGGGTACCGTAGAAGGGGTGGCGGTTAATAGCAGTTACGGTGGAAGGTTGTGGTAGTGTGTGGTGGAACTATAGAGGAGATGGTGGTTACTTGGTGGTCTCGTTAGTCATAGGTGCGGTTGGTTTGGTCAAGGGTTCAAGGTGAAGGGTTAAAGTGTCATCAAGATGTAGAGGGTGGGATATAAACAGGCGAAGATGAGGGTTCGGGTCAGGTTCAGGGGCGGGTCAAGGAATGGTCAACGAAAGTCAAAGGGTCAACTGGGTCAACCCAGTCAACGTGGTAGTCAACTTGGTCAACACGAACAGTAGGTATAACCGACTCCTAAGACTCGATGAACTTCATTAATTATAATTATTTATAGTGTATACAATCTTTACGTGTGGGACTTGACGAGTGTGTACGACCAAGACCAAAGTATAAATATGTATTAACAAGTATTGATAAAGCTTGGATTAATCACATGATGGCTTGGACTCTCGGATTAGTGACATAGACGTTAGTTAACCTTGCGGACTAATAATGTGAGGATGTTATAACTTGAACACGCGGATTGGACAATCGGACAAATGAGACTAGGATGTAAATATGATTAACCAATATATATATATATATACATATATATATATATTGAAAATGTATAAATATATGAGTTAAGACTTGGACAAATACTTGAGATATTAGCTTACGGATAATTAAACTCGGACATTTATACTAGTCGCATAAACATTAGATAACATGATGCTTTAGAAAATTTAGACGTCTTTGACTATCTACGTCGCTTGGACATATGGGGGATTGGACATGGATTTGATTAGGCGAACTTATATTAAAGGATATTATGTAAATATATAAAACATGTACTAAGGGCTATATTAGATACCGACTCATAGGACTAAATCGGACATTAGGATGTAACATTGGGACATAAATTGGAGATGGAGCGACATATGAACTCAATATTGTAAATAGACATAATACACAATAAAGGGTTGGGTTATTCTACAAAGGCTACAAAAAATGAGAAGGGTGAGAAGCCACTAGAAAATGACATGTGTCCAAAGGATTAACAAGTGGGAGGGGTAATTTTGTCAAAAACATATGCACATGGAAGTCACATGCCATTTCCACCTTCATTTTTAAATGCCCGTAACTTTTTTATACGTCATCTGTTTTTAAAAAAAATTATACCATAAAATTGAACGTCTTTTTATCTTTAATATGAGTACCATATTGCTATACTTTTGAAAAAAATTTCAAAACCCACTTGCGTAAGACACAATAGAATGTAAAACACAATGAACACCAATTAAATATAGGGTATAAAACACAATCAAGAGTCTAGTAAAACACAATGGACGACATACTAAAGATACAATGAATAGAAGACTAAAACACAATGAATACTTTTGAAAAAAATAAGTTGAAAACCAGTTGCATAAGACACAATGGATGACATACGAAAGACACAATGAACAAAAGACTAAAATACAATGAATACTTTTGAAAAAAAAAGTTAAAAACCCAATTGTGTAAAACACAATGGACGACATAATAAAGACACAATGAACAGAAGATTAAAACACAATGAATACTTTTGTAAAAAAAGTTGAAAACCCAGTTGCGTAAGACACAATGGAGATAATGTAAAACACAATGAGTACCAATTAAATATGCAATGAACAATAGGGTATAAAACACAATGAACAGTCTAATAAAACACAATGGATGACATTCTAAAGACACAATGAACAGAAGACTAAAACACAATGAATAATAGAACTAAACACAATGAACAACATAATAAAACACAATGTATACCTAAATACAACACTCATTTGCGTAAAACACAATTAAAATCATACTAAAAACACAATGGACAAAGTTAAATCATGTGTAGACTAAAAAAACATAAATAACATATTTATAAAGCACACATGCATACTATAACACAATGAACGTGCAGAAGACACAACGGAGAAAAAAAAACCCATTTAGCACGAATTTTTTTTTCAATTTTAATGTAGCAATGTGGTACTCATATTAAAGATAAAAAACGCTCGTTAATATGGTGAAATTTTTTTGAAAAAAAAATGTCGTATGAAAAAGTTATAGACGTTTTAAAATGATGGGGGAAATTGACATGTGCATTGCATGTGGAGAGAGAAAGTCAACAAATGTTGTTTTCCTTTTATGCCCTTTCTCTAATTTATTATTTATTTTTTTCAAACAAACTAATCTCAACCCTTCAAATATATGATCAATGGATCACAATCCTTCTCACCCTTCCTAGAAAAAGTATCTTGTGTATTTGATCCTAACCCAACAATAAAATACTATTATATAAACTCGGACGTTTAGACAACGACTCAATCACGTGACGATTAGGATGTGAACTCGCCGGCTAAGTCTAGATTTAGACTTTGGACACTTAAAGGAAAGGAAACATAAATGATACAAACTATATATATATATATAAACATGACGCCTCGGACGTTTGGACATAGACTTGATTATGTGACACTTAGAGTGTGAACTCGATGATTAAGACTCGGACAACTAAAATATTGACACGGACATGATCAAGCTAAATACACTCGAGCTCGTTCCCACACGTGACCATTATGAATGAAAACCAAAGACTAATAATATTAACAATGTGTGTCGACATTGTTGGGTCTGCTGACCTGGAGAAGAACAGATGATTGAAAAGCCAAAACATGCTAACAGTTGATCCACACAATAAACAGTCCTTACAACATATTTCTCCCAAAAGACTGCTGACTCTAACAACTGTTCCATCCAAACAACTGCTATGACAACTGCTGATACAAAGGACTGCTGAATAAACACTGATGAAGAACAACTGCTGATCCAAGTACTGAAGACTAAAGCACTGCTGGAGCCAACAGCACTTAGGCTCCAGCAGAGGATACAAGACCATCAGAGTTTTCCTACAACAGTAGTTTACCTTCAGTGTTTTCAATGTAACAGTAGTTTGTAATAGGCAGATGTTTTATGTTTGTTATTCTGTTAGAGGTCACTGTCTTAAGGTGACGTCAGCCTAGGTCATCAGTGGTTTAGGTTTGTCTATAAATAGAATAGTGCTTATACTGTTCTATTGCATCACACACACAAACATTCTCTCAGACAAACAATCACTGTGTGATCAGGCTGAGGGGGAGTACTTGTATGATTGTAATCTTTTAGATCAATGAAAGCATTCGATCAGAAAACATTTACTCTCATGTTTTGATTAAAAGTTTATCATTCCGCTGCACTTTCCATCTATATTCATATCACTCTTATCATTCTTAGTTAAACATAATCAAAACAATCAAACTCAGATCCTAACAATTGGTATCAGAGCTTGGTCAATTAAATTCGATCTAACAAATCAATTTAATATAAACAGATCAGCTCACAATTATTGATATCGTTTGTCTGTTAGATTGAAAACAGAGTAATAGTTTAATTTCGTTTCAACCGTTTTTAAACAGACTTTGTTTTTTTTGAAAAATCAGAGAATGGCTTCAATCAATCACGATCCACATAACACTGGCACGAACAACAAGCCACCGATGCTTGTCAGATCTGAATACAATATCTGGCAACGTCGGATGAGTCATGTTCTAGCTCAACAGAACACTGGGTGTTGGAAGTCGGTTATCTTCGGACCACATGTTCCGATGGTGCCGAGTACTGAAGATCCCAAGGTTCAGGAGCCAAAGAAACTTGAAAACTACTCCGACCAGGATTTTCAGAAAATTGAGTTAGATGCTAAGGCCTTCAGTATTGTGGCCATGGCTCTACCCAATGATATATATGCTGGGCTGTTACACTGTAACAGTGCAATGGAGTTGTGGGATGCACTGAAAGAACAATTTGGTGGGACTGAGGAGGTTATTGAAAACAATCGTGAAATACTTAATCAACAATATGAAACTTTCAGTCATGTCAAAGGAGAGTCATTAACTCAACAATTTGAGAGGTTTAACTGTTTAATTAGTGAACTAAAACTGGTTGGTCTTACTTACCCTCATTCAACCTTGAACCATAGGTTTTTAAGATCATTACTAGACAAATGGGACACTATTGCTATTGTTATGAGAAACTCGATTGGATTTAAGGACCTATCACTGACCCAACTTCATGGTAAGCTCTTGACCTATGAGAGAGAGCTTAACCAGAAAAAGAAGCTCCAGGACTCTGGAAAAGTGTCTGATGATTATGTATTTGGGAATACAACACTTTTGGGTCATGATGAGGTGCCTGGAAATATTAAGGATCAGAGTTATGATCATTTGATTGACATAACTTCAGGTTTTAACTCTGATTCTTATTCACCAAACTATGCTTTCCCAGCAAGTGGTGGTGATATCCAGGCATCTGATAACATATCCTTTGAGTATGATGACCTGAAATACTTTGACCCTGATGATTTGGAAGAAATGGACATTATGCACCAATTGGCCCTTCTCAGTGTAAGAACTAACAATTTTTACAAGAAAACTGGGAGAAGGTTTCCAGGGTTAACTGGCAGATCAAAGGTTGGGTTGGATAAATCAAAGATAAAGTGTTACAAATGTCATAGACTTGGTCATTTTGCTAGGGAATGTAGGAGTCAACATGGTACACCTATAATCACCTATCCAAATCAAAGACTTCAGACCAACACTTATCAAAATTCCTATAATACCCCTGGACCAAATGTGCAAAACACTGCTCATTTTGCACAGTCCTCAAACACTGTTCCTGTCCAGTATGTCCAAACCACTGTTCCTCAGATCCACTATGTGCAAACACCTGTTGCTCAAGCACCTGTGCAAACGACTGTTGCTCCATCCTCTGCTCCTGCAGAGACCAGTCAACAGAGCTTCTTTCCACAAGGCTTTGTTGATTGGAGCAGTCTACCAGATGAGTTAACAGATGAAAATTTTGCATTAGTTGCCAAAGCTGAAAATGAACCAGAAAACTTTTGTATCATGGCTATGGTAGATGAGGTTGAATCTGAGGAGGTGGTGACTGAATCTAATGTTGTGACTGATGATGTTGTTGATGAAGTTGTTACAGGTGAAAAACCTGAAGAAGAGGTTGTGAATCTCTCAGATCCTTGGGGTGCATCTGATGATTGTGAGTGCAAGTGCGATTGTGCATTGATGGCTGCTGCTAAGGTATCTCCTCAAATTCTTAACGATTTGTGTTCTGACAGATGTGTAATAGCATTTGCTAAGATCAAAGAGGTGAATGAAAACCTTAGAAAGAAAATTTTAGATGATGAAGTTAAATTTGAGAAACTTTCAAAAGATTTAAAAACAAGTTTAACTGAAAAGGAATCTGAAATAAGCAGCTTAAAACATGAAGCAACCATAACCAAAGACCAGCTCCAAACTATGATAGCAAAATATCAGAGTTGTAAAAGTGAGCTTGAGTCCACCCAAGTTGAATGTGAGAAATGGGTGGAATCATGTAGAGGATTTGAGATGCTACTCAACAAACAAACCAAAAGTCATGTGAAGTTTGGTTTTGGTTTTGAAACCACTGCTCCAGCTTTTGAAAACACTGACAAAAGGGGTCAAAAGTCTGTTGAGATAGTTCCAACAAACCTGCAGGGTCAAGAGATTAAAATCACTGAACCAAATGGTAAGAAAATTGTTCTTGAAAAACCAGAAGGTTCCTCATCATTCACTGAACTTGAAAAGTATGAATTTAAACCTACCTGGTCTGATGAGTGTGATACTCTTGAGAATTTTAAACCTATTGACTTTAAAACACTTGAAGGAAAGATAACTCCTCAGGCAAAAGTCATTCCCTTGAAAAACCTTCCAGCAGATGCTCAAACATCTGCTGAAAAGAAGGCTGAAAAAGGGAAGAAGAAAGAAAAGACTTTCCACTTGTTCTGTGATTTCTGTGAAAAGAAGAATCATGTCACTAAAAACTGTTTTCTTCTAAAAGCATATGACATTAACAAAGGAACAAGTGTATGTGATTCCAAAGCCACATGTTCAATATGTGGGAAAAAGAATCACAAAACCAAAGAGTGCTTGTATCTCAAAAATTTTGATGTGAAAATACAAGAGTACAAAGCTAAAACTCTTGCAAATCCTGGGGTAAGTACTTCAAAAGGAAAGCCCAAACAAACCTTCACTCCTGTCCAAACATCTGTTACTAAAAGTCTTGAAACATCTGCTCCTAGGGATGTCCAAGTAACAGATGCTCCACCCACAAGCAAATACCCAAGAGGATATGGACAACCACCATGTCATAGTCTGTCACATGTTTATGAGGAGCCAAAGAGACCCTCTAAACAAAGAGTGAACAGAAATCCCTATGGGTATTATCATCAAGCACTGGCAAATGTTGACATTCAAGCACTGGCAAATGGTCAGCAGCAGTTGTTGAACTTGATTCAAAAATTAGTTCAAACCACTGATCATCTTCCAAAGCTTGAGTCTGAAAAGTCTGTGGACCCATCCAAAGCCAACTTGGCTTTGGACACTCACCAAAACTAATCCATTACTGCTGTGCAGGGAGCTTCTGCTTGTTTAGATAGTCTTTGGTATGTAGATAGTGGAGGCTCCAGGCACATGACAGGATGTAGAGCCCTTCTTCTGGACTTCTTGGCTCATGGAGGGGGAGATATATCCTTTGGTAATGATTCAAAAGGTAAGGTGTTGGGGTCAGGGACTGTGCAAGCTGGGAAACTCAAGTTTGAAAATGTCAATCTTATTGATAATCTCAAGTTTAATCTTCTGAGTGTTTCACAAATGAGTGACAAAGGTTATGGCTCATTCTTCACAAAGAAAACTTGCAAGATTATTGGGCCAGAAGTGGTGAAAAGGATTGATACCATCATTGCTGAGAGCAAAGCACAACTTGTTGCTCATAGAAGTGGCAATGTGTATGTTTTTGATATGTTAAAGGACAATCCTATGGCAAATGTCTGTCTATTTTCTTTTGCCTCCACAAAGGAGACAGAATTGTGGCATAGGAGATTGGGTCACACCAACCTTAACACTATCAACACACTCTCCAAACAAAGCCTTGTCAGAGGTTTACCATCAAAAGAATTCAAATGTGATGAGCATTGTGTTTCTTGTTTAAAAGGGAAACAACATAAAAGCTCTTACAAATCCATTGATGAGTCCAAAACCAGTCAATGTCTACAATTGTTGCACATGGACTTGTTTGGCCCTGTTAAAATCATGAGTCTAAGAAGAAAAAGATTTTGTCTTGTCATAGTTGATGATTTTTCTAGGTTTACATGGACTTACTTTTTACATTCTAAGGATGAGACTGCAGGTATATTGAAGGACTTTGTCACCAAAGTTGAAAAACAATATGATTTGCCAGTAAAAGCCTTCAGGAGTGACAATGGAACAGAGTTTAAAAATAAGGAGTTGGATGATTTCTGTGTGTCAAAAGGGATTGTGAGGCAGTACAGCATCCCAAGAACACCAGAGCAAAATGGGGTGGTTGAAAGGAAAAATAGAACTCTTATAGAAGCTGCAAGAACCATGCTAGCAGATTCTGATTTGCTATTGTCCTTCTGGGCAGAAGCTGTAAACACTGCTTGCTATGTTCAAAACAGAGTTTTGATCAACCCTAGACATCAAAAAACTGCTTATGAAATTTTGTTCAAAATCAAACCATTAATTTCATTTTTCAAAATCTTTGGCTGCCCATGTTTCATTTTAAATCTCAAAGATTCCATTTCAAAATTTGCAGCCAAAGTAGATTGTGGTTATTTTCTGGGATATTCTTCTACTGCCAAGGCTTATAAAGTGTTTAACACAAAGACCAAGACAATAGAAGAAACTCTGAATGTAAAGTTCAATGAACTTTCATCTCTAAAAATCCCAGCAAATCCTGCTGAACTATTTGATTTAGATAAATTCAAATTTGAAGATATCACTATTAAAACTAACAACGCAGGTATTCCAAAGTCTCCACAACAAGATTACAGAACAGATGTTGTGATCCCCAGTCACTATAAAATCTATTCTGCTTCAGAGGGAGCAGCAGTTCAAAACAATTGTCAAAACTCTGCCACAGCTGAGTCAACCACTGTTGGCCAGTCTTACCCTCAAACCACTGTTTCACCTCTCACAACCACTGAACAATCATCTGTTGACAAAAGTCAATCATCTGTTGACAAAAGTCAGTCCAGTTTTACACCACTTGGACCCATTCCCCCACTACCATTCCAAACATCTGATGGCACTACAGAAGTGCAAACAGATATTACATCAACAGAGTCACCAAACCTATGTCCTTCACCTCAAAATGCCATCATACCATATCAGGGAGATCTTATCTACCTAAGAGCTCATCCACCAGACCAGATCATTGGCAACATCAGAGAGGGTGTGCTCACAAGAAGCCAATCCTCCAATATCTGTCTTTTTGCAGGATTCCTATCTCTCACACAACCTGTCAAGTACCAACAGGCACTGAAAGACAACAGTTGGGTAGAAGCTATGCAAGAAGAGCTCCTTCAGTTCAAAAGACAACAAGTATGGGAACTTGTACCACTGCCTAAGGGTGTTTGTCCAATAGGTACAAAGTGGGTCTTCAAAAACAAAACTGATGAAAGGGGTATTGTTGTCAAGAATAAAGTCAGGCTTGTGGTTCAAGGCTTCAGACAAGAAGAAGGAATAGACTATGATGAAACCTTTGCTCCTGTAGCAAGGTTAGAAGCCATCAGACCCTTTCTAGCCTTTGCTGTCAACCACAACATCAAGGTGTATCAGATGGATATCAAATGTGCCTTCCTTTATGGCAAAATTCAGGAGGAAGTCTATGTATGTCAACCACCTGGTTTTGAAGACACATTCCATCCTGATTATGTCTACAAGCTCAATAAAGCTCTGTATGGACTCAAACAAGCACCAAGGGCCTGGTATGAAACTCTGTCCACTTTTCTCTTATCCATTGGTTTCACAAGAGGTAAAATTGATAAAACCTTATTTTTAAAATGGAAAGGGAAAGATTTAATGATTGCTCAAATATATGTGGATGATATCATTTTTGGATCCACATGTACCAAAATGTGTAAAGAGTTCAGGAAACTCATGACAGCAGAGTTTGAAATGAGTGCCATGGGTGAACTTCAGTGTTTCCTTGTTCTCCAAGTGAAACAACTGCAAAATGGCACATTCATCCATCAAAATAAATATGTAAAGAATTTGCTAACTAGATTTGAGATGAATGACTGTACGCCATGTAGTACACCCATGAGTACAGTCAAGCTACTCACTATTAATGACAAGGATGAACTGGTTGATCAAACACATTATAAATGCATGATTGGGTCTTTATTGTACTTAACTGCATCTAGGCCAGACATTATGTTTGCCACTTGTGTCTGTGCAAGATCCCAGGCTTCACCTAGAAAGTCAAACCTTATTGCTATGAAAAGGATATTCAGATACCTAAAAGGTGCTCCCACACTTGGTATCTGGTACCCTGCTAATGGAAACATTGAGCTTTCAGGTTATTCAGATAGTGATTTTGCTGGCTGTCACACCACAAGAAAGCCCACATCAGGAGGGTGCCAATTTCTATGGAATGCCTTAGTCTCCTGGCAAAGCAAAAAGCAGGCAGCTGTTTCAACCTCAACAGCTGAAGCTGAATACATTGCTGCTGCAAGCTGTATAGCCCAACTCATGTGCCTTCAAAATCAATTGCTGGATTTTGGGATAACTGCATTACAGACTCCACTCATGTTGGATAGTCAAGCTGCTGAAAATATCATCAAAAATCCAGTCTCTCACTCCACTACCAAACACATTGACATCAGACATCATTTTGTCAGAGATAGCTATGAAAAAGGTTTGATTTCTCTGCACCATGTTCCAATAGAGGATCAGTTGGCAGATGTGTTGACAAAAGCTTTAGACACATCTACCTTTACAAATCTGATTTCTAGAATTGGTATGCTAAACATGGATTGACAAAAATGTTTTTAATAAAAACATTAAAATGTTTCAGAAAAATCAAAATCCATCTTTAAAAATAGCTTGTTTGGTTGAAAAATCTATTTCAAACATCTGATCAGATAAAACAACCACTGTTTCATCCATTTTTTCCACTGATTGGTTGAAAAATCTGTTTCAAACCTCTGATCAGATAAAACAACTGTTTTATTATTCATATCTATAATATATATATATATATGTATTTACAATAATGATAAAAAAAACTGTTGTTTGCATTAGTTGTTTGCATCAGCTGTTTGCCACGTCTGCTCTTACAAGCAGAGTTTTGGCCACATCAGCGGTTTCCCCTGAGCCTATAAAAACCCTGTTTTATCACAACAGTCGTTACACTGTCTCATTGTATTCAAAATACTGAAACCGCCTTCTCCATTCTCAAACCCTCAATCAGATTTCATTCATTTTCACCTTCGGAATCCATTAAAATGGATCTTCAAGCCAAAGCCACCCACAATTGTCTCCCATATCTGGTTAAAACAGATGATAACACATCATTCCATTCCACCATTGACATTCTCCTAAATTCCAAATATCTACCCATCTTAACCGCTGACGCTCCCATCTACATTGATACTCTCCAAGAGTTCTAGTTGAATGCTGAGTTCTTATTACAAGACAAAAAGCCTACTTCCATTATTTCCAAAATTGGAGAAACAGGTGTCGTCATTACCCCTGAAATCATATCCACAACCTTCTCACTCAATGACCTGGCAGGTAAGGACTCCTTCACAAAAACAGAGCTTCACACTGAGTTTCAAGAACGAGGGTATGATGGTCAGATGACTGGGTCAACACTTTTCAAAAAGTTTTTCCCACCAGTCATGAAATTTTTCTTCCATACCCTTCTTCTATGTGTCTCCGCTAAGTCCACATCCTTCAATGAAATCCCATTAAGGATGCAATATCTGGGTTATGCCATGTGGTCAAACTCTGACTTCAATCTTTCCCAGGGATTGTTCATGGACCTAGTGTCAAATGTGAAAGCAATTAAGTCTGGGTCAAACAATGCTTTTCTAATTTACCCAAGAATTCTTAGTGTAATCCTACAAAAGGTCTTACCAGAAAAAGTTTTCAAAAAGGGTGAGGCAATGCAAATGAAAAGCTTAACTGATGAAACTTTCACTAGAATGCTGGGTGGAAGCACCCAAGAAAAAGTGTCAAAAGTGTCCAAAGTTTCAAAAACACAAATAAAGAGGACAAAGACAACAACTGTTGTCAAAACCTCTGTTGTTGAGCCCATTGCTCCTGGTGATCATGGCACTACATCGAGTGCTGTGAAACCCACACCGGCCACTTCCAAAAGAAAACGTCCATCCACAAAAACCACCACTCAACCACAAATGAGACTTCTGGATGATGAGGTACCAGAAGATAACTCTGTTGCACCACCAAAGCAACCAGAAACCACTGTTGTTACTTCCTCACAACAGTTGGACATACCTCAACCTGACCAAACTCCTCATGAATCCTCACAAAAGGATCATGTTGTAAGCCAAGGGGAACCACATCATGATACATATGAGTCATTTGACCATATGATCACAAGCCCCTCTCCCAGGGTTAATTCTCTTGTTACTCCTCCACCCTCACCATCACATCATGTTCCACAAACCTTTCAACCTCTGTTTGAGGCAATTGAGAAATCTCAGGAAAATCCTAGTTCCTCTCTTCCACCTATCACTAAGAGCATACCCCCTTAAGTAACTGGTCCTGAGAACATTCAATCTGCCATCCCACAAATAGTAGAGGAGGTTACACCACCTGAGTTCAATGCAACTCTAGGTGAGTTTTCAAATGAAGCAGCCACTACTGAAGTAGAGACCATTGTTTCACCTCAGGACAGTGGTTACATCACTAAGACTTCTTTGAAGGCAACAACTGATGAGGCCACTATAGTGTCCCCAAAATCAGTTGGAAGTCCCCAGTACCAAGAAAAAGGGGCATCTGATTCACCTCTTAGGACTGAATCAAGTAAAACTACCACTGGTAGGGACTCAGATGATCCTATTAACTTAGGAGATGGGTCAAAATACCAAGAATTGACGGACAGAGTTCCAGCAATTGAAACCTCTATAGCTGACATCAAATCTGATGTCAAGCTTATACTGGGTTCCATAGCATATCTTTCCAAAAGTCAACCATCAACAGCTGATATAGCTAGTGAGCTATGGAAATTCGTTTCCCCCATCATCATAGCTCACAGAAAACTAGCTGATCAGACCCATGAAACATATATGGCTGAAATCAGAAACATGGTGGATGCAAGGTACAAATATACACATGCAGACATTCAAGCCATCAAAGATCACCTGCTGAAGACCACTGGCTCTGCCCCTACCACCATTCTCAGGGATGAAGATGATGATGTCTTCACGACTGATGATGCCAAAAAGGGGGAGAGTGGCAGAGATAGGCTACCAAAGCTAGATCCCTTTGGTTGTCCACCTTCTAAAAAGGGTAAAGCCAAGTCTGCCAACAAACCAGAGGCTAGTCAAACAACACCACAAAAACAACAACAAACAACACCATCAGCACCACAACAAACCACTGATAGAAGCAAAGCAGTAGACAACTCTGCAAACAAAGAAGCTGAAAAGGCTGCTCAGGCCAAACAAAAAAGGGCTGACACTTTGGAAGCTAAAGCAGAGTTGTTGGTGAACCTCAAGAAGGAACAACAGCAGGAGGTTGAAGATGTGGGATCCTCAAAAAGGATGAAAATGCCTGCTAGACATGTTAGAAAACCACCATCTAAGCTAAAAACCTTTGTTGACAAAACCACTGCTGCTACAACCACTGCCACCCAAAACACTGCTCCCCAAACCACTGATAAAACTACTGCCACCCAAACCACTGAAACCACTGCACCTAAACCTATAAACACATCTGAACATACAACCACCAAACCTACACCCAAACCTACATCACCAACCAAATCCCAAACATCTGCTGGTCCTACTAAAAGGTCAACAGATGTTAATCCAACCACTGCTTCCACATCACCATCCCCTAAAATCTTGTACACAAGGAAGAGAAAGTCAACCTTTGTTGTACAGGATGAAAACATACACACATCACCAAATACCACCTCAACTACACAATCCACCCCTATTACAGCTATTCCACTCTCATCATTCTCACCACACACATCTTGATTCAGTTCCCATAGACCACCACCAACCATTACACCATTGGTTGTTCAGTATCCCCTTGAACTTGATCTACTCAAGGGGGAATTACAATCCTTCTACAATACTGAACAACCTTCTGACAGATCTTTCCCTTCTCTCCCAAATTTCCCTGTTCGCCTAAACATTGATACATATCTTAAATACAAGGGTGAACAGGTAGATGCCATCATTAAGGAGAGATGCAAAGGGAAGGATGACAGGACTGCTCAGGGCATCCATTCAGCAGAGCTTAGCAAACTCAGAAGGATTGAGGACTTTGCTAAGACCCTGAGCAACTCCATGTCTTCCATGCCTCTCAGTGTTGACTTGGAAAAGGAGGTTAGGGATTCTCTTCTGGAACAGATCTTGGCAACCAAGCCATATAAAGCAAACAAAAAGCAGTTTGCTAGCTGGACCACTCATGCACTAAGAGAAGAACTTCTTAGAATAGAAGAGTTGGCCAAAGACCCCAAAGCTAAAGTCTCTGCTCCTAATTTTGGCAAAGGCAGAGACCCAGTCAGAGCCTTAAAGTTTAAAAGAATGAGACAAGAGATAGTAGCTGCT
Source organism: Ambrosia trifida (assembly GCA_028751855.1). Taxonomy (NCBI): domain Eukaryota; kingdom Viridiplantae; phylum Streptophyta; class Magnoliopsida; order Asterales; family Asteraceae; genus Ambrosia; species Ambrosia trifida. The sequence continues at coordinate 76,456,096 of CM054131.1, read as the reverse complement.
AATTATGGGGAGATGAGGTCTGTTTCTAAATGGTCTGAGCTGAGGCTGGTTGAGACATACAAGAGTCTTGAAGAAAACAGAAAGAAGGATCCCAGCCTACCTAGAAAACCTGTCTATCCTGATGAGCCACTAATAAAGAGACCCCAGCAGACTTTTACCTTAGACAGCTTACTTGAAACTTCTGATCTATCAACTGCTGCAAGAAGACAGTTCAAGAAAAATAAAGAAATGTCAGAAGAAGATCAGAAGAAGTTTGCTGATACATTTATAAAAGAAGGTCTCTTCAATCAGATACATTTCTTCTCTGATCCTACAACAGAGAAACTCAGGGAACTCATTGGGAGACCTCCATCACCTAACTCATCCAGAATAAAAGTTCATCTCAGCAAATCCACTGACTCAAAAATTCTAAAATGGAAAGTCAACAAAGACAACCATGAATTGACTCGGCTCAGGTCAGATGGAAGAGTTCAGAAAATTAGCATGGATGATGCATACAGCCTATGTGCAAGTGATCTTCAAACATTGCTAAATCTAGAGCTTGAAAGAGATGAAGAAGACTTATTTGCTCTGAACTTTGAACTACAATTCAAATGTCAAATCAGAGAAAGTCTGATGAGGAATAAAGATCAGTAAATAAAGCTGAGTTTTGGCATCATCTGTTCTAGGGGGAGATTGTTGGGTCTGCTGACCTGAAGAAGAACAGATGATTGAAAAGCCAAAACATGCTAACAGTTGATCCACACAATAAACAGTCCTTACAACATATTTCTCCCAAAAGACTACTGACTCTAACAACTGTTCCATCCAAACAACTGCTATGACAACTGCTGATACAAAGGACTGCTGAATAAACACTGATGAAGAACAACTGCTGATCCAAGTACTGAAGACTAAAGCACTGCTGGAGCCAACAGCACTTAGGCTCCAGCAGAGGATACAAGACCATCAGAGTTTTCCTACAACAGTAGTTTACCTTCAGTGTTTTCAATGTAACAGTAGTTTGTAATAGGCAGATGTTTTATTTTTGTTATTCTGTTAGAGGTCACTGTCTTAAGGTGACGTCAGCCTAGGTCATCAGTGGTTTAGGTTTGTCTATAAATAGAACAGTGCTTGTACTGTTCTATTGTATCACACACACAAACATTCTCTCAGACAAACAATCACTGTGTGATCAGGCTGAGGGGGAGTACTTGTATGATTGTAATCTTTTAGATAAATGAAAGCATTCGATCAGAAAACATTTACTCTCATGTTTTGATTAAAAGTTTATCATTCCGCTGCACTTTCCATCTATATTCATATCACTCTTATCATTCTTAGTTAAACATAATCAAAACAATCAAACTCAGATCCTAACAGACATAGGGCCCAACCAGGAGATTGTCAGTATCCGGTACTGAACATCCGGTTTTATAATTTGAGCTATGCTATCAGGTGAGTTTCGTGAACTCCCCTCTTTTTACTTTTAAACTGTTTTGTAGTGAATACATGCTTCCAGTTGTTTTGGATATTATGGTGTTAGTTTTACAGAGCGTGTTACCTGCTTGCTTGTTATGCATACTGAACCAGGCACTCATTAACTCTAGGATAGAGCCGACTTAATATATGGGTAGTACTACTTGGGAATCCCCCACGCACAGTGGTCCGGCCTAGACCCGGAAACCCCCACTGAGACCGACGGGTCGTTGCGGCATATATTTTGCGATTGGGGAACCTATGAGGCAAGACATAGGTTGAGAACTACGACAATAACGGGTATAGTTTATGTTGTTACATCTAGACATGGTTAGGCATGGGCTAGGTGCCAAGGATTGAGTGGCCAGCTTGTAGGACTGTAACACCATAACCAGGAAAACGTGTTTGAAAACTGTTAAACTGTTTGAATGACTAAAACTGATTTGATAAACTACTTTGGGCGCCTATGTAACTAAACACACGAACTCACCAACATTATTGTTGACCCAAAACCATTTTAAGCATGTGTTCAGGTACCGGCATTGGAGATACGAAGAATGTACGATTGCAACTCGGAGTCACAACCAGTGGACGAACCAGAAGACGATTAAGTAACCATAGAAACCAACCGCGCATAGACGATCAGGGACTAAATGTAGTTAAATGAGATTGTATTATGTAAATATATTGCATAAATTATATTAATAAAGTTAGTTATTTATATACTGTTTCCGCTGTTGCTTGCATTCGCGTGAATGTTGTACCAAACTATAATTTCGTCCAGGCCCCCTATAGCCGGGTTGGGACATTTGCGCATGGATTTGTATTGTTGATGACTTATAGGCGTAGGAGTCCGACACCTGGAACACTTCAGGCGTAGGACATGGCACTGTATATAGGTGCCTTGTGCTCAAAATTTGTAACTCTTGCCCAAAACCTTTGCTCTTTTTATCAATAGAACGTCGAAGTGCTGCCCGTGTGTTTTATGATTTCTGTGTGTTCTTTTTTTCCTATTTCCAAACATTATCCTTAACATCTAACAACTAACCAAATCATTGAGTCCACCTATGATCCAGATATACGAGCATGGTATTATCAAATTCTTGTTAATCGAGAAATCGAAGATCCTACATGTGGTATCAGAGCTATGGCTCAATACTACATGTGTTAGTATTGGATAGCATCATATCCGATTTTTTGAAACAATTCTTCATGTTTTTTTTATTGAAAACCCATTTTGACCCATTTCAAGATTTAAAAATGGTTTTTGGTGAATTTGGATTGATTTTGCTGTTTTGAGTGTTGACTTAGATACAAAAAAATGTTTAATTTTGGATGGATCTATATCAATTTTTTAACAAAACAAACCAGATATGAGATTTTGGCGAAAAACACATATGTTTGTTCTTAATGGCTTTTGATTGATTTGGATTAGAATTCGTGTTTTGATGTGGTAGCACAAGTCCAAATCAAAAATAAGAAAAACTTGTTCTTCAAGGTTTTAAAGCCTTCATTTTCATCAAAAAATAAAAAGAAAAAATAGCGGTTCAGGCGTATGAGCATCTTATTAGGCGTATGAGAATCTTTCAGGTGTTAGAGACTCGTACGTGTGAAAATCTTCAAGCGTAGGAGCACATACGTGTGAACATCTTCAAGTGTAGGAGCTCATACATGTGCAAACTTTCAGGTGTAAGTGCTAATACATGTGAAAACATTCAGGCGTAAGAGCTCATACTTGTGAAACCATCAGGCTTAGGAGCTCATCCTTGTGAAAAACTTTCAGGCTTATGAGCTCATACATGTGAACACTTTCAGGTGTAAGAGACTTATACTTATGAAAAATTTCATATACCTAACCTTCTTCCACATAGTTGACTTTCTTTAACCAAGTTAACATTCAGGAAATACAAGTCAGTTCCTAAGACTAAAGAAGTGAAGGTTATCAAATCTAGGGTACGGATCAGGTGCAATATTTCAAATATTATTTGAATCTTGCTTATTTTGAATAATAAGATCAACGATTTAATGCACCTAGATCTCATGACCATGAAGCATCATCAAGTACTACTAGATTTGGAAGCACTAGCCCGAGATCATCTCCGTATAGCTTGGGGTATTCACAATATGAACCTCAGTACTATGAAGAGTGGAGGTCGTGCTTTAAATGCAACAAGGTTGGACACATCAGATCTTATTGTCCCTATATGAGAAAGATGAAGGCTAGCACAAATAAACCCCTTAGAAACAACAAAAATCATTTTGGCTCTCCAAACTGAATTTTTTATGATAATTACCATCAAAATGAGAGACCAAACGCATTTAAAAGAAAACAAAGAATTGTTGTTGAAAATTCAAAGCCAAAAACTGAAAAGGTTTTAAAACCTAAGCTCTCAAATCCTAAGACAATCCCTAAGGGTAGTCCAAATAGAAGTCTAAAAGCACAACTGAAGGCCAAACCCAATCCCGCAAAAGCAGAAGTTTTCAAAGATAAAATTCAGTAGGTTTGGAGACCTAAAATAGTAAATTCCTCTGAGAGTTCGATATCATGCGATACAACTCCTACTCCTCGTGGTAGGTGGATGGATCTACCTATGATTAATGACCTAGGCTGACCAAAGACAATCAAGGTCTGGGTCCCTCCAAAACTAATCTTTGAACGAGCATGCAGGGTTTTCCAGGAGGAACGATCAGTAGTTATTGATTGTTGACAGTAGGGCATCATAGCAAAAAATAGGTGATATATCACTCCAATAAATTGACTAGAAGGAGTTTAGTGTGAAAGAGGAGAAGAAGATAATAAAGAGAAAATGTCCAATGAGATTAAGTTCATGACCCAGTTTTTCGATTTAACAATGGGAGTCAATAATGAATAAGAATAGACTGGGTGGTTGCTGTAAAACGGTTCCATCATTATCCAAAGGTTTACGATCAAAGGTCTATAGTACTCTAATGGTCATAAACTGGATCACGTTGAGCTTAGTTATTTTGTCAATGGAGGTTACAAAGTTGAAGTTGAATCTGCTACAGGTGGATATCAGTTCTTGGGAGGTTTTCATGTGTGTTTCCTGCAACCTGCGAAGCTGAATCAGGTAGCTGCATCGAGCTACTATTTCCATGTTTTTCAATGGATATGTCGACATGCGTAACTACGGTTTGCATTTTCTTATCAACTCCTATTTTTCTGTTGAAAACATAACTTTAATAGTAATAGCACACTGACAACCGAATTGACAGAAATTTTACCAAATCATTTAAAGGTAAACGGCATTGTGGGAATATTTGAGTAAACAACTTCAGAAAATGAACTTTTGTTTTATCTTTTTCTATCAAAACATCCAAAAAGATTTATTTTTTGATTAAAATTTTTTAATTTTATGCAGAGAAAATTTCTATAAAAACACAAAAATATTGAAAATTCATAAAAAGACAAACATAAAAAAATAAATTTTGAGTTTTTGTTGTGAGAAAAAAGAAAATGATAGTACATCGGTGGACTGTCTAATTTCCTTAAACTTAAATTGCAAATGATAGAAAATGTTTTGAAAAACACAAAAATATTGAAAAATCACAAAAACATCAAAAAATTTAAATTGCAAATGATAATCAGTTTTACAAATGATATACTGGTAGGCCTGAAAATCATTTCAAAGTTGGCACGATGATATAAACATTAACAACTTAAGGTCGAGTGGTTATTCCGCCTCATTGGCATATGATCTTCGTACTGAAATCTCGATTGATGGGTTGCCAAAATCTGAAGTTTCGGGTCATTAAGCTAGTGATACATCCAGGAACACTTGGTCGAATCTTGGATTTCTTCGAATTCCAATTGAATCGACCAGGTCTTGTTCAAAGAGCTAAAAGAATCATCTATGCCAAACTTTTATTCTCATACATAAATAAGAGAATATTAGCTGAGCAGCACAAGCATCTTTCGTCTCTAGCTATTGCACTGGTAAACCATTGTACATGTGCAGTGTACTATAGTTAATGCTGACGCTTATAGCGCTTGTTAACTAGGACAGTGACCTGGATTAGACATACCCGCTAAGCTCAGTTTCTATATCATCCACACATGGTATATATAGTGAATACTGACCTTATAGCGATTGGCACTAGGATAGTGACTCGAATTGCACACGCCCTCTAAGCTAAGTATGATTAAAAAAAAAGGTTTCCAATATTTTCCCTCACCTTGACTGAGATTTAACCAGTTTCAAGTCTTGTAAACGGATACTCATGGCTTACTCTACCATTACGACGAAGCTTTGCGCAATTCCTGATACGCGAATGTATCATGTGCTTGAGGACCATTGACAGGAAGTCTAAATTTTACCAATTTACCGTATCTAAAGTGTCGGCTAGTACCTATGAGTTTTAGGTTTAAGTGGACCCTAATATCGGTAATCGTTTGTTTACTGGTTATCCTAACTTAATATAATCGAACAACGGTTATCATGGTAGGTCCGAATACTGATAAGATTATGATTCTTTTATCAGCAAGGTCACAAACATATAGTCTATGAATATTCGTTTGCTACTTTAAAGTTCTTATATGTTGAAAATTCGAAAATTCAAAACTATTTTTGATGTGTTTTAGCTTAGATTTATGAAAAAGAGAAAAAGATTTTATTTTAAAATTATTTTAGATTAACCAATATTGAATTACTAAATTCTTCAATTGGAATCTCATATCTGAAGCCAAAACACAATAAAATAAAGTTTTTTCAATATTCAAGGGTCAAAATGTAACATTCATAAATTAAAAAGGTAAAATTGACATGTTTAAAAGTTAAGGATGAAATTTAAAAAAAAAAATTCAAATGTTCAGGGGGAGAATGAGGCGTTTCTCCAAATGGTTGTCAAAATTGAAAATCTGGAAAGTTTTTTTGAAAGATTAACGTCAAGAATATCAAATTTCGAGAGTTTGATTGGGTCTGGATATTTATTGTATCTAATGCAAGTTGTAGTTTGTGCAGGTTTTATTAATTTTTTCTACAGAATCAAACACAATGAGTGTGCTCAACATGATTCATCGACAAAAATTGAAGCTGAACAAGACCTGAACCTGAACAACAAAATCATCTTGAACAGCAAGAACCCGATATTCCATCTTCAAAGACACCAGATCGTGGTAGAGCTCCAACAGTCGAAGCAGAAGAATATGAGGATTAAGAAACGAAAGTGCAGATGATATTGTTTTCTTCTTCGTCACATAATCGTCAATTAATAAAACGGAGATTTCTTGTTTCCTCCCAAGTCATTGAAGCCCAAGACGAGATCTCATGAAGCCACGACAAACGCTAAAATCAGCAAGTATTCAAGTCTTTAGGGGGAGATTGTTAGTTCACAGCGGTGTATTTCCCAAGTTGAAGATTGCAAGATATGAAGACTGTAACGACACTGGCTGTCGGAGCCGGGTCGTTGGGTCGGGTTATCGGAGCTACGCAGCGGAATTCAAATAATAACAGTCTTTAGTCTTCCAGGATCCACGTCATCATATCCGTTGGGTTACCTGAACACATGCCAAAAATAGTTTCTGTCAACATAAAGTTGGTGAGGTCGTGTATTTTATAAAGTGAATCGCCACTTCGTTTATTGATAACTCTTTTAAAAAACATTCTTTTAAATATTCTTTTATAAACATGCTTTACATTTATAATTCTGAAGGGGAAAATATATTTCTATTATACCAACTCTATCATATATTAATTCTCTTATAATCCATTCTATCATATCGATTATATTTCGTGCCATTCCTATCGATGGTACCACTCTGATTGTGGTGAAATACTTGTTCCTGTCCTCTACTTGGACAAGAATGGTTTTGGTCCTCTACTTGGACATTCCTACCCTCTACTTGGGTAAGACTGGTTCTTGCCCTCTAGTCGGTATAAGAAAGGAAATGGCGGATACCGTCCAGTACTGTCCTTGTCGTTTCTATGTCCCCTTTTCTATTATACTTCTTTTATCTCTATTAATAATCTTTTATTATGTAAAGCATTTCTAGGTTTAATAAGGGACATGTATTCCCCCGAAAACACTTAATAAAACAGTAAAAGTGGGGAGTTCACGATACTCACCGGTTTGCTTATAATCTCTAGCTAATCCTCTTATTAAAATTATATGTCATATATATATGGATACGTTTTACGCGTGAGACTTGTTAGATTGTAATACTTAGGATATATATCATATATACAATTTATACATATAGAATTCGGTATATATTAGATAGTCCTAAACTCGGGGTTTATAATTGACACGACACGGACATCCTAAATCTAGCTGGCCATTACAGCTTGGCATTCAAAATAAATATAGCTGGCCATTACAGCTTGGCACACGAACCTAAAGAACTCTAGACACGAACTTACCCGGATGATGGCTCGGCGGAGCATATTATTATTAACCCGAGTCTAGTATATCGTTTTATATATCGAATCTTATATATATAAACATATATATTTTATATATGTTTATTATTCTCTTATTATTATTATCAAGTCCGTACGTTCCCGTATATTATATATATATTCGTATAATTCTAATTATAATCTGATTAATATCCAATTATAAAAAGATCTTGTATAATTATACCTTATCATGAAGTGGTCGGCTTCTTGCCGGATTATTATCAAAACCCGATCTGGGATGGACCGGAGACTAACCGGACTTCCAGTTAGTGTTAATATCTTCCTCATAATTCCAATCTCTCCCTACAAAATAGAATCACACTTTATCATAACAATAATCAATGGATAATTGTCAACAATGAATCAAGGATAACCATTAATAACCATCTCTAATCGGTTCAAGAGGAGGAATCCATCGGAACAAAATAAGAACAGAAAGGTTATCAAGTGGGTTTGGTTATCGGGGTTTATTATTCTCTTATTATTATTATCAAGTCCGTACGTTCCCGTATATTATATATATATTCGTATAATTCTAATTATAATCTGATTAATATCCAATTATAATAAGATCTTGTATAATTATACCTTATCATGAAGTGGTCGGCTTCTTGCCGGATTATTATCAAAACCCGATCAGGGATGGACCGGAGACTAACAGGACTTCCAGTTAGTGTTAATATCTTCCTCATAATTCCAATCTCTCCCTACAAAATAGAATCACACTTTGTCATAACAATAATCAATGGATAATTGTCAACAATGAATCAAGGATAACCATTAATAACCATCTCTAATCGGTTCAAGAGGAGGAATCCATCGGAACAAAATAAGAACAGAAAGGTTATCAAGTGGGTTTGGTTATCGGGGTTTATTATTCTCTTATTATTATTATCAAGTCCGTACGTTCCCGTATATTATATATATATTCGTATAATTCTAATTATAATCTGATTAATATCCAATTATAATAAGATCTTGTATAATTATACCTTATCATGAAGTGGTCGGCTTCTTGCCGGATTATTATCAAAACCCGATCAGGGATGGACCGGAGACTAACCGGACTTCCAGTTAATGTTAATATCTTCCTCATAATTCCAATCTCTCCCTACAAAATAGAATCACACTTTGTCATAACAATAATCAATGGATAATTGTCAACAATGAATCAAGGATTACCATTAATAACCATCTCTAATCGGTTCAAGAGGAGGAATCCATCGGAACAAAATAAGAACAGAAAGGTTATCAAGTGGGTTTGGTTATCGGGGTTTCGCATCAGCAGCTCATCAAGACCCGATGGCAGTCACCATACCCGGTGACTGTTTGGTTCGCTTAACCAAAACAGAGAGCCGAACAGGGTGGTTTATCGGGTTATATCGAAACAGAAGAGGAAAAGGATTGTGGTTCGGTGATGGTTATGGATGGTTACCGGAGCAAGTGACTTACCGTGGATGATTAGACAAGGAGGAGGAAAACGGTGACCGGAGAAAGCGGAGGCGGCAGCGGCTGGCCATTGCTTTCCGGTGTGGCTTCCGGTTGGTGCTTGGCTGCTCTCTCTGTAACACACATCAGTGTGTGTTTGTGAGATACACAGAGACAGAGGAAGGGGAAAGGTCGCCGGAGAGGAGGAAGGCGGCGGCGGCCGGTGGCCGGTGATGGTGGTCCGGCTGGGATCTCTTGTCAAGACACACACAAAGTGTGTGTGTTACGTATGAATGCAGAGAGAGAGAGAGAGAGCTGAGGGAGGGCTTTATATAGTCAATCAAATTAGGGGGTGTTTGGTAACTAGGATAGCAGCTAGCAAGGGGTGTTTGGCAACAAGCTCAAGATCAGAAATAGAGGGTGTTTGGCAGCGAATTTAACATCAGATTGTGGAGCGTTTGGCTGCAGTAAACCGATTTGTTTATTATAATAATAAACTTGATTTATTATTATTTTAATAACGGGTGGTCGGGTACGACCCGACCCGTTTACTAGACCCGTAACACCTCGGGGTGTTACATTCTCCCCCCCCCCCTTAGGAAATTACGTCCCCGAAATTTGAGTGATCTTGTCCTTTCCACCCTTAATCTATAAGGATGTTACGATTAGAACCAAAATACTTGTCAACAAGACATGATAAGTTCTATTGGTTTACGAGGGAATCAACTTGATATCAATCCAATGCTATATTTAATTAAAAATGTTCATCTGTAAGACTACAGCTTGATCATTCTATTAATCACGTTTTAACCTTTCTTGCTATAGTCATGTTATTTCAGATACATGGATTATCTGTACTATTTCAATATGACTATTAAACATTCTCGGTATAGATTGATATTTTTCTATAGAATATTAATATTCTTTTATTTTTTCCTCATTAGAATGAGAAGTAGACCGAATATTATCTCTATATAAAGACAATTCGAACATAATTTGTGATTCTAATCGTTTTTCTTCTGAAAGATTTACAAACTTTCAGTAAGCATTTCTAGAGTCTCAAATCGATACGATATTCCTCTCGTTTAATATTCGGATTCAATTACAATGATGGATTCTATATAGTTCTTAGGAGATAGATACGGAAGTCCCTTCATTATCATGACTTGAATGGGATCTGAGCTACTACCTCTTTTATTCGAACTTTAGAATTTATCATCATTGTAATTCCGATTTTTAAAGAGTAGGAATATTTTCTGGTAACTATCGGATTATTTCCTACAAATTCTATCCTTTAAGTTCTATCTATATCCGTGTAATATGGTTGATCTCTGGGTTATCTCTATTCGTGGATATACTTAGGAGGTTTTTCAGATCATTAGACGTATCTTATCCGGAGTCTAAAGGTACCGGAAAAGACTAATAGAACTTGTTGAATTACACGGTTTCAACAATTCCTTTTTATTATCTTGACCTATCAGATTTGGTCATTGAGATTTTTCTTAAATAATCTATAATAATCTTACTGACTATTTCATTGATGATTGACTGCATTATTTATCGCTAACCATTCTTTGACTTAAGGTTCTTATGATAATGCATCACTTACTCTATCTCAAAATCATGATTATCATTCGGGATTCCTAATACTTATTGCATTAACTATTTCTATAAAATTCTTTCTTAATTCTATTTCGGGATTCGTTGGCACTCTCGGTAAAAATATTCTATAATTACTTTTGGCATATCGGATGCCTTCTGTTAATATTTGGCATTTCAATTGCCTTCTCGTGCTATATGGCATTTCCAATGCCTTTTTATAATTCAGACATATCGGATGTCTTTTCAAATTATAATTCTTTTCATTTCTCGATTTGTATTCTTTTATTTATCGATTTATATTCTTTTCTATCCAAGCGAATACTGATAATTGTTTATAGCAGACACTATAAATCTGTCATTTCTGTGATATACACTTGCTTGGAATAATTCTTTCTTATTTATATATTCGATCAAAGTCTATACTATTGGTGTCTGAAAACACATTCCGATAGACTTATATTTAGGCAATATATCATATATATTCTTAATCCAACTTATTATAAGCGAAGCTTATTTCATCAGAATATTCATGTAGATAGTTCTTGCCAGAACAGTGATTTCTTAAATTATCTCTCACAGCCTTTAACTCGGAACAGGAAATTCGTCGTTCCTTGGCTGGAGAGTTTCACTGGAAAAATGAGCATAATTCTATTCATTTTTCGTTTTCATTTTGATTATACCTTTCGAATCTCTACGTGATTCCAATTGGTATTTAATCATATCTTGATATATTTGATATCAATTATTTTCTTTTGATAATTCGTTGGATTCTACCGTTTTCGATTTCTGAATCCATATAAATTTATATCTGTTACATTTTAAGAATTTAACAATTCTTTCATACTGTCATATATTCTTACAAAGAATCCTGTGACTTGGTGGCAAATGTTCGGATATACCTTCTATAAGGGTCCGGATATCATTTGCCCCGGAGATTGCACAGGGGACATGCACTATCTTTGGTTGGCAATCAAAAATCAATAAACTGATTTCTTTGATTCATAGAATTTAACCAGTCGATGGTTTGTATTCTGCGAATATATTCTTAGTCGTATTCACGAAGAAATTTCAACTAGTTTGCCAATGATTTAGTCGTATTCTCCAGATACGATACGTTGATGATTCGAATATATATTTCTTCTTATTATTCATGTTCTTTTAATATGTTCATTACACAGACAAACTGTGATCTTGATAAATTCCTACTCGAATGTTCCTGTGCCTGTGACATTCATAATTATGTCGCGATCATAATTACTATTTCACCTCACCTAACATTCTAGTATTTGTTTATTTTAATCACAATAGGTATGTGTCCTTCACATATTATTCTATTATTTTGTTCTTTATTTTATCTTAGATTCGAAATTATATATTCTGGAAGGAAACATGTTGATCTGAGTCTAACGAAATAGACTGTCAATCAATCAAGAATTTGTTCATGTCATAAGATATCCAATATAACATTCCAATCTTTTAATCTTTCTGACTTGTTCGAGTCATAGGATTAAGACGGTACTTATATTGTCGCATAATCGAGCGAGTAAGAATTCGATTTCTTTTGATAGATTCCTAAGTATTTCTGTCAACGAATTTCGAGAATAATATTTTTGTCCAAAATATTATTTAATTCTGGAAAGGTTCGAAGGTGATACATAACTAATATTGCTATATATACACCAAGATAGATTTAGATTATTAAACGTAATTTATAATACTCATCGTTCATATCGAGATAAAATATCAAAGAAATTATACAATCGAATATAATTATAAAATCGTGTCGAAAATACTTTTAACTTATATACGGATATACATTCGATTAAAGATTGTTTACGAAAATGATATGAACTATGAAGTGAAATGGGTTCGGGCAAAATAATACGGCCGTGGTTTTTCATATAAAACTTTTAGGGAGGATTTATAATAACAATACTGGTTCGAGTTTCGTAATGATATTTATTTATGAAAATAATAACTATTAAAAAGAGTCGCGGTAAAAAATTTTCATAGTGTCGGAATTTTTAAATTTTTAATAAACAAATTTCTTATTATGGATTGATAAAACAAAATAAATTTCTCAAAATATTGTGGTCAGATTTTTAGTATTAAACGAATTATACTGAATTATCTGAAAACGTGATATTGAAATAGATTCTGAGAACATTTTAATAATGTATGGAGTATTAATAATAGATTTGATAAAAAGAAAATTATAATATTGACGGATTTTCTTGACCTTGTAAATTTGAATAAATCGTTTATTTAAAATTTTAAACGAAGGGGTATTTATATATTTTTACTCAAAACTGATATACTGGTTTAGTATAAAAATAGTAATAACTAAGAATAAATTCAATAAACTTCCAAAATCATACTAAAAAGATTTAAAACAATGTAGATAATCGCGGAATATATTTAATCTTTAATTAAATAATCGAAGGAAATTCTTTAGAAACACAATATTTATATGTTTCTAGCATATCAGATTTTATAAAATTTCGGAATTTACGGTGTAAAAATAATATTTCTGGAAACTCGATCATAGGAATGTTCAAGTTGGAGCGTAATATTCGTATTCTGTTTATAATTATTGGAATAATCATAAGGTTAATGATCTGAAATCGGATATGAATAGCCACTGAGACTGAAATAATTCAATAAACTTATATGAAGTTTCTTGAATCAAGATGAATGATTTATGTTTTATGATCTATATATTTTTCTATATAAACATATATACTTTTATAACTTTCGTCATTTCTTATTTATATCGAGATTTATTTTATGATTTCTTTTAATATATCTGGTTTCTTTTCTGTATTATTTCTCATTTCTTATAGCCTTAATATCCTGTAAGATTTCCCAGAACTTAAATGTGCATATAAATTCACAATTGTGTACAGAATTGTCAATTTACCCCACAAAATCATTCTAGTACTATCCTATAGTGGATTCGTTTTAATTTCTAATATACTGTTATGGTTCTCACCAACTTTATAATGGTTTGGCATTTAGGTACCCAAACTTTTATCCTCTAATATTCTTTTACCTTATACATATTTCTAATCAAAATTTCTTTTAAAAGCATTTCTGGTAGATCCTGGATTAATAAAGACTTCAAAACTGTCATTAAGCGCCGCTCTGATACCACCTGTAACGACCCTGGCTGTCGGAGCCGGGTCGTTGGGTCGGGTTATCGGAGCTACGCAGCGGAATTCAAATAATAACAGTCTTTAGTCTTCCAGGATTGTGACATCCATCACCCTCGACTTTCATCTAGTTTACAATTTTAGTCCTTTAAACATTTCTTGTAATTGTTGTCGTTTTCAAATTCAATAAATGTGCGAAACTCAAGTTATATTATTTGCATGTATTGTGGATCTCGATCTCGATTTAATTTAACGCGTATGTTGCAACGTTATTCGGAAAAAATATATATATATATATCATAAAAATTCCAAGTTATAAAAGTTTTAAGTTAATTAGTTAACTTAGTTAGTGGTTATAAAGGGAAAAATTAACAAGGAAACCTTAAAACTAACTAAAGTTAAATATGAGGGGCCAAACTTGCCAATTCCTGAAAGTTTAAAAAAAAAAAGAATTCCTCCTTGTCTGCTGCTGTCGTGAATTTCCAGCCAAGAAACACAATTCCGGCCGCCGGAATATTATTCCGGCAAGGCCACAAACCATGTTTTAATATCCGTTTTAAATGCGTTTATCAGTTATCTTCAATCACCATACGTTTCCGGCTTTTTCAAGACAATAAATCGAGCAATTATTAGTTTAAATTATAGGTTTAATCGGGTTTAAAAGCTTGAAACTGTCAAGCCTTAAATCACACTAAATCACTCGATTGCTCGCTTATATATATGAATTGATCTCGCCACTTTATTTCTGCACCTTCACACAACAAAACCCACAAAAAATTCCATGTTAAAACGTCCAGAAAGCCCCTTTAATCGCGTTTCTTTTGGCGAGTTTTGAAGCTTCAATTGTGATCTTAAAAACGTGTTGTAAGTATAAAATCTTGCTTGTTTTATGTTAGTCGAGCATTGTAGGGTAAAACCCCCTTATTACAGAGCTTCAATCATGTTTAAATCGGGTTAATTGAACTTTGGTTGGGGTTAGGGTTCTTGATTAGATAAATTGGGGAAGAAGACACTTTTTGTTAATAATATAAATATAAATCAAGTTCAAATATATCAACAAAAGGCATGGATGGCCTAGTGGTTGGTGTGTTGGTTGGATTGGGTAAGGAGCCGGGTTCGAATCCCTTAAAGCCGGTTCTGGACATTTTTTTTGTTTCCAATTATTTTGTTGGTTTGTTTATTGAATTACTTATATATTCATATATAAAAATCTTATATTAATCATAGAAATTTCATTTTTCTTCAAAAATTATGAAAATTTAGACATAACATCTTGACACCTAAAATAAAATTACCACACTTTTATTTTCCGAAAAATATCTCAATTTTATATTTTTATTGAATTTAATTGTTTTAATCAAAATTAAATGATTAAAAATTCATTTTAAGAGATTTTAATCTCAAATTTTCTGGAGATTTATTTTTATGAATAATAAACTGTAATAAAATGTAATTTCTTACAAAATGATTATTTTTGTTATTTTTACTTTTTAAACATTTAAAACACTATTTAAACTCATTATAAATGTTTTAAATACAAATAAATTGAGTGAAATTATGGAAATATTATTTTTTTAGTATTTCACACCATAAAATAATCATTTCTAATAATAATATCACTTTGGAGTCATATCTCGTGTTATTTATTCTATTTATATTTAAATTAGATATAATAAATTATTTAATTAAATATAAATCATAAAATCTACTTCATGATTAATTTCCTATAAAATAGAAAATATTTCTATATATGAAATACATAAGTGTTTTAGTCATTTAATAAATTAATCATGATATATATATTTCAAAACTGTCGTTCAATTTATTATTAACAATTACACCTTCCCTAATACGAGTCTAGCAAGCCCTAATGCCTTAGATGTTGGTTGTCTTAGACTTTTAAGGCATTTTCTCATTTAGTGTTTTATATATAGGTTGAGTTCCTCAGAATTCTTAAGCCTTTACGACAAACTTTCTCGGAATTTATACTTAGCGAAACTGTGAGTATATCTTCCCCTTTTTCATGTTTTACTATTTTGGGGCTACTCATGTACATTATTATCAAATGATATTCTTATACTTAATGCAATTCTCCTGTGTGTTTGCTTTATGTGAAATTGTGTGTATACTTAGTCAAAATCATTAACCGTTCTGCGGCCTAGCATTTTAGTGAATAGTACTATGGTATACCCCCTTGAGACTCTGTGAAGAGGATCTTGGTCATTGTCTTGTTAATTCATTATTCAGTTGGTTATTCATGTGTTAGTCATTTTTTTATCAAGGCTTGGTTTTGACCGATACCATTTATTTCATATTTGCAAACGGTATACAACACAGGAATTGCGAAAAGTTTACATATTATATTTACCAAATGGATGTACTCACCAATACATTATATGTGTTGACCAAATTATTTTTTTGTACATGTTTCAGGTGCAGTTTGATCAAGTTTTTGCTTTACACGCTTAGGTTTTGGACCTAGTGCTTTAATAAAATTGAACTATATTCACTATGTTTTGTGTTTCTTTGAGACAAGTTGTATTTTGGTTTGAACAATGAATTATGTTTACTATTTAAAATTTACATTTTAGTCCATGTGCTATTGAACAATCGACACCTCGTGACACCTCGATGTTTCCGCCATCGGTTGGGGTGTTATAAGGATCCACGTCATCATATCCGTTGGGTTACCTGAACACATGCCAAAAATAGTTTCTGTCAACATAAAGTTGGTGAGGTCGTGTATTTTATAAAGTGAATGGCCAGTTCGTTTATTGATAACTCTTTTATAAAACATTCTTTTAAATATTCTTTTATAAACATGCTTTACATTTATAATTCTGAAGGGGAAAATATATTTCTATTATACCAACTCTATCATATATTAATTCTCTTATAATCCATTCTATCATATCGATTATATTTCGTGTCATTCCTATCGATGGTACCACTCTGATTGTGGTGAAATACCTGTTCCTGTCCTCTACTTGGACAAGAATGGTTTGGGTCCTCTACTTGGACATTCCTACCCTCTACTTGGGTAAGACTGGTTCTTGCCCTCTAGTCGGTACAAGAAAGGAAATGGCGGATACCGTCCAGTACTGTCCTTGTCGTTTCTATGTCCCCTTTTCTATTATACTTCTTTTATCTCTATTAATAATCTTTTATTATGTAAAGCATTTCTAGGTTTAATAAGGGACATGTATTCCCCAGAAAACACTTAATAAAACAGTAAAAGTGGGGAGTTCACGATACTCACCGGTTTGCTTATAATCTCTAGCTAATCCTCTTATTACAATTATATGTCATATATATATGGATACGTTTTACGCGTGAGACTTGTTAGATTGTAATACTTAGGATATATATCATATATACAATTTATACATATAGAATTCGGTATATATTAGATAGTCCTAAACTCGGGGTTTATTATTGACACGACACGGACATCCTAAATCTAGCTGGCCATTACAGCTTGGCATTCAAAATAAATACAGCTGGCCATTACAACTTGGCACACGAACCTAAAGAACTCTAGACACGAACTTACCCGGATGATGGCTCGGCGGAGCATATTATTATTAACCCGAGTCTAGTATATCGTTTTATATATCGAATCTTATATATATAAACATATATATTTTATATATGTTTATTATTCTCTTATTATTATTATCAAGTCCGTACATTCCCGTATATTATATATATATTCGTATAATTCTAATAATATTCCTCGTCTAGCTATTGGACCGGGTTCTATTCCGGGTGTTGACCGAGTCACTGAGTTGACTCGGCATCGGGTTCCACTTCCGATTCGATTAAGGTACCTCGCAATCAAGTACAAAACAATATTATAATCTGATTAATATCCAATTATAATAAGATCTTGTATAATTATACCTTATCATGAAGTGGTCGGCTTCTTGTCGGATTATTATCAAAACCCGATCAGGGATGGACCGGAGACTAACCGGACTTCCAGTTAGTGTTAATATCTTCCTCATAATTCCAATCTCTCCCTACAAAATAGAATCACACTTTGTCATAACAATAATCAATGGATAATTGTCAACAATGAATCAAGGATAACCATTAATAACCATCTCTAATCGGTTCAAGAGGAGGAATCCATCGGAACCAAATAAGAACAGAAAGGTTATCAAGTGGGTTTGGTTATCGGGGTTTCGCATCAGCAGCTCATCAAGACCCGATGGCAGTCACCATACCCGGTGACTGTTTGGTTCGCTTAACCAAAACAGAGAGCCGAACAGGGTGGTTTATCGGGTTATATCGGAACAGAAGAGGAAAAGGATTGTGGTTCGGTGATGGTTA
The DNA here is from genome assembly GCA_028751855.1 of Ambrosia trifida. Lineage (NCBI taxonomy): Eukaryota > Viridiplantae > Streptophyta > Magnoliopsida > Asterales > Asteraceae > Ambrosia > Ambrosia trifida. The sequence continues at coordinate 76,437,705 of CM054131.1, read as the reverse complement.
TGGATGGTTACCGGAGCAAGTGACTTACCGTGGATGATTAGACAACGAGGAGGAAAACGGTGACCGGAGAAAGCGGAGGCGGCAGCGGCCGGCCATTGCTTTCCGGTGTGGCTTCCGGTTGGTGCTTGGCTGCTCTCTCTGTAACACACATCAGTGTGTGTTTGTGAGATACACAGAGACAGAGGAAGGGGAAAGGTCGCCGGAGAGGAGGAAGGCGGCGGCGGCCGGTGGCCGGTGATGGTGGTCCGGCTAGGATCTCTTGTCAAGACACACGCAAAGTGTGTGTGTTACGTATGAATGCAGAGAGAGAGAGAGCTGAGGGAGGGCTTTATATAGTCAATCAAATTAGGGGGTGTTTGGTAACTAGGATAGCAGCTGGCAAGGGGTGTTTGGCAACAAGCACAAGATCAGAAATAGAGGGTGTTTGGCAGCGAATTTAACATCAGATTGGGGAGCGTTTGGCTGTAGTAAACCGATTTGTTTATTATAATATTAAACTTGATTTATTATTATTTTAATAACGGGTGGTCGGGTACGACCCGACCCGTTTACTAGACCCGTAACACCTCGGGGTGTTACAAAGACTTTAAGACTGAAGATCATTAGATAGACCTTAGGGGAAGTTTGTGAATGCCTTTCCATACATTCCTAGCTAAGTGACTAGTTAAGTCTGCAGATCACTAGCTATGTCCAAGGGGGAGACTATTAATGCACTTTGTGTATGTCCCCAGCTAGTAATAGGTCTATTATAGTCGTAGACATGATTATATGATGCTTATAATGTTTTAGTGTTTATCGGGTAGATTTCGAGTCGTTTACGCATAGATTTGTATTGTTGATGTAGCTCTAGGTGTATGAGAGTCATACGCCTGGACACTTATAGACTAAAAGTCCTACACCTGGAACACTTCAGGTGTAGAACAGGGCACTATATATAGGTGCCTTGTGCTCAAACTTTGTAACTCTTGCTTAAAACCTTTGCTCATTTTATTTATAGAACGTCGAGGTGTTGCCCGTGTGTTTTGTGATTTGTGTGTGTGTTTATTTTCCTATTTCTAAACACTATCTTTAACATCTAACAACTAATTAGTTTATTAATTCCGCCTTTGATCCGGATACATACGTGATAGCATCAAAGTCTTGTTAATCGAGAAATCGATGATCATACACTTAAGAAATCGACGATCATACACTTAAGATGGTGTTTAAATGGGGAGATCCAGGTCACTAGTGGGTTGTACTACTCAAAATGAGGTTATAGTGAATTGTAATGGTAAAATTATAATTTTCTAAAAGGGTGATAGAATATATATATACAGGGACGGAACCACAGGAGGGTCAGGAGGGTCCGTTGACCCTCCGGTGACCGGAGTTTTAGTTAACAAGATTTTTTTGAAAAGAAGTTTTATTATAGTTGGACCCTTTGAAATGCATCGTGTAGAACAGTTAAAGTGAAGAAAAAAAGTAGAAATAATAAGAATTTCAATTTTTCCGGCCAGCTGTCGGGGACCTCCGGCGACCTCTGCAACTTAGTATTGAGGTGGAAGTTTTTTTTAAGAGATGAAGTTAAAAAGATCTTTTATATTTAATACAATTCTTTAATGCCTAGTATGAAAGTCTGAGAAAGTAATAAAAGGGTCTACACAAACAACCAAAACCAATGTCACATCAATTGACTTATCAAATTCAAGGTAATCTATCTAATAAATTTAATTATTGTAGGGGTTGCGGATTCATACACCTCTACTTTAGGATTCATACACCCTGGCCCACACCTATCACCAATAAGAAGCTGCCACATACCTAAAATGTGACGTCATACACCTCAAATATGATGTCACAGGGTGTATGAATCCTAGAACCCATTATTGTATTAGCATAAAACTTATGGATTAATATAAGTTTTTGCAATTATTTGATCAACTAAGCTAACATTTGTTTAAAAAGATAATTGATTCAAATTCTCAAATCAAACGTTGAGCATTTATTCTAATACAATAATTAAATTTATTAGAAAGTTTACCTTGAATTTGGTCGGGTTTTCCCGAGAATTGGTGGCAATTGGTGGCCCGGGTACTCCCGAATACCTAATTTGCCAAAAGGGTGTCCGAGTGTGCTCAGAAATTGATTCGTTGGCCGTTCAAAAAAAAAAAACGTTGAGCGTTTATCCTAAATAAAAACAAAAGTGGTAATAAAAAGTTGAATTGTTAACCCACTAGACAAATACAAGAAAATGTTGTATTGCGAAAATTTTATTCTGACCCTCTACTTGAAAACTTCTGGTTCCGTCACTGTATATATATTTGTAGTAGAACACCATGCACCAACTAATTCGAGACCACCTTAATGCTAACAATGGGGTTTGATCCGTTACCACTTGGTTGAGAGAAATGTACAAAAATCACTTAACCAAAGGCCTCTTGACAGTGAATAAAATAATTACGGCCAGTTAGTGCTAATGGTCAAATGTGTTATAATTGAGTGAGTAGTGAGAAATAACAGAGTAGTAATTTTTCAAGTTTATGATAATCACCGTAATATGAATATACCTTGAGTGGGGAGTGCGGAATTGTTGAGGCGGTTTGAAATTTCTCAACAAGAAAAATTTAAGAGTTGTTTGGTAGCCTCCTAATAATTTTACTAAGTGATTAGCTTCGGATCAATTAACATTACGTATGTTTGATTTACTGACTGACAGAATATCTATTATTCAGTCAGTAAGTCTCTTATCCATTAAGTATTAATAAAATGTTGAATAAAAATTGTACCCGTTTATAGGCTGTTTGGCAACTACTACGCTAGTAAGTGCCAATTAGGATGTCCTGTAATTATTTGGTTGATTAAGTGCTAAATCATTAAGAGGTCTGAAGGTCTAAGTGCTGAATCATTAAGTTAGACCTCTTAGTAGTTAGTTTTCTTGTCCCAAATTGGTAGGAGAGCCTCATTAAGGTTCAACATAGTTCAGTGCTTAATGGTTCAGTGTTTAATAGTTCAGCTACATCCCAATGATTTAGGCTTAATCATTTCATTCAAAAGTTGAAACAAACGCACTGAATGCTGAATCATTCAGCAATGAATAGTTCAGAGCTTCATTAAGAGGCTTACCAAATAGCCCCTTATTGATAACTCATTCAAATATAACCTCTTAATGAAATTATTAAAATGATACGTATCTGTTACCTTAACCTTAATCTATATGTCATTGTGGATGCATTATCATATTCGAAACAACTAACTTATGTGTTTTATCTTTTTTTTATCATACACTCATTATTATATACTGAAAACAAAAAAAATTGTTAAAATAAAAACACTAGCTAATTTAAATAATACTTACTATCAAACTCTCTTGTATTATATGTGTTTAGTAAAATAGTTAATAATAAAAATTTGGAAATTATAAAACCATATTTTGACGGTACTTATTCCTTATATTTATTATGTATAGATTAATCTCTAAAGCCTCACTTTCCATTTCAATTTTCATTAGACCACCTGTAATGATGGGTTAAAAGGGTGTGAATGGGCTAATTCGCGCCCAACACATCCCCCCTGAATTAATGTGGCACTAACAAGGGCTACGTGAAAATTTTCGCGGCGTGAAAATATTTTCTCATCAAATCATAGTGTGACACGTGAGGGTAGCAACTTTCAGGAAAAAAAAAACGTTGGAGAGGGAAGGATTAAAGAAGAAGGTGGTAGAATGGAGGTGGTGGAGATGTGGGGAAGAAGAAGAAGTTAGAAGAGTAAGTGGGAAGAAGAGAGGTGGGAGTTGGTGTTTGTTTTTTATTTATTTTTTATTAAAGTAAAATAAAGGTGAGACCTTAGTTTGTCTATTTTTTTATTTTTTTAATTAAAATAAAAAAAAAGCAACGTATGGTTTGCTTATTTTTTTAAGTTTTTATTATTAAGAGTAAAGATAAAATAAAAAGTGTTTTTTTTGTGAGAACTGTAAAAATCAAAGGAAGGGGGGATTTTTATTTTATTTTTTGATTTTTTTTTCGCATGTGATTAAACATACTTTTTAGATAAATAATACAAAAAAAATAAATTTTTTTCGTGTAATTACGTCATTAAAGTAAAAACATTAGTTTACACTAGAGTAATTATGTAATTACTCTACGTGTAATTACTCTACACCAAAATGTATTTATTTTTTTGTTTTTTTTTTTAGATTTCAATACTATAATACATGTTTAACAATATGAAAAAAAAAATTCGGAAAAAAATTATCCTCATTTGATTCTAACAGTTATTACAAAAAAAAATACTCTGTACAGGATCTTTCCCATTATTATTAAAATAAAATATTACTATATTTATTATTAAATTTAAAAAATGTCATTTTCACCCATCATTAAACTACTTGCCCCTTTCACCACGTTGCCAAGTGTCAAATTATACTCATTTCACCCACCCTTAGGGCTGTAAACAAACCAAACGTTCGGTGAACAGTTCGTAAACCGTTTGGCGGGAAGTTCGTTTGTGTCCGTTTGTTTAATAAATGAACGAACACGAACAAAAAATTCCGTTTGATTAACTAAACAAACAAACACGAACAAATGTCTCGTTCGTTCGTTTGCGTTCGTGAACGTTCGGCAATGTGTTTATTTACGTTCGTTTATTTATATCCGTTCGTGTATGTTTGTTTATGTTTGATCACTAGTTAAAACTTAGGATAATTATGAACTTTTGAATTAGGAATATCATGTTTTCATGTCTATGCCTAAGTAATTTTAGATAACTATGTCTAAGTTAGTACAATTTGACTTATCGACATCGTTTGGTAGATGTAGTTTGTCTAACGGTTAATATTAACAATGTTTTTTTTTAGTTAGTTTTATATTAAATGTTTGTTTTTGTTTGTTTGTGTTCAAGGCCCGTGTTTTTCACACCCTCAAATTTCCACTGCGGGGTTTATACCGCGAGGCGCGTGGCATACCAGGATCCCATAGCCATAAGTCACAGGAACGAACTCTAAATGCCCAAACCATTTAGTTCGTTTTCAAAAACCAAGTTTAGTTAAGCTGCGGAAGCGTAAACCAAATTTAAAACCTTTTAAAACTTGCGCAAAACAACGCACCCAAATTAAAACCATACGAAAGCATAATATATAATTTATGTGTATGCCCGAGAGCCCAGATGCAGTGAAGTGTACAGTGCTTTCTAATCCTGGCACCGGAAGCTAACTACCTGCAAAAGCATGTAAATCGTGGGTCAACAAACAATGTTGGTGAGTTCACTAAGTAAAGTAGGTGAGTAAGTAAAAGCGTAGGTTTCCCAAACCATGTAACCAAATGAAAGTGTCCGTCTCCCAGACCACATAACAGTAAGTAAGAACGTCGGCCTCCTTGGCCACAAGTAAATAGCTAATTCATATGCCAGGGGTAGCTAGCCCACTCATGATAACTAAAACCGGCGAATACCGAACTACTAATGAACAAGTTCCCATAACCGGGAGAAAAGTGCCTTGCGTCATTGCCCATCAACAATGACTATGTTTGAAGCTAATAGTTCACATCCGTGCTCCCAGCACGATGTGAGGTTTGTTAGACCTAATAGCGCTATCAACTAATTAACCCGCTTGCCCAACCGGCAATTGATTCGGTATTTTGAAGGACTTAAAAGATGTGTTTGGTTTAGTTCATCAAGGACATATATATGAATTAGTAAAAGTAGATTTACCTCGTAAATCATGCACCCCAAACCCGGGATGTGTAAAAGTAGTCCCAACCCGGACTAGAAACGTTACGTAAGTTGTCTCAACCCGAGACGCATGCTTTTGAGAAAAGAGTAGTGAAACTCACCTTATCGCGTAAGCAAAGAATCCGAACAGCAAGTATTATATGCTACCGACACCCTAATAACAGTGTCACTACGTGAGTATAGGCGTAACATCATTACACCATATAACTCGTTTGTCCAAGGCGTTTTAATATTCAAAAGTGTGTATGCGACGCCTAGTGATTCTACATGCAATAGTAAACCCTACGGACTCGTTGGTGAATGAGTTGGTTATAATTAGTTTCTACAGCCCGTATGTGTCATAAACATGTGTACTTCCGTTATATGTCAATTTTAGATCACCTAAGACCTCAAGTAATCACATAAGCACATAATACACAATCTGTGTTTTCAGGACAGATTGTGCACCATCAAAACGAATTTATTTAAAATAGTAAACCAGTGAGTTATCCTCCCAAATTTTTACTGAATTTTCTTTGGAATTCACTTGGCAATACCTATTTTTTTTTGTCTTAATTCCAAACACAAAAATTATAAAAATTCGTACAACACAGCAGTGTTCAGAAAATTTCCTCAACAGGTCAGTTTAGTAGGAAAATTCTTAAAACTTGTGTATTCATCCAAACGAGATGAATCCACTTGGAAAAGCTCTATTTTTCCAGTATTGATCTACTGTAAAAATTTCATAACCTAACTCCTTGTAAATCTCGAGTTATGACCATTTAAAGTTAGCCCAGTTTACAAATCCGAAAATCTGATATGACCCCTAATCAATTAAAATTCCAAAAACGACTCAAACGATGTCCAAATTCGATGGTTTTGCCCATTATGAAAAGCTAAGACCTTGTACGTTACAATCATGCAAAGAATCGATCAAACCAATTATTTTCAAGCCACGAAACAGACCCTACAATTCGACATTCAGAATCTGTCCAGATTCTGATCGTGCAATATTATCAATTATATCAAACCCTAGTTGCATATTATCAATCAATAACACCTAATAATCATCATACAACTTTCCTAATACCTATTCCCATCAGATCCTATTATCAAACATGTCAAGATCAAAGCTTTTAGGATCAAAACACCAATAACTTGCGCAACAAGCATCCTATGATGTTACTACGCGTTTATTAATAGGTTTAATCCGTTTAATCTTCAAAAAGACTCATGTTTTAATGTTTATTAAACCCATTCAGACCTGGACAAACTTGTTATATGATTTTTACAATAAAACATAAAGTAAAAAGCGTAAGAAATCATGAGTTATACCCTTAGCTCTTCAAATTAATCAATCGCGCGCCTTGGAGCCTCCCAATTGATGATCTTGAGCCTTAGCAGGAGTTTTTGGAGTGAAATATTCGTGTGGGGCAGTAAGGGGGCGATTAGGGTTGAGTATGAGGGCTGCATGGGGGTTAAGGATGCTTATATACGAGTTTGAGGCGGTTTAAACCCGTCAGATAGGTTCGAGCGGCCGCTCGGAGCCTGTGAGCGGCCGCTCACAGGTCCGGGTGGCGCGCTTTTGCCTCGTTTCGCCTCCCGACGCGTTATCCTTCGACGTTTTCGTTATTTCGGACCGTAACAAGTGTAACCCCATGCATTAAGACCCTAATCAACCTCATGCTCCACTTTTAATGATTTCTATTAACGTGTTCGGTTTAGGTTCACATAATCACGTATGGTTTTCACATAAGTTTGTCAGGTATCACCGAGACACATAAGTTTATTATTCACCAACGTCCGAGGTTCACTAATCATGCAATCACACCTTGACTCATAACCATGCACGTATGTCTTATCTAACTAACCCTAGTTAAGTATAATGCAAGGAATGTAACTAGAGTTTAGTTAAAGTGAGAACCTGAATTTTCGGGGTATCACATCATCCCCAAGTTGAAAAGAATTTCGTCCCGAAATTCAGCAAGTAAACAGTAAAGCCAGCTAAAAAAATGTATGCTTGGTTTCCGGATGTCACATCATCCCCAAGTTGAAAGGAATTTCGCCCCGAAATTCACTTTGAGTGAGCTGTTTTATGTTCGGCATTTGATCTATGCACAGGTTCAGGTTCAGAAAAGAGGTGTGGATATTTGAGCCGCATCTGATCTCTGCGCTCCCACGTGTATTCCGGTCCTAGATGGGAATTTCATTGTACGTTAATAATAGGTATAGTGTTCTGTTTGAGTTTCTTGACGCCCCGCTCAAGAATCTCCACTGGTTCTTCCATGAACCGTAGCCGATCGTCCACCTGGATCTCCTCCAGTGGCACCATCAGTGTTGTATCCAACAGGCATTTCTATAGATTCGGTACGATATGTGGGATACATCGTGTATCCTACCAAATTTGTTAAGCAGGTTTAACCTGTAAGCTACCAGACCAATCCCATCAACCATCTCGAATGGTCCAACGTTTTACGGGTTCATCTTCCCCCGTTTTCCAAAGCGTGTCACACCTTTTCAAGGTGACACCTTTAATAGTACCTTGTTCCCATTCCGGAGCTCTAAAAGTTTCCTACGCTTATCAGCGTAGCTTTTCTGTCGCTCAAGAGTAGCAGCCATCCGTTTTCTGATTGCACTATCTTCTCAGAAGTTTGGTGCACAAGTTCGGAACCTGTCAGTTGGCTATCCCCAACTTCAGTCCAACATATGGGGAATTTGCACTCCCGTTCATAAAGTGCCTCAAAAAGTGCACACTGGATCGAAGTGTCATAACTATTGTTATAAGAGAATTCAATCAAAGGCAAGTGCTTGTCCCAACTGTTTCTAAAGTCCACCACGCACGCTCGCAGTAGATCTTCTAGTGTTTGGATGGTACGTTCACTCTATCCATCCGTCTGGGAGTGATAGGCTGCGCTCATGTCCAAATGAGTTCCCAAAGCAATTTGGAGAGTTTCCCAAAAATGGGAAGTAGATCGCGCGTCGTGATCCGATATGATAGAAGTTGGCATCCCATGCCTAGAGACAATTTTCGTAATACAAAAGCGGCTAGACGTTCCAACATGTCCGCCTCTCTAATTGCCATGAAATGCGCTGATTTGGTCAAACGGTCAATAATGACCCAAATCATATCCTGCCCGCTGGGCGTTTTAGGAAGCTTCGTAATGAAGTCCATGGAAATCCCATCCCATTTCCACATCGGAATCTCTGGTTGTTGAAGTAGGCCTGAAGGTTTCTGATATTCAATCTTAACCTTCGCGCAAGTCAAGCACTTACTAACATAAGTGACTTTTCTCAGCTTTCATGTTTGGTCACCAGTAAAGAGTTTGAGATCTCGGTACATTTTATCCGAACTAGGATGTACCGAATAACGAGGGGTGTGTGCCCCATCGAGCACTAGTTGTCTGAGATCTCCAACACGTGGAATCCAGACTTGATTCATGAAGTGCTGAAGACCCTATGTCCTCCATTCCAGGTGCTTATCAGCACCGTGCAAGGTTTCAAGCCCGATGTTTTCCTTTTCAAAGCCACGCCCTGGGCTTTACGTATCTTAACAAGAAGATTAGATTGTAGGGTAAGTTGCAAGGCTAACCTTCCCTGAATGTTACTTGATGGCACAGTCATAACCATTCAGGAGTCTGACCCATCGGCGTTGTCGTATGCTTAGCACCCTCTGGTCGAATATATGCTGGAGACTTTTATGATCTGTGAATTCGTGCACTCTGTCCCGTAGAGGTAGTGCCTCCAAATTTTGAGAGCGAAGACCTCCGCTCCCAGTTCCAAGTCGTGAGTGGGGAAATTTTTCTCATGAACTTTTAGTTGTCGTGAAGCATATGTGATCACCTTTTCGCGTTGCATCAAAACACACCCTAGACCTTGGATAGATGCATCATAGTACACCACAAAGTCCTTCGTACCCTCAGGTAGTGATAATATTGGAGCACCGCAAGGTTTAGTCTTTAGTATCAGAAAAGCAGGTTCTTGGGCATCTCCCCACTTGTAGGTAATCCCCTTCTGTGTCAAAGCAGTGAGGGGTTGAGCGATTTTTGAGAATCCCTGAATGAATCTGCGATAATAACCTGCAAGGCCAAGGAATTGTCGGACCTCCGTGGGAGTTCTTAGGGGCCTCCCATCTTTTAATCGCATCAATCTTAGCGGGATCGACCTGTATTCCTGCCTCGTTCACCACATGACCCCAGAATTGGATCTCACGAATCCAGAAGTCGCACTTGGAGAATTTTTGCATATAACTGCTCACTTTTCAGAAGTTCCAAGATCAGTCGTAGGTGTTGCTCGTGCTCTCCCCTACTCTTGGAATAGATCAGAATGTTGTCTATGAACACTATGACAAATTTGTCTAGATAGGGTTTGCACACACGGTTCATGAGGTCCATGAACACAGCTGGTGCATTGGTCAGCCCGAAGGGCATTACCAAAAATTCATAGTGCCCATAACGAGTTCGAAAGGCTGTCTTTGGCACATCCTCCTCTCGGACTCTCAGTTGATGATACCCCGACCTTAAGTCAATCTTGGAATAGAAACTCGACCCCTGAAGCTGGTCGAATAGATCATCAATACGAAGTAAAGGGTAGCGGTTTTTAATTGTCACCTTGTTCAATTCCCGGTAATCGATACACATACGGGAACTCCCATCCTTTTTCTTAACAAATAAGACTGGAGTTCCCCAAGGTGAAGAACGAGGTCTAATGAAACCCCTGTCCAATAGCTCTTGGAGTTGGGTGGATAGTTCTTGAAGTTCGCCTGGTGCTAGGCGGTATGGTGCACGCGCAACTGGGGCGGCTCCTGGTGCATGGTCAATTTGAAATTCCACTTGTCGAACAGGTGGAAGTCCGGGTAATTCCTCTGGGAAGACATCTGGAAAATCCTGAACTACAGGGATATCCTCAATTTTTGTTTCAACTTCAGCTCGAGTATCAGAAATGTTAGCCAATATGGCTGGGTAGCCCTTCCGAATACACTTCTAGGCTTTCAGGAAAGAGATGATGCCCATCATGGCACCACCAGGATCACCCTGGACAGATAAGAATTCTCCACTAGGGAGAGGGATACGAACAATCTTCTCTTGACAGAGAATTTTCAGCGTGTTACTTGGACAACCAATCCATGCCAACCACGAGATCAAAGCTTCCTAGGGTGATAGGTAAGAGGTCGATGGCAAACAACTGTCCATCTAGTTCGAGCTTACAGTCACGATGGATGTGGGTTACCTTAACAGGCTTCCCATCAGCTAACTCTATAAAGTACGGGGTATCAAGAAGTGTAGGAACTATCCCTAGTTGTTTGCTAAGTTTTGATGACACAAAACTATAGTCTGCACCAGCATCATATAAAACAGAAGCGAGAGTGGCGTTTAAGGAACACGTATCCGTCACGCCGTTGTTATCAGTCCTGGCCTCCCCAGAGCCCATCACAAATGCTCCTCCACGAGCCCCATTGTTGTTGTTACTGTTGTGGTTATTGTTGAAGGACTTATACCGCATACTATCCCACGTTCTCTTGTTATCACCAAAAGTAGAAGATGAAGCACCCTGCTTCGGAAAAGTACCATGCTCAACAGCCTCGTCGGTGAGTTTGTGAGCCAGGTGAAAGGTTTGTTATATTCTGGGTAGGTGAGCCGTAGTAGCCATGCTACGAACCTGTGGATAACCCCTTTGGTGTGAAGCTCGATCCGTTTGTAATGTAGGTTAAATATGTATGAGCATGTAGTAGCTAACTCCTGTAGCTTGGTAGTGTAGGCGTCGATTTCAGACCCATCCGTCTTTAGGTAACAAGTTTCTAAATTTCGTCATGGGGGTTACATTCTCCACCCAAGTATCTGTAACTCATCGAGTGTGCATGTGGCATACATTACCTCATCCTGCCTGGGGGCAAATGCACAGAGCAAAGACTTATACTACCAAAGCAATCAGACGGTCTCCTTCAGTTCCGTTGGAGTTATCGAGGTTTACAACCAATAAAAGGCTTGGAAATACAATGTGCGTTCAAGGTATAAGAAAGTTCAAATGTGGAAGTCAGGGGAAAAGAATGATTTAGCAAAATAGATCTTTACTAGCTTGGAAAGATGCGAGGGCCTCAACCACCCTATCGTTGATCATAAGAACTCAGTCTTATCTAAGTTAGCAAAGGAAAATGAAAGAAAAGATAGGTAAGAAAAGGTAAGAGCCAATCGTCGCCATGCTCTGTCTAGATAGTAGAGCCTTCATCGTCACTTTCCATGTGCTCGTCCTGCTCAGGTTCCCCTTCCATCTCTTATCCTTCCTCTTTTGCGATGTCAGTGTTATATGGTTCTCATCACGTACAATCTCCTTCTCTAGTCCTATGTGAACCAGTTTAGTGGTAAGCTGTACCACTCGTTCCTCCAATCGTGGCTATCAGCCATTAGTAGGTTTCATCCTCCCTTGTGATGTTGCATTACATCGCAGGCTTTACGTAACTCCCCAAGAGTGTGTGTAACAAGTCCCGATCTAATGTGTTCCCATGAATCTACCATATACTTATGAGTAACAGGGATATGCAGTCATACGTCCGCCCGCTCATACTAGGCGTAAGGTACTAAAGTAAGAAATAAGTTCTATATGCGTAACCCAGTCCCGTCTGAGTTTCGAATGGGGGTAAGAAAGATCAAGTAGCAAGGAACAGGAACTAATTGTCTCCTTGCTAAGTGACAAAAGATAAGTCTCAGCATTCGAATTCCTTCATAGTTGATTTAATGGTACCATGTCATGCGCATCGTGCAGCTTCCTGTGTACGTGCGCCATAACGCTCGCAAGGCTCCCTCCCTTGTACTATTGTTGTCTCCTCGTCCATGAGGTTAGTTAGGATATTACTCCCAGTAATGCGCCACCTGGTGTAACCCTAGGTTCCCACCATTGACGTGTTAAGAATTTAGTCTAGAACTAGGAGATAACATATCTCCCGAAATCATATGTTGTAGATATATGTAGCTAATAGCTAGTTGTGCACTTAAGTTGTGAGTGTACTTATGCTATAATGATTATAGACTAGACTCAACATGCAGTCCTAGTTCACTATAACCAATGGCTCTGATACCAATCTGTCACACCCTCAAATTTCCACTGCGGGGTTTATACCGCGAGGCGCGTGGCATACCAGGATCCCATAGCCATAAGTCACAGGAACGAACTCTAAATGCCCAAACCATTTAGTTCGTTTTCAAAAACCAAGTTTAGTTAAGCTGCGGAAGCGTAAACCAAATTTAAAACCTTTTAAAACTTGCGCAAAACAACGCACCCAAATTAAAACCATACGAAAGCATAATATATAATTTATGTGTATGCCCGAGAGCCCAGATGCAGTGAAGTGTACAGTGCTTTCTAATCCTGGCACCGGAAGCTAACTACCTGCAAAAGCATGTAAATCGTGGGTCAACAAACAATGTTGGTGAGTTCACTAAGTAAAGTAGGTGAGTAAGTAAAAGCGTAGGTTTCCCAAACCATGTAACCAAATGAAAGTGTCCGTCTCCCAGACCACATAACAGTAAGTAAGAACGTCGGCCTCCTTGGCCACAAGTAAATAGCTAATTCATATGCCAGGGGTAGCTAGCCCACTCATGATAACTAAAACCGGCGAATACCGAACTACTAATGAACAAGTTCCCATAACCGGGAGAAAAGTGCCTTGCGTCATTGCCCATCAACAATGACTATGTTTGAAGCTAATAGTTCACATCCGTGCTCCCAGCACGATGTGAGGTTTGTTAGACCTAATAGCGCTATCAACTAATTAACCCGCTTGCCCAACCGGCAATTGATTCGGTATTTTGAAGGACTTAAAAGATGTGTTTGGTTTAGTTCATCAAGGACATATATATGAATTAGTAAAAGTAGATTTACCTCGTAAATCATGCACCCCAAACCCGGGATGTGTAAAAGTAGTCCCAACCCGGACTAGAAACGTTACGTAAGTTGTCTCAACCCGAGACGCATGCTTTTGAGAAAAGAGTAGTGAAACTCACCTTATCGCGTAAGCAAAGAATCCGAACAGCAAGTATTATATGCTACCGACACCCTAATAACAGTGTCACTACGTGAGTATAGGCGTAACATCATTACACCATATAACTCGTTTGTCCAAGGCGTTTTAATATTCAAAAGTGTGTATGCGACGCCTAGTGATTCTACATGCAATAGTAAACCCTACGGACTCGTTGGTGAATGAGTTGGTTATAATTAGTTTCTACAGCCCGTATGTGTCATAAACATGTGTACTTCCGTTATATGTCAATTTTAGATCACCTAAGACCTCAAGTAATCACATAAGCACATAATACACAATCTGTGTTTTCAGGACAGATTGTGCACCATCAAAACGAATTTATTTAAAATAGTAAACCAGTGAGTTATCCTCCCAAATTTTTACTGAATTTTCTTTGGAATTCACTTGGCAATACCTATTTTTTTTTGTCTTAATTCCAAACACAAAAATTATAAAAATTCGTACAACACAGCAGTGTTCAGAAAATTTCCTCAACAGGTCAGTTTAGTAGGAAAATTCTTAAAACTTGTGTATTCATCCAAACGAGATGAATCCACTTGGAAAAGCTCTATTTTTCCAGTATTGATCTACTGTAAAAATTTCATAACCTAACTCCTTGTAAATCTCGAGTTATGACCATTTAAAGTTAGCCCAGTTTACAAATCCGAAAATCTGATATGACCCCTAATCAATTAAAATTCCAAAAACGACTCAAACGATGTCCAAATTCGATGGTTTTGCCCATTATGAAAAGCTAAGACCTTGTACGTTACAATCATGCAAAGAATCGATCAAACCAATTATTTTCAAGCCACGAAACAGACCCTACAATTCGACATTCAGAATCTGTCCAGATTCTGATCGTGCAATATTATCAATTATATCAAACCCTAGTTGCATATTATCAATCAATAACACCTAATAATCATCATACAACTTTCCTAATACCTATTCCCATCAGATCCTATTATCAAACATGTCAAGATCAAAGCTTTTAGGATCAAAACACCAATAACTTGCGCAACAAGCATCCTATGATGTTACTACGCGTTTATTAATAGGTTTAATCCGTTTAATCTTCAAAAAGACTCATGTTTTAATGTTTATTAAACCCATTCAGACCTGGACAAACTTGTTATATGATTTTTACAATAAAACATAAAGTAAAAAGCGTAAGAAATCATGAGTTATACCCTTAGCTCTTCAAATTAATCAATCGCGCGCCTTGGAGCCTCCCAATTGATGATCTTGAGCCTTAGCAGGAGTTTTTGGAGTGAAATATTCGTGTGGGGCAGTAAGGGGGCGATTAGGGTTGAGTATGAGGGCTGCATGGGGGTTAAGGATGCTTATATACGAGTTTGAGGCGGTTTAAACCCGTCAGATAGGTTCGAGCGGCCGCTCGGAGCCTGTGAGCGGCCGCTCACAGGTCCGGGTGGCGCGCTTTTGCCTCGTTTCGCCTCCCGACGCGTTATCCTTCGACGTTTTCGTTATTTCGGACCGTAACAAGTGTAACCCCATGCATTAAGACCCTAATCAACCTCATGCTCCACTTTTAATGATTTCTATTAACGTGTTCGGTTTAGGTTCACATAATCACGTATGGTTTTCACATAAGTTTGTCAGGTATCACCGAGACACATAAGTTTATTATTCACCAACGTCCGAGGTTCACTAATCATGCAATCACACCTTGACTCATAACCATGCACGTATGTCTTATCTAACTAACCCTAGTTAAGTATAATGCAAGGAATGTAACTAGAGTTTAGTTAAAGTGAGAACCTGAATTTTCGGGGTATCACAGTGTTCACGAACAGTTCGCAAACAACTTAATTTCTTAACAAACAAACACAAACATAAAATTATGTTCGTTAGTGTGTTCGTGAACGGTTCGTTTGTCTAAGAAACCTTAACAAACAAACACGAACAAAGCCTTGTTCGTGTTCGTTTGGTTCGTTTACAGCCCTACCCACCCTTACACGACGTCTGAGTTGTATATCAAGCACAGTAAAATTGGAATTTAAGAGATTTTAAAAGTACCTTTACAGTGGCTATTGCCGGTGGAACCGTTGGAGCAATAACATATGAACACACTCGTATTACTACGGCCGCAGTATCCACCGGAGTGTTCACACTTTTCGCAAGCGTCCATCCGCCCCCATCGTAGCCCGAAACCTTTCTCCATGACGCTGCTGAAATTCCTGGAATGATCAGGGGACACGTCTATGTTCTCATTTGACACTGTTGTCACTACCTTTTGATTGCATGAATACACACCTCATAACAACTCATCCATACTATTATTCAACACATCTAAGCATGCCTTTCCCGCATTTCGCTCCAAGCAAGGTATCTCAGTTGCAAACGAAGGGCATCCGTTGCAATCAAATTGAAAAGTTAAATTAACGCTAGAACTCACGAAATCCAGAGGCAAGGTACCTATGGTAATGTTATGGGTAAGTCTAGGGCAGTTGTTGGTGGCGTTGGAGACTGGAGAAACAACATAGTCTACTAGGAAAATTATTCTCAATTCGTAGTTTATATCGCGGACGTAGTAATTCTGACGGCTAAGAGTAATTTGGGGAATTTTCTGCCTACCGTCATCAGAGCAAGTGATTCCAAAGCCATCATAACCGCAGAACGGGGCGGTGGATTCACTGTCCATCTTCCAAAATGGGTAGCTGATATTGAGATTACCGCAGCTGTATGACGGGCAATTTGGGTTTAGTTGAAATAACTAATTGTGCATGGAGTGAAATGAAGAAGTAGGGAAGGAGGAAAAGGATGGAGAAGGGATGAGCCATGATTAAGGTAATGCTGAAAGAAGAAGTATACAGGGCTATTGCACATAATAGTATATAATTATATTCCAAATCACATGCTAGGATGCATCCCCATACAAAAGTATTGTAGTTTATCATATTGTTGACTAATTTAACAAAAAAAAGTGCAACTTTTAGCGATACTATTTTTTAAAGAAAGTAAGAAAACGTTGAATATATCCAGGTAAGAAAGTAAACCGCGTGTCCGCCTATTATATATGGCTGGGAAAAGACGTCATCCGTAGTGTTGGGAATCATGGTATTAAATACATAGCGGAATCAGTTTTATTTATTAATAAAATCGATTATATATAATATATAATATGAGCCGATTTATATATATAAATATATATTTAATTTTATTAATCCAATTAACAAAATATTCCCAATTAAGATCTCGGTTAAACGCGTATAAACAAATAATTAATGAACAACCATAGGGGGTTTAGTAATCAACCTTTGACGACTACACCGGAATTGTAATACGCGGGTTACAACGAATCCTCGCTAGTAGGAAGTTCACACCCGAGCACTGGCCAACCGAAAGCAACACTTTGCAAGACGGAGGCGGCGATGATGGTGGTTTGCGGCGGACAAAGGGGCGGTGGCTCCTAAGGGTGGCCGCAAATCTTGAAGAGGAGACAAGGGTTATGTTGTTTTATCTTTTCAAAAACATGTGTGATTAAAGTTTGATCTATCACACCTATTTATAAAGATAAAAGGCACGTGACCACTTAATTAGTCAAAGTCATTCACTTGACCATTTGACTAGTCAAGAACTTAACCAATTAATTAGTCAAAGTCATACACTTGACCATTTGACTAGTCAAAGACTTGACCACTTAATTAGTCAAAGTCATACACTTGACTAGTCAAAGTGTAAACTTTACTATTTAGTCCCTCGAGTTCAAAACTATTATTATTTCAGAAATAATAATCCACCAACACATGAACTTATCTGATTCGTGTACCAACGTGTAACTTTTCGGATCGTACCGGGTCGGGTTACGTTGACCTCGACTTTTAATTACATCGGACATACTATATATCCAACACGTAGGACTCGAACCCACGACAACATGGTTATTTCTAAGCAAGCATGTAAGAAAAACGGTTGCCGACGCGCGATTCGTAAAACACACTACCCAAAATATATTTACCAATAAAAGTGTAAATCACAGTGCATAGAAAGATTGGTGCCACAATTGAAATCTAAGATCTTAGACATACAAAGGAATGCGCATACGACTAACAAATTGTACTTACAATTCAAAATGAAAATACGCATATAAAGAAAAAACGGGACAACAACTTGAAGAAGTGAAACCCAAAACCATGGAGTTACACACGTATATATGGAACAAAGAATACATATCAAACGAAGATGGAAAAAACTAGGACAAATACATGTATCGAACTTGAGAGCCTTCGGGTAAAGACACATACCAAGCACCAAGCATTAAAAAATGAAAACAGAGTCAACCAAATTTAACCGTAAAGAAACCATGTTTGATCGTAGAGGGGCCAACCAAAGTTGACCAACTAAAGACAAAAAAAATGAGCCAACCAATATTAATGGCATTATCGTAATTTAACTGCAAGTACGTGGTTTTGTATTTGGCTTTTACTGTAACGAAGGTACGTCATTTGTTATATATAATAATATGAAAGTAGCGACACTTTTACATTCTCCGGTAGACGTATTTAATTGGCTCTTTTTGGCAGCACCCAATGGCATCGTGCCATGTGGCATGAACATCACGAATTACTATTATGTTCTCTTTCAAATTGAGAAATTATAACTTTTATTGATCCGTCAAACTTTACTTCATATTTACACTTTAGCCATTGGCATAATTTGCCTACATAAAGGTTCACATATATTTTGACTAAAATTTCATAGTAACTACAGTTTTGCCAACTGAATATTATTGCCTGCGTAACTGAAGAAAATTGCTAGATAACGGTACGACACTACGACAAATTGGTGGAAATAACTAGTGACGGTTATTTTAGAATAATTTGAACAAATTATAGTTACCTAATATTATCGTTAATAATGTTATTTTTTATGCCCACCAAACCTATCACGACACGAGCGCCCCCGCAGCGAAGCGCGAGTAACTAAAACACTAGTTTAAACATCAAAACATGTTATGCCTAACTTTATTATGTTAATTAAGTAGATTATTGCTCATGTGGACACACGCTTCATTAAATACTAATACTTTGAATTTTAAACTTTATTGAATAAAAATAAATCTAAACATGCATTAACAAAAAGTTAAATGTATTCATATAAGAAAAATAAAATTAACCGTGTCAAAGTTAACCGCCACATATAACTTGCCAAAAAAATTAAAATTACATTTTCAGTTACTAAACAAAATGCAAGTAAACTCATTTTACTACATATGACGTTAGGAAGAAATGAGTGTAATATCGGCTTTATATATGTAACCTTTATGCTAATATGTTATGCATTACTTTGAAGTTGCACAAAGATAATAAGCTATTACTTATATATTTAATAAAACTTAAAAATGCAAGTACCATAAAAAGTAGTTGTCTTCGATTGAATGTTTTTATTATTTTTTTAATTGCGTTTTTGTTTTTGTTTTTAAATACCGAAAATGTATGTGCATACATTTACAATATATATAGTTATCCATATGAAGGAGTATTTCACTCGAATAGAACCACAATAAACTTAATAAACAACCATGATACTCTACTATAAAAAAAGGTTAAGAAGATGTTTTACATATGTGGAAATGACGAAGAAGATGGTGAACAACTTTCAAAACCAAATGTTTAAATAATTATGCTTGAAATGTCTTTATATTCATCAAGAATTGTGATATCTATGAATAAATCAAATGATAAATGACTTTAAACCAGAATATTGATGGAATGGGTTTGGAATGGGAGTTTAAGTGTTTAAATGTTAAATTTTATGTGTTCTTGTGTTTTAATATGCCTGAAATTAAGTAACTATGAGAAATTAATGTTTTGCAGGTTAAACACGAAGATTGGACGTATTTTGGAGAAGATGTGACACCCGGCAAATTCTGATTAACAACGTTGTCTAGATTAAAGTCTACCTTAGCGAGTCACGCGTATATTATACTTAACTGGGATAGTTGAGTCGTGTTACGGTTCGGGAACTATTAGTTTGGTATAGAGGATCATTAGATGTTAGTCTAGAGGCTCATTAGATGTCGGTCCTTAACCAAGTGTACAAAGGGTGACGATTCGTAGAATCGTCAGAGCACAGGGAATATACAAGTCTCGAGTCCCGGGAATTGGTGAACGAGTGTGAATGTGTTTGTTTGCAAGCATTATGTGTTTACAATCATTATGTGACTTGTCGGTGTGTGAAAATGTGTTAACATATGTTAAAACGGAGTTTAACGCACCAAACATGCTGAACCGGACCCTATAGGCGAATAGGAATCCTAATCCCTTATACTATAGGCGATTAGGAGCCCATTCGCCTGAAGGGGAGCCCTAATCGCCTATAGTATAGGCGAATAGGATCCTAGTCCCCTTTACTTCATGCATTTACGATCCTAAATGCTAGTTAAGCCCTGAATTGCATGCTTTACGACGTAATCGCCTATAAACTCAGAAATTACATATGAGATAGCTCTAATCGCCTATAGTATAGGCGATTAGCATTCCTAAATGCCTGTTGACCCACGTAATCACTAGTTGACTTTTCCTAATCGCCTGTACTGCTGCTATAAGTGTAATATGGCGTTTCGGGACCCGATTTGACACCTAGGAACATGTTAGGAACCCCGTAACATATCTAATAACAGGGTAACATGTGTTCGGACTCATTTACGTGATACTTGAACTACGTGCTATAACTTGTTGGACTTTAACGTATGTTAAGTGTGAATTGCATGATTGTATGTTTGTGAGTGCAAGTATAACACGGGGAGTCTTGGGTCACCAATGGGATGTCGAGTCTTGTACTTTGGGTTAATTTAACAGTCACGGTGTTTTCAAACGAACTTGGTTATGGTCTGGACATCTAGGGACTAACTAACCTACGGGTTATTAGTCTAAGTACTTGTAACTGTCATATGTTAGGTCACCGCTTTACGGGGCTAGCATAGCTTGCTGATATTATTCGTGTTTCGAAGTAACGCAACCTACGGTGAGTTTACGGCCCCTCTTTTAACTGGTTTCACTTTTTGGGGGAGAAAACATGTGTTAAACTTATGTTTTGGTAACAACTGTCATACTATGGGTTTTTATGGTTTACTATACGATCTTTGGAAGTCCCGGGGAAACCATGAATGTGCGGGTTAGCACAATGGGGAAATGTGAATAGATCTATTGGGAGTGACCAACCCCGCTCGTCGGCTTGGAGGGCCGGGCGAGTGCATATTGTCTCAACAGGAACTGGTTTACTATTCGGGCACAACATCTGGGTTACAAGTTAGTAATGGTTTTCCAATCGTAGATGTAATAAAACATACGCCTAGCTAGCGTACTTTGGTTTGCAAATTGTTATAGTATGGACAGGTTGAACTTGGTACTTTGATTACAAAACCTGTAAACTCACCAGCATTTTTGTGCTGACGTAAACTTTTACATGTTTTCTCAGGTCGCTAAGGTAGCACTATGGAACTAGGGCGCACGCGTCTGCACGGCGTCTAGTTAGGATTGCATGGTTTTCAAACATTAATAATGTGGTTTACTTTCGGATTCTGTTTTGAGAATAAGCTTCCGCTGTAACTGGAGATTTAAACTATGTTTTAAAAATTGCATATGTTAATTTAGACTTGTTTATTGTGATCGTTGGTTTGGATCCTGGTTTGTCATGCGCCTCGCGGTAAAACTCCGCAAGTGGATTTTGAGGGTGTGACAAATACATGGATTGGAATTGAATATTATAGTGGATGGCATGATAGAGGGTCGAAAAACGAAGTCGTGGCCGCAAACGGCGAAGGAAACGGAGTTATAATGAGAAAGTTACGAAGAAAACAGTTTTGGGCAGAAGCTGTCAGGTGTAGGCTACGGCCCAGGCGTAGCCTACGGCCCTGACGGGATGGGAACATACTAAAACCTAAAAAAAAAATAAGGTTTTCAACACAATTGAACATCCCAGACAACTAGAGTCGCCCCAAATCGATCTTAGGAGCAAGGATTGAAGGTTTTTCACTATTCCAAGTCATTCAATTGATTCCAAATCATCAAACATGCAATTCCTAACCAAGATGAAGATCAAATCAAGAACATGAGTGGCTAATCTTTTTGTGGTTTCCTCCGGGTGGAGGATTCTTGTAAGTGAATGAATTCTTTTGGTTTTATTATGTATTTGGATGAAGCAATCTAAGCATTCGATGCTTTTTGCTATTGGATTTATCTTTTTGATTGTAAATTGTTGATTTTGCTTAAAACTTTGTTCTTCATCTTTTAATTCCCAAGAGTTCTAGAATTGGGATCTATTAGAGAAGGGTTTGATTTGGTAATCTTAGCTGATAGTTGTTTGATAACCTCTCGTTGTATTGCAACCTAGAGTAAACTGTCGTCAATTTATCACAATCAATTACTAATCTATTTGTCCAATTAAAACCAATTGATGAATTTCACTTTGAATCTGAAACCTGGAGGAATCACTTTTCTCTCCAATTGTTTACATCTTAATTTTTATTTGTTTTCATAATCACTCTCAATCAACCGACTTTTACTTTTCTTGCAACTAGTTATTTAGTCATAAATTAAGTAAACCAAACACTTTCCACAGTACTTCTCGTGGTTCGACACATGACTTACCCTATCTAATAAGGTAATAAGGAACTGAATTTTAATTTTATTTTTGACTGACCCTTCGACACCGGTCAAATATATATATATATATATATATATATATATATATAATATATATATATATATATATATATAGGGCAAGGATTAATAGAAAACCTCAAAAATTTGAGGAAACTATAAAAAACCCTTAGAAAACTACTTCCCAAGTTTTTTTTTTTTTTTTTTTTGAAAATTTTATGCCATGTAATATACATGTTTTTAAAAGTTTTCAGCCATAAAAAAACGCCAATCGTTTTTTTTAAATAAATAAGTTTTGCATCATAATATATATTACCCGTGTAAACATATGCAAACATATGATACGATGCAAAACATATTTATTTAAAAAAACGAACATGTATTTAAGCTCGGGAAGTAGGGTTTTTCTAGAGTTTACTAAAAAAACGTGGGGTTTTTAACGATACCGCTGAAGTGTGCCCTTGATATGAAATGGCAAAAAATAAATAACCCCTGACAACTACAAAGAAACCAAAAGGGATCACTATAATAAATCAATTTGAAACAAAATCTATTATTCGAACCATCTTGGTTTTGAAAAGTTGGCGCTCCATAATGTTTTGATCTCAAATTTCGATGAGCGCATCACAAATGCAAGGCGTTCATCATTAAAGTTATACTAAAAATATTCATGTGGCATCCACTTGAAACCGCTAATATAGCGTCTTGCTTTTAAAACGAAACAAAATAGAAATCCAAAGAAGCATTAAAAATCAAACCAAAAGCATACCATCAACATTCCACTCCTCTACTCGTGTCTCTACTTTCTAATTGTTTCCTCCATCCACCGTCATAGGGCCGTCAGTTCTGCAGCAGCTGGTCACTTGCAGTCTGGTAATTTAATTAGATAAATCAATTTTCATATTGATTACTCTAACTATAAAAAAATAAGGATAAATAATACTGACATCAGCTTAAATGCACATCCAAAATCCCCAAAATGACACCGTAGTGTATTCAAATGCATAAAACCTCTTTTAATTGCTAGTGTTGTAACAAAATAGTTTTTCTATCATATTAATACTTTAATCACTTATACAGGTAAATAAAATGAATAAAAAAGTTACTACAGTTTGACCCAGCCAGTTCGACTTCGAACCGCTTTGACCCGTGTGAAAGCTGACTATGTATACCTGGTGGATTCTTAACCAGAAATTGGAAAGGAAAAAAAGTCAAAAATCATCAAATAATGCCATGTTTAGTAAATTAGATAGTCAAAAATTGAAATTGATATTTTGATGCATTTTTTTCTTAATATAGGTGCAATACCTTAGGCAGAGAAAGCATATGACCAGCCTTTACACATATGACCAGTCTTTACAGATATGCCTCCATATAAAACGAACCTGAAAAAAATGGTTGTGTTAATGCATTAATTAGAAATACAAATGCATAATAGAAAAATCTTGTAATAGATCTTAAAACATTTATAAAAGGGAGGAGAAAACTTTGAAATGGTAATAGTATTAGGAAAATATTGTTTCAATGTTTTTGCATCAGATATTGACCAGACTCTCTAAAATCATGCACTGTGTTTCAAAATAGATAGAAAATATAAAAATCCAGCAACACAAAAGAAACAAACTATCATATACTAACTAAACTATTTCAACTAAAGTGCACTTTTGACTCTTTGAGTAACGGGCCAGGTTGCCACACACACTTCTTTGACCCGTCAACACGTGTGACCTATCTGAACCGTTAAAAATGAAATAAAACCCAAAATAACCCCCTTTGAAATCAAATGGGTCGAAATTGCACACTCGAAATACATTATAAAATAATAAGCTAGAAAACAAGTGCATTTAGCGCCTCACACTTCAGGCGCGCCTAAGACGCGCTCTTTTTAACCAAGCATATATGTAGAACCATTATTAGATGATCCAAGTGGTTCAGTTAAATATACATCTATAAAGCGAGTGGGAAATATGGTGATATGGTTCAGTTTATGGACAATTAAATCAGGACTACACAACTTTGCAAGTTAATATAAGGATTGATGGAACCTTATGTCTATCAACACTTGAATTTAAACAAAAGAAAGGGGATTCCAATAGTTTTTGGAGTTAGGTGGTGTAATATTAGAAGTAGTGCCTCGTCGTTTTTATGTTTTAAATATGTTTTTTAGTGTTCAAAGGTGTTTTATAATCATGTTTTTGTACTTATGATTGATTAACATGTAGAAAATGTCATATTGACATATATAAATATTTTTTTATAATTTTTTTAATACTATACGTGAAGCTCTCGCCTCGCGCTTTAAGCCCCGCGCTTCGGATTTTGGAACCAAAACGCCTCGGAGCGCCTCGCGCTTTTTTAAGCAAAGGCTGATAAGACTTTTCCCGATAGTTTAGGATTTTGGTTAGTTCTTTTGGTGTTAACTTTGTATGATCTAGATGAGAACATGCCATACCTGGGTGAACGTTCGGCGGCCTGTTCTGCCGCCTGCAGTCTTTGTAGCCCCTGCAGCCCCTCGCAATCATTTGCTTAAACACATAATCCATTGGCCCTCCCCACAAACAGCTGCAAAATAGCAACAAACATAGCAAAATAGCATCAAACAATGGTAGCACAACACTAATCAGCAACAAAACAACACCAAACTTTGTTCTAGTCATGCCTAAGTAGGATAACAACAAATTTGTTTGAAAAAACATTTCCCAATAAATCTTCGCAACATATATTCATTAAAATAGAAAATAACCGATACAAATAATGGTAGACAACTTGAAATAATTATACGTTTATGAAATTATGGCCAGATGATTCATGGTATTAACCGAAACTCACCATAATCCAATGAAATTCAAATAATCCAATGAAATTCAAATAATCCAATGAGTGCATGTATCAAACGACTAATTTTAAATAACTCATCCAAGATAGTTTTTATATTTTAAAAACATAAAACATGTGTTTGGTCAGTGTTAGTATAATTGTTGATGTAATACATACTGACAATATGTATTATAAAAACAAAAAGGAACCATAAAGTTATGCAAGTGAGTTCAGGATATCGATATGTATCTTAAATGTTATATGTAAGAATGATGAGAATATGAAATGTGGTGATAAACTGGTAACCTTAGCCATGGCTACCATGAATATCGGTATGAAGACCAATCTTCACCAAACGGCAAACACACCACTCAGACAGTAAACCACCACTTTTAGCCTTTATTGTCTGGTAGTTTTGGGTTGTTCCTGCCACAATCAACCACCATTGTCGCTAAATACGTCAGAGGCCATTAGAAATTGTTAACAATACCAAAAACAAGAACATGTAATAAAACCATCAGAAATTATTAACAATACATCAGTCATCAAGAACTAAGATTTCATGATATCAGATTTACTTAAAGCTACAAACAATTACGTGTTTAGAGATTATATTTTAAAACATAAGAGGTAACCTTAGCCCTTCTCCTGCTTTCAAAAAGTTTGATAGCTTTTTTGGTATCCCTAAAGCCCAAATCCACTTTCACGCCATTCAATAGCTACAAACCATCTCAAAGCTACAATATTGAAAATAAATCACTTAATCAACAGCGTTTTATTGTTTTGTTAAAAGAAATTGACAGTAGAAAGTATAATTACACCTGCTTCTTGGGGTTTTTTATAAGCCAGATTTACCCCTGCTCTTGATGTGATAACCTGAAATTATAGAGAGAATGAAATGGATCTGGAGAAAAAAACATGGGATTCCCAAATTTTCAATTAAGATGTACCATATACCAACGACGTCGCCACCACCTTAACTCCAGGCTCTACCACCATTCCCTTCACTTAACCACCTCCGAACAGAATTATAAGAAAAAAAGAGGTGAACATATACGAAAAGCAGGGTAACATTATACATAACAAACAAGAGTAGCTTACCCTTCCAAGAATTAGATCTGCAAGGCGTTGCTCACCCCTTCAAGTCTCTGGTGGTGAAAGGAGCGATGGTGAAGAAATCCTTGAAACCCTAGATATGAATCGCATACATACATATATATATATATATATATATAGAGAGAGAGAGAGAGAGAGAGATGGGGGTATGATGGAGGCGGGCTGAAATGAGGAATGATGAGAAACCCTAGCTATTGTATCCGTGTTTTTTTTGTCTGGATTAGATTTATGCATAGAAGGTTTGTACATGCTTTAAAGGTTGTACATCTCTTAAAAGTGGCAAAAGACCATTTCTGCCCTTCCTATATGCTTATTAATATAGTGTATATATATATATATATATATATATATATATATATACGGGAAGGATAAATTGATAACCCCATTGAGTTGAGAAAACTTAAAAACCCCATGTAAAGACTATCTAATTTTTTTTTTATTTTGGAAAACAAAATACACAAGGTAACATACATGTAATTAAGCGTTTTGGTCCAAAAAAAATAAAACGCTGATGGGATATATTTTTTTTAACATATGTAACAGCGCATGTAACACCCCAACCGATGGCGGAAACATCGGGATGTCACGTATTGATGATTGTTTCAGTAGCACATGGTATATATTGAAATTTTAAATAATTTATTGATAACATAAATATCCAAATGAAAAGATGTCTAGAAATCCCAAAATACATAACATCAAATAAAACAAATAACTTCAAATAACTTCATAGAATTCCTCATGCATACTCTAAGCCTCAGCTTCATTGTTACCTGAAACATGTTAATTTTGAAAATATGTTTGGGTCAACAAAAGTTGGTGAGAATTACATAGGTTTTGATAATTGAATAAAGCTTGTACAATTCAAGTGTCATGGCAAGTCTAGTCCATATGTGAAAACATACTATCAGGTAAATCGAGTGTATAATCAAACCTTGTGACTAGAATATTGTGGTCCATCCCATACGCTCATGGTTCACTCGATTATGTTATGAATTCGATAACAATCACCCACGCTACCTATGTATGAGGTACACGTATCCGGGTGGGATTGTTAGTCCAATAGATCTATCATTGTATACCGTCGGCTGATCAATGTTAATGATTATGCTAGAATACTGTGCTTAGCCTAGTCATGTTTAAGACATGATGCAACATAGAATAACACATAGACACTTTATGATTGAATTGTAGATAGAATGTTGTAACATGTTTCACCCCAAAAGTAGTGAAATAGAAAATGGGCTATGTAAAACTCACCTTAGCAAAATGTTAAGTCTCGTGAAAATAGAATAAGTGTAGCCCAACGATGCCAATTATTACCCTATATTTAAGGTATCAAATAAGTCTAAGTCTTTCTAGTCTACAAGTATTTTCTAGGGTTTCGAATTTGGGGATAAGTATTCGTTGGATTATTAATTAAATTGTTTAATAAATAAAAGAAATTTGATAAATAAATAAACAAAAGTCTTTTTGTAGACTTTTGATTAAGGGTGATCACGTTAATAGATTTTAAGTTTGAAAAATAATTTTTATAAAATTATTTTCTTAAAAATAGAATATTTAGTCTATTTATTTCTATTTTGCCGAAATATAACATTAATATCTAAAAATATTAAAATTAAAGAATTATTTTAAATTAAAGTTTGTATTTCTGTTCTACATGGACAGAAATAATTTATATAAAATTTTGGTGCAAAAATATTGAAAAATGAATTTATTATGATTTATTTATGATTAAAATAACGAAAATCGATTTAAAATATTAAATAAATGATTTTTCAGAAATAAAAACCATTTCTGGAATGTTTATTGTTTTATAAACTTAGAATAATTTTTGTAGAATTTTATAAAATCCTTTTAATATTTTTATAGAATTTTATAATTATAATAGAATAAACTTGAAATATTTATTATATATAGTAAATAAATAATTTTTTGAAAACTGAAAATTGTATGATAAACCTTTCTATTAGAATATCATAAAATAATTTTTGTGGAATTTATAAAGCATTTTTAGTATTTTAAAACTATTTTTAAAAATAAAATGAATATATAAGTTTGAAAGGGTTTTTTAAAAATAAGGTTTGTATGTGCTATGGGTCGAACCCGCGTCAAACCCGGGTCGGGGTTTTAAATCACAAGCCCAGACCAGTTGGTCTGGACCCTGAGAACGAATAATCTTGGTTTGAAATTAATTATATATGTTTTCTAATCTGTTTTCAATAATATAATTAAAAAGAAACACATGACAGGACGCGAACCCTGGCCTATCGGCCGGTTCGTGTCTTAGTGAAAAGATCCACACCAACTGATCTACTGATTAGTTGGTGTTAGATGTTGTTCTGTTTTATCTTTATATCGATGTCTGCAGATTCAATTATCCCCAAATCATATCATACGAACCCTAGGTTTTCTAATAACCAAAATTAAGGAGCAATAACTCGATTTTTCATAGGGTTATTGTTGTTATAGTGCCGATAAACAAAACCAACAAAAAAAATTGAGACTTACAAACTGCTTCACGTGTGATCTTGAGTAGTCAACGAAAATGTCAAACGCGAACCCAAGAAGATCAAAATGAGGTTTACAGAAGAAATTGAGAGTAGGGAAAGAGTATTCGGCGATTGTAGCTTGTGAATGAGGGCTCAATTTATAGTGAAATGCTCGTGTGATTCGAATTGGAAGTTTTGACCCGTGGTTAATGAAATGACGTGTAATTGGCACGATTTTGGTAAGAATTGATGGTGATTAAGCGTGTATAATATGCGTGTTAGTCAAACAATTACGAAGTTTACCAAATCAGTGATTAAAAATGGGGATTGGTATGTTAATTTTGGATGATTATCATCACAGTTGACTTTCCAAGTCAACTGTTATGATTCAATAACCTTATATAATTAAAATGCTTGAGATATGAAACAAACAAGTGGTGTAGCTCAGATGGTTGGCTGTGTGTGTTTAAGTGAACCGGCCTTGGGCACGGGTTCGAACCCCGGCCCAGGCATTTATTTTTTTTACATTAGTATCACCACTTTAATAATAATATATAATTATAGCATGGTTCTAGGAGTCCATACTTGGCACGAAATATTTTTAAAGGGTACGATAATGATAAAAATTCTACGTTTTATTAATAATAGTCGTAACGTACATAGAATTAAATGGGAAATGTTACAGTCTCCCCTACTTTTAGGAACTTCGTCCCGAAGTTGGAGAGTCTGGTGGGAAAAGGTGTGGGTACTTAGACTTCATCTGGTCCTTGCGTTCCCAAGTGAACTCTGGACCTTGTTTAGATTCCCAACAAACCTTAACGATCGGAATGCGACTGCGCTTGAGTTTCTTGACTCCAGTATCGACAATGTGCATAGTTTCATCGATCTGCACATCTTCAAGAGGGACATGGAGGTTCTCATCTGCTAAACATTTCTTGAGATTCGAAACGTGAAAAGTTGGGTGAACATTGCTTAACTCAGGTGGAAGATCATGTTTGTAAGCCACTTTTCCAATCCTGTCAAGCACTTTGAATGGGCCTACGTATCGAGGAGCTAGTTTTCCTTTTCTACCGAAGCGAATTACTCCCTTCCAAGGAGATACCTTAAGAAGTACAAGGTCCCCGACTTGAAATTCCAAGGGCTTACGACGTTTATCAGCATAGCTCTTCTGACGACTTCTAGCCTTGAGAAGATTATCCTGAATGAGTTGGATTTTATCTGTGGTTTCCTGGATCAGTTCAGGTCCAGTGATCTGGGCTTCACCAACCTCTGTCCAACAGACAGGTGAACGACACTTACGACCATAGAGGGCCTCGAAAGGAGCCATGTTAATGCTGTCATGATAACTGTTGTTGTATGAAAACTCGACCAAGGGAAGATGAGAATCCCATGCGCCACCAAAATCGATGACACATGCCCTGAGCATATCCTCAAGTGTCTGGATGGTTCGTTCGGTCTGACCATCTGTTTGAGGGTGATAAGCAGTACTCAGGTTTAGCTTGGTACCCAAAGCGTCTTGTAAAGAATCCCAAAAGTGAGAGGTGAAACGACCATCACGATCAGAGATAATGTCCAAAGGTATACCATGGCGACATACAATTTCACTCACGTACATCTTCGCTAACCTTTCCACAGAATATTTCTCACGAATAGGTAAGAAATGGGCTGACTTGGTTAGACGGTCAACGATTACCCAAATGCTGTCAAAACCTTTGGGTGTACGAGGGAGTTTAGTGATGAAGTCCATTGCTATGCTCTCCCATTTCCATACAGGAATTTCTGGTTGTTCAAGCATACCAGATGGTCGTTGATGTTCAGCCTTGACCTTTGAACAAGTAAGGCACTTTGCAACGAAAAGAGCGATATCTTTCTTCATACCAGGCCACCAATACGAATAACGAAGATCTTGGTACATCTTGTCAGCTCCAGGATGAATAGAATAACGAGACTTATGAGCCTCGTTCATAAGGAAGGTACGAAGATCATCACGGCCGGGAATCCAAAATCGATTGAGAAAATAAAGTAGACCATCAGGTTTGGTTTCAAGTTGAGTCTCAGCACGACAAGACATTTCCTCGTACATGTTACCTTGGGTGACTGAAGTACGTTGAGCCTGGAGGATACGATCCTGAAGATCAGTACGAACTCTCGCACAATGAAGTTTGATGCGCTCTTTACGACTGAGTGCGTCAGCCACAACATTCGCTTTGCCAGGATGGTAGCGATTCTCGCAATCATAGTCGTTAAGTAACTCAACCCAACGTCGTTGCCTCATGTTAAGATTTTTCTGGTCGAAGACATGTTGGAGACTTTTGTGGTCCGTGAAAACCACACATTTGGTTCCATAAAGATAGTATCTCCAAATCTTAAGAGCAAAGACGACGGCGCCCAATTCAAGATCATGGGTGGTATAATTCTTTTCGTGGGTCTTGAGCTGTCTAGACGCATAAGCAATAACCTTGCCTCGTTGCATGAGAACACAACCAAGACCTTGGTTTGATGCATCACAATAGACCACAAAATCATCATTACCATCAGGTAGAGACAGGATGGGAGCTTCACAAAGTTTCAGCTTAAGAGTCTCAAATGCTTCCTCTTGTTTTGGTCCCCACTCATAAGGTTTACCCTTGTGAGTTAAGGCAGTGAGAGGAACAGCGATCTTGGAGAAGTTGGCAATGAATCTACGATAATAACCGGCTAAACCAAAGAAGGAACAGACTTCTGTTGGAGTTTTAGGAACACTCCAATCTTTGACAGCTTCGATCTACACGGGATCAACATGAATTCCGTTCTCATTGATGACGTGTCCTAAAAATTGAACTTCGTTAAGCCAAAATTCACATTTCGAGAACTTGGCATACAGTTGTTCTTTCTTTAGGAGACCCAAGATTGAGTGAAGATGTTGTTCGTGATCGGATTTTGATTTTGAGTAAATCAAGATGTCGTCAATGAAGACGATCACGAATTTGTCAAGGTAGGGTCTACAAACCCGATTCATTAGATCCATAAATACTGCGGAGCGTTGGTCAATCCAAACGGCATGACCATGAATTCGTAATGACCATAACGTGTACGAAAGGCTTTCTTGGGAATGTCTTCTTCGTGAACTCTAAGCTGATGATAACCAGAACGAAGATCAATCTTCGAGAAGTGGGTTGCTCCTTGAAGTTGATCGAAAAGATCGTCAATCCTAGGCAAGGGATAACGATTCTTGATGGTGAGTTTGTTGAGTTCACGATAGTCGATGCACATCCTGAGAGATCCATCTTTCTTTTTGACGAACAATACAGGGGCTCCCCATGGAGAAGAACTGGGGCGAATGAAACCTTTATCAGAAAGTTCCTGTAGTTGACTGGCAAGTTCTTGCATCTCAGAGGGTGCAAGACGGTAAGGAGCTTTGGCAACAAGATTTGCACCAGGAACAAGGTCGATCCTAAATTCAACTTGTCGAGCAGGAGTCAAACCAGGTAAATCCTCTGGAAAGACTTCAGGATAGTCCCGGATGATTGGGATGTCTTGGATACTTTTGCCCTTGTCTTTCTTTTCTATCACGTTAGCCAAGAAAGCCATATACCGCTTTCGTAAGTATTTTTGAGCAGTCGTACATGACATGAGTTTAAGCTCACCACAAGGCTTCTCACCATAGATCTTCAAAATATCACCAGATTCGAGAGGAATGCGAATAACTTTCTCAAAGCATAGGATTTCAGCACGATCGGTTGATGTAACATCGCAAAAATTTTCCCCCAAATTTTTATTCGTAAAGACCTTACTTTATACACCTTTAGCATTAAACACACAACTTATATATATATATATATATATATATGTATATATATGTAATAATAATAATAATAATAATAATAATAATAATAATAATAATAATAATAATAATAATAATAATAATACCCACATTTTTAAACTACACCTTTAAACCAAACCCAAAACCCAAAACCCCTCAATTCCTTCTAATATCAGAGCCCAAGGCCCATCAGACCCGGCCAAGATACTAGCCCAATACCCGGCCCATGAAAAATAAAAGTTTGAAAAATAATGTTAGGGACGGGGATCCAACCCGAGTCCCTAACCGGTCCCATACACACACTACACACAAACCAGTTGGTCTAGCCTTCATATCTGTTTTAAACCCGGGCCATAATAATTATATTACCTAATTGATTCTTCACAGTTGACTTGGAAAGTCAACTGTGGAATCAATCAATCATAATCATCCATTTTTAACTCGCAACTGGACTATGATTGGTTTTGCATCGTGATCTCCGGCCTATTATGACTCAGACACACGCTAATTAACGTTTAATTCTTACCAAATTGATCCACGAACGCGTCAAACATTCATAACAAAGTCAAACTTGCCAATTCGAATATCCAGATCATTACCCTATAAATTGAACTCTTCTGGACCTCCTCAACTCACCGAACTTCATCTCTCAACCCCCAATTCTAATTAAAAACCTTCTGTGTTGATTATTTGATCGTGTTTTGACTAAAAGCTTTGACTGGGCAATCGTGACCATTACATAATTGTAAGTGTGATTTTTATGATGGGTTTTAATCTTCGGCATCCACACATCAATAGCCCTAAGGTTAATTGGGTTATTGATGTGTGGATTGATCGATTGGAATTATTAGGGCTCGTAATTGGATTTGGGGAAGAACAGAAATTATTGTAGTTATTTATTTTAAATAAACAGAAACCAAACACAACCACTGGTCTGGACCAGGTGGTTGTGTCTGGTGCCCTATGCCTGAGCCACGCGGGTTCGAGTCCCGGCTGTGGCAATGTTTTTCTTATTTTGTTTTTACAATCAAAATTAATTATATAATACCTATAATTTTATAAATTCGTTTTAAATTATTAAAACTCTTTTATTAATTCTACAAAAATTATTTTTAGTTAATCTAATGAAAAAGTTTAACTTACAATTTTTAGTTTTCAAAAATTTATTTATTTAATATATTTAGTAAATAAATCAAGTTTATTCTATTATATTTATAAAATTCCATTAAAATATTAAAACAAATTTATAAATTTCCACAAAAATTATTCTAAGTTTTTATGATGATAAACTTTTCTGAAATGATTTTTATTTCAGAAAAATCATTTATTTAGTATTTTTAATCAATTTTTGTCAGTTTTAATCATAATTAAATCATAATAAATCCAATTTTTAATATTTTTGCACCAAAATTTTATACAAATTATTTCTGATTATTTAGAGCAGAAATATAAATTTTAAACTAATAATTCTTTAATTTTAATATTTTTAAATATTAAAGTTAAATTTTGACAATTTGTTATAAATAGATTTAATATTCTATTTTAAAGAAAATAATTTTATAAAAATTATTTTTATACTTTGAAACACATTATTGTAACCATCTTCAATTAAAATTCTTATAGAAGGGATTTTATTTATTTATTACTAAAATCCTCTCAATTATCAAACATTTTTAATATTAATCAAACAAGCATTTATCCCCAATTCGAAGCCCTAGAACATATACATTTGTAGACTAGATAGACTTAGACATATTTATTACCTTGTTATAGGGTGATACTTGACACATTTGGGCAACACCACTATTCAATTTTTCCAACAGATATAACATTTTGCTAAGGTGAGTTTTACATAGCCCCTTTTATATTTATCACCATTTTTGGGGTGAAACATGTTACAACATCATTTATGCAATTCAATCATCAATGTGTCTATGTGTTTTTCTATGTTGCATTATGTCTTGAACATGACTAGGGTAAGCACAATTCTAGCATAACATTGATCAACCGACGGTATACATTGATAGATCTATTGGACTGACAATCCCACCCGGATACGTGCCTCCTACAAAGGTAGCGTGGGTGTTTGTTACTGCAATATAAACGAGTGAACCATGAGCGTATGGGATGTACCACAATACAACAGTCACAATGGTTGATTATGCACTCGATTTACTTCTAGTATGTTTTCACATATGGACTAGATTGCCATGACACATGAATTGCACAACAATTTTTCGATTATCAAAACCTATGTAATTCTCACCAACTTTTGTTGACCCAAAATATTTTCAACTTAACATGTTTCAGGTTCTACTTGCTTGAAGATTAGAGTTAATACTTGAAGATGCGTAGCTAGTATTTATTCATTTTGATGTACAAATTTTGGAGAACAATTGTATGTAATGTATTTAAATCAATTAATGAAATTTATTGTTTGCCATGAGCTACTGAACAATCATCAATACGTGACATCCCGATGTTTCCGCCATCGATTGGGGTGTTACAGATTGGGATCAGAGCCATGGTTATAGGGAATTAGGTTATTAGAAAAATAATCTAGTCTATAACCATAGGATTTAACCAGTACTTGATTCTTTTACTTGCTATTCCCTATCTCCCTCCTACTTCATATCCCTACTTTCATCCCTACAAGAAGGTTGCTCTCCATCACTGGACCCACTCTTAGACTAATAAGACAAAATCCTCAGGTTTAACCTAAACCACCTTGAGATCTCGTCGAAGCTCTAGATTTTAATAACGAACACGTGCAATCAGGAAGGGTGAACGCCTGTATTCTGAGTCTTCTGTCTAGGCTGGCATTGCGCTTATATCCCAATCAGACGAGGGACCCGGATGCCTACCTGGGAATTCTCGGGATGAGTGTTCACTTATTGGCTAAAGCATGTCTTCATATGTTATTAGAATCTAGATTCTTTGATAAGTCAACGTTTTCGTTTATTCGTTTTAATGAATAAATGATTACATTCCTTATATAACCTCATTCATTTCATTGTGTCTCTTACAGATCATGCCTCCACGTCGCAGCGCTCGCCTTAACAGTGGTGACAATCATGATGAAGGAAGTAGAAATCACAACCATAACCACGACACTAACCACAACAACAACAATAATGGTGTCGATGCTCAACTGGCTGCAATCATTTCTCAACAAATGGCGCAGCAAATCGCAACTCTGGTTCCCAACTTACTAGCTCAAGTCATCCAGTTGAACGGCAACGGGAACGGCAACGGGAATGGGAATGGAAACCACAACGGGAATGAGAATGGTCTTCCAGCCTGTACCCTTAAACACTTTAATTCCTGTAATCCCCCAAAGTTCAGTAGAGAAGAAGGAGCTACAGGACTCCTACAATGGTTTGAGGGTATTGAGAATACCTTCATCAACAGTGAATGCCCCGACAACTTTAAAGTCCGTTATGCCATGAGTGTTCTTCACAAACGAGCACTCACTTGGTGGAATGAAGAAAAACTCACTCGCGGAGCTGAAGCTACACTAGCCTTAACTTGGGATCAAGCTAAAGACATTATGAAGGCAGAGTTCTGCCCTCGTAATGAAATCAAGAAGCTGGAAGATGATTTTCATGATCTTGCTCAAGATAGTGGAGAAAACCTTGCCTACAACACTCGTTTTCACGAACTTAGCCTACTGCTACCCCACAAGGTCACCCCCTTGCCCATTGCTATTGAAAAATACATTGGTGGCTTACCGATGCAGATTCAAGACACGGTGTGGTAGGAACCCTGCTACTCTGGAGGAAGCGAAGCGTTTGGCTGCCACCCTAACAAATAACCATGTGAAGGCAGGAACCCTAACTCGTAAAGGGGAAAAGAAAAAGGATACTCCCCAACCTGCCGTTGATATCAAAACTGAGGCCTCAACCAACGGAAAGTGCAAGGTCAGGAATTTTGCAATAGACACCACTGCCCCACCCAACAAGAAACAATACAACGGGAAGCTACCTAAGTGTGACACCTGCCAGTATCACCATCCAACTCAAGTACCCTGCCGACAGTGCACCAATTGTCAAAGGTATGGGCATCTTGCGGATGCTTGTCGAATCCCTGCTACAAACGCTCTTGATGCTCCAAATAACCCTCCAGCTACTTAACAAGCAAACCCCACCATATGAATGATGTCTACTTTTTAATTCCATGTATTGACATTTTTTTTCAAGTAATAAATTTTAGTATTATCATAACACCTGAATGCATGCTTGTTTGAATGTGAACTAATTGCTATATCTATAACTATACTTGCCTACTTGTACAACAATTAGTTGACTATCAAACAACCTACTCAACGATTGGTAGAGGTCATCATGTCTTCCCAACAGTCGGGAGAGGCCCTACAACCTGCTCAACGACTGGTGGAGACTATCGAACCTGCTCAACAATCGGTAGAGTCATAAAAGGACGCAAAACCCTAATGTAAGGTAAATTGATAATTACGGTCCGGAACGTAATCATAGATTTACAGGTACGTTAAGGTAGTGTGAAATTTTATCAAGGTTTCCGGTAGTCGACCAATTGTAAACTTGGTGTTTTCTTTTAACTTCGGGACGAAGTTTCCAAAAGTAGGGGAGACTGTAACATCGCAAAAATTTTCCCCCAAATTTTTATACGTAAAGACCTTACTTTATACACCTTTA
The DNA here is from genome assembly GCA_028751855.1 of Ambrosia trifida. NCBI lineage: Eukaryota > Viridiplantae > Streptophyta > Magnoliopsida > Asterales > Asteraceae > Ambrosia > Ambrosia trifida. Next base: position 76,400,476 of record CM054131.1, on the reverse strand, counting down.
GCATTAAACACACAACTTATATATATATATATGTATATATATGTAATAATAATAATAATAATAATAATAATAATAATAATAATAATAATAATAATAATAATAATAATAATAATAATACCCACATTTTTAAACTACACCTTTAAACCAAACCCAAAACCCAAAACCCCTCAATTCCTTCTAATATCAGAGCCCAAGGCCCATCAGACCCGGCCCAGATACTAGCCCAATACCCGACCCATGAAAAATAAAAGTTTGAAAAATAATGTTAGGGACGGGGATCCAACCCGAGTCCCTAACCGGTCCCATACACACACTACACACAAACCAGTTGGTCTAGCCTTCATATTTGTTTTAAACCCGGGCCATAATAATTATATTACCTAATTGATTCTTCACAGTTGACTTGGAAAGTCAACTGTGGAATCAATCAATCATAATCATCCATTTTTAACTCGCAATTGGACTATGATTGGTTTTGCATCGTGATCTCCGGCCTATTATGACTCAGACACACGCCAATTAACGTTTAATTCTTACCAAATTGATCCACGAACGCGTCAAACATTCATAACAAAGTCAAACTTGCCAATTCGAATATCCAGATCATTACCCTATAAATTGAACTCTTCTGGACCTCCTCAACTCGCCGAACTTCATCTCTCAACCCCCAATTCTACTTAAAAACCTTCTGTGTTGATTATTTGATCGTGTTTTGAATAAAAGCTTTGACTGGGCAATCGTGATCATTACATAATTGTAAGTGTGATTTTTATGATGGGTTTTAATCTTCGACATCCACACATAAATAGCCCTAAGGTTAATTGGGTTATTGATGTGTGGATTGATCGATTGGAATTATTAGGGCTCGTAATTGGATTTGGGGAAGAACACGAATTATTGTAGTTATTTATTTTAAATAAACAGAAACCAAACACAACCACTGGTCTGGACCAGGTGGTTGTGTCTGGTGCCCTATGCCTGAGCCACGCGGGTTCGAGTCCCGGCTGTGGCAATGTTTTTCTTATTTTGTTTTTACAATCAAAATTAATTATATAATACCTATAATTTTATAAATTCGTTTTAAATTATTAAAACTCTTTTATTAATTCTACAAAAATTATTTTTAGTTAATCTAATGAAAAAGTTTAACTTACAATTTTTAGTTTTCAAAAATTTATTTATTTAATATATTTAATAAATAAATCAAGTTTAGTCTATTATATTTATAAAATTCCATTAAAATATTAAAACAAATTTATAAATTTCCACAAAAATTATTCTGAGTTTTTATGATGATAAACTTTTCTGAAATGATTTTTAATTCAGAAAAATCATTTATTTAATATTTTTAATCAATTTTTGTTAGTTTTAATCATAATTAAATCATAATAAATCCAATTTTTAATATTTTTGCACCAAAATTTTATACAAATTATTTCTGATTATTTAGAACAGAAATATAAATTTTAAACTAATAATTCTTTAATTTTAATATTTTTAAATATTAAAGTAAATTTTGGCAATTTGTTATAAATAATTTAATATTCTATTTTAAAGAAAATAATTTTATAAAAAATATTTTTATACTTTAAAACACATTATTGTAACCATCTTCAATTAAAATTCTTATAGAAGGGATTTTATTTATTTATTACTAAAATCCTCTCAATTATCAAACATTTTTAATATTAATCAAACAAGCATTTATCCCCAATTCGAAGCCCTAGAACATATACATTTGTAGACTAGATAGACTTAGACATATTTATTACCTTGTTATAGGGTGATACTTGACACATTTGGGCAACACCACTATTCAATTTTTCCAACAGATATAACATTTTGCTAAGGTGAGTTTTACATAGCCCCTTTTATATTTATCACCATTTTTGGGGTGAAACATGTTACAACATCATTTATGCAATTCAATCATCAATGTGTCTATGTGTTTTTCTATGTTGCATTATGTCTTGAACATGACTAGGGTAAGCACAATTCTAGCATAACATTGATCAACCGACGATATACATTGATAGATCTATTGGACTGACAATCCCACCCGGATACGTGCCTCCTACAAAGGTAGCGTGGGTGTTTGTTACTGCAATATAAACGAGTGAACCATGAGCGTATGGGATGTACCACAATACAACAGTCACAATGGTTGATTATGCACTCGATTTACTTCTAGTATGTTTTCACATATGGACTAGATTGCCATGACACATGAATTGCACAACAATTTTTCGATTATCAAAACCTATGTAATTCTCACCAACTTTTGTTGACCCAAAATATTTTCAACTTAACATGTTTCATGTTCTACTTGCTTGAAGATTAGAGTTAATACTTGAAGATGCGTAGCTAGTATTTATTCATTTTGATGTACAAATTTTGGAGAACAATTGTATGTAATGTATTTAAATCAATTAATGAAATTTATTGTTTACCATGAGCTACTGAACAATCATCAATACGTGACATCCCGATGTTTCCGCCATCGGTTGGGGTGTTACAGTTGACAACCAATCCATGCCTACTATGACATCAAAGCTTCCAAGATGCATAGGAATGAGATCGATAGAGAAAGTATGTTCATCAAGGTTCAACACACAGTTACGTATAATAGAATCGATCGAGATAGACTTCCCATTAGCTACCTGTACCACTAAAGGTTCCTCTAGGTTAGTTTGGGGTACGTTAAGTAAGGGTTCAAACTTTGGTGATACAAATGACTTATCAGCACCCGAATCAAATAATATAGAAGCATAGTGGTTATTAACGAGAAACGTACCATTAACCACCTTGTTGTTGTCGCGGGCCTGATTAGCATTGAGGTTGTATGCGCGACCTCGAGCACCTTGGTTCTGGTTGCGGTTCTGGTTTTGATTGCGGTTTTGGTTCTGGTTCTGGTTTTGGTTACGATTGGGGCAGGCATTGATATAGTGGTCTGGGCTGCCACACTCGTAACGCATACCACGAGCAGGCCTATTGTTTTGTTGGTTGGGAGCTGGGGCATTTCTGGCTGGGTTATTTTGGGCAACAGTGTCATTAGCAGGAGGAGCTCGACATATATTCACAAGGTGACCATACCTTTGACAATTAGTGCAAAAACGACATGGCACCTGAGCTGGGTGATGGTATTTGCAAGTGTTGCACAAGGGGTGAGGTCCGGTGTATGGCTTCTTATTGGGTGCGGGGGTGGCAACCACTGTAAAGTTTCGGGCCTTACGTTTCTTGTTAACAGAGTGTTCAGTCTTAATCTCCTTAGCCGGCTCTGGTGTAGCTTTGTTCACATCTTTCTTAGCACCTTTGCGAAACAGAGTACCATTCTTCACGTGATTGTCAGTCAGTGTAGCCGCTAAACGTTTGGCTTCTTCCAAGGTGGCAGGATTCCTTCCCCATACCGTGTCCTGAATTTCCATAGGTAGACCACCGATATATTTCTCGATGGCTACAGATAGGGACTGACCTTATGGGGCAACAACAAACTGAGCTCATGGAAGCGGGTATTATAAGCAAGGTTTTCCCCACTATCCTGAGCAAGGGTGTGGAACTCGTCCTCCAATTTCTTAACCTCGTTATGTGGGCAAAACTCAGCTTTCATTATCTCCTTGACTTGATCCCAGGTAATAGCAAGTGCAACTTCAGCTCCGCGGGTGCGCTTTTCCTCATTCCACCAAGTGAGTGCTCGTTTGTGAAGAACACTCATAGCATAACGGACCTTAAAGTTATCGGGACACTCACTGTTAATGAAGGTATTCTCAATACCCTCGAACCATTGTAGGAGACCAGTAGCTCCTTCATCCCCACTGAACTTAGGAGGATTACAGGTATTAAAGTGTTTGAGAGTGCAGGCTAGGAGACCATTCCCGTTCCCATTGTGGTTTACATTGCCGTTTCCATTTCCATTGCCGTTTCCGTTTCCATTGCCGTTTCCATTCATTTGGATGACTTGAGCCAGTAAGTTAGGAACCAGAGTTGCGATCTGTTGCGCCATTTGTTGAGAAATGATCGCAGCCAGTTGGGCATCACCTCCATTATTGTGGTTAGTGTCGTGGTTATGGTTGTGGTTGCTGCTCCCTTCCTCATGATTTCCACCACTGTTATTGCGAGTGCTGCGACGTGGAGGCATGATCTGTATGAGACACAATGAAATGAATGAGATAATATAAGGAATGTAATCATTTATCCATTAATTAAAATGAATAAATGAAAACGTTGACTTATCAAAGATTCTAGATTCTAATAACATAGTGAAGACATGCTTTAGCCTATAAGTGAACACTCATCCCGAGAATTCCCAGGTAGGCATCCGGGTCCCTCGTCTGATTGGGATATATGCGCAATGCCAGCCTGGACAGAAGACTCAGAATACAGGCGTTCACCCTTCCAGATTGCACGTGTTCGTTATTAAAATCTAGAACTTCGACGAGATCTCAAGGTGGTTCAGGCTAAACCTGAGGATTTTGTCCTATTAATCTAATGGTGGATCAGGATTGCAGCAGACGAATAAGAGCAGTCAACTTGTAAAGGCATAGGGTTGTATAGGGTGTAGGATAGGGGTAAGAATAGGGAAGCAATTAAGGTTACAAGTAAGAGAGGCAAGTACTATTTTAGATCCCTAAGGTTATAGTCTAGATTATTTTTCTAATAACCTGATTCCCTATAACCAAGGCTCTGATACCAATCTGTAACACCCCAACCGATGGTGGAAACATCGGGATGTCACGTATTGATGATTGTTTCAGTAGCACATGGTATATATTGAAATTTTAAATAATTTATTGATAACATAAATATCCAAATGAAAAGATGTATAGAAATCCCAAAATACATAACATCAAATAAAACAAATAACTTCAAATAACTTCATAGAATTCCTCATGCATTCTCTAAGCCTCAGCTTCATTGTTACCTGAAACATGTTAATTTTGAAAATATGTTTGGGTCAACAAAAGTTGGTGAGAATTATATAGGTTTTGATAATTGAATAAAGCTTGTACAATTCAAGTGTCATGGCAAGTCTAGTCCATATGTGAAAACATACTATCAGGTAAATCGAGTGCATAATCAAACCTTGTGACTAGAATATTGTGGTCCATCCCATACGCTCATGGTTCACTCGATTATGTTATGAATTCGATAACAATCACCCACGCTACCTATGTAGGAGGTACACGTATCCGGGTGGGATTGTCAGTCCAATAGATCTATCATTGTATACCGTCGGCTGATCAATGTTAATGATTATGCTAGAATACTGTGCTTACCCTAGTCATGTTTAAGACATGATGCAACATAGAATAACACATAGACACTTTATGATTGAATTATAGATAGAATGTTGTAACATGTTTCACCCCAAAAGTAGTGAAATAGAAATGGGGCTATGTAAAACTCACCTTAGCAAAATGTTAAGTCTCGTGAAAATAGAATAAGTGTAGCCCAACGATGCCAAGTATTACCCTATATTTAAGGTAATAAATAAGTCTAAGTCTTTCTAGTCTACAAGTATTTTCTAGGGTTTCGAATTTGGGGATAGGTATTCGTTGGATTATTAATTTGTCACACCACGACAATGGCGGAAACACGTGGCGCGACGGTTCAAGAGCATAAAGTCAAGGTTAATGCTAACCACAAGTAATTTAAGAAAATGGGTCATTTATTAAGGCGTCAAATCTTGTTCAAAATATTACATAAAAGTAAATTGTTTTTAAGACAACATAGAGGTTTCTCAAATATATCCCAAATGCCGTGGGAAATAAAGGTGAAACCCCGCAAAATGTTTAACGCCATATCGGAGGATTCCACGACCCAGCTTGCCCCGGTTCGCCTTCATTTAATTACCTGAAAGATATGTTTAAAATTTCGTCAATATAAATATATTGGTGAGTTCACAGGTTTTTAGTTTCCAAAACTTGAATACTTGGGAAATACCATGTTATGACAATATATAGGAGTTGCAAATTCCTATAAATCTACTTGAGACTATAATCAAACCAAGACGTATAATAAATATGCCCCGCTCCAAGTCGTTACTCGGTTTCCCACGACTTAAGTTCTAAATATATGCACCCCAGGCATACACTAATGCATAATCGACGCTATCGATTAGGGGTGGGCCTTGTCAGGCACCAATAGTACTATTCAAATATTCCACCGGTTTCATTTCCCTGAACAAATGATTATAGAGGCGAGGACTCAACCCCGAGTGGCGGTCACACCTCAAGTAATAAATCCGTCAAACATTTTCCCTAACATATCTTTCCCCCGAAAAATGTAAAAATAGTTTAAAATGGGGCCGTGAAACTCACCTGAAACTCTGTCTGGCTTACTAGGCAGATAGCAAAGAGGGTCTCGCACCTACAAACGTCCTAGACGTATAAGTCACTATTCCTATAGTGCATGTGCCTTGGCAAGTTGTACACCCAACTCCCGACCACAAGTTATTCCAAATCCCGTTTAATTAAGCGCGTATCCTAGGTTTCGTTGGCGTTAGATTACCCCTTTGTGTTACAAGTTATATATTACTCTTGTTAATATTTCCTTAACTTGTACCTTATTATTATCGACTCGACTTCACTTAACATATAATTATTTTCCCATTTAAATAATTATACTTAAGATCGCATCGCTCGACATAATATATATTTCCACACTCGACCCGACTCACTTTGCCGCACGTTTGTTTTCCCATTCAAACAAATATGCTAAGATCTTGTCGTCCGATTGTATATTCTTAACACCCGATTCAACTCACCATATCGTATATTTATTTTCCCATTCAAATAAATATACTAGGATCTTGTCGGCGCGGCATACACATATATATCTTTGTCTACTCGTCGCGGCTTTCCTTCCCACATATCTACCTTCCCATTAAGTAGATATACTAGAATTTTGCCGAGACGAGCGTACGTATATATAAATGTGTAATTTTTCTTGTTAAGTATATACGTTTGTTTAACGTATTACTTGTTTATGTCATGTTTTTCTCCCGCGAATAATTCCTTCAACACTTAGGAAAGTGTTTATTAGTTTTTCACCCATGATGTATATATATTTTACTTCTTAAAAATATATATTTTCTTATCTTGCCGCAATGGCATTTTTCTCATGTTTTGTCCGTGTACGGTTCGTTAACGCGTCTTAGTTCGATATCCTAGTTCGAATAGTTAACTTTTCCAAGTTTTTCCCAACATGTGTTTTATAGAAATATTATTCATATTTCTTCCTCCTAACACAAGTTACTTGGAAGGTTTAAAATACTTATGTATTTTTAACCCAACTTGTTAACTTAACTACAAAAATGTTTCCAATACTTTTATATTCCCATTTATATAAAAGTATTCATTTTTGTATAAGTTTCTCAAGTTTGTTTAATATTTTTATAAAATCTCCATTTTATAAAAATCCTTATGTTAATACGATCCATATTTTTATAACTTTCAAAAATATACTTTTATACAAAAATACCCAAGTATATCTACTAGTATTTACCAAATCAACATTGGAAAATTATTATTTATACTTTTGACACCAAACTTTCCATCCTTGCATTTTTGGACTAATAGTTTCTAAAATATCCATTTTAGTCCTCTAACTTTCAAAGTTACAATATTAGTCCCTTAACTTTCAAATGTTGCATTTTTCCACTCTAACTTCCAAAGTTAACATTTTTCACTCAAAATAGTAGACTTTGAAGATCCATCTTTTTATTGGTAAGTTATTCTTGTATCAAAACACTTTTATTAGTCTTATATTCCATATATAAGACTACTTGTATGTGTGTTTTATGTATTTGCCCATTTTAACAAAATATCATTCTTCTAAGTAAGTAAACTTTAATTTTTCATCTTCTTTATCCTTGAACTACTAACATGTTCCATCATCTATTATGTCTTAGATGATCATATTAAGATGATTAAAGTTGCTTTTTAACACATTCAAGTTTATTCCATAAATCTTAATCAAATCATCATCCTACTTAGTGTATGTGTAAATTTTATATATTTTCAAGAACACTACTTTATCATCATCCAATCCATGATTTATTTACATATCTTTAATCATCTATTTTACTCATGTAAAACCTATTAAAGATTATGTTCAAACCACATTTTAAACCCTTCATGTACAACTTGCTTCTAAGAACACATACATGAATAATAATAATAAAAAACAAGGTTAAGAAGCTTACTACTAGCACAAGGCTAGGGAAGACAAAACCTTGGATTTTGAGAGGGGTTTAGTGTGTTCTTCCTTAATGGTTAAGCTCCAAGCTTGAAACACACAATAGGGGTTTGGATGATGGATTGTTTTGAGTGATTTGGAGATGTAAAAACTTGAAAGAAGAATGTATGTGGGGTGGGTGAAGTTCACGGCTCAAGAAGGAGAAGAAGGGGAGTTGTTTTTGCTTTGTTTATTCTAATGGCTAACACATGTTATATATAATCTTATCATGTGTAATCTTTCCAAATATTCAAGAGATTTAGTTAGTACAAAAGGTGATCTTGGATGGATGTGAGTGTGTGTGTGTTGCCGTGAGATAGAGAGGGGTTGGGAGAGTTTACTTGTAAATCTTTGATAAATATTTGCAATCATCCATGATCTTATACTAGATACTCATCCAAGCATGTGCATACTTAGGTGATGATTGCTAGCTCTTTGTCTTGGATTATATGGCCTCTTGGCCGAAATTTTGTAAGGGAGGGACAAGAAAGTTGCATGCTTTGTACTAGGGTGTCTTACACCTTTTGTCTTTAGTAAAACATGCTTAATACTAGCTTTAGGAGGTTATAATTATTAAACCACATGCATGGACACCACAAGGCCCTTTAGGCCGGCCCTTGGATGGGCTTAGGTGGGGTCCACAACTTCAAATATTTACCATTATTAAGTTAAGTTTAGTCCCTCGTCGTTCGGGTGTCGTTCGGGTATTTTTCGGGATTTAATCACGCGTTATTCGGACATTAAAAATACCTTTAATAACCCTTAAATATAGTCTAATTTAAGCGTTGATTGGTTATTTAGGCTTTTGTCGGGTGAAATTAGGAGTTATACGCGTATCGGGTGCGGTACGCGCATTTTATTCGTTACCGGGAGATTTGTGTAAGACGTTTCCACTTATGGTTTTGGAGTTCCAAAACTCATTATATTTTGTGAAAATACCCTTTTATTTTATATCCTGGGTGTCCGGGATCCTTTTCGTTTATTTAATTATTACCGGGTAATTGCCAACGTCCATACCGGATAGTTTATTCGCACATGATCCAATCATGTTTTACCATTAAACGTATGCATTCCTATGCACTATTTGGAAATTGCTATCTCCTAAGGCCTTGATAATTAAATCACACATAATTGCATTTAATTACGTTAATCATATATTAATTAATTTGTACGGAATTACCTTATTTTTGCCGGTTGTTACATTCTCCCCCCGTTAAGAGAATTCCGTCCCGGAATTCAATTCGAGTTCTCCGGTACAGGCGTCTTCTCGAATAGGGCGGGATATTTTTGCTTCATCCGGTCCAGCCTTTCCCACGTGAACTCCGGTCCACGCTTGGCATTCCAGCGCACTTTGACCAATCTGATCTTGCTGCGCCTTAGTTTTTGGACCTTCCAATCAGTTACCTCGATTGGTTCTTCAACAAAATGTAACTTGTCGTCAATCTGGATTTCGTCTGCAGGGATGATGAGAGTTTCGTCGGATAGGCACTTTTTCAAATTTGACACGTGAAACGTGTCGTGTACTCCACTAAGCTCTTGAGGCAACTTGAGCTTGTATGCCACTATGCCTACCCTGGACAAGACTTCGAACGGTCCAATATATCGTGGGTTCAGCTTTCCGCGCTTTCCAAAGCGCGCGACACCTTTCCAAGGTGACACTTTCAGTAGGACCCTGTCTCCGACTTGAAACTCTAAAGGCTTTCGCCTCATATCAGCATAGCTTTTCTGGCGGTCACGGGCCGCTTTGAGGCGTTCCTTTATCAAAAAGACCTTGTCCGTGGTCTCTTGCACAATTTCGGGCCCGGTGAGTTGTTTTTCTCCAACTTCCGCCCAACATAATGGCGATCGACACTTGCGTCCATATAGAGCTTCAAACGGTGCAGCTTGAATGCTCGTATGATAACTGTTGTTATAGGAAAATTCTACCAATGGCAAGTGTGTATCCCAATTACCTCCGAAATCAATCGCGCATGCCCGTAACATATCCTCCAAGGTCTGGATGGTCCGTTCACTTTGACCATCCGTTTGGGGGTGATATGCGGTACTCATGTCGAGGCGAGTACCGAGGGCTTCATTTAAACTTTCCCAAAATCTTGAAGTGAAACGACTATCTCGATCGGAGATGATAGAAACAGGTACACCGTGTTTAGACACCACTTCCTTTATGTACAAACGGGTCAGTTTCTCCAACTTGTCCGTTTCGCGAATCGGAAGGAAGTGTGCAGATTTTGTCAATCGATCAACGATTACCCAGATCGTGTCATGGCCGCTTGTTGTCTTGGGTAACTTGGTAATGAAATCCATGGTGATTCGTTCCCATTTCCATTCCGGTATTTCCGGTTGCTGGAGCAAACCGGAAGGTCTCTGGTGCTCAGCCTTGACCTTTGCGCAAGTCAAACATCGCGCAACGTATGCCGCTATATCTCTTTTGAAATTCGGCCACCAATAAAGTTCCTTCAAATCGTGGAACATCTTGTCTGCACCAGGGTGAACCGAATATCTAGAACTGTGAGCTTCGGCCAACACTAGCTCACGCAATCCCCCGTATACTGGGACCCAAATTCAATTCATGAAATACAGTGTCTGGTCTGTTTTTGTTTCTAGTGAATCAACCATCTTTCGTAATCTTTCACCCTTGACATTTTCGGGTTTAAGGGCGTTAACTTGAGCTTCACGAATTCGTGCAGTCAGATTCGTGTGGATAGTCAGACCCAAAGCTCGGACACGCAATGGTTTAACCCGTTCCTTGCGACACAAGGCGTCGGCCACAACGTTCGCCTTACCGGGATGGTACTTTATTTCACAATCGTAATCGTTTAGAAATTCGACCCATCGCCGTTGTCGCATGTTTAAATCCTTCTGATCAAAGATGTGTTGCAAACTCTTATGATCAGTGAAAATCGTGCACTTGGTTCCATACAAATAGTGCCTCCATATCTTGAGAGCGAATACCACTGCACCTAATTCCAAATCGTGTGTAGTGTAGTTCCTCTCGTGGATTTTCAGTTGCCTGGAAGCATATGCTATTACTTTTTCTCGTTGCGTTAGCACACAACCTAGGCCTTGATGTGAGGCATCACAGTAAACCACAAAGTCTTCCGTACCGTCTGGGAGTGACAGTATCGGAGCGCCACATAACTTGTCTTTTAGTAATTGGAATGCTGCCTCTTGCTTTTCCGTCCACTCGAATTTCTTATCCTTTTGGGTTAACATGGTTAAAGCTTGTGCTATCTTTGAAAAGTTCTCGATGAACCTTCTGTAATAACCCGCAAGGCCAAGAAATTGTCGTACTTCGGTAGGAGTTCGAGGGGCTTCCCAATTTTTAATTGCCTCGATCTTGGCGGGATCGACGTGTATGCCCTTCTCGTTTACCACGTGGCCTAGAAAGTGAACTTCCCGAATCCAAAAGTCGCACTTCGAGAATTTAGCGTAGAGCTTCTCTTTGCGTAATACTTCAAGGATTAACCGAAGGTGATTCTCGTGGTCTTCTTTCGTGCGTGAATAGATCAAAATATCGTCAATGAAGACAATGACGAATTTATCCAGGTATGGCTTACACACGCGGTTCATTAGGTCCATGAAAACCGCTGGTGCGTTGGTTAAGCCGAACGGCATTACCAAAAATTCATTGTGCCCATACCGGGTTCTGAAGGCCGTTTTTGGTACATCTTCTTCTTGTATACGCAACTGGTGATAGCCAGACCTCAAATCGATTTTGGAGTAATAGCTAGATCCTTGGAGCTGATCAAATAAATCGTCGATCCTGGGGAGAGGATAGCGATTCTTGATGGTTAGCTTGTTCAGCTCTCGATAGTCGATGCACATGCGAAATGTGCCATCCTTCTTCTTTACGAATAAGACGGGAGCTCCCCAAGGTGAGAAACTCGGTCTTATAAAACCCTTGTCTAACAACTCTTGTAGCTGGCTGGATAGTTCCTGCATTTCCGATGGGGCTAGGCGGTATGGCGATCGCGCCACAGGAGCAGCTCCAGGAACGAGGTCGATGCGGAACTCGACTTGTCGAGGTGGTGGCAACCCCGACAAATCTTCTGGGAATACATCCGGAAAATCTCTAGCTACTGGAATGTCTTCCAACTTTCGCTCGTCGGCCTTCTTGTCTACTACATGTGCCAAGAATGCGACAAGCCCTTTTCTTAGACACTTACGAGCCTTCATGCTTGAAATAATTCTTAGCGGCGTCCCGTGTCTTTCCCCTTGAATTGAGAGAGTTTCACCGCTTGCTAGGGGGACTTGAATGACTTTATCATTGCAAATCACGATGGCACGGTGTGCGGACAACCAGTCCATGCCGACAACTATGTCAAAGCTCCCCAACACGACTGGCAAAAGATCAATCCCAAACTCGTGCCCACAGAGTTCTAATTTACAATCTTTCGCTACTTCTCTCGTTTCAATAGTTTTACCATTAGCCAGTTCTATGGAGTAGGGTGTATCTAGTTTACTAGTTTTTAATCCAAGTAGTCTTTTAAACTCAATGGATACGAAGCTAAAGTCAGCACCGGTATCAAATAATACAGAGGCATAATGACCATTAAGAGGAAACGTACCAGTGACCACGTTGGGGTCTTGTCGTGCATCACCGGCTCCAATCACAAATGCCCGCCCGCGGGCCTGGTTGTTGATCTTGGGGCAATCCTTTTTCCAATGATCCAGTGACCCGCATGCAAAGCATGGTCTAGCTCCTCCGTTTTTCGGTGCTCCGGACCGACAGTCTTCAGTCTTGTGCCCTGTGCGGTGGCACTTTCCACAAGTTAACCCATTATTCCTTCCCTGATTACCCTGTTTGTTACCATTACCACGCCCTGTGGCAGCATATTCTTTCCCTTTCTTGTTTGAGCTACCCGACGCTCTGTCCCTCTTCCCTTCATCCCGTTTCCTTTTCCCAAATCTTGGCTTGTTTCCCTGATCGTTTGACACAACTGCTGAGCTGGTCCCCTGATTCTTGGCTTCTACACTACTAGCCTCAGAAATTTTCAGTCCTGAAACTTGTCGGATCAGTGTGCCCATGCGAATAGCATCTTCGGTGAGGCTTAGCGCAAGGTCAATAGCTGCGCGCATGGTCGTAGGTTTGGAAGCAGTGACCATGCTGCGTATTTGCGGTGCTAATCCGAACAGATAACGCTCTATCTTGTTGTTTTCAGGGGTGACCAAGCGTGGCACTAATCTGGCGAGATCATGGAATCGGGACGTGTAGCCAGTCACGTCCGCTCCCATCATAGTTAGGTTCCAGAACTCAGTTTCCAGTTTCTGTACCTCGCTTGCCGGGCGGTATTCGGCAATCATGAGTTCTTTCAGTTCTGTCCATGACAGGGAGTAAGCGGTATCGTCACCCAATGACTGTACTTGTCCATTCCACCACGTTAGTGCTTGGTCCAAGAACAAGTTGGTGGAGTACATGACTGACTGACGAGGGGTACACCCACTAATACGGATCACTGCCTCGGTCTTTTCGAACCACTTGACCAGGCCAACAGATCCTTCTGTGCCGTTGAAGTTGATCGGCTTGCAGTCTAAGAAGGCTTTGAAAGTGCAGCCACGCTCTCGCGAGGCCGTTTCTGCATTAATAAAGTTGTATGTTATTATGGGATAGGAGTTTTTAGGATATTCTCCCATTGCTTTATCAATTATTTTTAAACCTTCTTACCATTGGGGGAGGTTTCTCGTCGGTCACTCCCAGTCAAGTCTCGTGATCGTTCGGAGCGAGCGGCTTCGTGCTCCGCGATTGCTCGGGCTATGCGCTCCGAAATCATGGTTTCAAGTTCAGCTGGTGTAGCGGGCAGTCCGTCTGCACCGCTGTTGCTTCTGGTGGCTGGTGCCATTTTCTTCAATAATAATTATCAAAGGTTAATTTGGCAAACATTTATACAATATAAGGCATAAATTACAAACCAGAATATGAACACAATAATCAACACCATGTCATCACACAACATACCAACACATCATACAGAATAAATAGTAATCAACACCATATCACCACACAATCACACAAATCACAATATATGGAGTAAGCAATAATAATCGTAGACAACAACATATTTCACCATCATAATAATAAGATTTTTCATTAATTTCAATAGTACTAGTACAATGCTTGTTCATAATAACAAAATGGGGAATACATCCCTCATACAATACATTGTTTTTGAAATAAATAAAACATCATATCATGTGCCGTCGTACCCGTACGGCTAGGCAAAATGCAGACGAGTGTCATAACCCGTGCTATACTACCATACTGCTGCTACTATGTACATAAGCTGGTGATTCTTCCGTGCGTCCCTGATGCATCCCTACTGTGGCGGTGACGGCGGATACTGGTACTGTGGTACATGCATACTGATCGTCATGCTAATCGCCATGATACGCTCATATAAGAACTGTCGATGCGCAAAATGCGCATCCCCTGTAATACCACACTGTGCGTCCATGCTCAGTAACTCTTCCGCATAGTGCGCCAAAGCATCTCGTGCATCAATCATCCGCGTCCACATCAGGCGGGTCTGCTGCTCTACCTGTGTCACGGTGCGCTGCACCGTGTCAGCGAGAGTCTGGAAGTCTCGCTCTAGGGAGATAGCAGTGGACCATGCTGGTCCAGATAGGGGTGTCATCCTAGGTGGCTGGGATGGTCCGGGTATATCTGGGTGAACTGATGGGAATGGGCCAAAGGGGGCTGGTATCGGTATGTGTGGAAGCAACGGGGCAAAACCCTGTGGTCTGGGGATAAAGTGAGGTGGCATCATGTAGGGGTCCCCTGCACGCAGAGGGTACGGTGCAGGTGGCATGCTGGGCAGGGTAGGGATCGGTAGTGTCATGGCTACTGTGGGTGGTGGTACAGGCGCGGCTAATGGGGCTACAAGAGGCTCTGAAACAGTGGCCCACTCTGGGGTGGATACCACGACAGTGGGGGTAGGAGGGCTCGCAGTGGCGTATGCCGTCACGCCCGCCCGGTGCAGCTCCGAGCTGCGGGCAGAGCTCCCCTCTAGGATGTGCCCAGTAGGAACTGGCCCATCCTGAGGTACGGGCTCAGGTATGGTGGGTAGAGTGGTTGGTGCAGTAGTGGCATGCTCGATCATCGGAGCGACGTGCTCCTCCTGGTCTGCTGGTGGGATCGGTACAGCAATGTGCTCCACCGATGCGGTCGACTCATCGTCGGAGTCATCAGAGATCCACCCGTTGTGTCCTCGGGGAACGGGCACGAGCATCATGCCTGGGGGTACGGGGATAAGTGGGGTAGGTAAGGGCTCACGATCGATCGGTGCGTGTTGGTCATAGGGAGACTCAACGGTCTCTGACTGCGCGGGGACAGGCCTCGATGGACCTGCACAGCCCTCTGGGAAGTCTCTGATGGCCTGGAGGGGCAGTACTGGCAGTGGCGCTGCCTGGAATGGCACTATAGGCAAGTCTGCCTGTGGTGCCTCGGCCATAGGTAGGTCGACCACGTCGCCCTCAGCGGGGGCCCATGCTGGGTCCTCGCTCGGGTCAGTCTCGTCCCAGCTATCTCCTCCTGTGCCCTCCACGGCGGCGTCAATCTCCATCTCGTCATCCTCCGGATCGAGTACCACAAGCTCGATCGGCTCTGCTGGCGGCGCTGGGATAATCTGAATACTGCTATCGTAGCTCGGTGCTACGCTCCCTGCGTCTGTGTCTGACATCCCTGGCAAAAGAACCGTACTAACATATATGAATTATTTAAATTAGATATTTATGGCGTACGTTATCAGTAACCTTCCTAACTTCTAATTTCACGCTAATGCATAACAATACCCATGGCTGGCTTGGTCGGAATCTCCTCATTCCCAATGCTTCTTGAAAAATTACTTTATCGCGTTTAGCATCTTTATATATTTTTCTTTTGAAAACTTTATCATTTGAACCAAATCCGGTTATAGTCTAGTTTTTAAAGAAAATACTCTAGTTCGCTATAACCTTGGCTCTGATACCACTTTCTGTCACACCACGACAATGGCGGAAACACGTGGCGCGACGGTTCAAGAGCATAAAGTCAAGGTTAATGCTAAACACAAGTAATTTAAGAAAATGGGTCATTTATTAAGGCGTCAAATCTTGTTCAAAATATTACATAAAAGTAAATTGTTTTTAAGACAACATAGAGGTTTCTCAAATATATCCCAAATGCCGTGGGAAATAAAGGTGAAACCCCGCAAAATGTTTAACGCCATATCAGAGGATTCCACGACCCAGCTTGCCCCGGTTCGCCTTCATTTAATTACCTGAAAGATATGTTTAAAATTTCGTCAATATAAATATATTGGTGAGTTCATAGGTTTTTAGTTTCCAAAACTTGAATACTTGGGAAATACCATGTTATGACAATATATAGGAGTTGCAAATTCCTATAAATCTACTTGAGACTATAATCAAACCAAGACGTATAATAAATATGCCCCGCTCCAAGTCGTTACTCGGTTTCCCACGACTTAAGTTCAGAATATATGCACCCCAGGCATACACTAATGCATAATCGACGCTATCGATTAGGGGTGGGCCTTGTCAGGCACCAATAGTACTATTCAAATATTCCACCGGTTTCATTTCCCTGAACAAATGATTATAGAGGCGAGGACTCAACCCCAAGTGGCGGTCACACCTCAAGTAATAAATCCGTCAAACATTTTCCCTAACATATCTTTCCCCCGAAAAACGTAAAAATAGTTTAAAATGGGGCCGTGAAACTCACCTGAAACTCTGTCTGGCTTACTAGGCAGATAGCAAAGAGGGTCTCGCACCTACAAACGTCCTAGACGTATAAGTCACTATTCCTATAGTGCATGTGCCTTGGCAAGTTGTACACCCAACTCCCGACCACAAGTTATTCCAAATCCCGTTTAATTAAGCGCGTATCCTAGGTTTCGTTGGCGTTAGATTACCCCTTTGTGTTACAAGTTATATACTACTCTTGTTAATATTTCCTTAACTTGTACCTTATTATTATCGACTCGACTTCACTTAACATATAATTATTTTCCCATTTAAATAATTATACTTAAGATCGCATCGCTCGACATAATATATATTTCCACACTCGACCCGACTCACTTTGCCGCACGTTTGTTTTCCCATTCAAACAAATATGCTAAGATCTTGTCGTCCGATTGTATATTCTTAACACCCGATTCAACTCACCATATCGTATATTTATTTTCCCATTCAAATAAATATACTAGGATCTTGTCGGCGCGGCATACACATATATATCTTTGTCTACTCGTCGCGGCTTTCCTTCCCACATATCTACCTTCCCATTAAGTAGATATACTAGAATTTTGCCGAGACGAGCGTACGTATATATAAATGTGTAATTTTTCTTGTTAAGTATATACGTTTGTTTAACGTCTTACTTGTTTATGTCATGTTTTTCTCCCACGAATAATTCCTTCAACACTTAGGAAAGTGTTTATTAGTTTTTCACCCATGATGTATATATATTTTACTTCTTAAAAATATATATTTTCTTATCTTGCCGCAATGGCATTTTTCTCATGTTTTGTCCGTGTACGGTTCGTTAACGCGTCTTATTTCGATATCCTAGTTCGAATAGTTAACTTTTCCAAGTTTTTCCCAACATGTGTTTTATAGAAATATTATTCATATTTCTTCCTCCTAACACAAGTTACTTGGAAGGTTTAAAATACTTATGTATTTTTAACCTAACTTGTTAACTTAACTACAAAAATGTTTCCAATACTTTTATATTCCCATTTATATAAAAGTATTCATTTTTGTATAAGTTTCTCAAGTTTGTTTAATATTTTTATAAAATCTCCATTTTATAAAAATCCTTATGTTAATACGATCCATATTTTTATAACTTTCAAAAATATACTTTTATACAAAAATACCCAAGTATATCAACTAGTATTTACCAAATCAACCTTGGAAAATTATTATTTATACTTTTGACACCAAACTTTCCATCCTTGCATTTTTGGACTAATAGTTTCTAAAATATCCATTTTAGTCCTCTAACTTTCAAAGTTACAATATTAGTCCCTTAACTTTCAAATGTTGCATTTTTCCACTCTAACTTCCAAAGTTAACATTTTTCACTCAAAATAGTAGACTTTGAAGATCCATCTTTTTATTGGTAAGTTATTCTTGTATCAAAACACTTTTATTAGTCTTATATTCCATATATAAGACTACTTGTATGTGTGTTTTATGTATTTGCCCATTTTAACAAAATATCATTCTTCTAAGTAAGTAAAATTTAATTTTTCATCTTCTTTATCCTTGAACTACTAACATGTTCCATCATCTATTATGTCTTAGATGATCATATTAAGATGATTAAAGTTGCTTTTTAACACATTCAAGTTTATTCCATAAATCTTAATCAAATCATCATCCTACTTAGTGTATGTGTAAATTTTATATATTTTCAAGAACACTACTTTATCATCATCCAATCCATGATTTATTTACATATCTTTAATCATCTATTTTACTCATGTAAAACCTATTAAAGATTATGTTCAAACCACATTTTAAACCCTTCATGTACAACTTGCTTCTAAGAACACATACATGAATAATAATAATCAAAAACAAGGTTAAGAAGCTTACTACTAGCACAAGGCTAGGGAAGACAAAACCTTGGATTTTGAGAGGGGTTTAGTGTGTTCTTCCTTAATGGTTAAACTCCAAGCTTGAAACACACAATAGGGGTTTGGATGATGGATTGTTTTGAGTGATTTGGAGATGTAAAAACTTGAAAGAAGAATGTATGTGGGGTGGGTGAAGTTCACGGCTCAAGAAGGAGAAGAAGGGGAGTTGTTTTTGCTTTGTTTCTTCTAATGGCTAACACATGTTATATATAATCTTATCATGTGTAATCTTTCCAAATATTCAAGAGATTTAGTTAGTACAAAAGGTGATCTTGGATGGATGTGAGTGTGTGTGTGTTGCCGTGAGATAGAGAGGGGTTGGGAGAGTTTACTTGTAAATCTTTGATAAATATTTGCAATCATCCATGATCTTATACTAGATACTCATCCAAGCATGTGCATACTTAGGTGATGATTGCTAGCTCTTTGTCTTGGATTATATGGCCTCTTGGCCGAAATTTTGTAAGGGAGGGACAAGAAAGTTGCATGCTTTGTACTAGGGTGTCTTACACCTTTTGTCTTTAGTAAAACATGCTTAATACTAGCTTTAGGAGGTTATAATTATTAAACCACATGCATGGACACCACAAGGCCCTTTAGGCCGGCCCTTGGATGGGCTTAGGTGGGGTCCACAACTTCAAATATTTACCATTATTAAGTTAAGTTTAGTCCCTCGTCGTTCGGGTGTCGTTCGGGTATTTTTCGGGATTTAATCACGCGTTATTCGGACATTAAAAATACCTTTAATAACCCTTAAATATAGTCTAATTTAAGCGTTGATTGGTTATTTAGGCTTTTGTCGGGTGAAATTAGGAGTTATACGCGTATCGGGTGCGGTACGCGCATTTTATTCGTTACCCGGAGATTTGTGTAAGACGTTTCCACTTATGGTTTTGGAGTTCCAAAACTCATTATATTTTGTGAAAATACCCTTTTATTTTATATCCTGGGTGTCCGGGATCCTTTTCGTTTATTTAATTATTACCGGGTAATTGCCAACGTCCATACCGGATAGTTTATTCGCACATGATCCAATCATGTTTTACCATTAAACGTATGCATTCCTATGCACTATTTGGAAATTGCTATCTCCTAAGGCCTTGATAATTAAATCACACATAATTGCATTTAATTACGTTAATCATATATTAATTAATTTGTACGGAATTACCTTATTTTTGCCGGTTGTTACATTCTCCCCCCGTTAAGAGAATTCCGTCCCGGAATTCACTTCGAGTTCTCCGGTACAGGCGTCTTCTCGAATAGGGCGGGATATTTTTGCTTCATCCGGTCCAGCCTTTCCCACGTGAACTCCGGTCCACGCTTGGCATTCCAGCGCACTTTGACCAATCTGATCTTGCTGCGCCTTAGTTTTTGGACCTTCCAATCAGTTACCTCGATTGGTTCTTCAACAAAATGTAACTTGTCGTCAATCTGGATTTCGTCTGCAGGGATGATGAGAGTTTCGTCGGATAGGCACTTTTTCAAATTTGACACGTGAAACGTGTCGTGTACTCCACTAAGCTCTTGAGGAAACTTGAGCTTGTATGCCACTGTGCCTACCCTGGACAAGACTTCGAACGGTCCAATATATCGTGGGTTCAGCTTTCCGCGCTTTCCAAAGCGCGCGACACCTTTCCAAGGTGACACTTTCAGTAGGACCCTGTCTCCGACTTGAAACTCTAAAGGCTTTCGCCTCATATCAGCATAGCCTTTCTGGCGGTCACGGGCCGCTTTGAGGCGTTCCTTTATCAAAAAGACCTTGTCCGTGGTCTCTTGCACAATTTCGGGCCCGGTGAGTTGTTTTTCTCCAACTTCCGCCCAACATAATGGCGATCGACACTTGCGTCCATATAGAGCTTCAAACGGTGCAGCTTGAATGCTCGTATGATAACTCTTGTTATAGGAAAATTCTACCAATGGCAAGTGTGTATCCCAATTACCTCCGAAATCAATCGCGCATGCCCGTAACATATCCTCCAAGGTCTGGATGGTCCGTTCACTTTGACCATCCGTTTGGGGGTGATATGCGGTACTCATGTCGAGGCGAGTACCGAGGGCTTCATTTAAACTTTCCCAAAATCTTGAAGTGAAACGACTATCTCGATCGGAGATGATAGAAACAGGTACACCGTGTTTAGACACCACTTCCTTTATGTACAAACGGGTCAGTTTCTCCAACTTGTCCGTTTCGCGAATCGGAAGGAAGTGTGCAGATTTTGTCAATCGATCAACGATTACCCAGATCGTGTCATGGCCGCTTGTTGTCTTGGGTAACTTGGTAATGAAATCCATGGTGATTCGTTCCCATTTCCATTCCGGTATTTCCGGTTGCTGGAGCAAACCGGAAGGTCTCTGGTGCTCAGCCTTGACCTTTGCGCAAGTCAAACATCGCGCAACGTATGCCGCTATATATCTTTTGAAATTCGGCCACCAATAAAGTTCCTTCAAATCGTGGAACATCTTGTCTGCACCAGGGTGAACTGAATATCTAGAACTGTGAGCTTCGGCCAACACTAGCTCACGCAATCCCCCGTATACTGGGACCCAAATTCTATTCATGAAATACAGTGTCTGGTCTGTTTTTGTTTCTAGTGAATCAACCATCTTTCGTAATCTTTCACCCTTGACATTTTCGGGTTTAAGGGCGTTAACTTGAGCTTCATGAATTCGTGCAGTCAGATTCGTGTGGATAGTCAGACCCAAAGCTCGGACACGCAATGGTTTAACCCGTTCCTTGCGACTCAAGGCGTCGGCCACAACGTTCGCCTTACCGGGATGGTACTTTATTTCACAATCGTAATCGTTTAGCAATTCGACCCATCGCCGTTGTCGCATGTTTAAATCCTTCTGATCAAAGATGTGTTGCAAACTCTTATGATCAGTGAAAATCGTGCACTTGGTTCCATACAAATAGTGCCTCCATATCTTGAGAGCGAATACCACTGCACCTAATTCCAAATCGTGTGTAGTGTAGTTCCTCTCGTGGATTTTCAGTTGCCTGGAAGCATATGCTATTACTTTTTCTCGCTGCGTTAGCACACAACCTAGGCCTTGATGTGAGGCATCACAGTAAACCACAAAGTCTTCCGTACCGTCTGGGAGTGACAGTATCCTGGGTGTCCGGGATCCTTTTCGTTTATTTAATTATTACCGGGTAATTGCCAACGTCCATACCGGATAGTTTATTCGCACATGATCCAATCATGTTTTACCATTAAACGTATGCATTCCTATGCACTATTTGGAAATTGCTATCTCTTAAGGCCTTGATAATTAAATCACACATAATTGCATTTAATTACGTTAATCATATATTAATTAATTTGTACGGAATTACCTTATTTTTGCCGGTTGTTACATAATTAAATTGTTTAATAAATAAAAGAAATTTGATAAATAAATAAACAAAAGTCTTTTTGTAGACTTTTGATTAAGGGTGATCACGTTAATAGATTTAAGTATGAAAAATAATTTTTATAACACTATTTTCTTAAAAATAGAATATTTAGTCTATTTATTTCTATTTTGCCGAAATATAACATTGATATCTAAAAATATTAAAATTAAAGAATTTTTTTAAATTAAAATTTGTATTTTTGTTCTACATGGATAGAAATAATTTATATAAAATTTTGGTGCAAAAATATTGAAAAATGAATTTATTATGATTTATTTATGATTAAAATAATGAAAATCAATTTAAAATATTAAATAAATGATTTTTCAAAAATAAAAACCATTTCTGGAATGTTTATTGTTTTATAAACTTAAAATAATTTTTGTAGAATTTTATAAAATCATTTTGATATTTTTTAGAATTTTATAATTATAATAGAATAAACTTGAAATATTTATTATATATAGTAAATAAATAATTTATGGAAAACTAAAAATTGTATGATAAACCTTTCTATTAGAATATCATAAAATAATTTTTGTGGAATTTATAAAGCATTTTTAGTATTTTAAAACTATTTTTAAAAATAAAATGAATATATAAGTTTGAAAGGGTTTTTAAATCCGGGTCGGGGTTTTAAATCACAAGCCTAGACCAGTTGGTCTGGACCCTGAGAACGAATAATCTTGGTTTGAAATTAATTATATATGTTTTCTAATCTGTTTTCAATAATATAATTAAAAAGAAACACATGACAGGACTCGAACCCTGGCCTATCGGCCGGTTCGTGTCTTAGTGAAAAGATCCACACCAACGGATCTACTGATCAGTTGGTGTTAGATGTTGTTCTGTTTTATCTTTATATCGATGTCTGCAGATTCAATTATCCCCAAATCATATCATACGAACCTTAGGTTTTCTAATAACCAAAATTAACGAGCAATAACTCGATTTTTCATAGGTTTATTGTTGTTATAGTGCCGATAAACAAAACCAACAAAAAAATTGAGACTTACAAACGGTTTCACGTGTGATCTTGAATAGTCAACGAAAAAGTCAAACGCAAACCCAAGAAGATCAAAATGACGTTTACAGAAGAAATTGAGAGTAGGGAAAGAGTATTTGGCGATTGTAGCTTGTCAATGAGGGCTCAATTTATATTGAAATGCTCGTGTGATTCGAATTGGAAGTTTTGACCCGTGGTTAATGAAATGATGTGTAATTGGCCCGATTTTGGTAAGCGTGTATAATACGCGTGTTAGTCAAACAATTACGAAGTTTACCATATCAGTGATTAAAAACGCGGATTGGTATGTTAATTTTGGATGATTATCATCACAGTTGACTTTCCAAGTCAACTGTTATGATTCAATAACCTTATATAATTAAAATGCTTGAGATATGAAACAAACAAGTGGTGTAGCTCAGATGGTTGGCTGTGTGTGTTTAAGTGAACCGGCCTTGGGCACGGGTTCGAACCCCGGCCCAGGCATTTATTTTTTTTACATTAGTATCACCACTTTAATAATAATATATAATTATAGCATGGTTCTAGGAGTCCAAACGTGTCACGAAATATTTTTAAAGGGTACGATAATGATAAAAATTCGACGTTTTATTAATAGTAGTCGTAACGTACATAGAATTAAATGCGAAATGTTACAGCGCAAACTTTGTTTATATATTTTTTTAAAAATATTCCATCGGCGTTGTTTTTTTTTTTTTGCCCAAAACACTTAATTACATGTATGTTACCTTGTGTATTTTTGTTAAAAAAAAATTAGATTGTTTTTGCATGGGTTTCTAAGTTTTCTCAACTCAAAGGGGTTTTCAATTTATACTTTCCCTATATATATATATATATATATATATATATATATATAGAAAGAATAATGTGGAAACCCTTGTTATATGGTAAACTCTGGAAACTCTGACTTCCCAATTTTTTTCTTATTTTTGAAAAAAATAGGGCATGTAATATATATGATTTTAAGCATTTTGAGCAAAAAAAATCAAAAAAGCGCCTAGTAGTTTTTTAAAAAAAAACAAATAAACTTTTGACTAACACATGTTAACCGAAACTAAAACGTGTTAAGCATTTGTTACCCGAAGACGGTTTTTTATTGTTTTAAAAAAAAATCGGCTCGGCGCTTTTTTGATTTTTTTGGCCCAAAATGCTTAAAATCATGTATATTACATACCCTAAAATTTTCATATAAAAAAAAGTCGGGAAGTTAGAGTTTCCAGAGTTTACCATATAACAAGGGTTTCCAATATAACCTTATACTGTGTGTATATATATATACATATATATATATATAAATATATAAATATTATATATTTTTTTAAAAAAATAACCAATGTAAAGTACATGTTTTTAAGCGTTTTGGTTCAAAAAAATAAAAAAACGTGCCGACGGGATTTTTTAAAAATTTTAAATATATTTGGATGTCTATATTTTAAAAGTAATAAGTAGGTTTAATTGTTATTATTATTAACTTAAATTCAAAAATCTGAATTTTTTTTAAAATTAGTTCCAACCTGGGCATTATGGTGGAGACACGAGAGATCACATCGGCTTCGACTTGGAAATCGGAGACTGTTCCAATTTTCTACTGAGATAGGCAAGCGGAGACTGACTCTACTTCATCAGTGTTTTCGAACACCACTTTCTTATTCAATTTCCCCGAAATAAGATAAGAGGGACGTACTCGAGATTGCATTCTTGCTTTTGTAGGTGGAAGGTAAGGAACATAGAGAAGGAGGCTATCGGAAATTTTTAATCGAAGATATTGCATTCTTTGCCTTAATGATGGACTTTCTGATCTTACTTACATTCCTTCATTGATGTGATGTAATCTCGGTTGAAGATGAATCATGTGCGGCATAACTCATTCAATTACCTGCCGCTTTCCTTCAATTATGGGGTGAACGAGAATTAGTTCATCACCAACATGCTTAACTCCTAGGACTTTTGGGGTGTTGGGGAAGAAGAAGACCCTAGTAAACTGTGTAAACCATATTCGTAATTGCTCGCCTATTATGAACTTGACTTGTGCTCGTTAAGCTGTCTTTTTGTGACACCCGGCAAATTCTGGTTAACAACGTTGTCTAGATGAAAGTCTACCTTAGCGAGTCACGCGTATATTGTACTTAACTGGGTTAGTTAAGTCGGGTTATGGTTCGGGAACTATCGGTTTAGTCTAGAAGATCATTGGATGTTGGTCTAGAGGTTCATTAGATGTCGGTCCTTAACCAAGTGTACAAACGGTGACGATTTGTAGGATCGTCAGGGCATACGGAACATACAAGTCTCGAGTCCCGGGAATTGGTGAACGAGTGTGAATATGTGTATTTACATGTGTTATGTGTTTACAATCATTATGTGACTTGTCGGTATGTGAATATGTGTTAACATATGTTAAAACGGGGTTTAACGCACAAAACACACGAAATCAGCCCCTATAGGCGATTAGGGAAGCCTAATCGCCCATAAGGGGGGCGAGTAGGCCCTTTAGGGGCGAGTAGGGGACCAAATGCATGACTGTTCATGCGATTTGGCCCCAATTTCATGAACTTACATGCGATTAGGCTTCCTAATCGCGTGTAAAGGCTGCATAATCGCTAGTTACGTGCTGGACGACTAAAAACGACTATAAATACCATACTTGACCTCATAAACTTCATAATACAAACCCTAGTCGTCCCATAACCCGCCCCAACACACACACAACCTCTGGAACGCGATTTTTGATCCAAACACAAGGTTTCAAGCTTAATCCATCATTCTTTCACAAATCTAAGGTTTGGTTTCCATCCATGAATCTTTATAAACGTTTTTATTCAATCCCTAATAGTCCAGACCTGTTCTAAAACGGAAAAGCTTTCTGAAAATCGTTAATAAGTGTTGTTAATCGGATTTTAACTAGTATACATGTGTTATGTGTGTTTATGATTAGAAAGCTAGGGTTTTTATGATTCAAGATGAAGGATTAACATGTTATTAGGTTAATTCAGAATACTAATGATATTATTGTAACACCCCAACCGATGGCGGAAACATCGGGGTGCCACGTATTGATGATTGTTTTCAGTAGCACATGGTATAACATAAATTTTAAATAATTTATTCAAACATAAATATCCAAAATGTGACATAATGTCTAAGAATTCAAATACATAACATCAAACAGCAACTTTAAAATAACTTCAAATAAACTTCAAGAAAATCCTCATGCTAACTCAAGCCTCAGCTTCATTGTTACCTGAAACATGTTAATTTTGAAAGTATTTTGGGTCAACATAAGTTGGTGAGAATTACATAGGTTTTTGATGATAAATGAATAAAATGTTATGCAATTCATGTGCCATGTTAATCTAGCCCATATGTGAGAACATATTAGAAATAAATCGAGTGCATAATCAACCCTGTTGACTGTTATAAAATGATACATACCATACACTTATGGTCCCAATGAATATGTTATGCGATAACAAACACCCACGTAACCTTGGTAGGAGGCACGTATCCGGGTGGGATTGTCAGTCCAATAGATCTATCAATGTATACCGTCGGCTGATCAATGTTAATGATTATGCTAGAATGGTGCTTACTCTAATCATGCTCAAGACAATATGCAACATAGAAAACACATAGACACATTGATGATTGAATTGCAATGAAAATGTTATAACATGTTTCACCCCAAAAATGGTGATAAGTAAAAGGGGCTATGTAAACTCACCTTAGCAAATGTTAACTTGTTGTAAAGATATGATAATTGTGTTGCCCAAAGTGATCCCAAATATTACCCTATAATGAGGTAATATATAATAAGTCTAAGTCTAATTAACTAATATGTGTATCCTAGGGTTTCGATTTGGGGATAATCAATTGTTAAATTTAATTTAAAAATGTTAATTAAATAAAGAAAATTGGATAATTAATGAAAAATAGTCTTTTTATAAAATTTGAATTTTGAGTGAGCACATTAAAGTGTTTGAAGCAATAGAATAATTTTTATAAAATTATTTCATTTTAAATAGATTTTTAAATCTATTTATTTATAAATAGCCAATTATTAACTTTAATATTCAAAAATACTAAAATTAAAGAAATCTTATTTTAAAAATCATAATTCTGTTCTAAATGATT
The DNA here is from genome assembly GCA_028751855.1 of Ambrosia trifida. NCBI lineage: Eukaryota > Viridiplantae > Streptophyta > Magnoliopsida > Asterales > Asteraceae > Ambrosia > Ambrosia trifida. Next base: position 76,373,037 of record CM054131.1, on the reverse strand, counting down.
AAAAATAATTTGTATAAAATTTTGGTGCAAAAATGATGAAAATTGGATTTAATATGATTTAATTATGATTAAATCTAACAAAAATTGATTAAAAATATAAAATAAATGATTTTACTGAATTAAAAATTATTTCAGTAAAGTTTAACTTTATAAAAAGTTAGGGTAATTTTTGGGGAATTTAATAAAACTGTTTTGATATAATAATGGATTTTTATAAATATAATAGTATAAAAATGATTTAATTATTATAATTATTAAATAAATGATTTTCTGGAAAATAAAAATTACAAATAAAACTTTTATTACAGATTAAACAATTATAATTTTTTTAGAGTTTATAAAATAGTTTAGGTATTTTAAAAAGAATTTAAAAGATTAAAGGATTTAATATATATATATTTAATTGTTTGTTTTTAAAAAAAGAAAAGGAAAGAAAAGAACCAAAAACCGGTCAGAGCCGGGACTCGAACCCGGGTGACCTTTGTGGAGGGTCAGAGTCACAACCACCTGGCCTAGGCCGGTGGTTGTGATGATTCTGGTTTCAATTTAAATAAATACAATAGCGAAAACCAGTTTTATCCCCAATTATTAACGCGATGAACCCTAGATTTACAATCAGATGATTCAGGCAACTATAGCCCGATTAATGTTAGGGCTATAGTTGCTTGAATGCCGATGAATGAAACCCACCAAAAATATTAGACTCACAGTGTAGGATTGATGTTGATGGTCGGGTCAAAGAGAAAGTCAACCACGAGCAAAAATAAGCAATTACAGAGTGAATTAGAGTGAAATAGAGATTGAGAGAGAGTTGTGAGCGATTTTCCAAGACTCGCAGACCATCTATTTATACTAGAGGATTAGGGTTAGGGTTAATTAGAAGGTTGACTTCCAATTGAATACGTACGCGTTTAATAATCAAATGGGTCAACGATTGCCGTGTTATTGTTGTGTAATTGTGTTGTATTGGGCCGGTTATTGCCCTAATTTGCCAAAAATATATCAATTACGCGTTAATTCTATGGATTGCTCACCAAGGAATCCCACAGTTGACTTTCCTTGTCAACTGTGGGAGTTTTGATGTGTGCATAAGTATAATACGCGTCCGGGTTTAAACAAGGTGATAGTCCAGCCCGGTTGGTTAAGTGTGTGTGCATGTGTGGCTCTGGCGCGGGTTCGAACCCCGGCCAGAGCAGTTTTTTTGTTAATTTTTGATTATTATCCAATCCAACACACATATAATATATTATAATATATATATCATATTAGGGTTCCATAATCGCGACAAAAATAATAAATGCGAAGATAATTATGAAAACTTGACGTTTTATTAATGTCGATGGTGTAACGTACAAGTATTTAATGCGTAATGTTACAGTCTCCCCTACTTTTAGGAACTTCGTCCCGAAGTTGGAGTTGGAGAGTCTGGTGGAAAAAGATGCGGATACTTCGACTTCATCTGGTCTTTACGCTCCCAAGTGAACTCTGGGCCTCGTTTAGATTCCCAACGAACCTTAACGATCGGAATACGACTGCGCTTGAGTTTCTTGACTCCAGTGTCAACAATCTCGACGGGTTTCTCGATAATGTGCATGCTTTCATCGATTTGCACATCCTCAAGAGGAACATGAAGGTTCTCATCTGCTAAGCATTTCTTGAGATTCGAAACATGGAAGGTCGGGTGAACATTGCTTAGCTCAGGTGGAAGTTCAAGTCTGTAAGCCACTTTCCCAACTCTGTCAAGAATTTTGAAGGGGCCTACGTATCGAGGAGCTAGTTTTCCCTTTCTACCGAAACGAATAACTCCTTTCCAAGGGGATACCTTAAGTAGCACAAGGTCCCCAACTTGAAATTCCAAGGGTTTACGACGTTTATCAGCATAACTCTTTTGGCGACTTCGAGCCTTGAGAAGATTATCCTGAATAAGCTGGATTTTGTCTGTGGTTTCCTGGATTAGTTCGGGTCCAGTAATACGAGCTTCACCAACCTCGGTCCAACAGACAGGAGAACGACATTTCCGACCATAGAGTGCCTCAAAAGGAGCCATGTTAATGCTGGCGTGATAACTGTTGTTGTATGAAAACTCAACCAAAGGAAGATGAGAATCCCATGCGCCACCAAAATCGATGACACATGCCCTGAGCATGTCCTCAAGTGTCTGGATGGTTCGTTCAGTCTGACCATCAGTTTGAGGGTGATAAGCAGTGCTCAGGTTCAACTTAGTACCCAAAGCATCTTGTAGAGATCCCCAAAAGTGAGAGGTGAAACGACCATCGCGATCAGAAATAATGTCCAAAGGTATACCGTGACGACATACGATTTCACTTACGTACATCTTTGCCAACCTTTCCACAGAATACTTCTCACGAATAGGTAGAAAATGAGCTGACTTGGTCAAACGATCGACGATTACCCAAATACTGTCAAAACCTTTGGGTGTGCGAGGGAGTTTGGTGATGAAATCCATAGCTATGCTCTCCCATTTCCAGACAGGAATCTCTGGTTGTTCAAGCATACCAGATGGTCGTTGATGTTCAGCCTTAACCTTGGAGCAAGTGAGGCATTTTGCAACGAAAAGAGCAATGTCTTTCTTCATACCAGGCCACCAATAAGAATAACGAAGATCTTGGTACATCTTGTCAGCTCCAGGATGAATAGAATAACGAGACTTATGAGCTTCGTTCATGAGAAAAGTACGAAGATCATCACGGTCGGGAATCCACAGTCGGTTAAGGAAATAAAGGAGACCATCGGGTTTGGTTTCAAGTTGAGTCTCAGCACCACAAGACATTTCATCGTACATGTTACCTTGGGTGACTGAGGTATGTTGAGCCTGGAGAATGCGATCTTGAAGATCAGTACGAACTCTCGCACATTGGAGTTTGACACGCTCTTTACGACTAAGTGCGTCAGCCACAACATTCGCTTTGCCAGGATGGTAGCGAATTTCGCAATCATAGTCGTTAAGTAGTTCAACCCAACGTCGTTGCCTCATGTTAAGATTCTTTTGGTCGAAGACATGTTGGAGACTTTTGTGGTCCGTGAACACCACACATTTGGTCCCATAGAGATAATGTCTCCAAATCTTGAGTGCAAAGATAACAGCGCCCAATTCAAGATCATGGGTGGTATAATTTTTCTCGTGAGTCTTGAGTTGTCGAGACGCATAAGCAATAACCTTTCCTCGTTGCATGAGAACACAACCAAGTCCTTGGTTCGATGCATCACAGTAGACCACGAAATCATCATTACCATCAGGTAGAGATAAGACAGGAGCTTCACAAAGTTTCAGCTTAAGAGTTTCAAATGCTTCCTCTTGCTTAGGTCCCCACTCATAGGGTTTACCCTTGTGAGTTAAGGTAGTGAGAGGAACAGCGATCTTGGAGAAGTTGGCGATGAATCGACGATAATAACCAGCCAACCCAAGAAAAGAACGGACTTCTGTTGGAGTGGTAGGAACACTCCAATTCTTCACAGCTTCGATCTTTGCAGGATCAACATGAATTCCGTTCATATCAATGACATGTCCCAAAAATTGAACTTCCTTAAGCCAAAATTCACATTTTGAGAACTTGGCGTACAGTTGTTCTTTCTTTAGGAGACTCAAGATAGAGTGAAGATGTTGCTCGTGATCGGATTTTGATTTAGAGTAAATCAAAATATCATCAATGAAAACGATCACGAATTTGTCGAGATAGGGTCTACAAACCCGATTCATCAGATCCATAAATACCGCGGGAGCATTGGTCAAACCGAAAGGCATAACCATGAATTCATAGTGACCGTAGCGAGTGCGAAAAGCTGTCTTGGGAATATCTTCATCGTGGACTCTAAGCTGATGATAACCAGAACGGAGATCAATCTTCGAGAAGTGGGTTGCTCCTTGAAGTTGATCGAAGAGATCGTCAATCCTAGGAAGTGGATAACGATTCTTGATGGTGAGTTTGTTGAGTTCACGGTAGTCAATACACATCCGAAGAGAACCATCCTTCTTTTTAACGAATAAGACAGGGGCTCCCCATGGAGAAGAACTAGGGCGAATGAACCCTTTATCAAAAAGTTCCTGTAATTGACTAGCAAGTTCTTGCATCTCAGAGGGTGCAAGGCGATAAGGAGCTTTAGCTATAGGATTAGCACCAGGAACAAGATCAATACGAAACTCCACTTGTCGAGCAGGAGGCAAACCAGGTAAATCCTCTGGAAAGACTTCAGGATAGTCTCGAATAATAGGAATGTCTTGGATACTTTTGCCTTTGTCCTTCTTCTCTATCACGTTAGCTAAGAAGGCTGTATACCCCTTTCGTAAGTACTTTTGGGCAGTAGTACAAGACATAAGCTTAAGCTCACCACAGGGTTTCTCACCATAGATCTTCAAAATCTCACCAGATTCGAGAGGAATGCGTATGACTTTCTCGAAGCACAGAATTTCGGCACGATGAGTTGACAACCAGTCCATGCCTACTATAACATCAAAACTACCAAGATGCATGGGGATGAGATCGATAGGGAAGGTATGATCATCGAGATTCAACAAGCAGTTACGAATAATAGAACCGATCGAAATAGACTTCCCGTTAGCTACCTCTACCACGAAAGGGTCTTCTAGATTAGTGTGGGGTAAGTTAAGTAAAGGTTCAAACTTCAGTGACACGAATGACTTATCAGCTCCTGAATCAAATAATATGGATGCATAGTGGTTATTAATGAGAAACGTACCATTCACCACTTCGTTGTTGTCACGGGCCTGATTAGCGTTGAGATTGTAGGCGCGACCTCGAGCACCTTGGTTCTGGTTGCGGTTCTGGTTTTGGTTTTGGTTTTGGTTCTGATTTTGGTTTTGGTTACGGTTACGGTTAGGGCAGTTATTGATGTAGTGATTAGGGTTACCACACTCGTAGCATTGACCACGAGTTGGCCTGTTGTTTTGTTGGTTGGGAGCTGGGTTGTTGTTGTCTTGGGCAGCAGGAGATCGACAGACGTTCACCAGGTGACCATATCGTTGACACTTAGTACAAAATCGACATGGCACCTGTGTGGGATGGTGATACTTGCAAGTGTTGCACAGAGGGTGAGGTCCGGTGTATGGTTTCTTGGCTGGGTTTTGGGCAGCAGGTGGAGTAGCAGCAACCATATAGTTTCTAGCCTTGCGCTTCTTGTTGCTTGAGGTCTCAGGCTTGACTTCAATTGCAGGCTGTGGAGTATCTTTGGCAACAGTCTTCTTAGTGCCCTTGCGAACTAGAGTACCGTTCTTCACATGATTATCAGTAAGAGTGGCCGCTAGACGTTTGGCCTCTTCCAGAGTTGCAGGATTTCTACCCCAAACAGTGTCCTGGATTTGCATGGGCAGACCACCGATGTACTTCTCGATGGCTACCGGCAGAGGAGTAACCTTGTGTGGCAACAATAAGCTAAGCTCATGAAAGCGGGTGTTGTATGCAAGATTTTCCCCACTATCTTGAGCCAAGGTGTGGAACTCATCCTCAAGCTTTTTAACTTCGTTGCGAGGACAGAACTCCTCCTTCATGATCTCTTTGACCTGGTCCCATGTCATAGCAAGAGCAACCTCGGCCCCACGAGTACGCTTTTCTTCATTCCACCATGTGAGTGCTCGTTTATGGAGAACACTCATGGCGTAACGAACCTTGAAGTTGTTGGGGCACTCACTGTTGATGAAGGTATTTTCAATACCCTCAAACCATTGGAGAAGTCCAGTAGCTCCTTCTTCACCGCTGAACTTTGGAGGGTTACAAGAGTTGAAATGTTTGAGGGTGCAAGCTTGGGGTCCATTACCATTGCCATTGCCATTGCCATTCCCGTTCCCGTTGTTGTGACCATTCCCATTCAATTGGATGACCTGAGCAAGTAAGTTGGGAACCAGAGTTGCGATTTGCTGCGCCATTTGTTGAGAAATGATTGCAGCCAGTTGAGCATCGACCCCATTGTTGTTGTGGTTAGGAGCTTGGTCATGGTTGTGGTTATGGTTATCACCACCTTCTTCGTGGTTCTCACCATTGTTGTTGCGAGTGCTGCGACGAGGAGGCATGATCTGTAATAGACACAATGAAATGAATGAGAGTTCATATAAGGAATGTAATCATTTATTCATTAATTAAAACGAATAAACGAAAACGTTGACTTATCAAAGATTCTAAATTATAATAACATATGAAGACATGCTTTAGCCTATAAGTGAACACTCATCCCGAGAATTCCCAGGTACGCATCCGGGTCCCTCGTCTGATTGGGATATATGCGCAATGCCAGCCTAGACAGAAGACTCAGAATACAGGCGTTCACCCTTCCAGATTGCACGTGTTCGTTATTAAAATCTAGAACTTCGACGGGATCTCAAGGGGGTTCAGGTTAAACCTGAGGATTTTGTCCTATAAATCTAATGGTGGATCAGGATTGCAGCAGACAATTAAGAGTAGTCACATGTAGGTTTAGGGTTGTAGGGCATGGGATAAGGATAGGATTAGGGAAGCAATTAGGGTTACAAGTAGGAGAAGCAAGTACTGTTTTAGTCCCTAAGGTTATAGTCTAGATTATTTCTAATAACCTAATTCCCTATAACCAAGGCTCTGATACCAATCTGTAACACCCCAACCGATGGCGGAAACATCGGGGTGCCACGTATTGATGATTGTTTTCAGTAGCACATGGTATAACATAAATTTTAAATAATTTATTCAAACATAAATATCCAAAATGTGACATAATGTCTAAGAATTCAAATACATAACATCAAACAGCAACTTTAAAATAACTTCAAATAAACTTCAAGAAAATTCTCATGCTAACTCAAGCCTCAGCTTCATTGTTACCTGAAACATGTTAATTTTGAAAGTATTTTGGGTCAACATAAGTTGGTGAGAATTACATAGGTTTTTGATGATAAATGAATAAAATGTTATGCAATTCATGTGCCATGTTAATCTAGCCCATATGTGAGAACATATTAGAAATAAATCGAGTGCATAATCAACCCTGTTGACTGTTATAAAATGATACATACCATACACTTATGGTCCCAATGAATATGTTATGCGATAACAAACACCCACGTAACCTTGGTAGGAGGCACGTATCCGGGTGGGATTGTCAGTCCAATAGATCTATCAATGTATACCGTCGGCTGATCAATGTTAATGATTATGCTAGAATGATGCTTACTCTAATCATGCTCAAGACAATATGCAACATAGAAAACACATAGACACATTGATGATTGAATTGCAATGAAAATGTTATAACATGTTTCACCCCAAAAATGGTGATAAGTAAAAGGGGCTATGTAAACTCACCTTAGCAAATGTTAACTTGTTGTAAAGATATGATAATTGTGTTGCCCAAAGTGATCCCAAATATTACCCTATAATGAGGTAATATATAATAAGACTAAGTCTAATTAACTAATATGTGTATCCTAGGGTTTCGATTTGGGGATAATCAATTGTTAAATTTAATTTAAAAATGTTAATTAAATAAAGAAAATTGGATAATTAATGAAAAATAGTCTTTTTATAAAATTTGAATTTTGAGTGAGCACATTAAAGTGTTTGAAGCAATAGAATAATTTTTATAAAATTATTTCATTTTAAATAGATTTTTAAATCTATTTATTTATAAATAGCCAATTATTAACTTTAATATTCAAAAATACTAAAATTAAAGAAATCTTATTTTAAAAATCATAATTCTGTTCTAAATGATTAAAAATAATTTGTATAAAATTTTGGTGCAAAAATGATGAAAATTGGATTTAATATGATTTAATTATGATTAAATCTAACAAAAATTGATTAAAAATATAAAATAAATGATTTTACTGAATTAAAAATTATTTCAGTAAAGTTTAACTTTATAAAAAGTTAGGGTAATTTTTGGGGAATTTAATAAAACTGTTTTGATATAATAATGGATTTTTATAAATATAATAGTATAAAAATGATTTAATTATTATAATTATTAAATAAATGATTTTCTGGAAAATAAAAATTACAAATAAAACTTTTATTACAGATTAAACAATTATAATTTTTTTAGAGTTTATAAAATAGTTTAGGTATTTTAAAAAGAATTTAAAAGATTAAAGGATTTAATATATATATATTTAATTGTTTGTTTTTAAAAAAAGAAAAGGAAAGAAAAGAACCAAAAACCGGTCAGAGCCGGGACTCGAACCCGGGTGACCTCTGTGGAGGGTCAGAGTCACAACCACCTGGCCTAGGCCGGTGGTTGTGATGATTCTGGTTTCAATTTAAATAAATACAATAGCGAAAACCAGTTTTATCCCCAATTATTAACGCGATGAACCCTAGATTTACAATCAGATGATTCAGGCAACTATAGCCCGATTAATGTTAGGGCTATAGTTGCTTGAATGCCGATGAATGAAACCCACCAAAAATATTAGACTCACAGTGTAGGATTGATGTTGATGGTCGGGTCAAAGAGAAAGTCAACCACGAGCAAAAATAAGCAATTACAGAGTGAATTAGAGTGAAATAGAGATTGAGAGAGAGTTGTGAGCGATTTTCCAAGACTCGCAGACCATCTATTTATACTAGAGGATTAGGGTTAGGGTTAATTAGAAGGTTGACTTCCAATTGAATACGTACGCGTTTAATAATCAAATGGGTCAACGATTGCCGTGTTATTGTTGTGTAATTGTGTTGTATTGGGCCGGTTATTGCCCTAATTTGCCAAAAATATATCAATTACGCGTTAATTCTATGGATTGCTCACCAAGGAATCCCACAGTTGACTTTCCTTGTCAACTGTGGGAGTTTTGATGTGTGCATAAGTATAATACGCGTCCGGGTTTAAACAAGGTGATAGTCCAGCCCGGTTGGTTAAGTGTGTGTGCATGTGTGGCTCTGGCGCGGGTTCGAACCCCGGCCAGAGCAGTTTTTTTGTTAATTTTTGATTATTATCCAATCCAACACACATATAATATATTATAATATATATATATATCATATTAGGGTTCCATAATCGCGACAAAAATAATAAATGCGAAGATAATTATGAAAACTTGACGTTTTATTAATGTTGATGGTGTAACGTACAAGTATTTAATGCGTAATGTTACAATTATGATGATAAAATCTGAGAATTGATTATTAGGGTTATAGTTATGCATGTTAATGTGGTGTTTCATGCTATGTTTATGGCATTTGGATTACATGGTTGCATGCAGGACTGATAATACGAGGTTAAACGAAGGATTTTGGTTTAAACATGTTTAGAATAGTTGTTGGGATGATATTGGGTGGTTACACACGTTCTGGATCTGATTTGGAGCGTTCAACGCGCGAAAAACCAGAACAACAAGGTTACAGGCGATTAGCAATCCTAATCGCCTATGTTAGAGGCGATTAGGAGGCCAATCGCCAATGTTTCATGCGATCAGGCCCTAATTGCTAGTAGTTTCATGCGATCAGGCCCTAATTGCTAGTAGTTACATGCAATCAGCCCTAAATGCTAGTAGTTACATGCAATCAGCCCTAAATGCTAGTAGTTACATGCAATCAGCCCTAAATGCTAGTAGTTACATGCGATTAGCCCTAAATGCTAGTAGTTACATGCGATTAGCCTTCCTAAATGCCAGTTGACCAACCTAAATGCTAGTTGACTTTTCCTAATCGCGTGTAATGCTGCTGTAAGTGTAAATTAGCATTCCGAGACCCGATCTGACATGTAGGAACATGCTAGGAACCACGTAACATATCTAATAACTTGGTAACATATGTTTGGATGTAATTCGGTGATACGTGAGCTATGTGCTATAACTTGTTGTGCGTTAACGTATGTTAAGTGTGATTGCATGATTGCATGTTTGAGAGCGTAGACATAACACGGGGAGTCTCGGGTCACCAATGGGATGTCGAGTCTTGTACTTTGGGTCAGTTAAACAGTCACGGTGTTTTCAAACGAACTTGGTTATGGTCTGGACATCTAGGGACTAATTAACCGGCGGGTTATTAGTCTAAGTGCTTGTAACTGTCATATGTTAGGTCGCCGCTTTACGGGACTAGCATAGCTGCTGAGTTATTCGTATTACGAAGTAACGCAACATAAGGTGAGTTTACGGCCCCTCTTTTAAACTGGTTTCACATTTTCGGGGGAGAAAACATGTGTTAAAACGATTATTTGGTAACTACTGTCATACTATGGGTTTCTATTGTGTACTACACGATCTTTGGAAGTCCCGGGGGGAACCATGAATGTGCGGGTTTGCACAACGGGGAAATGTGAATAGCGCTATTGGGAGTGACCAACCCCACTCGTCGGCTTGGAGGGCCGGGCGAGTGCATATTGTCTCAAACAGGAACAACAGGGTTACTACATCGGGCATACATTTGGTTTACGAGTTAGTAATGGTTTTCCAATCGTGGTAGTAACAAAACATACGCCTAGCTAGCGTACACTGGTTTTCGATTTGTTATAGTATGGACAGGTTGACTTGGTACTTGGATTACAAAACCTGTAAACTCACCAGCATTTTTGTGCTGACGTAAACTTTTACATGTTTTCTCAGGTCGTTAAGGTAGCACTACTGGACTAGGGCGCACGCGTCTGCACGGCGTCTAGTTAGAGTCGCATGGTTTTCATATGTTGAACAATTGGTTTACTTTTGAGATACTGTTTTGAATAAGCTTCCGCTGTAAACGGGGATTTTAAACTATGTTTTGAAATTGCATTATATTCATTTAGACTTGTTTATTGTGATCGTTGGTTTGGATCCTGGTTTGTCATGCGCCTCGCGGTAAAACTCCGCAAGTGGATTTTGAGGGTGTGACAGATTGGTATCAGAGCCAATGGTTATAGTGAACTAGGACTGCATGTAGAGTCTAGTCTATAGCCGAGTCGCACACACTAGACGATCACATGGTACTAAACATTATGGTGGTTTACATATGGTCTTGTCGGGGTGTCTCTAAATCATTTGGTCTTTCTACGTTACATCATCCGTTCTATCTTAGGTCGGGTTACTTACTTCCTAGGCAGTGTAGTATATTGGGGTAACTCGTATACTCTTGAGATTTGTCCAAGGCTCGGTCTTCTCCCTTTCATACTCCAATAGAAACACTTGCCATAAACTACCGTAGTATTACGGTGTATAGCTAAGAGTCTATGTTCGGTGATTCGAACTTTGAACTAGGAGAACACTTGGAGGACCATGTAGAGCGGTTTATCATTTTGGGTGCACACAAAATCATAAACCGAAATGCATGGAAGCCCTAGTGAGCTCTGGGTTTGAAGGGATAGTCCTGGATTGGATCTAGCTTTGATCTTGTGAACATTAGTGGTTATCTTTACCCGCGAAACTAAATTTTCTCGTTCTTTCTGCCAGAATCATGTCTGGAGTTAGAGGAGGACGTGGAGGTGGTCGCAATGGTGGACGTGGTGGTGGTCGCGGTGGTGCTGGTGGTCGTGGAGGTATTAACCTATCGCAGGCTGATCTGAACAACTTGCTCCAAGCTGCCTTCCAGTTAGGGCACAACGATGGTGGTAAGTTGATTTATCCATTTTCTTTGCCTCATTGGTGAACCTTGTTTACATTCGTCGTGATTCCTCACGCATTTCATTTCAGGTGGTCCTGTTAACCCACCCCCACCCATGTGTACCTACAAGATGTTTCGGGACTGTAAGCCCCAGGAATTCTCTGGCACTGAGGGTGCGGTGAGCTTGCTTAGGTGGCTGGAGAAGGTGGAGTCAGTGTTTCTGATGTGCAACTGTCTCCCAGAAGATCGGGTTAAGTATGCTGCTGCGTTATTCCAGGATGTTGCATTGACTTGGTGGAATAACATCACCCAGAATATGGGTATTGGGGAGGCGTATGCTATGCCTTGGGAGAATTTTGTGCAGCTGCTGAAGCGTGAGTACTGTCCGAGGGAAGAGGTGCAGAAGCTAGAGCACGAGGTGTGGAACCTCAAGATGTCTGGGTCTGAAATTGAGAAGTATACTGTGAGGCGTAACGAGTTGGCAGTGCTGTGTCCTGATCTGCATGTGCCAGAGTACAGGAGGATTGAACACTATGTCTCGGGGTTAGTACCGGAAATCGCAGGGTTAGTGGCTGCGGGAAATCATCCTACATACGCAGAGGTGGTCCGATCGGCTCATAGGATGACCAACTTAAAGGTGAATGAGGGTATTTTGCCGGCTAAGGGTTCTACTGTTAAGGCCCCGGAGAACAACAAGCGCAAGTGGGATAATGAAGGGAAAGGGTCTGGGCCAGCACAGCAGGGTAAGAGGTTTGATAATGGGGGTTCTTCTTCTTCAGGTAACAAACAGGGTGGTTATGCGGGGAAACTGCCTAAATGTAACAAGTGTGGGCGTCATCATCAAGGGAACTGCGACAGTAACCGTTGTCACCGCTGCCAGCGAACTGGGCATTTTGCTAAAGATTGTCGGGCTACACTTCCATCGACCCAGGCCCCGACTACTAACTCAGCTCCTACTACTCAAGGGACTACAGGAAGACAAGGATGTTACAACTGTGGTGAGACTGGGCATTACAAGAAGGATTGCCCAAAACTGAAGCAGGGTGGAAACAACGGAAATGGGAACAACGGGGGCAGTGGCAGGAATGCACGCGCCTTCGTCATTGGAGCCGCTGAGGCTAGACAGGATCCTGACACAGTTACCGGTACGTTCCTTCTCAATAATCGTTCTGTTAGTGTGTTATTTGATTCTGGTGCCGACAAGAGTTTTGTATCCATGGAGGCTAGTCGACTGCTAGATGTAGTACCCGTACCATTAGAGACTAAGTATATTATTGAGTTGGCTGACGGGAAAATGATTGAAGCTACTAGTACCCTTCGGGAGTGTCAATTAGAGTTGTCGGGTTTATCGTTTCCCATCGACCTTATGCCGGTACCTTTGGGTAGTTTTGACGTAGTGGTAGGCATGGATTGGTTGTCTTTGTATCGCGCGGAGATTGTCTGTTACGATAAGGTTATCCGGATTCCTCTCCCTGATCGAGAATTCCTTTCTGTGTACCGTATCAAGGGTGGTGTTCCGCTAAACATCATCTCTAGCATGAAAGCTCTTAAGTGTCTTCGAAAGGGTTATCCAGCCGTTTTGGCACTTTTATCTGTTTCCTCTGGTGATGAGAAGAAGATCGACGATATTCCAGTTGTACGCGAGTTTCCTGATGTTTTTCCCGATGATTTATCTGGCCTTCCTCCCCATCGTCAAGTCGAGTTCGGTATTGATCTTGTACCAGGGGCTGCTCCTACTGCTCGGGCCCCCTACCGTCTTGCACCTCCCGAGATGCAGGAATTGTCTAGTCAGTTACAGGAACTCTTGGACAAGGGTTTCATCAGGCCAAGTTCTTCCCCTTGGGGAGCCCCGATTCTATTCGTCAAGAAGAAGGATGGAAGTTTCCGATTGTGTGTGGACTACAGAGAACTGAACAAATTGACCGTCAAGAACCGTTATCCTCTTCCACGTATTGATGATCTATTCGACCAGCTTCAGGGTTCTAGTTATTATTCCAAGATTGACTTGAGGTCCGGTTATCACCAGTTGCGCGTAAGGGAAGCTGACGTTGCAAAGATTGCCTTTCGTACACGTTATGGCCATTTCGAATTCTTGGTCATGCCTTTCGGTCTCACAAACGCACCGGCGGTTTTCATGGACTTGATGAACCGCGTTTGCAAACCATATCTAGACAAGTTCGTCATTGTGTTTATTGATGACATTCTGATCTACTCCAAGAACAAGACTGAACACGAGGAGCACCTGCGTTTGGTTTTGGAACTCTTGCGACGGGAACAACTTTACGCCAAGTTCTCAAAGTGTGACTTTTGGTTACGCGAAGTTCAGTTCCTAGGACATGTGGTTAATGAACTAGGAATTCATGTCGATCCAGCTAAGATCGAAGCAATCAAGGACTGGGGAGCACCAAAGACGCCAACTGAGGTGCGGCAATTCCTAGGCCTTGCGGGCTACTATCGTCGTTTCATTCAGGGGTTCTCGAAGATCGCTCAACCCCTCACCACTCTTACTCAGAAGGATAGAAAATTCGACTGGGGTGAACCACAAGAGTCAGCGTTTGAGGAACTAAAGTCTAAACTGTGTTCTGCTCCTATTTTGTCTTTACCTGAAGGCCCTGATGATTTCGTTGTTTACTGTGATGCTTCTATTCATGGTCTCGGTTGCGTGTTGATGCAGCGCGAGAAAGTGATTGCGTATGCTTCTCGTCAACTCAAGTTGCACGAGAAGAACTACACCACTCATGACTTGGAGTTGGGTGCAGTGGTTTTCGCGTTGAAAATTTGGAGACATTACTTGTACGGTACCAAATGCACCATCTACACCGATCACAAGAGTCTCCAACATATTTTCGACCAACAACACTTGAACATACGGCAGCGTTGTTGGATTGAACTCCTGAACGACTATGATTGTGCCATTAAGTACCATCCTGGCAAGGCGAATGTTGTAGCAGACGCCTTGAGCAGGAAGGAATCGACTAAACCTCGTCGCGTTCGGGCGTTGCAGCTCACCATTCATTCATCCCTACCTGATCAACTCCGTTCTGCCCAGTTAGAAGCTTTGAAGGAGGAAAACCTTAAAGCTGAAACTATGCACGGTGCCGACAAGCACCTCGAGCGAAGGCCCGATGGCCTGCACTACTTTGCAGAACGTATATGGGTTCCTTTATTCAGGGGACTACGGGAGCTTGTCCTTGATGAGGCTCATAAGTCCCGGTATTCTATTCATCCTGGTTCGGATAAGATGTACCAAGATTTGAAAGTGCTGTACTGGTGGCCAAACATGAGGTCAGATATAGCCTCATACGTGAGCAAATGCTTGACCTGTGCTAAGGTCAAGGTGGAATACCAGAAACCGTCGGGTCTCTTGCAACAACCCGAAATTCCGGAATGGAAATGGGAACGGATTACCATGGATTTTGTCACGCAAATTCCTAAATCACCAAGTGGTAATGACAAGATATGGGTGATTGTCGATCGGTTGACGAAATCAGCCCATTTTCTTGCTATTAAGGAGACCGACACCATGGATCGTTTGGCTCGTCTTTATTTGAAGGAAGTTGTTTCTAAGCACGGGGTGCCAGTTTCTATTATCTCGGATCGTGACTCCCATTTTACTTCTCACTTCTGGAAGTCTTTGCACAAGGCTTTGGGTACCCAACTAGACATGAGTACGGCTTATCATCCACAGACTGACGGTCAGAGTGAGCGCACGATTCAAACTTTGGAAGACATGCTGCGGGCATGTGTAATCGATTTTGGCAAAGGTTGGGAAGCTCATTTACCGTTAGTAGAATTCTCGTACAACAACAGTTATCACACGAGCATCAAGGCGGCTCCGTTCGAGGCACTGTACGGACGGAAATGCCGTTCTCCTCTTTGTTGGGCTGAAGTGGGTGAGAGTCAACTCACTGGGCCTGAACTAGTGTACGAAACTTCGGAAAAGATCGTACAGATTCGTAACCGGTTGGCAGCGGCACGGGATCGGCAAAAGAGTTATGCCGATCAGCGTCGCAAACCATTGGAATTCCAAGTTAATGACAAAGTACTTCTAAAAGTTTCACCATGGAAGGGCGTCATACGCTTTGGGAAGCGTGGCAAACTCAATCCGCGGTATGTCGGCTCATTTACGATCCTGGAACGGATTGGACCGGTGGCGTATCGTCTTGATTTACCGACGGAGCTCGGTAACGTACATAACGTCTTCCATGTGTCCAACTTAAAGAAGTGTCTGGCTGACGAGTCTCTCATTGTTCCACTGGAAGAGATCAAGGTTGATGATCGTCTTCGGATTGTGGAAGAACCTATGGAGATCCTTGATTACAAGATTCGTAGCCTACGTCACAGCAAAATTCGCATCGTTAAGGTTCGGTGGAACTCGAACCGGGGACCAGAGTACACTTGGGAACGGGAGGATCAGATGAAGTCTAAATATCCTCATCTCTTTCCTAAGGAAGCGTTCGAGTCGAGATATGTCTCTTCTGCAGCTGAATGAATCTCGGGGCGAGATTCCTTTTAACGTGGGGATGATGTGACAACTCGGCTAAATCTCTCTTTTGGTTTCTATCTTTTGTTTGTTCCCTTCGTTATTTCTTTTGTTCTTTTGGTACTTGTGCAATTTTCGGGACGAAAATTCTTTTAACGTGGGGATGATGTGACACCCGACAAATTCTGGTTAACAACGTTGTCTAGATGAAAGTCTACCTTAGCGAGTCACGCGTATATTGTACTTAACTGGGTTAGTTAAGTCGGGTTATGGTTCGGGAACTATCGGTTTAGTCTAGAAGATCATTGGATGTTGGTCTAGAGGTTCATTAGATGTCGGTCCTTAACCAAGTGTACAAACGGTGACGATTTGTAGGATCGTCAGGGCATACGGAACATACAAGTCTCGAGTCCCGGGAATTGGTGAACGAGTGTGAATATGTGTATTTACATGTGTTATGTGTTTACAATCATTATGTGACTTGTCGGTATGTGAATATGTGTTAACATATGTTAAAATGGGGTTTAACGCACAAAACACACGAAATCAGCCCCTATAGGCGATTAGGGAAGCCTAATCACCCATAAGGGGGGCGAGTAGGCCCTTTATGGGCGAGTAGGGGACCAAATGCATGATTGTTCATGCGATTTGGCCCCAATTGCATGAACTTACATGCGATTAGGCTTCCTAATCGCGTGTAAAGGCTGCATAATCGCTAGTTACGTGCTGGACGACTAAAAACGACTATAAATACCATACTTGACCTCATAAACTTCATAATAAAAACCCTAGTCGTCCCATAACCCGCCCCAACACACACACAACCTCTGGAACGCGATTTTTGATCCAAACACAAGGTTTCAAGCTTAATCCATCATTCTTTCACAAATCTAAGGTTTGGTTTCCATCCATGAATCTTTATAAACGTTTTTATTCAATCCCTAATAGTCCAGACCTGTTCTAAAACGGAAAAGCTTTCTGAAAATCGTTAATAAGCGTTGTTAATCGGATTTTAACTAGTATACATGTGTTATGTGTGTTTATGATTAGAAAGCTAGGGTTTTTATGATTCAAGATGAAGGATTAACATGTTATTAGGTTAATTCAGAATACTAATGATATTATGATGATAAAATCTGAGAATTGATTATTAGGGTTATAGTTATGCATGTTAATGTGGTGTTTCATGCTATGTTTATGGCGTTTGGATTACATGGTTGCATGCAGGACTGATAATACGAGGTTAAACGAAGGATTTTGGTTTAAACATGTTTAGAATAGTTGTGGGGATGATATTGGGTGGTTACACACGTTCTGGATCTGATTTGGAGCGTTAAACGCGCGAAAAACCGGAACAGCAAGGTTACAGGCGATTAGCAATCCTAATCGCCTATGTTAGAGGTGATTAGGAGGCCAATCGCCAATGTTTCATGCGATCAGGCCCTAATTGCTAGTAGTTTCATGCGATCAGGCCCTAATTGCTAGTAGTTACATGCAATCAGCCCTAAATGCTAGTAGTTACATGCAATCAGCCCTAAATGCTAGTAGTTACATGCAATCAGCCCTAAATGCTAGTAGTTACATGCGATTAGCCCTAAATGCTAGTAGTTACATGCGATTAGCCTTCCTAAATGCCAGTTGACCAACCTAAATGCTAGTTGACTTTTCCTAATCGCGTGTAATGCTGCTGTAAGTGTAAATTAGCATTCCGAGACCCGATCTGACATGTAGGAACATGCTAGGAACCACGTAACATATCTAATAACTTGGTAACATATGTTTGGATGTAATTCGGTGATACGTGAGCTATGTGCTATAACTTGTTGTGCGTTAACGTATGTTAAGTGTGATTGCATGATTGCATGTTTGAGAGCGTAGACATAACACAGGGAGTCTCGGGTCACCAATGGGATGTCGAGTCTTGTACTTTGGGTCAGTTAAACAGTCACGGTGTTTTCAAACGAACTTGGTTATGGTCTAGACATCTAGGGACTAATTAACCGGCGGGTTATTAGTCTAAGTGCTTGTAACTGTCATATGTTAGGTCGCCGCTTTACGGGACTAGCATAGCTGCTGAGTTATTCGTATTACGAAGTAACGCAACATAAGGTGAGTTTACGGCCCCTCTTTTAAACTGGTTTCACATTTTCGGGGGAGAAAACATGTGTTAAAACGATTATTTGGTAACTACTGTCATACTATGGGTTTCTATTGTGTACTACACGATCTTTGGAAGTCCCGGGGGGAACCATGAATGTGCGGGTTTGCACAACGGGGAAATGTGAATAGCGCTATTGGGAGTAACCAACCCCACTCGTCGGCTTGGAGGGCCGGGCGAGTGCATATTGTCTCAAACAGGAACAACAGGGTTACTACATCGGGCATACATTTGGTTTACGAGTTAGTAATGGTT
This sequence comes from Ambrosia trifida, assembly GCA_028751855.1. NCBI lineage: Eukaryota > Viridiplantae > Streptophyta > Magnoliopsida > Asterales > Asteraceae > Ambrosia > Ambrosia trifida. The sequence continues at coordinate 76,354,631 of CM054131.1, read as the reverse complement.
TTCCAATCGTGGTAGTAACAAAACATACGCCTAGCTAGCGTACACTGGTTTTCGATTTGTTATAGTATGGACAGGTTGACTTGGTACTTGGATTACAAAACCTGTAAACTCACCAGCATTTTTGTGCTGACGTAAACTTTTACATGTTTTCTCAGGTCGTTAAGGTAGCACTACTGGACTAGGGCGCACGCGTCTGCACGGCGTCTAGTTAGAGTCGCATGGTTTTCATATGTTGAACAATTGGTTTACTTTTGAGATACTGTTTTGAATAAGCTTCCGCTGTAAACGGGGATTTTAAACTATGTTTTGAAATTGCATTATATTCATTTAGACTTGTTTATTGTGATCGTTGGTTTGGATCCTGGTTTGTCATGCGCCTCGCGGTAAAACTCCGCAAGTGGATTTTGAGGGTGTGACACTTTTTGAGCATCTATAGATCTTATCCATAAGGAAGATCCTGAGTCATCACCTTCTAACAGAAAAGTAACCCATAATCCCACACAAGGTATAAGCAGTCGAAGATCCTTAAAAGCCTTTCTTTTTGGCTTACGGCTTACTTGACTTTTTTTTTCTTAAAGCCTATCTATATAGACCGACATAGACTGAGGGCATTCTCGGCTTACCACAGCTCTATTCCCGACTTGAAATCCATAACGGACTTTAAGAGATCGTGAGTTTACTCAACTCTTTCCTGGTGTTGTATTTGAAAGATTCATTACAAAGGTTTTTATAGCCAATAAGGCTGCTGATTGTGTTTAAGAAGCTCCTGATCGCAGCCTTCGAAGGTACGTTTTTTTTTCATTCGGGGTCTTACCTTTTATATGTATCAAAATATTGTGGAATTTTTATATTGTCAACAAAAATTTAAAAATTAAAATTATATGTATCAAAATATGAAATTATATACTTAAATATAACATTTAATACTCAAGTATTTATAAAGTTTAACCAAAATCTGTCATTTAAAATTCTAGTATTTATAATTTGAATTTTAACTTGTATCTAATTTGAGAAATTTATAACCAAAATAATTATTTTTTAAATTTTAAAAATATTAGGAAATCTCTAATTTAAATGTAATAAATGGGCATAATTGTTTTCATTTAACAAATTTGATATTTTTTAAAGGATTCAAGTCATTCAAATATTGAATTAAATGTATAATTAAGTGTAAACGTTAAAATGATTATCTAAAATTACAAATTTGGATTTTTTTAATATTAACCAAAATTTAAAAATCAAAATGATAGGTATTAAAATTTGATAGTAGATACTTAAATAGAAAATTTAGTATTCGGAATGTTTTTAAAGTTTAATCAAAATTTGTAATTTCAAGTTATAGTATTTAAAATTTTAATTTTAACTTATAACAATTTTGAGAAATTTTTATCCAAATTTATTAACTATTATAATTTAAATATATTAGAAAATCTATAATTTAAAGATAATATGTAGATGTAATTGTTACCATTATTAACTTAAATTCAAAATTTAAATTTGTTTTAAAAGATTTCGATCATTCAAAATTTTGAATTAAGTGTTTTAGTTAAGTATAATTTTACCATTATTATCTTAATGTCAAATTTTTAATTTTTTTATAATATTTACCGATATTCAAAATTTAAAATTATATATCTTGAAATTTGAAATTAAATAATTAAATAGAACATTTAATATTTGAGTATTTTCAAACTATAACCGAAATCTATAATTTCATATTATGGTATTTAACATTTAAATATTAACTTGGAACTAATTTGAGAATCTTTTAACTGAAATTGTTAATTGGTCAATTTTAAATATATTAGAAAATCTCTTATTTAAAAGTAAAAAGTATGTGTAATTATTACTATTAATAACTTAAAATCAAAATTTTAATTTTTTTTTTAAAATAGGCCATTTAAAATTTCAAGTTAAATATAAATGGATTAACTAATTCTATATGTTACCATTATTTTCTTATATTCAAATTTTTTATTCTTTATAATATTAACAGAAAATTAAAAATTAATATTATAGATATTAAAATTAGAAACTAAATACTTATATATAACGTATAGTATTTGAATATTTTTTAAGTTTAACGAAAATCTACAATTTCTAAATCATTCCAGACATTGAATATGATTTCACAGTCAAGTTTATTCCTCAAAACATCAATTAATGTTGATAAATCCTAAGAAAATTAACATCTTCATAACATATAGATTTAAAACGGGTTAAAGGTATTATAGATTTATCTTGTTTATGAATTTTTCAAAAATCTAAATAAAAAAAATCAAAAGTAGGATATATAATTATGGATGATTTAATAGTAATAATAATAGAAATATAGTAGGATTAGCATTAGTATGAGATTTTAATATAATTACATAAAAGGTTAATAAGAATTTTATTTATATGTATGCGTGTATATATATAGATAATGAACATTAAAATATGCAAAAAGATAAACATACCTTTAACATGAAGAACAGGAAGACAAAATCAATAATCAACAAACATCACAGATTAAAAAAATAACAGAACATGGTTAAATAATAATAAAACTTATAAACATATATTTATATTGAAACATATATTTATATTGAAGATTTAGATTTAGCATTTTTCATTGAATGTACAAATTCTTTATAAAACAATTGTATGTAATTCATTTAATCAATTATTGAAACGTATTATTTACCATGAGCTACTGAACAATCATCAATACGTGACATCCCGATGTTTCCGCCATCGGTTGGGGTGTTACAGATTGGTATCAGAGCCTTGGTTATAGGGAATTAGGTTATTAGAAAAATAATCTAGTCTATAGCCATAGGACTTTAACCAGTACTTGCTTCAATTACTTGTAGCTCTACCTTATCCTTATCTCTCTCCCTATCCACATCCTTATTCATAGCCTAACTTGGTGTTACATACTCTCTTTCACTTATTTGCTACAATCCTAACGTACTTCTTGATTATTAGGGCAAATTCCTTGGGCTTAGATCTGATCTGTTTTGATAAGCCAACATTTTCGTTTGTTCGTGATTAGATATTTACAATCTTTGTGTTTCATTTTCATTTATACCCCCTTACTCCCGTATCAATTCTAAGTTTTGAATCTCAAAATTTTTGCAATTTAAATCCATTTTCTTTCTTATATAATTCCCCTGTTAGCCTAAATTTCATAAATCATCTGTGGATTTCACCACCACACTTCATTTTACAAACTTATAATATTACTCGTACGTTTAATTATTTTCAACACCTTACCCAAATCATATTATTGCTTTTTACATATTTTTAAACTGTAACCTCATAACCTGAGTATACCCTAGCATAAAACTAAAGATTTCTAAATTTTGTTGGATTTTTCATTACCTAGAAATTTTACAAAATACATCCTCGAACTTAAATTCAATTGTTTATTTATTGGCGTAACAAACGAAATTCTATATAACGCTTTAATCTATTAAAAAATAACTTAATAGAACCTTGATTTTCAAAACCTAATGTCGTGTTTAAAATCTCCAAGTAACTAGAATATTTTAATCAAAGCTCACTTAGTTTGTACTATTTAACGACTTTTTCTTTATGTACTAAACAAATTTTGAAAATAAAATCTTCCCATCCATAGGAACAATATTTAGTCTCTAAATTCTCTATTGACACTTAATCATTTTGTTCAAATTTTTACGATATTTGGTATATACCACAATCATGTTTTCTCATACACTTGATTCTAACCTTTGATTCAAACCTCACGATTTAAACTGCTACATAATCTCCTCACTTGTGGCACTTCGAGAACCTATAAAATAAACCCTTTATCAACTAACTTCACATTCACTATCACACCCTCAAATTTCCACTGCGGAGTCTATACCGCGAGGCGCATGACATACCAGGATCCCATAGCCATAAGTCATATGAACGAACTCTAAATTCCCAAACCATTTAGTTCGTTTTCAAAAACCAAGTTTAGTTATGCTGCGGAAGCGTAAACCAAATTTAAACCTTTTTAAACCACGCGCAAAACAACGCGCCCAAATTAAAACCATATGAAAGAAAACATAAAAGCATGATACTTTATTTATGTGTATGCCCAAGACTCAAATGCAGTGAAGTGTGTAGTGCTTTCTAACCGTGGCACCGGAAGCTAACTACCTGCAAAAGCATGCATATCGTGGGTCAACAAACAATGTTGGTGAGTTCACTAAGTAAAGAAAGTGAGTAAGTAAATGCGCTGGTTTCCAAAACCACGTAACCAAGTAAAAGCGTAGGTCCTCCAGACCAAAATGTTCAAGTGTTATCAGTTTAAGCGTGTCAGGGGTAGCTAACCCACTCATTGCAACTAAACAGTATTATTGGGACACCTTCAGTAATATAATAATTTGCCTCAATAACTCGTGTCTATCAACACCAGTTCTCAAATGTGGTCAGAAGTTCATGCCCGTGACCCAAGCACCTCAGGCATGAGGTTGCTGCACAACCTAATAGCGCTATCAACTAATACCCCGTTCGCCTCCAGCGATTAACCCAATAATATGCAAGGACTTTCCAAATAATAGAGTGTTTAGTTTACAAAGGACCAATAAGTTTTAAACTGATCCAAACCCGATCCACACAAGGAATCGTAAACCCGACCCACACAAGGAGTCAAAACCCGACCTACACAAGGAGTCAAAGCATCTCAAATCCCGAGATGTAAAAGTAGTCCCAAGCCGGACTAGAAAACGTTCTATAAGTTGTCTCATACCCGAGACGCATGCTTTTGAGAAAAAGTAGTGAAACTCACTTTAGTATGCAAGCGAATAAATCCAAACTCCAAAGTAGGGTGTGCTACCGACTCCCTAGTATATGTGTCACTAAGTAAGTATACGTGTAATACCATTACACCATATAACCCGTTTGTCCAAGACGTTTAAATGTTCAAAATCGTGTAAGTGACACCTAGTGATTCTACATGCATAAGTAAACCCTACGGACCCGTTGGTGAATATGTTGGTTATCATTAGTTTTACACTTCATATTCATCTCACATAAGTGCCCATTCAAGTTCATGTCGATAACATACCACATAGGACTCCAAATAGTCACATAACCACATAATACACAATCTGCGTTTTTAGGACAGATTATGCCCCATGGAAACTAATCTGTTTAAAATACTTAACAAATGAATTAAACTCCCAAATTTTTACTGAATATTATTTGGGATTCAATTGATAACCCATATTTTTTTTTGTCTCAAAACCAAACACAAAAATCATGAAAAATCGTACATCACAGATATGTCCAGAAAGTTTCTACAGCAGGTCAGGTTAGTAGAAAAATTCCCAAAAATCGTGTATTCATCCAAACGGGATGAATCCACTTGGAAAAGCCAAGTTATTCTAATGTTAATCTACTGTCCAAATTTCATAACTTAATTCCTTGTAAAACTCGAGTTATGATTGTTTAAAGTTTACTCAGTTTGTTAATCCGAAAATCTGATATGACCTTTAATCAAAGAAAATTCCAAAAACTTATCGAACGACATCCAATTCAGATGATTTTGCCCATTCTAAAAAGCTAAGACCATGTACAATCCATTCATGCAAAGAATCGATCAAAACACTTGCGTCCATAAAGTGCCTCAAAAGGCACACACTGTATCGAAGTGTGGTAGCTGTTGTTATATGAGAATTCAATCAAAGGCAAGTGCTTATCCCAACTGTTGCCAAAATCCACCACGCATGCTCGTAGCAGATCTTCCAATGTTTGGATGGTACGTTCACTCTGTCCATCCGTCTGTGGATGATAGGCTGTGCTCATATCTAAGCGAGTTCCCGAAGCGTTTTGGAGAGTGGTCCAAAAATGAGAAGTGAATCGCGCATCGCGATCAGATATGATAGAAGTAGGCACCCTAATCCTAGAGACTACCTCCTTGATGTAGAGATTAGCTAATTTCTCCAGCGAGTCGGTTTCCTTTATTGCCATAAAATGTGCCGATTTGGTTAAACGATCCACGATAACCCAAATCATGTTATGGCCAGTTGGCGTTCTAGGGAGCTTTGTGATGAAATCCATAGATATTCCGTCCCATTTCCACATAGGGATTTCTGGTTGCTGGAGTAGGCCTGAAGGTTTCTGATATTCAATCTTAGCCTTCGCACAAGTCAAGCACTTACTAACATAAGTGGCTATCTCAACTTTCATGTTTGGCCACCAGTAAGGAGTTTTGAGATCTTGGTACATCTTGTCCGAACCAGGATGTATCGAATATCGAGAGGTGTTAGCTTCATCGAGCACCAGTTGTCTGAGATTCCAAAATGTGGTATCCAGACTCGATTCACAAAGTATTGAAGACCATCTGTCTTCAGTTCTTTGTCTGAGATCCCAAAATGTGGTATCCAGACTCGATTCACGAAGTATCCAGACTCAATTCACGATGTTTTCTTCTTTCAAAACCTCGCCCTGGGCTTCACGTATCTTAACAGGAAGATTAGAATCTATAGTGAGTTGTAAAGCTCGCACCCGTTTGGGTTTCGTTTCCTTACGATTGAGGGCATCAACTACTACATTAGTGATACATGAGGACTTGATTATCTACTATATTTTTACTTGTAAACTTAAGTAGCTAAGTATGAACTATTTGCTATAATCACACCTAGACTCATTGGTTTTGTCTAAGGCAACTCAATTGCAACTCACATACTATACTGGTTACACTTATAAACTTGCTTACATAAACATGTTATCAATTTGCAATTTATGTGTGAAACAATTGCTACACTTAATCAACAACTGGTAGAGGATGAAGTACTTGCTCAACAGTTAGTAGAGTACCAAATAACCTACTCAACGATTGGTAGAGGTCATCATGCCTGCTCAACAGTTGGTAGAGGTCCTAATAACCTGCTCAACGCCTGGTAGACGCCATCGCACCTGCTCAACAATCGGTAGAGGTTCCTACTCACTGACTGGTAGAGGTCTTTTTCCTGCTCAACAATTGGACTCATTTTTGAGAATCCGGTTATAAACCGAATCCACGGATCGATTAAGCAAAAACAACTCGGTTTTAGACGGGAGATTTGAGACGAGACAGAAATATACAATAACAAAGTCATCACAGATTCGTATTAATTCAGAAACGGTTACAGACACTGTCATCAGTAGGATAAACATCTATCTCGGGGCTGGGGGAGGTCGGGCATGACCTCCCCTTTGAGAGCATTCTAAGCACAAACTCAAATCTTCTTTAATGAAAAACACACATGAGATTGCTATTTATAGTCCAACACCTAAAGCCACTTTCGCCCTTTGAAGGAGGTCGAACCTGCAGATTCTGCAGGTTCGCCCCTTGCAAATGTTCGAACCAAGACTTTAGTTTTGGTCTTTATTTACAAAAGCATCAAATCCATAAAATACCCCTTAAAATACCAATTTTTCATTCAATATGTGGAGGGGGCGAAAGTGGAAATAAAGCTACATTCGACCCTTTTGTAAGGTCGAATGTACCATGGTTGGTTGAAATTCCACATTCGCCCAGTAGTGAGGTTCGAATGTGGAAAATTTCCAGGTTCGACCTGTCGTAAGGTTCGAATGTGGAAAATTTCTAGGTTCGTCCTCAAAATCCTACATTCGACCGTTTACAACTTACGTTCGACCACTCGTAAGGTCAAATCTTCTGCACATTCGACCACTTGCAGAAAAATGTGTTCTTCTTCAATATTTTCTACAAATCAGTCCATAATCACTCTAAAACTTCGAATTTGATGATGAAACTTGTACAGAAAGGTGCGGAAATGAAAACCTAACCCTCGAATTCACAAAAACATGGAGAAATCACATGATTTTGGGTTCAATTAAGAATCTAGGGTTTCTATGGTTTCAACTTTTCAAACAAAAACTGAATTTTAACGTCTGAAATCATGAAAACGAGCTGTGATTGATTCAAACGACTGTCAGATCGTTCAAACCGGTACCATAGCTCTGATACCAGTTAAGAATCCGATTATAAACCGAATCCACGGATCGATTAAGCGAAAACAACTCGGTTTCAGACGGAAGATTCGAGACGAGACAGAAATATACGATAACAAAGTCATCACAGATTCGTATTAATTCAGAAACGGTTACAGACACTGTCATCAGTAGGATAAACATCTATCTCGGGGTCGGGGGAGGTCGGGCATGACCTCCCCTTTGAGAGCATTCAAAGCACAAACTCAAATCTTCTTTAATGAAAACACACATGAGATTGCTATTTATAGTCCAACACCTAAAGCCACCTTCGCCCTTTGAAGGAGGTCGAACCTGCAGATTCTGCAGGTACCCTTTTGAAAGGTCGAATCTAGCTTATACAAAAGCATCAAATCCATAAAATGCCCTTATGGATCACCACAATCTCATGTAATACAATACAAGACTCAACCCTAGTCTATTCAACAGTGACGTCCACATAATAGTGCATCAAAAATTTTTGGATACATTATATACGATTCAATCACAAGATCATCTTGCACTATGTGTGTCTAGAGATAGAGGATGACAAAAAATCGTAATGTAAGGTAAATTGGTGATTGCGGTCCGGAACGCAATCATGAATTTACAGGTACGTTAAGGTAGTGTGGAGTTCTATCAAGGTTTTCGTTAGATATCCAATTATTAACTCTAGTTACCTGGTAGTTCATTTAGTCATTCCATAGTCAACCAACTTATGCATTTCTTTTAGGATTCCTAAAACTTAAGTTTAGTGTTTCGCTAGATTCTTATTCTCCTTGGTATTTCAGACGAACCTAATCCAACCCTTAAAACTTACACATTTCCATCCTCTTGTCCAAACTATTCGAAACAGATTATTCTATTACCTATAAATTCATGTTGTGCCTTAACCCAATTTCTACCCAATCACCCTCAACCCTGTGTTTTAATAACTTCGGGACGAAATTCCCAAAAGTAGGGGAGACTGTAACGTTTCGTATTTTTGATTACGCTTGTACAATTATTTAATCAATAAAACCGCCAAATCCACTAGTCGATTCCGTACAACTAACCGGTTTCCTTCATTATGTGTTTAGAATAAGTGTGTCAGTGCGCCTCATTATTTGAACGTTTATGAAGTCTACTCGAACACCATAACCATCATAAGGAGCAACAAAAGCGTATGAACTTTATGAGACTAAAACTATATATATTTTTTTAGCAAATACACATGTGTAGAATAAAAGTTTAGTTCAATATTATATATACACATTTCACACATGTAGGACAAATACAATATATATATATACCTATATAACCATGTGAGCCTATATATGATGGTGACTAAACAAGGAACCTACTTGTACATACACATGCGTAAGTGTGTGTATATATATATATATGTGTGTGTGTGTGTATTATAGATAAGACAAAACCACATAAGTACCTACTGTCACTATCAATACTTATGTCCAATCATTATACTAATTAAGCATATGACAGCTTTCCAAGGCAAGGAGAATTTGATCTAGAAACTCCCTAAATAGCTTGACACCAAATCGTCCAAAAAACAAGAGATAACAAGCAATCATAAGTCCCTTTCCCACATTTCATTTATATGGTATGACAACTAGCATGCTCCACACTCCATGAGTACTTGCACTCCCCTTTGAGCTAGAAACAAACATCCACCTAGCCGAAAGGGACTTGACAATCCATGATGAGATATGAAGATTACACAAAATGAAACTCTTTTTCCTTGACACCTCTCGGCCACATCAAAGACAAAAGCACAAGTCCCTATCAAGCTTTTACAACAAATAACCCACGACAACTATAAAACACCTCTTTCCCTAGGTCTAGTACATCCATATATGGTTACAAACAAACATTCCCTCTCCTTTCCTTTTCATGGCAGCCGAGAACAATCAAGAACACACACCTAGTGATGATCATTTATTACCTTTGTCCTTATTAATCATGCATGACACCTAGAGATCATGGTTACCTCACTTGCACACAATTAGATCCTATTTAGATGAGTAACCACCTCCCTAGACTTGACCCATTCCAAAACAAAAGGATTTCCTTGTTCCTTTCATTCGGCAAACTCACCATTGATGGAAACTAATAACTTGGTCTTGAACTTGCACCAAATAGGAAGCTTGTAATAATCAATGACTTTAGAAATCTAGATATGAACTTACCATGTTATACACTATATAAGGGCACCATAATCACCTTCATTCTTGCACCTACATTTCACAAACACACTTCTATTCTCTCTCACTATAACTCTCGGCCCTACACCTTTTAGCCGAAGAGACCACATCAAAATACCAAGGCACGAGCATCAAGCCAAGGGAGGACTCAAAGACTTCAAGCATTCACCCTCTTAAGACAGACTTAGGGAACTCTTTGACGGGATTATAGTAATTCCAGCTTCTGCTTTGCTAGATCACTTACTCGGATACTAGGTGAGTTTACATAGCCCCTTTTTACCTTTTTCACCATTTTTGGGGTGAAACATGTTAAAATTTCAATTACAATTCAACATAAGTGTCTATGTGTTATTCTATGTTGCATTATGTCCTAAACTTTACTAGGGTAAGCACAATTAGACTAGCATAATCATTAAATTCGTACAAGCCAACGATATACAATGATAGATCTATTGGACTGGCAACGCCACCGGATACGTGTACCTCCTGTATGGGTAGCGTGGGTGACTGTTATCGATCATATAACAAAAACGAGTCAACCATATGCGTATGGGATGGACCACAATATTCTAGTCACAAGGTTTGATTATGCACACGATTTACCGGGTAGTATTGTTTTCACATATGGACTAGACTTGCCATGACACTCGAATTGTACAAATTTTATTCAATATTCAAAAATATGTAATTCTCACCAACTTTTGTTGACCCAAAATATTTTCAAACTTAAAATGTTTCAGGTTATAGCTTTGCTTGAAGATTAGAGTTAATGCATGAAGATTTAGATTTAGCATTTTTCATTGAATGTACAAATTCTTTATAGAACAATTGTATGTAATTCATTTAATCAATTATTGAAACTTATTATTTACCATGAGCTACTAAACAATCATCAATATTTGACATCCCGATGTTTTCGCTATCGGTTGGGGTGTTACACATGACATGTGAATTATTGCTCCTATTCAATATCAAGAAAATCAATCGATGATATGTTGCCTTTGCTGGAAATAAAAGGGTTTATATAACGAAGGAAGGAAGTATGTCAAACGGGATTCAACGACACTGCTTGTTTCATTTTGAAATCGGGATTCGTGATACCGGAGTAGTGGGTAATCATGTCAGCTCCAAAGGTGAACAACTTATATGTTATGGGTATGAGCCAAACAATGTCAAAGTCTGCCCAAGGTACATGCTTTTTTTTAAAAGCTATTGAGAAAGAGTAAATAATGTGGCACAGGCGTGTGGGAGACATCCACCTCCAAAATATGAACCAGTTAGTGAAGAATGGTCTGGTGGAGGGTGTCTTAGTTAAACATTTTCATGTCAGCTCCAAAGGTGAACAACTTATATGTTTTGGGTATGAGCCAAACAATGTCGAAGTCTGCCCAGGGTACCTGCTTTTTTTTTAAAAGCTATTGAGAAAGAGTCAATAATGTGGCACAGACGTGTGGGAGACATCCACCTCAAAAAGATGAACCAGTTAGTGAAGAATGGTCTGGTGGGGGGTGTCTTAGTTAAACATTTTCATCTTAATGACGTTCGTGTCAGCTGCAAGAAGGGAAAACAAACTAAGAAGTCTCACCCTAAGAAAAAGATAAACTCATTTTCTACTCTGCTTGAAAGACTTCATGTGGATTTGTTCGCTCCAGTGAAGAGGAAGAATTAATATGGGGATCTTTAATGTTTGGTTATCACAAATGATTTTTCTAGATTTTCTTGGGTGGTTTGTATGCAAAAAAAAGTTAGAGGTTCGAGAATCCTTAAGTTTTGCTCCCTAAGCTTGAATCCCTATATAAACTGAAAATTCGTAGGATTCACAACGATAACGGGACTAAATTTAAAAATCAAGCAATGGAAGCTTTCTGTTCAGAACGTGGTATCCATCAAGAATTCAGTGCGCCTTCTACCCCGCAGCAGAACGGTGTTGCAGAAAGGAAAAATCGGATCTTGATTGAGGCTGCTAGGACGATGTTGGCTGACTCAAAACTCCCCGTGATGTTTTGGAATGAAGCCGTCCACTGTGCTTGTTATACACTAAACAGAGTGTTGGATCAGTTATGCTCTTGAAGGTTTACTTGCTAGTGAACACTTATGTGTTTAGCAAGTTCAATCAGATTTGCACAACGGAATAAGTATGTAAAGTTACACTATCAACAGGAGTTATTACTCCCACTGGATGTTTGCAAACAAAAGAAAAGTTAATGAGAATCTAAGTATTGAATGTGAATGAAAATAAATACTCAAATAGATTCTCAGTAAATGAAATGGAAATAACAATAATGAGCTTTGAAGGATTTCAGTTTCAATTAAAATCGATGTCTAAAACAGAGGGATAAACCCATCTATTTATAGACTTACAAATGCATGAACCTTGATACAAAAGCAAGTCTGCAACAAGTTGCAGTCTTGGAACTTGTACAAAAAGATAAAGTAATAATAAACAATTAAACTACTGAAACATAAGGGCGGTGAAAAGATTCTATTACAAGTGCTGATGAATGACAAACTACTGATGAGTAGTTTTTCTTTAGTAGTTCTTCAGTGGACTTGTCTAGTTAGACTTCAGAACTTCTGATCTATCTTCTTCAGTACTTGTTGAATCCTTCTTCAGTACTTTTGTCTTCTTCCTTCAGTAGTTCTATACTTAGAATAATTTGCAGAAGTATGAATTAGACTAAGGTTTGCAAAAGTGGTTTCCTCAATCCTTTCTGTCCTAACAATCTCCCCTGGATTGATGAAGCCAAAACCTTATCTAATTCCTTATTGCTGTTTTCTTTTGCCATTGACTATCTTCCATATTTCCTTGAACATGGAATTCTTCAATTGATTCAGCTGTTCATTAGTGAGAGATCCGTATTGAGGTTCTATATGTTGAATTGTAAGCAAGTCTTGTGTTGAAAGATTTTTCAGTTCATTCATGGATTTGAAGGCCTTGCTTGTAATATCTCTTCTTGTCACCAATACTGAGTTGGAATCAGTAAAGGACCATCTGATGATCAGCACTTTAGATCTGTCAAAATCTAAAGTATAGGGAACCATGCTGGATCCCTGGGATGCTCCTGAGTGTTGGATGTTCTCTATTTCTATGACTATCAGGTGGGATTCACTTCTGTCTTCTGTTTGCACCACATCAGGTAATTTAAAAGTAGGTAAGTGATGTTCAGTAACTACCTTTGTGTGCAGCTTATCTGTTATAGTCTTCTGAATTTGGTAAGCAAATGTTGAAGGATCCCTGAACTATGTTATCAGAGGCTTTTCTTCAATATCAAAGTCTCCTTGTACAAATGTGTTGCCTTCTAGCAACACCATCTTAAAATCAGTCTTTGTATTGTCCTCTGGCTTTCTTTTGGTAGCTGGTCTTTGTTTGACACCAGAAGTTCTAACTACTGAAGTTGACACTTCAGAAGTTTTGTACTTCTTTGGATTTGCAGCCTTGTCAGCCTTGTATCTTTTGTATGTGTCCAGTAGTTTGTCTTCTATCCACTTTGACACTGAGGCTTTTGAACCATAGTCATTAGCTACCAGTTCTTCAATTATCTATGCTCTCTTAGCTTTTCTATCCTTCTCTGTTGCAGTCTTGTCAGCAACAAGTTGAGCTCTTCTTGTTAGTTCATCCATTGAGAGCCCTTTGAGTGAATAGGCTTTTGTTTTGCTGTTCTTTGTTATAAAAGACACCAGTTGTTGTCTTTTGTCTTCTTCAGCAACTCTTTCTGTTTCAGCTTGTCTATTCAACTCTGCTTCATAAGCTTGAAGCTTTTCATTTAAGCTCAAGTCTTCCTTTGCTTCCAGGTTGTTCTAGATCTCTTCTTCCTTAGCCTTTCTTTGGGCTGCAAGTAAGCTCTTCTCTAGTAATTCTTTAGACATTGAAATTGGAGAAGGGCTCAGCACAGTCATTTGAGTTGTTGTAGGCCTTGGAATAGGAGTTGGTTGTTGTTCAGTTGGTTTGGAAGGCTCTTCAGTGGTTTGTAAGATGGAAGTGTTAACTGCTGAAGTGTTGATAGAAGTATCAACTACCGAAGGATTGTCTTTAGTACTTTCAGAGTCTTCAGCAGTTTATTCATTATGGCCTTGGGAAGTTTCAGCTTCAACTTCAGTTCTAGAAACATTCCTTTGTTGGTCTTCTTTTTGTTTTTTGGCTTTTTCTAGCAGTTGTTGTTGTTGTAGAGCCACTCTTGCTTTTATTCTGGCTTCCAGTGACTCCTTTGGTTCCTTAATCCTCTCCCCCTTTTTGGCTTCATCCACTTCTGGAAGCCTGCCAAGTTGAGAAGTTCTACCAGAGAGTTCAGCAAGCTGTCTTGAGTTGTTGTCAATCTTGTTGGACAACTCACCAAGTTTCTTTTTAATCACCTCAAATTGAGTTGTGCTTTTCAACTCCCAAACAGTTGTGAAAGATTTGAGGTGATTGGCAATGAGGGTGTTCATCATCTGGTATAGGGCACCATCTAGGCTGCATAGTTAGTTCAAATCTATGCTTGATGACCTAGGGAATTGGGTAGGCATTTTAATGAGGGGTGTGTTTTTGCGTGATCTTCAGGATGTACTGAAGATGCCACTTTAGGGGAATCAGGGATCAAGTGGACTTTAACTTGATCTGGTGTGACCAACTCTTTGAGCTTCGAGACACCAGGTGCAGGACATTCACAAGCAGCCGTCAATTCATATTTAGTGGAGTGTGAATCATCATCCAAATCAATGGAATCATCTGAATCCCTGATAATATCCTCAATGAGGACAATATCAGTTATATCATGAGCTGGGCCCAACCCAGTTGTCTCATGTACCTCTTGTTCTTGGTTCAGAGGATTTCCTACCTCAGGCATAAAGACTTCATCAGTAGTTGGCACAAGTGAGGTCTTAGCTATGTTACTTCTGTCCTCAGATCCACCACTGGGTGGTAAATGAGTAGTAGCAGCCTCAAATGTACCTAAGATCTCTAAGTTTGGGCTTAGAAACCCTGGTTCATCCTCATCTCTTGGGTTAGGGCTATAGATATCCACATTCATGTCACAGTCTGATGGTATGTCCCCTGTTTGATGTGGTTGTTGGGGACTGACATGTTCTAATGGGATAGTCTCTTTTAGCCCAGAGAGAAGTTTGGCAATTTATATGGTTGATGGTTCAGGTTCAGTAGTTTGGGGTAAAGGTTCAGCAGTTTAAAAAGAATGGTAATTGGGGCTCTTATGGGGGTTTGAGATGGATGAGACTGAGAGGATGTTTCAGTCACATCTTTGTCAAGTGCAGATTGCACATTGGCAAGATCAGGCATCTCAACTTCCTGAACTGCCTTTCTTTTAAGGCTGGTCGGTTTTGGTGTTTGTTGTTTTGTTTTCTTGGCCTTTTTGGGTGAGGGTTTGGAAGATAAGGGTTCCATGGGGACTGTTGTTTGTTCCCCTTGGTCATCTTCTGGCCAGGCAGCCAGTTTATTATGCCTAGAGTATGCTTATGAGGTTAATGGGTTTAAAACAGTTGTTTTACCCACAAGCACCTCTTCTCCAAGTTCTTTAATTATGCATTGCATAATGAACCTTGGATACAACAAAAAACTTCTTTTTAGGGTTTTGGTGATGCAACACCAACTCATTAAAAAAAAGTGCTGATGCCCTGAATTTTGTTTCATTCATAATGGAATGAAAAATAGGTTGAAGAGTAGAGGGCATCTGATCATAAGATCCAGTTTTTGGACTAAGACACATGATAATGTATTGAAACAAAAGTTTGTACTTTGGTTCAAAAAATTTCTTAAAAATACTAGCATGTGAGAGAGTACCTTGGTAACCACACTCTGTCATGGTTAAATGAATTTCAGAGTTTGGAAATTGATCTGGGGCATCCACATCATCTAGACCTAGTCTAATCCCCAAAGTTGCTGGTGTGATTGCCATTGTTCTCCCTTGGATGGTTGATTTGAAGAAGATCACTTGATCATTCACTGTCACCGTCTCCCCGTTTGCCCAGAACTCATTTAGAGTTTTAGTATGGATTGGAGGATCAATGGTGAGGGCAGTGAAGTATTGGGATTTGACGACTAAATCAATGATTTCGTCGTATTGGACCAAGCTTCATGTTTCTCAAAGTAGCCTCTTTGATTGTGTTCGTGTTTCAGTGTTAGAGCCATGTGGTTTCTGTGTGTGTGGATCGAACAGTTTTTTATTTGCAGGTTAAGGGTTTGAGAGTTTTTTTGAGAGAGAAAGAGGGAATTTTGCTTTTTGAAAGGATAAGTGTTGGAAAAGGTGTTTATCAGAAGTCTATAACCGCCTTAGGTCAAACTTCTGAATTGGGAAATGTCTGATTTACCCTTAATGACAAAACTGCTGATGAAGAACAACTATCATCAGTAGTTCCCATTTTCTCTTCAGTAGTTTGTTAACAATTGATGAGAATGTTTATAAACACTTTATTCATAACTTCTGAAGTTTATTTTATCAGAAGTTAATCATTTTTCAGAAAATATTCTCATACTGATCTTTTGTACAACAATAGTTTCTCATTTTCTGTTTTTCAGAAGTTTTAGAACAAAACAGATGTAAGTGAAAAATAAAATATTTGCAGAAAATTAGAGGAAACATTTATAAATTTAGCATCCCAAACATGGATACGAACTTCTGAAATTTTGTTGTGTCAAGGGGTTTAGTGAATATGTCAGGTATTTGATTAGCTTTCGTCACATGCTTCACTTCAATCTTGCCTTTTTCATAGCAATCCCTTATGAAATGATACATGATTTCAATATGTTTAGTTTTTGAGAACTGAACAGGATTTTGAATGATGCTAATGGCAGATTTACTATCTACAAGAAATGGTGTCTTGGTCTCTTTGATTCCATAATCAAGAAGTTGATATTGGAGCCATTGTATCTGTGATGTACAACTTGCAGCTGCAATGTATTCAACTTCATGAGTTGAAGTTGCAACAGATGTTTGCTTCTTTGATTGCCAAGACACTAGACAGTTTCCCAAGAATTGACAACCACCAGATGTTGATTTTCTTGACATTTTGCACCCTGCATAGTCACTATCTGAAAATGCTGATAACTTGATATTGCTAGAAACAGGATACCAAATTCCAAGTGTAGGAGTTCCTTTTAGATATCTGAAGATTCTTTTGACTGCAATTAGGTGTGATTCCCTAAGGGCTGATTGATATCTAGCACAGACACATGTTGAAAACATAATATCTGGTCTAGAAGCAGTTAGATACAAAAGGGAACCTATCATACATATATACATGGTTTGATCAACCTGTTTTCCTTGATCATCTGGTTCAACTTGTGTGGTAGGTGTCATAGGAGTGGAACATGATTTACAGTCTTATAAAGAAAATTTGTTCAATAATTCTTTAAGATATTTAGATTGATGTATAAAAGCTCCATTTGTTTGTTGTTTAATCCGCCGTCCTAAAAAGCACTGCAGTTCTCCCATTATACTCATCTCAAATTTTGATTGCATGAGTTTCTTAAATTCATCACATAGTTTTGTGTTTATTGAACCAAATATGATATCATCAACATAAATTTGAACAAGTAAGAAATGATTTCCAACATGTTTTATGAAAAGAGTTTTATCAATGGAGCCTCTTGTAAAGTTATTTTCGAGCAAAAAGTTGGAAAGTGTTTCATACCAGGCTCTTGGAGCCTGTTTTAGCCCATAAAGAGCTTTGTCAAGCTTGTACACCCACTCAGGATTAGTAGGATCCTCAAACGCAGGTGGCTAACAAACATACACTTCCTCTTTGATCTTTCCATACAAAAATGAACTTTTAACATCTATTTGAAAAACTTTTATTTTGTTGGAAATGGCATAAGCCAGAAATAACCTGATGGCTTCAAGTCTTGCAACTAGAGCAAATGTTTCATCATAATCAATTCCTTCTTCTTGAGAATAACCTTGTACCACCAGTCTTGCCTTGTTCTTTATAATCATACCAGCCTCATCTTGTTTGTTCCTGAAAACCCATCTTGTGCCAATTGGTAGCTTGTTTAGTGGTAAGGGACAGATTTCCCAAACCTGTTGCTTCTTAAATTGGAGCAACTCATCTTGCATAGCTTGCACCCAATTGTTGTCTTTGAGGGCTTCTTGGTACTTCTTAGGTTCCAATTGAGAAATGAATGTTGAGAAGAAGCAAAAGTTGGAAAGCTGGTTTCTTGTGAGAAGACCTGATGCAATATCACCCATGATTTGTTCCAATGGATGATCTTTGTGTTCAATCAGTTGTTGTAAACCACTGACAGGTGTAGGTGGCTCTTGTACTTCATCAAACAAACCACTGAGGTTTATAATGTCTGGTTCAGCTGTTTGAACATCTTCAGTAGTTGTAGGAGTTGAATCAGATGTTTGAGTTTGTACATCAGCAGTTGTTGAATCAGAAGTTTGTGAAACTTCTGATGGTTTGAAAGTTGATTTAATGACTGTGTTAGGAGTCCATGGTGCTGGATCCTCATCATCAAACCTCTAATCACCATAATGAGTAGGTTTAAATGAAGTGACAGTCTTTTCAGGTCCGAAATGGAAGCTGTCAAGGTCAAAGAGTTTAGCAGGATGTGTTGGAATAAGAGTGTGTTTTGATTCATTGAACTTGACATTCAGTGTTTCTTCTACTATCTTGGTTCTTTAGTTAAAAACCTTATAGGATTTTCTAGTGGAAGAATAACCAAGAAAATAACCTGAATCATCTTTAGGAGCAAACTTTGAAATAGAGTCTTTAATGTTTAGAATGAAACATTGACATCCAAAAGCCCTGAAAAAGGAGATAAGGGGCTTCATGCCATGAAGAACTTCATAGGCAGTTTTGGAGTGTCTCTTGTTGACAAGGACTCTATTCTGAACATAACATGTAGTGTTGACTGCTTTAGCCCAGAAATATAATGGTAGGCCTGAATCAGCTAACATAGTTCTTGCTGCTTCAATTAATGTCCTGTTCTTCCTTTCTACCACACCATTTTGTCCAGGGGTTCTGGGAACACTGAATTGTCTAATAATCCCTTTAGACAAACAGAATTCATCCAGAGTTTTGTTCCTGAACTATGTCCCATTATCACTTCTAATGGCTTTGATAGGTAGAGAATATTGTTTCTCTACTTGTAGAATGAAGAACTTAATGATTTCAGCTGCCTCATCCTTGGAAAATAGGAAGAATACCCATGTGAATCTTGAATAGTCATCAATGACGACCAAGCAGTACTTCTTCTTGCCAAGGCTCATGATTTTTACTGGCCCAAATAAGTCCATGTGGAGTAGTTGAAGACATGCAGTTGTTTTTGATACTTCAATAGACTTATAGGAGGACTTATGCTGCTTTCCCTTTAAATAGGATACACAGTCTTCTTGACACTGGTATACTTTCAAGGGTAGACCTCTGACCAAGCCCATTTTTGTGACTTTATTTATGGTTTTAAAGTTCACATGGCCAAGTCTCCTGTTCCAGAGATCAGTCTCTGAAGTTGATGCCCTTGAGAAGAAACAGGCAGTGTTGTTCAGTACTTTGTCCTTTTCAATGTCCACTGTATATACATTGCAATATCTTTTGGCTATCAACAAAGTATGATCTTCAATAATCTTCTCTATCAACTTCTGGCCTTCTGGTGATATGATCTTGCATGTTGTCTTTGTCAAAAAGGAAGAATATCCTTTATCACACATTTGTGACACACTCAGGAAGTTGTACTCAAGGTTTTCAACCAGATTGACCTTGTCAAACTGTATTTTGCCCGAAGAGACATTGCCATATCCTAGCACATATCCCTTGGCATTGTTCCCAAAGGATACAGATCCTTCTCTTTGACTGATAAAATTGTTTATCAGGTATCTGCTTCCTGTCATGTGCATTGAGCCTCCACTGTCAACATACCAAATGCTATTTAATCCTCTAGAGACCCTCTGCACAAAGTAGCAAATTACTTAGATTTGGGAACCCAAGCTAGTTTGGCTTTGGGTTTGCTCTTGAGAACATTAACAGTGTGTTCTTGACCAAGTTGAGGAATCCATGTCTTTTTGGCAATGGATTTTTGAGGACCACCATCAACCTTGGTCATCAGTAGTTGTACCATATACATGTGATCTTTAATCTCAGTAGTTTGTGAAACTACTGATGATGTAGGTTTAACTACTGAAAGAGAATTTTGAGTAAAAGACTTTTGTTGAGATTTCATCTTTTTCTGAGAAAAGGTGTTGACTGGTTATTGTTTCTTGGGAGAAAAAGTTTCTTCAAAATCATTTTTAAGTTGTTTTCCCACAACCAGTTGTGAAATTTTCTTGTTATACTGAATTCCTTTTCTGTATCTACAAAATTCTGTCTTGTGGTTAAACAAACCACAGATTTCACATTCTTTTGCCTTTTCTTTTTCATTCAAAGGCAAATTTCTGACTGTTTTGATTTGCTTTAGGTCATCAGTAGTTTTCAGGTTCTCAACTTCTGATGTAGATGAAACTACTGATGGCTTAAAGTCAGATTTTATCAGTACTTCTGAAGAACTTTCTTTTAAAGTTTTTAGAAAGTTTTCATGAAAAGATGTGCATTCTTTCTCTTTAGAAGTTTCATCTAAAACAAATTTTCTCCCATCTTCAGTAGTTTTGGGTGAAAAATCAGTTGGTGTTTCAGTGTGATTGTACCCAATTCCAAACCTAACATTTGATGCACTTTGTTTGTTAAGTAGCAGTTGGTACCCTTTACAAGATTCTATCCATTTTTCACAATCAACCTTGGTGTCAGCAAGCTCTTTTCTGACATTTCCTAGGTCTTCTATCATGATTTTAAGTTGTGCTTGGGTTTCAATAGCATTGTTAGTTAATTTAGAATTTTCTTTTGCCTTTGCAGCAAGTTTTCTTTCTAAATCACATTTCATTTGAGTAAATTTTCTCTCAGAGTCATTTGCTTTGCCTTGTCAATGCACGTTGTCTCTCTTATGAGAGCAAAAGATTATTTGCATGAAGTTGAACAAAGTTTTGTTAAAGATTCTTTTGATACCTGAGACAAGGCAGATTTTGAGGTGAAGCCCTCAAATGCCATCAAGGCAAAATTCTTTCTGCCATTGTCAGGTTCTCCCCAGTTGATGTCAAACATTTTGTTGTCTGCATCAGGATTGCACTCTGTAGTGTCAAAAGGAAGACTGCTCCAGTCAACATACCCTGAAGTGAACAAACTTTGTTGTGAGGGTTGCTGAGTCTGTGGAGGTTGTTGAGCAGCTGGAATGGAAGGGATTGATTGTTGGCTCTGCATCTGTTGAGCAGGCATCTGTACATATTGTACTTGTGGCACATATTGGATTTGCGGAGCTTGTGCTTGTAAAAAATGTGCACTTCCCTGTGTTCCATTATTCCTGTTATAACTAGGGTTAAACTGATTTCCAGACAGAGATTGGTTATAGCTAGAGCTTCTACACTCTCTAGCAAAGTGCCCCAACTTCTGACACTTATGACATCTAAGCTTAGATTTGTCAAAACCAATTTTTGTAGAACTGTTTAGTCCTGGAAATTTCCTTCCTGACCTTTTATAAAATTTGTTTGTTTTTATACTTAACATGGCCAGTTGGTTTAAGATGTCCATTTCTTCTAAGTCATCACTGCTAAAATTTTCTAAATCATCCATGATAAAACACATGTTATCAGCATTTTAACTATATTCATCATTGTCATAACCTGGGAATGATCTTTCTAATGAGATCCCAGTAGTTATGTCAATGTGATCAAAAGATCCAAAACTATTTGAAAAAGTAGGTGAGTCTTGTCCCAATAGTGTTGTACTACCTGGTAGATAATCATCAACTGTCTTACCAGAACTTTGCAATTTCTTCTTTTGATCAATTTCTCTCTCAAAAGTTAGCAATCTCCCATGTAATTTTGTAAGAGTGAGGGAGTTAAAGTCTGGTGAAGATCTGAGGACTATAGAATATGTTTCCCATTTTTCAGTTAAAGACCTTAAAAATCTATGAAGCATAGATACATATGTATAGGTCTGACCATTTAATTTTAACTCAGATATTAATGAGGAAAATCTTTCAAATTGTTGTGTTAAAGTTTCCCCATTTATGTGAGTAAATGTTTCATATTGTTGAGCCAGGATTTCTCTAGTGTTGGCAATCACCTCTTCAGTTCCTCCAAACAGTTCTTTTAGGCAGTCCCAAAGCTCTTTGTTGTATTCAGAACGAACAAGCATAGCAGGTTTATTGGCAGAACCAGTATTATGTGGATCCATTTTAAAGAGTATTGATTTGTCAAATATCTCTTAATGTGATGGATGTTAATAAAGTGAACTTTTAATCCTTTATTGAATATCAATAAGAGCCTGTGTCTGATTCTCAATGTGTTATGTGATCGGATAAACCACTGCTCTAATACCAATTGTTGGATCAGTTATGCTCTTGAAGGTTTACTTGCTAGTGAACACTTATGTGTTTAGCAAGTTCAATCAGATTTGCACAGCGGAATAAGTATGTAAAGTTACACTATCAACAGGAGTTATTACTCCCCCTGGATGTTTGCAAACTAAAGACAAGTTAATGAGAATCTAAGTATTGAATGTGAATGACAATAAATACTCAAATAGATTCTCAGTAAATGAAATGAAAATAATAATAATGAGCTTTGAAGGATTTCAGTTTCAATTAAAATCGATGTCTAAAGGTCACAATGTAGATTGGAAAAAATGGTGTATGTATCCCTTGGATTGATGTTTCTCGTCGGTCCTTGATTTGAGGACCTGTCGAGTTTTGTGTTGAATGAAGTTTACCTTTAAAAAAAAAAAAAAAAAACTAAAATCGATGTCTAAAACATAGGGATGAACCCATCTATTTATAGACTTACAAATGCATGAACCTTGATACAAAAGCAAGTCTGCAACAAGTTGCAACAAGTTGCAGTCTTGGAACTTGTACAAAAAGATAAAGTAATAATAAACAATTAAACTTCTGAAACCTAAGGGCGGTGGAAAGATTCTATTACAAGTGCTGATGAATGAAAAACTACTGATGAGTAGTTTGTCTTCAGTAGTTCTTCAGTGGACTTGTCTGGTTTGACTTCAGAACTTCTGATTTATCTTCTTCAGTACTTGTTGAATCCTTCTTCAGTACTTTTGTCTTCTTCCTTCAGTAGTTCTATAATTAGAATAATTTGCAGAAGTATGAATTAGACTAAGGTTTGCAAATGTGGTTTCCTCAATCCTTTCTGTCCTAACACAGAGTCCTAATAGTGAAGATGTTTGGAAAGACCAGTTATTAAATTCTCAACCTTCACCAACCCAATCTTGAATTCCTTGAATCCTTCGATGCTCCGTGTACAATGATGATCAAAGACAAGAAATTCAGTGAAAAAGCAGAAGAAGGATTCTTTGTCGAGTACACCACTCCCAAAAAGAGGGTTTGGAATACTCGCACAAGGTGTGTTGAAGAATGGATGAATGTAGATGTCCAGCGATACACCACCCATCATCAAGGTACAAGACCCGAATAGATGTTCGACTATGAAAGATTCTTTCAGGAATTCAATCTTGATGGTATACTAGAAGAAGTTGTTGCTAAAACGTACTACGAGTGTGAAAACGCTACTAGTTCTTTGCTGGTGCGTC
The DNA here is from genome assembly GCA_028751855.1 of Ambrosia trifida. Taxonomy (NCBI): domain Eukaryota; kingdom Viridiplantae; phylum Streptophyta; class Magnoliopsida; order Asterales; family Asteraceae; genus Ambrosia; species Ambrosia trifida. Next base: position 76,330,899 of record CM054131.1, on the reverse strand, counting down.
CAATCACTGTTTCCCCAGTTACAGCTCCTTAAGATCCAAGGCCTTCTGTAGCAGCTGGGAACAATGAAGAAGAAGAGGGTTTCATGGAAGCATCTAAAGAAAATGATTTAACTTCGTCAGATGATGATGACTTTGTTGAATCTTTGGAGATTCTTGCTGATCAACCAGCGGATCCGACTAATTCTTCCGATCCAACCGGTAATGTCAATATCACTGTTGATACTAACATTGTTTCTACGGGTACAAATGGACATATGACATCATAAGTTGCTGGCACATCTTCATCTTCTGGTGGCCCTGATTTTGAAAAACCGTTCAATTTCTTGGGCATATGAAAGAAAAGCTGGGTAATAAGTAGAGAAAAGATCAATTATGTATCGATGGTTTTTGCAGATGATATTTAATGCACAGATTCCATATCTCCCCAAAGTTCAAGGAGATGTTATGAAGCTTGACTACATGAATGATGTGGGAATGTCAAGGATGAAAACTTATAGAATGGGCAAAGATCCACCATTTAAGAGAATTATTAGACACATCGCCATAGTTGATTATCCAGAACCATCACAGGACAACTGGAGAAATGTTGACAATGACTCTGCTGTCGAAGTCGTAGATCCAGTATATGATGAAGACGATGATGATGATAATGATGAGGAGGGAAACACAGGAGGTGATGAGGGAGGTGAAGCTTCCAAGGGGAATCTCCCTTGGCCTTCATCGACCCGTGATATCAAAGTTGTAACTGAACCAAAGTCTGCTGCTACTGAACCTGAACCGAGTGGTGCGGTTGTTTTTGAACCAGCGTTAATAACAACTATAGAAGCAGAATCATCCAAACCTAGACCTGATAAGGGAAGAGGTATATACAGTTGAAGCTACCAGTATGAAGAAAGCTCAAACAACTTAGCAATCTGGCAATGAGTTTGATAGTGATGAAACTGGAGAGGAAGATCATTAAGCTAGATTTCTTGCCAGAATTGCTAAAGAAGGAAAAGAGTTAGAGAGACAAAAGCAGGCCCGCGAACTTGCGACCCTACAGGAACGTGAGGTGCTGCAAAGGGAAAGAGCTTAACGAGTTGATCCTGAGTACTCGGTGAGTGTTGATGAGTTGGATGTCGAACTAGAGGAAAAAAGACCGACTAGAAAATGTGTGGCTGCTAGTTCGAGCGAATCCTTGATGGCAGGGTTACCGAAGAATAATAAGAAGTCTTCCAAAGCTAATTTTGTGACCTTTCAAGAACAACGACATCCACCACACAACCTGAACCGACTAAAACAACCAGAAAAACCAAATCTAGAATAGCCCGAGTTATCAAAACTAAACCAACAACAACCACACCCTCTTCAACCACAACATCCACTCCCACACTATCTATTGGACGAACTGCAGTCTTCACTGAGTCCGTCTCAGCTTCTGTTCCAGTTTCTACTGCTACCAAATCTAAACCATCCGTAGACTCTGAGCTTCAGAGATTATTATCTGAAATCAGAGTCCCTCAGTTTCAAACATCCCAACCTACTCAACAACCTCCCTTCATGATTTTCCATATCACTAGTTCCAACCACAACAACCGGTCCATCACTCAAGTCATAGATTAACAACCTGGTGAGCATGTTGCACAAAATCTGGAAAACTAGAGAAGGATAGCAAATTCAGAGAACAAAGATCGCCAGTTACTAACCATCATCAATGAAACAAAGTCAGAGAATAAAAGACTATCTGCAATACTAATGCGGTGATGCTCAAGCTATCCCACAATGAGCAAGAGATTTGCTTGTTAACTGAGTCACGTTATGAAACAAGGAATCGTCTAGCCATTTTAGAGACAGAGAACCAAAAGTTGAAGAGGGGAGTTGACAAGTATTTCAGCAAGAACAAGGGACTCACATATGGTGATGTTGATGATGGAGATTACGGTGATGACAGTGATGATGAGGAAGACGATGAAGAGGAAGACAATGATGATGATCATGAGTTAGAAAAGGATAAATTTGGGGATGAGAATGAGGAAGATCCGGGCCGTGACGGTGGTGCTAAGGCTAAAAAGACCAAAATGGCCGATGCATAGTTTAGGGAGAGAAGAACAAAGAAGGATGAGGATGGAAGTGGTAAGACAAGTGCAGGAGAATCTTCCTCACAGCCTGGTCAGATTAAAGAAGATCTCTGTTTATTCAGGGAAGTTGTGAAGTCCAAAGATTTTCCACTTGAATGAACTCAAGTTTTATACAACATGTCTTTCACATATGATGATGAGAACCCAATAACTAAGCCGTATATGGATCTGGAGGAAGGTGAAATACCTCCAGTGACATCAAGAAAAAATGTTGCCCAGATATTCGGTATAACTTTTGAACAGGTGATTCCAACAGACTCTGTTGAAACGTTTAATAAAGATGATCCATTGGAAAATACTAAGATCGAAGACATCATCAAAGAAGAAAATCCAGAGGATGAAGAGATTCGTGTTGAGATCGCTATGCCTACCTGCCAAGACTTTGATGTTTTTGACAGATGGTTAAAATCACAACAACGTGAAGATGAACTAGAAACAAATGAAGAGAGAAAGAAAATAGTTCAAGGGTCATGTGAGGCGTGGTACTCAAGAAGGAAGCACAAGCCAAATCAAGCTAAGAAAGTTAACCAGAAATGGAATCTCATGTTTGGTAATATCGTGAGTTGGATGTACATGGCACATGTGAATGCTATAGGGATTAACTTCGAGATCGGTATTCTATATTTCTCAAGTGTTTACAAGATCAAGTCCCTACTATACTAGTATGTTCGTGATCTTGCTAGACTATAGCCGATCAACACAAACAACACACTGGAGATATACAGAGGCTTGATGGAGAGCGAGAGCAACTCCAGGTGGGTGTATATTAAACCGCAATATCTGAAAAGCTAGCAGTCATCAAAGATTCATCCTATTACAGGTAAGCCAATATAGAAGCAGAAAGTCACCTCACCTGAGATGATGACCAAGGTCCCACATTTTCCGAATGAGCAAAACTTCGCGGACAAGTTTATCTTATGGTATTATGAATATCTGACGACCGAAGCAGTTATTGTACTGAAGAATGATCTAAAGATCTATAGAAAGCTTCGTGACTGGGATCCTATGTGGCTAATTGATGTGTGTAAATGTATATATAAAAATAACACAAGCTTTAAGTAAAACGACTCACCTAAAAACTACACACGCACGGCAAGTGTACCGGTCGCAAAGCAGTAAACAGATAATAGCGAGTATCGAACACAAAGACGCGAATGCAACTCTAGATCACAACCTATACCGAATACTAGCCTAAATAAATATATACTTATATGGGGGGTTAAAATAATAATTATAAACTTAGAAGAAACTAAATATAAATAAAATAACCTAAACTGCTTATACGAAACTAGGAACTAGGAGAAATCAGATAAGAAGAAGGCTGGTTACTTAGGTAAAATCCCTAGACACTAGCAATAAATCCTGAATCTGGTAATTAACTAGAGACCCTATTCTTATCTAATAAACCTCCTGTCAAGGATGGCTCACTAGACTCAAGGCGGGACAAGTGTAGAAATGCTAAGATGGATCCAAATCGCCCTAGCGTACCGAAATCCCATAGAAATTAAGTTACAATCTCTCCTGGACTAAATACCTCAAACTATGAAGCAGACTTAAACTCTACTGAAGAAAACCTAGGAAAACTCTAAACACGGATAAATAGCGACTCCCGCCCTAACGCTTGTCAACTACCGAACAATGCCTAGTTAGTTACTGTAACACCCCGCCCCTCTCACCACCAATATTGTCCGCTTTGCCCTTCCAGAGCTCACGGATTTGTTTTTGGGTGCCCCGGTGGAAACTTCCCAGGTGGTCACCCATCCGGGAATTGCTCCCACCTGAGCACGCTTAACTGTGGAGTTCTCCTCTCATCCACTAACACTAAACCCCAAAACGCGTTGGTGATTTAAGAGGCAAGACATTACTTATGAACCAAGGATCTCTCCTGGCCACGGCCGATGTGGGATTTTCCTAGGGTGTCACATTCACCCCCTGTTAGAGTCTCATCGTCCCTGATGAGGTATGCACCCACCATCCCGAACGGCACAGGAGTGGCTCTGATACCATCTGTAACACCCCGCCCCTCTCACCACCAATATTGTCCGCTTTGCCCTTCCAGAGCTCACGGATTTGTTTTTGGGTGCCCCGGTGGAAACTTCCCAGGTGGTCACCCATCCTGGAATTGCTCCCACCTGAGCACGCTTAACTGTGGAGTTCTCCTCTCATCCACTAACATTAAGCCCCAAAACGCGTTGGTGATTTAAAAGGCAAGACATTACTTATGAACCAAGGATCTCTCCTGGCCACGGCCGATGTGGGATTTTCCTAGGGTGTCACAGTTACCTAGCAATCTCGAGTTAGATTTCTCACCCTTGAGAATGGACTGCACATTTTAGTTAATTTATTATATTAGTTTGTTAACTTAAGTTGACGAACTAGATTGATTTCTAGACCTAGGGGGTATCTCTACATGCCTACCTCCACAAAACCAATAAACAAACTTCAAATAAAATCAACACCAACACACACATATCAAATTCAACAATAAAATTAAAATCATGTAATTCTACACATCAAAATTAAATCCCAAAAATCATTAAATACTGCATATTACGTCTAGTTCATAAACCTAAGCAACCATAAAAGGTTTAGCTCATAATCTTTAGAAACATAGTCAAAAAGTCTCGAAAAATAATGATAAACATGTCTCTAAAAAATATAGACGAATTAAACATGTCTCGAAGTTGCAAGTGATTGAAGCCTGGAGATGTTGTTGGTTGAGGACTGGGATTTGGTGGTTGTGCTTTGTGTCATTTTTGTAAATATCCAGCTAGGTCCAAGAGAGAGACTATAAGTACACCCTTTAGATATGTTCCTAGTTTGGATATCGGGCTAGGATCATATATAGCTTGTTTAGTTATCGTTTGGGTTGTTATTTAATGATTAGGGGTGTTTTTGTCAATTAGACAGTCCCATACTCATATGAAGGCTCATACGCGTATGATGGAACACGTATGGAGTCCATACGTGTTAAAGGTCTTAGGCATATGAGTGTTGGACTATAAATACCCTATGCCTTGTAATATTTCGTACCTTTTGCATTTTCTAATACAATTGCAGCCCTTAGGTCTGTTTTTTTGTGTGTGTGCTATCCATATTATTATCTTCTTCCATAACACTTACCTATAACAACTAACCAGATTGTTGATTCCGCCTTCAATCTAATACGCGTGGTACTAAAATCTTATCAATCCTACAAAGTCTTCATGGTTGGTACACCATTTTGACTTGTCTTTCCAGGTGCCCTTGTGATTATTTCTTGGTCATCTTTCTTTATCCCCAAGATCCATCATTGAATACATTAAACTTGTTTCATCCACAGAAAAATAGTAGTCACTTAATTTGGGATAATCATCATCATCGTTATCATCCTCCACCACATTAACCCTTTTGTTTTCGGCCCTAGAGTAGGGTTTGGACTAAATGGTTTTGAGTGTGGATTCTGACTTTCTGTTAGGGTTATCCTATCCCGACTATACATCTATCCTCTCTTGGATCTTCCTATCATCCTCAAGTCAGAGGAATCTTAGAGCATTGTTCGTAACTTCGTCAAGGTTTCTACAAGGGTTCATCAACAGTTCTTGATAGAATGGTGAATCTTGCCCAATCTTGAAAGCCTGAATTGTTGTGGGGACATCTAGTTTAGGGATGTCGAGCGACTCTATTCCAAATTTGGTGATGGAATCCCTGAGGGATTCTTCTGTAGCTTAGGTAACCCTATATAAGTCACTAGTCAAACGTTCATGTGCTCTGTTACAAGAAAACTAGTTATTAAATAGAATAATTTAATGAGCAAAAGAAGTAATTGTGTAGGGTGGAACACTTAACAACCATTTTAGGGCTGGACATGTCAATGTGGATTTGAAACCTTTGCATATGCAGGCTTCTTTAAGTTAAGCAGGGATAGGGGTTATTACCATCTTTACCTATAATGTGCCACATGCTCTTCAGGATCCATAGATCCATCATACAGCTTCATATTTAGAGTCTGAAACCTTTTTAGGATTTCAACATCACAAATAGGAGGGGTAAACTAGGATATCCTATGACAGCTTAAGGATACCTTAGGTATAGGTTGAACTATTCCAGCATTCTATCCTCCGGATGGCTCTGATACATATCCCGATTCTATGGATGCTGTGACCCTTATGGATGGTGTGACTTCTGGAATCGTGGCTCTAGGCTGCATGGGAATAAAATCTGATTGTCCTTAATTGTAGTCTAGTTGAAGTCTAACATCCAAGGATGTAGGAGTGTTGTTACATCCTTAGTCGGCCCTTTAGAAGACCCCCTAATCATCTGAATCTTTCTAATCATCATGTGATTTGTCTCTTGTTGATTCTTCATTTGCTCCTTAACCACCGTAAACATGGAAAGGATCTCATCATTCGAGATCAGAGGATGTCCCCATTCCGGTTCTTTAATATGTCTGCGATACACTACGGGTGTTAGGTTCTTTATTCCTTTTTGGGAAATAATTTGGAGGTGGTAGAGACACATTAGGAGTAGAGGTGGATGATGGCATAGACAAAGACATAGATTTTTGGTTGGAGGCCATAGTTGTTGTCACACCTTACCTAGGCAGAAACATGGAATGTGACTTCGAAAGGTTTTCAATCAAAAGAGTCACGCAAGCATCAAAATCATGAAATTCAAGATACTATGAACACAACAGGGTTTAACACTTCAAAGAAAAGATTGTCTTAAAACTGTAATTTCAAATGATATAATTCTAAAATCATTCAAACAAAAGACTAGTTCAAATATTCCATGATGCTAGTGCGCAAATCCCCCAAGTTCTATGCAATACATTTAATTGACTGAAAAAAATGCAAAGAAAATGTGTCAAAAATAAAGTTGATAAGTTCACGGGTTTTGATGAATGGATGTGTAAACCATGGTAGACTAAACCATTGCCTAGCTAAGACAATGATTGTTATGTAACTGACATGAGCCCATAAACAAATCTTGACGTGTTATGCCTCACCCATTGTACCTTAATGACAATGACGAAATGTGAAATACAAGAACACTCTTGATAACAGTAATCTAGTTAGAGCGACTAACCAAGAGTGGGGGTATCAACCCAATAGATCTATTCCGGTGTTTCATGTCAAAGTCCATAGCTATTGGTTATAGTGAAATGAATGACACAAGGAGTTATAAGTACTCTGAACCTTATTGTCTCATGTTCACATAATAGTGAAAATGTAAGTGAACATATACTCATATTTTCCCCCTAAAAGCATGAAAACAGTAAAAAGGGGTGGCGAAAACTCACTTGATGTCTGACTGCAAATATGGGACTGAATTTTATTTGCTAATGTATGTACGAAGGTTCCCTAGATTATTAAGGACATCTTAAATCTGTACACTTGATTATTTACCATGAAAGATGTTCACCTGATTTGTATGTCGTTGGAATATGTGTATTGTGTTATTGCACTTATACGTGATGAGTATTACATATTGTTTTTTGTACTTTCAAAAAGATGTAGGGTTTTAACACTTGTTATTTTTGTTGTTTGTAACCATAAAATAATCAATCGTGTCAAAACCAGTGTCTAGGTTGACCACATGTTACCACATGGTACCTATGTTAAAGATTTTGTACATAACATAGTAAGTTAACATATGATTTTAGAACTTTTTTGTAAAAATGCCATTAAGACACGTTTGATAGCCATTAACATATGTTTTACAACCGTTAACGTATGTGTTTCAATTCTTTTGTTGAAAGCCTGTTTGACATATGTTTCACAGCTTTTAACAGTTGTTTCTTAATAAAACTACCATTATATATATATATATATACATATATATATATATATATATTATGTCTTGAGTTCTAAAAACGACTTCTATGGGTCTCGACTGACTTGATACACATTCGTATATGTTTACAAGTGTATTGGAAGGCATTTGTGTGTATATGCACATACTTACGTGTGTGTATGTTTACATCATATATATATATATCTATACTATCTTATAATAGATTTCACAAGACCTCTTAAAATTTAAGTTTTACAAGTATAATTGCTTAGAGTACAACACGCAATGCATATATTAACTACTTTTTGAGGACAAATATGTCTTTTATACAATACTTACACATTTACCCCTCAACTTTTGTTTATTTAAATAATAATTACACGTTTTCACTTTTATTTCAACCAACTACTCTCACGATTTTTAAATGTCCATAACTTTTTCATACATTAATATTTTATTAATATTTTTACACTATATAAATGAGCATTTTGTTCCCTTTAATTTGATTATAGTATAGCTATAGTTTTTTTTTTTAAATTTAGAAAATGATATATTATGGTTAAGTAATAATCGAGACGAAAACAAAGGAAAGAAAAGTTAAATTTGCACAGGTAACATCTCACTTCCTCATAGTCACCCTAATTTTTTGGTTAGGGTATCATATAAATTATTTTTATGTATATATTCATGTGCTTGCACTTTCACGAGCACATAGGATTCAATTGTGGTAAAAAAAATATTTTTATTTGTTGAATTCAAAATTTTGTTTAAAAATTGTTTACCACTTACTCAACCGATATTATTCATTAATGTCATAATTTATCTCATTTGCGTTTGTAAAAAAATTTTGTGTAATAAGTTGTTGAATGAGAAGATACACGTTGTGACATAGTTCTCAACTTGATTTCTTTAATGAAAAACATTATAATATAGTTCACAACTCTGTGTTTTTTGTATATATATATGTATATAGAAGGAAAATATCTTGAAAATATATAATCTGATAGTTGAAATCTGTATACATTATGTATAATTTGATTAGTTAATTCGGTTATGTCCACTGGCAGGACTTCTTTGGGGCCACGAGCCCCCCCCCCCCCCGTTTTGTTCGTAGTGTAATTTTTTACCTAAAAATTCCGAATATTTTTTTATATTGAGTATGCCCCCTGATTTTACCGAAAATGCAGTCAAGCCCCGCTAATGATTATACCACACTCCAAGACAAATATTTTGGTCAATTGATTATTGTTTAACCTAACCAATAATGTTTTTACCCGCCGCAACGCGCGGGCACCCCACTAGTATATATGTATATGTGTGTGTATATATTGAGTTTTTGATACAAAACTTGAGTGTTTTATCGATTGCAATCCTTTCTACTCGTGCATAGTTGTGTGATCGTGGGGGATGGTTCAGATGGATTATGGTATTGATCAAAATACTGAGTTAAAAGGAGTTATGGTTCAGTTTCACATACCTTAGCTAGAACCGAAGTAAACAAGAAGATTAAGGTGATTCCCTAGCTAATCCTCCCACAATGTGACTTGAATATAAATCGTGGATGACCTGACTGGTTGGTGTTGTGCGACCGAGTAAAGGGTTCAGGGTGGTGGTTTAGGTTCGACCAAGGGCTCAAGGATAAAGGAATAAGAGTGTCTTGTGTGTTTGTACTATTGTATGGTGTGTGCACTCTCAAAACCCCTTTGGCCGGTTTATATAGTTGAACAGAGAGGGAGAGAGGTGGTTTGATTGGTTGTTTTGTTAAGGATGGTCAACAAGCATGGATATTGGTGTTAATAAAGTTGCTTTCCATTTTCATCTAACTAGTTTCCCTGGGTGTTGTTGGTTGATGTAGGGCGGAACTAGAGCTGATTTATTGGGATTGAATAAGCTCAAATGGGATGGTCATGATGTATTGAAAGAAGTTGTGGGGTGTTCAAGGCTCTTTGTTATTATAACACATAGGTTTGTGCGGGTTTTTGATAAGAACATTGAGGTGTATGTGTGTGTGCATCTTCCCTTTGGTGTGTGGGTGTGTGTATGGGATCGCGTGGGTGTGTATGTAGGTGTCGTGTGTGTGTATGTATAACATTGTGTTGATCACACACACTTTTATATGTATCACGATATGTAGGTATATGCTCATCTTTTTCAAACACACACATATATGTGTCGTGTATTTATATATATACATGGGTTGGATATATTGGTTTTATTCAATGTATATGTATATATATGTGTATAAATCTAACCCTAGGCCGATATTGTATATGTATACATATGTGTTGAGTATTAACTTATGTTTTAAACATATGGTGAATTTATGTAATTACGCACATTACATATGTTCTGAATTTGGATGATCATTGTTAAGTTTATATGCAATAATTGGACATTCCGCTGCTCTCTGTTGAGCGGGTGATTGTCTTGATTGTCTTTACCAATTGTTTTTGAATTATTTGGGTGTTGCATGCGTAAACGGAAAAAATGTAATGAATTCTTGAACTATCTTGGGCTTTGCTAGACTTAGGGTGACACAATTACTATAAAAGTATCTAATGCATAACTGATAATGACAAAATCGTAGAGTGCTATGATATTTTTGATAAATTTGTTGATTGGAGATTAATAATATTCTTAGTAAATCGTTATATTAACAATAAAGATAAAATACCACTACAATGTTGAATCTCACTTCAATGATATCCTCATGATGATATGAATGAAAACAAAGGAAAGAATGAAATAAAGGACATGAGATGTATGAGGAAAGCCCTTGATCAATCTAGAACGCTGATATAAAACCTCGGGAGGAGTCAAACGCGCATGTCTTGTTATTTTATTAAAAGAAAATTACAAGTACAACTATGTAAATGATGGAATGATCAACTAAGTGCGTTACAAGCAATAAGTGTGTAGTGAGCGAAGTAGGAGAGTAATAGTTGAAATGGGAAAGTAGTAAGTGTCCGTAAGTGATCATCCATAGCCCCTATTTATACAAAAATGAAAATAACTAACACTCCTATAAATCCGGAATAGCTAGTGCGTATTCTTTGTAGCCGTTGATAGTCCGTATTTACTTACACGTTCTCCAACGGTCATCAACCACTACTCCAAAATTTAAGCAGGACCAAGCCTTTAGCGAGTTTGTTGAGGTAAACCCTATATATAAATTAAAAACCAACAAGGACTGTTAGTCATTCTCAGGATGCATCATATAAATAATACACAGATATATCCTAAGCATATCATCATGTTAGACATCCCGAGGATGTATATTCAATATAACTAATAGAAATATCCCTAAAATTTCTAGCACCAACACTTTATAGATAATAAAATAACGGCGTTGGGAGAGATAGTCGAGTTTGATTACAATGTAATATATTACAGGCAACTATGTTGGTTTAATCTTGACGGATCACAGATAGGGGTTATTGAATTGGACACGGGTCAGCATGATAAACTATTTAGTCACTTGCTAGTTATGATTTTGTTTGAGTCAAAGTAGTGGGTTAGTGTTTAATTGTCTTTTAGGAAATATCTAGTTGGTTGGCCCACGCGTTGCGGCGGAGGCGACACTTTGCATTGCGATACTCATTTATGTTAGTTTTCATATTCATATAATATTTTTACAAAAGTCTATTTACGGTTCTTTTTCTAAAATGTTTTAGGTTAGTAGCATCATAATGGTGGAAATATGTCTGTCATAAGCGTCACACATTTATCAAGTACTTCAAGAAATCATTGATGAAATAAAATAACACAAGATTTATTATGGATAGAAGAAATATGATTAAATCATCGTAAACATAATGGATACAAACGAGCCCCAATGAACTAAATAAAATAACCATATGAATAAACACATGTAACTAACACGAAACAATATATAATCAAATGAGCTGTATGATAAGGAGTATACCCCTTGAGCACAAAACAAATTTTGTATATAGACCCGTATGGTAAGGACTAGTGAGTAATACGAGTTTAATAGAAGTGGAAGTGCAAGTTGTTTCGCCATCCCTTTTTTCCACGCATGTTGGTATAGTGGATGAAAAGCGAGAATAAAGGAGACTTACAAATTCCGATGTTGAGTTATGTTACAAAATCTTTTTATAACTGTTTCAATATTCAGTTACAAGCACTTGAGTCTACTAATTAATCATAAATTAAATTAATAATTTAATTAATCACATTACGATTTCTTTTAATTTATACTTTATGGTCCTTCACATTTCCAAAATTCGTAAACAGGTCTTTAAACTCAGTTTATTTTATTACATTTTATATCTTTAACATGATTTTGTTATATTTGTAACATATGTATTCAATATGCATAGAATTGGACTATAACTATTATTACTTCAAGAAATAATATTATAAGTATCTAAGTTGTCGACCTCCAATATTGTTGAAAAAAAAAACTCAAAAGCTTAAGATTTTTTTTGGAAAGAGTTAAATGCCACTTTAGTCCCTGAGGTTTGTCAAAAATTGCCACTATCATCCAAATCTTTTTTTTTGTCAATTTAGTCCCTGTGGTTTCATTTTTTTTTTTTTGTCATTTTAGTCCTTGTGGACTAACAACATTTGGCTGAAAGTGGCAATTTTTGACAAACCTCAGGGACTAAAATGACAAAAAAAAAAACCACAGGGACTAAATTGACAAAAAAAAGATTTGGATGAAAGTGACAATTTTTGACAAATCTTAGGGACTAAATTGGCAATTAACTCTTTTGGAAAATTTCTTTATGTTAACGAGTAAGAATTTGTATACAACTATTGTTTGTTGGGTCTGCTAACCTGGAGAAGAACAGATGATTGGAAAGCCAAAACATACTACTCAATTGATGCTTAGCAATAAACAACATTTACAAGTTACTTCTCCCAAAAGACTGTTGACCCTAACATCTGCTGTACCCAAACAACTACAGTGATAACTGCTGCTACAAAGGTCTGATAAAGAACAACTGCTGACCAAAGTACTGAAGACTAAAGGTCTGTTGGAGCCAACAACACTTAGGTAGTGTTTGTTTTTCTCCCAGAAGCACTTCTGACCTCTTTTGTCTGCGCCGCGCAGACGCGGGCAGACGTTTGGGGCGGGCAGACTGTTTGTTTTTCGGAAGACATTTCACTCCAAAAGCTCTTCCTGACCTCTTCTTGGTGCAGACTTGGACCAAAGTCTTCTAAGGTCTTCAAAGATCTTCTCCTCTTCTCTTCTCCTCACCCACCACCACCACCACCACCACCACCACCCACTACCACCACCACCACCACCACCGTCACCCACCCACCACCTAGCATCGTCCACCACCACCGTCACCCACCCACCACCTAGCATCGTCCACCACCACCGTTCACCACCACCACCGTCCATCACCACCACGGTCCACCACCACCCACCACCGTCCACCACCACCACCCACCACCGTTCACCACCACCACCGTCCATCACCACCACCGTCCACCCACCACCAGCCACCACCATCCACCACCCACTACCACCACCACCATCACCGTCCACCATCGTCACCCACCCACCACCACCACCTTGCATCGTCCACCACCACCACCCACCACAGTCCACCACCACTACCACCACCCACCACCACCATCACCCACCACCACCACGGTCCACCACAACCACCACCCACCACCACCACCACCCACCACCCACCACCACCACCTACCACGGTCCACCACCACTACCACCACCACCCACCACGGTCCACCACCACCACCACCTACCACCGTCCACCCACCACCACTACCACCACCCACCACCGTCCACCACCACCCACCACCACAACCACCATGGTCCACCACCACCACCACCCACCCACCACCACCACGGTCCACCCACCACCACCACCGTCTACCACCAGACTGCTGTAAAAACTCAGTTTATTTAAATTTAAGTTTATTTCAGCAGCCTGCAGACGTTAACAAACAAACAGTCTTCTTCTTGCAGACTGCAGACCTTTGGTCCACCTCTTCTCCTGCAGATGTCTGCAGATGTGGTCCGCAGACTGCAGACCTTTTTCTGCAGAAAAAACAAACAGCACCTTAGGCTCCAGCAGATGATTCAAGACCATCAGAGTTTTCCTATCAACTATTTACCTATCAGAGTTTTCTTATGTAACAGTAGTTTGTAATCAACAAATGTTTTATGTTTGTTATTGTGTTAGAGGTCACTGTCTTAGGTGACGTTAGCTTAGGTCATCAGAGGTTTAGATTTGTCTATAAATAGAACAGTGCTTGTACTGTTCTATTCATCACTCGAAACATTCTCTCAGATAAACAATCATTAAATGATCAGGCTGAGGGGGAGTACTTGTACTATTGATTGTAATCATTTGATTAATGAAAGCTTTCGATTGAAAAACATTTATTCTCTTGTTTTGATTAATAGTTTATTATTCCGCTGCACTTTCCATTTATAATTCATTTCATTGTTCTTATTACTTAAACAATCAAAACAATCAACCTCAGGTCCTAACAATTGGTATCAGAGCTTGGTCAATTAAATTCGATATAACCAATCAATTTAATATAAACATATCAGCTCACAATTATTGATATATTTTGTTTGTCAGATTGAAAATAGAGTAATAGTTTATTTTCGTTTCAACCGTTTTTAAACAGAATTTGTTTGTGAAACAATCAGAGAATGGCTTCAATCAATCACGATCCACACAACACTGGCACGAATAACAAGCCACCGATTCTTCAATTTAATATAAACATATCAGCTCACAATTATTGATATATTTTGTTTGTCAGATTGAAAATAGAGTAATAGTTTATTTTCGTTTCAACCGTTTTTAAACAGAATTTGTTTGTGAAACAATCAGAGAATGGCTTCAATCAATCACGATCCACACAACACTGGCACGAATAACAAGCCACCGATTCTTGTCTGATCTGAATACAATATCTGGCAACGTCGGATGAGCCATGTTCAAGCTCAACAGAACACTGGGTGTTGGAAGTCAGTTATCTTCGGACCACATGTTCCGATGGTGCCGAGTACTGAAGATCCCAAGGTTCAAGAGCCTAAGAAACTTGAAAACTACTCCGACCAGGATTTTCAGAAAATTGAGTTAGACGCCAAGGCCTTCAGTATTGTGGTCATGGCTCTACCCAATGATATATATGTTGGGCTGTTACACTGTAATTGTGCAAAGGAGTTGTGGGATGGGCTGAAAGAACAATTTGGTGGGACTGAAGAGGTTATTGAAAACAACCGTGAAATAGTTAACCAACAATATGAAACATTCAGTCATGTAAAGGGAGAGTCATTAACTCAACAATTTGATGTTTCATTAGTGAACTAAAACTGGTTGGTCTAATTTACCAATATTCAACTTTGAACCATAGGTTTTTAAGATCACTACCAGATAAATGGGACACTATTGCTATAGTTATGAGAAACTCAATTGGATTTAAGGACCTTTCACTGGCCCAGCTTAATGGTAAGCTCTTGACCTATGAGAGAGAGCTTAACCAGAAAAAGAAGCTCCAAGATTCTGGAAAAGTGTCTGATGATTATGTTTTTGGTAATACAACACTTTTGGGTCATGATGAGGTGCCTGGTAATAATAAGGATCAGATTTATGATCATTTCATTGACATAACTTAAGGTTTTAACTCAGGTTTTAACTCTGATTCTTATTCACCTAACTATGCTTTTACAGCAAGTGGTGGTGATATCCAGGCATCTGATAACATATCCTCTGAGTATGATGACTTAAAGTACTTTGACCCTAATGATTTGGAAGAAATGGACATTATGCACCAATTGGCCCTACTTAGTGTAAGAACTAACAATTTTTACAAGAAAACTGGCAGAAGGTTTCTAGGGTTGACTGGCAGGTCAAAAGTGGAGTTGGATAAATCAAAGTCAAGTGTTATAAATTTCATAGACTTGGTCATTTTGCTAGGGAATGTAGGAGTCAACATGGTACACCTATGATTACCTATCCAAATCAAAGGTGTAACACCCCAACCGATGGTGGAAACATCGGGATGTCACGTATTGATGATTGTTCAGTAGCTCATGGTAAATAATAAGTTTCAATAAATGATTTAAATAAATTACATACAATTGTTCTAAGAATTTGTACATCAAAATGAAAAAAATAGCTACGCATCTTCAAGCATTAACTCTAATCTTCGAGCATGTTATAACCTGAAACATGTTAAGTTTGAAAATATTTTGGGTCAACAAAAGTTGGTGAGAATTACATAGGTTTGAATATTGAATAAAATTTGTACAATTCGAGTGTCATGGCAAGTCTAGTCCATATGTGAAAACAATACTACCCGGTAAATCGTGTGCATAATCAAACCTTGTGACTAGAATATTGTGGTCTATCCCATACACATATGGTTCACTCGTTTATGTTGCGATAACAATCACCCACGCTACCTATGTAGGAGGTACACGTATTCGGGTGGGGTTGTCAGTCCAATAGATCTATCATTGTGTATCGTTGGCTTGTACGGAGTTAATGATTATGCTAGAATAATTGTGCTTACCATAGTAATGTTTAAGACATAATGCAACATTGAATAACACATAGACACTTATGTTGAATTGTAAATTGATGTTGTAACATGTTTCACCCCAAAATAGTGTAATGGTAAAAGGGGCTATGTAAACTCACCTTGGGTGCATAATGAGTTCGTGCGTTTTATTGAGCGTGCAAACACTTAGTAATAATGCCTTGGAAAACTCAGAACTAGCTAGAGGAGATAATGATGGATGAAAACTTTAGTATATGGGAGATGGGATAATAATGTTTTTTTTTTTATTGAATGGTATAAAGAGTTGAATGGTAGGCTATTCTATTTATAGTGTATAATTTGGAGTTGTAATTAGGGACTACTTTGACTAGGCTAGAATTTAGGAACAACTTTGACTTGACTAGAAGACCATATTTACTAACACTTTGACTTGACTAGGAGACCATATTTACTAACACTTTGACTTGACTTGACTAGGAGACTACGTTTGACTTTTCAAGTTTGACTAAGGGACCTTGAAAGGGTTTAAGTTTAATTGGTTTTAATTAACATCACAAAACACCAAATGGTGTAGTGGTTTGTGTGGTGTGGTTAAGGTTTAGCCTGCCAGGGACTCGGGTTCGAATCCTGGCACAGGCAAACATTTTTTTTAATGTTTTTAAATCAGAATTTTTAATAAAATC
Source organism: Ambrosia trifida (assembly GCA_028751855.1). NCBI lineage: Eukaryota > Viridiplantae > Streptophyta > Magnoliopsida > Asterales > Asteraceae > Ambrosia > Ambrosia trifida. The sequence goes on along the minus strand of CM054131.1, from coordinate 76,313,795 downwards.
CAATTTAATATTGATTATAAGTCATTATTTAAACAAAAAAATTAATAAAATGGATGGGAAAGATAATGTAAACATGAATCGGATGAATAAATGAGGGAGTTCTATATATATATAAGAAAATTTTGTGATGTTACAGTCTCCCCTACTTTTAGGAACTTCGTCTTGAAGTTTATTAAAAACACAGGGTTGAGGATGATTAGGTAGAAATTAAGTCAACTGGGGTTTGGAAAATTTGGGTTAAGGCACGACATGAATTTATAGGTAATAGAATAATCTGTTTTGAATAATTTGGATAAAAGGTTTGATATGTGTGAGTTTTAAGGGTTGGATTAGGTTCGTCTGAAATAGCAAGGAGAATAAGAATCTAGCAAAACACTAAACTTAAGTGTTAGGAAAGAAATGTATGAGTTGATTGATTATAGAAAGACTAAATGAACTACCAGGTAACTAGAGTTTATAATTGATTATCTACCAAAAATCTTGATAGAATTCCACACTACTTTAACGTGCCTGTAAATTCATGATTACGTTCCGGACTGCAATCACCAATTTACCTTACATTAGGGTTTTGTGTCCTTCTATGACTCTAAACACATATGTATGTAATGCAAAATAACCTTGTGATTGAATCTTTGTATCAATGAGTCTAATAAATCTTTGTATCAAATTACATGTATGATGTATCCAAAAATGAGTCCAACTGTTGAGTAGGAAAAAGACTTCTACCAGTCAGTGAGTAAGAACCTCTACCGATTGTTGAGCAGGTGCGATAGCCTCTACCAGTCGTTGAGCAGGTTGTAGGGCCTCTACCGACTGTTGAGCAAGCATGATGACCTCTACCAATCGTTGAGTAGGTTATTTGGTACTCAACAAACTGTTGAGCAAGTACTTCATCCTCTACCAGTTGTTTGATTAAGTGTACCAATTATTTTACACATAAATTGCAAATTGATAATATGTACATATAAGCAATGAAGTATCAAGTATAGCATGCGAGTTGTAATAGTGTTGTCCTAGACAAGGTTAATGACTCTAGGTGTGTCTATAGCAAATAGTTTATATTCCATGATTTCTAGTATCAAATGTTTAAATATCGTAGATAATCGAATCCTCATGTATAACTAAGGATTAAGTTTGATGCAACACACAACCAAGTTTCAATAGTTTGGTTATCATGGGTAACTAGTTCATGTTTGAGAAAGTGAAGGATATGAATTTAGTTCTTGAGAGGATGATGAAAAATCTTGAAGCAGAATCAAGGTTGTGAGAGATAGTGAATGTGAAGATAGTTGATAAAGAGTTTATAGTAAGGAGGTTATGTAGCAGTGTAAATTTTGGGGTTTGGATCAAAGGTTATAATCAAGTGTATAAGAAAACATGATTGTGGTATATGCCAAATATTATAAAAATTTGAACAAGTTGAAATTGAGTGAGTGTCGATGGAGAATTTAGAGACTAGATATTATTCCTATGGATTAAAAAAAATTTATTTTCAAAATTGGTTTTGTACATAAAGCAAAAGTTGTTAAATAGTACAAGCTAAGTGGGCTTTGATTAAAATATTCCCGTTAGTTGGAGATTTCAAACATGACATTAGGTTTTGAAGATCAAGGTTCTATTAAGTGATTTTTAATAGTTTAAAGCATTATATAGAAAATTGTTTGTTACGTCAATAAATAAACAATTGAATTTAAGTTCGAGGACATCTTTTGATGTTGGGTCTGCTGACCTGGAGACGAACAGATGATTGAAAAGCCAAAATATGCTAACTGTTGATTCCACAAATAAACAGTCTTTACAACATATTCTTCCCAAAAGACTGCTGACCCTAACAACTGTTCCATCCAAACAACTGCTGATACAAAGGACTGCTAGAAAACAACTGATAGAGAACAACTGCTGACCAAAGGTCTAATGAAGAAACAACTGCTGATCAAGTACTGAAGACTAAAGATCTGTTGGAGTCAAGAGCACTTTGACTTCAACAGAAATTGCAAGACCATCAGAGTTTTCCCTTAGCAGTAGTTTACGTTACAGTGTTTTGAAATGTAACAGTAGATTGTATAGGGCAGATGTTTTATGTTTTTATTCTGTTAGAGGTCACTATCTTAGGTGACGTCAGCACATGTCACCAGTGGTTTAGGTTTGTCTATAAATAGAGCAGTGCTTGTACTGTTCTATCAGATCACACACAAACATTCTCTCAGATAAACAGTCACTGTGTGATCAGGCTGAGGGGGAGTATTTGTACTGATTGTAATCTTTCAATAAATGAAAGCATTAGATCATTGATAACAATTATTCCTGTTGTTTTGATTATAGTTTATTATTCCGCTGCACTTTCCATATATACTTACATCATTCATTTCTCATCTTATTCTAAATACATCAAAACAATCAAACTCAGATCCTAACAATTGGTATCAGAGCATGGTCAATTAAATTCGATCTAACAAATCAATTTAATATAAACAGATCAGCTCATAATTATTGATATCGTTTGTCTGTTGGATTGAAAATAGAGTAATAGTTTAATTTCGATTCAACCGTTTTTAAATAGACTTTGTTTTTTGAAAAATCAGAGAATGGCTTCAATCAATCACGATCCACATAACACTGGCACGAACAACAAGCCACCGATGCTTGTCAGATATGAATACAATATCTGGCAACGTCGGATGAGCCATGTTCTAGCTCAACAGAACACTGGGTGTTGGAAGTCGGTTATCTGCGGACCACATGTTCCGATGGTGCCGAGTACTGAAGATCCCAAGGTTTAGGAGCCAAAGAAACTTGAAAACTACTCCGACCAGGATTTTCAGAAAATTGAGTTAGATGCTAAGGCCTTCAGTATTGTGGCCATGGCTCTACCCAATGATATATATGCTGGGCTGTTACACTGTATCAGTGCAAAGGAGTTGTGGGATGCACTGAAAGAACAATTTGGTGGGACAGAAGAGGTTATTGAAAACAATCGTGAAATACTTAACCAACAATATGAAACATTTAGTCATGTCAAGGGAGAGTCATTAACTCAACAATTTGAGAGGTTTAATTGTCTTATTAGTGAACTAAAACTGGTTGGTCTTACTTACCCCAATTCAACCTTGAACCATAGGTTTTTAAGATCATTACCAGACAAATGGGACACTATTGCTATTGTTATGAGAAACTCAATTGGATTTAAGGACCTATCACTGACCCAGCTTCATGGTAAGCTCTTGACCTATGAGAGAGAGCTTAACCAGAAAAAGAAGCTCCAGGACTCTGGAAAAGTGTCTGATGATTATGTATTTGGGAATACAACACTTTTGGGTCATGATGAGGTGCCTGGAAATACTAAGGATCAGAGTTATGATCATTTCATTTACATAACTTCAGGTTTTAACTCAGGTTTTAACTCTGATTCTTATTCACCAAACTTTGCTTTCACAGCAAGTGGTGGTGATATCCAGGCATCTGATAACATATCCTTGGAGTATGATGACCTGAAATACTTTGACCCTGATGATTTGGAGGAAATGGACATTATGCACCAATTGGCCCTTCTTAGTGTAAGAACTAACAATTTTTACAAGAAAACTGGGAGAAGGTTTCCAGGGTTAACTGGCAGATCAAAGGTTGGGTTGGATAAATCAAAGATAAAGTGTTATAAATGTCATAGACTTGGTCATTTTGCTAAGGAATGTAGGAGTCAACATGGTACACCTATAATCACCTATCCAAATCAAAGACCTCAGACCAACACTTATCAAAATCCCTATAATACATCTGGACCAAATGTGCAAAACACTGCTCATTTTGCACAGTCCTCAAACACTGTTCCTGTCCAGTATGTCCAAACCACTGTTCCTCAGATCCACTATGTGCACACACCTGTTGCTCAAGCACCTGTGCAAACGACTGTTGCTTCATCCTCTGCTCCTACAGTGACCAGTCAACAGAGCTTCTTTACACAAGGCTTTGTTGATTGGAGCAGTCTACCAAATGAGTTAACAGATGAAAATTTTGCATTAATTGCCAAAGCTGATAATGAACCAGAAAACTTTTGTATAATGGCTATGGTAGAAGAGGTTGAATCTGAGGAGGTGGTGACTGAATCTAATGTTGTGACTGATGATGTTGTTGATGAAGTTGTTACAGGAGAAAAACCTGAAGAAGAGGTTGTGAACCTCTCAGATCCCTGGGGTGCATCTGATGATTGTGAGTGCAAGTGTGATTGTGCATTGATGGCTGCTGCTAAGGGAGCTTCTGCTTGTTTAGATAGTCTTTGGTATGTAGATAGTGGAGCCTCCAGGCACATGACAGGATGTAGAGCCCTTCTTCTGGACTTCTTAGCTCATGGAGGGGGTGATATATCCTTTGGTAATGATTCAAAAGGTAAGGTGTTGGGTTTAGGGACTGTTCAGGCTGGGAAACTCAAGTTTGAAAATGCCAATCTTATTGATAATCTCAAGTTTAATCTTCTGAGTGTTTCACAAATGAGTGACAAAGGTTATGGCTCATTCTTCACAAAGAAAACTTGTAAGATTATTGGGCCAGAAGTGGTGAAAAAGATTGATACCATCATTGCTGAGAGCAAAGCACAACTTGTTGCTCATAGAAGTGGCAATGTGTATGTTGTTGATATGTTAAAGGACAATCCTATGGCAAATGTCTGTTTGTTTTCTGCTGCCTCCACAAAGGAGACAGAATTATGGCATAGGAGACTGGGTCATACCAACCTTAACACTATCAACACACTCCCTAAACAAAATCTTGTCAGAGGCTTACCATCAAAAGAATCCAAATGTGATGAGCATTGTGTTTCATGTTTAAAAGGGAAACAACATAAAAGCTCTTACAAATCCATTGATGAGTCCAAAACCAGTCAATGTCTACAATTATTGCACATGGACTTGTTTGGCCCTGTTAAAATCATGAGTCTAAGAAGAAAAAGGATTTTGTCTTGTCATAGTTGATGATTTTTCTAGGTTTACATGGACTTAATTTTTACATTCTAAGGATGAGATTGTAGGTATATTGAAGGACTTTGTCACCAAAGTTGAAAAACAATATGACTTTCCAGTAAAAGTCTTCAGGAGTGACAATGGAACAGGGTTTAAAAATAAGGAGTTGGATGATTTCTGTGTGTCAAAAGGGATTGTGAGGCAGTACAGCATCCCAAGAACACCAGAGCAAAATGGGGTGGTTGAAAGAAAAAATAGAACTCTTATAGAAGCTGCAAGAACCATGCTAGCAGATTCTGGTTTGCCATTGTCCTTCTGGGCAGAAGCTGTAAACACTGCTTGCTATGTTCAAAACAGAGTTTTCATCAACCCTAGACATCAAAAAACTGCTTATGAAATTTTGTTCAAAATCAAACCATTAATTTCATTTTTCAAAATCTTTGGCTGCCATGTTTCATCTTAAATCTCAAAGATTCCATTTCAAAATTTGCAGCCAAAGTAGATTGTGGCTATTTTCTGGGATATTCTTCTACTGCCAAGGCTTATAAAGTGTTTAACACAAAGACCAAGACAATAGAAGAAACTCTGAATGTAAAGTTCAATGAACTTTCATCCCTAAAAATCCCAGCAAATCCTGCTGAACTATTTGATTTAGATAAATTCAAATTTGAAGATATCACTGTTAAAACTAACAATGCAGGTATTCCACAGTCTCCACAACAAGATTACAGAACAGATGTTGTGATCCCCAGTCACTATAAAATCTATTCTCCATCAGAGGAAGCAGCTGTTCAAAACAATTGTCAAAACTCTGTCACAGCTGAGTCAACCACTGTTGGCCAGTCTTACCCTCAAACCACTGCTTCACCTCTCACAACCACTGATCAATCATCTGTTGACAAAAGTCAAACATCTGTTGACAAAAGTCAGTCCAGTTTTACACCACTTGGACCCACTCCCCCACTTCCATTCCAAACATCTGATGGCACTACAGAAGTGCAAACAGATGTTACATCAACAGAGTCACCAAACCTCTGTCCTTCACCTCAAAATGCCATCATACCATATCAGGGAGATCTTATCTACCTAAGAGCTCATCCACCAGATCAGATCATTGGCAACATTAGAGAAGGTGTGCTCACAAGAAGCCAATCCTCCAATATCTTTCTTTTTGCAGGTTTCCTATCTCTCACACAACCTATCAAGTACCAAGAGGTACTGAAAGACAACAGTTGGGTAGAAGCTATGCAAGAAGAGCTCCTTCAGTTCAAAAGACAACAAGTATAGGAGCTTGTACCACTGCCTAAAGATGTTTGTCCAATTGGCACAAAGTGGGTCTTTAAAAACAAAACTGATGAAAGGGGTATTGTTGTCAAGAATAAAGCCAGGCTAGTGGTTCAAGGCTTCAGACAAGAAGAAGGAATAGACTATGATGAAACCTTTGCTCCTGTAGCAAGGTTAGAAGCCATAAGACTCTTTCTAGCCTTTACTGTCAACCACAACATCAAGGTGTATCAGATGGATATCAAATGTGCCTTCCTTTATGGCAAAATTCAGGAGGAAGTTTATGTATGTCAACCACCTGGTTTTGAAGACACATTCCATCCAGATCATGTCTACAAGCTTAACAAAGCTTTGTATGGACTCAAACAAGCACCATGGGCCTGGTATGAAACTCTTTCCACTTTTCTCTTATCCATTGGCTTCACAAGAGGTGAAATTGATAAAACCTTATTTTTGAAATGGAAAGGGAAAGATTTAATGATTGTTCAAATATATGTGGATGACATCATCTTTGGATCCACATGTAAAAAAATGTGTGAAGAGTTCAGAAAACTCATGACAGCAGAGTTTGAAATGAGTGCCATGGGTGAACTTCAGTGTTTCCTTGGTCTCCAAGTGAAACAACTGCAAAATGGCACATTCATCCATCAAAATAAATATGTAAAGAATTTGCTAACTAGATTTGAGATGAATGACTGCAAGCCATGTAGTACACCCATGAGTACAGTCAAGCTACTCACTATTGTTGACAAGGATGAACTGGTTGATCAAACACATTATAGATGCATGATTGGGTCTTTATTGTACTTAACTGCATCTAGGCCAGACATTATGTTTGCCACTTGTGTCTGTGCAAGATCCCAGGCTTCACCTAGAAAGTCAAACCTTATTGCTGTGAAAAGGATATTCAGATACCTAAAAGGTGCTCCCACACTTGGTATATGGTACCCTGCTAATGGAAACATTGAGCTTTTAGGTTATTCAGATAGTGATTTTGCTGGCTGTCACTCCACAAGAAAATCCACATCAGGAGGGTGCCAATTTCTAGGGAATGCCTTAGTATATTGGCAAAGCAAAAAGCAGGCAGCTGTTTCCACCTCAACAGTTGAGGCTGAATACATTGCTGCTGCAAGCTGTACAGCCCAACTCATATGGCTTCAAAATCAATTGCTGGATTTTGGGATAACTGCATTACAGAGTCCACTCATGTTGGATAGTTAAGCTGCTGAAAATATCATCAAAAATCTAGTCTCTCACTCCACTACCAAACACATTGACATCAGACATCATTTTGTCAGAGATAGCTATGAAAAAGGTTTGATTTCTCTGCACCATGTTCGAACAGAAGATCAGTTGGCAGATTGTTGACAAAAGCTTTAGACACATCTACCTTTACAAATCTGATTTCTAGAATTGGTATGCTAAACATGGATTAAACAACAAAATATTTTTAATAAAAGTAATAAAATGTTTTCAGAAAATCAAAATTCATCCTTAAAAATAGCTTTTTGGTTGAAAAATCTGTTTCAAACTTCTGTTCAGATAAAACAACCACTGTTTCATTCATTTCATCAACTGTTGGTTGAAAAATCTGTTTCAAACTTCTGTTCAGATAAAATAACCACTGTTTCATTCATTTTATCCACTGTTGGTTGAAAAACCTGTTTCAAACCTCTTATCAGATAAAACAACTGTTTTATTATCCATATATATATATATATATTTACAATAATGATAATAAAAAAACAAAAAAAAAACTGCTGTTTGCATCAGCTGTTTGCCAAAAACAGCTGTTCCCCACCAGTTGTTTTAACCATCAGTTGTTTGCCACGTCTACTCTTACAAGCAGAGTTTTGGCCACATCAGCGGTTTCACAAGAGCCTATAAAAACCCTGTTTTATTACAACAGTCGTTACACTGTCTCATTGTATTCAAAATACTGAAACCGCCTTCTTCATTCTCAAACCCTCAATCAAATTTCATTCATTCTCAACTTCGGAATCCATTAAAATGGATCTTCAAGCTAAAGCCACCCACAATTACCTTCCATATCTGGTTAAAACAGATAAAAATACTCCATTTCATTCCACCATCGACATCATTCTAAAATCCAAATACTTGACAATCTTAACCGCTGACGCCCCCATCTATCTTGATACTCTCCAAGAATTCTGGTTGAATGCTGAGTTCTTGCTTCAAGACAAAAAGCCTACTTCCATTATCTCAAAAATTGGTGAAACAAGTATCGCCATTACCCCTCTACTGATATACACAACCTTCTCACTTAATGACCTGTCATGTAAAGACTCTTTCCCTAAAACAGAGCTTCACACAGAGTTTCAGGAAAGGGGGTATGACGCTCAGATGACTGGGTCAACACTTTTCAAAAAGTTTTTCCCACCAGTCATGAAATTTTTCTTCCATACCCTCCTTCTCTGTGTCTGCGCTAAGTCCACCTCCTTTAATGAAATCCCATTGAGGATTCAGTACTTGGGCTATGTTATGTGTCAGATTCTGACTTCAATCTATCCCAGGGACTGTTTATAGATTTAGTGTCAAATGTGAAAGCCATAAAGTCTGGGTCAAACAATGCTTTCCTAATTTACCCAAGAATCTTAAGTGTAATTCTACAAAAGATTTTACCAGAAAAAGTTTTCAAAAAGGGTGAATCTATGCAAATGAAGAGTGTAACTGATGAAACTTTCATAAGAATGCTGGGTGCAAACACCCAAGAAAAAGTATTAAAAGTGTCAAAGGTTTCAAAAACACAAACAAAGAGGACTAAGACAACAACTGTTGTCCAAACCTCTATTGTTGAGCCCACTGCTCCTGGTGATCATGGCACTACATCAAGTGCTGTGAAACCCACACCAACCATTTCCAAAAGGAAACGTCCATCCACAAAAACCACCACTCCACCTCAAAAGAGACTTTTGGAAGATGAGATACCAGAAGATAACTCTGTTGCAACACAAAAGCAACTAGAAACCACTGTTGTTACTTCCTCACAATAGTTGGAAATATCTCAACCTGACCAAACTCCTCATGCATCCTCACAAAAGGATCATGTTGTAAGCCAAGGGGAACCACATCATGATACATTTGAGTCACTTGGCCAAATGTTAACAAGCCCCTCTCCCAGGGCTAATTCTCTTTTTACTCCTCCACCCTCACCATCACATGTTCAACAGACAATGCAACGTCTGTTTGAGGCTATTGACAAAACTCAGGAAAATCCCAGTTCCTCTCTTTCACCTGTCAATGAGAGTATACCTCCACAAGCGACTGGGACTGAGGAAATTCAATCAGCCATCCCACAAACAGATGAGGAGGTTACACCCCTAGAGTTCAATGCATCTCTAGGTGAGTTTTCAAGTGGAGCAGCCACTACTGATGTAGAGACCATTGTCTCACACCAGGACAGTGGTTACATAGCTAAGACTCCCTTGAAGGCAACAACTGATGAGGCCACTACAGTGTCCCCAAAATCAGTTGGAAGTCCCCAGAACCAAGACAAAGGGGCATCTGGTTCTCATCCTTTGGATTCACCTCCTAGGACTGAATCAGTTAAAACTACCACTGGTAGGAATTCAGATGATCCTATTAACTTAGGTGATGGATTAAAATACCAAGAATTGACAGCTAGAGTTCAAACCATTGAAACCTCTGTTGCTGACATAAAATCTGATGTCAAGCTAATATTGGAATCCTTGGCTACTCTTTCCAAGAGTCAACATCCACATCTGATCTTTCTACTGAGCTATGGAAATCTGTTTCCCCCATCATCATAGCTCACAGAAAACTAGCAGATCAGAATCATAAAACCTACATGGCTGAGATCAGAAACATGGTAGATGCAAGGTACAAAGATACTCATGCAGACATTCAAGCCATCAAAGACCATCTGCTGAAGACCACTGGCTCTGCCCCTACCACAATTTCTCAGGGATGAAGATGATGATGCATTCACAGCTGATGATGCCAAAAAGGGGGAGAGTGGCAGAGATAGGTTGCCAAAGCTAGATCCCTTTGGTTGTCCACCTTCTCAAAAAGGTAAATCAAAGTCTGCCAACATACCAGGGTCTACTCAAACAGCACCACAACAACAACAACAAACTCAAACTGCACCACAACAAACCAGCAAAGATAAAGTAGTAGACAACTCTGCAAATAAAGAAGCTGAAAAGGCTGCTGAAGACAAACAAAAGAGGGCTGACACATTGGAAGCCAAAGCAGAGTTGTTGGTACAACTAAAAATGGAACAACAGCAGGAAGTTGAAGATGTTGGATCCTCAAAAAGGAAGAAGATGCCTGCTAAACATGTTAGACAACCACCATCTAAACTGAAAACCACTGCTGCTAAAACCTCTGTTGATAAAGCCACTGCTGACAAAACCACTACTGCCACCCAAACCACTAATAAAACCACAACACCTGAACCTACAACCACCAAACCCACATCTGAACCTAAAATCACATCACCACCCAAATCCCAAACATCTGCTGGTCCTACTAAGGTGCCAACAGATGTTAACACAACCACTGCTTCCACACCACGATCTCCAAAAATCTTGTACAATAGAAAGAGGAAATCAACCTTTGTTGTACAAGATGAAAACATACATACATCACCACACACCACCTCAACCACACAATCAACACCTATATCAGCCATTCCACTCTCATCATTTTCACCACACACATCACAATTTAGATCCCATAGACCACCACCAACTATTACACCATTGGCTATTCAGTATCCCCTTGAACTTGATCTACTCAAGGGGGAAATGCAATCCTTCTATAATACTGAACAACCATCTGATAGATCCTTCCCTTCTCTTCCACATTTCCCTGTTCCCTTAAACATTGACACATATCTAAAATATAAGGCTGAACAGGCAGATGCAATCATAAAAGAGAAATGCAAAGGGAAGGATGACAAGACTGCTCAGGGCATCCATTCAGCAGAACTTAGCAAATTGAGAAGGATTGAAGATTTTGCTAAGACCCTGAGCAATTCCATGTCTGCCATGCCTCTCAGTGGTGACATGGAAAAGGTGGTTAGGGAATCCCTTCTAGAACAGATCTTGTCAACCATGCCTTACAAAGCAAACAAGAAACAGTTTGCAGGCTGGACCACTCATGCACTGAGGGAAGAACTCTTAAGAATAGAAGAGTTGGCCGAGAATCCCCAAGCTAAAGTCTCTACCCCTGATTTTGGTAAAGGCAGAGATCCAGCCAAAGCCTTGAAGTTTAAGAGAATGAGACAAGAAATAGTGGTTGCTGATTATGGGGAAATGAGGTCTGTTGCAAGATGGTCTGAGCTGAGGCTGGTTGAAACATACAAGAGACTTGAAGAAAATAGGAAGAAAGTTCCCAGCCTACCTAGAAAACCTGTCTACACTGATGAACCACTAATGAAGAGACCTCAACAGACTTTTACTCTTGACAGCTTACTTGACACTTCTGATCTATCAGTTGCTGCTAGAAGACAATTCAAGAAACAGAAAGAAATGTCTGAAGAAGATCAGAAGAAGTTTGCTGATACTTTCATTAAAGAAGGCCTCTTCAATCAAGTGCATTTTTTCTCAGATCCCACAACTGACAAGCTCAGAGAACTCATTGGGAGACCTCCATCACCAAACTCATCAAGAATAAAGGTGCATCTCAGCAAATCCACTGACTCAAAAATTCAAAAATGGAAAGTCAATAAAGACAACCATGAATTGACTCTGCTCAGGTCAGATGGAAAAGTTCAAAAGATAAGCATGGATGATGCATATAGCCTGTGTGCAAATCATCTCCAAACACTGCTGAATCTTGAGCTTGAAAGAGATGTAGAAAACCTATTTGCCTTGGACTTTGAACTTCAATTCAAAGGACAAATCAGAGAAAGTCTGATGAGAAATAAAGATCAAGAATAAAGCTTAGTTTTGGCATCATCTGTTCTAGGGGAGATTGTTGGGTCTGCTGACCTGGAGAAGAACAGATGATTGAAAAGCCAAAATATGCTAACTGTTGATTCCACAAATAAACAGTCTTTACAACATATTCTTCCCAAAAGACTGCTGACCCTAACAACTGTTCCATCCAAACAACTGCTGATACAACTGCTGATACAAAGGACTGCTAGAGAACAACTGATAGAGAACAACTGCTGACCAAAGGTCTGATGAAGAAACAACTGCTGATCAAGTACTGAAGACTAAAGGTCTGTTGGAGTCAACAACACTTTGACTTCAACAGATGTTGCAAGACCATCAGAGTTTTCCCTTAGCAGTAGTTTACCTTACAGTGTTTTGTAATGTAACAATAGATTGTATAGGGCAGATGTTTTATGTTGTTATTCTGTTAGAGGTCACTATCTTAGGTGATGTCAGCACATGTCACCAGTGGTTTAGGTTTGTCTATAAATAGAACAGTGCTTGTACTGTTCTATCAGATCACACACAAACATTCTCTCAGATAAACAGTCACTGTGTGATCAGGCTGAGGGGGAGTATTTGTACTGATTGTAATCTTTCAATAAATGAAAGCATTAGATCATTGATAACAATTATTCCTGTTGTTTTGATTATAGTTTATTATTCCGCTGCACTTTCCATATATACTTACATCATTCATTTCTCATCTTATTCTAAATACATCAAAACAATCAAACTCAGATCCTAACATTTGACAAAAATATGTACTTTGTAAAGTTACTAGGTAATGAAAATACAACAGGATTTAGAAATCTTTAGTTTGTGCTAAGGTATGAGGTTATAGTTTTTAAAAATAAGTAACATGTGGAGAAATGAAATAATATGATTTGGGTAGGGTGTTGAATATTTAAAAAGTGGCTAAGATGGTAAGGTGAAGTGTGATTGTGAAATCCATAGATGGTTATGAAATGAGATTGATTTAAGCTATAAAATTTTGAGATTTTAGAGCTTAGTTTAAGGAAAGTGAGTGTAATCATTTATTCATTAATTAAAACGAATAAACAAAAACGTTGACTTATCAAAACTTCTAGATTCTAATAACATAGTGAAGACATGTTTTAGCCTATAAGTGAACACTCATCCCGAGAATTCCCAGGTAGGCATCCGGGTCCCTCGTCTGATTGGGATTTATGCGCAATGCCAGTCCTAAACAGAAAACTCAGAATACAGGCGTTCACCCTTCCAGATTGCACGTGTTCGTTATTAAAATCTAGAACTTCGACGAGATCTTCAAGGTGGTTCAGGCTAAACCTGAGGATTTGTCCTATTAGTCTAAGAGTAGATCTTGTGATGGAGAACAATCTTCTTGTAGGGACTAAAGTAGGGATAAGAAGTAGGAGGGAGATAGAGAATAGAAACAAGTAGGGTTTCAAGTAAAAGAAGCAAGTACTGATTATAATCCTATGGTTATAGACTAGATTACTTTTGTAATAACCTCGTTCCCTATAACCATGGCTCTGATACCAATCTGTAACACCCCAACCGATGGCGGAAACATCTGGATGTCACGTATTGATGATTGTTTAGTAGCTCATGGTAAATAATAAGTTTCAATAAATGATTTAAATAAATTACATACAATTGTTCTAAGAATTTGTACATCAAAATGAAAAAAAATAGCTACGCATCTTCAAGCATTAACTCTAATCTTCGAGCATGTTATAACCTTAAACATGATAAGTTTGAAAATATTTTGGGTCAACCAAAGTTGGTGAGAATTACATAGGTTTGAATATTGAATAAAATTTGTACAATTCTAGTGTCATGGCAAGTCTAGTCCATATGTGAAAACAATACTACCCGGTAAATCGTGTGCATAATCAAACCTTGTGACTAGAATATTGTGGTCCATCCCATACTCATATGGTTCACTCGTTTTTGTTGCGATAACAATCACCCACGCTACCTATGTAGGAGGTACACGTATCCGGGTGGGGTTATCAGTCCAATAGATCTATCATTGTGTATCGTTGGCTTGTACGGAGTTAATGATTATGCTAGAATAATTGTGCTTACCATAGTAATGTTTAAGACATAATGCAACATAGAATAACACATAGACACTTATGTTGAATTGTAAATTGATGTTGTAACATGTTTCACCCCAAAATAGTGAAATAGTAAAAGGGGCTATGTAAACTCACCTTAGGTGCATAATGAGTTCGTGCGTTTTATTGAGCGTGCAAACACTTAGTAATAATGCCTTGGAAAACTAGGAACTAGCTAGAGGAGATAATGATGGATGAAAACTTTAGTATATGGGAGATGGGATAATAATGTTTTTTTTTTTATTGAATGGTATAAAGAGTTAAATGGTAGGCTATTGTATTTATAGTGTATAATTTGGAGTTGTAATTAGGGACTACTTTGACTAGGCTAGAATTTAGGAACAACTTTGACTTGACTAGAAGACCATATTTACTAACACTTTGACTTGACTTGACTAGGAGACTACGTTTGACTTTTCAGGTTTGACTAAGGGACCTTGAAAGGGTTTAAGTTTAATTGGTTTTAATTAACATCACAAAACACCAAATGGTGTAGTGGTTTGTGTAGTGTGGTTAAGGTTTAGCCCGCCAGGGACTCGGGTTCGAATCCTGGCACAGGCAACATTTTTTTTAATGTTTTTAAATCAGAATTTTTAATAAAATCCAATTTAATATTGATTATAATTCATTATTTAAACAAAAAATTTAATAAAATGGATGGGAAAGATAATGTAAACATGAATCGGATGAATAAATGAGGGAGTTCTATATATATCTAAAAAAATTGTGTGATGTTACAAAAGGCCACAAACCAACACTTATCAATTTTCCCCTAATACCCCTGGACCAAATGTGCATAACACTGCTCATTTTGCATAGTCCTCAAACATTGTTCCTGTCCAGTTTGTCCAAACCACTGTTCCTCAGATCCACTATGTGCAAACACCTGTTGCTCAGGCACAAATACCAATGACTGATGTTCCACCCTCTGCCCTTGCAGAGACCAGTCAACAGAGTTTCTTCATACAAGGCTTTGTTGATTGGAGCATTCTACCAGAAGAGCTATCAGATGAGAATTTTGCTCTTGTAGCCAAAGCTGAAAATGAACCAGAAAATTTTTGTTTCATGGCTATGCTTGAAGAGGTTGAATCTGATGTTGTGACTGATGATATTGTTGATGAAGTAATTGCAGATACAAAATCTGAAGAAGAGGTTGTAAATCTCTCAGATCCCTAGGGTGCATCTGATGATTATGAGTGCAAGTGTGATTGTGCATTGATGGTTGTTGCTAAGGTATCTCCTCAAATCTTAAAAGATTTGTGTTTAGACAAACGTGTAATAGCATTTGCTAACATTAAAGAGGTTAAAGAAAACCTTAGGAAGAAAGTTTTAGATGATGAAGTTCAATTTGAAAAACTTTCTAAAGAGTTAAAATCAAAATTGACTGAAAAAGAATCTGAAATAAGCAGCTTAAAACATGAAGCAACTATAACCAAAGACCAGCTCCAAACTATGATAACTAAATATCATAGTTGTAAAAAGGAGCTTAAGGCCACCCAAGTTGAATGTGAAAAATGGGTGGAATCATGCAAAGGTTTTGAGATGCTCCTCAACAAACAAACCAAATGTCATGTGAAGTTTGGTTTTGGTTTTTAAACCACTGCTCCAGCTTTTGAAAACACTGACAAAAGGGATCAAAAGTTAGTTGAGGTAGTACCAACTAATTTGAAGGGTCGAGAGATTAAAATCACTGAACCTAATGGGAAGAAAATTGTTCTTGAAAAACCAGAAGGTTCCTCATCATTCACTGAACTTGAAAAATATGAATTTAAACCTACTTGGTCTGATAAGTGCGGTACTCTTGAAAACTTCAAACCATTTAACTTCAAAACCCCTGATGGTAAGAAAGCATCACAAGAAAAGGTCATTTCCTTGATAGACCATCCAGCAGATGATCAAACATCTGTTGAAAAGAAGGCTGAAAAGGGGAAAAAGAAAGAAAAGTCTGTTCACTTGTTTTGTGATTTTTGATAAAAGAAGAATCATGTTACTAAAAACTGTTTTCTTCAAAAAGCATATGATATCAACAAAGGAACAAGTGTGTATGATTCTAAGACCACATGCTCAATATGTAGTAAAAAGAATCACAAAACCAAAGAGTGCCTATATCTCAAAAATTTTGATGTCAAAATACAAGAGTACAAGGCTAAAACTCTTGCAAATCAAGTGGTGAATACTTCAAAAGGAAAACCCAAACAGACATTTGCTCCAGTTCAAACATCTAATAACAAAAATTTGGAAACATCTGCTTCTAGGGATGTTCAAGTAACAGATGCTCCACCCACCAACAAGTACCCAAGAGGATATGGACAACCACCTTGTCATAATCTGTCACATGTTTAAGAAGAACCCAAGAGGCCTTCCAATCCAAGAGTGAACAGAAATCCCTATGGTTACTACCATCTGTCAGGAAGTGATCAAACATCTGTTGCACCAAGTGTTGACATCCAAGCACTGGCAAATGATCAGCAAAAGTTGTTGAACTTGATTCAAAAACTAGTTCAAACCACTGATCACCTTCCTAAGCTTGAGGATGGAAAGTCTGTGAACCCATCCAAAGCCAACTTGGCTTTGGACACTCACCAAAACTGATCCATTACTGATGTGCAGGGAGCTTCTGCTTGCTTAGATAGCCTTTGGTATGTAGATAGTGGAGGTTCCAGGCACATGACAGGATGTAGAGCCCTTCTTCTGGACTTCTTAGCTCATGGAGGGGGTGATATATCCTTTGGTAATGACTCAAAATGTAAGGTGTTGGGTTCAGGGACTTTTTAGGCTTGGAAACTCAAGTTTGAAAATGTCAATCTTATTGATAATCTTAAATTTAATCTTCTTAGTGTATCACAAATGAGTGACAAAGGTTATGGCTCATTCTTCACTAAAAAAACTTGTAAGATTATTGGGCCAGAAGTGGTGAAAAAGATTGATACCATCATTGCTGAGAGCAAAGCACAACTTGTTGCTCATAGGAGTGGCAATGTGTATGTGGTTGATATGTTGAAGGACAATCCTATGACAAATGTCTGTGTCTTTTCTGCTGCTTCCACAAAAGAGATAGAATTATAGCATAGGAGACTGGGTCACACCAACCTTCAAACTATCAACTCACTCTCCAAACAAAGCCTTGTCAGAGGCCTTCCATCAAAAGAATTTAAATTTGATGAGCATTGTGTTTCCTGCTTAAAAGGGAAACAACATAAAAGCTCTTACAAATCCATTGATGAGTCCAAAACAAGCCAATGTCTACAATTGTTGCACATGGACTTGTTTGGCCCAGTTAAAATCATGAGTCTAAGAAGAAAGAGATTTTGTCTTGTCATAGTTGATGATTTTTCTAGGTTTACATGGACTTAATTTTTACATTCTAAGGATGAGACTGTAGGTATATTGAAGGACTTTGTCACCAAAGTTGAAAAACAATATGACTTTCCAGTAAAAGTCTTTAGAAGTGATAATGGAACAGAGTTTAAAAACAAGGAGTTGGATGACTTCTGTGTGTCAAAATGAATTGTGAGGCAGTACAGCATTCCAAGAACACCAGAACAAAATGGGGTGGTTGAGAGGAAAAATAGAACTCTCATTGAAGCTGCAAGAACCATGCTAGCAGATTCTGGTTTGCCACTATCCTTCTTGGCAGAAGCTGTAAACACTGCTTGCTATATTCAAAACAGAGTTTTAATCAACCCAAGACCTCAAAAGACTGCTTATGAAATTTTGTTCAATATCAAACCACTAATCTCATTTTTCAAAATTTTTGGCTGCCCATGTTTCATCTTAAATCTTAAAGATTCCATCTCAAAATTTGCAGCCAAAGTAGATTGTGGATATTTTCTGGAATATTCTTCTACTGCCAAGGCCTAAAAAGTGCTTAACACAAGGACCAAGACAATAGAAGAAACTCTGAATGTAAAGTTCAATGAACTTTCATCCTTAAAAATCCCAGCAAATCCTGCTGAGTTGTTTGATTTAGATAAATTCAAATTTGAAGATATTACTGTCAAAACTAACAGTGCAGGTATTTCACAATCTCCACAACAAGACTACAGAACAGATGTTGTGATTCCAAGTCACTATAAAGTCTATTCTGTATCAGGGGAAGCAGTTGTTCAAAACACCAGTCAAAACTCTGCCACAGCTGAGTCAGCCACTGTTGGCCATTCTTACCCTCAAACCACTGCTTCACCCATTACATCCACTGCTCAATCATCTGTTGACAAAAGTCCAACCTCTATTGACAAAAGTCAGTCCAGTTTCACCCCACTTGGACCCATTCCCCCACCTCCATTTCAAACATCCATTGGTACTACAGAAGTGCAAACAGATGTTACATCAACAGAGTCACTAAACCTCCATCCTTCACCTCAAAATGCCATTATGCCATATCAGGGAGATCTATCTACCTAAGAGTTCATCCACCGGATCAAATCATTGGCAACATCAGAGAGGGTGTGCTCACAAGAATCCAACCCTCAAACATCTGTCTTTTTGCAGGCTTTCTATCTCTCACACAACCTATCAAGTACCAAGAGGCACTAAAAGACAACAGTTAGGTAGAAGCCATGCAGGAAGAGCTCCTTTAGTTTAAAAGACAACAAGTATGGGAACTTGTACCATTGCCAAAGGATGTTTGTCCAATTGGCAAAAAGTGCGTCTTCAAAAACAAAACTGATGAAAGGGGTATAGTTGTCAAGAATAAAGCTAGGCTTGTGGTTCAAGGCTTCAGACAAGAAGAGGGGATAGACTATGATGAAACCTTTGTTCCTGTAGCTAGGCTAGAAGCTATCAAATTCTTCCTAGCCTTTGCTGTCAACCACAACATCAAGGTGTATCAGATGGACATCAAATGTGCATTCCTTATATGGCAAAATTCAGGAGGAAGTCTATGTCTGTCAATCACCTGGTTTTGAAGAAACATTCCATCCTGATTATGTATATAGGCTCAACAAAGCTTTGTATGCATTAAAACAAGCACCTAGGGCCTGGTATGAAACTCTTTCCACCTTTCTCTTATCCATTGGTTTCACAAGAGGTAAAATTGATAAAACCTTATTTTTAAAATGGAGAGGGAAAGACTTAATGATTGTTCAAATATATGTGGATGACATCATTTTTGTGTCCACATGTAACAAAATGTGTGAAGAGTTTAGGGAACTCATGACAGCAGAGTTTGAAATGAGTGTTATGGGTGAACTTCAGTGCTTCCTTGGTCTCCAAGTGAAGCATCTGCAAAATGGCACATTCATTCATCAAAACAAATATGTGAAAAATTTGTTAACCAGATTTGAGATGAATGATTGTAAGCCATGTAGTACATCCATGAGCACAGTCAAGCTACCCACTATTGATGACATGGATAAACTGGTTGACCAGACACACTACAGATGCATGATTGGGTCTTTATTGTAATTAACTGCATCTAGGCCAGACATTATGTTTGCCACTTGTGTTTGTGCAAGATCCCAGGCTTCACCAAGAAAGTCAAACCTTATTGCTGTGAAAAGGATATTCATATACCTAAAAGGTGCTCCCACACTTGGTATTTGGTATCCTGCTAATGGAAACATTGAGCTTTCAGGTTACTCAGATAGTGACTTTGCTGGCTGCCACACCACAAGGAAGTCTACATCAGGAGGGTGCCAGTTTCAAGGGAATGCCTTAGTCTCATGGCAAAGCAAAAAGCAAGCAGCTGTTTCAACTTCAACAGCTGAGGCTGAATACATTGCTGCTATAAGCTGTGTAGCCCAACTTATGTGGCTTCAAAATCAACTGCTGGATTTTGGGATAACTGCACTAAGGACTACACTCATGTTGGATAGTCAAGCTGCTGAAAATATCATCAAAAATCCAGTCTCTCATTCAACCACAAAGAACATAGACATCAGACATCAATTTGTCAGAGATAGCTATGAAAAAGGTTTGATTTCTCAGCACCACGTTCCAACAGAAGATTAGTTGGCAGATGTGTTGACAAAAGCTTTAGACACATCCACCTTCACAATCTAATTTCTAGAATTGGTATGCTAAACATGGACTAAAAAACAAAAATGTTTTAAATAAAAACATTAAAATGTTTCAGAAAATCAAAATTCATCCTTAAAAATAGGATTTTGGTTGAAAAATTTGTTAAGGATAAAACAACCACTGTTTCATCCATTCTATCCACTGTTAGTTGAAAAATCTGTTTCAAACATTTGATCAGATAAAACAACCACTGTTTGGTTGAAAAATCTGTTTCAAACCTCTGATCAGATAAATCAACTGTTTCATTTTATATATCTATATATATAAAGAAGAGCTGTTAGCATCAGCACTTTGGTAAGACAACAGCTGTTTGCATCAGACCTTTGGCAACAGCTATATGCCACCAGATGTTTGCCACGTCTGCTCTCAAAAGCAGAGTTTTGGCCACAACAGCGGTTTCACCAGAGCCGATAAAAACCCTGTTTTACCACAACAGTTGTTACACTGTCTCATTATATTCAAACTACTGAAACCGCCTTCTTCAACCTCAAACCCTTCCTCTAATTCCTCTCATCTTCATACTCAAAATCCATTACAATGGATCTTCAAGACAAAGCCACCCACAATTATCTCCCATATCTTGTAAAAACAGATGAAAACGTCCCATTCCATACCACCATTGACATCATCCTCAATTCCAAATACCTGACAATCTTAACCGCTGATGCTCCCATCTATCTCGATACCCTCCAAGTATTTTGGTTAAATGCTGAGTTTCTCGTACAAGACAAAAAGCCTACAACCATCATATCAAAAAATGGAGAGACAAATATCGCCATTACCCCCGAACAGATATCCACAACCTTCTCACTAAATGACCTGTTAGGTAACGACTCTTTCCCTAAGCCTGAACTTCAGACAGAGTTTCAGGAAAGAGGTTATGATGCACAAATGACTGGGTCAACTCTTTTCAAAAAGTTTTTCCCACCAGTCATGAAATTTTTCTTTCATACCCTCCTTATCTTTGTCTCTGCTAAGTCCACTTCCTTCAATGAAATCCCATTGAGGATACAGTACTTAGGATATGCTATGCTCTCAGAATCTGACTTCAATTTATCCCAGGGCCTGTTCCTGGACTTAGTATCAAATGTGAAGGCCATAAAGTCTGGGTCTAATAATGCTTTTCTGATTTACCCAAGAATTTTTAGTGTAATCCTTCAAAAGGTTTTACCTGAAAAAGTTTTTAAACAGGGTAAGTCTTTCAAAATGAAGAGTCTAACTGATGAAACTTTCACAAGAATGCTAGGTTCAACCACCCAAGAAAAAGTGTCAAAAGTTTCCAAAACACAAACAAAGAGGACTAAGACAACAACTGTTGTCCAAACCTCTGTTGTTGAGCCCACTGCTCCTGGTGATCATGGCACTACATCCAGTGTCGTGAAACCCACACCACCTCCAAAAGAAAACGTCCATCCACAAAAACCACCACTAAACCCAAAAAGGGCCTCTGGAAGATGAGATACCAGAGGAAAACCCTGTTGCAACACAAAAGAAACAAGAAACCACTGTTGTTACTTCCTCACAACAAATGGATATATCTCAACCTGAGCAAACTCCTCATGAATCTTCACAAAAGGATCATGTTGTAAGCCAAAGGGAATCACATCATGATACATATGAGTCACTTGACCATATGATCATCAGCCCTTCTCCCAGGGCCACTTCTCTTTTCACTCCTCAACCCTCACCATCACATGTCCTTCCAACAATGCAACCATTGTTTGAGGCTATTGATAAAACTCAGGACATTCCTAGTTCCTCTCCTTCACCCATCAATGAGAGTATACTTCAACAAGTAACTGGGACTGAGGAAAATCAATCAGCTATCCCACAAACAGAGGAGGTTACACCCCTAGAGTTGAATGAAACTCTAGGTGAGATTTCAAGTGAAGTAGCCACTACTGATGTAGAGACAATTGTCTCACAACAGGACAGTGGTTACATAGCTAAGACTTCCTTGAAGGCAGCAACTGATGAGGCCACTATAGTGTCCCCCAACTCAGTTGGAAGTCCCCAGAACCAAGATAAAGGGGCATCTGGTTCTCATCCTTTGGACTCACCTCCTAGGACTGAACCAGTTACAGCTACCACTGGTAGGAATCTAGATGATCCCATTAATTTAGGTTATGGGTTAAAATACCAAGAATTGACAGCTAGAGTACAATCCATTGAAACCTATGTTGCTGACATCAAATAAGATGTCAATACAATTTTGGGATCCTTGGCTGCTCTTACCAAAAGTCAACCATCAAAGGAAGAGATTGCTAGTGAGCTATGGAAATCAGTTTCCCACGTCATCATAGCTCATAGAAAACTAGCAGATCAGACACATGAAACCTACATGGCTCAAATCAGAACTATGGTGGATGCTAGGTACACAGATACCTAAGCAGACATTAAAGCCATTAAAGATCACTTGTTGAAGAACATTGGCTCTGCCCCTACAACCATCAGAAGAGATGAAGATGATAATGAGTTTACAGCAGATGATGCCAAAAAGGGGGAGAGTGGGAGAGATAGACTGCCCAAGCTAAAGCCATTTGGAACCAAACCAGGGTCTGAACCAGCACCACCACACCAACCAAATCCCAAGGATCAATCCATTGCTGATACTGAAGCAATCAATGCAGGCAAAGCAAAAGAAGTAGATCAAACTGCTAATGTCAATGCTGAAAAGCCTGCTGAAGAGAAGCAAAAGAGGGCTGATACATTGGAATGCAAAGCAGAAGCTCTTGTAGAACAGAAGATAGAGAAACAACAAGAAGTTAAGGATGTAGGTACCTCTAAAAGGAAGAAGATGCCTGCCAAACATGTCAGACAACCACCATCCAAACTTGCTGTCAAAACTGCTGCTGCTAAAACCACTGCCACTAAAACCACTGCCACCAAATCCACTGATACCACGAAACCAACTAAACCTACCAACAACCAAATCCACCATCACAACCACCAACACACCACCCAAATCCCAAACATCTACTAGTCCTACAAAAGTGCCATCAGATGTTAACACAACCACTGTTGCAACACCACCATCACCAAGAATCTTGTACAGAAGGAAGAGAAAATCTACCTTTGTGGTACAGGATGAAAACATACAAACATCAACACCTCCCACTTCAACCACCACACCTACACCCATATCAGCCATTCAACTTTCATCATTCTCACCACACACTTCATAATTCACATCTTATAGACCACCACCATCAAACACATCATTGGTTGTTTAGTATCCTCTTGAGCTTGATCTACTCAAGGGGGAAATGCAATCCTTCTACAGTACTGAACAACCATTTGAAAGAGCTTTCCCATCTCTTCCAAATTTTCATGTTCCCTTAAACCTAGATGAATATCTTAAATACAAAACTGAACAGGCAGATTCAATCATCAAAGAGAGATGTAAAGGGAAAGATGACAGGACTGCTAAGGGCATCCATTCAGCGGAGCTTAGCAAATTGAGAAGGATTGAAGATTTTGCTAAGACCCTGAGCAACTCCATGTCAACCATGCCTCTCAGTAGTGACATGGAAAGGATGGTTAGGAAATCTTTTCTTGACCAAATCTTGTCAACCATGCCCTACAAAGCAAATAAGAAACAATTTGCAGGCTGGACCACTGATGCACTTAGAGAAGAACTAATAAGAATAGAAGACATGACCAAGAATCCCCCTGCAAAGGTCTCTGCCCCTGATTTTAGGAAAGGCAGAGATCCAGCCAGCGCCTTGAAGTTCAAGAGAATGAGACAAGAGATTGTGGCTGCAAAGTATGGGGAGATGAGGTATGTTGCAAAATGGTCAGAGCTAGTGCTGCCAGAAGACAATTCAAGAAACAAAAAGAAATGTCTGAAGAAGATCAGAAGAAGTTTGCTGAAACTTATGTAAAAGAGGGCCACTTCAATCAAGTACACTACTTCTCTGATCCCACTACTGAAGAATTCCGAAAACTCATTGGGAGACCTACATCACCAAACTCATCTACAATAAATTTGTAACCCAGCAGATCCTCTGATTCAAAAATTCTAAAATGGAAAGTCAATAAAGACAAACATGAATTGACTCTGCTCAGATCAGATAGAGAAGCTCAAAAGTTAAGTATGGATGATGCACATGGCCTATGTGTAGATGATCTCCAAACTCTGCTGAACTTAGAGCTTGAAAGCGATGCAGAAGACTTTTTCTCTCTACGTTTTGAACTACAGTTTAAAGGGCAGATAAGAGAAAGTCTGATGAGAAATAAAGATCAAAATAAAGCTTAGTTTTGGCATCATCTGTTCTAGGGGGAGATTGTTGGGTCTATTGACCTGGAGAAGAACAGATGATTGGAAAGCCAAAACATACTACTCAATTGATCCTTAGCAATAAACAGCATTTACAAGTTACTTCTCCGAAAAGACTGTTGACCCTAACATCTGATGTACCCAAACAACTGCTGCTACAAAGGTCTGATAAAGAACAACAGCGGACCAAAGTACTGAAGAGTAAAGGTCTGTTGGAGCCAACAACACTTGGGCTCCAACAGATGATTCAAGACCATCAGAGTTTTTCTATCAGCTGTTTACCTATCATAGTTTTCTTATGTAACAGTAGTTTGTAATCAACAGATGTTTTATGTTTGTTATTCTGTTAGAGGTCACCGTCTTAGGTGACGTTAGCTTAGGTCATTAGAGGTTTAGATTTGTCTTTAAATAGAATAGTGCTTGTACTGTTCTATTCATCACTCGAAACATTCTCTCAAATAAACAATCATAGAGTGATCAGGCTGAGGGGGAGTACTTGTACTATTGATTGTAATCATTTGATTAATGAAAGCTTTTGATTGAAAAACATTTATTCTCTTGTTTTGATTAATAGTTTATTATTCCGCTGCACTTTCCATTTAGAATTCATTTCATTCATTGTTCTTATTACTTACACAATCAAAACAATCATCCTCAGATCCTAACATTGTTTATATGGGATCATCATGGATCATATATATTATCATAATTAAAAGATGTCATATAAAAATGATCTATGTGTTTATATGAGATTTTTTTTGAAAGGCAAATAAAGTCGTCATGGCTCTTGTGGGAATTCCTATATGACGAATTTAGGACACCCACTGGGCACCCGGTCCTCTAGGTCGACCAATCTAGGGAAAACCCGACCACTTACCCGTCCGAAGGCACACTACTGAATATTCGGTAAAACTTGGTATCCTTCAAGGCTTGAACTTGTGAAACTTTAAGCCCCAAATCACCTATCATTAGGCATTCATACCACTGCACCAGAAGGTGGGTGGTTTTATATGGGATTATTATAGATTTAATCTTTTTTATTTTTCATATACTACACATCTAATGTTAGAGCAAACATTTAATATCACTAATAATTAAGCGTAGATGATTAATGTAAAGTCTTTAATATTACTATGGTTTATTAACTATATGGGGTGTTTTAAAGACACATTTACCCTTAAAATTTTCTTAACATATGCATTGTATGTTATATGATAAGTTTATATACCTGTACCTTTTCACTTTTGAAAAGTCTTTGAGAAATCTATATCTATATTATCTTATTATGGATGAGTGATGTACAACATGCTAATTTGCATTTCTATATAACTTAACAAGCAATATGTACAACATATTTAAGCAAAAAGTCAGGGGTATCATTGGCATAGTTTTAACAATTAAGACGCTTAGGATGGTATATTAGTAAATTTAACATAATCCAATAGCTCACATCCTAAAATCTTATCCCAATTACGCCATTATGTCCAACTTTTAAAACACAATATACAATCTAACCTATGATGCATCTTAAATGTGAGACCTTTCAACCCCTCATCTATATTATTATATATACTTCATTATAATCAATTTCTTGAATGCTAATAGTCTTTTCATAACCCTAAACAAAATCTTAGATCTAATTTCATGCTTTGAAACATTGTTTTATCGAAAAAAATGGTCAGAGCTAAGGCTGGTTGAGACTTACAAGAAGTTGGAAGAAAATAGGAAGAAAGACCCTACACTGCCAAGGAAACATGATTACTCTGATGCACCAATGATGAAGAGACCTCAACAGCCTTTTACACTAGACAGCTTACTTGACACTTCTGATATGTCTAGTGCTGCCAGAAGACAGTTCAAGAAACAAAAAGAAATGTCTGAAGAAGTTCGGAAGAAGTTTGCTGAAACTTATGTAAAAGAGAGCCTCTTCAATCAAGTACACTACTTCTCTGATCCCACTACTAAAGAATTCCGAAAACTCATTGGGAGACCTACATCACCAAACTCATCTACAATAAACTTGCAACCCAGCAGATCCTCTGATTCAAAAATTCTAAAATGGAAAGTCAATAAAGACAACCATGAATTGACTCTACGCAGATCAGATGGAGAAGCTCAAAAGTTAAGTATGGATGATGCACATGGCCTATGTGCAGATGATCTCCAAACTCTGCTGAACTTAGAGCTTGAAAGGGATGCAGAAGACTTTTTCTCTCTAAGTTTTGAACTACAGTTTAAAGGGCAGATAAGAAAATGTCTGATGAGAAATAAAGATCAAAATAAAGCTTAGTTTTGGCATCATCTGTTCTAGGGGGAGATTGTTGGGTCTGTTGACCTGGAGAAGAGCAGATGATTGGAAAGCCAAAACATACTACTCAATTGATCCTTAGCAATAAACAACATTTACAAGTTACTTCTCCCATAAGACTGTTGACCCTAACATCTGCTGTACCTAAACAACTGCTGTGACAACTGCTGCTACAAAGGTGTGATAAAGAACAACTGCTAACCAAAGTACTAAAGACTAAAGGTCTGTTGGAGCCAACAACACTTAGGCTCCAACAGATGATTCAAGACCATCAGAGTTTTCCTATCAGCTGTTTACCTATCAGAGTTTTCTTATGTAACAGTAGTTTGTAATCAACAGATGTTTTATGTTTGTTATTCTGTTAGAGCTCACTGTCTTGGTGACCTCAGCTTTGGTCATTAGAGGTTTAGATTTGTCTATAAATAGAACAGTGCTTGTACTGTTCTATTCATCACTCGAATCATTCTCTCATATAAACAATCATAGAGTGATAAGGCAGAGGGGGAGTACTGTTACTATTCATTATAATCATTTGATTAATGAAAGCTTTCGATTGAAAAACATTTGTTCTCTTGTTTTGATTAATAGTTTATTATTCTGCTGCACTATCCATTTATAATTCATTTCATTCATTGTTCTTATTACTTAAACAATCAACTTCAGATCCTAACATTATTTATATGGGATCATCATGGATCATATATATTATCATAATTAAAAGATGTCATATAAAAATGATCTATGTGTTTATATGAGATTTGTTTTTGAAAGGCCAATAAAGTCGTCATGGCTCTTGTGGGAATTCCTTTATGATGAATTTAGGACAACCACTGGGCACCCGGTCCTCTAGGTCGACCAATCTAGGGAAAACCCGACCACTCACCCGTCCGAAGGCACACTAGTGAATATTTGGTAAAACTTGGTATCCTTCAAGGCTTGAACTTGTGACCCTTTAAGCCCCAAATCACCTATCATTAGGCATTCATTCCACTCCACCAGAAGGTGGGTTGTTTTATATGGGATTATTATAGATTTAATCTTTTTTTTTTCATATACTACACATCTAATGTTATAGCAAACAATTAATATCACTAATAATTACGCGTAGATGATTAATGTAAAGTCTTTAATATTACCATGGTTTATTAACTATAGCAGGTGTTTTAAAGACACATTTACCCTTAAAATTTTCTTAACATATGCATTGTATGTTATATGATAAGTTTTTATACTTGTACCTTTTCATTTTTGAAAAGTCTTTGAGAAATCTATATCTATATTATCTTATTATGGATGAGTGATGTACAACATGCTAATTTGCATTTCTATATAAGTTAACAAGCAGTATGTACAACATATTTAAGCAAAAAATCAGGGGTATTATTGGCATAGTTGTAACAATTAAGACACTTAGGATGGTATATTAGTAAATTTAACATAATCCAATACCTCACATCCTAAAATCTTATCCCAATTATGCCCTTATGTCTAACTTTTAAAACACAATATACAATCTAACCTATGATGCATCTTAAATGTGAGACCTTTCAACCCCTCATCTATATTATTATATTTACTTCATTATAATCAATTTCTTGAATGATAATAGTCTTTTCATAACCCTAAACAAAATCTTAGATCTAATTTCATGCTTTGAAAAATTGTTTTATCGGAAAAATTTATGTCTTCATTGTATGAGAAGAGAAAAAAATCAATGAGAAGTTAAGACGCTAGCAAGATATGGTTCCCGGATGCTACAAGGTATAAAGATATGAGTTAATCTTTATATACATTATACATTTTTTTCTACTTGTTCATATGTTCTTTGACATATACAAAAATTTATCTTCATAATATATCATTGTTTTTGCTCCATTTAAATTTAGTTATTTTCTATAGACAATGGGAATGCCAGTGTTGTTGGATGTAATAATCAACTATGTTGGATCGTTGCAGAATCAAATTGAGGTAATTTAATTGTGCAACTAGTAATTAAAACAATAAACAAACAATATTCAGAATTATTTATGAGAAAATATTTTTCAAAATTAATTAGTACAGTTTTTTCTCTTCTTTGTGCTTTTTTAGTTTCTCTCCAGAAGCCAGCATGTTCTATGACCTATTGACCTCAACTCTACTGAATTGGATGATATGGCCCCTATGAAGGTGACAGATGGCTTTCCTAACTATCCTTGTTAAGAGGTTGTGTATCTCGAATCATATATATTGTTAACTAAATAAAACAGACAAAATTATAAATATAACATTCTAGATTTGCTAATAAGTTTCTATATATTATAAATATTACTTCCACTTACTGCATAGGGTGAAAATTGATGTTGTAGGGAACAAATTGTAAGTACATTATTCATGTATGTCCCCAGCTAGTGATCCAGTACTGAATGTCGAAGGTTCAGATAATCAGAAAACGACCAAGATATTAGCTTAAATATACATTCGACCAGTCGGAAGGTCGAATGTAGTTTATCTTTGGTCGAATGAAGATTGAATGAAGAAGAAGGTTTCATTCGAACCCATGAGGAGTCGAATGAACACCTTTGACCTCTTGAAAGGGGCGAAGGTGGAAGGCTATATAAAGGGAAAAGTTTGTTATTTTTATAGAGAGTTAATCATTTTTAGAGCTTTTCCTAGTTTGTATGTGTGATATTCTCTGTATCAGGTCTAGGATTTTATGTGTAATCATTGACATTTTGATCTAATACACGAGTAAAGTTATGGAAATTGCTCGGTGATTCGTTATCTGTTTTCATCACGATTGATTACGTTTATTTCTGAATCGTTTTGCACGATCGGAGGGGATTCCGCACCCTATGGTTGGTATTCATGAGATCACGGTTCATGATTACAATCCTAAAACGAATTCTCAATTGGTATCAGAGCATAGGCTCTATTTCACGATTGCAAATTGATCTAAATTGATGAAAACAGATGAGTATTCTGGTTTAAAAGTTCAAAACCCTAAAAATTTTGAAGCTTTTCATAAAAACATGGTTTTTGATTGAATTGGAGTTGAATTTGATGTTATTATCAAAAATTCTTTCACAAATGTTTGTCTAAATTGAAATCCGCACAAAACTATCCAAAATCATTACATTTGGTGAAAATTTTGTCAAAAACCGATCAGATTCGTGTTCTTGAGGTTGAAGATGATGAACAGACCTGAATAGGTCGAATGTGAGATTTGAGGGGTCAAACCTAGCTTTTTCTGGTCGAACGTGAATCATTTTAGGTCGAACCTAGAGGTTGCGAGTGTTGTTTTGTACATTCGACCATTTTTTGTACATTCGACCTTACGGGAGGTCGAACGTGGAGTTTAATTGGTCGAAAGTGAGTGTAATGTGTTTCAAGTTTCACATTCGAGTCAGATTAAAGGGTCGAACCTGGTTATTTCCACATTCGAACCTTCAATTACGTTTCTTAAGGTCGAACCAAGACTGAGATACATTCGATCCTTATAAAAGGTCAAATAAGACTATATTTTTCAGGTTCGAACCCACGAAGTTTTGGACAATATTTTTCGAACCTGATTATTTTAAGCCTATTTTTAGAAAAAATTTGAAATAATTTTTGTTGAAAAATGATAAATTACTTGGCTATATCAAGAACTGATGATCAGATTAAAGCTGCAATGCAACAAAAGCTAACATGGGAACAATTGTTGCATCTATGATTCAACAATCTGTTACACGACCACGTGTGCAACCAACTGATAAAATGGTTAATGTGAATGAGTGTGTTAATAGAGAAAGTGTTAAAAGTAATGTTGTGTGTCTTGTCAAACAAATGGGAAATGATGATTCAAGTGAATTGTCAAAGAGTGATTTGAGTTCTGATACGAGTTCAGAACAGAGTGAATCAAGAGGAAGTGATGCATCAAATGTTGATGAAAATTCTGAGAATGGTAATAATTCAGATGCTGAGGTAAAATTTAATGCTGAATGTGCTAATTGTTCTTATTGTGTCAAATTGAAAAATGAAGTGCTGAAACTTCTTGAGGACAAACAGAAGTTAACAAATAAACTTGAAAGATTTCAAATTGAAAATAAATTTTTGACAAATAATGAAAGACATTTTATGAATCAAATTGAATCTTTTAAGAAAGAGATTTCAGAACTTCATAACACTATTTCAAAGAATAATTCCACATCAGAGTTGGAAATCACAACACCTTTTGTTGTTGATCCTGATTCTGAGGTGAAATCTGTGTTTGAAGATAAAACTAAAAATGTGGTAGAAACTTCAGAACCTGAATCTGAAGAGAAACCCATATTCAAGTTTCTTGAAGGAGCTGAAGGATCCTATATGTTGGTAAGACAGGACAAATTGATTTTCAACAAAGATTTTCCAATTGATGATATCGAACAATCATTACTTAAATATATCTTTGTCGATAATAATGATTTGATAAATCAATTTAGAAATCAATTTGATCATTTACATTTTGAATTCAGTCCTAACCAACATGAGAATAAAAAGGACCAGCCTGGGAACAAAAAGAAAAATCCTAGGGCAAAAGGATCAAAACCCAACAAGTCGAAAGGCAATGATCAGATGAAAAATTCTTATTATAAGAATTTAAGAAATTTTTCATCTAGATCACATGACTTTTATGATTCTCAAAGTCACTCTCGATATGATGGTTATTGGAGAAACAACTCACCACAGTATTCTCATGGTTATGTTGAATGGAGAAATTGTTTGAATGTGCTGAAGTAGGTCATATTGTTGCTCATTGTCCCTATTGGTATTGGGATGAAGGGTATGCATGTGATTTTGTGGAATATAGGTCTTGTTATGACTACGGAGAGTGTGGGCATTTAGTTGCTTCCTGTCCGTATGTTAAACAGAAGAAGTTCGAAGTGAAATTTGCTAAAAATTCAGGCAATGTCAAAAAGCCTATATCCCCAAAACCAATCAAGAAACAAAAGGAGAAACAGGTTGTGTATGACAATCATAACAAAATTGCCTTGAAGAAAAATGGAGATTGTGATAGGGTTGCTAAGGTAAGGGGGAGTTCTAAGGCTAAGCCTAAGAATAATTCTGAACCTGGATCTTCATCAGTTAAGTCTGAGAAGATTCCAAAAAAAGTTCAGAAGCAGGTTTCAAATAAGAAATCTAAAAAGTAAACAATCAAAACGATTTCAACAAAGTCTAAAATAAACCCTAAACATGTTTGGAAAGCCAAATCACTTTCTAAATCAATAGCAATTTCTACTTCAAATCAATCCATTGAAAAACCAATTGATTTTTCAAAAGGAGAATGGATTGATATTTCAAGGATTGATGACCTTGGACGACCCATCATTGTGAGGGGATGGGTTCCTCTCTCCTACTAATTGTTTAACAAGTGTACATGTTGTTCCAGATAGACCTATTAGTTATCTTTTGATAGTTGATAGTGGAGCATCTGTATACAAGCTATTTATTGGAGAGGTGAAGGTCAAAAGAAGAGATATTGAAAAAGGAAAATGACGTGCTTGTCGTGGTACACGTAAAATTTCCCAATTACAACTAAAGATAGTGGTAAGAAGGGTATCGAACACAGGGAGTTTGTGGAAAATGTGAGAATTAAGGTTTTGTAATTAAACTACTATTTAACAACTAAGAAAAATAAAGATCAAAGATTGTTTGTTGGTTTTGATTTAGATTTAAGAAAAGTAAACTAAATTACTGAATTGAAATAAGATTGTGTTTATCAAATTGAGAAAGCAATGACCATCCCTGGATCCATTTCCCTTGAATCTTTATGCCAAAAGTCTCACTAGAAAGAGTTACATAGACATAACTCGTATTTTAACAAGTGTTGTGATAAAAGGGAACAAAGTACTCGGATTATATTAATGCGAGGTTGTTTCCCGATGACCAATTACTCAATTATCCAACCCAAATCCTTCCCGCAATATCCCGATTGTTAGCAACACCAAGAACGTGCAATCAAGAAGAGAAATTGATAAATTAAATAACCACTACAACCAAATGTTCAAATACCATAACAATTCAACAAAACATACCAAATTGTTATTCTAGAAATCATAAGACAAAAGCATAAATAGTTCAAAGAAAACTTCACCAAGGATGACCATTAAAGGTTTAGCCAAGCATCACCAAATGGGTCATCATAATCTTCAATCTATTGTTCATGTGAATCAAAGATAATAACCTAATGATTAGCAATGTTCTTCCACCTTTTGTTTCAGCCAAAAACTCTCTCAATGATGATCCAGACGTTTGGGAATGGAAGAGTCTCTATAAATCTCCATCAAAGTGCTCTTAAATGCATGAGTTACAAAAACTCATCAGGTCCACCGTACCCCTACTCCAGGGCCGTAGGGGAACGGTCAGTAACAAGGCACAGCTACTTTAGGTCCACCGTACCCCTACTCCAGGGCCGTAGGGGTACGGTCAGTAACAAATCCTGACGGCCCTTTTTCTCGGGTATACGGCTTATACAATGACCACAGGCCACCGTAGGGGAACGGTCAGGCCGTAGGCCTACGGTGGACCTGGTGAAAACTTGATTTTTCTTCTTCTTTCGTTCCACTTCGTTCCAATGCTTCCGATCCGTTCCGAAAGCCCGTTTTTCGCCGTTTTTAGCTCCTTTATCATCTGCAACCATAATGACCGTAGTTACCCAATTCCAAGCAATAAGATGGATAAATGTGGATTAAATAAACATTTTAACATTATTAAAGGGTGTTCGTTGAACCACCCGTCACATCCCCACACTTACCCATTGCTTGTCCCAAGCAATCTACCAAAATCACTTTTTCGCAAAACAACCATTTTTAAATCAAGCATTAACGTGCAATCCATATACTAACCCATCCTTAACACCCGAATCAACACACCCCTCACAATTTCTCTCCTCTCGGTGACAACTGAAAACTAGCAATTCGGAGCTAGGCACACAAAAGGCAAATAAATGAGTGCGCAACCATAAGCTTGTACCTGAATCAACCCTCCTCTTACACGCTAAACATAAGTGCAAATCAAAGGGGCTTGTCGGGTTGTAATGCGGCTAAGTGTAAAGGTAGGGAATGGGGTATATTTTTTTAGTAGCGCATAACTTCACCCGGTCTTTTATTACACAACGACACACACACACAACTAACACACGCAAACGCAAATACGAACACAACTATAATAGATATCACACATAAACTTCCTCTTTTTTTTTTCTCTTCTTTTCTTTTCTTTTTCTTCCTTTTTTTTTTTTCTTTTTCTCTTTTGTTTTTTTTTTTTTTTTTTTTTTTTTTTTTTTTTTTTTTTCAATTTCTTCTTTTTTTCTCAATACATCAAGCAATACTAATACATACACATACGAACACACTCAACTAAAACTTCCACTTATAACACTAACATAACACACTAACACTTTATTTAGATACACAAGACCGGGTCAAGTTTGGTATTTATTTAGGGAACTAGCTAAAAGGGTTAACAATCGATAGGCTTTTAGGCTCAAAATTGGGCAACTAAATGTCCAAACCCCCGCCCCTCTCGCTACCAAGCTCATATATATAATGCATGAGGTCCAACCCCCCAATTCCCACACTCTCACTCAACATAACAAGGCTACCTAGTGCCCTTATCATCTCTACACTCATGCTCACACAAAGATTCAAGTCGCATTCAAGCACAAGTTCTAATGCGCCCCCACCCATTGCCACTCTCACAAAGAAAGATATATCTATATATATTGTTCTATAACTGTGGCTCAAATCTCACCAAGAATAAAAATGGGTTAAGGGTTGCCGGTGTGCCTCTCGAGGTTAGTTCAAGGTGTTCCAATTCTCACAACGCTACGCTTGATTTTTTTTCAAAAATTTTTACATTCTTCAAAATTTTCCCCCATCCCCACACTTGGGGTACATTGTCCCCAATGTGCGGTTTTTGGAAGGAAACGCTCCAATACTCAAACCACAAACTTCTTTTTGGATTTTTCATTTTATATTTTTTTAGATTTTTTTTTTTCATTTGTAAACAACACACCTCCTCCTACCACAACCCGAAGCAATCATCATCAATCTTAACACCACCCAACCACCCATTTCCCGAAACATAAAGAAATCACACAAAGCAAAATATACACTATGTACAAAGGAAAAAACACGACCTGGTCAATAGTAGCGGGGTTGAGGTGGCCCGAACACAGAGGTCATCAAATCATTCCACTCTCCAAACCCAAATGCGCCACTGCTGCTTCCACCTTGTTCCGATGCTTGTGGCTGTTGTTGTTGCGGGTCAACCCATTGGGAATGATGAAGTGGTGGTGTCGGATATGACACGCTCCCATCGTACGGTGGCAAAGACCCGTAATCCACCGGTTGTGGATTTGCAACTACGGGTCTTCCCGCATGCCAGTCGTCGTTCATCCTCCTGTTTTGGTCATCAACATACCTATGATTAATTTCCACCTCTTGGGAATAGGCGTGTGCCCTATTCCACATTTCTTGCCGCTCAAACCCTTGCCTCATAGATCTTTCCACAGATGCGCTCATCATAGTTTGGTGGTCGAATAATGTGCGCTCTGATCCCGACCACGTCTCAAAGATTGATGTAGGTGGCCGCTGATTCTCAATAACAGACTGCATTGACCCCGCAAAAGCCCATCCATCCGCATACTCCCTCGTAGAAAAATCATAGAAACTTCCACCATGCGCTCCACTACAACTCCCCTGTCCAACATTTAATTGTCCTTCAAATGGGTTATCTTCCTCATCCTCATCATCACTCGGTGGTCTTTCATCCCCACTCTCGGGTTCATCCGCCTCGCCGGGCAAAAGTGCCCGCGCATCCTTCTTTAACACCCTCCATTTTTGACCACCATTCTTCAATTTGTGGTACCTTTCAGATACAGAGTACTCCCAAGCAGACCCCATTATAGCTAAATCAACCGGCTTGAATTTCTTTCGTTTCCTCCCTTGATCCTCTTCAGTGATTGCACCTTGTTGTTTCAATAGCCCAGTGATTATTCGACAATATGGAATAATTGTCCTTTCCTTTGAATTTCTACATATCCATACGTGATTCATAACCAAATACCGGAAAGAGAATTTCGGGCTTCCATTCGTCAAAGCATATAAAATGGGGACCTCGGGGAAACGAACTTCTGCCTTGTCAGCACGTCTCGGTAGCACATTTAGAGTGAGAAAATTCAGCAACAATCTAGGCTCTAACTTCAAATTTCGTCGATATAAAGTACCAGTATAAGTGCCTGGCAAGAACAAAGCTTCCAACATAAGCATCCACCGTGGATGTTTTTCTGGACAGATCAGCAAGTCATTGATATGCGGGTTCTTATACTCTTTTGCTGGTAAACTGTCGAACTTAGCGAGCCTCCGTAATGTCTCGTAAGACATCTCCACTTCTACTCCGTTCACCTCACCAATTAACTTCATTTTGGATGCTGAATCGTATCTCGGACATCGTAAGGTAGCCATCCATTCTTCTATTTCATCCAAAAATACCCGCTTTTCCTCTCCATCATAGCAGTTGAGCGCAGCTTCCCATCCTAGTGCCTTAAACCTGTCAAACACACCAAAACACTCAAAATCTTTTCGGCTCACCTCCCTTTCATAGATAAAGGCCCCTCCTCTATCTTGCAAATTCTTCAGCTGGTCATGAAACAGGGTGGGTTGCCAAATCCTTGGTTTATCACTCAACGGTCCCGACTTCCATTCCGGCTTATCAGCCGGGTCTAGCCTTGGAGCCTCCGGAATTTGAGGTGCTTGAGGTGCTTGATCCATCTCATCATCAGATCCATTGCTTGGAGGAACATACTTTCGTCTTTTATATTGTTGAGCGGGTTGTTTCCCCTTATCCTTGGCAGCAGACGAACTTGACCCCGCGGCTTCTCCAGTACGTGCCATTTCCTATACAATATCAAACAACAACACAAAGACAAAACAACCCAACAAAACAAAACAAATCAGTAAACACAACCAAAATATCCCCACACTTGCTTGTTACTATGGTAGTAGATATTTGTGAACAAAAATATCATCTTTGGTTTGACGAAAATTGGGCATGACGCCTCTACAATCTTAACATTACCAAAAGTTCACAAATACTTCTCAAAATTACTCCTACTACCATATTATTATCAAACAACCTATTTACATCCTATAACATTAACAAGCAAGTGGGGCAAAACTAAGCCAAGAACATAAACCTAAAAAAAAAATAATGTAGCATAAAAAAAATACAAAATAAGAAGCATACCTTAGATTAGAAGATGCAAGAACACAAGAACACAAGAAAATTAAGAAAACCCCCAATTTTTGCGATTTTAGGGTTTTGATTCGAACCCAAAATCGTGTTTTTCTTGCAATATACCTCCCACAATCGGATTCCTTATGAAATTTAAGTCAAGATAGACCCAAAAATCATTAAGTTTGGTGGAGGATTGAAGGTTTTATGAAGGAATTAAGATTGAATAGGGTTGGGTGTTCTTGAGAATTCTTGGGAAGAAGAAGTTAGAAAGAAAGTGAGAATGAAAGAATAAGGAGGAAGAAACAAGGGTACAAACCGTGAAAAGCAAAAAAAAATTTTTTTTTTTTTTTTTTTTTTTTTTTTTTTTTACATAACCGTCCAAAATTCCCAGCCCCCACCGTAGGGGTACGCCATGGGCGTAGGGGTACGGTGGTCTTGGTCAAGTTTTTAAGCCGTAGGCCCGAGGAGATCAACCGTGGGGATTTTGCTTTTGGCCGTACCCCTACGGCCTGGCCGTAGGGCTACGGTAGTGCTGGACCAAAAATTTTTTTTTTTTTTTTTTTTTTTTTTTAAGCATAATTTACAAACATGGAAATTACCCTACCCCCTCGAAAATCCCTTGTTGTCCTCAACACAGTGCTAAGACCGTTTCGTTACCGGTACGTCCCCACACTTGTTTCGAACACGGGTTTCGATCAAACACAAAAGTATGCAATAAATTAAAATAAAATAAAATAAAAATCTACTATTTACACTACCAAACCTGGGCCTCTTGATCACGTCTCCTCAACCGGGCTTAGAATGTAGCCCGATTTATCCATCTCCAAGTAATTGATATCGTTGCCCTCCAAATACGGTTTCAAGCGGTGTCCGTTCACCGTTTGTTGCTTGCCAGTAATATCGTCTAAAATCTCAACATCACCATACTCACCAACCCGGCAAACAATGTAAGGACCCATCCACTTGCTTTTTAACTTCCCCGCGAACATCTTGAGTCTTGAGTTGTACAACCAAACCTTTTGACCCACTTCAAAGGTTTTCTTCCTCAACTTGGCATCATGCACTTTCTTGAGTTTATCTTTATAGGCCGATGCACATTCGTATGCCTCATCTCGAATTTCCTCAATCTCACTCAGTTGTAATTTCCTTGTTTTGCCCGCCTCATTATAATCCGCATTCACCGTCGTTACTGCCCAATGCGCTCGATGCGTTAACTCCATCGGTAAATGACAACCCTTTCCATATACCATGCGATAAGGCGTTGTACCAATGGGAGTTTTGTAGGCCGTTCGGTACGCCCACAAAGCATCATCCAATTTCCCCGACCAATCCTTCCTATCAACTCTTACCGTCTTCATTAAAATCTCCTTTATTTGACGGTTGGACACTTCGACTTGTCCACTTGTTTGTGGATGGTACGGTGTAGCAATCCGGTGGTTCACACCATATCTCTTCAATAGCTTCCCGAAATTAAAATTCTTGAAATGTGAACCACCATCGCTTATAATCACTCTAGGCACACCAAACCGGGCAAAAATATTGGATTGGACGAATTTACAAACAACCGAATGGTCATTTGTTCTTGTGGCAATTGCTTCAATCCATTTGGAGACATAATCCACCGCTACTAAAATATACAAAAACCCGTTTGAATTTGGAAACGGCCCCATAAAGTCGATGCCCCAAACATCAAATATTTCCACAACCAAAATAGGTTGCATTGGCATCTCATCTCTCTTTGATATACTCCCCAACCTTTGACAATTTAAGCAATTTCGGGCGAACTGACAAGCATCCTTAAAAATTGTAGGCCAATAAAACCCACATGAAAGCACCCGGTAACCAGTTTTATGCCCACTAAAATGCCCACCACACGCGGAAGAATGAGCATGTGTCAAAATTTCTTTAATTTCCGCCTCGGGGACACATCTTCGAATCACTTGGTCGGGTCCAATCTTGAAAAGATCCGGCTCATCCCAAATATATTGTTTCACTTGGACCATGAATTGTTGTCGTCGTTTCTTGGTCCAATGATCCGGAATAGCACCTGTGGCCAAATAATTAACATAATGAGCATACCACGGTGCGGCTTGGGTTGATATGGCTAAAAGTTGCTCATCCGGAAATCTTTCATTTATTTCAGTCATATCGTCACTCCCTTCCATCGGAATTCGAGACAAGTGATCCGCTACAACATTCTCGCTTCCTTTTTTATCCCGAATCTCCAAATCAAACTCTTGGAGCAACAAAACCCATCTAATCAATCTTGGCTTGGCGTCTTTTTTCTCCATCAAATATCGAACCGCACTATGGTCCGAATATACCACCACCTTGCTCCCCCAAATATACGAACGAAACTTGTCCAAAGCATACACCACCGCTAGCAATTCTTTTTCGGTTGTGGTGTAATTTAGTTGCGCTTCGGATAAAGTTTTGCTTGCATAATATATCACCACCGGCTTCTTGTCAACTCTTTGACCCAAGACCGCTCCAATTGTTGTGTCGCTTGCGTCACACATAATTTCGAATGGCTTCGACCAATCCGGCGGTTGCAAAATAGGAGCCTTCACCAAATGTTCCTTCAAAACATTAAACGCTTGCAAACATTCATTAGTAAAATCAAATGGAACATCCTTCAATAATAAATTACATAAAGGCTTTGTAATGACACTAAAACCTTTAATAAACCGTCTATAAAACCCGGCATGCCCCAAAAATGATCTTACCCCCTTGACATTTTTCGGTGGTGGCAATGATGAAATAACACGAATTTTTGCCTTGTCCACCTCCATCCCTCTTTCCGAAATCACATGCCCCAACACAATACCCTCTTGCACCATGAAATGGCTTTTCTCCCAACTTAGCACCAAATTTTTCTCAACACATCTTTTTAAAACTTTTTGTAATTCGTTGAGACAAGAATCAAAACTAGTGCCAAATATTGAGAAATCATCCATAAACACTTCTAGCGACTCTCCAACCATGTCCGAGAAAATACTCATCATACATCGTTGGAAAGTAGCCGGTGCATTGCACAAGCCAAATGGCATCCGCCTAAAGGCAAAAGTACCATATGGACAAGTGAAGGTGGTCTTGTGTTGGTCATCCGGGTGAATTGCAATTTGATTATAACCCGAATACCCATCTAAGAAACAATAGTATTTTTGACCCGAAAGTTTTTCAATAATTTGGTCAATAAAAGGAAGTGGGAAATGATCCTTAGAAGTGGCGGCATTCAATTTGCGGTAGTCAATGCACACTCGCCACCCGGTGACGGGTCGAGTTGCAATTTGTTCACCACTTTCATCCTTGACTACTTGAATGCCGGACTTCTTAGGTACCACTTGAGTAGGACTTACCCAAGAGCTATCCGAAATAGGATAAATAATTCCCGCATCTAACCATTTAATTACCTCCTTTTTCACTACCTCCCTTAGATTAGGATTTAACCTCCTTTGTGCTTCTCTTGTGGGCTTTGCATCTTCATTGGTAATAATCTTGTGCATCACAATGGATGGACTAATTCCTTTGAGATCGGCAATTGTCCACCCAATAGCCCCCTTGTTTTCTTTCAACACCTTCAACAATGCTTGCTCTTGAGCCACCTCCAAATTAGAGGCAATAATGACCGGTAAAGTGTCATCATCCCCTAGGAAAGCATACTTCAAATGGCTTGGCAAGTCTTTGAGTTCCAACTTTGGTGGCACCTCCAATGATGGTTTGGTGCCCGAATCAATCTCCACTGGCAAGTTATCAAACTGGTGGGACCATGGTGGTCGGCCCTCCTTCAAGGCTAGTACATCTTGCGTCTCTTCCTCAATCTCCAAATCCAAAGCATGTACCTGTTCAGAAAAATTACAAGCACACAATTCCATTCCATCTTGTTCATACTCAATTGGGTTGCATCCTTCAATAACATCTGCCATAAAACATTCTTCAACACCGGAATTATTAGTATTATTAGTAAAAACATTTAAACGCATTTTCCGGTTTCCAAATGTCATGTCAACCGTGCCAAATCTACAATCAATTACCGCATGTGCGGTGTTCAAAAACGGTCGACCCAATATGACATTTTGTTGTTGTTTTGACTCGGCAGATGAGTAGTCCAATACCAAAAAATCAACCGGGTAATAAAATTCATCAATTTTAACAATGACGTTTTGAACCATCCCCCGGGGTAACTTATGAGACAAATCGGCTAAAACAACCGTTGTCTCTACCCTAGCTAATGGACCAAAGTCATATTGATCATATAACCCACCCGGTAAAATACTCACCCCGGCTCCAAGATCTAGCAACGCCTTTGCCATTTGAAAATTTCCAACTTGAATGTTTATTAATGGCGTGCCCGGATCTTGGAGCTTAGGAGGAAGCTCCCCGTTCAAAACTGCACTCACTTGACCCGTGACATTCACCCGCTTAGGCATCTTTTTCTTTTGTTGCCTCTTTTGTGTACATAGTTCTTTTAAAAATTTTGCATATGCGGGTACTTGTTTTATTGCATCAAGTAAAGGAAGATTTATTTTAACTTGTTTAAACATGTCCCACATCTCTTCTTTTTGGGGACCTCTTGATGCAATAAAGTTTTTCTTGCCCGGGTCAAGTAGAGCCGATGGAAATGGGACTTGATTCGGCTCATTTTCAACTTTCTCACTCTCACTCACTTCCGGTTTTTTAACATTTATTTCTTTTTGTAAAACCGGTGTACTTTCATCATTGTCACTTTCTTCACCCGTGACATCTTCAACCACCCCCTCGACAAAACTTGGTGACAAGTCTGCCTTAAATTCTTTCCCACTTCTTAAAACACTTACATGATTAACATTAACATTATTACCTCGTGACGAGCCATGTGACGGATTTACCTGCGTATCGCTAGGAAGTTTGCCTTTACCTTTCTTCAACTCCGCCACATCGGTTGCCAATTGACCCATTTGAGTTGTTAATGCTTGAATGCTTTTGTCACGAACTTCGTCCTTTTGTATTCGTGCTTCATCAAGTTGATTTCGCCTTTGCATATCTTGTTGCATAGCTTTAAGCATCTCCATGACCTCATTTCCGCTTGACGACTCGTGACCCGAATTTCTTTGTCCAGTTTGAGCTTGCCCTTGGTAGCCACTGTTGTAACCGCCTCTATAATTCCCTTGGTTGTATTGTTGACGAGGCACAAAGTTACCTTGAGCAGCTTGAAAATTCGGGTTAGCTTGATTAGAAGCATTCCCATATCTGAAGTTGGGATGATTTCGTAACCCGGGGTGGTAAGTGTTGGAGTTCATGTCATAGTTTCTCCCACCCCCTTGAATAGCATTCACTTCTTCACTTGGTGTTTCTTGCACACCCACTCCACAAACCTCCGCCGTATGGCCTATCTCTTGGCAAGTGCTGCAAACATTATACAATTGGTTAGAATTTTGCACATTACCTCCCTCAACTGCATGTACCTGTGGTCTTTGAATCACATGTCTTGCCCTTCTTGAAGATTGGGCCTTCCTTTTTGATGTCACCGCCATTTGTTCTAAATATGCCCAATCATCTTGTTCAAAGTTTGTACCAAAAGTACCATTTGTGATGGACATAAGATCCCGTGCATCCTCCGATGTCAAACCTTCATGAAAAGCATTTAGCAACTCCCATAGTTGGATACCATGGTGAGGGCAATTTCGTAGCATCATGTTAAACCTCTCAAATGCTTCATGAAACATCTCCCCCGACTGTTGTTGGAAACTCCTCAAGCCTCGTCTCGCATCATTAGTCTTTTGCGAACTATAAAACTCATCTAGAAAAATTTGTTGCATGTCAGCCCATGTGTAAATTGATGCGGATGGTAGAGTGTGAAACCATCTCTTTGCTTTATCTTCCAATGAAAATTGGAAAAGTACCAACTTGACATCATCCGGAGTAAATCCTTGGCCCCCAATAGTGTTGCAAATTGAATCATAAGTTTCCAAATGGAAATAAGGCTCTTCCGTTGCTAGCCCCTTGAACTTTGGTAGACTTTGAAGTGCGGTTGTTCTAACCTCAAAAGTTCTTCCATTTGCATTTTGTGGAATCACTATGGGTGATGGATTATTAGTGATGATAGGCCGAAAATGTGCCTCAATTCCCCGTACAACATCACGGTGGAGTCTTCTAGGTGCTCCCAATGGCGCTCTTGGTGGACCCATTTGCCCTTGCACTGCACCTTGTGGTGCAAATTGTTGATGTTGATTCGGATGCATCGGTTGTTGTTGGTGATTTGGCCTTTGATGTTGAGCTTGCATATTTGGAGGCCGCATTTGATTTAGTGGCGTGGGATGCTGAAACTGCAATCCTTGTGGTCTAACATGTTGTACACCAACCGGTAGTCTTGACGGGTCTTGATATTGTAAAAGAGGTTGACTTGTTTGACCCGTTTGAGCTTGCGAATCCACATATGCACCTTGTCCTCCATAGTAATACCCCTCTTCATTGTACCCTCTAAACTCCTCATCATCATACCCCTCGTCATACACATCCCTTTGAAATCTTGAATTTAGATCACCTTGAAAAGATGAATGGTAAAAACCCGATTGATTAGGTGGTTGATAAGAAGATGTGGTGTGGACAATTGTCGAACCTTGTCCTTGTGGGTGAGGGATGGTAGAAGATGATTGACCCGTAGTTGGAAAAAAATGGGAAAATGGTGGAATGGTACATGATGGATTGAAGTTAAGGGTTGGATCAATTTGGGTGGAAGTTGGTTGAGTGGTATGGCTTGGTGTCTCAGGATTTGTGGACAAGCTAGGTAATGTGGTGTTGGGTGAAATATGTGAAGAAGTAGGCATGAATGGTGAGGTCGTTTGACCCGTTGTTGGTATTTGAGAACCTTGCATTATGTTTCTTGGGGTGAACGGTGAAGTAGGTGAATCGATGACTTTGTTTCTTCGAATTAAAACTCGGTTCTTTCTCAAAGTTCTTTCAATCTCCGGATCAAACAAAAGTGGTGATGACTCGTGAGAGCCCCTAGTATGCATACACTTGATGTACCTACACACTAAACACAACCAGTGTAAACCCGAAAATAACAAACAAAACTATTAACTTAACACACGTTGCGCACTACTCCCCGGCAGCGGCGCCAAAATTTGACGTGCTTGTCGTGGTACACGTAAAATTTCCCAATTACAACTAAAGATAGTGGTAAGAAGGGTATCGAACACAGGGAGTTTGTGGAAAATGTGAGAATTAAGGTTTTGTAATTAAACTACTATTTAACAACTAAGAAAAATAAAGATCAAAGATTGTTTGTTGGTTTTGATTTAGATTTAAGAAAAGTAAACTAAATTACTGAATTGAAATAAGATTGTGTTTATCAAATTGAGAAAGCAATGACCATCCCTGGATCCATTTCCCTTGAATCTTTATGCCAAAAGTCTCACTAGAAAGAGTTACATAGACATAACTCGTATTTTAACAAGTGTTGTGATAAAAGGGAACAAAGTACTCGGATTATATTAATGCGAGGTTGTTTCCCGATGACCAATTACTCAATTATCCAACCCAAATCCTTCCCGCAATATCCCGATTGTTAGCAACACCAAGAACGTGCAATCAAGAAGAGAAATTGATAAATTAAATAACCACTACAACCAAATGTTCAAATACCATAACAATTCAACAAAACATACCAAATTGTTATTCTAGAAATCATAAGACAAA
Source organism: Ambrosia trifida (assembly GCA_028751855.1). NCBI lineage: Eukaryota > Viridiplantae > Streptophyta > Magnoliopsida > Asterales > Asteraceae > Ambrosia > Ambrosia trifida. The sequence continues at coordinate 76,269,003 of CM054131.1, read as the reverse complement.
AGCATAAATAGTTCAAAGAAAACTTCACCAAGGATGACCATTAAAGGTTTAGCCAAGCATCACCAAATGGGTCATCATAATCTTCAATCTATTGTTCATGTGAATCAAAGATAATAACCTAATGATTAGCAATGTTCTTCCACCTTTTGTTTTAGCCAAAAACTCTCTCAATGATGATCCAGACGTTTGGGAATGGAAGAGTCTCTATAAATCTCCATCAAAGTGCTCTTAAATGCATGAGTTACAAAAACTCATCAGGTCCACCGTACCCCTACTCCAGGGCCGTAGGGGAACGGTCAGTAACAAGGCACAGCTACTTTAGGTCCACCGTACCCCTACTCCAGGGCCGTAGGGGTACGGTCAGTAACAAATCCTGACGGCCCTTTTTCTCGGGTATACGGCTTATACAATGACCACAGGCCACCGTAGGGGAACGGTCAGGCCGTAGGCCTACGGTGGACCTGGTGAAAACTTGATTTTTCTTCTTCTTTCGTTCCACTTCGTTCCAATGCTTCCGATCCGTTCCGAAAGCCCGTTTTTCGCCGTTTTTAGCTCCTTTATCATCTGCAACCATAATGACCGTAGTTACCCAATTCCAAGCAATAAGATGGATAAATGTGGATTAAATAAACATTTTAACATTATTAAAGGGTGTTCGTTGAACCACCCGTCAGAAAACATGATTTCAACAGAGAGGAGAGTGTTTGTCGTCTGTTTCATACTTGTGAAGCCGAAAAACGTTGCATCTCATGAAATTACTCTCAGGTTTTGGATTTCTACAACAGATGCGACAAAACGGTTTATTCTAAACTTTCTTATCTTTGTTAATGGTTTGCTATTTGAACGAACAAAGTGAGCCAAGTAATCTGAGTGGGAAAATGGTTTTTGAAACTCAATAAGTAAACCTTATAGGATATCATTTTATTTTGTTTTTCTTCAAAAAGTTTAAAAATCAAAAAATATGCTTATTTTTAGATTTTTAGGGGGAGAAATTTCAGAAAAATCAAAGTAAAAATTTAGAAAATCCAAAATGAGTTTTCCGAAGAAAAAGAGTAGATGATAGTACATCAGTGGATAACAGATTACGCTGAAAACAAAATGAGGTTACAACATTGAGTAGCAACTACAATTATATATTGGTAGGCTTGAAATCAAAGTTTAAAGTTCAGCATGGTGATATAAACCTAAAAATATTAACTGATAATCATGTGGATCAACGTATCGTTGACATATGGTTTTAGTACTGAAATTTCGTTTGATAGATTGCCAAAATCAGAGGTTTCGGGTCGTTATATTGTTAGTTATCTGGGGATAGCCTAACTGATCTTTTGTCGTATTGATTTACGGACCTAGATCAGTCAGGGTATCTTAATAAAAGATCTTTAATGACAAATCCTTAAGTTACCGAATGAGGAACTTAACATGTGATTATAGTCAAAGATTATTTAATGCATCGTATCAATACTATGATGAAAATCATGTATGATATTAGTCCTCACCCTGGTTGAGTGCATAAGTTGCTTTGAAGCATTAATTTGCTGACCTGTCACCGCTGTGCCTCATACCTTGTAACTTACAGATAACTACAATATAATCACGCGTTACGATGAAGCTTTTTGCAATTCTTGATACGGGAATGTGTCGGGTGTGCGGGGACCACAAATTTTTCAGTATCTAATATTATCATAATGTATCTAAAGTGTTGAGCAATGAATGATGATTTTGGGTTTAAATGGACAAACATACTGATAATGGTTGTAGGATGCTCAATGATAAAAACAGATAATTGTTCAAATAGAGTTTTGACTGACTATTTCAATACTGATATGATCCTCTTATCGGAAAATTCGCAAAAATATGTTTAGTTTACTTTTATGAAATCTATTTGAAAATTCAAAAAGATTTTTGGTGTGCTTTAGCATAAACTTTGAAAAATCAAAATGTTTTGTTTCTACTTTATTTTCGATAACCGATGATGGGATACTTAATGTAAATACTTAGATACTTAAAAGTTGAAAAAGACTGCAAATTATCAAGTTTCTGGTACAAATGAAAATTGTTTTATTGTTCAGGGGGAGAACTATTGAGGGTCAAAAGGAATGTGAAGAGTACTTCCGAGATTTTTGTCGTGTCTAATGCTGGTTGTAGTTTGTGCAGTTTTTAGTAATTTTTTCTGCAGAATCAAACACAACAGGTGCACTACTCAAAATTCATCGATAAAGTGTGTAACTGAACAAGACCCAAACCTGAACATCAAGATCACCAGAACAACAGAAACAAGTCAGAGAGATAGACAAGAACCTTGACACAAACGTACATGAAGATGGAAAGTTTTCAAATCGTTCAAGATGATGAATACAGGACTTGAAGAATTGATAACTTTCTGATTTGGTACATCACTAGCTAGGTCCAAGGTGGGGGGAAGGGGATTGTAAGTGCATTATTTATGTATGTCCCCAGCTAGTGATCCAGTACTGAATGTCGAAGGTTCAGATAATCAGAAAACGACCAAGATATTAGCTTAAGTATACATTCAACCAGTCGTAAGGTCGAATGTAGTTTATCTTTGGTCAAATGAAGATTGAATGAAGAAGAAGGTTTCATTCGAACTCACGAGGAGTCGAATGAACACCTTCATCCTCTTGAAAGGGGCGAATGTGGAAGGCTATATAAAGGGAAAAGTTTGTTATTTTTAGAGAGAGTTAATCAATTTTAGAGCTTTTCCTAGTTTGTGTGTGTGATATTCTCTGTATTAGGTCTAGGATTTTATGTGTAATCATTGACATTTTGATCTAATACACGAGTAAAGTTATGGAAATTTCTCGGTGATTCGTTATCTGTTTTCATCACGATCGATTACGTTTATTTCTGAATCATTTTGCACGATCGGAGGGGATTCCGCACCCTACGGTTGATATTCGTGAGATCACGGTTCGTGATTACGATCCTAAAACGAATTCTCACAAATGGGCATGAAGGACAGATGATGGAGAGGATGGTTGGAGAATGGTATGGAGACTTTCCTCAATTTCAATCAACATGGTCTCCTTGAACGTCATGAAATAGTTAACTCTATAAATCTATATATGCATGCTCAAATCTAAAACTTTTAAGGTGTTTGTTGATCTATTTAATATTCTTGTTAAACGTTGTATGAAGTGTGGTTCAAAATATTATTTTGCTTTCGGCAATTGTATATTGTTTAAGTTCTAATTCTAATTAATAAAAAAAATTTAACACTAGCATAAAGAGAAAACAAAAACTTAACTATGTGTTAATTAGTTATGTTATTTGTGTTAAGAAATAAGAAATCGAAAAGCCATAAATTCACGCTCAAGACTTTCCTCAATTTCAATCACATGGTCGGCCCTTGGGTGGGTCGGGGAGGCCAACCGGCCATGACACGGAAATATCGGGGGCACATTTAAAAAAAATCCTATACATATATATGTATATATTTTTTAAACACATCTTTAAACATTTAAACTCAGACCTATTAAACACATCCTTTAAATTATAAAATAACACAAATACTAGTAACCCATAACATGTTTAAAATCTCATTACTAATTTAATTTAACTAAATAAAAAAAGGCAGAAAGAAAAGAAGAAACCAGCAACACACAGAAGCAAACAAATTTTTCCCCAACCAAATTCAAAAGTTTTCGGCTAAAAAGAATGTTAAAGAAGCTTCATTTAGCCTCGGTTACCTATTCGCTTAATACGGTATGTCATTAAGTCATTGTGATATTTTAATAGTTGTTTAAAGAAAAAAGTTTACGTTATTTATTTTGTCAAGGCTTAAAAGTAAGAGGTATATTTTTCATGGCTTGACCCAAACACCTGAATTCTCAGGTCCCAAATCACATGCTATGATGCATCCCCATACAAAAGTAATGTAGTTTATCATATTGTTGACTAATTTAAAAAAAAATAAATAATAACTTTTAGCGATATTATTTTCTAATGAATGTTAGAAAACGTTGAATATGTCCAGCTAAGAAAGTAACCCGCGTGTCCGCGTCTCCACCTATTTAAACTTCAAAACATGTTATGCCTAACTTTATTATGTTAATTATTATTATGTCAAGTGGTGCGTTATGGTGAAGATAAGATTATGTATATATTAATATTAATTATTCAAGCCTTTGCTATGATATTCACACTTTGGCTAATGATGCTTTTGATTGAAAAACTATATATTTCAAGTTAACATCATTATACTTATGGGTTAATTGATAATTCATAGATAATAAAATGACGGCTTTGGAAGAGATAATCCGATCGAGTATGATTACAATGTAATATATTACAGGCAACTGTGTTGGTTTAATCTTGACGGATTACGGATACGAGTTATTGAATTGGATACGGGTTAGCAGGAAAAACTATTTAGTCACTTGTTAGTTATTTACGTAAAAGTGTTATGCGGGAATCGATGAAGACGTGTTCTGTGTGAACAAGTTCTATGTGAAAAAAAAGGAGAAGAATATATGCATTTGGTTTAATAGAATGAAGTTCTGATCATTGAAGTGAATTAGACGAAGTTGAAGACCGTGGATAAGGTTTGGAGGTTTCTTTTATAACCTCAAATACAAATATGAATTTGAAGTGACAGATCAAATAATATAAAATCAAGAAAAAAAAGAATGTAGATGGTCAAGTAAATAAATGAAATGTTGTTGCGTTGACAATTGGAGGTTTCAATTGTGATAAGGCCGAAAGCAAGTGTGAAGAAAGAAAGTATAAAAAAATTCTCGATCCACACTGATATGTTTATGTGTTGTTTTGGTTTTGGAATTCTCGATCAGAAGACAACGGCTAAAGAACGTACCGATTTTGAAGTGCTGATCAAGCAAACGATGTATCGGTGGGATTCGGTATTGTAGGGCTGAAAAAATGGGTGCGTACGAAAACAATCAAGAGTATGTTTAAAGCAAGTGATTTAGCAAGAAGCAATGGAGAGAAACGAGTTGAGTATTTGTAAATCGATTAAGCAAGAGAGCAAGAAAGAAAGGAGAAATGGGTCAAGATTAAGGGGTGAATGTCGGTTTAATCTTGCGGATCACGGATACAGGTTATTGAATTGGATATGGGCCAACAGGAAAAACTATTTAGTCACTTGTTATTTATGGATTTCTTTGAGTCAAAGTAGTGGGTTAGTGTTTTCTAGTTTTTAGGAGTTAATTATGTTAAAGTGGTTAGTGCCTAGTTGTTATATATTGAAGGATTTACAAGATTTGAATATTGCGCGCGTAACGGATCAAAGGCGGAATCAATGATCCAGTTATTTGTTATAGGTGCTTGATAAAGGATTAGAATGATGTGGAAATGACTAAGAACACATATACAATGTCACACAAGAAATGGGCAGAACCTTGTTAAGAAATTGCAAAAGTTAAAAGTGTTGAGCAGAAGTGGGGGTATTTATAGGGTATCTGTCATATGCCTGGCATGTTCCAGGCATACTACTCTTATACACCTAAGGATCCAGGCGTATGCCACTCTCATACGCTTGACCCATTACAAATATTCCCAAAAATACCCCTAAACACATAGAATGCTACCCGAACACCTCTAAAACATACATATATGATCCAAACACTATATCTAAGCTAGAGACATAGCCGTATGATGTACTAACAGGCTCCCCCTTGGACCTAGCTAGATATCTTCAAAACTTCCAACAACAACCCCAATCAGCAATCTTCCAATAGCAACTCTTCAAGCTTCAATAATCGGCAACTTCGACCAGTCACATCCCGAATGAATATTCTTTGCCACGCAGTATCTGACCATCTTCTGAAAACGCACAGCTTGATCTGCATCTTGATCTTGGAAACGAATCCGATTCTGATTCAATGTCTTCATATCAGCTTTAGATAGATTCATTAGCCATATCAGATCGAAAACTCTGAGCTTGCGGCAGAGCTTTGGATCATTCTTTAGTAAATTTACATCTTTACAAACTTAATTTAGCGTGCCCTATGTTTTAACATATCATCGCTAAAAAGATTTAGTAAGATGTACATGCAATTTGTAGAATAGTTACCATATTTTGAGCTTGGGAAAAAGCTTTTCTATGTGGAAAACTGTAAGTTTTGTTGTCATGTATCAACTAGGGTGTTTAGAACTTTAAGTTCAAGTGCAACTTTCTTGTTCATTTGTAGCTATAGAAAAATAAAAAAAGAATCTTGTTTAATCGATGATCATGGATTGGGTTTACCACGAAAACAGATTTCGTGCATATGATTTTTATATTGAAAAGTTCGAAGTAATATTATTTGAGCATGCATGTTTTGTATTTGTCAAAAGTAATAATTTTAAGTTCGTGACTAATACAAACTAGTAGGGATAGTGAGGTTCCACCTCACAGGAAAAGACAAAAAAGAAGCAAACAAAAGTGACACTGTTATGCCGACTGTAAGTAATGGTTGTCTTTGGTGACTTAGTGGTTGTATTAAAGCAATTTAGTGAGATTATTATCGTCTAGCAATCATATCACAATAGTTTTATCTTTATCATGGAATAGGATCGCAAATCAAGTACCATTAGTACTTTGAAACACTTTCTATCTCTTGTGAACATGCTATTGCTACAATATTTGTAGATTTTTACATAAAGCTTCAGATGTCGCATTCACAAATTTATGAACGAAACTAGGCAAAGATAAGGGCATATTTGTACCAATGTATTCTGGATTGCATCGATGTTTGTGAGATTCATCCAAACATAGTTAGATAGCGAATTATGTTGCCTGCAGTTTTCATCTGAGGGCCTCGTCACATAGGATGTTGGTTTCTAAAAATAGTTGATAAGTTCAATGTATATGGCTTATGGCACAGATAAATTAGACAAATGCTATGAATAGAAATACTAACAAAGGTACTATAATACAATATATCACAAAATGATTGATAAATTAAGTAGAAAATGTGATACCCCGCAATTTCAGGTTCCGAATTTAACTAAACTCTAGTTACTTGTGTGACACCCGGCAAACTCAGGTTAGTAACGTTGACTAAACTAGTAAGTCTACCTTAGCGAGTCATGCATATTACGTCCTTAACGGGGTCAGTTGAGTCGGTATGATGATTCTGGGAATCATCGGGGGTCATTAGGATGATCCGCGGGGTCATCGGGAGTCGGTCCATAACTATGGGTACAAGGATCGGCGATTCGTGGAATCGCCGGGTCTAACGCACACACGAGTCTCGAGTCCCGGGAATTGGTGAACGGATGTAAACGTGTTAGTTATCATGCATTATATGTTTGAAATCATTATGTGACTTACCGGTATGTGAATACGTGTTTAAATATGTTAAAATAGTGTTTAACGCGCCAAAAACCCGTTCCAGCATCACAGGGGCGATTAGGAGCTGGGAGAACCCCTAATCGCCTATATGTTCATGCGAGTAGGGAAGATTACAGGCGATTGGGACCTAATCGCCTGATGTTATACGCGATTAGGCCCCCAATCGCGTATAAGGGACTGCTACTCGCGTGTACTGCAGGGTCCGGGTCAAAACACCTATAAATAGAACCCTTAACTCCCCAAACACCTCTAGAACAACCCTAGCTGCTCCCAAACCACCCACACACCTTAGAACACCTCTGGAACTCATTTTGCTACAAAAATCACCATCCCCAAGCTTACACACCTTTCTTTAGCAAAATCCAAGGTGTGTTCTTCATCCCTAACCTTTGTAAAGTTGTTATTTTGAGTTCCCCCAAAGTTCCAGACCTTGTTTTACCAAATGTGTCTTTAAAAACCTTTCAAAAGAGTCTTAAACCAAGTTTACACCTTAATGCTTGTTATATGTGAAGTTTATATGCAAATGTTGGTCTTATTGGTGATTTTAACATGAATGTTTTTAAGATATGATTGTACTTCTGTTATGTAGAGGTCATTAGGAAGGTTGTCTTAGAATCTTAGCCATTATTATGGTGTTTTGAAGAAAATGCATATTTTGACCCATTTGTATGTTCTTGAGGATTTAGGATGATTATGGTGTGATTGTTGATGCAATGTTGTTAGAATTCACACTAGGAAGATGTTAGATCAGAGATTTTATGAGTTACATGTTGTAGAGCTTGAAATCTGATTATTTCCATTTAAGGAAAGATAAGGTTGGTAGAAGAAACCTAGTACTTTGCCATTTTAGGAAATAATTGCATAGAACATGCTAGATCAGTGATATGTTGGGGGTTTTTGCTTGAAATGGGTTGGTAAATGATTTAGGTTTGATATTGGGTGTTGTTGCATGTTTCGGATCTGATTTGGAGGGTTTAACGCGCGAAAACTCGTTACACAGCAGCAACAGGCGATTAGGCATCCTAATCGCCTGATGCCACGCGATTGTGCAGACCATTGGGGCGATTAGGACCCTAATCGCCTATACTTCATGCGATTAGGCCCCCTAATCGCCTATAGGCTATTGCCTACTCGCGTGTAACCTTCCTAATCGCATGTACTGCTGTCGTGAACGCGTTTTGACATCCCGGAACACGATTTGACACCTAGGAACATGCTAGGAACCCCGGGATACACCCAATGACTTAGTAAGACGTGTTCGGACCTGTTTATGCGTTAATTGGACATTATGCTAGACTAGGTGAATTGTTGCGCGTGCTAAGTGTTTAATTGCATATGTTGCATGATGTCTTGCATTTATCTAACACGTGGGAGGTCGGGCCACCAATGGGATGTCGGGTCTTGTCTGGCACGGTCGGTCTAACGGTTAAAGGTGTTTTCAAACGTTTATGGTCACGGTCTGGACATACGGGGACTAGTTAGCCTGCGGGTTATTAGTCCAATACTTATACACATCTTATGATAGGTCGCCGCTATTTGGGACTATCGTAACATAACTACTTAACTATTTTCAAGTAACGCAAACCGAGGTGAGTGTCACAGCCCCACTTTTACCGTTTTACTTTCGGGGGAGAAACATGCTACTTATTTGATTACTTATCATAGATCATGTTATACTATGGTTACTTTACGTACTATGCGGCTTTTACAGAAAGTCCCAGGGGGAACCATGAATGTGCGGGGATGCACAACGGGGGAAATGTGGATAGATCTATTGGGCCTTACAAACCCCACCCGACGGCTGGGAGCCGGGCGGGTGCATATTGTCTCTAATACTTTGGGGGTTACCGAGGCATCGGTAATCCCGTCCGTCTGGGCTGGCTTCAACACTTATACCGGTTTAGTAATGGATTCCCAACCGCAGTAGTAGCAACACTTAACGTCTAGCTAACGTTCTTATAACATAGTAGTAACAGGAAATGATCTTACCGAACTTATAACAACACTTTTATGAAAGAAAACCTGTGAACTCACCAGCATTATATGTTGACATTTTTGGCATGTTTTCTCAGGTCGCTAAGGTAGCGGTTGTCGGACTAGGCGCACGAGGTCATGCACGGCGTCTATTATTTTGGAAACATATTAAACAATGTCTTTGTAAACAATGATATGTCTTTTGGTTGTAAACAAGAATGCTTCCGCTGCTGGTTTACGGCTCAAAGCATTATATTTTGGTTTTAAATATAATCTTGAATGCATGTTTGTTGTATGTTTATTGTGATCGTTGACTGAGATCCTGGTGTGTCACGCGCCTCGCGGTAAAACCCCGCATGTGGAATTTGAGGGTGTGACAGATTGGTATCAGAGCCAACGGTTATAGTGAACTGAGACTGCATGTAGAGTCTAGTCTATAACTGAGTCGCACACACTAGACGGTCACAATTAGTCGAGTCTTAGCAAGTGGGTAACAACATGACTTGTCGGGGTGTCGGTGTCATCATCTACTACGCTACATCATCTATTTACTTCTTATCATCCTATTTCTTGACTCATCTTTACTTTGATCCGATGGCGAACGATATACTATTGAACTTTCTTGACGGCGGTGTACATTGGGGTAGCTTCGGCGTACTCTTGAGATCTGTCCAGAGATTTGGACATCTCCCCTCTATGCCCTAATGAACACGCCCGTTCTTATGCATATTATATTGTACTTATACCTATGATAATATCATGATTGGGCGCTAGTGTTCGGTGACTTGAACTTCAAACTTAAAGCGCGCCTGGAGGACCATGTGGAACAGTTTATCATGTCGGGTGCACACGAGATCATAAACTGTGATGCATGGGATCCCTGGCGGACTTTGGGCTTGAACGGATGGACCCGAGCAGGGCTCGGTCTAATTTCTTGAAATTCCTAATGGGTTATACCACGGGCAGGCCTAAATCTTTTGTTTCATGTTGTGACAGAAGATGTCGGGAGCTCGTGGAGGTCGCAGGGGCGGCCGTGCTGGCGGTCGTGGTGGCGGCCGTGGTGGCGGCGGTGGCCGCGGGAACATTAATATGACCCAAGCTGAGCTGGATAATCTGACGCAGCAGCACGTGAATATTGCTTTGGCTGCATTCCAAGCCGCTCATAATGCTATGGGTGGTACGTCGATTCTCATCTATTCTACCTCGTTCTGGGGTACTTTGCCTTTTCTTGATACTCACCTGTGTGTCTGTTCCAGGTGGTGCTGTCCATCCTCCCCCATCCCAGTGTTCCTATAAAAAGTTTATGGACTGTAAGCCCCACAACTTTAGCGGCACTGAAGGGGCAGTGGGACTGCTCCGATGGTTGGAGAAACTCGAATCTGTTTTCTCGATGTGCAGCTGCCCGGAAGGCGACCGGGTGAAGTATGCTTCTGCGACCCTGGAGGGTCAAGCCTTGACTTGGTGGAACTCCACCACCCAGACTATGGGCATTGGGGAAGCCCACGCTATGCCCTGGACAGAATTCATTCAGTTGCTGAAGAATGAGTACTGCCCGAGGGATGAAATCCAGAAGCTTGAGCATGAAGTCTGGAATCATAAGATGGTGGGTTCTGAGATTGAAGCTTATACTGCTAGGCACAATGAATTGGCGGTGTTGTGCCCCGATTTGCACACACCGGAATACCGAAGAATTGAGCATTATGTTGCTGGGTTGGTACCGGAGATTGCTGGGTTAGTTGTTGCGGGTAATCTCACTGTTTATTCTGAGGTAGTTCGGTCAGCTCACAGGCTGACCAACATGAAGGTGACTGAAGGGGTCTTGCCTCCTCGAGGCGCTACTGTGAAGGCTTCTGATGGTAACAAACGGAAGTGGGAAACTGTGGGGAAAGGCTCGAGCTCGGCTCAGCCTCAACAGGTGAAGAAGACTGATGCAGGGGGATCGTCGACTGAACGACAACCGGGGGTTTATGCTGGGAAGTTGCCAAAGTGTGATCGGTGCAACTATAATCACACCGGTTCTTGCGATGATAAGGACCGTTGCCGTCGATGCCATAAGATTGGGCACCAAGCCAAGGATTGTAGGTCCAACCCTTTGGGGAACCGAAACCCATCGGTCACACCAGCCCCAGCCCCTCAAGTCGCTACTCCTCAGGGAAATCAGGGGAAACAAGGGTGCTATAACTGTGTTGAGCTTGGTCACTACAAGCGTAACTGCCCCAAGTGGAAGCAGGGCGAAGCTGGGAAGAATGGGTCGGGCAATGGAAACAATGGGGGCGGAGGCAGGAATGCTCGCGCCTTCGTGATCGGTTCAAGTGGTGCTCGACAGGATCCCGACACTGTTACTGGTACGTTTCTCCTCGATAATCGCTATGCTACGGTTTTATTCGATTCTGGCGCCGATAAGAGTTTTATATCTCTTGGGTTTAGTCAATTGCTTGATAGGGTACCTACACCTTTAGAGGCTAAGTACTTGATAGAATTGGCTGATGGTAAGAAAGTCGAGGCGACGCACGTCCTTAGGGAGTGTCACCTTGAGTTGTCGGGTTATTCCTTCCCTATTGATCTTATGCCGGTGTCCCTGGGTAGTTTCGATGTTGTCGTGGGTATGGATTGGTTATCCCTGTATCATGCCGAGATTGTTTGTTTTGATAAAGTTATTCGACTTCCCCTCCCTGACGGTGAAATTTTGTTGGTGCACGGTGAGAAGAGCGGGGTCCCGTTGAGTATCATTTCGTGTATGAAAGCCTATAAGTATCTTCGGAAGGGGTATTCTGCCATTCTGGCACTTGTTTCGGTTTCGTCTGAAGAGGAGAAGAAGATTGAAGATATTCCTGTTGTCCGTGACTTTCCCGATGTATTTCCTGAAGACTTACCTGGTCTCCCTCCTTATCGCCAGGTCGAATTCGGTATTGAACTTGCTCCGGGTGCGGCCCCTATTGCTCGTGCCCCTTATCGTCTTGCACCTCCCGAGATGCAGGAATTATCGAACCAGTTGCAGGAGCTGTTAGAGAAGGGTTTCATTCGGCCTAGTTCGTCCCCGTGGGGAGCCCCTATTTTGTTCGTCAAGAAGAAGGACGGAAGCCTACGGATGTGTATCGACTACCGGGAGCTGCATAAGGTTACCATCAAGAATCGCTATCCTCTTCCTCGCATCGATGACTTATTTGACCAGCTTCAGGGTTCCAGTTTCTATTCGAAGATCGATTTGAGGTCGGGGTACCATCAGTTAAGGGTTCAAGAAGCTGACATTCCGAAGACCGCCTTTCGAACTCGCTATGGCCACTTTGAATTCCTGGTCATGCCTTTTGGTCTCACCAACGCACCTGCCATCTTTATGGATCTGATGAACCGTGTTTGCAAGCCTTATCTTGATAAGTTCGTGATTGTCTTCATCGATGATATTCTAGTCTATTATAAGAACGAGGTGGACCACCAGGAACACCTACGTCTTGTTTTGGAACTTCTGAGGCGGGAACAGCTGTACGCTAAGTTTTCTAAGTGTAGCTTCTGGTTGCGTGAAGTCCAATTCCTTGGTCATGTTGTTAATGAGAAAGGAATTCACGTTGACCCAGCTAAGATTGAAGCCATTAAAGACTGGGAAGCACCGAAGACGCCATCTGAGGTGCGGCAATTCCTAGGCCTTGCAGGTTATTACCGTCGTTTTATCGAGGGATTTTCGAAGATCGCTCAACCCCTCACCTCGCTTACCCAGAAGGACCGGAAGTTCGACTGGGGTGATTCGCAGGAGTCGGCCTTCCAGTTGTTAAAGGCTAAACTCTGTTCCGCTCCTATCTTGTCCTTGCCTGAGGGTACGGACGATTTTGTGGTTTATTGTGACGCTTCTATCCGGGGTCTTGGTTGTGTACTGATGCAGCGCGAGAAGGTCATCGCCTACGCTTCTCGTCAGCTTAAGGTTCATGAGAAAAACTATCCCACCCATGATCTGGAGTTGGGTGCGGTGGTCTTTGCTTTAAAGATTTGGAGGCATTACTTGTACGGTACCAAATGCACTATTTACACCGATCACAAGAGCCTCCAGCACATCTTTGATCAGAAGGTGTTGAATATAAGACAGCGTCGTTGGGTCGAGCTTCTTAATGATTACGAGTGCGCCATCAAATACCATCCTGGCAAGGCGAATGTGGTCGCAGACGCCTTGAGCAGAAAGGAAACGGCTAAACCTCGTCGTGTTCGAGCTCTTCAGCTCACTATTCATTCCGGCTTACCTGATCGAATCCGTTCAGCGCAGCAAGAGGCCTTGAAGGAGGAAAACCTTAAGGCTGAAACCATGCATGGCGCTGATAGCCACCTTGAACTCAGATCCGATGGGTTACACTATTTCGCTGAACGTATTTGGGTTCCTTTATTCGGGGGCTTGCGGGAGCTTGTTCTCGATGAAGCTCACAAGTCCCGGTACTCTATTCACCCTGGCTCCGATAAGATGTATCAAGACCTGAAGATACTTTATTGGTGGCCGAACATGAAGGCGGATGTGGCTTCGTACGTGAGCAAGTGCTTGACCTGTGCCAAGGTCAAGGTCGAGTATCAAAAGCCGTCCGGCCTTCTGCAACAGCCTGAAATCCCCGAGTGGAAGTGGGAGCGGATTACGATGGACTTTGTGACCAAACTACCGAAATCGCCCAGTGGTTGCGACATGATCTGGGTAATTGTCGATAGGTTGACAAAGTCTGCACACTTCCTCGCTATCAAAGAGACCGATGGTCTCGAGCGTTTGGCACGGTTATATCTCAAGGAAGTGGTCTCTCGGCACGGGGTGCCTGTCTCTATTATTTCTGATCGTGATCCTCGGTTCGCCTCTAACTTTTGGAAGTCTTTGCATAAGGCTCTGGGTACTCAGTTAGACATGAGCACGGCATACCATCCGCAAACTGACGGTCAAAGTGAGCGGACAATCCAAACGCTAGAAGACATGCTTCGGGCATGTGTGATCGATTTTGGCAAGGGATGGGAAAGTCATTTACCGTTGGTGGAATTCTCCTACAACAACAGTTACCATTCTAGCATCAAGGCAGCTCCGTTCGAGGCTCTTTACGGGCGGAAATGCCGGTCTCCTCTTTGTTGGGCCGAGGTGGGTGAGAGTCAACTCACCGGCCCGGAACTTGTGTACGAGACTTCCGAAAAGATCGTACAAATCCGTAACCGCATGGCAGCAGCTCGGGATCGTCAAAAGAGCTATGCCGATCGTCGTCGCAAGCCTTTGGAGTTTGAGGTTGGCGACAGGGTTTTGTTGAAGGTATCTCCGTGGAAGGGCGTTATACGTTTTGGGAAACGGGGCAAATTGAATCCTCGGTATGTGGGACCGTTCGCAATCCTGGAACGGATTGGACCGGTAGCATACAGGCTTGATCTGCCGGCTGAGCTCAGTAATGTTCATAACGTCTTCCATGTTTCTAATCTGAAGAAGTGCTTGGCGGATGAATCTTTGGTTGTTCCTCTCGAAGAGATCAAGGTGGATGATCGTCTGCGTATCGTGGAGGAACCGGTTGAAATTCTTGACTATAAAATCCGTAGCCTTCGCCGGAGTAAAATCCGCATTGTTAAAGTCCGTTGGAACTCTAATCGTGGACCGGAGTTCACGTGGGAACGGGAAGATCAAATGAAGGCTAAGTATCCCCATTTATTTCCTAAGCGCGCGTTCGAATCAAGACATGTCTCTGCTGAAGCTGAATGAATCTCGGGTCGAGATTCCTTTCAACGGGGGGATGATGTGGCAACCGGAAAATTTTTCTTCTCTTTCGTCTCTTCCTTTTGGCCTTGGGCAATTTTCGGGACGAAAATTCTTTCAACAGGGGGATGATGTGACACCCGGCAAACTCAGGTTAGTAACGTTGACTAAACTAGTAAGTCTACCTTAGCGAGTCATGCATATTACGTCCTTAACGGGGTCAGTTGAGTCGGTATGATGATTCTGGGAATCATCGGGGGTCATTAGGATGATCCGCGGGGTCATCGGGAGTCGGTCCATAACTATGGGTACAAGGATCGGCGATTCGTGGAATCGCCGGGTCTAACGCACACACGAGTCTCGAGTCCCGGGAATTGGTGAACGGATGTAAACGTGTTAGTTATCATGCATTATATGTTTGAAATCATTATGTGACTTACCGGTATGTGAATACGTGTTTAAATATGTTAAAATAGTGTTTAACGCGCCAAAAACCCGTTCCAGCATCACAGGGGCGATTAGGAGCTGGGAGAACCCCTAATCGCCTATATGTTCATGCGAGTAGGGAAGATTACAGGCGATTGGGACCTAATCGCCTGATGTTATACGCGATTAGGCCCCCAATCGCGTATAAGGGACTGCTACTCGCGTGTACTGCAGGGTCCGGGTCAAAACACCTATAAATAGAACCCTTAACTCCCCAAACACCTCTAGAACAACCCTAGCTGCTCCCAAACCACCCACACACCTTAGAACACCTCTGGAACTCATTTTGCTACAAAAATCACCATCCCCAAGCTTACACACCTTTCTTTAGCAAAATCCAAGGTGTGTTCTTCATCCCTAACCTTTGTAAAGTTGTTATTTTGAGTTCCCCCAAAGTTCCAGACCTTGTTTTACCAAATGTGTCTTTAAAAACCTTTCAAAAGAGTCTTAAACCAAGTTTACACCTTAATGCTTGTTATATGTGAAGTTTATATGCAAATGTTGGTCTTATTGGTGATTTTAACATGAATGTTTTTAAGATATGATTGTACTTCTGTTATGTAGAGGTCATTAGGAAGGTTGTCTTAGAATCTTAGCCATTATTATGGTGTTTTGAAGAAAATGCATATTTTGACCCATTTGTATGTTCTTGAGGATTTAGGATGATTATGGTGTGATTGTTGATGCAATGTTGTTAGAATTCACACTAGGAAGATGTTAGATCAGAGATTTTATGAGTTACATGTTGTAGAGCTTGAAATCTGATTATTTCCATTTAAGGAAAGATAAGGTTGGTAGAAGAAACCTAGTACTTTGCCATTTTAGGAAATAATTGCATAGAACATGCTAGATCAGTGATATGTTGGGGGTTTTTGCTTGAAATGGGTTGGTAAATGATTTAGGTTTGATATTGGGTGTTGTTGCATGTTTCGGATCTGATTTGGAGGGTTTAACGCGCGAAAACTCGTTACACAGCAGCAACAGGCGATTAGGCATCCTAATCGCCTGATGCCACGCGATTTTGCAGACCATTGGGGCGATTAGGACCCTAATCGCCTATACTTCATGCGATTAGGCCCCCTAATCGCCTATAGGCTATTGCCTACTCGCGTGTAACCTTCCTAATCGCATGTACTGCTGTCGTGAACGCGTTTTGACATCCCGGAACACGATTTGACACCTAGGAACATGCTAGGAACCCCGGGATACACCCAATGACTTAGTAAGACGTGTTCGGACCTGTTTATGCGTTAATTGGACATTATGCTAGACTAGGTGAATTGTTGCGCGTGCTAAGTGTTTAATTGCATATGTTGCATGATGTCTTGCATTTATCTAACACGTGGGATGTCGGGCCACCAATGGGATGTCGGGTCTTGTCTGGCACGGTCGGTCTAACGGTTAAAGGTGTTTTCAAACGTTTATGGTCACGGTCTGGACATACGGGGACTAGTTAGCCTGCGGGTTATTAGTCCAATACTTATACACATCTTATGATAGGTCGCCGCTATTTGGGACTATCGTAACATAACTACTTAACTATTTTCAAGTAACGCAAACCGAGGTGAGTGTCACAGCCCCACTTTTACCGTTTTACTTTCGGGGGAGAAACATGCTACTTATTTGATTACTTATCATAGATCATGTTATACTATGGTTACTTTACGTACTATGCGGCTTTTACAGAAAGTCCCAGGGGGAACCATGAATGTGCGGGGATGCACAACGGGGGAAATGTGGATAGATCTATTGGGCCTTACAAACCCCACCCGACGGCTGGGAGCCGGGCGGGTGCATATTGTCTCTAATACTTTGGGGGTTACCGAGGCATCGGTAATCCCGTCCGTCTGGGCTGGCTTCAACACTTATACCGGTTTAGTAATGGATTCCCAACCGCAGTAGTAGCAACACTTAACGTCTAGCTAACGTTCTTATAACATAGTAGTAACAGGAAATGATCTTACCGAACTTATAACAACACTTTTATGAAAGAAAACCTGTGAACTCACCAGCATTATATGTTGACATTTTTGGCATGTTTTCTCAGGTCGCTAAGGTAGCGGTTGTCGGACTAGGCGCACGAGGTCATGCACGGCGTCTATTATTTTGGAAACATATTAAACAATGTCTTTGTAAACAATGATATGTCTTTTGGTTGTAAACAAGAATGCTTCCGCTGCTGGTTTACGGCTCAAAGCATTATATTTTGGTTTTAAATATAATCTTGAATGCATGTTTGTTGTATGTTTATTGTGATCGTTGACTGAGATCCTGGTGTGTCACGCGCCTCGCGGTAAAACCCCGCATGTGGAATTTGAGGGTGTGACAACTTGCACTTAGATTACTTGCATTCTACTTGACTAAGAGTTAACTAGATAAGTTACACATGCACACACTAGCTATATATGTATCTATAAGTTATCATAGATTGACAAACATATGATTAAACTTATGAGAGTTTATAAATATTAATCTATTTGTGTACATGAATCTCTTATACTTCTAAATGTGCTTGTATATATATATATATATATATATATATATATATATATATATATATATATATATATGTATATACACAATACATACACTAGGCTTTGTACATACACTAGGCTTGATAAGAAAAAGTATATTTTTGTTAAATACCTTCTAGAGGCCTATATACATACATACACGTAAAAGCACACACACATGACACATGTTTTTCTTAAAATCCTAGGTATTGATGTGTCACTATCCTAGACTATAAACTACCTAGAGGATGTTCTTGTCCTTTGTGGTGGGCCAAAATACTAGAGCACAAGGGACAAGAGAATGACAACTATACTAAAGACAAAGAATTGCCAACACATAATATCCATGAAACATCACTATCTTCTAGAAGCTTACACCTTGCTTTCTTTTGTCTATATATCGGCCAAAAAAATCATATGACAACACACTCCATGTCCCTTTCACTTATGACTAGATTAGAGTCATACCTAGGATGATGAGCACCAATCGAATTCAAGGAAGTGTTAGGAACTATCACCATCACCTCATACTTACAAAGCATGTCACTATGTGTTTGTCTTAATCATGGGTGAGACTAGACATGAAGCCTATCATACATCACTATCATCTAGAATCAATCACCTCTTTTGTTCCATGAAATCGGCCAACATAAGACAAGAACATCAAAATCCTATGTAATGTCACTATCTAATCCTAACTTCTAGGAGTAGCATAGGCCAATCCTATCTAAGTAAAAACCAATCGGCTATGGAGCATGATGGAAGCAATCTAGAAATCAATGAGGTAATCATATACACCTTTATAGTAACAAACCAAGAATGACATGATCTCTTCTCAATGTCAACCTTCCTAAACTAAAACACCATGTGCATAAATTGGCCCAAACACCATGAGCAAAACTAGATATGAAGCCTACTATCTATCACTATCACCTAGAGTCCAACACCCTTTTTCTTGTCCCATATTGCGGCCATAGACTCCCTAGCACCTCAAGAAGATTCCTAACTAGCACCTACATTCCTATGATCCACCAACATCCAAACAAGTAAGACAAAACATGGCATTGAACTATCACTATCCATTCTAACATTCCAACTTGTTTCGGCCGAAATCCCTGAAAGAAAAGGGTGATAATGATTGATCAATGACACAATGGTAGGCACTAGATACAACTCATTCACTTACACACATGAACATTGCTTCCAAGCTTCTTACACCAAGCCTTACACATGACACGTTACTATAAATAGAAGAGTTGGCGACTCTCGGATGAATCGACCAAACTCTAGGACATAGACAACTCATGTAGACAAATTTAACTCACCAAAATGGAATGTGCCAACCATTGAATGAAGGAAAGAATGGTGGAGACTTGCCTTAGAATCCACTATAAATAGGAGCACTTAGGAACACTTGAAACCACACCTCACTTCCCTCACCTCTCTCCTTCGGCTCCCTTGAGTCCGAACCACACCCCTCCACAACCTCTCCCCAAGCTCTAAGGATCGCACATACTCAATTAGTATTGAGGTAAGTACCAACCCTTTCTAGTCAATTATATGCAGCCCTTATTGTGAACCCAAGCTTAGACTCTTTGATCACTTGGATCAACCCCAACCAGCAATGATAGGTTGATTATTATGTGATCAGTAATCAAGCTTCTATTATGTGCACATTGTTTCACCTATGTAATCAATTATGTTATCTAGTGTTAGAGTAATTGATTACACATGGATTCATGAAACATTTTTAGATCAAACATCTTATACATGAAACATGATCTACACCAATTGATGTGTTTCACATAAGTAGGTGCCGAGCTTGTGTGATAAACAAGAACATAGTTTAATATGTCTTAAATGTTCATAGGGGGATCCTTGTTGGAACGATAGTTACTTTCTTTGCTTTGCTAGATCTCTCGCACAAACACCACGTGAGTTTCACTACTCTTTTCTCAAAAGCATGCATCTCGGGTTTGAGACAACTCACTTAACTTTTTCTAGTCCAGCTTTGGACTACTTTCACATCCCGGGTTTTGGGGTGCTATGACTCCTTGTTTGGGTCGGGCTTTGCTAGTTTCACACTCTGTGTCCTTGATGAACTAAACTTCATTCTATCACGGAAGTCCTTTACTATTTACCGAATGAGTTGTTGGGTTATGGCAAGTGGGTTACTAGTTGATAGCGCTATTAGGTTTGACAAACCTCACACTGTTGGATCAATATATTGCTCTTTTGTTAGAACTTGCTAGTTGACACTTAAGTGTTTAGCAAGTTCTTTGATGAGTGATAGCACAGCGGAATGTTTATAAGTTTATAGCTACACTTATCAACAGGAGTTATTACTCCCCCTGGAATCAAGAACTAATAAATGATAAGCGTTTATTGAGAATCTAAGTATTGAATGAGAATGAAACACTTTGACAGATTCTTAATAAACACGAAATGGAAATAACAATAATAAGTGTTGAAGGATTTCTTGTATTAAAATCAATGTCTAAAACAGAGGGATGAACCCTTCTATTTTTAGACTTTACAAATACATGAACCTTGCCAAAAGCAAGTTCAGAAACAAGTTGCAACAAGTTGCAGTCTTGGAACTTGTACATAAAGCAAAAGGAAACATTAAAGTAATAAACTACTGATATACAAAGGGGGTGGAAAAGAGCTTCTGTAAGTACTGATGAATGACAAACTACTGATGAGTAGTTTGTCTTCAGTAGTTCTTCACTAGAAGTGTCTGGTTTGAACTTCAGAACTTCTGATGACTTTCTTCTTCAGTACTTCTGAATCTCTTCTTCAGCAGTTTGATCCTTCTTCTTCAGCAGTTCTATACTTAGAATATTTTGACAGAAGTGAATTAGTCTAAGGTTTGCAAAAGTGGTTTCACCAATCCTTTTTGTCCTAACAATCTCCCCCCGGATTGATGAAGCCAAAACCTTACTAATTCCTTATTGTTCTTTTCTGTCCTTTACAATTTTCCATATTCCTTTGAACATGGAATTCTTGAGCTAGTTTAGTTGATCATCAGTAAGAGACCCTTTCTGTGGTTCTAAGTGTTGGATTGTAAGCAGGTCTTTGGTTGATAGTTTCTTCAGTTCATTCATCGACCTATATGCCCTGCTTGTTTGATCTCTTCTTGTCACAAGTACTGAGTTGTTATCAGTAAAGGACCATCTGATGATTGGTACTTTAGACTTGTCAAAGTCTGCAGTGTAGGGAACCATGGTGGTACCCTGGGTTTCTCCTGAGTGTTGAATGTTTTCAATTTCAGTGACTCTCAGGTGGGATTCACTTCCCTGCTGTTGTTCCATCACATTAGATATCTGAAATGTTGGCAAATGATGTTCAGTTACTACCTTGGTGTGCAGTTTGTTTGTGATGGTCTTCTGGATTTGATATGCAAAGGTGGAAGGATCCCTGAATTGTGTGAGCAGAGGCTTTTCTTCTATATCAAAATCAGAATGGACTACTATACTTGTTAGGACAAAAAGGATTGGTGAAACCACTTTTGCAAACCTTAGTCTAATTCACTTTCTGTCAAAATACTCTAAGTATGGAACTGCTGAAGACAAGGAATCAAACTGCTGAAGAAGAGATTCAGAAGTACTGAAGAAGAAGTCATCAGAAGTTCTGAAGTTCAAACCAGACACTTCAACTGAAGAACTGCTGAAGACAAACTACTCATCAGTAGTTTGTCATTCATCAGTACTTAAAGAAGATCTTTTCCACCGCCCTTGTATATCAGTAGTTTAATACTTTAGTGTTTCTTTTTACTTTATGTACAAGTTCCAAGACTGCAACTTGTTGCAACTTGTTTCTGAACTTGCTTTTTGGCAAGGTTCATGTATTTGTAAAGTCTATAAATAGGAGGATTCATCCTTCTGTTTTAGACATTGATTTTAATACAAGAAATCCTTCAACACTTATTATTGTTATTTCCATTTCGTGTTTACTGAGAATCTGTCAAAGTATTTCATTCTCATTCAATACTTAGATTCTCAATATACACTTCTCATTTATTGTTCTTGATTCCAGGGGGAGTAATAACTCCTGTTGACAAAGTGTAGCTATAAACTTATAAACATTCCGCTGTGCTAACACTCACAAAGAACTTGCTAAACACTTAAGTGTCAACTAGCAAGTTCAAACCAAAAGAGCAGCTTAATACTGATCCAACAATTGGTATCAGATCACTGGTTTATCTGATCACATATCAATCTAACAAATTGAGAATCAGACACAGGCTCTTGTTGATATTCAATAAAGGATTATAAGCTCAATTTTTTTCAACATCCATCACTTTAAGAGATATTTGACAAATCAATACTCTTTAAAATGGATCCTCATAATACTGGTTCTGCCACTAAACCTGCCATGCTTGTAAGAAATGAATATAACATATGGCAAAAGAGAATGGCACATACCTTGTCACAAACCAACACAGGTTGTTGGAGATCTGTGATATATGGTCCTCATAAACCAGTAAACATAAATCTTGAAACTAAGGAAGAGATTCCAAAAGAACCAAATGACTATACTGATGATGATTTCCTAAAACTTGAGCTTGATGCAAAAGCTTTTTCTATGTTGGCAATGGCACTCCCAAATGAAATCTATTCTGGCCTATTACATTGTCATAGTGCCAAAGAGCTTTGGGACTGCCTGAAAGAACAGTTTGGAGGAACTGAAGAGGTGATTGCCAACACCAGAGAAATCTTGTCTCAACAGTATGAAACTTTTGCTCATATTAATGGGGAAACTTTAACTCAGCAATTTGAAAGATTTTCCTCATTAATATCTGAGCAAAAACTAAATGGTCAGACCTATACAACGGTATCTATGCTTCATAGATTTTTAAGGTCTTTACCTGATAAATGGGAAACATACTCAATAGTCTTAAGATCTTCACCAGATTTTAGCTCCCTCACTCTTACAAAACTTCATGGGAGATTACTTACTTTTGAGAGAGAAATTGATCAAAAGAAAAAGTTACAAAATTCTGGTAAAACTGCTGATGACTATCTACCTAGTAGTACAGCACTATTGGGACAAGACTCACCAACTTGTTCAAATAGTTTTGGATCTTTTGACCACATTGACATAACTGCTGGGATCTCATCTGAAAGATCATTCCCAGGTTATGACAATAATGACTTTGGTCAAACTGCTGATAACATGTGTTTTATCATGGATGACTTAAATAGTTTCAGCAGTGATGACCTTAAAGAAATGGATATTTTGCACCAACTGGCCATGTTAAGTTTAAAAACAAATAAATTTTACAAAAGGTCAGGAAGGAAGTTTCCAGGACTTAACAGTTCTACAAAAATTGGTTTTGACAAATCTAAACTTAGATGTCATAAGTGTCAAAAGTTGGGACACTTTGCTAGAGAATGTAGAAGCTCTGGCTTTAACCAATCTCAGTCTGGAAACAATTTTAACCCCAATTATAACAGGAATAATGGAACACACGGGAGTGCACATTTTGTACAGGCACAAGCTCCACAACACCAATATGTGCCACAAGTACAATATGTACAGATGCCTGCTCAACAGATGTAGAGCCAACAATCAATCCCTCCCTTTCCAGCTGCTCAACAACCTCCACAGCAACAACAACCCTCTCAACAAAGTTTATTTACCTCAGGGTATGTTGACTGGAGCAGTCTTCCTTTTGACACCACAGAGTGCAATCCTGATGCAGACAACAAAATGTTTGACATCAACCGGGGAGAGCCTGACAATGGCAGAAAGAACTTTGCCTTATGGCATTTGAGGGATGCTCCTCAAAATCTGCCTTGTCACAGGTATCAAAAGAATCTTTGACAAAATTATGTTCAAATTCATGCAAAGAATCTTTTGCTCTCATAAGAGAGACAAATGTGCACTTACAAGGAAAAACCAATGACTCTGAGAGAAAACTCACTCAGATAAAATGTGATTTAGAAAGAAAACTTTCTGCAAAAACAAAAGAAGTTTCTAAATTAACTAACTCTGCTATTGAAACCCAAGCACAAATCAAAATAATGATTAATGACCTAGGAAATGTCAGACAAGAGCTTGCTGACACCAAGGTCACATGTGAAAAATGGGTGGAATCTTGTAAGGGGTACCAACTATTGCTAAACAAACAAAGTGCTTCAAATGTTAGGTTTGGCATAGGGTACAATCACACTAAAACACCAACAGATTTCTCTCCCAAAACTACTGAAGATGGGAGAAAAATTGTTTCAGGTGAAACTTCTGAAGAGGAAGAATGCACATCTTTCCATGAAAACTTTCTAAAATCACACAAAGAAAGTTCTTCAGAAGTATTGATTAAATCTGACTTTAAGTCATCAGCAATTTCAACTACATCAGGAGTTGAGAACCTGAAAACTACTGATGACCTAAAACCAATCAAAACTGTCAGAGATTTGTCTTTGAAAGAAAAGACAAAAGAATGTGAAATTTGTGGTCTGTTCAACCACAAAACAGAATTTCGCAGATATAGAAAGGGTATTCAGTTTAATAAGAAAAATCAACAACTGGTTGTGGGGGAACAAATCAAAAATGATTATGTAAAAACCTTTTCTCCCAAGAAACAACAACCAGCAAAAACCCTTTCTCAGAAAAAGACAAAATCTCAACAAAAGTCTTTTTCTCAAAATTCTCTTTCAGTAGTTATACCTAAATCATCAGCAGTTTCACAAACTGCTGAGATTAAAGATCTTATGAACATGGTACAACTACTGATGACCAAAGTTGATGGTGGTCCTCAAAAGGATACCACCATTGTGCTTAATGCAAAATCCATTGCCAAAAAGACATGGATTTCTTAACTTGGTCAAGAACAAACTGTAAATGTTCTCAAGAGCAAACCCAAAGCCAAACTGGCTTGGGTTCCTAAATCTAACTAATTTGCTATATTGTGCAGAGAGTTTCCAGAGGCTTGAATAGCATTTGGTATGTAGACAGTGGAGGCTCAATGCACATGACAGGATGCAGATACCTGATAAACAATTTTATCAGTCAAAGAGATGGATCTGTGTCCTTTGGGAACAATGCTAAGGGATATGTGCTAGGACATGGCAATGTCTCCTCTAGCAAAATACAGTTTGACAAGGTCAATCTAGTTGAAAACCTTGAGTACAACTTGCTAAGTGTGTCACAAATGTGTGATACATGATATTCTTCTTTTTTCACAAAGACAGCATGCAAGATCATTTCACCAGAAGGCCAGAAGTTGATAGAGAAGATCATTGAAGATCATACTTTGTTAATTGCCAAAAGATGTGGCAATGTCTATGCAGTGGACATTGAAAAAGACAAAGTACTGAACAACACTGCCTGTTTCTTCTCAAGGGCATCAACTTCAGAAACTGATCTCTGGCACAGGAGACTTGGCCATGTGAACTTTAAAACCATAAATAAAGTCACAAAAATGGGCTTGGTCAGAGGTCTACCCTTAAAAGTATACCAGTGTCAAGAACACTGTGTATCCTGTTTAAAGGGTAAACATCATAAGTCCTCTTATAAGTCTATTGAAGAATCAAAAACAACTACATGTCTTCAACTACTACATATGGACTTATTTGGGCCTCTAAAGATCATAAGCCTTGGTAAAAAGAAGTGCTGCTTAGTCATCATTGATGACTACTCAAGATTTATATGGGTATTCTTCTTATTTTCCAAGGATGAGGCTGCTGAACTCATCAAGTTCTTCATTCTACAAGTAGAGAAGCAATACTCTCTACCTGTCAAAACCATTAGAAGTGATAATGGGACAGAGTTCAGGAACAAAACTCTGAATGACTTCTGTTTGTCTAAAGGGATTATTAGACAATTCAGTGTTGCCAGAACTCCTGAACAAAATGGTGTGGTAGAAAGGAAGAACAGAACTTTAATAGAAGGAGCAAGAACAATGTTAGCTGATTCTGGCCTACCTTTATACTTCTGGGCAGAAGCAGTTAACACATCATTTTATGTTCAAAATAGAGTTCTTGTTATCAAGAGACATTCAAAGACTGCCTATGAAGTTCTTCATGGCATGAAGCCCCTTATCTCCTTTTTCAGGGCTTTTGGGTGTCAATGTTTCATCTTGAACATCAAGGAATCTATTTCAAAGTTTGCTGCCAAAGTTGACTCAGGTTACTTTCTTGGTTATTCCTCAACTAGAAAAGCCTACAAGGTTTTTAACTCAAAAACCAGGATAGTAGAAGAAACACAGAATGTCAAGTTCAATGAGTCAAAACACACTCTCATTCCAGCACATCCTGCTGAACTCTTTGACCTTGACAATTTTCATTTTGAACCTAAAAAGGCTGTCACTTCATCCAAACCTACTTATTATGGTGATCAAAGGTTTGATGATGAGGATCCAGCACCATGGACTCCTTAAACAGTCATTAAGTCAACTTCAAAACCATCAGAAGTTTCACAAACTTCTGATTCAACAAATACTGAAGGCCAAACTCAAACATCTGCTTCAGCACCTGCAACTACTGAAGACACTGAAACTGCTGAACCAGATATAATAGACCTCAGTAGTTTGTTTGAAGAACATGAGCCACCAACACCTGTCAGTGGTTTACAACAACTGATCGAACACAAAGATCGTCCACTTGATCAAATCATGGGTGATATTGCATCAGGTGTTCTTACAAGAAACCAGCTTTCCAACTTTTGTCTATTCTCAGCATTTATTTCACAGTTGGAACCAAAGAAGTACCAGGAAGCCCTCAAAGACAACAATTAGGTGCAGGCCATGCAAGATGAATTGCTTCAATTCAACAAGCAACAGGTATGGGAAATCTGTCCCTTACCACCAAACAAGCAACCAATTGACACAAGATGGGTTTTCAGGAACAAACAAGATGAAGCTGGTATGATAATAAAGAACAAGGCAAGACTGGTAGTACAAGGTTACTCTCAAGAAGAAGGCATTGACTATGATGAAACCTTTTCTCCAGTTGCATGGATTGAAGCCATCAGGTTATTTCTGGCCTATGCCATTTCCAACAAAATAAAAGTTTATCAAATGGATGTCAAGAGTGCATTTTTGTATGGAAAGATAAAAGAGGAAGTGTATGTTTGTCAGCCACCTGGGTTTGAGGATCCTTCTCATCCTGAGTGGGTGTACAAACTAGACAAAGCTCTTTATGGGCTCAAACAGGCTCCAAGAGCCTGGTATGATACACTTTCAACCTTTTTACTCAAAAAAAACTTCACAAGAGGTGCCATTGATAAAACCCTTTTCATAAAACATGTTGGAAATCATATCTTACTTGTTCAAATATATGTTGATGATATCATTTTTGGTTCAACAAACACAAAATTGTGTGATGAATTTAAGAAACTCATGCAATCCAAATTTGAGATGAGTACAATGGGGGAACTGCAGTACTTTTTGGGACTGCAGATTAAACAACAAACAAATGGAACTTTTATACATCAATCAAAATATGTTAAAGAATTATTAAACAATTTTTCTTTACAAGACTGTAAATCATGTTCCACCCCATGACACCAACCACACAAGTTGAACCAGATGATCAAGGAAAACAGGTTGATCAAACCATGTACAGATGTATGATAGGTTCCCTTTTATATTTAACTGCTTCTAGACCAGATATTATGTTTTCAACATGTGTATGTGCTAGATATCAATCAGCTCCTAGGGAATCACACCTTATTGCAGTCAAAAGAATTTTCAGATATCTGAAAGGAATTCCCACACTTGGAATTTGGTATCCTGATTCAAGCAATATTAAGTTATCAGCTTTTTCAGATAGTGACTATGCAGGGTGTAAAATGTCAAGAAAATCAACATCTGGTGGTTGTCAATTCTTGGGAAACTGTCTAGTGTCCTGGCAATCAAAGAAGCAAACATCTGTTGCAACTTCAACTGCTGAAGCTGAATACATTGCAGCTGCAAGTTGTACATCACAGATACAATGGCTCCAATATCAACTTCTTGATTATGGAATCAAAGAGACCAAGACACCATTACTTGTAGACAGCAAATCTGCCATTAGCATCATTCAAAATCCTGTTCAGTTTTCAAAAACTAAACACATTGAGATCAGGTATCATTTCATAAGAGATTGCTATGAAAAAGGCATGATTGAAGTGAAACATGTAGCAACAGCTAATCAAATAGCTGACATTTTCACTAAACCCCTTGACACATCAACATTTCAGAAGTTAGTATCCATGCTAGGGATGCTAAATTTGTAAGTGTTTCTATTTATTTTTCTGCACATTTTTTTTTTGTTTTTCACTTACATCTGTTTTCAAACATTTGAAAAACTTCTGAAAAGAGAGAAACTAATGATGAACAAAACATCAGTATGGGGATAATTTCTGAAAAGTGATTAACTTCTGATAAACTAATCTTCAGAAGTTATGAATAAAAGTATTTATCAAGTATTTCTCATCAGCTGTTAAAACTACTGAAGAGGAAATGGGAACTACTGATGAAGATAATCCTTCATCAGCAGTTTAGTCAAAAAGGACAAAACTGACTTTTCCCATCATCAGAAGTTTGACCTAGTCGGTTTAAAACTTCTGATAAAGAGATTTTTAACCTAGGCGGTTTAAAAACTTCTAATAAAGAAGATCCAAGCGGTTAAAAACTTCTGATAAATATCTTTTTTCAACACTTATCCTTTCAAACACAAAAATTCCCTCCTTCTCTCTCAAGAAAGCTCTCAAACCCCTGAACCTGCAACACAAAATCACTGTTCGATTCATCAACACACACAAACCACATGGCTTTAGTTCTCCAACAGCGACACAATCTCAGAGCCTACTTAGAAAAACAAGAAGGCTGGTCCCAATACGATGAGATCATTGATCTCGTCGTCAAATCCCAATATTTCACCGCTCTCACCATAGACCCACCAATTCATCCTGAAACTCTAAATGAGTTATGGGCTAATGCTGAGACAGTGATGGTGGATGATGAAGTTATCTCCCTCAACTCAACAATCAGAGAAGTTTGACAAATGGCCATTACACCGGCCATACTTGCAGTCAGACTGGGGTTGAATGATGTGAATGCCCGTGAGAAGTTTGACAACTCTGCTATCCACCTAACCATGACTGAGTGTGGTTATCAAGGTACTCTCTCACAAGCTACAATCTTTAAAAAGTATTCTGAACCAAAATATAAGCTTTTGTTTCATTATATTATTATGTGCTTGAGTCCGAAAACTGGGTCTTATGACCAGATGCCCTCAACCTTTCAACCAATATTTCATTCCATTGTGAATGAAACAAATTTCAGGGCATCAAAACTTTTCTTTAATGAGTTGGTGTTACATCACAATAACACTAAGAAAAAGTTTTTGTTATATCCAAGGTTCATTATGCAGTGCATAATATCTGAACTGGGTAATGAGGTGCTTGTGGGTAAAATTGAAATTTTAAAACCCTTAACCTCACAAGCATACTCAAGGCACAACAAACAGGCTGCCTGGCCAGAAGATGACCAAGGGGAACAAGCACCAGTCCCCATGGAACCCTCATCTTCCAAACCTACTCCACCAAAGGCCAAGAAACCCAAGATAACAAAACAAAAACCCACCAAACCCAAAAGAAAAGCTGTTCAGGAGGTTGAGATGCCTGAACAAACTACTGTGCAATCACATCTTTCAGAAGTACAGAAGTACAGATTGCACAATATTTTGTTCAGGCATCTCAACCTCCTGAACAGCTTTTCTTTTAGGTTTGGTGGGTTTTTGTTTTTGTATCTTGGGTTTCTTGGCCTTTGGTGGAGTAGGTTTGGAAGATGAGGGTTCCATGGGGACTGGTTCTGGTTCCCCTTGGTCATCTTCTAGCCAGGCAGCCTGTTTGTTGTGCCTTGAGTATGCTTGTGAGGTTAAGGGTTTCAAAATTTCAGTTTTACCCACAAGCACCTCATTACCCAGTTCAGATATTATGCATTGCATAATGAACCTTGGATATAACAAAAACTTTTTCTTAGTGTTATTGTGATGTAACACCAACTCATTAAAGAAAAGTTTTGATGCCCTGAAATTTGTTTCATTCACAATGGAATGAAATATTGGTTGAAGGGTTGAGGGCATCTGGTCATAAGACCCTGTTTTAGGACTCAAGCACATAATTATATAATGAAACAAAACTTTATATTTTGGTTCAAAATACTTCTTAAAGATAGTAGCTTGTGAAAGAGTACCTTGATAACCACACTCAGTCATGGTTAGGTGGATTGCAGAGTTATCAAACTTCTCAGGGGCATTCACATCATTCAACCCCAGTCTGTCTGCAAGTATGGCCGGTGTAATGGCCATTTGTCTCCCTTTAATTGTTGAGTTGAGGGAGATAACTTCATCATCCACCATCACTGTCTCAGCATTAGCCCAGAACTCATTGAGAGTTTCAGGATGTATTGGTGGGTCTATTGTGAGAGCGGTGAAATATTGGGATTTGACGACGAGATCAATGATCTCATCGTATTAGGACCAGCCTTCTTGTTTTTCTAAGTAGGCTCTGAGATTGTGTCCCTGTTTAAGAACTAAAGCCATGTGGTTTTGTGTGTGTTGATGAATCGAACAGTGTTTTGTGTTGCAGGTTCAGGGGTTTGAGAGCTTTCTTGAGAGAGAAGGAGGGAATTTTTGTGTTTGAATGGATAAGTGTTGAAAAAAGATATTTATCAGAAGTTTTTAACCGCTTGGATCTTCTTTATTAGAAGTTTTAAACCGCCTAGGTTAAAAATCTCTTTATCAGAAGTTTTAAACCGACTAGGTCAAACTTCTGATGATGGGAAAAGTCAGATTTGCCCTTTTTTTTTGACTAAACTGCTGATGAAGAATTATCTTCATCAGTAGTTCCCATTTTCTCTTCAGCAGTTTTGAACAGCTGATGAGAAATTCCTTATAAATACTTTATTCATAACTTCTGAAGGTTGTTTTATCAGAAGTTAATCACTTTTTAGAAAATATCCCCATACTGATGTTTTGTTCATCAATAGTTTCTCTTTTCAGAAGTTTTTCAAGTTTTTGAAAACAGATGTAAGTGAAAAAAATTAAAAAAGTTGTGCAGAAAAATAAATAGAAACACTTACAAATTTAGCATCCCTAGCATGGATACTAACTTCTGAAATGTTGATGTGTCAAGGGGTTTAGTGAATATGTCAGCTATTTGATTAGCTGTTGCTACATGTTTCACTTCAATCTTGCCTTTTTCATAGCAATCTCTTATGAAATGATACCTGATTTCAATGTGTTTAGTCTTTGAAAACTGAACAGGATTTTGAATGATGCTAATGGCAGATTTGCTGTCTACAAGCAGTGGTGTCTTGGTCTCTTTGATTCCATAATCAAGAAGTTGATATTGGAGCCATTGTATCTGTGATGTACAACTTGCAGCTGCAATGTATTCAGCTTCAGCAGTTGAAGTTGCAACAGATGTTTGTTTCTTTGATTGCCAGGACACTAGACAGTTTCCCAAGAATTGAAAACCACCAGATGTTGATTTTCTTGACATTTTACACCCTGCATAGTCACTATCTGAAAAAGCTGACAAGATGGTATTGCTTGAAGCAGGATACCAAATTCCAAGTGTGGGAGTTCCTTTCAGATATCTGAAAATTCTTTTGACTGCAATAAGGTGTGATTCCCTAGGAGCTGATTGATATCTAGCACATACACATGTTGAAAGCATAATATTTGGTCTAGAAGCAGTTAAATATAAAAGGGAACCTATCATACATCTATACATGGTTTGATCAACCTGTTTTCCTTGATCATCTGGTTCAACTTGTGTGGTTGGTGTCATGGGAGTGGAACATGATTTACAGTCTTGTAAAGAAAATTTGTTTAATAATTCTTTAACATATTTTGATTGATGTATAAAAGTTCCATTTGTTTGCTGTTTAATCTGCAGTCCCAGAAAGTACTGCAGTTCTCCCATTGTACTCATCTCAAATTTTGATTGCATGAGTTTCTTAAATTCATCACACAATTTTGTGTTTGTTGAACCAAAAATGATATCATCAACATATATTTGAACAAGTAAGACATGATTTCCAACATGTTTTATGAAAAGAGTTTTATCAATGGCACCTCTTGTGAAGTTATTTTTGAGTAAAAAGGTTGAAAGTGTATCATACCAGGCTCTTGGAGCCTGTTTGAGCCCATAAAGAGCTTTGTCTAGTTTGTACACCCACTCAGGATGAGAAGGATCCTCAAACCCAGGTGGCTGACAAACATACACTTCCTCTTTTATCTTTCCATACAAAAATGCACTCTTGACATCCATTTGATAAACTTTTATTTTGTTGGAAATGGCATAGGCCAGAAATAACCTGATGGCTTCAAGCCTTGCAACTGGAGAAAAGGTTTCATCATAGTCAATTCCTTCTTCTTGAGAGTAACCTTGTACTACCAGTATTGCCTTGTTCTTTATTATAATACCAGCTTCATCTTGTTTGTTCCTGAAAACCCATCTTGTGCCAATTGGTTGCTTGTTTGGTGGTATGGGACAGATTTCCCAAACCTGTTGCTTGTTGAATTGAAGCAATTCATCTTGCATTGCCTGCACCCAATTGTTGTCTTTGAGGGCTTCCTGGTACTTCTTTGGTTCCAACTATGAAATAAATGCTGAGAATAGACAAAAGTTGGAGAGCTGGTTTCTTGTGAGAACACCTGATGCAATATCACCCATGATTTGATCAAGTGGATGGTCTTTGTGTTCGATCAGTTGTTGTAAACCACTGACAGGTGTTGGTGGTTCATGTTCTTCAAACAAACTACTGAGGTCTATAATATCTGGTTCAGCAGTTTCAGTGTCTTCAGTAGTAGCAGGTGCTGAAGCAGATGTTTGAGTTTGTCCTTTAGTATTTGTTGAATCAGAAATTTGTGAAACTTCTGATGGTTTTGAAGTTGACTTAATGACTGTTTGAGGAGTCCATGGTGCTGGATCCTCATCATCGAACCTTTGATCACCATAATAAGTAGGTTTGGATGAAGTGACAGTCTTTTCAGGTTCAAAATGGAAGTTGTCAAGGTCAAAGAGTTCAGCAGGATGTGCTGGAATGAGAGTGTGTTTTGACTCATTGAACTTGACATTCAGTGTTTCTTCTACTCTTCTGGTTCTTGAGTTAAAAACCTTGTAGGCTTTTCTAGTTGAGGAATAACCAAGAAAGTAACCTGAGTCAACTTTGGCAGCAAACTTTGAAATAGATTCCTTGATGTTCAAGATGAAACATTGACACCCAAAAGCCCTGAAAAAGGAGATAAGGGGCTTCATGCCATGAAGAACTTCATAGGCAGTCTTTGAATGTCTCTTGACAATAAGAACTCTATTTTGAACATAACATGATGTGTTAACTGCTTCTGCCCAGAAGTATAAAGGTAGGCCAGAATCAGCTAACATTGTTCTTGCTCTTTCTATTAAAGTTCTGTTCTTCCTTTCTACCACACCATTTTGTTCAGGAGTTCTGGCAACACTGAATTGTCTAATAATCCCTTTAGACAAACAGAATTCATCCAGAGTTTTGTTCCTGAACTCTGTCCCATTATCACTTCTAATGGTTTTGATCGGTAGAGAGTATTGCTTCTCTACTTGTAGAATGAAGAACTTGATGATTTCAGCAGCCTCATCCTTGGAAAATACGAAGAATACCCATGTAAATCTTGAGTAGTCATCAATGATGACTAAGCAGTACTTCTTCTTACCAAGGCTCATGATTTCTACAGGCCCAAATAAGTCCATATGGAGTACTTGAAGACATGCAGTTGTTTTTGATTCTTCAAAAGACTTATAGGAGGACTTATGCTGTTTACCCTTTAAATAGGATACACAGTGTTCTTGACACTGGTATACTTTTAAGGGTAGACCTCTGACCAAGCCCATTTTTGTGACTTTATTTATGGTTTTAAAGTTCACATGGCCAAGTCTCATGTGCCAGAGATCAGTTTCTGAAGTTGATGCCCTTGAGAAGAAACAGGCAGTGTTGTTCAGTACTTTGTCTTTTTCAATGTCCACTGCATAGACATTGCCACATCTTTTGGCTATTAACAAAGTATGATCTTCAATGATCTTCTCTATCAACTTCTGGCCTTCTGGTGATATGATCTTGCATGCTGTCTTTGTGAAAAAGGAAGAATATCCTTTATCACACATTTGTGACACACTTAGCAAGTTGTACTCAAGGTTTTCAACCAGATTGACCTTGTCAAACTGTATTTTGCCAGAGGAGACATTGCCATGTCCTAGCACATATCCCTTAGCATTGTTCCCAAAGGATACAGATCCATCTCTTTGACTGATAAAATTGTTTATCAGGTATCTGCATCCTGTCATGTGCATTGAGCCTCCACTGTCTACATACCAAATGATATTTAAGCCTCTGGAAACTCTCTGCACAAGATAGCAAATTAGTTAGATTTAGGAACCCAAGCCAGTTTGGCTTTGGGTTTGCTCTTGAGAACATTATAGTTTGTTCTTGACCAAGTTTAGAAATCCATGTCTTTTTGGCAATGGATTTTGCATTAAGAACAATGGTGGTATCCTTTTGAGGACCACCATCAACTTTGGTCATCAGCAGTTGTACCAAGTTCATAAGATCTTTAATCTCAGCAGTTTGTGAAACTGCTGATGATTCAGGTCTAACTACTGATAGAGAATTTTGAGAAAAAGACTTTTGTTGAGATTTTGTCTTTTTCTGAGAAAGGGTTTTTGCTGGTTGTTGTTTCTTGGGAGAAAAAGTTTTTACATAATCATTTTTGATTAGTTTCCCCACAACCAGTTGTTGATTTTTCTTATTGAACTAAATACCCTTTCTATATCTGCAAAATTCGGTTTTGTGGTTGAACTGACCACAAATTTCACATTCTTTTGTCTTTTCTTTCAAAGATAAGTCTCTGAGTGTTTTGAATGGTTTTAGGTCATCAGTAGTTTTCAGGTTCTCAACTCTTGATGTAGTTGAAACTACTGATGGCTTAAAGTCAGATTTAATCAGTACTTCTGAAGAACTTTCTTTGTGTGATTTTAGAAAGTTTTCATGGAAAGATGTGCATTCTTCCTCTTCAGAAGTTTCACCTGAAACAATTTTTCTCCCATCTTCAGTAGTTTTGGGAGAGAAATCTGTTGGTGTTTCAGTGTGATTGTACACTATGCCAAACCTAACATTTGAAGCACTTTGTTTGTTTAGCAGTAATTCGTACCCCTTACAAGATTCCACCCATTTTTCACAAGTGACCTTGGTGTCAGCAAGCTCTTGTCTGACATTCCCTAGGTCATTAATCATGATTTTAATTTGTGCTTGGGTTTCAATAGCAGAGTTAGTTAATTTAGAAACTTCTTTTGTTTTTGCAGAAAGTTTTCTTTCTAAATCACATTTTATCTGAGTGAGTTTTCTCTCAGAATCATTAGCTTTTCCTTGTAAGTGCACATTTGTCTCTCTTATGAGAGCAAAAGATTCTTTGCATGAATTTGAACATAGTTTTGTCAAAGATTCTTTTGATACCTGTGACAAGGCAGATTTTGAGGAGCATCCCTCAAATGCCATTAAGGCAAAGTTCTTTCTGCCATTGTCAGGCTCTCCCCAGTTGATGTCAAACATTTTGTTGTCTGCATCAGGATTGCACTCTGTGGTGTCAAAAGGAAGACTGCTCTAGTCAACATACCCTGAAGTGAATAAACTTTGTTGGGAGCGTTGCTGTTGCTGTGGAGGTTGTTGAGCAGCTGGAAAGGGAGGGATTGATTGTTGGCTCTGCATCTGTTGAGCAGGCATCTGTACAAATTGTACTTGTGGCACATATTGGTGTTGTGGAGCTTGTGCCTGTACAAAATGTGCACTCCCTTGTGTTCCATTTTTCCTGTTATAATTGGGGTTAAAATTGTTTCCAGACTGAGATTGGTTAAAGCCAGAGCTTCTACATTCTCTAGCAAAGTGTCCCAACTTTTGACACTTGTGACATCTAAGTTTAGATTTGTCAAAACCAATTTTTGTAGAACTGTTAAGTCCTGGAAACATCCTTCCTGACCTTTTGTAAAATTTATTTGTTTTTAAACTTAACATGGCCAGTTGGTGCAAAATATCCATTTCTTCTAGGTCATCACTGCTGAAACTATTTAAGTCATCCATGATAAAACACATGTTATCAGCAGTTTGACCAAAGTCATTATTGTCATAGCCTGGGAATGATCATTCAGATGAGTTCCCAGCAGTTATGTCAATGTGGTCAAAAGATCCAAAACTATTTGAACAAGTTGGTGAGTCTTGTCCCAATAGTGTTGTACTCTAGTCATCAGCAGTTTTGCCAGAATTTTGTAACTTTTTCTTTTGATCAATTTCTCTCTCAAAAGTAAGTAATCTCCCATGAAGTTTTGTAAGAGTGAGGGAGCTAAAATCTGGTGAAGATCTTAAGACTATTGAGTATGTTTCCCATTTATCAGGTAAAGACCTTAAATATCTATGAAGCATAGATACAGTTGTATAGGTCTGACCATTTAGTTTTAGCTCAGATATTAATGAGGAAAATCTTTCAAATTGCTGTGTTAAAGTTTCCCCATTAATGTGAGCAAAAGTTTCATATTGTTGAGCCAAGATTTCTCTGGTGTTGTCAATCACCTCTTCAGTTCCTCCAAATTGTTCTTTTAGGCAATCCCAAAGTTCTTTGGCACTATCACAATGTAATAGGCCAGAATAGATTTCATTTGGGAGTGCCATTGCCAACATAGAAAAAGCTTTTGCATCAAGCTCAAGTTTTAGGAAATCATCATCAGTATAGTCTTTTGGTTCTTTTGGAATCTCTTCCTTAGTTTCAAGATTTATATTTACTGGTTTATGAGGACCATATATCACATATCTCCAACAACCTGTGTTGGTCTGTGACAAGGTATGTGCCATTCTCTTTTGCCATATGTTATATTCATTTCTTACAAGCATGGCAGGTTTAGTGGCAGAACCAGTATTATGAGGATCCATTTTAAAGAGTATTGATTTTTCAAATATCTCTTAAAGTGGCAGAACCAGCTTATAATCCTTTATTGAATATCAATAAGAGCCTGTGTCTGATTCTCAATTTGTTAGATTGATATGTGATCAGATAAACCAGAGCTCTGATACCAATTGATGGATCAGTATATTGCTCTTTTGTTAGAACTTGCTAGTTGACACTTAAGTGTTTAGCAAGTTCTTTGATGAGTGATAGCACAGCGGAATGTTTATAAGTTTATAGCTACACTTATCAACAGGAGTTATTACTCCCCCTGGAATCAAGAACTAATAAATGATAAGTGTTTATTGAGAATCTAAGTATTGAATAAGAATGAAACACTTTGACAGATTCTTAATAAACACGAAATGGAAATAACAATAATAAGTGTTGAAGGATTTCTTGTATTAAAATCAACGTCTAAAACAGAGGGATGAACCCTTCTATTTATAGACTTTACAAATACATGAACCTTGCCAAAAGCAAGTTCAGAAACAAGTTGCAGTCTTGGAACTTGTACATAAAGCAAAAAGAAACATTAAAGTAATAAACTACTGATATACAAAGGCGGTGGAAAAGATCTTCTGTAAGTACTGATGAATGACAAACTACTGATGAGTAGTTTGTCTTCAGTAGTTCTTCAGTAGAAGTGTCTGGTTTAAACTTCAAAACTTCTGATGACTTTCTTCTTCAGTACTTCTGAATCTCTTCTTCAGCAGTTCTATACTTAGAATATTTTGACAGAAGTGAATTAGACTAAGGTTTGCAAAAGTGGTTTCAGCAATCCTTTTTGTCCTAACACACACTGTGCTGGGAGCCGGGCGTGAACTACGACCTTAGACTTTATCATTGTTGATAGGCAATGATGGGAGGCAAAAACCAGCTCGCGGGGCGAGTGCATCGTTTGAATAGCAATTCGGTATATCATTGTCTAGTTATCATGAATGGGTTTGCTACCCTTGGCATACGCTGAACTAGTGGTTCGTGGTTCGTGGTTCTTGTTTCTTGGTTCTTGGTTCTTGGTTTTGGTTAGTCATTACTACTTTGGGTTCGGGGAACCTAATAAACGTTCTTGGTTTGGGAAACCTACACTTTTACTTACCTTACTTTGTGAACTCATCAACTTTATGTTGACACATGATATACATGCTTTTACAGGAACTTAGCTTCCGGTGCCGCGATTAGAAAGCCTGGTCATTAGTTTCAGAGCACGTGTAGGGCATGCATCATATAGCGTCATTGGGATATGAACACTTATCTATTTTAGAATGTTTAATTATCTATCACGATTTCGAACGCATTGTTTTACTCTGACTATTTGAATAACTATTATCTTTAAATTTCGCTTCCGCAACTATTGAAATATTTTAATATTTATGAAACTTGTTTTACAATAACAAACTAAATGGTTTGGGCATTTAGAGTCATTCATGTGACTTATGGCTATGGGATCCTGGTATGTCACACGCCTTGCGGTATAAACCCCGCAGTGGAAATTTGAGGGTGCGACAGATTGGTATCAGAGCCATTGGTTATAGTGAACTAGGACTGCATGTTGAGTCTAGTCTATAAGCATCATAGCATAAGTACACTCACAACTTAAGTGCACAACTAGCTTTTAGCTACATATACCTATAACATATGATTTTGAGAGATATGTTATCTTCTAGTTCTAGACCTAATTTTGAACACGTCAATGGTGGGAACCCAGGGTTACACCAGGTGGTGCATTACTGGGAGTAGTATCCTAACAAACCTCGTGGATGAGGAAACAACAATTGTACAGGGGAGAAAGCCCTTGCGAACGTTGTGGCGCGCGTACACAGGAAAGTTGAACGATGTGCATGACGTGGTACCATTAGACCGAATCAAATTCGAAGAAAGTCAAATACTGAGACTTATCCTTTTTCACTGAGCAAGGAGACAATTATTTTATGTTCCTTGTTATTTGACCTTTCTTACTCTCATTTGGAACTCAGACGAGACTGGGTTACTTATATAGAATTTTATCGTTACTCTAACACATTTACACCCTGTACGAGCAAGCGATACATGACATTCGTGTCACTGTTTCTCGTGAGTATATAGTAGATTCATGGGAACACATTAGATCAGGGCTTGTTACACACACTCTTGGGGAGTTATGTAAGGCCTGCGATGCAGTGTAGTATCTCAGAGGAAGACGAAACCTACCAGTGACTGACAGTCACTTTTGGAGGAACGAGTAGAGCTGACCACTAAGCTAGCTTACATAGGACTGGAGAAAGAGACTGTACGTGATAAGATCCATATAACACCGACACCGAGAAAGAGGAAGAAGAAGGGATGGAAGGGGGGGCCTGAGCAGGACGAGCACATGGAAAGTGACGATGAAGGCAGAGCGTGGCAACGATTGGCTCTTACCTTTTCTTACCTATCTTTTCTTTCCTTTCCCTTTGTTACGTTAGATAAGTCTGAGTTCTTATGATCAACGATAGGGTGGTTGAGGCCCTCGTAAAGATCTATTTTGCTAAATCATTCTTTTCCCCTGACTTCCACGTTTTCACTTTCTTATACCTTGAACGTACATGCCACAACAAAAACCTGCCATCGTATTTTCAAGCCTTTTATTTTTTGTAAACCTCGATAACTCCAACGGAACTGAAGGAGACCGTCTGATTGCTTCGATAGTATAAGTCTTTGCCATGTGCATCTGCCCCAGGCAGAATGGGGTAATGTATGCTATATGCACACTCGATGAGTTACAGATACTTGGATGGAGAACGTAACACCCTGTGATGAAACCTAGAAATTTGTTATATAAAGACGGATGGGTCTGAGATCGACGTCTACACTACTAAGCTACAGGAGTTAGATACTTCGTGCCCGAATCTAATTAAACAACTTTACCAGCAGATGGAATTTCATACCAAAAGGGTGGGTCCCTTAGATTCGTGGCTTGGCCACTGCAGCTCACCTACCCATAATCTAACAAATCTTTCAACTGGCTCGCAAACTCACTGATGAGGCTGTTGAGCATGGTACTTTTCCGAAGCATGGTGCTTCATCTTCTACTTTTGGTGATAGCAAGAGAACGTGGGATAGTGTGAGGTATAAGTCCTTCAACAACAACTACCCCAATGGTAACAACAACAATGGGGCTCGTGGAAGAGCATTTGTGATTGGCGCTGGGGAAGCTAGGACTGATAACAATGTCGTAACGGGTGTGTGCTCCTTGAACGACACTCTTGCTTTTATTTTATATGATACTGGTGCGGACTATAGTTTTGTGTCATCGAAATTTAACAAACAACTAGGGATGGTTCCTACTCTTCTTGATACCCCGTACTCTATAGAGTTAGCTGATGGGAAGCCTGTTGAGGTAACCCATATTCATCGTGAATGTAAGCTCGAGCTAGATGGGCAATTGTTTGCCATCGACCTTCTACCTATCACCCTAGGAAGTTTTGATCTCGTGGTTGGCATGAACTGGTTGTCTAAGCAACACGCAGAAATTCTCTGTCAGGAGAAGATTGTTCGTGTCCCCCTCCCAAGTGGAGAACTTTTATCTATATAGGGTGATTGTGGTGGTGTCATGGTGGGCATCATTTCCTTTTTGAAAGCCCAGAAGTGTATTCGTAAGGGCTGTCCAGCCATTTTGGCTAACATATCTGACACTCGAGCTGAAACTGAAACTAATATTGAGGACATCCCAGTAGTCCAAGGTTTCCCAAATGTTTTCAAAGAGGAACTACCTGGATTTCCAAATCGATCTTGCGCCTGAAGCAGCTCTAGTTGCACGCGCACCATATCGCCTAGCACCGGGCGAACTTCAAGAACTGTCTACCCAACTCCAAGAGCTATTGGATAGGGGCTTTATCAGACCTAGTTCTTCGCCATGGGGAGCTCCAGTTCTGTTCGTTAAGAAGAAAGATGGGAGTTTCTGCATGCGTATTGATTATCGGGAGTTGAACAAAGTCACGGTTGAGAATCGCTACCCTTTGCCTCATATTGATGACTTGTTTGACCAGCTGCAAGGGTCGAGCTTCTATTCTAAGATTGACTTGAGGTCAGGATACCATCAGCTGAGAGTCCGAGAGGAGGATGTGGCGAAGACAGCCTTTCAAACTCGTTATGGACATTATGAGTTTTTGGTGATGCCATTTGGATGCACCGGTTGTGTTCATTGTTCGGATGAACCATGTGTGCAAGCCCTATTTGGACAAATTCATCATAGTGTTCATAGATGACATACTGATTTACTCCAAGAGTAGGGAAGAGCGCGAGCAACACCTGCAACTGATCTTAACACTATTGAGAAATGAGCAGTTGTATGCAAGATTCTCTAAATGTGACTTTTGGATTCGAGAAGTCCAATTTCTTGGACATGTGGTCAATGAGGCAGGAATACCTGTTGACCCTGCCAAGATTGACGCTATTAAAAAGTGGGAGGCTCCTAGGACCCCTACTGTGGTGCGCCAATTTCTTGGTCTCGCAGGATACTATCGTAGATTCATTGAGGGATTTTCTAAGATCGCTCAACCTCTCACCGTCCTAACACAGAAAGGCATTACCTATAAGTGGGGAAATGCCCAAGAATCTGGTCAAAACTTTGCAGTGCACCGATACTATCGCTACCTGAGGGAACAGAGGACTTTGTGGTGTACTGTCATGCGTCTATCTAAGGGTTAGGATGTGTGCTAATGCAGCGTGATAAGGTGATCGCATGTGCTTCACGTCAATTGAAGGTTCATGAGAAGAATTACACCACCCATGACTCGGAAACTGGGAGCAGTGGCCTTCTAAAGATCTGGAGGCATTACCTCTATAGGACAAAGTGTACGATCTACACTGACCGTAAGAGCCTCCAACACATATTCGATCAGAAGGAGCTGAACATACGACAGCGTCGATGGGTCGAGCTTATGAATGATTATGACTGTGCCACCAAGTATCATCCAGGGAAAGCTAACGTAGTAGCTGATGCCCTCAGTCGTAAGGAAACGAAACCTAAATGGGTGCGAGCCTTACAACTCACCATTCATTCTAATCTTCTTGATAAGATACGTGAAGCTCAGGTCGAGGCTTTGAAAGAAGAAAATATCGGGCTTGAAACTTTACATGGTGCGGATAAGCACTTGGAACTGAAGACAGATGGTCTTCAATACTTTATGAATCGGGTCTGGATACCACGCTTTGGGGATCTCAAACAATTGGTGCTCGATGAAGCTCACACATCTCAATATTCGGTACATCTTGGTTCGGACAAGATGTACCAAGATCTTAAAACTCTTTACTGGTGGCCAAACATGAAAGCCGAAATAGCCACTTATATTAGTAAGTGCTTGACTTGCGCGAAGGTAAAGATTGAATATGAGAAACCTTCAGGCTTACTCCAGCAATCAGAAATCCCTATGTGGAAATGGGACGAGATTTCTATGGATTTTATTACAAAGCTTCCTAGAACGCCAACAGGCCATAACATGATTTGGGTTATCGTGGATCGTTTAACCAAATCGGCACACATTTTGGCAATAAAGGAAACGGACTCGCTGGAGAAACTAGCAAATCTCTACGTCAAGGAGGTAGTCTCTAGGCATGGGGTGCCTACTTCTATTATATCTGATCGCGATGCGCGATTCATTTCTCATTTTTGGACTACTCTCCAAAACGCTTTGGGGACTCGCTTAGATATGAGCACAGCCTATCACCCATAGACGGATGGACAGAGTGAACGTACCATCCAAACATCAAAAGATCTGCTACAAGCGTGCGTGGTGGATTTTGGCAACAGTTGGGATAACCACTTGCCTTTGATTGAATTCTCGTATAACAACAGCTACCACACTTCGATACAGTGTGCGCCTTTTGAGGCACTCTATGGATGCAAGTGTAGGTCTCCCATCTGCTGGACCGAGGTTGGGGATAGCCAGCTAACAGGTCCCGAACTTGTGCACGAAACTTCTGAGAAGATAGTGCAAATCAGAAACTGGATGGTTGCTGCTCGAGATCGACAGAAAAGCTACGCTGATAAGCGTAGGAAACCTTTGGAGTTCCAGGTTGGGGACAAGGTTCTATTGAAGGTGTTACCTTGCAAGGGGGTGATACGCTTTGGAAAACGGGGAAAGTCGAACCCGCGATACGTTGGACCATTCGAGATTGTCGAAAGGATTGGTCCAGTAACTTACAGGTTGAGCCAGCATAATGAACTTAATGGGGTACACGATGTACACCACGTATCGAACATAAAGAAATGTTTATCGGATACAACACTGGTGGTGCCACTGGAGGATATCCAGGTGGACGATCAGCTACGGTTCGTGGAAGAACCGGTGGAGATTCTTGAGCGGGGCGTCAAGAAACTCAGACAGAGCATCATACCGACTGTTAAGGTGCGATGGAATTCCTGTCTAGGACCGGAATACACGTGGGAACGCATGGATCAAATGCGACTTAAATACCCACACCTCTTTTCTGAACCTGAACCTGAACATAGATCGAACGCTAAACATAAAGCTGCTCTTTCAAAGTGAATTTCGGGGCGAAATTCCTTTCAACTTGGGGATGATGTGACATCTGGGAACCAAGCGCACACTTTTCTAGCTGGCTTTATTGTTTACTTGCTGAATTTCTGGACGAAATTCTTTTCAACTTGGGGATGATGTGATACCCCGCATTTTCAGGTTAACACTTTTTACTG
The DNA here is from genome assembly GCA_028751855.1 of Ambrosia trifida. Taxonomy (NCBI): domain Eukaryota; kingdom Viridiplantae; phylum Streptophyta; class Magnoliopsida; order Asterales; family Asteraceae; genus Ambrosia; species Ambrosia trifida. Next base: position 76,225,397 of record CM054131.1, on the reverse strand, counting down.
AACTCTAGTTAACTTGCATATTCATAGTGATCAAATACTTAACTAGGATTAGTTGTGTAGGCTTAACATATGTTAGATGCTATTAACATATGTTATAAGTAGGAAAAACCTTGTTTTGTCACACACACGAGTCCTGCATCCCGAACGTTGGTGATTTATCTGGCAAACATAATAATAAGCACAATGGGATTGTGATGAACGTAGTGTTACATGTTTGTGTGGAGTACATGCTTATGTGAATTATCGCTTGACTGAAAAATTATATGTAAACCATACAAGTTACGTGCACCTTATGATTGATATGTTATGAAATAATAAAAATAATAGTTTTTATGCAATTTAGGGTGATCAATATCATCAGGCCCGGTATTGGACCAGAACATGACTAACGGGCCCGGTTAATGGACTAAAAGGGGCCCTAATATCCAATTGCTTGGGCAACAAGCCAAGTCCTCTTATAATTAGGAGACAAAAAGAAAATAAAAACCCTAACCCCTTCCCTCTATGCGCCGTGAACCAACCCCCACCCCCATCCTCTTGATTTTCAACAAACATCAATCCTACTCATTCCTTCAAGCTAGTTGTGGTGCAATCTCTAGGCTTTGAGGACTCTTGCTTTGAAAGGTATAATCTTTACATGATTTATGATGATTAATAATGTTGAAAAGTTTAAAAAAAAATCATAGAGCATGCATGTATATAATCGCATAACATGTGTTAATGAGAGTTCTTGAATGTTCATTGTGATTTGATGATGATAATTGTTGCTAGTAATCATAATTAAGATTTTTGTATGATAATATAGGTGTTTAATCAGAATAATATGAGTTATGCATATATTAGAGATTTTTATGCATGATTAGGGTTTGTGAATAACTTGGGGAGCAAGTTTCAGTTTCTGGCAGATTCATTAGGGTGTTTTGTAGGGGCTGTATCTTGATGTTAAATTGGTTGTTTTGATCTATTCTTTGCATGAATGGATTGTACATGGTCTTAGCTTTTTAGAATGGGCAAAATCATCTGTTTTGGATGTCGTTTGATATGTTTTTGGAATTTTATTTGATTAAAGGTCATATCAGAATTTCGGAGTTATAAATTGAGTCAACTTTAAACGGGTATAACTCAAGTTTTACAAACAATTAAGTTATGAAATTTGGACAGGAGGTCAATATTGGAAAAACTTGGCCTTTCCAAGTGGATTCACCTCGTTTGGGTGAATACACAATTTTTGGGAATTTTTCTACTAACTGGCCAGTTGTGGAAATTTTCTAGACATAGCTGTGTTGTACAAATTTTAATAATTTTTGTATTTGGTTTTAGGACAAAAAAAATATAGGTTATTAAATAAATCCCAAAGAATATTCAGTAAAAATTTGGGAGTTTAATTCATTGATTTGGTATTTTAAATAAATTAGTTTTCGTGGCGCACAATCTGTCCTAAAAACACAGATTGTGTATTATGTGTTTATGTGACTATTTGGAGTCTTATGTGATATGTATTTGACATGAACTTATATGAATATTTATAGGAGATGTGTATAAGGTATAAAACTGATAATAATCATTATGATCACCAACGGGATACGTAGGACTTACTTGTGCATGTAGAGTCACTAGGCGTCGTTACACGATTTGGAACTTTAGAAGTTTCGGACAATCAAGTTACATGATGTGTTGGTATGCACATATACTCACCTAGTGACACTTGTAATAGGGGGTCGGTAGCTCGTTACTGTTTAAGGGATTTGTATCATTCGCGTGCAACCTAAGGTGAGTTTCACTACTTTTTCTCAAAAGCATGCATCTCGGGTTTGAGACAACTTTGGTAAACGTTTTCTAGTCCAGTTTGGGACTACTCTGGTTTTGACTCCTTGTGTGGGTCGGGTTTTGACTCCTTGTGTGGGTCGGGTTTTGATCAGTTTAAAACTTATTGGTCCTTTGTGAACTAAACACTCTATCATTTGGAAAGTCCTTGCATATTATTGGGTTAATCGCTGGAGGCGAGCGGGGTATTAGTTGATAGCGCTATTAGGTTGTGCAGCAACCTCATGCCTGAGGTGCTTGAGGCACGGGCATGAACTTCTGACCACATTTGAGAACTAGTGTTGATAGACACTAGTTATTGAGGCAAATTATTATGTTACTGAAGGTGTCCCAATAATTCTGTTTAGTTGCAATGAGTGGGTTAGCTACCCCTGACATGCTTAAACTGATGATACTTGAACATTTTGGTCTGGAAGACCTACGCTTTTACTTGGTTACGTGGTTTTGGAAACCAGCGCATTTACTTACTCATTTTCTTTACTTAGTGAACTCACCAACATTGTTTGTTGACCCACGATATACATGCTTTTGCACGTAGTTAGCTTCCGGTGCCACGATTAGAAAGCACTGCACACTTCACTGCATTTGGGGTCTTGGGCATACACTTAAATTATATATCATGCTTTTACATTTTCTTTCGTATGGTTTTAATTTGGGCGCGTTGTTTTGCGCATGGTTTTAAAAGGTTTAAATTTGGTTTACGCTTCCGCAGCTTAACTAAACTTGGTTTTTGAAAACGAACTAAATGGTTTGGGCATTTAGAGTTGTTCATATGACTTATGGCTATGGGATCCTGGTATGTCATGCGCCTCGTGGTATAAACCCCGCAGTGGAAATTTGAGGGTGTGACAAGTTCATTCTTCACCAATTGATTCATCTTTTAAAGGTGAATGTGTCCCATCCTCCTATGCCACATGATTGATTCTTTTTCAGTAGCCTTGGAGAGAAAACACGTGACTTGGCCTGGTGTAGTCATTGCTTTTGACATATCGAGAATGTACAAATTGTTCACTCTCGGAGCCTTTAACATCACCCACTCTTTTGGTAAAACGAATCCTGGCTTGAATATATAGCAAGATTTGTCATCAAAGAATATGTAAAACTGCTTATCACAAATCTGACTGACACTGAGCAGATTATAATCGATTTGCTTCATGTACGAGATCTTCTCAAAACTCACTATTCCATTACTTACACTACCCTCCATGATAATGTATCCACCCTTGTTTCAAGCAAACGCTACAGAACCTCCATTAATATTTCTGATATCAAACAGTAGCGATAGATCCCCTGTCATGTGACCAGAAGCTCCACTGTCAACAATCCAAAGACTGCTCACAGGGCCAGCTGAAGCTCGCTGCACATATCAAGAAAAAGATTAGGTTTTTCGGGGGAACCAAGCCTGCTTGGTCTTGGGTCTTTGAACTTTGAGTTTCAAAGATTCTTTCTTACAATCAGATTGATTTGAATTGATCTTTTTCTGATCAATTAAATCTTTTTCGGTTTCAGTTTTCACATTCTCATTCTCTTTTGAAGATGAAGCGCCTTCAGAACCCTTAGGTGACCAATACTATTCCGAACGTTTCAAGATCCGGATTTGAAATTTTGGGGTCTCAACCGGTTTCTTTACTTCGTCTTTAAACGAAACTTTGTTGGTTACCTTCTCTGATTTAACAGAGACAGGTCCAACTGTTGGTTTGACAGCAGGTTTAACAGGAACCTTTTTCTTGTTAATAGTTGTGTTCACCATCGGTTTCTTAAGGGATTTTTCAGTTTCTATCCGATTACGAAGATCATATGTCATCGTACGATTATCCCTTCTTTGATGAAAATGATTTTGATTATAAAAATGTGCTTGTTGAGGGACAACACGTTGTTGTGGATAACATTGATTATCGACAGGACATTGATGATTTTGCTTCACTTCCACCTCGTGCCTTTTGTGCCTAACATACGGGCAGTGAGCAAGTAAATGCCATCTCTCCCCGCATTTATAACACGCACGGGATTCTTCAAAGTTATTCTTGGCGTTCGACTTAGAGTATGTAGTGATAGGATATTGATCCTCCACACATTTCCTTCTAAGACTCCCAGGAGCTGGATCCAAAGAGTAAGTCGGCTCAAGAAAACTGTTAGCCTTATTCTTTTGGTTGATGAATTCTGTGACATGAACTTTCGATTCTTTAGGAATATCCAAGTAAATTCTTTCTAAAACTTCTGGAGATACATCATTTGTTCGCTCATGCTTTAGGACCCAAATGGCTCTCTCCTGCCAAATCTTTTCAATCTTTGAATAATTGGCGAATTTAATTGGATATTTTTTGTCAGACATTATCTTATCGGATCCAATCATCCGATAGAAAATCTTGACGGGTTTGTCACAGGATTCATTTTTCTTTTCAACAGGCTTAACTGATTGATTCTTTCTATGAGCGTTAGCCATAGGATGCACAATCTGAGATGGTGACACAGGTTCGTTTGTGATTATGTGATTTTCAGCAGGAATATCACACACCTTCTCAGATACCTTCTCAGATTGATCATCCTCAGAATCAGAATCATCAGTTACCGCAACTACTCATTCATTGTTTAGTCCCAAAACTGGTCGAACATCAGAATTTGGGTCTCCCACACTAGAAGTGTTCGACTCATTATCCGATGTCGAGTCAGACTTGACTGAGCTCTCCGGTGTTATTCAATGTAGAGTATGGTTTTAAAATAACACTGGAGATGGGACGGCCTTGTAGTTTGCACTACTAGACTGTGAAGGCTCCTCTATTATATGATCAACAACATAAGCAATATGCTTATAACTCTCAAGTTTCTTATTCACATTTTCTGCAAAACAGTTGATGGTAGCCATTTCAAGTTTTGTATTTTCTAAATCATTGATGTAGTTGTTTATGGCTAGTTGTTTCAAAGATAAAGTCTTTTTCAGTTCTGAAACATCTTTCTTATAACCATCAAGCACTCTGTTAAACTCTCGTGCTTCTTTTTGATACGATTGACAGTTGATCTTAGCACTCTCAAGCTGAACTTTGAGTTGCTTATTATCCTCTGTCAATTTATCATAAGCATCACAATGTTTATCACAAATTGAGTTTGATGTAGATTCAGTACTTACCTGTTTTGGAGGCTCTGTCATCGCCATCAGTGCAAAGTGTGCTTCCTTCCCAGCGAAAAACTTTGAATAATCAATCCTGGTACAAGCATCATCCACCATGCATGATTTGCGGGTCATCAAAAAGTCAGCTTCAGCAAGCAGTTGGTCAATGTCATCATCCAGTGAGTTAACACTAGCTTCAGAATCAGACACACTTTCCTCATCAGAATAAGTTGAATCATACTGTTCTGGCACATCAGTAACCGAATCAAGAATCAAACCAGATTTCTTCTCTCCACAATCATCACTTTCTTCACTCAACTCTTCGATTTTCACTTCAGACATCTTCTCAGTCACTATCTTTTCTTCAACACATACTGGCTCATCCAGACCCATCTTTTGTGCAACACACGCCACATTACGAGTGGTAATCTCCTCAACACCCAACTGCATACCCGTCCAATCAAAACCCTCATCTTTCTGTATCACCAAGGCTTGGTTTTTGTTATCTGATTGGGTTTGTGTGTTTGGTGTAGAAATAAGAATGATTGTTCGGTTTGGATTTTGTGGTGTTTGGTTTTGGTTTTGGTTTTGTGTTGTGGTTTGTCTAGCAGTGTTGTTTTGTGAGGTATTTTGGTGATTTTGGTATGTATTTTGTGGTTGAAAGCGTGAAATATTAGGACTTTGGTAAGATACCTGATTTTGGGTTTGACGGTTTTCGTAGTTGGTATTGAAAGGATTTTTGTTCCCCTGCTGTGCTGGCTGTGTGCATTCCCTCTTGAAGTGACCTTTCCCACCACAATTGAAACATGTCACTTTAGCTTTGTTGAAGCCATATGTGGTGTTTGGGGAAGTAGAAAGATCAGTTCTTCCAGTCTTCTCAATGAATTCGGTAGCTCTCCTCGTAACACTAGCAAATGCCCACTGGATAACAATGAGCTCCATTTCTTCTTTGTCAATCTGTGCGTAGTCTTCACTGGTCAAGTTGTTGTTACCAATTTGACTCGCAACCAGCCCGTTATAAGAAGCTACCATACCTGACACCAATGCTACATGTTGCTGTGCAATCTCAACTGTAATATTGTTCAAGTTCGAGGTTTCCAGCACAATTGAACTCTGAGTAGGTTGGGTTTGGTTCATCTGGGCTTGATTCACTTGAGGAATATAAGATTGTTGTTGAGGTTGATTTAAGCTTGCAGAATAACAAGCTGCTTGTTGCATAGGTGAAAATGGTGGTATGAAAGTTGTAGTAGGATATGATGGTGGGGTATAAGATGATGTTTGTGCAAGGTAAGTGATAGGTGTTTTGGATGGTTCAACCTGGCTAGAAACGCACGCAATGTGTGGAGCAACATTTGAACTAGAACTTGAACCAGCAAGAGATGAAGATGCATTACCATGATATAAATCCGGATTCTGAGGAACTTGAGCTCTTGTTGCCTTCCTCTTTTCTTCCATCTCCTTATTCTCAAGCTTCTGGATAAACTCGTTGATGGTCCAGTATTGGTACGCATCCTTTTCCTTGAGCACCTCGATGTGTTGATTCCAGTATGGTGCCAACGCATCAGCAAACTTGTCCACCAGCTCTGACATCGGTATGTTAATCTCATAGCTTGAAAGCTCGGTCAGTAAATGACAATACCTCGGAATCAACTCCTTCAGCGTCTCATTCCCCATATAGCTAAAGTTCTCAAACACTTTTCGTAGTTCCTCCATTCTTAAGTTCCTCATCTTCTCATTCCCATCATGACGATTTCTTAACATGTCCAACAACTGTTTAGATGTAGTGCAAGACCCAAACTGATGTAAGAGATCAGTATTAATGGCCTGGGACAGTTGAGATAACACCTTCTACTCAATAGCAAATTTCTTTTTCTCATCTTCAGCAAGATTTTCCAACAGAATTGGCTCACCCGTGTTCTCCAAGATCGGAGCAACATAGCCCTTAGCAATCATTTGCCAAGCTTCTGTTCCTTCTAATCCCATTCCCTCAATATGAATCTTAAACTTGGTCTTCCATGTGTTGAAGTCTATCATTTCCATCAACTTTGGTAGACGGCTCCCACTACCCGAAGATAAATCTTGAATAAGAGTCGCGATCGCGTTGGTAGTGTGAGAGTGAACCGCCGCTGCTGCTACTCCCCAATAATCAGGCATCGGTTGTGGTTGTGGTTGTGCAACTTGTTGGGGCATAGAACTAGTCATCGCCATGTAGTTAATCGGTTGGGATGGTTGACTAGACTTCTGAGCAGCTACCGACCAAGGATCCATGGTTGTCTGCTGTTGTGGTGTTGTATTAGGTCGTGGTGTTGTAGGAAAATTCCACATATCGATCTGAAAATGATTAAACACGAAACGATAAGAAAAATTTTATAACAGTTTCTACGTTCGACCATTTGTAATGATCGCGTGGTCGAATGTGAAAATTAGTCAACGTTCGACCGTTTGATAAAGTTCGAAGGTAGAATATAACAAACTCAGTTCACTTTCGACAGTTTACACCCACGTTCGACCACTCGATTGGTCGAATGTACCCAATAAGGTCGAATGAACAAAATCGCACTAATACTTTCTAGGTTCGAGCAAATAACACTCCACGTTCGACCAAATAATCCCTGGTTTGACCAAATACTCTCACTTTCGACCAAATCTCCCTAGGTTCGACCCTTCATTTTGAAAAACAGTTATTCTTTGAAAATCAGTTATTTTGATCAAAAATTTTCAAATGTTGATAAAATTTGATGATTTTAAGCAGGTTTTGCTTCGGATTAGATTTGGAACAAGTTTAACAAAGAGAATTATGAGTTTTATCCATGAAAACAAGTTCAAATCAATCAATTTAACACCAAATTCAGTTTATCTATGAAAAACAGAAAGTTTTGATCAAAATTGGGTCCAAATCAGCTGTAATATTATCAATTTGTGGTTGTTTGATCCAAATGGCTCTGATACCAGTTGAGAATCCGGTTAAAAACCGGATTCACGGATCGATTAGGCGAAAAAAACTCGGTTTCAGACGGGAGATTCGAGACGAGACAGAAATATACGATAACAAAGTCATCACAGATTCGTATTACATCAGAAACGGTTACAGACACTGTCATCAGTAGGATAAACATCTATCTCGGGGCCGGGGGAGGTCAGGCATGACCTCCCCCTTAAGAGCATTCAAAGCACAAACTGAAATCTACAAAATTAAAACCAACACATGAGATTTCTATTTATAGTCCAAAATCATAAGCCACCTTCACCCATTTGAAGAGGTCAAACCTGCAGATTCTGCAGGTTCGCCCCTTGCAAATGCTCGAACCTAGACTTAGGTTTTGGTCTATATTCACAAATGCATCAGATCCATAAAATGCCCTTATGGATCAACACAATCTCATGTAACACAATACACGACTCAACCCTAGTCTATTCGACAGTGACGTCCATATAATAGTGCATTAACAATTGGTATCAGATTATCAATCATCAACTCCTCCAAAGTCTTACCGACCTGTTTCACCAGTCCTTCCAAAATCTCCTTAGACATGGCTGCAGAAACTTCTCCATCTTCTAAATCAGGATCGTTGTACTCCAATTCGAATCTCATATCATTAGACTCAAATATCTCAGGAAATCTGCCTGTCATCTCGATCGTCCAGACTCTGTCAGTCAACATCTGGCGATACATGTTCTTGTCATCATCAGATAAAGATCTGATATGATCTTCTCATTTCAAAAGATACTATCATCGTCAACAGTACCACAGGAGCTTTCGAACTTGAACCTCCTGTATCTTTTCCTGATCCTCTTTTCTCACACTTATATTTGTCAGTGTCATCATCATCATCACTGTCAGAACTCACAGAGCTATTACCTTCACCTGAATCGTCTCCTGAACCATCATCATTACCATCATCTTTGTTCTTCTTAGAAGCTTTACCAGCATCCTCATCCAACACATCATCTTCTTCTTCCTCTTCATCGGATGGTTCAAAATCAACTTCTTCTTCATCACGCTCTTTATCTTCTTCACCAGCTTGTAATTGAGGAGCTTTAGAGTACAAATCTCTAATCAGATTATCCATACTCTTGTTACTTGCTTTCAGCTTCTTGTTCTCCTCTTTTATAGCAATGTACCTTCTGGTGTTTCTCTACTCATGTTTCAACAACTTCTTGCTTTCTTTCTAAAGCTGTTTAATCTTAGCTTCCAGAGCCTCATGATTCTCATGTGATGTTTCAACAACATCTAACATCTTCTTGTCATTGTTTCTCAATTGTTCAATCTCTGCTTGTTGCTTATTTATAATCTTCATCATGTCAGCAAGCTTCTGGTTCACTGCAGTCATAACATCACTGTCTACAGTAACCTTAGGTGTTGAAGCTTCAGCAACAGGAATCTTTCCTTTTTTCAATTTCTTTAACACTCTATCCAATGCATCGTTGAACTCATCAGTTGGTAACTCAGTCTGTTCAGCAGCAGATGATGTCTTTTGCTTCTTTGCTGCTGGGATGTGATAGGTGATTTGGAGCTAGATGTTGGAGGCAGTTTCTTTCCAGCAACCAAATGCTAAATATCTCTAGCTCTCTTCTCCATCGGCTTCAATACTTTCTGTTTCTTCTTGTATTGTGGCTTCTTCTGTTTCTCACCTGTCTTTGGCGATCCCACAAAGTCTTCGGATCCTAATCTTAAACCTTCATCTGTCTCATCGAATGCAATAGGACTTTTTGTCCTTTGCTCTTCCACAGACTTATTTAGATTCTCAGACTCACCAGCCACAGTGGCCTTGGGCGTGGTGCTCTTTACAGTCTCATTCTCAGAATCCCATCTCTCATCCTTCTGTGTCTCTTCTGAATCAATAGACACTTCATCGACTAAATGTAAACCTTTCTTGGCAACACTCTTTTTCCTTCTAGACACCTTCTTCTGAGCTGGTTCAGTATCATCTTGTTTCTCTTTACCTTTCCCTGTCTTAGCACCAACGTTCACAACTTGACGCTTTCTCTTTGCATCAGGATCAAGTGGACAAAGAATATTATCTGGATCTGAATCACTGTTATCATGTCTAACTTTATCCTTTCCTGGATCTACATACCCTGGGTTAATCAGTTACCAAACATACCTGAGAAAAAAGCAGGCAATCACTCCGATGACAGAGACATTCCAGTATTTGAGGAGGTCGAGATTGAGGATATCACGAGTGAGGAATATCCAGAATATTTCAAGAATAACAAAGATTCTGGATTTCCTGAATTCACTGATGAGATGCTGAGCCAGGCTGAGAAACTTGCTCATGAAAAGAGTAAGAGGTTTCTTGAAGAAGTGTTTTCAGATTGTAATAAGCCAAACACTGAACAATCTGACGCTTTAAAAGAACTTTTGAAGAAGCTTAAAGAGAAAGAGGCGAACCGTCCAAAGAGAGAAGTTCAAGGTAGCTTTTACAAGTTTCATTGTTACAATGACTTATTTAAAGGGAAAGCTCTTGGATGGAAGTTCGTGAAACAGTTGAAGTGTGTTGCTGTAAAATGGGAAATAGGAATTCTATATTTTGACAGATTCCATGACTTGAAGACATTACCATACTGGGCTATTCGTGACATTTGTAGACATGAGATGACAGGTTCTGTAAACGATCATGTTGCTTACTTTGCAGATCGTATGTCGAGAGAAAGCAGAACGAAGTGGAACTTGTTTACTCCACAGTATCCAAAAAGAATTGTTCATAAGAAAGAGAAGGATGATATTACTGGAATGCCTAAGGTGACGTTAAAGTATAAACCACCTAAAGTGTTGAAACATATTCCACTGATGCAGATCCCACAACACTTTTCTAAAGACTTCATGTGGTGGTACTACGATTGGAAGACTGCAGAGGCTATTATCGTGTTGAAGGATGGTGCAAAGGACTTCAAGAAGATTCACATTTTTGATCCTATGTGGTTGATCAACTGTTCGCATGAGGATATTATAATGCTCTATTATAATCCGATTTACTACGAAGCTAAGGATAGTGAACAGGCAAGCAAATACCAACGTGTGGTATTCTTATGCTTTGCATGGGATGTGAATGCTGGATGTGACTTTGACAAGAAACTGGGGAAGTTTGTGAAAGTACAGGAAGTTCAGGAAGTTAAGAAGAAAAAGCCTAAACAAACTTTTGAACCAGTGATGACTAAGGAACAGAAGACGTTATTGCGCATCAAGCTTATGAACAAAACGATGGACCAAGAACGTAAACTCATGCAATCCAAGAAATAGTCGAGGGGGAGTTTGTAGATGCATATATTGCGACTAATGCTATTGGATTGCGGATTTCATAATGTTTTGTAAACTATCGAACGGTCGAATGAAGAATTTAGAACGGTCGAAGGTGGAACTGTAGGGTCGAAGGTACACAGGGAGGTCGAAGGAAGAAATTAGATTATGTATGTCTTGGTTCAACCATGACGAATGGTCGAACCTGCACATTCGACCAACTCAATTTGGCGAATGTGCAGGCCTATATAAGGTCAAGTCAGTTTTTGAATTGTAACTTTTGACATTTTGTTTTCCCTCCCTGTGTGTGTTCTCCCTAGGTTTATTATTGAGTCTGTAAAAGTGTTTTAATAATTATAAACTACAATTTCAAGTGTAATTGTTTATCAAAGTCAATGAATTGAAGATGTTTATGATGATTTCTGCGTTTTCCTAGTTTTTTTATCATTTTGTGATCAATTCAGGGATTTCGCACCTGAATTGAACTTGTTTGATCATTATCTTTGTTGTTTAGACGATCCTACGCACATACAAAGTGGTATCAGAGCTTTGGCTCGATTTCACGATTGCAAATTGATCTGAATTGATGAAAACATATTAGAATTCTGGTTTAAAGATCAAAACCCAAGAAATTTTGAAGCTTTTCATAAAAACATGGTTTTTGTTTTCAAAAATCCTTTCACAAATGTTTGTCTAAATTCAAATCCGCACAAAACCTATCAAATTTCATTACATTTGGTGAAAATTTTGTCAAAAAACCGATCAGATTCATGTTCTTGAGGTTGAAGATGATGAACAGACCTGAAACGGTCGAATGTGAGATTTGTGGGCGAACCTAGCTTTTTCTGGTCGAACGTGAACCATTTTAGGTCGAACCTAGAAGCTGTGTGAGTTGAATTTTTACATTCGACCAATTATTGTACATTCGACCTTACGGGAGGTCGAAAGTGGAAGTTAAGTGGTCGAAAGTGAGTCAGTGTTTTACTATTTTCACATTCGAGTCAGTGAAAAGGGTTGAACCTGGAAATTTTCCACATTCGAACCCTCGATTATTGAGAAAAGGTTGAACGTAGAATCTGATTTTCAAAGATTTTCATTCTTAAGGTCGAACCAAGAGTGAGACACATTCGACCCTTGTAAAAGGTCGAATAAGACTGGTTACTTCCACATTCGAACCTACGAATATTCGGATAATATTTTTCAAATTTTAAGGTCGAAAAAGCCTGTTTTTTAGAAAATTTTTCATTCTTAAGGTCGAACCAAGAGTGAGACACATTCGACCCTTGTAAAAGGTCGAATACGCCTGTTTTTTAGAAAATTTTTGAAATAATTTTTGTTGAAAAATGATAAATTACTTAGCTATATCAAGAACTGATGATAAGATAAAAACTGCAATGCAACAAAAGCTAACATGGGAACAAGTTGTTGCATCTAAGATTCAACAATCTGTTACACGACCAGCTGTTCAACCAACTGATAAAATGGTTAATGTGAATGAGTTTGTTAACCGAGAAAGTGTTAAAAGTAACGTTGTGTATTTTGTCAAACAAGTGGGGAATGATGATTCAAGTGAATTGTCAGAGAGTGATTTGAATTCTGATACGAGTTCAGAACAGAGTGAATCAAGAGAAAGTGATACATCAAATGTTGATGTAAATTCTGAGAATGGATCTGAAAATGGTAATAATTCAGATGTTGAGGTAAAATCTAATGCTGAATGTGCTAATTGTTCTGATTGTGTCAAATTGAAAAATGAAATACTAAAACTTCTTGAGGACAAACAGAACTTAACACATGAACTTGAAAGTATTCAAATTGAAAACAAAATCTTGGCAAATAATGAAAGACATTTTATAAATCAAATTGAATCTTTTAAGAAAGAGATTTCAGAACTTCATAACACTATTTCAAAGAATAATTCCACATCAGAGTTGGAAATCACAACACCTTGTGTTGTTGATTCTGAATCTAAGGTGAAATCTGCGTTTGAAGAGAAAACTGAAAATGAGGTAACAACTTCAGAACCTGAATCTGAAGAGAAACTCATATTCAAGTTTCCTAAAGGAGTTGAAGGATCCTATATGTTGGTAGGACAGGACAAATTGATTTTCAACAAAGATTTTCCAATTGATAATATCGAACAATCTTTACTTAAATGTATTTTTGTTGATAACAATGATTTGATAAATCAATTTAGAAGTCAATTTGGTCATCTTCATTTGGAACTCAGTTCTAACCAACATAAGAATGAAAAGGATCAGCCTGGGAACAAAAAGAAAAATCCTAGGGCAAAAGGACCAAATCCAAACAAATCAAAAGGCAATGATCAGATGAAAAATTGTTATCGTCAGAATTCAAAAAGTTTTTCTTCTAGAACACATGACTTTTATGATTCTCAAAGTAACTCTCGATTTGATGGTTATTGGAGAAACAACTCACCACAGTATTCTCATGAATATGTTGAATTGAGAAACTGTTTTGAATGTGGTGAAGCCAGACATATTGCTGCTTATTGTCCCTATTGGTATTGGGATGATGGGTACCATTGTGATTTTGTGGAATATAGGTCTTGTTATATCTGCGGAGAGTGTGGGCATTTAGTTGCTGCCTGTCCGTATGTTAAACAAAAAAAGGACCGAAGTGAAATTTGCTAAAAATTCAGGCAATGTCAAAAAGCCTGTATCCCAAAAACCAATGAAGAAACAAATGGGGAAACGGGTTGTGTATGACAATCGTAACAAAATTGCTTTCAATAAAAATGGAGATTGTGATAAGATTGCTATGGTAAGGGGGAGTTCTAAGGCTAAGTCTAAGAATAACTCTAAACCTGGATCTTCATCAGCTAAGTCTGAGAAGATTCCAAACAAAGTTCAGAAGCAGGGTTCAAATAAGAAATCTGAAAAGTCAACAATCAAAACAATTTCAACAAAGTCTAAAATAAACTCTGAACGTGTTTGGAAACCCAAATCACTTTCTAAATCAATAGCAATTTCTACTTCAAATCAATCCATTGAAAAACCAATTGATTTTTCAAAAGGAGAATGGATTGATGTTCTGAGGATTGATGACTTTGGACGACCCATCATTGTGAAGGGATGAGTTCCTCTCTAGTGCTAATTGTTTAACAAGTGTGTAGATTGTTCCAGACAGACCTATTAGTTATCTGTGAGCGAAAGATTTTAGCTAAAACAGGATTATACGATCATACAAGTCACAAAACTAGGTGCGGAAACCCTAGTTCTGAACAAATTGATAAAACACAAATCAAAACGCAATCAAGATCATTTTCAACATCATTTCATAGATTAACTTCTTTCAAATAAGCTTTTACAATCAGTTTTACGTTAATCTAGATCACACACACAATATCTCAAAACAACCTCTGAACCTGACCTGAACACAGACACAACTGACAACTCTATTTTCATCACAAATACTCAAAATCTATTTATAGGCTCTGCAGGTTCGCCCCTTTTCATGGTGCGAATGTGGACAGATTCCACATTCGCCCAGTGTGAATGGTCGAATGTGGAATCTTTCCACATTCGCCCACTATGTTTCCACCTTCGCCCATTTTATCCAATATATTTCCACCTTCGCCCACTTTTTCCACATTCAGGTCATCAGCACTTTTTAACACATGTAATCAGCACTTTTTAACACATGTTAACTTTGTAGATCCAATCACTAGTCGCAATACGTGCATCTACAAACTCCCCCTCGACTATTGATTGGATTGTCTTCGTGTTTAAGTCTTGGTCGTTCTCTGATTATCTGAACCTTCGACATTCTGTACCGGATCACTAGCTAGGGACATACATGAATAATGCACTAACAATCTCCCCCTTGGACCTAGCTAGTGATCTAAAGATTTTAGAGGAGAATGACCAATTGATTTTTCAAAAGGAGAATGGATTGATGTTCCGAGAATTGATGACCTTGGACGACCCATCATTGTGAAGGGATGGGTGCCTCTTTCATGCTAATTGTTTAATAAGTGTGCAGGTTGTTCCAGACAGACCTATTAGCTATTCTTTGATAGTTGATAGGGGAGCATCTGTATACACACTATTTATTGGAGAGGTGAAGGTCAAGGAAGGGTTATTGAAGAAGGAAAACATGATTTCAACAGAGAGGAGGGTGTTTGTAGTCCGTCTCCAACCTGTGAAGCCGGAAAAAGTTGCAATCTCTTGCAATTGCTCTCAGGTGTTGGATTTCAATAACAGATACGACAAATTGGTTTGCTAATTGAAAAATCTTAATGAGTCTAGTAATCTGAGTGGAAAATGGTTTTTTTAAAACTCAGTGGGTAAACCGCATCGGATATCATTTTATTTTGTTTTTCTTCAAAAAGTTTAAAAATCCAAAAATATGCTTATTTTTAGATTTTTCGGGGGAGAAAATTTCAGAAAAATCAAAATAATAAAAAAAAAAAAATTAGAAAATCAAAAATGAGTTTTTCCTGGAGAAAAAGAGGAGATGATAGTACATCAGTGGACTGTCAGATTACTCTAAAAATAAAATGAATTGATAAACATTGAGTAGCCACTACAATTATATATTGGTAGGCTTGAAATCAAAGTTTAAAGTTCAGCATGGTGATATAAATTTAAAATCAATAACTGATAATCATGTGGATCAACGTATCGTTGGCATATGGTCTTAGTACCGAAATTTCGTTTGATAGATTGCCAAAATCGGAGGTTTCGGGTCGTTATATTGAAAGTTATCTGGGGATAGCCTAACTGATCTTTTGTCGTATTGATTTACGGACCTAGATCAGTCAGGGTATCTTATTAAAAGATCTTTAATGACAAAACCTTAAGTTACCGAATGAGGAACTTAACATGTGAAATGATAATCAAAGATTATCTAATGCATCGTATCCAATCATTGATGCAAATCATGATTGATATTAGTCCTCACCCTGGTAGAGTGCCCAAGTCGCTTTGAAGCATTAATTTGCTGACCTGTCACCACTGTGCCTCATACCTTGTAACTAACAGATAACTACAGTATAATCACGCGTTACAATGAAACTTTGCGCAATTCTTGATACGGGAATGTGTCGCGAATGCGGGGACCATAGATTTTTCAGTAGCTAATATTACTATAATGTATCTAAAGTGCTGAGCAATGAATGATGATTTTGTGTTTAAGTGGACAAACATACTGGTAATGGTTGTAGGATGCTCAATGTCAAAAACAGAAAATTGATCAAAAAGAGTTATGACTGACTGTTTCAATACTGATATGATCCTCTTAACCGGAAAATTCACAAAAAATATGATTGAATTTACTTTTATGCAATTACATTGGAAAATTCAAAAAGATTTTTGGTGTGTTTTAGCTTAAACTTTGAAAAATCAAAAAGTTTTGTTTCAACTTTATTTTCGATAACCGATGTTGGGATACTGTATGAGAATGCTCAGATACTTAAAAGTTGAAAAAGATTTCAAATTTTCAAATTTCTGGTACATATTGAAAATGTTGTATAGTTCAGGGGGAGAACTATTGAGGGTCAAAAGGAATGTGAAGAGTACTTCCGAGATTTTTTGTCGTGTCTAACGCCAGTTGTAGTTTGTGCAGTTTTTTTTAGTAAATTTTTCTGCAGAATCAAATACAACAGGTGCACTACTCATGACTCATCGACAAATTGTGTAACTGAACAAGACCCAAACCTGAACATCAAGATTATCAGAACAACAGAAGTTAGTAAGAGGTTAAAGAAATGATGAAGATTGAAGAAATCAAGATTATCGTCTATATTAATCTCTGGATTATCAAATGACAAAGCCAAGATTTCTTGAGTCTGTCTGAGATTTCAAAGCTTACTGGAGAGATAGACAGGAACTTCGACACAATCGTGCATGAAAATGGAAAGTTTTCAATCAAGACTTGAAGAATTGATAACTTTCTGCTTTGGTAGATCACTAGCTAGGTCCAAGGGGGAGATTGTTAGTGCATTATTCATGTATGTCCCTAGCTAGTGATCCGGTACAGAATGTCGAAGGTTCAGATAATCAAAGAACGACCAAGACTTAAACACGAAGACAATCCAATCAATAGTCGAGGGGGAGTTTGTAGATGCACGTATTGCGACTAGTGATTGGATCTACAAAGTTAACATGTGTTAAAAACTGCTGATTACATGTGTTAAAAAGTGCTGATGACCTGAATGTGGAAAAAGTGGGCGAAGGTGGAAATATATTGGATAAAATGGGCGAAGGTGGAAACATAGTGGGCGAATGTGGAAAGATTCCACATTCGACCATTCACACTGGGCGAATGTGGAATCTGTCCACATTCGCACCATGAAAAGGGGCGAACCTGCAGAGCCTATAAATAGATTTTGAGTATTTGTGATGAAAATAGAGTTGTCAGTTGTGTCTGTGTTCAGGTCAGGTTCAGAGGTTGTTTTGAGATATTGTGTGTGTGATCTAGATTAACGTAAAACTGATTGTAAAAGCTTATTTGAAAGAAGTTAATCTATGAAATGATGTTGAAAATGATCTTGATTGCATTTTGATTTGTGTTTTATCAATTTGTTCAGATCTAGGGTTTCCGCACCTAGTTTTGTGACTTGTATGATCGTATAATCCTGTTTTAGCTAAAATCTTTCGCTCACATTATCTTTTGATCAGTTGATAGTGGAGCATCTGTATACAAGCTATTTATTGGAAAGATAAAGGTCAAGGATGGGATTTTGAAAAAGGAAAACATGATTTCAACAGAGAGGAGAGTGTTTGTAGTTTGTTTCCTACTTGAGAAGCCGGAAAAAGTTGCAATCTAATGCAATTGCTCTCAAGTTTTGGATTTCTCCAACGGATGCGACAAAACAGTTTATTCTAAACTCTCTTATCTTTGTTAATGGTGTTACTATTTGAACGAACAAAGTGAGTCAAGTAGTCTGAGTGGGAAAATGGTTTTTGAAATTCAATAAGTAAACCGCATCGGATATCATTTTATTTTGTTTTTCTTCAAAAGTTGAAAAATCCAAAATACGCTTATTTTTAGATTTTTAGGGGAGAAAATTTCAGAGAAATCAAAATTAAAAAAAAATCAAAAATGAGTTTTCCTGGAATAAAAGAGGAAATGATAGTAAATCAGTGGACTGTCAGACTACTCTGAAAACAAAATGTATGAACAAACATTGAGTAGCCATTACAATTATATATTGGTAGGCTTGAAATTAAAGGTTAAAGTTCAGCATGGTGATATAAACCTAAGAACATTAACTGATAATCATGTGGATCAACGTCTCATTGACATATAGTCTTAGTACCGAAATTTCGTTTGATAGATTGCCAAAATTGGAGGTTTCGGGTCGTTATATTGTTAGTTATCTGGGGATAGCCTAACTGATCTTTTGTCGTATTGATTTACGGACCTAGATCAGTTAGGGTATCTTAACAAAAGATCTTTAATGACAAAACCTTAACTTACCAACTGAGGAACTTAACATGTGTGATGATAATCAAAGATTATCTAATGCATCGTATTAGTACTATGATGAAAATCATGTATGATATTAGTCCTCACCCTGGTTGAGTGCATAAGTCGCTTTGAAGCATTAATTTGCTGACCTGTCACCATTGTGCCTCATACCTTGTAACTAACGGATAACTACAGTATAATCATGCGTTAGGATGAAACTTTGTGCAATTCTTGATACGGGAATGTGTCACGTGTGCGGGGACCATAGATTTTTCAGTATCTAATATTACCTTAATGTATCTGAAGTGCTGAACAATGAATGATGATTTTGGGTTTAAGTGGACAAACATACTGGTAATGGTTGTAGGATGCTCAATGTTAAAAAGAAGAAAATTGATCAAATAGAGTTTTGACTGACTGTTCCAATACTGATATGATCCTCTTACCGGAAAATTCGCAAAAATATGTTTAGTTTACTTTTATGAAATTCTTTTGAAAATTCAAAAAGATTTTTGGTGTGTTTTAGCATAAACTTTGAAAAATCAAAATGTTTTGTTTCTACTTTATTTTTGATAACCGATGATGGGATACTTAATGTGAATGCTCAGATACTTAAAAGTTGAAAAAGACTACAGATTTTCAAGTTTCTGGTGTATATTGAAAATTTTTAATAGTTCAGGAGGAGAACTATTGAGGGTCAAAAGGAATGTGAAGAGTACTTCTGTGATTTTTGTCGTGTCTAACGCTGGTTGTAGTTTGTGCAGTTGTTTAGTAAATCTTTCTGCAAAATCAAACACAACAGGTGCACTGCTCAAGACTCATCGACAAAGCGTGAAACTGAACAAGACCCAAACCTGAACATCAAGATCACCAGAACAACAGGATTTTAGTCAGAAGTGGTAAAGAAATGATTTAAGATTGAAGAATTCAAGATAGATTTTTGTCTTCATCTCTGGACCAACAAATGATAAAGCCAAGATATTTTTGAGTATGTCAAAGATTTTGAAGCTTACTGCAGAGATAGACAAGAACTTCGACACAAACGTGCATGAAGATGGAAAGTTATCAAATCGTTTAAGATGATGAGACCAAGACTTGAAGAATTGATAGCTTTCTGATTTGGTACATCACTAGCTAGGTCCAAAGGGGAGATTGTAAGTGCATTATTCATGTATGTCCCCAGCTAGTGATCCAGTACTGAATGTCAAAGGTTCAGATAATCAGAAAACGACCAAGACTTTAACCTGAAGATACATTCGACCAGTCGCGAGGTCGAATGTATTTTGTCACAGGTCGAAAGAAGATTGAATGTAGAAGAAGGCTTCATTCGAACCCTTAAAGGGTCGAATGAACACCTTCTCTGTATTAGGTCTAGGATTTCATTTGTAATCATTGATAATTTGATCTAATACAAAGAGTAAAGTTATGGAAATTGCTCGGTGATTCGTTATCTGTTTTCATCACGATCGTTTACGTTTATTTATGAATCATTTTGCACGATCAGAGGCGATTCCGCACCCTTCGGTTGGTATTCGTGAGATCACGGTTCGTGATTAGGATCCTAAAACGAATTATCAGTTCTTCCTCCCTTGGCCGATTCTTGGAAGAGGATCTCTTTAATTTTGGCAAATGATCATTCATGGGATGTGAGAATTCCTTGCACTAGTAGCTTTCGATGTGCAAGTGAGGTTAGTTGTCACCTTTTGTCTTGTTCTTGTCCATATTCGATCGTATATATAGGGCGCATTCACACATCATTTTCAGCTAAAAGGGAAGTATCAAAAGGTGATAACATTTGTCTTCAAAAGGTAGTTGCTAGACGTTTGGCCTCTTCGAGGGTAGTAGGTTTCCTTCCCCACACCGTGTGCTGGATCTGCATGGGTAAGCCACCAATATATTTTTCGATAGCAATAGGTAGGGGGTGACCTTGTAGAGGATCAGTTTTATGGAAAAAGCACTAGATGATCATACAAATGGAACAATCTAGGTGCGGAAACCGTAGATCGTATGCAATATGATATTGATCAAATCAGAAACACAATCAAATCCTTTTAATAAACTTTTCATTCATAAACATTGATGATTAAACCTTTACACTTGTGTTTATAATGAAATAAACCCTTAACAAGATTTTTCAGAACAAAGAGAGAACACACACAAAACTCTAGACTCAAATGACCAAAAACATAACTTTAAACAAAAACATAAAGCATTTATAATGCTGCACATTCGACCCCCCGATATGGTCGAATGTGATCTTTGACCAACATAATAGCTCGAACAAAACATATCTTCATCATAAGCTTCCTTCGACCGTCAGTAGGCTACCTTTGACCTCACGACAGGTTGAACAAGACAATTATCAACATAAAAACTTCCAAATAATGCTATATAGACAATCCAAAGGCGATAGTTACATTTCGTGCACTTACAAATTCCCCATTGACTATTGCTTGGATTGTTCACATTCATGATCCAGCGCTATGTTCAACAGTTGGATTCGGAGAAGTTTCTTCTGCTTTTTGCTCATCTCTGGTTCTAAATGACGTTTCGTTGAACTTTTATTCAATTCACGCACCTTAACAAACTTTCCCAGCTTCTTATCGAAATCACACCCTTCATTGACATCCCAGGCAAAACAAAAACAAATAAGCCTGTGAAATTTCATAGCTTGCTCTTTATCCTTCTCTTCACAGTAAATTGCATTGTAGTAAAACGTGATGATGTCTTCATATGAGCAATTTATAATCCACATAGGATCAAAGACATGTATCTTCTTGTGTTCTCCTCTTTTATCCTTCAACAAGATGATAGCTTCAGCCGTTCTCCAATCATAATACCAAATAACGAACTCTTTGCTGAAATGCTGCTGAATAAGCATTAATGGTATCCGTTACTGAATAAGCATTAATGGTATCCGTTTCAACACTATAGGAGGTTCGTATTTCAATGTCACCTTGTTCAGACCAATAATAGGATCAACCTCTTTGTGAACTTTCCTCGTTGGATACTGAGGTCTGAACAAGTTCCACTTGGTTCTGCTCTCCCACGACATTTTGTTAGCAAAGTAACCAATAGCATCATTATTAACAGAGGCACCGCTCATTGTGTGTCTACAAATGTCTCTAACAGCCCAGTACGGCAAGGTTTTAATATTCTGGAACCTGTGAAAGTACAGAATTCCCTTCTCCCATTTCACACCAATACAATGTAACTGTGTGAGATATTTCCATCCCAAAGCTCTTCATTTGAACAGCTCATTATGGTATTTGTAGAAACGTCCTTGTACTTCTGTCTTTGGTCGGTTAGCTTCTTTCTCTTTCAATCTTTTTCTCTGAAATACTCCGGATACTCTTCACTAGTAATATCCTCCATCTCAATATATATCTTCAAAAACAGGAGTATCTCTAGCATCCGAGTGATTACCTGCATTTCTTTCTGGAATATCAGGAATCTCTTTATCATTCATTATATCTTGTAGATACTTCTTATCTACTTAGCCAAACCTACTAAAATCTCTTTAGATACTGCCGCAGATACTTCACTATCCTCTAGATTAGGATCATTGTATTCCAGTTCAAACTTCATATCATCAGATTCAAAAATCTCTGGAAACTTTCCAGTTTGTTCAATCGACCAAACATTTTGCTTCAGCATCTGACGATACAAGTTTTTATCTTCATATGAGAAATCTCTAATCTTTTTCATCCAGAATATGCTATCATCATCAACATTTTCACCAGGTGTCTTTTTCTTTTTGGAACTAGACTCACCTGTGTCTCTTTTATCAGTTTCTCTCTTCTCATACCTATACTTATCAGTATCATCATCATCTTCATCAGAACTATCATGTTCATCACCTTTATCATCTTTCTTTCTACCACTCTTATTACCATCATCATCATCTGATGAATCATGAAAATCATCATCATCTTTTTCTTCTTCATCATCAGACGGTTCATAATCAACCTGCTCCTCTTCTTTTTCTTTATCCTCTTCTTCATCTTTCAATTGTGGAGCTTTTGAATACAGATCATTGATCATCTTTCTCAAACTTTTTTTGGTTGACTTGATATGTCTGTTTTCATGCTGTAAATTCTTGATTCTTCATGTGTTTCTTTTACCACGAGCTAACAACATCTGATTTTCTTCCTGAAGCTCTTTAACTTTTGCTTCAATCTCTTCTTGATTTGCTTTGGAGGATAAAACAATCTGAAACATTGTTTTCTCATCTTCTCTCATTTGTCTAATCTCTTCTTGTTGTTGATTGAACGCCTTCATAACATTCTCTATCTAGTGATTAACAGCTTCCTTTATATCACTTGAAACTGTAACCTGTGGTGTAGATGATTTGACAATAGGTGTACCTGCAGGTTTAGCAGTTTTCTTCTAAACTTGTTCTAACACAGTCTTCAACAAGCTAGAAGAGTTTTCAGGAGTTGGAGCTTCATATTGCTTTGATACACAATCTGCTTGGGATCTTTCTGTAAATCAGGATACTTGTAATCAAACACCATCTGAAGGAATCTTGGGTACAAAAGAAACTTATCTGTCTTCAATCCCTTCAGCACTTCCATCATGTGCTCAAAAATCATTCCAGAGACGTTAAAAGTCTTGTTCAAGATCAAAGCAACAACTAGTGAACTCAAGCTCTTACTCAGCACATCATAACCTCCTCTAACTGGTTCGAATACATGCAGAATGACATGTAGTAAATACTTGAAGTGAGGACACAACTTAGCTTTATGAAGTAAACCATCAATGATTGGAGCGTTATACTTCATTCTGAGGAAACACTTCCTCTGCTCAATCCAGGACAACTCTGTAGGATCTGTAGGAGAATCTTTCAGTTGCAAAGCTTCCCAAATATCATCTTCAGTAACTAATACAATATTTCCATGGATATAGCTTTGAATTGATGTCTTCCCATCCCAATAACTCATCACTACTTTCTCCAAGAAGTCAACATGATGATCCTTATATATCATCTTTGTTGTATCAAGAGCGTAGATAACTCTGCATCTCTGTAAGAAATCAACAATCCCTGAAAATTCAACGTGCTGCTCACTTCGCCAATAAATGCACAGCAGTTGTGTGCTGGTTCGAACAATAACTCCTTGGGTTCCTTAGTTTTCTCTTTATCTTGTTGTTCAGCCATTTTAATCTACAAAACACATAAAAATAAACATGAAAATTCATCAGAAACGGACAAAATTGAATTTTGGTTAAAAACACTTCTTCATTCGACCCAGTCGGGGGTTCGAATGTGAAAATATTGAGTCAAATGTGAAAATTAGATGAATAAAAATTACATTCGACCTACAATGATCTCCTTCGACCAAATACAGTCTCATTCGACCATATAAAGTTTCATTCGACCCTGTAAACTGGTCGAACATGACTGGTTGATATTCAAAATTATCAATGTTCAATTCAGCCAATTTAAACATCAAATTCTTGTTTGTTAAGATCCTAATATGGCCAATAAACAATTTCTAACCATCAATTTTAACTATTAATCTTTATCAATTGTTTTTACCCAAAATCTAGGGTTTATACTATTTAAACAATCAATTGGATTTAATAATGAGTTTAAACACTGGATTTTGATTGTTCCCCCCCCCCCCCCTAATACCATCGATAATGGTTAATCTACAAACAATTCATGTTTAAACACAGTTTAAGATGTCTGATTAGGTGTCATAGGGTTTATATCAAAAATCAACGATTATGGACATATTAAGCATCCTATACCTGTAAAATTTTGATCAATAGAATCAGTGAATCACAAGGAACAATATTATCAAGTCAAAATCAACAGAGCAACAAGGTCTGGTTACGAGGGAATTTTGAAATTTTTTTATGAGGTTCGAATGAAGAAGACCGGTATATATAGAGTTCAGCGTTCGACCCTGGAATATGTTCGAATGAGAAGATCTGGTCTTCCTTCGACCATAGTGAATGGTTCGAAAGAGGCCAAATGGTTCGAATGAAGAAAATATCAATCAAACACTATCATTCGACCTCATTAGTAGGTTCGAATGAAGACACAAACTCTCCTTCGACCCAACGAAGGGGCAAATGAATGTTTGGATTTCTGAAATTTTACCAAATTTCAAATTCGAATCCCATATTGTCAATTTTGATCATATAAACCTTCAAACATTCATCATTTACCATTTGGATGACACAAAACTCCAATTGGTTTGTCAAACTTCAGAAAATGACTATCAAACACCACCGGTTATCGAAAATAAAGTAGAAATGTAAAATCTTTTGGATTTTCTGAAATTTTTTGTTAAAACACACAAAAAATCTTTTTGAGTTTTTGTATATATGCACTAAATCAACAGAAAGCAATAAACTTTTTGTGATTTTCCAGTAAGAGGATCATATCAGTTTCTGAGAAATCACATCGCACCGTTGTTTTGTTATATTTAAACTACTACTAATAATGTAACTTTGGCAACTGTTGATATTGTTATCCACATAAACTTTCATGGAGACTGTTATGCAATGCTTTAAACTGATACTGCTATGTATATTATAAACCAGTTCACCTGTGGTTCCCACACACACGACATACTCCCGTATCAAGGAATTTTGCACAAATATCCATTGTAACGTGTGATTATGCTTTTGTTATCTGTTGTTACAAGGTATGAGGCACAGAGGTGTACAGGTCAGCAACTCAATGATACAGAGTAAAATATGCACTCTACCAGGTTGAGGTCTTATATCAATCATGATTTGCATCAATGATTAGATACGATATATTAGATAATCTTTGATTATCGTCACACATTTAAAGTTACTCAATTCGGTAACTTTAGGTTTTGGCATTAAAGCTCTTTTATAAAGATACCCTGCCTGATCTAGGTCCGTAAAACATTATGACAGAAGATCAGGTAGGCTATCCCCAGATAACTAATAACATAAGGACCCGAAACCTCCGAAGTTTGTACAAACCCTATCAAACAAAATTACGGTACTAAGACCATATGCCCATGGGTGTTCATCCACATAGTAAACAGTTTGATATGTATATATCAGGCATGCAGTAATAAGTCTACGAAGCCTATCAGCACATCACACAGAAATAACATTTATCAAGCATTTTGATATTTGCAAATCCTTAGCATGCAATAGATCCTCACTAATGTACTATCATCTCCTCTTTTTCTCCAGGAAAAATAATTTTTGATTTTCTGATTTTTATAGATTTTGAAATTTTTCAATGTTTTTGGTTTTTCTAATAATGCATATTTTTGGGTTTTTGAATTTTCTGAAAACAAAATAAAACCAAATAAAATTGATAAACCGAGGTCACGATCAGTCTTGTTTTTCTTTTATACCGTTTGCTTTTAATAAAAATTCAAATCTTGATCTGTCAAAAGCTTTGGTAAAAAGATCAGCCCTCTGATAGTTAGTGTAGATTTTGACCATATCAATCAATCCTTTAGCATAGCAATCACGGATAATGTGATACTTAATCCGGATGTGCTTAGCCTTAGAGTGATTGACATTGTCTTCAGTGAGTGCGATATCGGCTTCATTGTCACGGTGAATTGGGGTTTTAAGAAATTTCAAACCGTAGTCGCGCATTTGTTGTTGTGTCCACAAAACTTGTGAGCAACAACTCGAGGCTGCCACATATTCTACTTCACATGTAGATAACGCAACTGTTGTTTGTTTCTTGCACTGCCAGGTCACGAGCCTGCTCCCAAGAAATTGACATCCAGCCGATGTGGATTTTGCGTCTTTGTTGCATCCGCCAAAATCTGCATCACTAAAAGCAATAAAGTCAAAATTATCATCATTAGGGTACCATAGTCCACGCGAGGAACAACCCTTCAGATATCTCAGGATTCGTTTCACAGCTGCCAGGTGACTCTGTTTCGACTTCGATTGGAATCTAGCACAGAGACACATTGCAAACATTATATCTGGACAAGATGCAGTCAGGTACATTAAAGATCCGACAATGGCTCTATATGTAAAGGGATCAATGAGCTCCCCCTTAGCATCAACTCCAATCCCGTGATTGGTTGGAATGGGAGTATCCATAGGCTTTGAATCTTCCATCTGAATCGGCTCAAGACATCAGATACATATTTCGTCTCGTGAATTAAAATGCCCGTTGGCAATTGGTCCACCTGCAAGCCCAAAAAGAATTTCATTTCTCCCATAGCGCTTATCTCGAACTTTTCCTACATGACGTGTTCAAACTCTCTGCATAAAAGTCCATTAGTAGAACCAAATATAATGCCATCAACGTAAATCTGAACAAGAAGCAAATCACCCTCTATTCGTTTTGTGAACAGGGTACAGTTTACCAAACCTCGTTTAAATCCTTTGGAAAGAAGATATATGTTGAGCTCCTCATGCCATGGTCTTGGAGCTTGGTGCAAACCGTACAAAGCATTATTAAGCTTGTAGACCTTATCCCGGTGAATAGGGTCCTCAAAACCTGGTGGTTGTCCAACATACACTTCTTCCTTGACCACACTATACAGAAAGGCACTTTTTACACCATCTGATACACCTTGAATTTCTTGTACGATGCATACGCAAAAAACATTCGGATTGCTTCAATGCGTGCAACTGGTGCATAGATTAATTGTAATCTATTCCTTCTATTTGACGAAAACCTTGTATGACCAATCGAGCTTTGTTTCTAACAATAACGCCTTAATCATCCTTTTTACACTTGAATACCCACTTGGTACCAATTTTCTTCCAATCTGGTGGTAAATCTGTCAGCGTCCAGACTCCGAGTTTCTGAAATTGTAGTAGTTCCTGCTGCATAGCTTTAACCCACGAATCTTCTTGTAGAGGATCCTTGTATGTCCGCATCTCAACCTACGAAACATGACAATCAAACGACCAGTCATTTTGACAACCAGATTTCTGTACTTTAGCATACACGGCTAGGGCTCCAATGTTGTCATGTGAAGTTGCTCTTCTCAATTGACCTCTCATCATCACACTGCTACTTGGATAACCAATAATTTGCTCGAGCGGATGAATCTGATGGATCCGAGATTCCGGATGATCAAGAACAGGAATTACCACTGGAACGTTGAGATTCTCTACAGTCTCCAAATCATTACCCGTATTAGATGAAGATGCACCATCTGGATTTGGGTTCACTGGTGGTGTTACCGTAGCATGATCTAAAATAGCATCACTGAAATCATCATCAGTGTCTTCGGACTCAGACGAATCAAGAGTTGTAGAAGCTTCTTGAAAAACCTCTTCTTTATTAACAGGAGCACTGGTATCATTAGAAGCTGCTGCTGGAGGAGTTACGGTGATCGGAGGCACTAACGGTGAAGTTACTGCATTCTGACACTCGTAATATAAACGTAAAACAGCTTCTTCAACCAAGCTTTCTAGATTGAAAGAATCGAATAATTCCTTATAATCAAACATCCAATCGGGCCCACTTCCTTGAGAATTATGAGTGTAGCACTGGACTTCAACATTCGCCCACTCGTCAACCTGTTTGGTTCTTTTATTGAATACGCGTTTTAGTGGTGTTGCATATCCCACAAAGTAACCTTCTTCAGCTTTAGGTCCGAACTTCTCAGTAGGATTCAACATAGTGTATGGCGCCCCGAAAGGTTCTAGAAACTCCAAGTTCGGCTTTCGTCTGTTAATCAGTTCATAAGAAGTTTTGCCAAATTTCTTCACCGTTAACACATGATTCAATGTGTAAAATGTGCACGAATGGCTTCATTCCAAAACATTACTAGACGGTTAGAATCTGCAAGCATGGTACGTGTCGCTTCTATCAGAGTTCTGTTCTTTCTTTCTGCAACACCGTTCTGCTGTGGAGTGTATGGTGCATTGTACTCATGATGAATACCCTTTGAGTCACACAATGCATCCATTTGAGAATTCTTAAAATCCGTACCATTATCACATCGAATTCTCATGATCTTCAAATCATATATATTCTCCAGTTGAGTAAACAGAACGTTCAGATTGTTAAATGTTTCACTCTTGTGTTGCATGCACATCACCCACGAAAATCTTGAGAAATCATTAGTAACCACAAGACAATAAAGTTCGCCGTTGATACTCTTGCGTTTAACTGGTCCGAATAGGTCCATGTGTAAACGTTCAAGTAGAAGTTCAACAGAATTTACTTTCTTGGGTTGTGGGATTGTTTGTGTTGTTTCCCCTTCTTGCAACTTACACATTTTTCATTAAGATGAAAGTGCTTCACATTAACGCCCTCAACAAGTCCGTTCTTCACCAAATGATTCATCCTTCTAAGGTGAATAGGCCCCATACTCCTGTGCCACATGATTGATTCTTTTTCAGTAGCCTTTGATAGAAAGCACGTGACTTGTCCCTTGTCGTGGTTACCTTGCTCATATCAAGAATGTAAAGATTATTCACTCTTGTAGCCTTCAACATGATCCATTCTTTTGGTATGACAAAAACGGGTTTCAGTATGTAGCAAGATTTGTCATCAAAGTGAACCGAAAACTTCTTATCACAGATCTGACTCACACTTAACAAATTATAGTCAATTTGTTTCACATACGATATTCTTTCAATACTCATAATGCCATTTCTAACACTTTCTTCCATAGTAATATAATCCCTCAAACGCTACATATCCTCCATTAATATTCTTTATATCAAAGAGCAGCATTAAATCTCCGGTCATATGCCCAGAAGGTCCACTGTTAGCAGAGCCAGCTGTGGCTCCCTCCACAAATCACAAACAAAATTAGTTTTTAACAGGGACCTAAGCCTGTTTGGTCTTGGGTCTTTGAATGTTAGCCTTCAAAGATTCTTTCTCACAAACGTTCAAGTTTGAATCAACCTTTTGCTGGTTGTTCACAACTTTTTCATTTTTCACTTCAACTTTCACTGATGAGGTAGAAGCACCTAGAGAACCCTTTGGTGTCCAAGTTTGTTCAGAACGTTTTAGAATCATTATTTGAGGTTGTTTAACCTCAATAGGTTTCTTAGTATCGTTCGAGAATGAAACTTTCTTGGCTACCTTATCTGATTTAACAGATGAAGGTCCAACTAATGACTTAACAGCAGGTTTTGGGAAAACCTTTTGTTTATCATTAGTCGTGTTCACCATTGGTTTCTTAAACTTTTTCTCCATGGCAATCCGGTTTCGATTATCATAGACAATTGGATGATTATCCCACTTTTGATAAAAATGATTTTGGTTAAAAAATTGTTGCCTCTGAGGGAAAAACCGTTATTGTGGATAATATTGTCTATGATTATCAACCAAATTCCTCACATTCTACTTTCTCTCAACCTCGTGCCTCTTATCTCTTACATATGGGCTGTGAGCAAGTAAATGCCCTCTCTCCCCACATTTAAAACATGCACGGTAATCTTTAAACACATTTTTAGCATTAGGTTTCGTGAAAGTTTTAACCGGGTGTTGATCATTAACACACTTACGCCTTAAACTCTCAGGAGCAGGCTCCTTTGAGTAAGCCGGTTCAAAAAAAATCTGTTAACCTTCTTTTTTGGCTTAATAAATTCAGAAACATGAACCTTTGGTTGTGAAGAATTATCACCATACAGTCTTTGAATCAGTTCTAGAGGAATATCATTTGTCCGTTCATGTTTAGGGAACCAAATGGTACTCTCTTGCTAGATTTTCTCAATTTTAGAATAATTGACAAACTGTATAGGATATTCTTCATCGGCAATTATCTTATCGGATCCTTCCATCCGATAGAAGACTTTCACTGGTTTGTCAACCGGTTCATTTTTCTCAACTTTCTTTACTGATTGATTCATTTTGTTTACAGTTTTCTGAGGATGAGAGACCAGAGATGGTGAGATTATCTCATTTGTTCTTATATGATTTTCCAAAGGAATATCATCATATTTCTTAGGTTCCTCATCTTCAGTATCTGAATCATCAGTTACTGCAATCACTCCTTCATCTTTTAATCCAAGTATCGGTCTTACAACGGAGTTTGGATCGCCAACACTAGAAGAATTTGATTCATTGTCCGAAAAAGAATCCGATTTCACTGAACTCTCAGGTGTTACTGGATTTAAATTGTGATTTTCAAATAACACTTGAGCATGAACAACCTTATAATTGGCATCATTGGATTGTGGTGGTTCTTCAATAATGTGGTCCAAAACATACGCCACATGTTTATAACTCTCTAATTTCTTGTTCACTTTTTCAGCAAAACACTTGATCTTAGCCATTTCAAGTTTTGTTTCCTCAATTTCATTAATGTAATTATTAATGGCGATTTGTTTCAAAGATAAAGTTTTTTGTCAATTCTTAAACATCTTTTTTATACCCTTTAAGTGTCTTGTTGGAATCGTGTTCATCCTTACGATAAGATTGAAATACTATTTTAGCACTCTCAAGCTGATGCCTAAGTTTCTTAACTACGTAATTTAATTTATCACATGTTCAACAATATTTATTTTCACTATTTGCAGAGTTAGGACTTACAGGTCTCGATGGATCTGTCATGGCCATCAGTGCAAAATGTGCTTCCTTCCCAGCAAAGAATTTTGAGTAATCAATCTTGGTGAAAGCATCATCAACCATGCACAATTTCTTCATCATCAGAAAGTCAGCTTCAGCTAGCAATTGGTCAATATCATCATCTAGTGAATTAACGCTAGCTTCAGAATCAGATTCGCTTTTTGAATCCGAATAAACAGATCCCGGTTCATCAGTGACATCAGCAACAGAATCGATAATCGTCCCTGAAACCGTTTCAGTAACCGGTTCATCCTCTTTCTCTGCAACATGATCTAAACCCTCCTCAGCAACCTCTTCAACAATTTCTTTAATCACTACCTCAGAAACCTTCTCTGTCACCTTCTCACACACTCTCTCAGAAACCAACTAAACAACATCTATCACCGGCTCCCCTAAAACCATCTCTTGAGCAAAACAGGCTACATTCCCACCAGTAACCTCTTCAACACCTAATTGCATGCATTTCCAATCAAAACCTTCATCCTTTTGAATCACTAACGCCTGGTTATCATTTTAAGGTTGGGTATTTGGTGTAGTAATTGGAACAATGGTTCTGGTTAGGTTAGAGTTAGGTGTGGTTTGGTTTTGGTTAGATGTAGATGTTTGTCTTGGTATGGTATTTTGAGAGGTGTTTTGTCAGTTTTGGTAATGGTTTTGTTGTGGCTTTGATGGTTTTGTGATTGGCATTTCTGGTAGTTGGAATTGAATGGATAGCGGTTACCTTGTTGCATAGGCTGAGTACACTCTCGCTTTAAATGACCTCGTGTACCACAATTAAAACAAGTTACCATGGCTTTGTTGAAACCATAGGTAGTATTTGGTGAAGTGGCGAGATCAGGTCTTCCGGTCTTTTCAATGAATTCGGTCGCTCTCCTCATCACGCTAGCAAACACCTACTGAATATCGATCAACTCCATTTCTTCTTTGTAGACCTGGGCATAATCTTCATTGGTTAGATTATTGTTTCCAATCTGACTTGCCACAAGTCCATTATACGAAGCGACCATTGCTGAAACTAACGCAATGTGTTGCTGCGCCACTTCAACTGTCACATTATTCATGTTGGAAGTTTCCAACACGATTGGACTTTGGCTCGAAGATGCTTGAGGGATCATCTGAGGAACATACTGTTGTTGTTGAGGCACGGATGAAGTATAGCAAGCTGCAGACATCTGTGGTTGTGTAGAGATGTATGAAGTTTGTGTATATGATGGTCCTGCTGCAAGATAGTTGATTGGAACTCTTTGTGGTTCAACAACATTTGAAATACAAGCAATATGTGGTGCAACAGTTCCACCTATTGATGATGTTGACATAGAAGCAGATGAGTTAGTATGATACAACTCTGGGTTTTGTGGAAACTGGGATCTTTTGGCTTTCCTCTTCTCTTCCATCTCCTTATTCTCCAGCTTCTATAAAAACTCATTGATGGACCAATATTGATACACATCTTTCTCCATCAATACCTCAACATGTTGACTCCAATACGGAGGCAACGAATCAACAAACTTATCCACCAATTCCTTCATAGGAATGTTAATCTCATAATTCGACAATTCAGACAATAAGTGACAATATCTGGGAATAAGTTCCTTCAACGTTTCATTTCCCACGTAGCTGAAATTTTTGAACTCTTTATTCAATTCTTCCATACGAAGTCTCCTAGTCTTCTCATTGCCATCATGTCTATTCTTCAAACAATTCCAATGTTGTTTGGAAGTAGTACATGATCCGAACTGATGTATTAAGTCTGTGGATAATGCCTGAGACAACTGAGACATAGCTTTCTTCTCAATTGCAAACTTCTTCTTTTCATCATCTTTTAAATCTTCAAGTGGAATTGGGATGTTCGTGTTCTCAACTATCGGAGCAACATATCCCTTCATGATCATTTTCCATGCTTCTATGCCTTCTAATCCCAATCCTTCAAGATGATTCTTGAAATTCTTCTTCCACTGATAATAATTCGACATGTACAACAACTTAGGAGAACGATTTCCACTACCCGATGATAAGTCATTGATGAGTGTGGTAATCGCATTAGTAGTCTGAGACTGAAGTGTTGCTGCTGCAACTCCCCAAAGATCATTCACTTGTTGTTGTGGAGGTTGAGTAACAGGTGGTGGTGTTGAACTTGTTATAGCAATGTAGTTGATCGGTTGTGATGGTTGTGTGTTAGTCTTTTGAGAAGCCACCGCCCATGGATTCATTGGAACATGATGTTGTTGTGTTGTTGAAAGTCTAGGTGTAGAAGAATATCCCCAAATGTTATCCATAATACTCGAAATGTAAACGCTTAGAAAAATTCCCAAAAACAACTCAGGTTCGACCACTAAAATCAATACGTGGGTTCGAGTGTAGATATACCCTTGGTTCGACCTCTATAACGGACTCGAATGAAGAAAATCACACACTAGACTTGATTCGACCCAGACAATAGACTCATTCGACCTCTCGTATGGTCGAATGTAACTAAATTGGTCGAATGAAAACCCAACACACATGAAATTTTTTTATTCAATCTAAAACCTCTCTGGTTCGACCTAAACACATTGATTCGACCCCAAAACTCACACGTTCGACCTCATTCTCTCTGGTTCGACCCGACTCTTTTGAAAAACGGTTATTCTTCAAAATCCAGTTAATTTGATCCAAGTTTTTCAAAGGTTTATGGATTTTGATTATCTTAGTCAGGTTTTGATTCGGATTTGATGGAGATAAGCTCTGATACCACTTTCTAGTGGATCGGTTTTATGGAAAAACACTTGATGATCATACAAATGGAACAATCTAGGTGCGGAATGTAACACCCCAACCGATGGCGGAAACATCGGGATGTCACGTAATGATGATTGTTCAGTAGCTCATGGTGAATAATAGATTTCATTAAATGATTTAAATGAATTACATACAATTGTTCTACAATTTGTACATCAAATTGAATAAAACTATACACACATCTTCAAGCATCAATTCAAATCTTCAAGCAAATAGGACCTGAAACATGTTAAGTTGAAAATGTTTTGGGTCAACAAAAGTTGGTGAGAATTACATAGGTTTTTGATGATTGAATAAAATGTTGTGCAATTCATGTGTCATGTCAATCTAGTCCATATGTGAGAACATACTAGAAATAAATCGAGTGCATAATCAACCCTGATGACTGTTATAAAATGATACATACCATACGCTCATGGTCCAATATGTTATACGATAACAAACACCCACGCTACCTTTGTAGGAGGCACGTATCCGGGTGGGATTGTCAGTCCAATAGATCTATCAATGTATACCGCCGGCTGATCAATGTTAATGATTATGCTAGAATGGTGCTTACTCTAATCATGCTCAAGACATAATGCAACATAGAAAACACATAGACACATTGATGATTGAATTGCAATGATGATGTTATAAACATGTTTCACCCCAAAAATGGTGATAAATAGAAAAGGGGCTACGTAAAACTCACCTTGGTAAAATGTTATATCTGTTGAGAAATGTGTTGACCAAATGTATCAAGTATCACCCTATAATAAAGTAATAAATATGTCTAAGTCTATCGAGTCTACAAATGTATAAGTTCTAGGGCTTCGATTTGGGGATAATTGCTCGTTTGATTAATATTAAAAATATTCGCCAATTGAGAGAAATTTAGTAAATAAATAACTAAAAATCTTTTTATAAAATTTAAACTTAAGATGGTTACAAGAATGTGTTTAAAGTATAAAAATAATTTTTATAAAATTATTTTCTTTAAAATAGATTATTAAATCTATTTATTACAAATTGTCAAAACTTAACTTTAATATTCAAAAATACTAAAATTAAAGAATTTTTATTTTAAAAATCATATTTCTGTTCTAAATGTTTAAAAATAAATTGTATAAAATTTTGGTGCAAAAATACCAAAAATTGGATTTATTATGATTTAATTATGATTAAATCTAACAAAAATTGATTAAAAATATAAAATAAATGATTTTACTGAATTAAAAATCATTTCTGAAAAGTTTAATGTTATAAAAACTTAAAATAATTTTTGTGGAAATTAATAAGATCGTTTTGATATTTTAATGGAATTTTATAAATAAAATGGAATAAACTTGATTTATTTATTATAAATATTAAATAAATAAATTTCAGAAAACTAAAAATTGTAAGTTAAACTTTTTCACTAGTTTAACATAATGTAATTTTTGTAGAATTTTTAAAAGGGTTTTAATAATTAAAAATGAATTTATAAGATATAAATAATATATATGTATATAGTTGATAAACAAGGAAAAAAAAGAAACAAAAAGTGTTGCAGCCGGGTATCGAACCCGCGTCTGCTGGGGGGTTCAGGCATCAACACAACCATCTGATCCATGGATTGAATTGTTGTTGAATTCTGTTTCGAAATTATTTTATAACATAACTGGTCTGAGCCTTCTTCCCCAATTATAAACTTACGAACCCTAGTTTACCAATAATCTGTTACACACAACATTAGCCCGATTGATCTTAGGGCTTTTGTTGTATGGATGCTGATCAACAAAACTCACAAACAAGATTGAACTTACAGTGTTGTTTCGCGTTTGTTAGCTCGGTCAATGATAAAAGTCAAACGACGATCAAGAGGAGATAAACAGAGTAAATCAGAGAGAATGGGAGGTTGAGAGAGAGTTGTGAGCGAGTGATCAAGGTTCGCAGAAGGTCTAATTATATAGAGGATCAAAGGGTTGGGTGAATTGGAAAGTTGACCTCGTTAATTATCATACGCGTATTTGATTTAATTGATTGATGTTAATTGTGCAACATGGTTAAACAAGGCCGAAAATCATGAAAACATTCCATTTTGGTAACAATTACGAGTTAATGTTGATCAATTTATGAATTCCTTATTCAAATTGTCTGCAGCGCGTACAGACATGGGAAGGAAGAAGGAACAAATGTGGAGTTAAATAATTTATTTGCTGGACTTGAATCATAATAAGGGTGTGGAGCAGTGGGTGGTGCACGCGTGTTTGTTTGGAAGGTCACCGGTTCGAACCCAAGCAAAGGCATGTTATTTTTCCTTTTCTTTTTAACTTGAAGAGGGAAGTTGGGCTGGTTACCAGTTGGGCTTGGGTCTGGGTTCATGTGTTGGGCTGTTGGGCTTCAGGAGCAATGGGTCTAGGCTAATGTATTGGGTTTGGTTGTGGTTAGTTATGGTTTAAGAAAATATAATATATATATATATAATCAGAATTTTTTTTTTTATAATAATAATAATTATTATTATTATTATACACATATATATACATATATATATATATATATAAGTTGTGAATGAGGAAAAATAAAGACTTTACTACATTTTTAAAATGTAACAAAAATAAGGGCGTTTATATAAACATTTGGGGAAAAAATTTTGCGATGTTACACGGAAACCCTAGATCGTATGCAATAAGATATAGATCAAATCATAAACAAAATCGAATCCTTTTAATAAACTTTTCATTCATAAACATTGATGATTAAACCTTTACACTTGTGTTTATAATGAAATAAACCCTTAACAAGACTTTTCAGAACACAAAGAGAACACACGCAAAACTCTAGACTCAAACTTAACTTCAAACAAAAACTTAAAGTATTTATAATGCTGCACATTCGACCCCCCGATATGGTCGAATGTGATCTTCGACCAATATAATAGCTTGAACCAAACATATCTTTATCATAAGCTTCCTTCGACCTTCAGTAAGCTACCTTCGACCTCACGATGGGTCGAACAAGACAATTATCAACATCAAAACTTCCAAATAATGCTATATAGACAATCCAAAGGCGATAGGCACATTCCGTGCACTTACAGACCTTATGTGGTAGCAGTAGGCTAAGCTCGTGAAAATGAGTGTTGTAGGCTAGGTTCTCCCCACTGTCTTGGGCAAGAGTGTGAAACTCGTCTTCTAACTTCTTGATTTCGTTACGAGGGCAGAATTTCGCCTTCATAATGTCTTTAGCTTGCTCCCAAGTCAAAGCCAGCGCGACTTCGGCTCCGCGAGTTCGTTTTTCCTCGTTCCACCATGTGAGTGCCCGCTTGTGGAGGACACTCATAGCATAGCGAACTTTGATGTTGTTAGGTCACTCGCTATTGATGAAGGTATTTTCGATACCTTCGAACCACTGAAGGAGACCAGTAGCTCCTTCGTCCCCGCTAAACTTGGGAGGTTTGCAAGTGTTGAAGTGCTTGAGGGTGCAAGGAGACCAGTAGCTCCTTCGTCCCCATTGCTGTTGTGGTTACCATTTCCTTTGCCATTTGCTTTCACATGAGTGATTTGAGCCACTAAATTGGGAAGTAACTTTTCTATTTGTTGAGCCATCTGCTGGGTAATGATTGCGGCGAGTTGGACATTGTTGTTGTCCTGGTTGTTGTTATTGTTGTTGTTATTATCGTTGTCATGAGGAGGCATTATCTGTAAGAGACACAATGAAGGTTATAATGAGACATAGGATGAATCAAGGTAAGGAGATATAATAAGGAATGTAATCATTTATTCATTAATTAAAACGAATAAATGAAAACGTTGACTTATAAAAGCTTCTAGATTCTAATAACATAGTGAAGACATGCTTTAGCCTATAAGTGA
The DNA here is from genome assembly GCA_028751855.1 of Ambrosia trifida. NCBI lineage: Eukaryota > Viridiplantae > Streptophyta > Magnoliopsida > Asterales > Asteraceae > Ambrosia > Ambrosia trifida. The sequence goes on along the minus strand of CM054131.1, from coordinate 76,187,664 downwards.
ACACTCATCCCGATAATTCCCAGGTAGACATCCGGGTCCCTTGTCTGATTGGGATATATGCACACTGCTAGTACTAGATAGAAAACTAAGAATACAGGCGTTCACCCTTCCAGATTGCACATGTTCGTTACTAGAATATAGAGCTTTGACGAGATTAACAAGGCAGTTCAAGTTAGGACCTGAGAATTTTGTCCTATTAGTCTAATGGTAGACCCAGTGATGGAGAGTAATCATCTTGTAGAGGCTAGGTAGGGATAAGAAGTAGGATGGAGATAGAGGATAGAAACAAGTAGAGTTGCAAGTAAGAGGATCAAGTACTGGTTAAAATCCTAAGGTTAAGGACTAGATTATTTTTCGAATAACCTAATTCCCTATAACCATGGCACTGATACCAATCTGTAACACCCCAACCGATGGCGGAAACATCGAGGTGTCACGTAGTGATGATTGTTCAATAGCTCATGGTACTAAATGGAAGTTGAATATTATTAAATGATTTACAATTTGTCATACAATCAATAATTACATAAACTTGATTCATATAAATTAGGTCCAAAGCTCCAATGGAAAGATAGGGGGGGGGGGGGGTCAACTATAAATAGTTGGTGATAATACATAGGTTTTTTAATATAATAGATAACAATAGTTTGTATAATAATCACAGTTGTATAATGCAACAATATGAGTCCGACATGTAACAATGCGTCTTTTGTGCAATCAAACCTTGTGTCGACTCAGACCTAACTCGCAAGTTAGTAAAAGTGTATCTATTATCGATCGTCTTTGAATTTATGCGGGGGATGGGTTTGTCAGACGTATAGCGCTATAATCTAAACAGGCGACTTGATCAATGTTAATGATTGTATTGTGTCTTTTTGTTACAGTCAAAATGAATCCACAAGTTTCAACATAGAATAAAAGTGGCTCAACTGTATCCAAGTATCACCCTATTTTTAAGGCAATAAAATAATTGTTGGGAAAACATAAAAGTCTAAGTTTTCTAGTTTAAAAGTATTTTAGGGTTCCTAATTTGGGGATTTACAATTGTTTAACAGTTAATTTAGAATAATAGTTAATGAAATAATAAATAAAGAATTTAGAAAATAAATAGATTAAAGGATTTTTTTTTTTTGTAATATCTTGATTAAAGGTAATTGTATTAAAATGTTGTAATGCGAAAATAATTTTTATAAAATTATTTTCTTAATTAATGAATATATAATACATTAATATTTATTTGTCAAAATACAGTATTAATATCTAAAAATATTAAAATTCATAAATTTCAAATTATGAAATTATATTTCTGATCTAAATGACTAAAAATAATTTATGTGAAATTTTGAGGCAAAAATAAAGAAAAATGGATTTATTGTGAATTATTTATGATGAAAATAGAAAAAATTAATTAAAAATTCAAAATAAATGTTTTTCTGAAATTAAGATTTAATTCTGGAAAGTTAATTGATTTATAAGTTTAGAAAAATTTTTACGAAATTTTATAAAACTGTTTAGATATCTTTATAGACTTTTTGATTTGTTAATGAATAAACTTGTAATATATTTTATATATATTAAATAAATGATTTTTGAAAAACTAAAAATTGGATAATAAAGTTTAACATTTGAATAACCTAAAATAAATTTTATATAGTTTATAAATCATATTTCGCATTTTAAAACTATTTCAAAAGATACAGAGACATAAATATAAAAGTCAAGATAAAAAAAAATAGTTTTGAGGGTGCCAGGACTCGAACCCGAGTATTTGGCCGGTTCAAGTTTTAATCACAAGCCCAGCCCCAATTGGGCTGGACCCTGAGAATGATTTTAATCAGATTCGAAATCTTATATGGTGTGTTTAGTGTTTAACCTTATATTATAAAAGAAAGGGAAAAAGAAACCGCTTGGGATTGGGATCGAACAGAAGCCCCTTCATTGTAAAACAGAGGGCACAACCATTTGATCTACATCAGATGGTTGTTTTGTTTTGTTACAGAAATATTTTTTAACACGTATAAGAAGGTGTCATCTTCCCCGATTCTAAACTATGAACCCTAGAATCACAATCTGCTTAAATACAATGATACTGATGAATTAATTATGGGGTTAAGGATTAGAAAGGGCCGAATAAACTATAGAAAACACGGATTAGAATCATACCTTAGAACAAAAGCTCTAATCCGCGAGTCAAAGGCACAGTCAACAAAGCTTGATTATTTGCGTATTGGTGAAAAATAGAATGAATTAAGGGTGGCGGTTTGATTTTCGGCATTCTTAGCTCATGGGAGTGGGTTTAATTTATACTAACAACCACGAATTATTCTATTTAGAAATTTTGACCAAGCATTGAATCAATACGCGTATTAGCACGAAAATATGGAATGTTTTTATTATAATTAGGCGTGTATAGCACGCATGATGACCTGTCAATCAAGTTTATTACCATAACTAGATCGTTGCTGCGTTTAATTTGAATCAAAGATTGATGAGGATGTGGGTTTTGACTTTCTGAAGGTTGACCACGAAATTGGAAAGTTTGTTTATAAGCTATTATTTTCAAAATATAACAAAACCACTCTGTTGGAGCAGTTGGTTGTGCTTGATGGTTATTTGTGAACCATTTGGAACGCAGGTTCGAGTCCCGGCCCAAACAATCTTTTTTATAGCATTTTTTGATAAAAATTTATTATTCATTTTATAATAAATTGAATAAAATGCAATAGTTAAATATGTTAAAACGTCAAGATTCGAGGGATTTTATTAATTAATTTTTATTCCAATGTTGTATTAAAATACGAAACGTTACAATGCCCATGGTCTCTGCTGTTCCTAAGTCGCTTCATGACTGGAAAGAAAAGTATTTCTTTGTGAAACGGGGGGTGATTCTTGTGGACATGCCATGGAGAGTGCTACGAGGAAACGAAAAGTGCCCAACCCGCACAGTGAAGGCGCGTTATGAGTGCGAGCAGTGGTTCGTGACTCTTACAAACAACACCTCTCCGCTGGAGGTGATGCCTTGTAAAGAATCTATGTTTGTGATTCTCGGTGTCAGTCGCTTGTGCCTGCGAGTGGGGCAGGAGCCGTACCTCCGCGAGGAGGGTAAGTTGCTAATGATGCGTCTTTATTGAAGTTAACACTATTTTTCTAAACGCCTAACCTTGACTTTTATATTGCATGTGTTAGCAAGTGGCAGGCGTTCTTGGCTCGCAACAATGCGAAGCTGAAGTGGAGGGCTGCACCCGCGGATAGACCTTCAGTTGTTGATGCTATGGAAGGAAGGTTCTACTTTCCGCGTCTGGATAGTGCGTAAGCGCATGTGGAGACTACCTTTGAGTACCCGAACCTTGACCCACTTAATGTTATGCTTCCCGCTTTTCTTGTAATCTTTCCTCTGACTCTAACTCTCTAATTTCAGGGGGTGAGGGGTAAACTGGTAGGGTTAAGACGAAAGAGCCCTCCTCCAGCGGGGAGGGTACTGATGACGAGTTGGAGCATCATCGGCGGAAGCGCCAGACCACCTCGTCGCGGAGCGAGGGGAGCTTCATGAGTGGGAAGGGGAGAGAGACTGTGGCTCCCAGCGCTACCAAAGTTAGGGAGTCGGTTCCCCAATTTTCAGTTAATATTACGCTTCCTCCTACTCGCGTCCCACTTCTTCATAAAGCCTTGAAGAAGACTCCATGTAAGTAGCGCCCTCTTTATACAGATTACTTTACTTTCGGTATTTTGCTCTTAACTTCCTTTCTTTTTATTGCGGTGGTGTCTCCCAAGGTTGTCTCTTTCTCTGCTCCGCCGACTACCACTGAGGAGGAAATTGCTGAGGCGGAGCGCAAAAAAGAGGAAGAACGCCTTTGGAAGGAGAAGGAATAGCCTGAGGCCAGGTTGCGGGCCAAGGAAGACTTAAAGAAATTTGAGGAGGAGAAGGCGGAGAGGGAGCGTCTCCGTCTTGGAAAGGAGAAATCCCAGGTGGAGAAGGAGCGCCTGGATAAAGTGAAGGCAAAGGCGAAGGCCAAGAAACGGGCCGATGATGCCTTAAAGAAGATAGTGAAGACCACCCCATCGGGAGGCTCTGGGGCTAGTAAGGATGTATTGGGCCGAGCGGGGAGTGTCCGCGCCGGTCAGGGCAGGGGGACCCCTAGGTCCATTACAATGAAGGACTCCTCCAGGGGGTTGGTTGGGAATCTTGGCGAGGGCGGCGCCTCCACTTGGGCGGAAGGTGATTCTATCTGGCGCCCCCATTGGTGCCTTAGGGAGAATACCGGCTTTGCAAACCCATTGGCCGTAGAGGAGCTTGTGGCATAGGTGGCCCCTCTCCACGAGAGAGCTTATCATGATAGCCTTGACCGTCCCTCTCTCCTTTCTGGTATATGCGTTGGCCAGGCTCTTCAGCTAGCGGCCATTGATTCTCTAAGGAGGCGGAACACTGTGTTTCAGCACCAAATTGCCATATTCAATGCTGAAAGGGACGTGGTGGAGGAGAGAGAGGCCAAGTACAAGGTTTATGTAGAGAGGTATCGCCGTCGTGCCCATGATGCAGAGCATAAGGTCAAGCTATTAGAGCTTGACCATGCGGCGGAAAAAAAGAGGTGGACTGACTTCTGCAGTCGTGCCAATGAAGAAGCTATGGAGTTGAAGCAGCGCATTCAAGTGTTAAACCAAGAGAACTCCATGCTTTGAGCGGCTGCGGAGGAGCAATCGAATGTGTTGTCGGAGAGAACCTCAAGTTACGAGGAGGCGCAACGTGAGCTTGAAGTGAAAGATAAAGAACTTGCAGTTGCGACCTCCCGCGTAACTGTGCTTGAGGAGGATAAGACCTCCATTCTCCGAGTGAAGGAGGATTTGGAGAAGGAAAGGGCCTCCATGGAGGAGGCTCGTGATGCCGCGATGAAGGAAGCAAAGAGTGCGAAGTCCCTGCTTGAATAGCCTGCTGCTGTGCAGGACAAGACTCAAGACACGTGCGCCTTGAAAACTGTAGTGTAGCATACAACTTGTGTTGTTACTCCGACTTAGGCGTTAGAGACCGTGCCTTGAATACTGTAGCGCGACTCATGTTTCAATACACGGCTTCCCAGTCCGACAGTTGTTAACCTTGTCTTGAAGACTGTAGCGCGACGTATGTGGCGATGCACGGCTTCGCAATCTGGCAGGTGTTAACCATGTCTTGAAGACTGTAGTACGGCGCATGCTTTGTTGCACAGCTCCGAAGTCCGACGTAGGTGTTAGCCTTGTCTTGAAGACTGTGGCGCGGAAAACGAGTAGAGTAATAGATATAGGAAACAAATTTCATTGATAGCATAAGTACAATGGCGTGGGTAGCCAAAATTACAAATAAATTACAAGTAACATACGTGTAACCATGCTGCAATCCAAGACAACGTGATAGGGGTGCCATCTATCCTTTCTAGCGTCTATGCTCATTTTCCCAAGACTTCTTGTATTTTGTATGACCCTTCTGAGTTTGGAGATAGTTTCCCTTGTTTCTCCGCGTTGGAGGCTTCGTTGTTGCGGAAAACAAAATCTCTGACCTTGAATTTGCACTCTTTTACATGCTGGTTGTAGTAGCGCTCCAGTTGTGTCTTGTACTTTGCCTCTTTGATAGCCACTAGTTCATGATGTTCTTCGACTAAGTCAAGGTTTAACCAGAGGTCCTTGTTGTTGTCCCTTTTGGCTGCCATGAGAACCTTTGCGGAAGGACAACCGATTTCGGCAGGTATGACTACCTCGGAACCGTATGTTAACCTGAACGGAGTTTCACCGTTGCTTGTCTTGGTGAGGGTGCGGTGAGCCCATAGTACATACGAAAGTTCATCCACCCATCCTGTGCGCTTAGTTCTGAGTTGCGCTTTAATGCCATCCACAATACTTCTATTTGATTTGTCGACTTGGCCATTTCCTTGTTGGTGCGCGACTGATGTGAAGATTTGCTGGATGTCGAGTTGCGCCAACCATTCTTGTAATGCTTGGTCTGCGAATTATGTACCATTGTTGCTCACAAGCTGCAACGAAAGACCAAATCTGCAAATGATGAATTCCCAAATGAACTTCTTAACATGTGCCCCGTCAATCTTGGCTAGGTGTTTTACCTCAACCCAGTTGGAAGGGCCATGCGGCCATGACAGGAACCATTTCATTTTTAGGTCACATGATGTTTGGAGCATGACGCTGACAATTGTCGCATTTGCAGAGCTCTTTGACAGAGTCCAGGTGCATTCCTGGCCAGTAATACCCTGCGTTCATCAGTTTCACGACTACTGTTTTGGGACCTGCGTGCAATCCGCAGATTCCTTCATGAATGTCTCTGATGGGGAAGGAAGCATCCGTAGAGTCAACGCCGCGGATTAATGGCCCAAGGTAAGATCAGCGGTAAAGTTTTCAGTCGGTCAACTGATAATGTAGAGCTTTGCATTGAATCTTCCGGGCCTCTGATTTTTTATCAGGCAGGGTACCGAAAGATAAGTAGGCTTTGATTGGTGTCATCCAGGACGCGTTGCCTGTTTGGATGACGTTTACTTGCCTAAGCGGGACAAAGGGTTGACTTAGCATTTCGACGCGGACCTCTTTAGCCATATGGTCGAAAACTATTGAAGCCATTTGCTTAGCGCATCCACCGGTTTGTTTTCACTACGCCTGATGTGGACGACAGTACAGGAGTCAAACCGGCGCACAAGTTGTTTGGCTTGTTCCAAGTAAAGGGTAATTGTTTCGTCTCGTGCGTCGTATGTCCCATTGATTTTTCCTACGACAAGTAATGATTCCACGTGTTCCTCCACATACCTGGCCCCCATTTTTTCCACAATACAGAGGCCAGCCAGCAGCGCTTCGTATTCTGCCTCATTGTTCGTACTTTTAAAGTCTAACGGATGGCGTATGTGAACTCGTGCTTATCTGGGCTGATGAGGCGAACGCCCGCGCCAGAACCATCATCATTAGAGGCCCCATCTGTGAAAAGGGACCACTTTTCTGACGGGTCTTGGGTTTGCGCGGTTGTTCAGTAAGGTATTCTTGGACTTAGTTCGTAGGTATCTCAGTTGTGAAGTCAGCGAGTACTTGTCCCTTTATTGTGGGTCTAGGCTTGCAATAGATGGTGTGTTCCCCAAGCTCCATAGCCCATTTGGCGAGGCGACCCGATAACTCTGGCCTCCAAAGTACGTCACTGATTCTGTAGTCCGTGAGGACGTTGATAGGATGGCCTTGAAAATACCTACGCAGTCTTCAAGATGTATGGACCAGCGCGAGAACCAGCTTTTCCATGATTGTATATCTTGTTTCCGCATCCAAGAAGGTTCGGTTGATGTAATAGATCGGCGTTTGAACCCTTTTGCGATCGTCCAGAAGGACTGCGCCTACCGCCAGTTCAGTTACGGATAGGTAGAGCGTAAGCGACTCCTTTGGTAGAGGCACTGTGAGAGTTGGGAGAATCATTAAGCATTGTTTCATTTCTTGGAAATCTGCTACCACTACGAGCGTCTACCGACAGTTGCTCTGTAACATCACACAATTTTTTTATTTATATATATATAGAACTCCCTCGTTTATTCATCCGATTCATGTTTACATTATTTTTCCCATCCATTTTATTAATTTTTTTGTTTAAATAATGACTTATAATCATTATTAAATTGGATTTTATTAAAAATTCTGATTTAAAAACGTTTAAAAAAATATATGCCTGAGCCAGGATTCGAACCCGAGTCCCTAGGGGGCTAAACCTTAACCACACCACACAAACCACTACACCATTTGGTGTTTTGTGATGTTAATTAAAGCCAATTAAACTTAAACCCATTCAAGGTCCCTTAGTCAAACCTGAAAAGTCAAACGTAGTTTCTTAGTCAAGTCAAGTCAAAGTGTTAGTAAATATGGTCTCCTAGTCAAGTCAAAGTGTTAGTAAATATGGTCTTCTAGTCAAGTCAAAATTGTTCCTAAATTCTAGCCTAGTCAAAATAGTCCCTAATTACAACTCCAATTTCTACACTATAAATACAATAGCCTACCATTCAACCCTTTATAACATTCAATAAAAAAAAACATTATTATCCCATCTCCCACATACTAAAGTTTTCATCCATCATTATCTCCTCTAGCTAGTTCCGAGTTTTCCAAGGCATTATTACTAAGTGTTTGCACGCTCAAGAAAACTCACGAACTCATTAAGCACCTAAGGTGAGTTTACATAGCCCTTTTTCACTATTTTGGGGTGATACATGATACATTTTTAATTTCAATTCAACATAAGTGTCTATGTGTTATTCTATGTTGCGTTATGTCTTAAACATTACTATGGTAAGCACAATTATTCTAGCATAATCATTAACTCCGTACAAGCCAACGATACACAATGATAGATCTATTGGGCTGACAACCCCACCCGGATACGTTACCTCCAGTATGGGTAGCGTGGGTGATTGTTATCGCAACAAAAATGAGTGAACCATATGTGTATGGGATGGACTACAATATTCTAGTCACAAGGTTTGATTATGCACACGATTTACCGGGTAGTATTGTTTTCACATATGGACTAGACTTGCCATGACACTCGAATTGTACAAATTTTATTCAACATTCAAACCTATGTAATTCTCACCAACTTTTGTCAACCCAAAATATTTTCAAACTTAACATGTTTCAGGATATAGCTTGCTTGAAGATTAGAGTTAATGCTTGAAGATGTGTATCTAGTATTTTTGATTTTGATGTACAAATTCTTTTAGAACAATTGTATGTAATTTATGTAATCAATTAATGAAATTTATAATTTACCATGAGCTACTGAACAATCGTCAATACGTGACATCCCGATGTTTCCACTATCGGTTGGGGTGTTACAGATTGGTATCAGAGCCATGGTTATAGAGAATTAGGTTATTAGAAAAATAATCTAGTCTATAACCATAGGATTATAACCAGTACTTGCTCCTTTTACTTGCAACTCTACTTGTTTATATTCTCTACCTCTATCCTACTTCTTATCCCTACTTTAGTCCCTACAAGATGTTTGCTCTCCATAACTGGAACAAAATTCTCAGATCCTAACCTGAAATACCTTATAAATCTCGTCGAAGCTCTATATTCTAATAACGAACACGTGCAATCTGGAAGGGTGAACGCCTGTATTCTGAGTTTGCTGTCTAGGACTGGCATTGCGCATAAATCCCAATCAGACGAGGGACTCGGATGCCTACCTGGGAATTCTCGGGATGAGTGTTCACTTATAGGCTAAAGCATGTCTTCACTATGTTATTAGAATCTAGAAGCTTTGATAAGTCAACGTTTTCGTTTATTCGTTTTAATTAATGAATAAATGATTACACTCACTTTCCTTAAAACTAAGCTCTAAAATCTCAAAATTTTACAGCTTAAATCAATCCCATTTCCTAATCATATATGGATTTCACAATCACATTTCATCTTACCATCTTAGCCACATGTTTGATTATTTTCAACACCCTCCCCAAATCATATTATTTCATTTTTCAACATGTTACATATTTCTAAACTGTCACCTCATAACCTGGGTAGACCCTAGCCCAACACTAAAGATTTCTTAATATTGTCAAAATTTTCATCACCTATAAACCATGGAAAATACATATTTTTGTTATAAGATATCCTCAAACTTAATTTCTAAATCCAAATGTTTATTCATTAGCATAACAAAGGATTTTTGATATAATGTCACCTTGATCTATAAAACCTAACGTCGTGTTTAAAATCTTCGACTAAACTAAAATATTCTGATCTAAAGCCACTTAGTTTGTACTATTTAGCAACTTTTGTTTTATATAAGAAACCAGTGTTAAAAAGAAAAATGATAAGATCTTTCTATCCTAATGAACAAAATTTAATCTCCATTGCCACCTAATTATTTTCAACTTGTTCGAACTTTTACAATTTTTGGTATTTATCACAATCATGTTTTCTCATACGCTAGATTCTAACCTTTGATCCAAACCCCACGATTTACACTGCTACATAATCTCCTTACTGTAAAATAAACCCTTTATTAACTATTTTCACGTTCACTATCTTTCATAACCCTGATGATGCTTTGAGTTCTTCATCATCCTCTCAAGAACTAAATTCATATTCTTCACCTTCTGGAACATGAAGTTGATCCCTATGATAATCAGACTATTGAAAACTTGATTGTTCGTTGCATCAAACTTGATTCTTAGTTATACATGAGGATTTGATTATCTACTTGAACATTTGATTATTCATGATACTTGAAAGCATGGAATATAAACTATTTGCTATAAACACACCTAGAGTCATTAATCTTGTCTAGGACAACTCTATTACAACTCGCATGCTATACTTGATGCATTTACAAACTTACTTACATGTATATATTACGAACTTGCAACTTATGTGTTAAATAAAAAACAATTGTTACACTTAATCAAACAACTGGTAGAGGATGAAGTACTTGCTTAACAGTTAGTAGAGTACCTAACAACCTGCTCAACGATTGGTAGAGGTCATCATGCCTGCTCAACAGTCGGTAGAGGTTCTAATAACCTGCTCAACGACTGGTAGAGGCTATCGCACCTACTCAACAATCGGTAGAGGTTCTTACTCACAGACTGGTAGAGGTCTTTTTCCTACTCAACAGTTGGACTTATTTTTGGATACATTGTATAAAATTCAATCACAAGGTTATTTTGCATTACTTACATATGTGTTTAGAGTCATAGAAGGACACAAAACCCTAATGTAAGGTAAATTGGTGATTGCGGTCCGGAACGTAAACATGAATTTACAGGTACGTTAAGGTAGTGTGAAATTCTATCAAGGTTTTCGGTAGATAATCAATTATAAACTCTAGTTACCTAGTAGTTCATTTAGTCTTTCTATAGTCAATCAACTCATGCATTTCTTTCCTAACACTTAATTTAGTGTTTTGCTAGATTCTTATTCTCCTTGCTATTTCAGACGAACCTAATCCAACCCTTAAAACTCACACATATCAAACCTTTTATCCAAATTATTCGAAACAGATTATTCTATTACCTATAATTTCATGTTGTGCCTTAACCCAAATTTTCCAAACCCCAGTTGACTTAATTTCTACCTAATCATCCTCAACCCTGTGTTTTTAATAAACTTCGAGATGAAGTTCCTAAAAGTAGGGGAGACTATAACATCACACAATTTTATATATATATATATATATATATATATATATATAGAACTCCCTCGTTTATTCATCCGATTCATGTTTACATTATTTTTTCCATCCATTTTATTAATTTTTTTGTTTAAATAATGACTTATAATCAATATTAAATTGGATTTTATTAAAAATTCTGATTTAAAAACGTTAAAAAAAATGTTTGCCTGAGCCAGGATTCGAACCCGAGTCCCTGGCGGGCTAAACCTTAACCACACCACACAAACCACTACACCATTTGGTGTTTTGTGATGTTAATTAAAGCCAATTAAACTTAAACCCTTTCAAGGTCCCTTAGTCAAACCTGAAAAGTCAAACGTAGTCTCTTAGTCAAGTCAAGTCAAAGTGTTAGTAAATAGGGTCTCCTAGTCAAGTCAAAGTGTTAGTAAATATGGTCTTCTAGTCAAGTCAAAATTGTTCCTAAATTCTAGCCTAGTCAAAATAGTCCCTAATTACAACTCCAATTTCTACACTATAAATACAATAGCCTACAATTCAACCCCTTATTACATTCAATAAAAAATAAAACATTATTATCCCATCTCCCACATACTGAAGTTTTCATCCATCATTATCTCCTCTAGCTAGTTCCGAGTTTTCCAAGGCATTATTACTAAGTGTTTGCACGCTCAAGAAAACTCACGAACTCATTAAGCACCTAAGGTGAGTTTACATAGCCCTTTTTCACTATTTTGGGGTGAAACATGTTACATTTTCAATTGCAATTCAACATAAGTGTCTATGTGTTATTCTATGTTGCGTTATGTCTTAAACATTACTATGGTAAGTACATTATTGTAGCATAATCATTAACTCCGTACAAGCCAATGATACACAATGATAGATCTATTGGACTGGCAACCCCACCCGGATACGTTACCTCCAGTATGGGTAGCGTGGGTGATTGTTATCGCAACAAAAACGAGTGAACCATATGCGTATCGGATGGACTACAATATTCTAGTCACAAGGTTTGATTATGCACACGATTTACCGGGTAGTATTGTTTTCACATATGGACTAGACTTGCCATGACACTCGAATTGTACAAATTTTATTCAACAAATTTTACCGGGTAACGATTACCCTGAGGAACATGGCTTCCTCCATGCTAGTGGAACATTTGCTGGGGTTGAGCTTCATGCGCACCTTGCGCAGCTGATCAAAGGTGTTTTGTATGTCACGCAGCATATGCCCTTCTTCCCTGCTCTTAATTACAAGGTCATCGATGTAGAATTCTAATCTCACGCCGATTTCTTTAACAAAAGCGGTGTCCATGAGGCGTTGATAGATATCTCCCGCATTCTTCAAGATAAAAGGCATTTTGGTGTAACAGAAAGTGCCCATGTCTGTGTGAAAAGTTGCCTTGTCCTCGTCTTCCTTTGCCATTTGAATTTAGCGGTAGCCTTTGTACGTGTCCACGTTTAAGTCGATCTCTGGCAGCGGATAGAAAATCTTTGGGACACTCTTTGTTCAAGTCCTTGTAATCAACACACAAGCGCCATCCCACATTGGCTTTTGCGACCATGACAGGGTTGGCAATTTAAGTTTGGTATCGGATCGAGCGCAGGATACTCGCATTGAGCTGCTCGGTGACCTGCTCGTTCATTGCCTTTGTTTTCTTGGGACCCATGCTCCGCTTCTCCTAGACTATTGGCTCTATCGAGCGGTACACGTTGAGCCTGTGTTCCGTGATTTCTCGCGAAACACCAACCATGTCCGACTGTTGCCAAGCAAAGATGTCCATATTGTTGATAAGTAGCTGTTTGAGGTTGTTGTTGATGGAGTCCAAGATTACATGGCCAACGACCACCGTTTGATACAGAAATTTAGGGTTGAGAACCCATTTTTCCGGCTTTGTGCGGGCGTCTGTTTTGACCATTTTTTGGGGGGTTTGGCAGTGTCCTCTGTATGGTAATCTTTGTTCCCCTTGATGAATGCAACACCTGTTTTGGTTGGGAAACCAACCATTCCATGCGCTGTGGAGGCGTTTGCATTGAAGCGCGCTATGCCCTCCTGGCCCAATAAAACGTCATGATGGGAAGTAGTTGGCAGGACCATGAAGTCGCAAATTTCATTGCGCTCATGTTTTCCATCCAACATCGTAACTGGCATAGAGATCATGCCGCAAGGCCTGATGGTTTCATGGATGAAGCATGAGATTAGCTCGTTGACTGGTACGAGCTTGTCCTTGCCTTCATCAGCCAGCTGTTGAAAACACTGATCATATATTATGTCAGTGTTGCTTCTGCCATCTAGGAACATGTACCGAGTGCGATAGTGTCAGAAGACGGTGATAATGACTAAGGGGCGGTGGAGGATGCGCTGCCACGAACCTTCCAGGAGTCATCAATTTGCTGCACCCGGGAGCGTTTCCCATGGTGAACGGTCTTCTTGCAGTGCCTAGTCATGTTGCATTGATGGTGCGAGGAAAATGTAACCATGTGAGTACTAAGGTCGCAGATTTTCTTCCGAGACCTCTTCCCCTGGTTGTCATCGCCGTTGTTTCCCCGCGTGGCCCGGTGTACGTTCTTGACCAGGTGTCCAAGCTGACCAGATTTCAACGCGGACTCGATCTCCATCTTCAGACTATAACAATTGCCAGTAAGATGGCCAAAATCTTTGTAGTACTCGCAAAATTTGTTAGTGTCCACATTCTTTCTTTTCCTAAAGGGCTTAGGCTCCTTGAGTGCCACTTGCTCCGTCTTGAGGACCTAAGACGGAGTTCTTATTAGCGGGGTCCAGTCGTGGTTCTTCTTTGAATGACTACATTGGTCATGCGTTTGTTTGTTGTTGATGAGCCGGCGGGCGTCGTTGGAGGAGTACTTTCGTTCCTCCGTGGACCCCGAGATGTGCGTCCAAACGGACTACCCTTTATTTTTATTATTATTATTGTGGTGTTGCTAGGAGTGACGCATCTGGCGGAAAGATTTCTCAGACGGCGCATAGATTTTAGCGGCGCGGATGAGCTCCTCGCCGCACCCTATCTGGAGGGCTTCTCTATTAAAACGGATAATGAAGTCCTCGATGGACTCATTGTCATAGCGCTGGCACAACAGTATATGTGCCTTGTCTTTCTTATTCTTCCGCAGATGGGAAAAGTGATTACCAAACTTGTTGGTTAAATCATCAATGTCCGTAATGCTCCCAGCGGGGAGATTATCAAAAAAGACTCTGGCAGTGCCAGTCAGCATTTGGGCGAAGAGGTGGCACCAAACCTGGACTGGTACGTTAACAGAACTCCCGGGACACTCAAAATCATGAATTTAGATTTGTCAGCAAAAGACTTAGGCCTGTATGGCTTTTCCTGGTCATCATCCACATGTGTGTGGGCTGTGGAGCGCGAAGGGTGTATGTGGCCCCGTTCGCTGTAGTCGTTGTCACTTCTTGGCGACTCGTAACCGTTTGGCTCGCCGTGTTATTTCGCGTAGCCCCAAGCATCGGCGTTTTTGCCATGCCCCCCTACGACCGTCACATCGGCCTTCAGTTTCTTTACCATTATTGTTCCTCCTGGGTGGAGAGTCATAGGTTAGGGCCTTGCCCTTCTTTTTGGACTGCTTCATCAGCGTACGCTAATATCTAGCAATGTTCTTGGCATTTTGACAGAAGAGCCACTTGTTGGGGTCTTCCTCAGAGTTGTTGCCACTATCCTCCTCGATTTCCACGTCACGTACTTCGAAAACTGGTTTCTAGATACGTGTGGTGGTTTGCTTGGTTATAGTGGCCTGTGTGCCGGAGTTCACACCTAGTTGGACTTGAGGGTCCTCGGCTGGGTTGGCAACAGATGTGTTTAGGTTGGGATCAGCCATGTGGGTGGGCGAAAAGACGAAAAGTGAAGTGTTCTAGCCGGTATGGATGGCGCCAATGAAGAAACAACGGGTATCACGGTGATTAAGAATAACCATCGTGGGGTTTAGTACACGTGTTCGCTCAGGTACAATCCTTTGCTCACACCGGTGACAGAATCGTGACTCTAGAACGTTAATAAATAAGTGTGTGTGTGTGTGTGTGTCTAGTGAAAAGTAAGAACACAAGAATATAAGTGGATGCTTAATGATGTTTATTTTTTGTGATAGGGCTGCCTATCCGCGCTGGGATTAGATACCATATCCCTTCAAAAATGATTTAGGGCTTGCTAAGAGTTTAAATACACGCAACCTTTTTACTGATTGAACATGTTCATGAGGTTTCATTTTTATGCAACCTATTAAAATTTGACCCAAGTCAGCATGCGCTAAATCACAAAAGAAAATCGTATAATTATGCATGATTTCCGGAAAAATGCAAATTGCCTAAGGTATGATCATGTTGGGTAGACTATGATCTGTAGCAAATTTGGCTTATTGTGGATCTAAGTCATTGGTTTCTTTGAGAATAGAAAATCTTGTTTGCAAGTGGAGTTGGAACATTCAAATTTCCTGGCCCACCATAATTGTTATGATAACCACTAATTCAATTCATTAAGCTAGCTAAAGTAATTCAAATTTGTAAAGCGTGAGTAATTACCAAATGGTAGTAACTGAGTTTTATAGATGTTTGATGACTGTTGACACCAGCAAAGTTGTTCAAGCTTCTTGGCTGTCATTCATTCAGGCACCCCTCACCTGAATACTGAAAGTTATTATAAAATTGGGAGAAGGAAAAAAAAAGGAGTATAGTATTTGTTGGAATTAATCTTGACTTATGGCTTTATTTAGAAGGTTTTAATAAATTAGTATGTTAGTTTGTACTAGATAAATATTTAGGTTGATTTGGTAATTAGTTTGACCGAAACTTTTGGAGGTGTCATTTGAAGTGGAAGAGTGGGGCATACCAATTCTTTAGGTAGTTGAGTAATTTTAGTGATTCTAGTTTGTTACCGTTGGATATGTAGCTATATATAGCTATGTACTCTTATTGAATATAATAAGCCTTTTTCTTCTCTGCATGTTTTCTATACTACAACATACATATTATATATAGTGAGTGAGTGTATTGTGTGTGAAGTAGGGGCCTGAAACCAACATTTGGTATCAGAGCGGGTGAAGACGGTGGAGCCGGTTTGAGAGTCGGTTTCAAGAAAGAGTGCAGCCCTATCGCTGCAGGGCAAAACGCAGCTGGAGGAACCGTGGTAAAGGCCGTGAGACTATTTTGATAGTCTAAGATTAGAAAGCAAGGCAGCCTTCTTGGCCGCTGTCACCGGAAGGATGTTACCGAAAGGAAGCCGTCAGTGAAAAATATAGCAGGTGTGGAAGGTGCGTCCCGTCCTGTTTTGTTTTAAAGGGGTTGGTTAATAGCAGCCTGCCAGCAAGGTGATCGGAGCAGCGTTGTGTCATGATGATTACGCTCGAGATGAAGAAAGGGAAAGTTGTGACGCAACCGGGTGAAACCAAAAGAAGAGTAAGATAAGGAGTCGAAGGTACAAGCCGAAAGAAATGACTAGTAGAAAGGCTGGGCAAGCTACTATAGCAGTCGCCGAGTCAAGTCTAGTGGCTACCTAAAGTGGTGATTGGCGAGTATTCCAATTGCATTTGGTTGCAAAATTATTCAAAGGTACTAGCAAGAATAACTTTGAAGGTGGAGTTTGAGATTAGGATAAGGACCGGTTGACTTTGTCTTGGAGCAAAAGACAACAGAATTTTGACAGTGGATATAATGGTATATTTATATGTCGTAGATTCATATTTGCTATGGTTGGTAGATTGATCCAATTTTAGTGGATCAATTATTGAGGAGGTGACCGAAAACTGAAGGGTCACCTAAGTAAGAAAGATAGACCGTTGTTACCGGAGATGAAGAACCGGTGATAAGAAGACCGCTACCGGAAAGTGAATTCCGGTGGGAGAAAGAGAAAGACCGTTTCCAAAGAAGAAGAACATAAGCCGTGACAGACCGAACGGCATGACCGAAGACCGAATATGTTCTCTTCGCAGGAAAAGAAAGGACCGAAGAACGCGCCAAGATGACCATAGGCGTGAGACCGTGGGTGTGACAATGACCGGAGGTTCACACCAAGATAGACTGAGAAAGACCGTAGACCGAAAGAAGCTTTTATTGAAGAAATGTTAGACCGAAAGATCGAGGAGAAAGACCGTGATTGTGAACAAAGACCGTGAGTTCACATTAGACCGAGCCGTGAGCCAAAGACCGAAAGGGTTCACGTTAGAAAGAGAAAATCGAACGCGTGGTTCTTGTGTCAAGACTGAGATAGTCAAAATTAAGGGGGTGATTGTTGGAATTAATCTTGACTTATGGCTTTATTTAGAAGGTTTTAATAAATTAGTATGTTAGTTTGTATTAGATAAATATTTAGGTTGATTTGGTAATTAGTTTGACCGAAACTTTTGGAGGTGTCATTTGAAGTGGAAGAGTGGGGCATACCAATTCTTTAGGTAGTTGAGTAATTTTAGTGATTCTAGTTTGTTACCGTTCGATATGTAGCTATATATAGCTATGTACTCTTATTGAATATAATAAGCCTTTTTCTTCTCTGCATGTTTTCTATACTACAACATACATATTATATATAGTGAGTGAGTGTATTGTGTGTGAAGTAGGGGCCTGAAACCAACAGTATTATCCCATCTTACAGTCCAAGAACTTGAAAGCGTGCCTGAATGTGTGATTAAACTTATATTACAATCTGAATTCAAATCATTAGTATCACACTAAGATTCTAGTGCTTGGGGATTATTTGTAATAAACATAAGTTGCGAGCGACTGTTATATGTGTATTTGCTATTTGAAGTTCTAATTATCACATGGCATAAATCATAATTAATTCTATTCTAAGATTATTATTATATGTTCATAAATGTAAAAAGATCCATTTAGTCATTAACAAATAATACAGTGTAAACAATCACCTAGAATAAACAAGTTATGGCCATCAACTTCAACCAAGTTCTTTAAATTCTAACATATTAGTCATTTCAGCACTGTTTCAGCGCCGTTTCAGCGCTGTCATCAGTCAGCATCTGATGCGGCTGTTTCAGCTTCGTTCCATCACCGTTTCAGCTCCGTTTTAGTGCCATTTTAGCATCGTTTCAGCGCTGTTTCAGCTCCGTTTCAGTGCCTGGTTCAGCATTTCAGCGCCTTTCAGACCCTTCTGTTACAGCATTTCTGCTGTGTTTCAGCGTTTCAGTGCCGTTTCAGCTGTTACAGCTGCATTGCTGCGTTTAACAGGCAGCTGTTGCTACTGCTGTAATGTGCAGCAGTAAAGCGGAATGTACGCGGCTTGCGCTTCATATGGACTATCAACGATTTTCCTGTTCGTAGTAGCTTGTCTGGATGGACTGGTCAAGGTTATAAAGCATGCCCTACTTGTAACTTAGATACACCTTCGTGCCGTATAAACAATAAGATAGGTTATGTTGGTCATAGAAGATTCTTGCCGACTAAACATAAATTGAGAAATAGTCTGTCATCAAGGTTTAGATGAAATTTGAGTTTATTTTACAAAAGATCAAAAAAGTGTTACTAAAATCCCACGTAAGAATGTCCGGCACACATAAAAAGTGTCACTATAGGTACTAGCACTAAAGCCTTTTAGTGGCACTTTTTCAATATGGCGCACAAAGTTTTTTAGTTTTTAGTGGCATTTTTTGTTTTGCCACAATATAAGAAAGACTTTTGTGACACAACTTTTGTGTCGTTAAAAAGCAATCCTAGTCACATATTCATACTAGCTTTAGTGACACATTTTTGCCACAATACAAGAAAAAAAAACTTTTTATGGCACAAATTTTGTATTACTAAAACATATTTATTTACAATAGAAAATATAAATTACAAGTGCGATAAATGTGTAAATGTAAAAATCATGATATTATAACAACGATATAATAAGTTCGATCCAAAACATATTTCAAATGTTAGCAAACATTACATATTTTATATATATACATTTACCAAATGGTTTATGCATGTTTTTTTGTACCATAGTGTACAAGTCTCATATGCATCTCTCTCATCCTCATTCATCTGTCATCTCCTTAACCTATGTCTTCTCACTTTCTTCTCTCTCTAAAGATAACAAAGGCTTTGTCTTCTCTCCATGCCATATTAGGTCGATTTTTTGGTGGTTCAGCTCCGGCCGTCTAAGGCGGCGGATGACCGACCCCGGTTTTACCTTATATAAAGAACCATTGAGAAGAAACAGAAAGAGGAGTTGTTCACTGTTGTTTCCGGCGGTCACTGTAATTCTCTTCTTTTTTGCTAGAGAAACAGAGGGGGTTCAGAGAGGGGGCATCTGTTGTCTGCAGTTGTGGCCGCCTCCGCTGTGACGAGCCGTTGTTGGCATCTGGTCATGTGACAATCGTCTAGGGCTATGGCAGGGATATAGCGGCCTACGTCGGTGGCAGAAATCTTGAATGTTAGGTGGCGATGAATGCTGTTGTCGTTGGCTGCGGCGGTGACTTTGATTGTTATTTAGATGCTTTTTTCTCGCTATAATCTGGCCTTTCGCAGGTAAGTTTCGGTTCATATTTAACGCCTTTTAGTTGAAATTAGGGCTTTGATTATTGTGTTTGAAAAGTGAAATATTCAGTTGGATAGCATTTTGATCTGCAAATCTGTTCGATCATCAATCTATGTACAACACAAACCATGAAGATCTTAAAGTTAGTACATAGTGTCAGTCAATCTTATTCATCATTGTCAGTTGGTTAAAACCTCAGTTATTTTCTTTGATTTAAGATCTATGGATTAAGGCAAAACAAATGGACCGAACTAAATGAAAACAAAATTACTCACTAGGATATACGAAAAAGTATTTATTGGGCTGATTACTTATTTATTTGAGATTGGCCATTTGTTTAATTATGTTTGCTTTAGGTTTGTTAGGTGAATGTTATGTATAGACAGATTGTATTTTAATCTTTGCAAAGTGCCATTTCAAGAATACCTGCTTGCTTGCGTTGTTTGCAATTGGACTGCTCGGGGTAGAGCTTTTTTAATTTCTAGGGTCTATTTCTTAGTTCAAGATTGACTCGGACAAATTATTGTATGATTGGGTTGAATTATAGAAAGCGGTATTTGGATTGGTTGGTCATTAATCAAAGTATGGTAATTTGACTTGGTTCAGTGTAGATTTCTTTTGTTATCACTTATCATGAACGCCTGCCATGTTTTGTGTTGTTCTCTTTTTGTTGTAGCTCTGGTTTCGGTACCGGCTGTGCAAGCTGGTAGTGTTGGCTGATTTGTAGTGACTTTTAGTTGCCTGGCTGTGATGAGTTCAAAATTTTTCGTGCTTTTTCATGACGATGGCACAACAACGATGTCGGATGGTTAGCTTTCACTTGCAACCTGTCTTGCAACCTGTCTTGCAACCATGGTATTTCCAAACTCTGAGACACATAAACACTTGCTTTTTTTGTTTGCTAATACACTGACGTGTGTGCAAACTTTGCGCTTGGTACTTGGGGCTCGAAATCGAATGCCATGACTGTTTCTTGCACTTGGTTGCTTTACGGGCAATTTGTACGCACAGATACAGTTCAGGTACTCCGACAATGAGAATATATATATAGGTTATGCGTTGCCATTGGTTATATTTGTCGTGCGGCTATGACGAAATCTTTGGCTATAGCTTGGTTTGCGCATCGTGACTTTTGCTTTGCCGCCTATGATAGGCATGCCGTTTTTGGTTTCATGTGTTATTCACTTGGCATGCAGCCATGGCGGCCTTATTCGTCAGATATTCCGTGTCTTGGCGTGGCAGCCGACAAATTCATACGCTAACCAATTTGCGTGTAGCCTTTTCAGATTATGAAAGCCTTATAGTGCAACGATGACTGCATTCATGTGCTTGCGTGGTCTGCGTCCGCCGACTGTGATGGCATCGCAACGATGCAACCGGTTGACGTGTTGTACGGTATGCTATATATTGTCTGAGCTCTACGAGGTTCTGATATTGTATGCCATTCACAAAGAATTATGCTAAATGTATTCTTATATAATGCGACGTTTAGGTATCTTTTGCCTTCTGCTTATTTCTATTGGTTTGCAATTATGTATCCCACCGCTTAATTGATTACCTTTTGTGCAGGTTAAGATGAGTGGCTATGGTCATTGACCTTTGATCGCGAGTGAGGTTTTTGTAAGAGCAATTAGGCGGTTGATTGTATCTGTTGATTCATGTGTTTTCATCCTTTGTTTGGCGGCTTTGAAGCGTATTCGTTCGGTATGTCCTTTTGCTAGCTTAAATGCGGGTCCGCGGGGCAACGCCCGCAGGTCAAATCCTAGTTAAGTAACATATTCCAAATTACAAATGTTTACAAGAGGAGTCTGAATGTTCTTTTGGGTGGGAATTTCACTTTCATAAAACTTAGCTCCGAAGCTTTGATGCATTTCTTGTCACCTGGAAAACATAATGCAAAAATAAGAATGATTCTTCAAGTGACTTGTTATAAATATAATACTCACTAATGGTTTTCGAACGCGCACGTGCGGCGGGTAACAAAGACGTCGAACACGTAATTCAGCTGCGTTTAACGTCGATAATAACTTAATGATAAAGGTAAAACAACAAATGCTATTGCCCTTAACAGTTATATACAAAATATACTTGCTTTAGGTGTGCAAGTGGTTTCAAATATGCTTGCTTTAGATGTGCAAGTGGTTAATTGGTTTACTTGCAACGGCTTAGTTACATAAGACCTTTGTATTGAGTATGCCACACGATCAGATGGTGTACGCCTGAGGAGGTTCAAAGGTGTTTGTTACCTGGCTGATTTTCTTGGTCTGGATAACGAATCCTCCTGGTGTTCGCTCATGTCATCCTCTGCAAATATGGAATATAATATTTCAACACTAATTTGTATCAATGTACTACATCTACTATCAAGGAATCATTTACATAAATGGTAGACTTATTTTTTTAGAAATTACATTTAGGGGGTATTGTGGCAAAAAACTGATTTTGGTGATGTATGGAATTGGTTTAGCGGCATCTAAGAAAATAAAGTAGATGCCGCCAAATGGTTAGAGGACATTGATGCCGCCAAACTAAAGACCCACATTGATGCCGCCAAATGGTAGTGAGGCATCATTTCTTATATAAGGACTCGACCAGCTTCCAATTCTCTCCATCCCATTTACACATGCATCTCAATCCCACATATCTCAATCCCATTTACAACACCACATATCTCAATTGTTCTGGAGGGTACGGTTTTTTATTGATATTGGGTCGATGTTACATTCACATGGAGTTTTAACTGTTTTCGGCGGGGATGAGTCATGCTTAACAGCATCGTCTACCGTTTCATCCCCCGCTTGGCATCGCTTTTCTGGGGTCCAAAAAAGCGGTGTCTTTGGATCGGTGTTACATCCACATTAAACTACACCTCTCAATGCAACATTGAGGGTTTAGTTTAAAATATTAGAGAGTTATGGATCGTTGGGCGGGTCTACTTTCCAGGCAAACCCACGCCATCCGGTGTTGATGAATCACATCACGTCATTAGCGACTTGTCCGGCAACGGATGATGCGATTCTTCACCGTACTACTTTCGTATGGCAGGCTGGTTTGAACATTGGGTACCTGTAGATTTGGTACACATATTCAACGGGTAGAACCATGTTCTCCTGGATCAAATTCAGATAAGTTTGAATCTGAATGCGGTCCTGAGTTCCCGCTGACTGGAAAAGACAAGCTTCTGGGTGCGAAACAGAAACTTAATGAACTATGCAATAAAAACGGTGGTAGAATATTGGAATAGGTGATCTCGGAAAATATATTGTCTTGTAAATCCGTAGATTGTATAGTTTGAGTGACTAGTTTTGAAAAACAGTTGTTAAATAAATTTGTAATATTGGTTTTAAATAAATCTATCATATTTGTATTATTTGTTTGAGA
Organism: Ambrosia trifida; assembly: GCA_028751855.1. Taxonomy (NCBI): domain Eukaryota; kingdom Viridiplantae; phylum Streptophyta; class Magnoliopsida; order Asterales; family Asteraceae; genus Ambrosia; species Ambrosia trifida. Next base: position 76,164,649 of record CM054131.1, on the reverse strand, counting down.
CATTCCAAAAATGGAAAGTCTGTGTGTTATTTGAAATAAATAAATCTATCCCTCCGAGCCGTTTTCGGGCCACCGGGATCAGGCCCCGGAGACCTGAAAACCGCCCGGACTTCGTGCGACGCCCGTGTGTTACCCAAGGGCAACGCGTCCGTCAGTCAGGTTACCTGTCCGGCAGGCCCAGCCAGGCTGCACAGAGGCCCAAAGAGGGCAGCCTGGCCCGTTTTCAACATAGTGTGGGTTTATAAGGCAAAACAATAATTAATGTTCATATATTTATAAGGCAAAACAATAATTAATGTTATAAAAAATGTTACAACAGGTAATTATGAACAGACTTGAATTCGACAATGTTATTGGTTAAACCAGTACAGATCGTTCGAGGGTCCCTGATTCTGAAGACGTTCAGATTGCCTCCTGGGTGGTGGTTGGTTGGCGGGTGGGGCTCCTTCATTACCGTACTCGTTATCAGGAAAGAGGTTTAAATTCAGCGTGGTAGATGGTCCTGGCCGGCTTGAAGGTCCTTCATCACACGAATTATGCGGGGCATGGTAATGAAAATCACTAAAAAGGTCGTGATCAAACCGTGGCAACCCCTGTCCAGTAGGCGTCACGTAAGCCGGTGATGAAGGAAACCCCCAACTATCTCCGATGGGAATTCCGCCTGCACGAAAGTTAGCTAGCGGACCCATCTCCCCCGGTTGACTGCCACCGGACCCACCAACATGACTAGTTCCCTGCACGATTGATCCACCCAATCCAAATGGAGTTCCCATCTGGTCCAATCCACTGTCCATGAATTGCGGGACATATCCCCCGATCTGGTTCTGATTGTTGCTGGCCGCAACAGATGCACGAAACCCAGCGTCAGAGTGACTTCCACCAGCTTGGTCTTCATTCTCCGGAACGTTTTCCGGCACCTGACGGGGAGCGCGTCGCCGGCGCACCCTTTGAGGCCGTGCAGGTGCCGACAAGTCAACGGCGTCCATGGTAAGATGCGTCGGATTTTGTAAGTGTCCGGCGTTTTGTGACATCATCATACTGTGAAACGCCGTGTTTTGTATGCGCTCAAGCTGCGTGGCGAATGCCTGAGGATTATTAAAGGCCTCCTGTGATGACCGGTAAATATCACCCATGGCATCCCTCTGCAGCAAACAAAATTTTTAGTTAGAAACACCGAATTGCGAAAATAATTAATGTATGAATTAGGAACGTAAAAATGGTTTACCATCAACTGGATTCTAGCACCGTCGTCTTGGAAACCGCCAGCTGGGGACGGTGCTGCACCCGGATTTCCAATAAATGCAACGGTACGCCCCATATACCATTGCATATAACCGGGCTCGGTTGAAGCTGTCCTTATGAGTTCAGAGCGGATAACCGTGTTACGACGGTTATTCCATGCATTGACGTAGGCTTCATGCCTAGTCATCCAGTCCGCCCCGTTGTGTCCTTGCCGCCCCAAGGCATGCAGTGTTGCAAGCCGGGCCGTGGGTACGGCTAAGGTTATCTGGGGAGGTATGTACTGGACCATGCCGAATTGCCTCAAAACCCGTTGAGGGTAATGATGCTCAACCATCTCGAAGCTTATAAGGGGACAGCAACTCCTCCAGCTTTCCCTCCCGTTTGTGCACATTGCCGGTAGTCGGTCCAAAACCGAGTTGTAGGGGGTCCAGTTGAACTAAAAACAAACACTTAAGTCAGTAACAAAACACAATAAATGCATGATTAATACATACAAAAAACTAAAAATAATTACTAACATACCATCTCCTCGTTCAACGATTGTAGCTGTGAACGGTATGCCTTGAGGCAGTGTTGGGCCACCTCCGCGAACTTTAACCGCCGGTCTCGCCACCTACAAAATTAACATGTTAAAAAACGTGTTCAGAAAAAAAAAATACAAAGGGATGCCATGCAGGCAAGTATATACAAACTGGGATTTGCGATATATACCGAGCGGCTATCGGGCAAGTATAATCAAACCGGTTTGAGGGTGGTCGTGGCGCGAGACACCGGATCCTCTCCCATGCCCATACTTGAAGGAGCATCATGGGTCCGGTCATGGCTTTCCTATCCGGCTGGGTGGCATCACAAAGCCGCCTGTATAAACAAGCCAGAACCGCACTGCCCCAGCTATAAGATGCTGTACGGTTCAGGTCTCGTAAAAATCTCAAGTAAAAAACATTTATTCTATTATTATTATTATCAGGGAGTAAGGTGGAACCGATCAAAAAGAAAATGATTTGACGAGCACGAAAAATGCACTCTTCATCCGTAGCCTCTGCTTCAACAAATTCCTGCTTTAGTTTATCAAGAATAACAGTACCAAAAACGGACTTGCCGGACATTTGGGCCTGTGTAGGCGTAACACCTAAGAATCGTTGGCACAAGGCTATTGCGTCGGCAGTAGACAAATTATCATCTACCCCAGACACAACAGCTCCCTCAATAGGCAACCCCCACAAGACGTTAACATCTTGTAAGGTGACAGTAGCTTCACCAAATGGAAGGTGGAACGTGTGAGTTTCGGGCCTCCATCGTTCCACCAAAGCTGTTGTCAAGGAGTGGTCAACGTATCGGTAACCACAATCTATGAGGCCACCAAACCCTGCAGCATCGATAAGGTGACGAACCCGTCCTACAACAGGGTGGTCACGAAGTAACGTCCATATTCCTCTATCGCTGCGCTTCACCATCATGGCGCCATTGAAGTTTTCCTCGTCTGTGAAAACGTGAAAGGCACGATGTCGATCACGAAGATACAACACATCGTCGTTTAGGGGACCAGGGTGTAAGTTCATGTTTTGATTCATGGTGGGAGGAATTTGGTGGGTATGATTTTTTATGAATTTCAAAGGTTTCAGATGGAGATTGTTGTGTTTCAGATGGAGATTGTTGTGTTGATGGTGTGTTCTTGGATGTGGGTGGTGCTCCTTCTTCACCTCAACCTCCATTTTATAACCTACAAAGCCTGAATTCTTACACTCCCAAGAATACTATTTGCCTATCAAATCATCTGCAACTTACAAGACCATTGCATGCAATGCTAGAGACCTTGTGAGTGTGTTTATAGGCTGCATGCTTTGCAGGTGAAGACCAACTTTAATTTGGTGGTTTTAATGCATGAAAATGGATTGGCGGGATCATGACGGCAAAATTAAAGACTCCTCTAACTCAATTGGCGGCATTGGTAACTCAATTGGCGGCATTGGTTGACTCCCCTAACTCAATTGGCGGCATTGAACCAACTGGAAAAGACCTCCTTGAAGCCGCTAACCAGTTTGGCGGCATCAAGGTATATTAATTTAGATACCGCCAATCGGTTTTAAGGCATCTCCATTTTTGATTTTTTTACCCAATACCCCCTAAATGTAATTTCTAAAAAAATAAGTCTACCATTTATGTAAATGTTTCACTATCAAGGATTGTCTTAAATTGGGTTAACAATGCTGATCATTTTTACTAACATATAACAAATTTTAAAACATATTAACAACCCAGAGGAAGGACATATAAAAAGGTAAAAAATAAATAAATTAGCACCCGCGGCAACGCGCGGGCTTTCTTACTAGTTATGTAAGGAAAATGAACCAAAGATTTTCTTAATCAGATAAGAAAGAACCTTTATGAACTAAGTAAATTAAATAAAAATTATAATTACTTATAATCGATTAAAAAAACATTATGTGGGGAAAACATTTGAATGTGACAGTCTTCCCTACTTTTGAAAATTTCGTCTCGAAATTTAATTAGGGAGTAACTGTTGGATATGATTTGTGAAATCTACGAAGGAAGTGTAAGGATTATGTTGTTGAGTCCAAATGGGTTAGGGTGTTTTGTGTAGTGAGAAGACTTGTTTCAAAAGGTTTTAAATAACAGGAGCTTGCTACAAGCACTTGAAACGCGTGTGTGTGTCTAAATTTAAGAGCGAGATGAGAGGTATGCATGAGTGCCCGGTTATGATTGATGGTTAATGAGAGGTTGAGTTATGTGGTTTAAGATCACTAGGAGTGGTAAAGGTTCGTGGGAACACAAATCATTTAGTTTCTACCGATAAAGGTTGTAGTAGTGATTGTAGTTGAGTCTAGACTATGATGCAGCTTATTGAAATACTACTATGATGACTACGACTAACGCGACTAATACTCGATTCGATCCAACTCTCTCTTTCGATGCACCATTATTGTTTATATTTAGGGTGCACCGCAGCTAACCCACCACACCTTTAGTATTTCCAAAGTCAACTGATAATCTACTAGCTACTCTAATAGAATTTCACACCACCTTACGTATATGTAAATTCATGATTACGCAATCACCAATTTACCTTACATTAGGGTACTATGTCCTTTTATAACCCTAAACTACAACAACACAACATTGAGGCACAATTAGTTTCACAAAATTGATGTGTCTATGCGGCTGTGAAAACAAAGACATTAGGTCACAATAGGTTATTGACATAGTGAAGTGACTATGTGATTGTGGAAACTAACGCTTTAGGTTACAACGCTTCGTTAACACAATAATGTGACTAGTAATGGTGAAAACAAACACGTTGGTTTTCAATGGCTTGTAAGCATAACATATGCTTAAGTATAGGCTACAACCCACCTGGGGAGTCTTCTAAGTAAGATGTTTGCACTGAGCTTTAAAAAATGTGTCCAACTGTTGAGCACACAAGAAGAATGATGTATTGTAAAATACATATATCCTAGTGTATAATTTGTACAGTTTTCGAGTCGTTTAGATGGTACTTTTATTAGTTTTAAGCTTGTATCGGTCTATTTTATTTAGTATAGGTTTTTATACATTTTTATTAGTTTTCGGTAATTATTAGTATTTATTATTTATTTGTGTAGGTGTTCATAGACGTTGAAGCATAAACGAGCAAATTTGGTCAAGTCAAGAACACTCGAGTCGAAAGCACGAGGTTATAATCTATTAATATATATAAAAGAATTGAACGTCGCTGACGTGGCGTGCAATGGTGCCTTCAACATCTCCATGAAATTGCCACGTGGCATTGTAATTGAAAGATGTTAGTGTTTTTGAATTATTTTCTTTTTTAATTAAATTGAGTTATTTTAGGAAAAAGAATTTAAAAATAAATTTAAAATTTTATCTCTCATGTTTTCTCCCATAATTTTTAAACGTTTATATCTTTTATATACGGGATTTTTTAAAGAAAAAAATTACACCAAATTAACGAGCGTTTTATTATCTTTCCAACGAGTATCATAGTGCTATATAAAAAACAGAGAACAAATCAACTATTTTTTGTGGGGTTTCGTTCATACAAGAAAAAAACACACAAAGCGTTCAAGTTATTCATTAATCATGTTTTTTTTCTTTTAAACCAGGAGGTTATTTACGATGTTGAAAATCAGCCCAATCGCCATGTTATCATTGCAATTTTACTAGGTATACTTCATCAAGAGAAGCTAGGAGAAAGAATCGCGCAACACTGCAACACATGGTGTCAGCTTATAGCATGGTTATTTTTTATTTATTTAATTACAAGAGTAATAATTATTACTATTAGTATTAGTATTATTAGAATGGTTATATTTTTCAACCCCGGGACGCTCCCGGGAAGAATTGATAGTTGCTAACGTGGCGTTCAATGGTGGCCTCAACCATCTCTTGATTATGCCACGTGGCATAATGAGATGCAATGGTTACAACTTCCAATTTAAGTGTTTGTTTAGTTGATTAAGTTAGGAATTATAAGAGCCATTAGAATGTGAGAAATTAGAGAGATGTGATGAGTTTTTGAATAGTTGCAGCTTACATAAGTGATTCTTTCGATGATTACTGATTAGGTTTTAGATTAGAGAATATGAGTTATTACTGATTAGAATACTATGAACATGCAATGATTGAGAGATTTTATGATTAGTTAACTTGAGCCATTTGCAATAGGTTATCACGTAAAATTAGATTTTTCAACCCCGGGACCCTCCCGGGGTAATCAGCTAGTATTATATATAATAATGGTATATTAGAATAATTATATGTTTAATAATAATAATATAATAAATAAAAAAAAAGAAAGAAAAGAACCGTGACTTTATTGTCAGGGCCCAAAAAATCCACACAAAAATTGGGAGGGCTCCGTTAAGAGGACAATTATTAGTTTGGAGAGCGAATATAAATTGGAGAGCAGTACAGCGAAAATAGAGGAAGAGTCTTTTGACGGCTGCAGAAGAATTACGAAGAAGATCGAAAACATCAAAATTATTAGAGGTGAAGGTAAAGGGTTGAAGCATATGTGCGAGTATGGTCGGTTCTAATTTAATAATTTGTTTATTTATTTTATTCAAACCTGTTGTGAACGCAATGAATTTAACTTACTTTTATTGTTTTGATTTTATCATGACGATTAGAGGCTAATTATTTTAACTACCTTTAATGAATACTCATGATTGATTGATTATTTTTATGGTTTGGAACTTTGACTATGGGTTGATGATTTAGTAAAGGCTTTGATTATTTTTTATCTGGTGTATATGCGTACCTAGTTTTGTTTAATTAATAATTATTTACTCCACATGCGTTTTTGTGAATGTCTTTCATGTATGAATGTGTGTTAGGTTGTGGACTGTGTGTTAACAACTAGTTTATGGTAAATTGCTAGTGTTTTCCATAGGAGTGGTTTTTGTTGATTGGACAGTTCTAGGTATTCTTCCAATTCCAATAGCTGTAAGGTGCGGGATTCTCGATATGTATTAGGTGTTAAATTGCTAGATCTAGATGCTTTGTAAGAAGATCTTCCTAGTTTCCTTACCATTACTTGTATATCGAGTCAGATCAGGTTTTCTATAGTTACCCATTACACTCTTAGTGTAGTGAGGCTTTCGCGCTGTAAGGTAGACTGTCTAGCGGGTACTTTATCACCAGAGTAGGTAAGCCTGTAAGGGTAATGTAACATTTCACACTCAATATTTGTACGTTACGAATAATTTGAATAAAACGTCAAGATTCACCAATTATCGCCTTTTAAAAATATTCTTGTGACGTATTTGAAACCCTAATACTATATTAATTATAATATACATATATATATAGTTATAAAATGTCAAAAAATAATATTGCTTGGGCCGGGAATCGAACCCGCGCCCAAGCCGGGTCACATACACAACAAACCTAACCATCTGGGCTACCCATACTTCTTGTTCAAATCCCAACTCACAATTGTTATAACATGCGAATGGTTCTTCACAGTTGACTAAGAAAGTCAACTGTGACAACCAACTACCAAAATTAACCACTTTGTACGCGTTTTAAGTTCTGAATTGGTATAATTGCATGATTACCGGTCTGTTCCGCGTCATTCACACATGCAATCATCCTTAATTTATACCAATTTTACTCATTTACGCGTCACTCATTTAAGTTGAGGTCAAACCTTCCAATTCAACGAATCAGACCTTAGCACTATAAATTGGACATCACACAACCTCCTCACATCGCCGAATACCCTCTCTTAAACCTCAATTTCTGTTATTAAACATTCATTCGAAGCAAGCGTGTACGTGTTGACTTTTTCTGTTGACCGCACTAGAATCACGAGATCTTGTTTGTAAGTAACGTTTTTTATGTGGGTTTTGATCTTCGGCATACAGACAACAATAACCCTAAGGTTAATTGGGTTATTGTTGTGTGATTTGTTCAATTGTAAAATCTAGGGTTCGACCATTATAAATTGGGGAAGAACACTTCTGAACATATACATATATTTATAACGAACAGAAACCAAACACAACCACTGATCTAGATCAAGTGGTTGTGTCTGGTGCCTTTGAACCGGTCCACGCGGGTTCGACCCCCAGCATCACCAAGGTTTTTCTTTTTTTTCAAGCTTTATATATATATAATTACTAGTATTTTAAAATTAGTTTTAAAATACTAAAACTTTTTTAAAAATTCTACAAAAATTATTTTATGTTAATCTAGTGAAAAAGTTTAACATACAATTTTTAGTTTTCAAAAATTTATTTATTTAATATATATAATAAATAATTCAAATTTATTCTATTTTATTTATAAAATTCTATAAAAATATCAAAACAATTTTATAAATTTCCACAAAACTTATTCTGAGTTTTTATAACAATAAACTTTTCTGAAATGATTTTTATATCTGAAAAATCATTTATTTAATATTTTTAATCAATTTTTGTAGTTTTACTCATATATAAATCATAATAAATTCATTTTTCAATATTTTTGCACCAAAATTTTATATAAATTATTTCTATTTATTTGGAACAGAAATACAATTTTTAAATTAATAATTATGTAAATATAGTATTTTTAAATATAAAAGTTATATTTTGACAGTTTGTAATAAATAGATTTAATATTCTATTTTTAAGAAAATAATTTATTAAAAATTATTTTCATACTTAAAACTTTATATTGTGACCACCTTTAATTTAAAATTTACAAAAATACTTTTGTTTATTTAATTATCAAATTTCTCTTATTTATTAAAACATTTTATTATTAATCTAACAAATGTTTATCCCCAAATCGAAACCCTAGAAAATACTTGTAAACTAGGTAGACTTAGACTTATTTGTTACCTTATACATAGAGTAATACTTGGCAATCTTTTGGGCTATACTCATACTATTTCTCAAGACTGAATACTATACTAAGGTGAGTTTACGTAACCATGTTTATGCAATTCTTCATACTTGCAACATTATAGTTAAGCAATTCTACGTGCATGTCTAGTTGTAAACTTTAATGCCTCATGATTTAGACAACAACAACAGTTTCAACTAGTTTCAACATTACATAATCATTAGCTATGGATTGACAATCTCACCCGGATACGTGTACCTCCTAGATAGGTAGCGTGGGTGATTGTTATCGTTCCAACATATTATTAAGGTGAACCATGGATGACGGGATGGACCTAAACTAGTCGGAGGTTTGATTATGTCGATTCAACATATCATGTTTATTCATGTAGACTTAAACTTACGATAGACATATGAATTGCTAAACTTTTATACTTAAACGATTTGCTTGACATGGCTTATGTATTCTCACCAACTTCTAGTTGACCCCCCCGCCCCATTTTTCCAAACTCAACAGGCAATACTGATGCTTGAAGTCTAGAGCTAGCATGAGGAGATATTTGAAGCTTTGTTTGATTATTTGATGTAGTCTTTAATGTAATTCAATATTGTAATGAATTAAAGGATTATTTAAACTTGTGTACTACCATGAGCTACTGAACAATCATTCATACGTGGCACCTCGATGTTTCCGCCATCGGTTGGGGTGTTACAGATTGGTATCAGAGCCATGGTTATAGGGAATTAGGTTATTAGAAAAATAATCTAGTCTATAACCATAGGAATATAACCAGTATTTGCTCCTTTTACTTGCTATTCTCTATCTCCCTTCTACTGCTCATCCCTACATTCATCCTTACAAGAAGGTTGCTCTCCGTCATTGGATCTACTCTTAGACTAATAGGACAAAATCCTCAGGTTTTGCCTGAACCACTTTGAGATCTCGTCGAAGTTCTAGATTTTAATAACGAACACGTGCAATCTGGAAGGGTGAACGCCTGTATTCTGAGTCTTCTGTCTAGGCTGGCATTGCGCATATATCCCAATCAGACAAGGGACCCGGATGCCTACCTGGGAATTCTCGGGATGAGTGTTCACCTATAGGCTAAAGCATGTCTTCATTATGTTATTAGAATCTAGAATCTTTGATAAGTCAACGTTTTCGTTTATTCGATTACATTCCTTATATAACCTCATTCAATTCATTGTGTCTCTTACAGATCATGCCTCCACGTCGCAGCACTCGCCTTAACAGTGGTGACAATCAAGATGAAGTGAATAGCAACAACCACAACGCTAACCACAACAACAACAATAACAACAACAATGGTGTTGATGCCCAACTGGCTGCGATCATTTCTCAACAAATGGCGCAGCAAATCGAGACTCTGGTTCCTAACTTACTGGCTCAAGTCATCCAGATGAACGGAAACGGCAATGGAAACGGTCATGGAAACGGGAACGGTAATGGAAACTGTAACCTCACGAATTTTCCCATTTATTTTGCATTAAAGTATTTCCCGATCCATGATATAAAGTCTAATTTATTTGTAAGTATTCTTATCTTTATCCGTGCACTCTATTTTTCTAAGTTCCTTTTATCATTGTACTTAAAAAAAAAAAAATCTTCAATCATGACATATGTCCTATCCTAATTCTATTTATAAAATCGTCATTTTATAAGACGGTGTTTTTTTTTATTTTATTTTCTAATTCAAACTAATGATTTTTTTTTTCATTTCTTATTTAAAGCTAATCATTTTTCCAATTACATTTATAATCTCAAACAAGGAAGATATAAATTCATTTCAAAATAAAGCCTTGGGTCAAGAGTCAAAGTCTTGACAACATAATTCTTGGAGTCAAAGTCTTAGTCAAACAGTCAAAGTCCTGGTCAAAGTCCTAGTCAAAGTCTTAGTTAAACAATCAAAGTCCTGGTCAAAGTCCTAGTCAAAGTCTTAGTTAAACAGTCAAAGTCTTAGTCAAATAGTCAATTCATCATAAAACCTTACTTTATGGTGTTGACCAATTTTAATGGCTAATTGTATCCAAAACTAGTATAAAAACCCACATATGAACCATTACACTTGCCACCTCTAAATCGATTGTTTCAATCCGATTGAACTTTCCCTCATACTTTTCTTCTATAGTCTATTACTTCTACAATTGAAGCTTTGATTATAAGCTCTTGTAATTGGCGAATTGGAAGCATGATATTCTTTCTTTTTTTTCGGATTTCTTATTTCTTCAAAGTGGACTAGCTACGTTGTTGAGTCTTTGAGATTCGCCTCACATACATTCACAACGCTTAGAGAATAATTCAGCTTAGCGAAAGTGAGTTTACGTAATCATGTTTATGCAATTCTTTATACTTGCAACATTATACTTAAGCAATTCTACATACATGTCTAGTTGTAAACTTTAATGCCTCATGATTTAGACAACAACAACAGTTTCAACAAGTTTCAACATTACATAATCATTAGCTATGGCCAAGCCGGTGATACTCAATAATAGATCTATTGGATTGACAATCCCACCTAGATTCGTTGACCATCTTTTATGGGGAGCGCGGGTGATTGTTATCGTTCCAACATAATATTAAGGTGAACCGTGGATGACGGGATGGACCTAAACTAGTCGGAGGTTTGATTATGTCGATTCATCATTTCATGTTTATTCATGTAGACTTAAACTTACGATAGACATTTGAATTGCTAAACTTTTATTATTAAACTTAATTGCTTGACATGGCTTATGTATTCTCACCAACTTCTAGTTGACCCCCCCCCCCCCATTTTTCCAAACTTAACAGGAAATACTGATGCTTGAAGTCTAAAGCTAGCATGAGGAGATATTTGAAGTTTTAAGCTTTGGTTGATATAGATTTTAATGTAATTCAATTTTTGTAATGTAATAAAGGATTATTTAAACATATGTATTGCCATGAGCTACTGAACAATGATTCATACGTGACACCTCGATGTTTCCGCCATCGGTTGGGGTGTTACAGATTGGTATCAGAGCCTTGGTTATAGGGAATTAGGTTATTAGAAAATAATCTAGACTATAACCGTAGGGATTTAATCAGTACTTGCTCCTTTTACTTGCAACCTTACTTGTTTATATTCTCTATCCTACTTCTTATTCTTACTTTAGACAAGAAGAGTGCTCTCCATCACAAGATATACTCTTAGACTAATAGGACAAATCCTCAGGTTTAGCCTGAACCACCTTGAAGATCTCGTCGAAGTTCTAGATTTTAATAACGAACACGTGCAATCTGGAAGGGTGAACGCATGTATTCTGAGTTTTCTGTCTAGGACTGGCATTGCGCATAAATCCCAATCAGACTAGGGACCCGGATGCCTACCTGAGAATTCTCGGGATGAGTGTTCACTTATAGGCTAAAGCATGTCTTCATTATGTTATTAGAATTTAGAAGTTTTGATAAGTCTACGTTTTCGTTTATTCGTTTTAATTAATGAATAAATGATTACACTCACTTTCCTTAAACTAAGCTCTAAAATCTCAAAATTTTACAGCTTAAATCAATCTCATTTCATAACTATCTATCGATTTCACAATCACACTTCACCTTACCATCTTAGACACTTTTTAAATATTCAACACCCTACCCAAATCATATTATTTCATTTTTCCGCATGTTACTTATTTTTAAAAACTATAACCTCATACCTTAGCAAAAACTAACGATTTCTAAATCTTGTTGTATTTTCATTACCTAGTAACTTTACAAAGTACATATTTTTTTGTCAAAAGATGTCCTCGAACTTACATTCAATTGTTTATTTATTGACGTAACAAACAATTTTCTATATAATGCTTTAAACTATTAAAAATCAGTTAATAGAACCTTGATCTTCAAAACCTAATGTCATGTTTGAAATCTCCAACTAACGAGAATATTTTAATCAAAGCTCACTTAGCTTGTACTATTTAACAACTTTTGCTTTATGTATAAAACCAATTTTGAAAATAAGATTTTTTTTCCATAGGAATAATATCTAGTCTCTAAATTCTCCATCGACACTCACTCATTTTCAACTTGTTCAAATTTTTACAATATTTGGCATATACCACAATCATGTTTTCTTATACACTTGATTATAACCTTTGATCCAAACCCCAAAATTTACACTGCTACATAATCTCCTTACTATAAAATAAACTCTTTATAAACTATCTTCACATTCACTATCTCTCACAACCTTGATTCTGCTTCAAGATTTTTCATCATCCTCTCAAGAACTAAATTCATATCCTTCACCTTCTCACACTTGAGCTAGTTACCCATGATAACCAAACTATTGAAACTTGATTGTGTGTTGCATCAAACATAATCCTTAGTTATACATGAGGATTCGACTATCTACCATATTTGAACATTTGAAACTAGAATTCATGGAATATAAACTATTTGCTATAGACACACCTAGAGTCATTAACCTTGTCTAGGGCAACTCTATTACAACTCGTATGAGATACTTGATACTTGATTGCTTACATGTACATATTATCAATTTGCAATTCATGTGTGTAATAATTGGTGCACTTAATCAAACAACTGATAGAGGATGAAGTACTTGCTCAACAGTTAGTAGAGTACCAAATAACCTACTCAACGATTGGTAGAGGTCATCATGCCTGCTCAACAGTCGGTAGAGGCCCTACAACCTGCTCAACGACTGGTAGAGGCTATCGCACCTGCTCAACAATCGGTAGAGGTTCTTACTCACTGACTGGTATAAGTCTTTTTCCTGCTCAACAGTTGGACTCATTTTTGGATACATTGTATACGATTCAATCACAAGGTTAATTTGCATTACTTACATGTGTGTTTAGAGTCATAGAGGGACACAAAATCCTAATGTAAGGTAAATTGGTGATTACGGTCCGGAACGTAATCAAGAATTTACAGGTACGTTATGGTAGTGTGAAATTCTATCAAGGTTTTTGGTAGATAACCAATTATAAACTCTAGTTACCTGTTTAGTATTTCTATAGTCAATTAACTCATGCATTTCTTTTTATGATTCCTAAAACTTAAAGTTTAATGTTTTGCTAGATTCTTATTCTTCTTGCTATTTTAGACGAACTAATCCAACCCTTAAAACCCACACCTATCAAACCTCTTACCAAATTATTCGAAATAGTTTATTCTGTTACCTATAAATTCATGTCATGTCTTAACACAAATTTTCCAAACCACAGTTGCCCTAATTTCTACCCAATCACTGTCAACCCGGTGTTTTTTTTTAACTTCGGGACGAAGTTTTTAAAAGTGGGGGAGACTGTAACCTCACGAATTTTCCCATTTATTTTGCATTAAAGTAATTCCCGATCCATGATATAATGTCTAATTTATTTCTAAGTATTCTTATCTTTATCCGTGCACTCTATTTTTCTAAGTTCCTTTTATCATTGTACTTAAAAAAAAAATTTCAATCATGACATATGTCCTATCCTAATTCTATTTATAAAATCGTCATTTTATAAGACGGTGTTTTTTTTTATTTTATTTTCTAATTCAAGCTAATGATTTTTTTTTCATTTCTTATTTAAAGGTAATTATTTTTCCAATTACATTTATAATCTCAAACAAGGAAGATATAAATTCATTTCAAAATAAAGCCTTGAGTCAAGAGTCAAAGTCTTGACAACATAATTCTTGGAGTCAAAGTCTTAGTCAAACAGTCAAAGTCCTGGTCAAAGTCCTAGTCAAAGTCTTAGTTTAACAGTCAAAGTCCTGGTCAAAGTCCTAGTCAAAGTCTTAGTTAAATAGTCAAAGTCTTAGTCAAATAGTCAATTCATCATAAAACATTACTTTATGGTGTTGACCAATTTTAATGGCTAATTGAATCCAAAACTAGTATAAAAACCCACCTATGAACCATTACACTTGCCACCTCTAAATCGATTGTTTCAATCCGATTAAACTTTCCCTCATACTTTTCTTCTATAGTCTATTACTTCTACAATTGATGCTTTGATTATAAGCTCTTGTAATTGGCGAATTGGAAGCATGATATTCTTTCTATTTTTTTTCGGATTTCTTATTTCTTCAAAGTGGACTAGCTACGTTGTTGAGTCTTTGAGATTCGCCTCACATACATTCACAACGCTTAGAGGATAATTTAGCTTAGCGAAAGTGAGTTTACGTAACCATGTTTATGCAATTCTTTATACTTGCAACATTATACTTAAGCAATTCTACATACATGTCTAGTTGTAAACTTTAATGCCTCATGATTTAGACAACAACAACAGTTTCAACAAGTTTCAACATTACATAATCATTAGCTATGGCGAAGCCGGCGATACTCAATAATAGATCTATTGGATTGACAATCCCACCTAGATTCGTTGACCATCTTTTATGGGGAGCGCGGGTGATTGTTATCGTTCCAACATAATATTAAGGTGAACCGTGGATGACGGGATGGACCTAAACTAGTCGGAGGTTTGATTATGTCGATTCAACATTTCATGTTTATTCATGTAGACTTAAACTTACGATAGACATTTGAATTGCTAAACTTTTATTATTAAACTTAATTGCTTGACATGGCTTATGTATTCTCACCAACTTCTAGTTGACCCCCCCCCCCCATTTTTCCAAACTCAACAGGAAATACTGATGCTTGAAGTCTAGAGCTAGCATGAGGAGATATTTGAAGTTTTAAGCTTTGGTTGATATAGATTTTAATGTAATTCAATTTTTGTAATGTAATAAAGGATTATTTAAACATATGTATTGCCATGAGCTACTGAACAATCATCCATACGTGACACCTCGATGTTTCCGCCATCGGTTGGAGTGTTACAGAAACTACAACGGAAACGGGAATGGTCTCCCAGCTTGCACTCTTAAGCACTTTAATTCCTGTAATCCCCCTAAGTTCAGTGGAGAAGAAGGAGCTACGGGACTTCTACAATGTTTCGAGGGCATTGCGAATACCTTCATTAACAGTGAGTGTCCCGATAACTTAAAGGTCCGTTATGCCATGAGTGTCCTTCACAAACGAGCACTCACTTGGTGGAATGAGGAAAAGCGCACACGCGGAGCTGAAGCTGCACTGGCCTTAACTTGGGATCAAGCTAAAGACATTATGAAGGCAGAGTAAGAGGTAAAGAATATGCAATTAATCATTAAGAGAATTATAAGAACTTGTAGTATAATCTAGTTCGAAACGAATTGTGAATGCAAAACCAGTTAATAAACGGTTTAGTCTATAGGTCAAGTAAAAGGATAAAGTAGTCATGTTTACGATAAAGTAGGAATGTGGATAGCGGACTGTGTGACTTGAAGAGGGTTTTGTTTTTCGTTTAAAAAATGATTTTTAAATGCGGATTTTTCTTTCAAAACTTAATTGAACATTTGGTATGGGAACCCTGATCATTTGTTTGGAAAATATTTTGGTTAGTATCTTTGTGTAAATAAATCAATTTAAAACATTAAAGCCATTTGAAAAGGGGACAGGTATGTAAAAATTGGATGAGATTTTTGTTAAAATAATGGTTGTTTGCAAGACCGGTGAAGATTTCAATGAAAACAGTAATTGCTTGTTTTGGAATCAGAGTATATCCTATACAAAGATTAGGGGGGAAATATTACTAGTAAAATTAAAACCTTTTTAAAACAATAAGGTTAAAACATTTGCAGTTTAAATAAATTTTAAAACAGGGGAACAAAAGAAATAATGAGATTGTAATGTATAGGTGAATATTTTGAGTATGTAATAGGGAGATTCATGAGGTTTGAAACAAGACTGGAAATAGTCAAACACATGTGTCGTAAAGGATCCTAGTAAAAAGGAGTAGGATTGTGATAGGCACAAGGATCATGAAACTTAAAATATGTTATATCAACAAGCACGGGAATGAAATTTGTAACTGAAGAACTAACACAAAGAATGAAGTTAAGATGAAGCTTCGTAAAATAATATGGAGCTCAATCTTTTGAAGGAATTGGAAATCAGGGAAGTAGGCGTCAAGCCAAGTAAAAGTCTTTAGTAGATTCCTTTTCAAGATGATTCATTGTAATTCTACGACGAATGATGTTGAAAATTTTTAGCATTAGGAGAATAGTCAAAGGAAAAAAAGAGAAAAGCAAGATATGGAAGCACAAAATGAACGGAAGAAGACACATAAACAAACAGCAAGCAAGAAAAAGGTCACTCATTGTGACACCCGTCGATAACACAGGTCATATCCATACACATGTTAACATTTGCATCATAGTTGGGCTATAGCATTACATGTTAACATTTGCATCATAGTTGGGCTATACAAGGTTCCAACGGGTCAATCTCAAGGCATATAGTCTAACAGTAGACCCATTAGTTAGTTCAAAACCTCAGTTAGTCCAATATTTTATGCTAGACTATAGGAGTTCCGTGCATAACCCTAACAGTGAGAAATCCATGCAAGTGAACATACATTGTAAAATAACTACCCCGACAAAGACAAAATCAAACAATGTTTATGAACAAAGAGGTTACCAACATGTATTATAGAAAACTAGTACCTATACGAACAATACGTCCACCTGTAACCTTAAAACTTGGTCCATATACACTTGTATGAGTATGTGAATCAAACAAATACACTAACATTTATGCATACATACATACGGCTATACATACACATACACATGAACACATCCTAACACAATCCCATTAAATACAAGGCATTTACCTAAATGGGATCATAGTCCACCTTAGTTAACCAAACATATGCAAGTTGACTTGCCTAGAATACCTTGCTCTTTTCCTATACACATTTTCGGCCACATGTTCCCAAGACAAGGAAGTGTGCAATGTTTTGGACATTATCTAAATCACATAGCACACACTCACACTCTTATATATACATATATATATATATATACTCGTCCACATACACACATAACCATAAGGTGAGGAAGTGACAAATACTACATACACACACATATACGATTGCATGTATGCATACACATATGCCTTCTCATTTCCTAGTCATCAAACTTATCTAGTGACCCTCAAATCCAATGTTAACACTAACATGCAATAAGCTTTTCTCATCTACAATTCCCATGGATTTTGACCATCCAAGATTGCCCACAAACATACAAACATTTCGGCTAGCTCCTTCCCAAGAATGACTACACTTGAATCAAGGTCAAACCTTTGCACTAGGATGGCACGACATAGAAAACATGAGATGATTTCGTTTTCAACCTTACCACAAATATGGTGCCCCTTCCCCATGACCATTAGCGGTCGAACCCCCCATACACAATCAAACAAGCTTCAAGTCAACTCCTTAATCAAGAAAGCCACCTTACTTTGCACTCCATGAAAGTAGCACCTTTAACCTTCCATTTTTGTGAACCAATGGCACTAGAGCAACACCAGCACCACTCGTCTATATAAGGGTGCACAAGAGTTCATTTGGATCACACCACAACACTCTAACACTTGAAACACCTTCCTTCTCTCCTTGTTACCCCTCGGCCGAAGATTAGTCCACCCAAAGAGCTTGTTTCAGCCAACCATCAACACCATATATGAGCTCCAAGACTCTAGAAAGTATCTAGGAATTGCATTGAGGGGAATTAGCTTATTTTTCTTTAGATATTTCGGCTACACACAAGTGAGGTATAACATCCGAACCTTTATTCCTATTAACATAACATTCGGCTACATGTAGTGCTCACCCGAAGTCACAAAATCGCACACATCCTTTAACAACAAGTTTTTGATATTAACTAACTTCAATACTTAAGTTTTATGTTAAAGATCCAATGTTTTAGCTTATGTATATACATTTACACATATGTGATTACATACACCTTAGAAACACTTACATGGACATACGAGTACACCAAAACATACAAGAGCATGTATGCGTGAGTGTATAGGGTCGAGACCGGCCCAAAGCACATGAATCTTGCTTAGTTTTACAACTTCTACTAAAACTTGTTTTATGAACATGTGTTAAACACCTTAAATACATGTGTTAGTAAGCTTAACACAAGAGTTTTCCTAAGAACTAATGAAACACACTAACATGTGTGTATATCTAAGGACAAAGTATTCAAAATGTCATTTTTGTACAAAACTGTCAAAGGATATATCCATATCCCACCCTAGACTTGCATAACTGAGACATAAGTAACACTCGGTAACATATGGTAAGTCAAGACACTTGTATGTGACACATGTGGATAGTGGTACAAAAACCTCTAGTCAAAGAGTGTTACAGTCGGGTGAACAGTTGCATGGTAGTTAGTACAAAACATAGACCTAAGGTTCCTTTATATGAGCTTAGGGCATCCCAGACCAGATACACCGTGCCAGATTCAGTTCAGTGTAGCAACCAGCCACCAAGTGAGTATTCACGACCCCTTTTTAAAGTTTTTACATTTTTTCTGGGGGGAAACATGCGTACAGTTTTCAGTTACAATACATGACTATTATGTGAACATGAGACATTACGGTTCAGGATCCATTAAGCCCTCGTGTCATACATCATACCATAACAATTAGCTATGGACTTAGCCATGAAACACCGAGATAGATCAATTGGGTTGACACCCCCACTCTTGGTCAGTCGCTCTGACCGGATGAAAGATATCAAAAGATTGCTTGTATTTCACATAATTTCATTGTCTTTAGTGTACAATGGGCGATGCACAACCTATCAAGGGTTGGTTATGGGCTCATGTCAGATCACATATTGATTATTGCCCTAGCTAGGCAATGATTTAGTCGGTTTTGGATTACATGTCCACCATATAGAAAACCCGTGAACTCACCAGCTTTATGTTGACCCATATTTCTTTTAATGCATGTTTTTTAGGAAATTAGTATGGATAATGGAACTTGCGGGGGTTGCGTGCGAGCATTTGTGGGATACCTTCTTTTGGACCGTTGTGTTGTTGTTTTAATACTAGACATTTACATACAATGGTTTGGTTTTTAAACAGTTAACTCTATGTAAAACAAATCTGGTTGTTTAATGAAAGTTCCCTCTTTATTTTAATCAATGCTCGTGTGAACTTTGTGCTTGGAAATCTTTCGAAGTTGCACCTCGCGTTTCCGCCTAGGCGGGGTGTGACAGATTAATATCAGAGCACGAGGTTATAGCGAACTGAGATTCTTTTGAGTCAAACTATAATCTAAACAAAAATTGATTTCAAAATGTTTTCCAAAGAAAGAAACAAAACACCTATCACGACGCGCTACGCAAGTTCCATGCTAGTTACATATCTCAGACATTAGTAGATATACTACGTACACCGCATGATTCCTGACACGCACGTGTGTTCATTGGTTTCCAGGATCATGGCACACCAAGATGACCCTATCATTCTTTCGGATTCTGAGGAGGAGGTCGTTCCGGATAGCCCTCCAGCCGACGTTCTTCAGTAGGGTTATGAGCCCGATTCTAGTGACTTGGATGTCGAGGATGATCAGATGCAAATTGATCATGCTGTATTGGACGATGAGGACGCTATGCCTGTGGGTGAGGCACAGGAGGAGGAGGATGCACCCTAGTAGCAACCAGAGCCACGGGTGCCGTCCTTTCGACCATATCGCCCATGTCCAGGCAGTGCGCGTAGGATGTACACTCCCCGAAAATGAGTTCTCCTTCCACTGGCTCCTATCGCTCCAGCCGAGGCTCCTGCCCCAATTGACCCTGAGCCTCTGGCACTAGCCGATCCCCAGCCACCAGTTCTAGAGGACCCAGAGCCTCCTAGTAGGAAGCTTCTCCGTAGATCCCAGGCTCGTAGGAGGACCAACTTGCCGACTGTCGATGTAATTCTAGCTTACTCGGACGAGGACACTGACGGCGAGACTCCCTCTACCTTTGAGACTGGAGGTCCATCTCAGCCACCCTCAGTTGCCCCACTACCTACCAGCTTCGAGCTAGCTCATGTATGCCACACACACTACTCCATCCATGACATGATTGGGCGTCACGACACGGAGGTAGCAGCATTGCGTGGGAGGGTCCACGGGATTGAGGACGACCTTATCTGGCTGGCAGTACCAGAGATCCTATTCTCTACCCGCTGTCTGAGTTAGGTACGTGTGTTCACGAGGTTGAGCAGGGACGCGCCGCGGCAGAGGAGCGTGTTGCCGAGTTAGAGGCTAGATTGGATGACATTGAGGAGAGGATGGTCGCTACCGTCGCAGTTCTATCAGTTGCTTTCCCACCCCCGTCCTTGTAGGATTTCTTTGTGCTATATTATGACTTATTAATTAAAACTTGTAAGGCGGTATGCCAGTATCATTATTGTAAAACCTGAAACTTATTTGGTAGGTTTAATTATTAATCAAAAAATTAGTATTGTGACTTCATATGTTGTTATTGTGATTGTTCCATGCATTTGTGAGTTGGTGTGTCATTTGTGATGGTTGCATAGTTGTTTGCTCGGTGCATAGGATGACAATATTATACAGTGATATGTGCCTCATTCTTTTAATCGTGTGTATTAGAAGAATATGCCTCCCAAAAGAACTACTCGTTCGACTTCTAAGGAAGAAGCTTTTCCGACCACCTCAGCGGACCTAGCCAGGGTAATCGCAGAGGCTATTGCGCAACACGAAGCGAACCGCCCCGATTCAAGCGGCGGTTCGGGTGATGCAGGCCGCCGCAGAACCCAGGAACCTGAGAATGGTAAAGATTTTTCCTATTCCTTCCTAGTCCTGATCGTATCTTATGCCGATCCTTTGGTTGATGATCCGATCTTTCTGACTCTACAGAAGTAGAGAATCCCATACGTGGGTGTTCCTACAAGACTTTTATGGCATGCAAGCCCTGGAACTTTCGTGGATCAGAAGGAGCGATTGGTATTGTCTGATGGATTGAGAAAACGGAGTCAGTGCTCGATATCAGTGGTTGCTCGGAATCCAAGAAGATCAAGTACGTCATCTGTACCTTCCAGGATGAGGCCCTGACATGGTGGAACCTACAAGTGCAGACCTTGGGTCATGAAGTTGCCTACAATCTCTATTGGGTCGAGTTGAAGTCGATGCTGATGGACAAGTATTGCCCGCGCAATAAGCTGCAGAAGTTGGAGACCTAGTTTCGGAATCTGTCCATGAATGGTGCGGACATCACGGCCTATACCACCCGATTCCATGAGCTTTCTTGTCAAGTTCCACACATGGTTACCCTGAGTACAAATGGATAGAACTATACATCTGGTGACTTTCTCCTAAGATTCGTAGCATGATTACCACTGCTGCTCCAGCTTCCATTCAACATGTTGTTACCCTTGCTCACAGTCTTACCGACGATGCGGTACACATGGGATCCCTAACCCAAAAAGGAATCCGACAAGGGTAAAGGTGCAGAGGGTGCAGATGGTGATTCTCGCAAGAAGCCCAAAACCGTCGAAGCTTTTGTTGCCACCGCTACTAACACTCGCAAGCCATACAACGGGCCCCACCCACTCCGCGACAAGTGCAAGTACCATCATGTGGGGACGTGTGACAGTATCAAATGCGAGAAGTGCAAGCGGATGGGACATCCCTCTATGCAGTGTCGGGCCAAAACTGTAGTGAGTTCTGACGGTAAACCATGGTGTTTCGAGTGTGGTGCTACCAACCATTTCAATAAGGACTACCCCAAGCTGAGAGGTCAGGTTCGTGGTAGGGCTTTCTTCATGGGAGCCGATGACGCAAACGAGGATCCTGATGTTGTCACGGGTACGTTCTTCGTAAACAATCGTACGGCTTCTGTACTATTTGATACCGTTGTCAATCTAAGCTTTGTGTCAACTGACTTTAAACGGGCCATCGAATTAGAGTCACATAAGTTTCATGAACATTTATCCATAGAATTGGCCAATGGTAAGACAATTAGGTCCGAAGAAGTAGTTAAGAATTTTGCGTTAAGGTTAGGTGATCATGAGTTTAGTATCGATCTTCTGCTGATCGAGTTGGGTAATTTTAACATTGTGGTTGGTATGGACTGGTTGTCGAAGAACCACGCAGAGGTCATCTGTTTCACGAAAGTGGTTCGAGTTCCGTTGCCCAATGGAGAGGTTCGGTCCATACAGGGGGAGCACAGGAAGACCCCGTTACGATTGGTGTCTTGCATGAAGGCATAGAAGTGGTTATGAAAAGGTCATGTTGCTTTCTAGCACTTGTGCACGAGAAGAAGCCAGAGGTGAACCGGATCGAAGCCCTCCCTGTCGTGAGAGATTTTCCAGAGGTCTTTCCCGAAGATCTGCCCGGATTGCCACCAGCAAGGCAAGTCGAGTTTCGTGTTGATCTCACTCTCGGAGCTGCTCCTGTAGCCCATTCACCTTACCGATTGGCTCCATCTGATATGTAAGAGCTATCCGCCCAGTTGTAGGAGTTGCTTGACAAGGGATTCATCCGACCAAGCTCGTCACCTTGGGAAGCTCCAATTCTGTTCGTCAAGAAGAAGGATGGATCATTTCACATGTGCATTGACTACAGAGAGTTGAACAAGCTTACGGTGAAGAACCGCTACCCTCTTTCCCGAATTGATGATCTGTTTGATCAATTGCAAGGCTCTAGTTTCTACTCGAAGATTGATCTGAGGTCAGGCTATCACCAGTTACGTGTGACAAACGTGCCAGCAGTGTTCATGGATCTAATGAACAGGGTGTGTAAACCTTACCTCGACAAGTTCGTGATAGTATTCATTGACGACATTCTGATTTACTCACGGACTTGAGAAAAGCATGAGAAACTTCGGAAAACGATTATGAATCTACTCAAGGAGGAACAGCTGTATGCCAAGTTGTCAAAATGCGAATTTCGGATTCGTGAAGTTCATTTCCTCGGTCACGTAGTGAACGAGAAAGGTATACATGTTGATCCAGCCAAAGTAGAGTCGATCAAAGACTGGCCTAGTGTAACACCCCAACCGATGGCGGAAACATCGGGATGTCACGTATTGATGATTGTTCAGTAGCTCATGGTGAATAATAAATTCCATTAAATAATTTAAATGAATTACATACAATTGTTCTAGAATTTGTACATCAAATTGAATAAAACTATACACATATCTTCAAGCATCAATTCAAACCTTCAAGCAAATAGAACCTGAAACATGTTAAGTTGAAAATGTTTTGGGTCAACAAAAGTTGGTGAGAATTACATAGGTTTTTGATAATTGAATAAAAATGTTGTGCAATTCATGTGTCATGTCAATCTAGTCCATATGTGAGAACATACTAGAAATAAATCGAGTGCATAATCAACCCTGATGACTGTTATAATATGATACATACCATACGCTCATGGTCCACTTGAATATGTTATACGATAACAAACACCCACGCTACCTTTGTAGGAGGCACGTATCCGGGTGGGATTGTCAGTCCAATAGATCTATCAATGTATACCGCCGGCTTGTACGGAGTTAATGATTATGCTAGAATGGTGCTTACTCTAATCATGCTCAAGACATAATGCAACATAGAAACACATAGACACATTGATGATTGAATTGCATAAATGATGTTATAACATGTTTCACCCCAAAAATGGTGATAAATAGAAAAGGGGCTATGTAAAACTCACCTTGGTAAAATGTTATATATGTTGAGAAATTTGGATAATTGTGTTGACCAAATGTATCAAGTATCACCCTATAATAAAGTAATAAATATGTCTAAGTCTATCGAGTCTACAAATGTATAAGTTTCTAGGGCTTCGAATTGGGGATAATTGCTCGTTTGATTAATATTAAAAATATTCGCCGATTGAAAGAAATTTAGTAAATAAATAACTAAAAATCTTTTTATAAATGTTAAATCTAGGATGGTCACAAGAATGTGTTTAAAGTATAAAAATAATTTTTATAAAATTATTTTCTTTAAAATAGATTATTAAATCTATTTATTACAATTTGTCAAACTTAACTTTAATATCTTAAAAATACTAAAATTAAAGAATTATCATTTTAACAAAAATTTGAATAAAATTTTGGTGCAAAAATAACAAAAATTGAATTTATTATGATTTAATTATGATTAAAACTAACAAAAATTGATTAAAAATATAAAATAAATGATTTTTCTGAATTAAAAATCATTTCAGTAAAGTTTAACATTGTACAAACATAGGATAATTTTTGTAGTAATTAATAAAATTGTTTTGATATTTTAATGGATTTTTATAAATATAATAGTATAAAATTGATTTAATTATTATAAATATTAAATAAATGAATTTCAGAAAAATAAAAATTGTAGATAAAACTTTAACATCAGATTTACCTAAAATAATTTTTGTGGAATTAATAAAAGAGTTTTAGTATTTAAAAACTAATTTTAAAATACTAATGATTATATATATATATATATATTAGTTTGTTTGTTAAATAGAATATAAAAAAAAGAAAGGAAAAAAACCGGAGGGTTTGCTGGGGATCGAACCTGTGGTCTCGGGTTACAAAGCACCAGGCACAACCACTTGGTCTAGACCAGTGGTTGTGTTTGATTTCAGTTTGTATAAAATAAATATGATAATTATAATCGTGTTCTTCCCCAAAATTATGATTACGAGCCCTAGCTAATACAATCGTTCAATCCACACATCTATAACCCGATTAATGTTAGGGCTTTCATTGTGTGGATGCCGATCAACAAAACCTACTGAAGAAATTAGACTTACAAGTTTGTTTGAACACGATTTGCTCGGTCAAGTATAAAAGTCAAACACGAATCAAAATAACATGAACAGAGGTTTGTTGTGAAGAATTGAAGATGGGGAAAGATGAAATAGCGAGTTGGGATGGCTCGCAGATGGTCAATTTATAGGATTGATCACTGGTTCGTTAGATTTTAAGGTTTGACCAACGAGTTAATGTCAAACGCGTATAATTATAAATTGGGTAATGATTGATAGCTGTTTATCATGCATTATAGCCATTGATGGCCGATAATCACGAACACATACCATATTTGGATTAAAACACGTTTAAATCCGTTAATTAGATTGGTCAAAGGTTTAACTTTTAACCATATCTGCTGCTGCTGACTCGCGTCTGTATCAGGAAGAAGAAGAGAGAATAGAAGTGGGCTTATATATTATTAAAGCTGGATTAAAACAACATTAAGCTTGTAGCCCAGTGGTGATGGTGTGTGTTTGTGTGGAGGGTGGCACGGGTTCGATACCCGGCAGAGACAAAATCCTTATTTTTTTTTTTTTTAGTAAGGGAAGAGGGAGTGGGCTCAGGTTCTGGGCCGGACTTCTTGGGCTGGTTGGGCTTCAGATGGGCTATCTACCCTAACCAACTAGTTAATATGCATTATGTATTATTATTATTATTATTATTATTATTATTATTATTATTATTATTATTATTATATATATATATGTATATATGTATATATATAGGTTGTGTGGTCGTGAAATAAAACTTAGGCACATTATGTAAATAATATACGTTTCATAATTTGAAATTTTGGCGACGTTACAGTCTCCCCTACTTTTAGGAACTTCGTCCCGAAGTTAAGAGAAACACTAGGTTGGTCAACTACTGGAAACCTTTGATAAAATTTCACACTACCTTAATGTACCTGTAAATTCATGATTACGTTCCGGACCGTAATTACCAATTTACCTTACATTAGGGTTTTGCGTCTTTTTATGACTTTATCGATTGTTGAGTAGGTCTGAAAGTCTCCTCTAGTCGTTGAGCAGGTGGTAGGGCCTCTCCCGACTGTTGGAAAGACATGATGATCTCTACCAATCGTTAAGTAGGTTGTTTGGTAGTCAACTAACTGTCGTACAAGTAAGCAAGTATGATCATAGATATAGCAATCAGTTCTCATTAAAACAAACATGCACACAGATGTTATGATAATACTTGAATTTATTATTTGATTCAAAAGTGGCAATACATGAAATTAAAGAGAAAATAGATATTATTCAAATGGTAGGGTTTGCTGTTAAGTAGTTGGAGGGTCTCAAGCGGGATTATTTGGAGCATCAAGAGCGTCGGTAGCAGGGATTCGACAAGCATCTGCAAGATGCCCATACCTTTGACAATTGGTGCACTGTCGGCAGGGTACTTGAGTTGGATGGTGATACTGGCAGGTGTCACACTTAGGTAGGTTCCCATTGTATTGCTTCTTGGTGGGTGGGGCAGTGGTGTCTATTGCAAAATTCCTGACCTTGTTCTTCCCGTTGGTTGAGGCCTCAGTTTTGATATCAACGGCAGGTTGGGGAGTATCCTTTTTCTTTTCCCCTTTACGAGTCAGGGTTCCTGCCTTCACATGGTTATTTGTTAGGGTGGCAGCCAAACGCTTTGCTTCTTCCAAAGTAGCAGGGTTCCTTCCCCACACTGTGTCTTGAATTTGCATCGGTAAACCACCAATGTATTTTTCGATTGCAATAGGTAAGGGAGTGACCTTGTGGGGTAGCAGTAAGCTAAGTTCGTGAAAACGAGTGTTGTAAGCAAGGTTTTCCCCACTGTCTTGAGCAAGATCATGAAATTCATCTTCCAGTTTCTTGATTTCATTACGTGGACAGAACTCTGCCTTCATAATGTCTTTAGCTTGATCCCAAGTTAAGGCTAGTGCAGCTTCAGCTCCGCGAGTGCGTTTTTCTTCATTCCACCAGGTGAGTGCTCGTTTGTGAAGAACACTCATGGCATAACGGACTTTAAAGTTGTCGGGGCATTCACTGTTAATGAAGGTATTCTCAATACCCTCGAAGAGTCCTGTAGCTCCTTCTTCACCACTAAACTTTGGAGGGTTACAAGAATTGAAATGCTTAAGGGTGCAGGCTGGGAGACCATTTCCGTTGTGGTGTCCATTTCCATTCCCGTTGCTGTTGCCGTTCCCGTTGCCGTTCAACTGGATGACTTGAGCTAGTAAGTTGGGAACCAGAGTTGCGATTTGCTGCGCCATTTGTTGAGAAATGATTGCAGCTAGTTAGGCATCGACACCATTGTTGTTGTTGTGGTTAGTGTTATGGTTATGGTTGTGATTGCTACTTCCTTCATCATGATTTTCACCACTGTTAAGACGAGCACTGCGACGTGGAGGCATGATCTGTAAGAGACACAGTGAGATGAATGAGGTTATATGGGGAATGTAATCATTTATTCTTGAATAAACGAAAACGTTGACTTATCAAAGATTCTAGATTCTAATAACATATGAAGACATGCTTTAGCCTATAAGTGAACACTCATCCCGAGAATTCCCAGGTAGGCATCCGGGTCCCTCGTCTGATTGGGATATATGCGCAATGCCAGCCTAGACAGAAGACTCAGAATACAGGCGTTCACCCTTCCAGATTGCACGTGTTCGTTATTAAAATATAGAACTTCGACGAGATCTCAAGGGGTTCAGGTTAAACCTGAGGATTTTGCCTTATTAGTCTAAGAGTGGATCCAGTGATGGAGAGCAACCTTCTTGTAGGGATGAAAGTAGAGATAAGAAGTAGGAGATAGAGAATAGCAAGCAAAAGAAGCAAGTACTGGTTAAATCCTATGGTTATAGACTAGATTATTTTTCTAATAACCTAATTCCCTATAACCTTGGCTCTGATACCAATCTGTAACACCCCAACCGATGGCGGAAACATCGGGATGTCACGTATTGATGATTGTTCAGTAGCTATTGGTGAATAATAAATTCCATTAAATAATTTAAATGAATTACATACAATTGTTCTAGAATTTGTACATCAAATTGAATAAAACTATACACATATCTTCAAGCATCAATTCAAACTTTCAAGCAAATAGAACCTGAAACATGTTAAGTTGAAAATGTTTTGGGTCAACAAAAGTTGGTGAGAATTACATAGGTTTTTGATAATTGAATAAAAATGTTGTGCAATTCACGTGTCATGTCAATCTAGTCCATATGTGAGAACATACTAGAAATAAATCGAGTGCATAATCAACCCTGATGACTGTTATAATATGATACATACTATACGCTCATGGTCCACTTGAATATGTTATACGATAACAAACACCCACGCTACCTTTGTAGGAGGCACGTATCCGGGTGGGATTGTCAGTCCAATAGATCTATCAATGTATACCGCCGGCTTGTACGGAGTTAATGATTATGCTAGAATGGTGCTTACTCTAATCATGCTCAAGACATAATGCAACATAGAAACACATAGACACATTGATGATTGAATTGCATAAATGATGTTATAACATGTTTCACCCCAAAAATGGTGATAAATAGAAAAGGGGCTATGTAAAACTCACCTTGGTAAAATGTTATATCTGTTGAGAAATTTGGATAATTGTGTTGACCAAATGTATCAAGTATCACCCTATAATAAAGTAATAAATATGTCTAAGTCTATCGAGTCTACAAATGTATAAGTTTCTAGGGCTTCGAATTGGGGATAATTGCTCGTTTGATTAATATTAAAAATATTCGCCGATTGAAAGAAATTTAGTAAATAAATAACTAAAAATCTTTTTATAAATGTTAAATCTAGGATGGTCACAAGAATGTGTTTAAAGTATAAAAATAATTTTTATAAAATTATTTTCTTTAAAATAGATTATTAAATCTATTTATTACAATTTGTCAAACTTAACTTTAATATCTTAAAAATACTAAAATTAAAGAATTATCATTTTAAAAATTATATTTCTGTTCTAAATGATCAGAAATAATTTGTATAAAATTTTGGTGCAAAAATAACAAAAATTGAATTTATTATGATTTAATTATGATTAAAACTAACAAAAATTGATTAAAAATATAAAATAAATGATTTTTCTGAATTAAAAATCATTTCAGTAAAGTTTAACATTGTACAAACATAGGATAATTTTTGTAGTAATTAATAAAATATATTTTAATGGATTTTTATAAATATAATAGTATAAAATTGATTTAATTATTATAAATATTAAATAAATGAATTTCAGAAAAATAAAAATTGTAGATAAAACTTTAACATCAGATTTACCTAAAATAATTTTTGTGGAATTAATAAAAGAGTTTTAGTATTTAAAAACTAATTTTAAAATACTAATGATTATATATATATATATATTAGTTTGTTTGTTAAATAGAATATAAAAAAAAGAAAGGAAAAAAAACCGGAGGGTTTGCTGGGGATCGAACCTGTGGTCTCGGGTTACAAAGCACCAGGCACAACCACTTGGTCTAGACCAGTGGTTGTGTTTGATTTCAGTTTGTATAAAATAAATATGATAATTATAATCGTGTTCTTCCCAAAATTATGATTACGAGCCCTAGCTAATACAATCGTTCAATCCACACATCTATAACCCGATTAATGTTAGGGCTTTCATTGTGTGGATGCCGATCAACAAAACCCACTGAAGAAATTAGACTTACAAGTTTGTTTGAACACGATTTGCTCGGTCAAGTATAAAAGTCAAACACGAATCAAAATAACATGAACAGAGGTTTGTTGTGAAGAATTGAAGATGGGGAAAGATGAAATAGCGAGTTGGGATGGCTCGCAGATGGTCAATTTATAGGATTGATCACTGGTTCGTTAGATTGGAAGGTTTGACCAACGAGTTAATGTCAAACGCGTATAATTATAAATTGGGTAATGATTGATAGCTGTTTATCATGCATTATAGCCATTGATGGCCGATAATCACGAACACATACCATATTTGGATTAAAACGCGTTTAAATCCGTTAATTAGATTGGTCAAAGGTTTAACTTTTAACCATATCTGCTGCTGCTGACTCGCGTCTGTATCAGGAAGAAGAAGAGAGAATAGAAGTGGGCTTATATATTATTAAAGCTGGATTAAAACAACATTAAGCTTGTGGCCCAGTGGTGATGGTGTGTGTTTGTGTGGAGGGTGGCACGGGTTCGATACCCGGCAGAGACAAAATCCTTATTTTTTTTTTTTTAGTAAGGGAAGAGGGAGTGGGCTCAGGTTCTGGGCCGGACTTCTTGGGCTGGTTGGGCTTCAGATGGGCTATCTACCTAACCAACTAGTTAATATGCATTATGTATTATTATTATTATTATTATATATATATGTATATATGTATATATATAGGTTGTGTGGTCGTGAAATAAAACTTAGGCACATTATGTAAATAATATACGTTTCATAATTTGAAATTTTGGCGACGTTACACCTAGGCCCACTACCCCAACAGAAGTTTGGCAATTTCTAGGGTTAGCTGGCTACTATTGGCGATTTATCGAGAATATTTCAAAGATAGCCCAGTCCCTGATAGTCTTGACTCAGAAAGCCAACAAATTCGAATAGGGAGATCCACAGGAATCCGCTTTTCAGCTCTTGAAGCTCAAGTTGTGCAGCGCACCCATTCTCTCACTGCCAGAGGGAACGGAAGATTTCGTGGTTTATTGCGATGCATCTCACCAAGGTTTCGGTTGTGTCTTGATGCAGAGAAACAAGGTTATGACCTATGCCTCTCGTCAACTCAAGGTGCACGAACGAAACTACACAACCCATGATCTGGGGTTAGGGGTGTAACATTACGCATTTATAACTTATACGTTACATTTATCATGAATAAAAACGTCAAGTTCCATTATTATTATTCGCATTTTATTATTATTGTGGCATTTTGGGAACCCTAATACTATATTAATTATATATAATATACTTATATATAAAAAATAATTGGCAAAAATTACTTTGCTTGGGCCGGGACTCGAACCCGCGCCCAAGCCGGCCCATATGCTCACACGTTCTAACCAGCTGATCCACACGATCATCTTGTTTCTTTTCCATCTTAAAATGTATTTAACATGACCTTGGCCCTTCACAGTTGACTTGGAAAGTCAACTGTGACAGCCAATCTTCCATAATTAATAATTTTGGACGCGCTTTTGATCCTGGTTTGGAATGAATTCGTGATTTCCGGCCTGTTATGAGTCATTCACACGTACAATTGACATTAAGACGGATCAATTATACAAAATTACTCGACATTACATTCAATGCACGGTCAACATACCAATTCGAGCATCCAAGCTCCAACACTATAAATTGGACACCTCTGGACAATCACAACTTGCCGACTACTCTCTTCCAACCCCCAATTTCTCTTATTAATCTTCTGTTCTTGAAATTTTGATCGTGTATTAACTTCAAGCTTTGACTGAGCAATCGTATACAAATCGTGTTTGTAAGTCTGATTTTTTTGATGGGTTTTATTGTTCGGCATGCACACAACATTAACCCTAAGGTTAATTGGGTTAATGTTGTGTAATTTGTTCAATTGCAGAATCTAGGGCTCGTATGTACGATTTGGGGAAGAACACGATTTTTGTATGTGTTATAAATTTTAAACGAACTAAAACCAAACACAACCACTGGTCTGGACCAAGTGGTTGTGCCTGGTGTCTTGGATCCGGCCCACGCGGGTTCGATCCTCACCTGCAACACTCTTTTCTTTTTGTTTTAACAAACAAACTTATATATATATATATATATATATATATATATATATATATATATATATATATATTTCTCTACATTTTTAAATTCATTTTTAAAATACCAAAACACTTTTAAAAATCCTACAAAAATTATTTTGTGTTAACCTAATGAAAAAGTTTAACATATAATTTTTAGTTTTCAAAAATTTATTTATTTAATATATAAAATAAATAAATCAAGTTTATTCTATTTAATTTATAAAATTCTATAAAAATATCAAAACGATCTTATAAATTTCCACAAAAATTATTCTGAGTTTTTATGACAATAAACTTTTCTGAAATGATTTTTATTTCTAAAAAATCATTTATTTAATATTTTTAATCAATTTTTGTTAGTTTTAACCATAATTAAATCATAATAAATTCATTTTTCAATATTTTTGCACCATAATTTTATATAAATTATTTCTGATTATTTGGAACAGAAATATAATTTTTAATCTAATAAATCTTTAATTTTAGTATTGTTAAATATTAAAGTTAAATTTTGACAATTTGAAATAAATGGAATTAATATTCTATTTTTAAGAAAATTATTTTATAAAAATTATTTTTATACTTTAAACACACTATTGTGACCATCTTAAATTCAAATTTTATAAAAAGACTTTTGTTTATTTATTTATCAAATTTCTCTCAATTATCAAACATTTTAATTATTAATCCAACGAATATTTATCCCCAATTCGAAACCCTAGAATATACTTGTAGACTAGATAGACTTAGACTTATTTGTTACCTTATACATAGGGTAATACTTGGCAATCTTTTGGGCTACACTTATACTTTTTCTCGAGACTTAATACTATACTAAGGTGAGTTTACGTAACCATGTTTATGCAATTCTTCATACTTGCAACATTATACTTACGCAATTCTACATGCATGTCTAGTTGTTAACTTTAATGCCTCATGAGTTAGACAACAACAACAGTTTCAACGAGTTTCAACATTACATAATCATTAGCTATGGCCAAGCCGGTGATACTCAATAATAGATCTATTGGATTGACAATCCTACCCGGATACGTGTACCTCCTACATAGGTAGCGTGGGTGATTGTTATCGTTCCAACATATTATTAAGGTGAACCGTGGATGACGGGATGGACCTAAACTAGTCGGAGGTTTGATTATGTCGATTCAACATATTATGCTTATTCATGTAGACTTAAACTTACGATAGACATATGAATTGCTAAACATTTATACTTAAACTATTTGCTTTACATGGCTTATGTATTCTCACCAACTTCTAGTTGACCCCCCCCCCAATTTTTACAACTCAACTGGAAATAATGATGCATGAAGACGAGAGTATTTTCACGAGAAGGCAATTTGAAGTCTATGCTTGTTTGGTTTTTGTGATGTATTAGATTTCCACTTGAAACTCATTATGTATTTCCAATTTTGGATATTTGCACTTTAAATTAATTTCAATTACAATTTGGTTACCATGTGCTACTGTATACTCATTCTTACGTGACACCTCGATGTTTCCGCCATCGGTTGGGGTGTTACAGATTGGTATCAGAGCCTTGGTTATAGGGAATTGGTTATTAGAAAATAATCTAGACTATAACCTTAGGGACTTAAACAGTACTTGCTTCTCTTACTTGCAACCCTAAATGCTTCCCTAATCTTTGTAACATCGCAAAATTTTCCCCAAAATTTTAATACATAAAAAGCCCTTATATATATATATATATTTTATTACACCTTTATCATTAATATTATACAAATGTGCCTAAGTCTTTATTTATCCTAACTCACAATTTATATACATACATAAATGTATATAAATAATAATAATAATAATAATAATAATAATAATAATAATAATAATAATAATAATAATATGATTCTAAATTTTTTTTTTTCACATACAAGATTTTTTTATTTTTTTTAAATAAAGCCTTGAGTCAAATAGTCAAAGTCCTAGTCAAAGTCTTAGTCAAACAGTCAAAGTCTTAGTCAAATAGTCAATTCATCATAAAACCTTACTTTATGGTGTTGACCAATTTTAATGGCTAATTGACTCCAAAACTAGTATAAAAACCCACCTATGACCCATTATACTTTGCACCTCTAAATCGATTGTTTCAATCCGATTAAACTTTCCCTCATACCTTTCTTCTATAGTCTATTACTTCTACAATTGAAGCTTTGATTATAAGCTTTTGTAATTGGCGAATTGGAAGCTTGATATTCTTTCTTTTTCGTTTTCTTCAATTTGGACTAGCTACGTTGTTGAGTCTTTGGGATTCGCCTCGCATACATTCACAACACATTATTCTATTTTTTTACAAGACATAACATTTTGATAAGGTGAGTTTTACATAGCCCCTTTTCTATTTATCACCATTTTTGGGGTGAAACATGTTACAACAATATTTATGCAATTCAATCATCAATGTGTCTATGTGTTTTTCTATGTTGCATTATGTCTTGAACATGACTAGGGTAAGCACAATTCTAGCATAAACATTCATCAACCAAACGGTATACATTGATAGATCTATTGGACTGACAATCCCACCCGGATACGTGCCTCCTACAAAGGTTACGTGGGTGTTTGTTACTGCAATATAAACGAGTGAACCATGAGCGTATGGGATGTACCACAATTACAACAGTCAACAAGGTTGATTATGCACTCGATTTACTTCTAGTATGTTTTCGCATATGGACTAGATTGCCATGACACATGAATTGCACAACAATTTTATTCTATTATCAAAACCTATGTAATTCTCACCAACTTTTGTTGACCCAAAATATTTTCAAACTTAACATGTTTCAGGTTCTATTTGCTTGAAGATTTGAATTGATGCTTGAAGATATGTGTATAGTTTTATTCAATTTGATGTACAAATTCTAGAACAATTGTATGTAATTCATTTAAATCATTTAATGGAATTATTGTTTACCATGAGCTACTGAACAATCATCAATACGTGACATCCCGATGTTTCCGCCATCGGTTGGGGTGTTACAATCTTATCCCTATCCTATACCTTATACAACCCTAAGCCTACAAGTGACTACTCTTATTCGTCTGCTGCAATCCTGATCCACCATTAGATTAATAGGACAAAATCCTCAGGTTTAACCTGAACCCCCTTGAGATCTCGTCGAAGTTCTAGATTTTAATAGCGAACACGTGCAATCTGGAAGGGTGAACGCCTGTATTCTGAGTCTTCTGTCTAGGCTGGCATTGCGCATATATCCCAATAAGACGAGGGACCCGGATGCCTACCTGGGAATTCTCGGGATGAGTGTTCACTTATAGGCTAAAGCATGTCTTCATATGTTATTAGAATTTAGAATCTTTGATAAGTCAACGTTTTCGTTTATTCGTTTTAATTAATGAATAAATGATTACATTCCTTATATAACCTCATTCATTTCATTGTGTCTCTTACAGATCATGCCTCCACGTCGCAGCACTCGCTTTAACAATGGTGACAATCAAGACGAAGTGAATAGCAACAACCACGACGCTAACGACAACAACAACAATAACAACAACAACAATGGTGTCGATGCCCAACTGGCTGCAATCATTTCCCAACAAATGGTGCAGCAAATCGCGACTCTGGTTCCTAATTTACTAGCTCAAGTCATCCAGATGAACGGCAACGGGAACGGTAACTGCAACGGGAACGGTAACGACAACGGTAATGGAAATGGAAACCACAACGGTAATGGGGATGGTCTTCCAGCCTGCACTCTCAAGCACTTTAATTCCTGTAATCCCCCTAAGTTCAGTGGAGAAGAAGGAGCTACAGGACTCCTACAATGGTTTGAGGGTATTGAGAATACCTTCATCAACAGTGAGTGCCCCGACAACTTTAAGGTTCGTTATGCCATGAGTGTTCTTCACAAACGAGCACTCACTTGGTGGAATGAGGAAAAGCGCACTCGTGGGGCTGAAGTTGCTCTTGCTATGACATGAGATCAAGTCAAGGAGGTTATGAAGGATGAGTTTTGTCCTCGTAACGAGGTTAAGAAACTAGAAGATGAGTTCCACACCATTGCTCAAGATAGTGGGGAAAACCTTGCCTACAATACCCGCTTTCACGAGCTTAGCTTATTGTTGCCCCACAAAGTCACTCCCCTGCCTGTAGCCATCGAGAAGTATATCGGTGGTCTACCCATGCAAATCCAGGACACGATGTGGGGAAGGAATCCTGCCACCTTGGAAGAAGCCAAACGTATGGCAGCCACTCTTACTGATAATCATGTGAAGAACGGTACTCTCTTCCGCAAGGGCACTAAGAAGATTGTTGCCAAAGACACTCCTCAGCCCGCTATTGAGGTTAAGCCCGAGACCTCAAGCAACAAGAAGCGTAAGGCTTGGAACTACATGGTTGCTACCACTCCACCTGCAACACAAAACCCAGCCAAGAAGCCGTATGGCGGGAGTCACCCTCTCTGCAACACTTGTCAATACCATCATCTTCCTGGCAGGCCATGCCGCCAATGTAATAACTGTAAGCGGTATGGACACTACACCAACGCTTGCCAAGCCCCTGCTGCCCAAAACAACCCAGCCAGAAATGCCCCAGTACCCAACCAACAAAACAACAGACCTGCCCGTGGTCAGTGCTACGAGTGTGGCAGCCCAGACCACTATATCAACAATTGCCCCAATCGTAACCAGAACCAAAACCAGAACCGCAACCAGAACCAAGGTGCTCGAGGTCGCGCCTACAATCTCAATGCTAACCAGGCCCGTGACAACAACGAGGTGGTGAATGGTACGTTTCTCATTAATAACCACTATGCATCCATATTATTTGATTCGGGAGCTGATAAGTCATTTGTATCACTGAAGTTTGAACCATTACTTAACTTACCACAAACTAACCTAGAGGAACCTTTAGTGGTAGAGGTAGCTAATGGGAAGTCTATCTCGATCGATTCTATTATTCGTAACTGTGTACTGAACCTCGACGAACATACTTTCTCTATCGATCTCATCCCTATGCATCCTGGAAGTTTTGATGTCATAGTAGGCATGGACTGGTTGTCAACCCATCGTGCTGAAATTCTGTGTTTTGAGAAAGTCATTCGCATTCCTCTCAAATCTGGTGAGATTTTGAAGATCTATGGTGAGAAGCCTTGTGGCGAGCTTAAGCTCATGTCTTGTACTACTGCCCAAAACTACTTACGAAAGGGGTATACAGCTTTCTTAGCTAACGTGATAGAAAAGAAGGACAAAGGCAAAAGTATCCAAGACATTCCAATCATTCGGGACTATCCTGAAGTCTTCCCAGAGGATTTACCTGGTTTACCTCCTGCTCGACAAGTGGAATTTAGAATTGATCTTGTTCCTGGTGCTAATCCTGTCGCCAAAGCTCCTTATCGTCTTGCACCCTCTGAGATGCAAGAACTTGCTAGTCAACTACAGGAACTTTCTGATAAAGGTTTCATTCGCCCCAGTTCTTCTCCATGGGGAGCCCCTGTCTTGTTCGTTAAGAAGAAAGATGGATCTCTTAGAATGTGTATCGACTATCGCGAACTTAACAAACTCACCATCAAGAATCGTTATCCATTGCCTAGGATTGACGATCTTTTTGATCAACTTCAAGGAGCAACCCACTTCTCGAAGATTGATCTTCGTTCTAGTTATCATCAGCTTAGAGTCCACGATGAAGATATTCCCAAGACAGCCTTTCGTACACGATATGGTCACTATGAATTCATGGTCATGCCTTTTGGATTGACCAACGCTCCTGCAGTGTTTATGGATTTAATGAATCGGGTTTGTAGACCCTACCTCGACAAATTCGTGATCGTCTTCATCGATGATATTTTGATTTACTCTAAATCAAAATCCGATCACGAACAACATCTTCACTCCATCTTGGGTCTCCTAAAGAAAGAACAACTGTATGCTAAGTTCTCGAAATGTGAATTTTAGCTCAAGGAAGTTCAATTTTTGGGACATGTCATTGATATGAATGGAATTCATGTTGATCCCGCAAAGATCGAAGCTGTGAAGAATTGGAGTGTTCCTAAAACTCCAACTGAAGTCCGTTCCTTCCTTGGTTTGGCTGGTTATTATCGTCGATTCATCGCCAACTTCTCCAAGATCGCTGTTCCTCTCACTGCCTTAACTCACAAGGGTAAACCCTATGAGTGGGGACCAAAGCAAGAGGAAGCATTTGAAACTCTCAAGCTGAAACTCTGTGAAGCTCCTATCCTATCTCTACCTAATGGTAATGATGATTTCGTGGTCTATTGTGATGCATCAAACCAAGGTCTTGGTTGTGTTCTCATGCAACGAGGAAAGGTTATTGCTTATGCGTCTAGACAACTCAAGACTCACGAAAAGAATTATACCACCCATGATCTTGAATTGGGTGCTGTTGTCTTTGCTCTTAAGATTTGGAGACATTATCTTTATGGGACCAAATGTGTGGTGTTCACAGACCACAAAAGTCTCCAACATGTCTTCGACCAGAAAAATCATAACATGAGGCAACGACGTTGGGTTAAGTTACTTAACGACTACGATTGCGAAATTCGCTATCATCCTGGCAAAGCGAATGTTGTGGCTGACGCACTTAGTCATAAAGAGCGTATCAAACTTCAATGTGCGAGAGTTCGTACTGATCTTCAGGATCGCATCCTCCAGGCTTAACATACTTCAGTCACCCAAGGTAACATGTATGACGAAATGTCTTGTGGTGCTGAGACTCAACTTGAAACCAAGCCTGATGGACTACTCTATTTTCTTAACCGACTTTGGATTCCTGACCGTGATGATCTTTGTATTTTTCTCATGAACGAGGCTCATAAGTCTCGTTATTCTATTCATCCTGGAGCTGACAAGATGTACCAAGATCTTCGTTATTCATATTGGTGGCCTGGTATGAAGAAATATATTGCTCTTTTCGTTGCAAAATGCCTCACTTGTTCAAAGGTCAAGGCTGAACATCAACGACCATTTGGTATGATCGAACAACCAGAAATTCCTGTATGGAAATGGGAGAGCATAGCTATGGACTTCATCACCAAACTCCCTCGTACACCCAAAGGTTTTGAAAGTATTTGGGTAATCGTCGATCGTTTGACCAAGTCAGCCCACTTCTTACCTATTCGTGAGAAGTATTCTGTGGAAAGGTTGGCAAAGATGTACGTAAGTGAAATCGTATGTCGTCATGGTATACCTTGGACATTATCTCTGATCATGATGGTCGTTTCACCTCTCACTTTTGGGATTCTTTACAAGACGCTTTGGGTACCAAGTTGAACCTGAGTACTGCTTATCACCCTCAAACAGATGGTCAGACTGAACGGACCATCCAGACACTTGAGGATATGCTCAGGGCATGTGTCATCGATTTTGGTGGCGCATGGGATTCTCATCTTCCTTTGGTCGAGTTTTCATACAACAACAGTTATCACGCCAGCATTAACTTGGCTCCTTTCGAGGCTCTCTATGGTCGTAAATGTCGTTCACCTGTCTATTGGACTGAGGTTGGTGAAGCCCGGATCACTGGACCCGAACTAATCCAGGAAACCACAGACAAAATCCAACTCATTCAGGATAATCTTCTCAAAGCTAGAAGCCGTCAGAAGAGTTATGCTGATAAACGTCGTAAACCCTTGGAATTTCAAGTTGGGGACCTTGTTCTTCTTAAGGTATCCCCTTGGAAAGGAGTGATTCGTTTCGGTAGAAAGGGAAAACTAGCTCCTCGATACGTAGGCCCATTCAAAATTCTTGACAGGGTTGGAAAAGTGGCTTACAAACTTGATCTTCCACCTGAGCTAAGCAATGTTCACCCGACCTTCCATGTTTCGAATCTCAAGAAATGCTTAGCAGATGAGAACCTCCATGTTCCTCTTGAAGATGTGCAGATTGATGAAACTATGCACATTATCAAGAAACCCGTCGAGATTGTTGATACTGGAGTCAAGAAACTCAAACGCAGTCGCATTCCGATCGTTAAGGTTCGTTGGGAATCTAAACGATGTCCAGAGTTCACTTTGGAACGTAAAGACCAGATGAAGTCTAAGTACCCACATCTTTTTCCACCAGACTCTCCAACTCCAACTTCGGGACGAAGTTCCTAAAAGTAGGGGAGACTGTAACATTACGCATTTATAACTTGTACGTTACATTTATCATGAATAAAAACGTCAAGTTCCATTATTATTATTCGCATTTTATTATTATTGTGGCATTTTGGGAACCCTAATACTATATTAATTATATATAATATACTTATATATATAAAATATTTGGCAAAAATTACTTTGCTTGGGCCGGGACTCGAACCCGCGCCCAAGCCGGCCCATATGCTCACACATTCTAACCAGCTGATCTACACGATCATCTTGTTTCTTTTCCAGCTTAAAATGTATTTAACATGACCTTGGCCCTTCACAGTTGACTTGGAAAGTCAACTGTGACAGCCAATCTTCCATAATTAATAATTTTGGACGCGCTTTTGATCCTGGTTTGGAATGAATTCGTGATTTCCGGCATGTTATGAGTCATTCACACGTACAATTGACATTAAGACGGATCAATTATACAAAATTACTCAACATTACATTCAATGCAAGGTCAACATACCAATTCGAGCATCCAAGCTCCAACACTATAAATTGGACACCTCTGGACAATCACAACTCGCCGACTACTCTCTTCCAACCCCCAATTTCTCTTATTAATCTTCTGTTCTTGAAATTTTGATCGTGTATTGACTTCAAGCTTTGACTGAGCAATCGTATACAAATCGTGTTTGTAAGTCTGATTTTTTTGATGGGTTTTATTGTTCGGCATACACACAACATTAACCCTAAGGTTAATTGGGTTAATGTTGTGTAATTTGTTCAATTGCAGAATCTAGGGCTCGTATGTACGATTTGGGGAAGAACATGATTTTTGTATGTGTTATAAATTTTAAACGAACTAAAACCAAACACAACCACTGGTCTGGACCAAGTGGTTGTGCCTGGTGTCTTGGATCCGGCCCACGCGGGTTCGATCCTCACCTGCAACACTCTTTTCTTTTTGTTTTAACAAACAAACTTATATATATACATACATATATATATATATATATATATATATATATATATATATATTTCTCTACATTTTTAAATTCATTTTTAAAATACCAAAACACTTTTAAAAATCCTACAAAAATTATTTTGTGTTAACTTAATGAAAAAGTTTAACATACACTTTTTAGTTTTCAAAAATTTATTTATTTAATATATAAAATAAATAAATCAAGTTTATTCTATTTTATTTATAAAATTCTATAAAAATATTAAAACGATCTTATAAATTTCCACAAAAATTATTCTGAGTTTTTATGACAATAAACTTTTCTGAAATGAATTTTATTTCTGACAAATCATTTATTTAATATTTTTAATCAATTTTTGTTAGTTTTAATCATAATTAAATCATAATAAATTCATTTTTCAATATTTTTGCACCAAAATTTTATATAAATTATTTCTGATTATTTGGAACAGAAATATAGTTTTTAATCTAATAAATCTTTAATTTTAGTATTGTTAAATATTAAAGTTAAATTTTGACAATTTGAAATAAATGGAATTAATATTCTATTTTTAAGAAAATAATTTTATAAAAATTATTTTTATAATTTAAACACACTATTGTGACCATCTTAAATTCAAATTTTATAAAAAGACTTTTGTTTATTTATTTATCAAATTTCTCTCAATTATCAAACATTTTAATTATTAATCCAACGAATGTTTATCCCTAATTCGAAACCCTAGAATATACTTGTAGACTAGATAGACTTAGACTTATTTGTTACCTTATACATAGGGTAATACTTGGCAATCTTTGGGGCTACACTTATACTTTTTCTCGAGACTTAATACTATACTAAGGTGAGTTTACGTAACCATGTTTATGCAATTCTTCATACTTGCAACATTATACTTAAGCAATTCTACATGCATGTCTAGTTGTAAACTTTAATGCCTCATGAGTTAGACAACAACAACAACAGTTTCAACGAGTTTCAACAAGTTTCAACATTACATAATCATTAGCTATGGCCAAGCCGGCGATACTCAATAATAGATCTATTGGATTGACAATCCCACCCGGATACGTGTACCTCCTACATAGGTAGCGTGGGTAATTGTTATCGTTCCAACATATTATTAAGGTGAACC
Organism: Ambrosia trifida; assembly: GCA_028751855.1. NCBI lineage: Eukaryota > Viridiplantae > Streptophyta > Magnoliopsida > Asterales > Asteraceae > Ambrosia > Ambrosia trifida. The sequence continues at coordinate 76,122,403 of CM054131.1, read as the reverse complement.
GTGGATGACGGGATGGACCTAAACTAGTCGGAGGTTTGATTATGTCGATTCAACATATTATGCTTATTCATGTAGACTTAAACTTACGATAGACATATGAATTGCTAAACTTTTATACTTAAACTATTTGCTTGACATGGCTTATGTATTCTCATCAACTTCTAGTTGACCCCCCCCCCCCCATTTTTACAACTCAAAAGGAAATAATGATGCATGAAGACTAGAGTATTTTCACGAGAAGGCAATTTGAAGTCTATGCTTGTTTGGTTTTTGTGATGTATTAGATTTCCACTTGAAACTCATTATGTATTTCCAATTTTGGATATTTGCACTTTAAATTAATTTTAATTAAAATTTGGTTACCATGTGCTACTGTATACTCATTCTTACGTGACCCCTCGATGTTTCCGCCATCGGTTGGGGTGTTACAAGGGGCAGTAGTGTTCGCACTCAAGATATGGAGACACTAACTCTATGGGACTAAGTGTACTATCATTACTGACCATAAGAGCCTACAACATATCTTTGACCAAAAGGATCTGAACATGCGTCAGAGACGGTGGGTTGAGTGTAACACCCCAACTGATGGCGGAAACATCGAGGTGCCACGTAGTGATGATTGTTCGGTAGCTCATGGCATTATATATGTTTAAATAATCATTTATTCGATTACATATAATTTAAACTAAATATATCCAATTGTCACAACTGAAATATTGCATGCGATGATAAGAAACAACTTCAAATAATCTTCTCTTGGGATATCAATAAACTTCAAGCACCATTGATCCCTGAAACTGTTAAGTTTGGAAAAGATGGGGAGATCAACCAAAAGTTGGTGAGAATACATAGACCTAGTCTAGCAATAAGTTTGTATGTTTCAAAAGTTTAGCAATTCATATGTCTAGTGTATATCAAAGTCTACATGTGGAAACAAAAAACAAATGATAGTATGCACATAATCAATCCTCCGACAAAGTTTAGGTCCATCCCGCATCCACCGTTCTCCTTAATATAAAGTTTGGAACGATAACAATCACCCGCGCTCCCCATAGAAATGGTCAACGAATCTAGGTGGGGTTGTCAATCCGTTAGATTAATCAATGTATATCGTCGGCATTGCCAAAGCTAATGATTATGTGAGTTTAAGTTTAAGTCAAATAAGTTTTTGTCTATGACATGTGGCATTACATATTTACAACTAGACACGTTTGATGAATTGCACAAGTATAAAAGCAGAAAGTTTCAACCATAAAACGTTGCACAAACGAGGCTATATAAACTCACCGTTTGCGTAATAACTTGAAATTTGTCAAACCGCAAGATCTGGATTAGAATTATCCCAATGGATTAACCTAAAAAAATAAATAATTCGTAAGGGAACGAACTTAAAGTCTACGTTGTATAGGATTAGGCGCTTAGGGTTTTATAGACTAGATTTGGGGATTCTAAGATTTTTGAGTTAAACCATAATTGATTGTAAATATATGTAAAATGATTAAATGTGTAAATAATGAAACAACTCGAATTTAAATAATAGACTTTATTTTATTAAATATGAAATAGAGTATAAATTATTGGAATAAATCAATAAGTCAAAACAAATTTAAAAATTACAAGTATTTTAAATTCTGAGAACATAAATTGTTTTTCAGAATTTTAAAACTAATCATTTTGGTATTTTGCATATTTTAAATTGATTTATTATTATTAAAAAGGCAATAATTAGAAATTAAATACAAAAAAGTATAAAAATATCATTTTTATTTTATGACAGAGGCTAACACTTGATATAATTGAAAAATAATTTTAAATTTTTTTTCCGTATTATTTTCATTTAAAACAGAATTTAATTGAATATAATCAATTAAATAGGATTAAATTGTAAAATTTAGCAAAAATAATTTTTTTACAGAAAATAAAATTACCTAAAAGTTTTATATGGTTAGAAATAACACCACAAATTTTTGGTTTTAAAATGATTAAACACGATTTTTTATGAATTATTTAGTGTTTAAATTAAATAAATACATTAAAAATAATAAATAAATATTTTTGTGGAAAATAAAATTATAAATATAAATCTTATGGTCTTATAAAGCTATGATAAATTTTATAAAAATTTTGGACTACGTTTGCTATTTTTAATAATTAATGGAATAATTACACAATTCGTCCTTTAGGTTTGACCCATTTTTCAGTGGATGTACTTTCACGTTTCAGTTGATGAGATTCGTCCTTAACGATCTAAATTCTTACACTCACTGTCCTAAGGGCCTAACTTGGTTAGTTTTTAACGTTAAATCTAGTCATGTGCCTTGCACATGAGGGTAGTCTGGTAATTTCACTTATATATAAAAATAAAATAAACCCTCTTTCAGCTTCTCTCTCTCTCTCTCTCTCCCCAAATCAATTAGACTAAACTGAATTCAGGTTAACCAAATACTTCAACCACTTCCAATTTTAGCTTCTGCATATCTGAATTCGGACAACTATACATACAATAATCACACAAATTCAGTTTCAATGTCATGTAATCACCCCTAACATCCCTCTATACTTGTTCAAGAAGACCATGGTGACTTGGAATCACAATAATCAATTACTACTCTTCATCGAGTATTATTACCCACAATAATCAATTACTATCTCCTCCCATATCCAACAATAAGAAGAAGAAAACCATTAGTGATGGGTTCTTGGTTGGTTACCGATGATCGTGGGTTCAATAAGAGGATTCACGACAGTCACCGTAGCTTGGTGACTGTCCGGTTAATAACAAGGGTGGGTTACGGGTGTTATCAGACGACAGAGAGGAATATGGTTCACCGGATAATAATCGACTCAAGGAAGGTTTCCGGGTGTGGTTCGATGTTGAAGGGTTCCGACCATCTCTAGTGGTCCCGTTCTGCGGGTCGTAAATCTGTCATCGTCTCCAATAACCCAGCTTCTCCGTCGGGAGGTTTGTTAAGGATTTGTCGAATTTAGGGAGGGATTTAAGTAAGGGGGTGATTGTTGATGATAATCCTAATTCTTATAGTTTGCAGCCTGAAAACGCGGTTCCGATTAGTCCTTTTGTTGATGATCTTGGAGATGAGGAGTTGAAGAAACTGATGAGTGGATTGTTTTTGCAAAGTGTAATGAGTTTGAAGATATGAGGGATGCTGTGAAATGTTATGTTGGAAATGAAGGTGAAGAGTCGAAGTGTATTCAGAAATTGATTGAAGATGAGATCTATGAGAATAGGAATAATAATAATGGTCCCGTCCTCTCTCTCTACTATTGGGTGGTGGTGGTGGTGGTGGTGGTGGTTGAAGTTAGATATAGGGAGAGAGAGAAGTAAAATTACCAATTTACCCTCATGTGCAAGGCACATGACCAAAGTTAACTGAAAATTTTAACTGGCATAGGCCCTTAGGACCGTAAGTGTAAGATTTTAGATCTCTAAGGACGAATCTCATCAATTGAAACGTGAAAGGACATCCACTGAAAAATGGGTCAAACCTGAAGGACAAATTGTGTAATTTTTCCATAATTAATTGTATTTATAAGATATATATAAAGAAAATGAAACCGCTGAAAAAAAAATAAAAGCAAAAAACCAGACATCTTGGGACTCGAACTCGGGACCTGATATGTGTAATACGACTCCCAGAGCAACTGGTCTAGGTGTTCATTTGTTCTTTGTTGTGGAACAGTAATATATATACAGAACCTGATTCGAACAAAATCCCCAAATCAAATCCTTTATCCTTCAAATCAACCAACAATTCAACACACATAATGAACGATTTCATGGGGCTTTTATTCCCCATCATAAATCGACTCTCCAGGATGTATTAATTTAAAAGAAACTTACCAAATTATGGTGTAATCGAGTACAAGGAGTCGAAAGCCACAAACTTCGATTTAGAGAGATTTAGGATGCGAAAGAGAGAGATTATGGATGGGATTTGATTGTGATGATAGCCTGAATTTATAGGGTGGCTTAATTTCTATCAATAACAACGAATTTAATGCTGATTGATCTAGTTTAGGAAGGTTATAAACCGAAAATTGATTTCATCAAAATTGAGGATTAAAACGCGTTTAAAACCGTGTATTTTATAAACAGAAAGTGACAAAAATCCTCTGCCAAGAGTATGGAAGGTTTTCATTTTGAAAGGGATGCGAGATGGGAGCCAATTTGGTTGTTGGATCAAATCTGGGTCTGGGTCGGGTATTAGGACTCCAATCGGGTAAAGGGGAAGGAGGGCAAAGTGGGTTTGGGCTGCATTGTCACACCACGCCAATGGCGGAAACACGTGGCGCGACGGTTCAAGAGCATAAAGCCAAGATTAACGCAAACCATAAGTAATTGAGAAAATGGGTCATTTATTTAAGACGTCGAAACCATGTTTGATGTTCACACATAAACGAAAAATTGTTTTGAATACATTAAGGTGGCTTCTCAAATACATCCCAAATCTTTGGGAAATAAAGTTGAAACCCTTTTGAAACACCCGACGCCCATATGAGAGTTTCCCCCGACCCAGCTTGCCACGTTGTCCATCATCTATCAATTACCTGAAAGATATGTTTAAAAAGTCGTCAATATATAAATATTGGTGAGTTCACAGGTTTTAGTTTATCAAACTTTATCTTTTGGGAATTTCCATGTTATGACAATTTATAGGAGTTGCAAGTTCCTACAATTCTACTTGAGCCTATAACCAAACCAAGACAAATAATAATAATGCCCCGCTCCAAGTCGTTACTCGGTATTCTACGACATGATTTCAGAATATGTGCACCCCAGGCATACGCCGATGCATAATCGACGCTATCGATTAGGGGTGGGCCTTGTCATGCACCAATAGTACTACTCAAATATTCCTTCGGTTTCATTTTCCTGAATTAATGATTATAGTAGACAGGTCTCAACCCCGAGTGGCGATCACAACTCAAGTACTTAACCCGTTAAACATTTCCCTAACATATCTTTCCCCCGAAAAACATAAAATAGTTTAAAATGGGGCCGTGAGACTCACCTGAATCTGTGCTTGGCACAAAAAGGAAGATAGCAAGTTTTGTGGTCTCGCACCTACAAACGTCCTAGGCGTATAAGTCACTACACCTATAGTGCATGTGCCTTGGCAAGTTGTATACCCAACTCCCCGACCACGTGTTGTTCCAATTCCCGTTTAATTAGACGCGTATCCTATGTTCATTGGCGATGGATTACCCCTTTTCTTACGAGTTATGTATTATTCTCGTTAATACTCTTTGTAACTTGTATACTATTATTCTCGACACGACTCTACCTAACGTATAATTATTTTCCCATTTAAATAATTATACTTAGGATCGTATCGTTCGATATAATGTATTCTTAATACCCGACACGACTCACTTTGCCGCATATTTATTTTCCCATTTAAATAAATACGCTAAGGTCTTGTCGTTCGGTAGTATATTCTTAACGCCCGACTAGACTTACCATGCCGTACATTTATTTTCCCATTTAAATAAATATACTAGGATCTTGTCGGTATTCACATGTATATAGGTATATTTTGCCTACTCGTCTCGGTTTTCCTTCTCGCATATCTACTTTCCCATCCAAATAGATATACTAGAATTTCGTTGAGACGAGCATGTATATGTATACATATATCAACGTGCGAATTTTCCTTGTTAAGTCCATACGTTGTTTAACGTTTTTAATTCTTTACGTTATGCTTTCACCCACGAATATTCTCTCTAACACTTAGGAAAGTGTTATATAATTTTCACCCATGTTTTATATATTTTACTTCTTAAAATATATATATTTTCACGTTTTGCCGCAATGGCATTTTTCTCTAGTTTGTCCGTTTATTTGCTATAGTTAGTTTATGTAACTAAGTCCGATAGTTAAATTTTTCCAAGTTTCTTCCAATATGTGTTCTATAGAAATATTATTTATATTCCTTATTTACAACCACATATTACTTGGAAAGATATACTTTTGTATTTTTAGTCCAACTTGTTAACTTGTATTCCAAAAATGTTTCCGACACTTTTATATTCCCATTTACATAAAAGTATCCATTTTTGCACAAGTTTTCTCAAGTCTCTACTTTTGTCCAATATTTTATAAAAACCTCTATTTTTATAAAATCCTTATGTTGATTTAATTCCCTATTTTTATAAACTTCCGTTTTTATAAAAATACATTTTCAATAAATACACAAGTAGGTTACTAGTGTTTACCAAAACTATACTTTGAATAATCATTATTTACGCTTTTGACACCAAACTTTTCGTTAATGCATTTTTGGACCAAAGTTTCTAAAATATCTATTTTAGTCCATCAACTTTCAAAGTTACAACATTAGTCCCTTAACTTATAAATGTTACTTTTTCCATCCTAACTTCCAAAGTTAGCATTTTTCTTCCAAACTAGTGGACTTTAAAGAACCATCTTCTTCATGTTTGGTTATTTTTACATTATTCCACTTCTAATAGACTTATATTTCATAAATAAGGTTACTAATATTTGTGTTTGGTGTATTTGTCCATCATATCCAAATTTCACTCATCTAAGTGAGTAGACTTTAATTTTGTAACTTTTTCATCTATGCATTTCTAACATATTCCATCTTATTTTATGCTTTAGAGAGTCATTTTATGATGATTAAAACCATCTTTTAACACATTCAAGTTTCTTTCATAAATCATGCCCAAATCATCATCCATCTTAAGTGTATGTACATATTTTTTATATTTGCTAAATAATACCCATTATTGTTATGTTTAATTCCCTCTCGTTCGGGTACCGTCCGGGTATTTTTCGGGTTTTAATCGCGTGTTATCCGGATATTAAAAATACCTTTAATAACCCTTAAACATAGTCCAGTTTAAGTGTTGATAAATTATTTAGGCTTTTGCCGGGTGAAATTAAAAGTTATGCGCGTATCGGGTGCGGTACGCGCACTTTATTCGTTACCGGGAGATTGGTATAACAAGCTTTCAAGTATGGCTCTGGAGTTCCAAAACCCATTATATTTTGTGAAATTACTCTTTATTTTATATCCCGGGTGTCCGGGATCCGTTTCGCTTATTTAATTTTTACCGGGTAATCGCCAATGTCCATACCAGATAGATTTACTTGCACATGATCCTATCATGTTTTGTCATTAAACATATGCATCCCTATACATTATTTGGGAATTGCTATCTTTCTAAGGCCTCAGTTAAATAATCAACACATAATTGCATTTAATTACGTTAATCGCGTATAGTTAATTAGTACGGAATTAACTCATTTTTGCCGGTTGTTACATTCTCCCTCCGTTAAGAGAATTCCGTCCCGGAATTCACTTCGAGTTTTCCGGTATAGGGGTCTTCTCGAATAGGGCGGGATATTTTTGCTTCATCCGGTCCAGCCTTTCCCACGTGAACTCCGGTCCACGCTTGGCATTCCAGCGCACTTTGACCAACCTGATCTTGCTGCGCCTTAATTTTTGGACCTTCCAATCAGTTACCTCGATTGGTTCTTTGACGAAGTGTAACTTGTCGTCAATGTGGATTTTGTCCGCAGGGATGATGAGAGTTTCGTCGGATAGGCACTTCTTCAAGTTCGACACGTGGAACGTGTCATGTACACCGTTAAGCTCTTGTGGTAACTTGAGCTTGTATGCCACAGGGCCTACTCTGGACAAGATTTCGAACGGTCCAACATACCGTGGGTTCAGCTTTCCGCGCTTCCCAAAGCGCGCGACACCTTTCCAAGGTGACACCTTTAGTAGGACCCTGTCTCCGACTTGAAATTCCAAAGGCTTTCGCCTCATATCAGCGTAGCTTTTCTGCCGGTCACGGGCCGCTTTGAGACGTTCTTTTATCAAGAAGACCTTGTCCGTCGTCTCTTGAACAAATTCGGGCCCGGTAAGTTGCTTTTCTCCAATTTCAGCCCAACATAGAGGAGATCTACACTTGCGTCCATATAGAGCTTCAAAAGGTGCGGCTTGAATGCTCGTGTGGTAACTGTTGTTATACGAAAATTCCACCAGTGGAAAGTGTGTATCCCAATAACCGCTGAAATCGATTGCACATGCCCGTAACATATCTTCCAAGGTTTGGATGGTTCGTTCACTTTGACCATCGGTTTGGGGATGATATGTGGTACTCATGTCAAGGCGAGTACCGAGGGCTTCATTCAAACTTTCCCAAAATCTTGAGGTGAAACGACTATCTCGATCGGAGATGATGGAAATAGGTACACCATGCTTAGACACCACTTCCTTAATGTACAAACGGGTCAGTTTCTCCAACTTATCCGTTTCGCGAATCGGGAGGAAGTGTGCGGATTTCGTCAATCGATTAACGATTACCCAGATCATGTCATGGCCGCTTGTTATCCTGGGTAACTTGGTGATGAAATCCATGGAAATATGCTCCCATTTCCATTCAGGTATTTCCGGTTGCTGGAGCAAGCCGGATGGTCTCTGATGCTCGGCTTTGACCTTCGCGCAAGTTAAGCATCGCGCAACATAAGCTGCTATATCCCTTTTGAAATTTGGCCACCAGTAAAATTCCTTCAAATCATGGAACATCTTGTCTGCACCGGGGTGAACCGAATATCGGGAACTGTGAGCTTCGGCCAATACTAGTTCACGCAATCCACCATGCACTGGTACCCAAATTCTATTCATGAAATACAAGGTTTGATCCGCCTTTGGCTCCAGTGAATCAACCATCTTCCGCAATCTTTCACCTTTGACATTCTCGGGTTTAAGAGCGTTAATTTGAGCTTCACGAATCTGGTCAGTCAGGTTCGTGTGGATAGTTAAATCCAAAGCTCGGACACGCAATGGCTTAACCCGTTCCTTGCGACTTAAGGCGTCGGCCACAACGTTCGCCTTTCCGGGATGGTACTTTATCTCACAATCGTAATCGTTTAATAATTCGACCCATCGCCGTTGTCGCATGTTCAAATCCTTCTGATCAAAGATGTGTTGCAAACTCTTGTGATCAGTGAAGATTATGCACTTAGTTCCATATAAATAATGTCTCCAAATTTTGAGAGCGAATACCACTGCTCCCAATTCCAAATCGTGTGTAGTGTAATTCTTCTCGTGGATCTTTAGTTGCCTGGAAGCATACGCTATCACTTTTTCTCGTTGCATCAATACGCAACCCAAGCCTTGATGAGAGGCGTCACAGTAAACTACAAAATCTTCCGTTCCTTCGGGGAGTGATAATATTGGAGCGCCACATAACTTCTCCTTTAGTATTTGAAATGCGGTTTCTTGCTTTTCCGTCCACTCAAACTTCTTATCCTTTTGGGTTAGCATGGTCAAAGACTGTGCTATCTTAGAAAAGTTCTCGATGAATCTTCTGTAATAACCCGCAAGGCCAAGAAATTGTCGTACCTCGGTAGGAGTTCTAGGGGCGTCCCAATTTTTAATTGCCTCGATCTTGGTGGGGTCAACGTGTATACCCTTTTCATTCACCACGTTGCCTAGGAAGTGGACTTCTCGAATCCAAAAGTCACATTTCGAGAACTTAGCATAGAGTTTCTCCTTACGTAGGACCTCCAGGATTAAACGAAGGTGGTTTTCGTGGTCTTCTCTGGTGCGTGAATAAATCAAGATGTCATCAATAAAAACAATGACGAACTTATCCAAGTACGGCTTACACACGCGATTCATTAAGTCCATGAAAACAGCCGGTGCGTTGGTTAAGCCGAACGGCATTACCAAAAATTCATAGTGCCCATAACGAGTCCTGAACGCTGTTTTTGGTACATCCTCTTCTTGGATACGCAATTGGTGATAGCCGGACCTTAGATCAATCTTGGAATAGAAGCTGGATCCTTGGAGTTGATCAAACAAATCGTCGATCCTGGGGAGGGGATAGCGATTTTTAACGGTTAGCTTGTTTAATTCTCGGTAGTCAATGCACATACGAAAGGTGCCATCTTTCTTTTTCACAAATAAGACGGGAGCTCCCCAAGGTGAGAAACTTGGTCTTATGAAACCCTTGTCTAGTAATTCTTGCAGTTGGCCGGATAGTTCCTGCATCTCGGATGGAGCTAGGCGATATGGCGATCGTGCTACGGGAGCAGCTCCAGGAACAAGGTCGATGCGGAATTCGACTTGTCGAGGTGGTGGCAACCCCGGCAAATCTTCTGGGAATACGTCAGGAAAACCTCTAGCTATCGGAATGTCTTCCAACTTTCGCTCGTCGGCCTTCTTATCTACAACGTGCGCTAAAAATGTGATGAGACCTTTCCTTAAACACTTTTGGGCCTTCATGCACGTAATAATTCTTAATGGCGTCCCACGTCTTTCCCCTTGAATCGATAGAGTTTCACCGTTCGCGAGGGGAACTTGAATCATTTTGTCGTTGCAAACAACGACGACACGGTGTGCGGATAACAAATCCATGCCAATGACTATATCAAAACTACCCAGTATGACCGGTAATAGGTCAATGCCAAACTCGTGACCACAGAGATCCAACTTACAACCTTTCGCTACTTCTCATGTTTCTATAGTTTTATCGTTAGCTAGTTCTATAGAGTAAGGTGTATCTATCTTACTAGTTTTTAGCCCAAGTAGTCTTTTAAACTCAACAGATACAAAGCTAAAATCGGCACCGGTATCAAATAACACAGAAGCATAATGACCATTAAGAGGGAACGTACCAGTGACCACGTTAGGGTCCTGTCGTGCATCACCAGCACCAATCACAAATGCCCGTCCACGTGCTTGGTTGTTGAGCATAGGGCAATCCCTCTTCCAATGATCAGGCGACCCGCATGCGAAGCAGGGTCTTGCTCCTCCAGTCTTCGGTGCTCCTGATCGACACTCTTCAGTCTTGTGCCCAGAACGGCGGCACTTACCACAGATCACCTCGTTCTTTCCTTGATAACCCTGCTTTCCATTGTTTCCACGTCCTGTGGCTACATACCCTTTCCCTTTCTTGTTCGAACCTCCTGATGATCCGTCCTTCTTCCCGTCATTACGTTTCCGTTTCCCAAACCTTGGCTTGTTTCCCTGATCACAAGACCCAATTACTGAGTTCGAACCCAAATTCTTACCTTCCACACTACTGGGCTCCGAAATCTTTAGTCCCGACACCTTCCGGATCAAGGTGCCCATTCGAATGGCATCCTCAGTAAGGCTTAGAGAGAGGTCGACGGCTTCGCGCATGGTCGTGGGTTTGGAAGAAGTGACCATGCTGCGGATTTGTGGCGCCAGTCCGAATAAGTAACTCTCAATCTTCTTGCTCTCGGGGGTGACCAAACGGGGAACCAGTCGTGATAGGTCGTGGAATCTGGACGTGTACCCTGCTACGTCTGCTCCGGTCATGGTGAGGTTCCAGAATTCAGTCTCCAATTTCTGCACTTCACTTGCCGGGCAGTACTCAGCAATCATGAGTTCCATTAGTTCCAACCAGGTTAGGGAGTATGCAGCATTGTCTCCCAGTGACTGAACCTGACTGTTCCACCAAGTTAATGCTTGATCCAGGAACAAATTCGTGGAGTACATAACGGTCTGTCGGGGGGTACAGCTGCTGATACGGATTACCGCTTCAGTCTTTTCGAACCATTTGACTAGTCCGACGGATCCCTCAGTGCCGCTGAAGTTGAGTGGCTTGCAGTCCAGGAAGACTTTGAATGTGCAGCCACGCTCTCGCGAGGCAGTTTCAGTAGGGGAGGTCTCACGTTGATCACTCCCGGTCCTGTCCCGCGATCTCTCGGTGCGAGCAGCCTCGTGTTCCGCGATGGCTTGGGCTACACGTTCCGAGACCAATGTTTCAAGTTCAGCGGGTGTCGTGGGCAATACGTCGTTGCCACTGTTGCTTCTTGTGGTTGGTGCCATTTTACTTCAATAACAATTATTAAAGTTAATCTTTGACAGACATTCATACAAATATTGTCATACACAAGTATAAATAGCAACTCATCACATGAACATAGTAATCAATAAAATCATCACCGCACAATCGCACAAATCCCAATATGTAAAGTAAGTAATAACAACCACAGACAATCACAGTCATACAATCACACATTTTACCATCATAACAATAAGATTCTCATTAATTTCAATAATACGAGTACAACGCTTTGTTCATAATAACAAAATGGGGATAGCATCCCTCATACATCGTTTGAAATAAATAAAAACATAATGTCATATGCCGGCACACCCCGCACGGTTGGGCAAAAATGCAAAACTAGCGCTGTAATCCCTGCTATGCTAACATGTTACTACTACTACATATATATCGGGGATGTCTCCCCGTCTACTGCGGTGGTGGCGGTGGATACTGGTACTGGGGAGCGTACATGCTGAGGGACATGCTAATGGTCGTAATGCGCTCATAGAGGAACTGGCGGTGCGCAAAGTGCGCGTCGCCGGTGATCCCACAAAGTGCGTCCATGTGCAGAAGCTCCTCTGCGTAGTGCGCCAGCGCATCCCTGGCGTCTATAATCCTGGCCCACATGAGACGGGCCTGCTGATCCATCAGACTCACAGTGCGCTGTACCGCGTCAGCGAGGATCTGGAAGTCGCTCTCTAACGAGATCACCGTGGACCAGGCCGGTCCGGATAATGGGGCCATCCCGTGGGGCTGTGACGGCCCGGGTATATCGGTGTACGTCGGCTGGGATGGGCCGACTACGTCTGGCATCGATAGGGATGGGAAGGGCTGGGCAAAACCCAATAATCCAGGGGTGAAGTGGGGTGGTATCTGGTACGGGTCCCCTGCACCTAGGGTATACGGTGCAGGTGGTGGTATCATAAAGGGGGCTCCTGCACCCACAGTGTACGGTGCAGGTGGTGGTATGGTAAACATCTCGGGTAGGGGTGGCAGTATGGGAAAGGTGGTAATAGGTAGTGTCATGGGTGCTGAGGAAGGTGCTATGAGCTCGGCCAATGGGACCATGAGGGGCTGTGTAACAGTGATCCACTCTGGAGCGGATATCATGACGGTAGGGGTAGTGGGGCTCGCAGTAGCGAATGCTGTCAAGCCTGCTCGGTGTAGCTCAGAGCTACGGGCTGAGCTACCCTCTAGGATGTGCCCTGCAGAGGCTGGCCCATCCTGTGGTACGGGCTCCGGTAGGGCGAGTAGGGTTGTAGGTGCAGCAGGGGCGTCCTCCATCATCGGAGCAACGGGCTCCTCCAGGTCCGCCGGGGGAATCGGTATGGCAATGTGCTCCACAGACGCTGTCGACTCGTCGTCGGAGTCGTCTGAGATCCATCCGTTATGTCCTCGGGCAAGTGGCACAAGCCTCATACCCGGGGGAACGGGAATGTGAGGGGTGGGTAATGGCTCACGATCGACGTGGGCATGTCGATCGAATGGAGACTCTACGGTCTCAGACTGTGTGGGGGCGGGTCTCGAGGGACCTGCACAGTCCGCAGGGAAATCCCTGACGGCGCGAATGGGGTGGGGTGGTAACGGTGCGGCAGGTAGTGGCACTAGAGGCAGATCGGCCTGTGGTGCCCCTGCCATCGGTAGGTCAGCTATGGCGGCCATGTCTCCTCCAGCGGGGGCCCACTCTGGGTCCTCACTGGGATCCGTCTCTTCGGAGCTGTCGCTGTCTGCTCCTCCCATGGCGGTGTCTACCTCCATGTCATCATCCTCCGGGTCGAGTACTACGACCTCAATCGGTGGAGCTGGCAAAATCTGAATGCTACTATCGTAGCTCGGCGCGGCACTCTCGGCGTCCGACATCCATGACAAAAGAACCGTACTAATATTTATATATTATTCATTAGAAAGTTAAGCGTACATTTAAGGCATTCTTCCTAACTTTTAATACTAATGTAGTACGCACTAGTACCCATGGCTAGCTTGGTCGGAATCTCTTCATACCCAATGTTCTTTTCTTTCGAAATAATTTACTTTATTGCGTTTTATACGATGGTTTTGAAAGCTTCATCTTTTGAACCAAATCCGGTTATAGTTTAGATTTTCAAAAATACTAATTCGCTATAACCTTGGCTCTGATACCACTTTCTGTCACACCACGCCAATGGCGGAAACACGTGGCGTGACGGTTCAAGAGCATAAAGCCAAGATTAACGCAAACCATATGTAATTGAGAAAATGGGTCATTTATTTAAGACGTCGAAACCATGTTTGATGTTCACACATAAACGAAAAATTGTTTTGAATACATTAAGGTGGCTTCTCAAATACATCCCAAATCTTTGGGAAATAAAGTTGAAACCCTTTTGAAACACCCGACGCCCATATGAGAGATTCCCCCGACCCAGCTTGCCACGTTGTCCATCATCTATCAATTACCTGAAAGATATGTTTAAAAGTCGTCAATATATAAATATTGGTGAGTTCACAGGTTTTAGTTTATCAAATTTATCTTTTGGGAATTTCCATGTTATGACAATTTATAGGAGTTGCAAGTTCCTACAATTCTACTTGAGCCTATAACCAAACCAAGACAAATAATAATAATGCCCCGCTCCAAGTCGTTACTCGGTATTCTACGACTTGATTTCAGAATATGTGCACCCCAGGCATACGCCGATGGATAATCGACGCTATCGATTAGGGGTGGGCCTTGTCAGGCACCAATAGTACTACTCAAATATTCCTTCGGTTTCATTTTCCTGAATTAATGATTATAGTAGACAGGTCTCAACCCCGAGTGGCGATCACAACTCAAGTACTTAACCCGTCAAACATTTCCCTAACATATCTTTCCCCCGAAAAAAATAAAATAGTTTAAAATGGGCCGTGAGACTCACCTGAATCTGTGCTTGGCTCAAAAAGGAAGATAGCAAGTTTTGTGGTCTCGCACCTACAAACGTCCTAGGCGTATAAGTCACTACACCTATAGTGCATGTGCCTTGGCAAGTTGTACACCCAACTCCCCGACCACGTGTTGTTCCAATTCCCGTTTAATTAGACGCGTATCCTAGGTTCATTGGTGATGGATTACCCCTTTTCTTACGAGTTATGTATTATTCTCGTTAATACTCTTTGTAACTTGTATACTATTATTCTCGACACGACTCTACCTAACGTATAATTATTTTCCCATTTAAATAATTATACTTAGGATCGTATCGTTCGATATAATGTATTCTTAATACCCGACTCGACTCACTTTGCCGCATATTTATTTTCCCATTTAAATAAATACGCTAAGGTCTTGTCGTTCGGTAGTATATTCTTAACGCCCGACTCGACTTACCATGCCGTACATTTATTTTCCCATTTAAATAAATATACTAGGATCTTGTCGGTATTCACATGTATATAGGTATATTTTGCCTACTCGTCTCGGTTTTCCTTCTCGCATATCTACTTTCCCATTCAAATAGATATACTAGAATTTCGTTGAGACGAGCATGTATATGTATACATATATCAACGTGCGAATTTTCCTTGTTAAGTCCATACGTTGTTTAACGTTTTTAATTCTTTACGTTATGCTTTCACCCACGAATATTCTCTCTAACACTTAGGAAAGTGTTATATAATTTTCACCCATGTTATATATATTATACTTCTTAAAATATATATATTTTCACGTTTTGCCGCAATGGCATTTTTCTCTAGTTTGTCCGTTTATTTGCTATAGTTAGTTTATGTAACTAAGTCCGATAGTTAAATTTTTCCAAGTTTCTTCCAATATGTGTTCTATAGAAATATTATTTATATTCCTTATTTACAACCACATATTACTTGGAAAGATATACTTTTGTATTTTTAGTCGAACTTGTTAACTTGTATTCCAAAAATGTTTCCGACACTTTTATATTCCCATTTACATTAAAGTATCCCTTTTTGCACAAATTTTCTCAAGTCTCTACTTTTGTCCAATATTTTATAAAACCTCTATTTTTATAAAATCCTTATGTTGATTTAATTCCCTATTTTTATAAACTTCCGTTTTTATAAAAATACATTTTTCAATAAATACACAAGTAGGTTACTAGTGTTTACCAAAACTATACTTGGAATAATCATTATTTACGCTTTTGACACCAAACTTTCCGTTAATGCATTTTTGGACCAAAGTTTCTAAAATATCTATTTTAGTCCATCAACTTTCAAAGTTACAACATTAGTCCCTTAACTTATAAATGTTACTTTTTCCATCCTAACTTCCAAAGTTAGCATTTTTCTTCCAAACTAGTGGACTTTAAAGAACCATCTTCTTCATGTTTGGTTATTTTTACATTATTCCACTTCTAATAGACTTATATTTCATAAATAAGGTTACTAATATTTGTGTTTGGTGTATTTGTCCATCATATCCAAATTTCACTCATCTAAGTGAGTAGACTTTAATTTTGTAACTTTTTCATCTATGCATTTCTAACATATTCCATCTTATTTTATGCTTTAGAGAGTTATTTTATGATGATTAAAACCATCTTTTAACACATTCAAGTTTCTTTCATAAATCATGCCCAAACCATCATCCATCTTAAGTGTATGTACATATTTTTTATATTTGCTAAATAATACCCATTATTGTTATGTTTAATTCCCTCTCGTTCAGGTACCGTCCGGGTATTTTTCGGGTTTTAATCGTGTGTTATCCGGATATTAAAAATACCTTTAATAACCCTTAAACATAGTCCAGTTTAAGCGTTGATAAATTATTTAGGCTTTTGCCGGGTGAAATTATAAGTTATGCGCGTATCGGGTGCGGTACGCGCACTTTATTCGTTACCGGTAGATTGGTATAACAAGCTTTCACGTATGGCTCTGGAGTTCCAAAACCCATTATATTTTGTGAAATTACTCTTTATTTTATATCCCGGGTGTCCGGGATCCGTTTCTCTTATTTAATTTTTACCGGGTAATCGCTAGTGTCCATACCGGATAGATTTACTTGCACATGATCCTATCATGTTTTGTCATTAAACATATGCATCCCTATGCATTATTTGGGAATTGCTATCTTTCTAAGGCCTCAGTTAAATAATCAACACATAATTGCATTTAATTACGTTAATCGCGTATAGTTAATTAGTACGTAATTACCTCATTTTTGCCGGTTGTTACATGCATCTTGGGCTTGGGTTTTGGCCTTGGTGAATTGGTTATGTTGGACTTGGGTTTATGAATGGATATATGTATGGATTATGTTAATGGGTTTTGTAAAAAGATTGGTTATTGAAAATTAAGTTTTATATAAACAAAACTATATATATATATATTTAAAAAAATTATTTATTTATAATTATTAATGTTATGAACTTTTCTAATACGATAATAGTTCGAATAAATAATTGAGAGTTGCAATGGTAAAATAAAATAAATTTGTGATCTTTATTATTGAATAAAAGCCTCAATATACAAGGGTTATAAATGTAAATATATGAAATAGGAAGGGTTAACGTTGTTCAAAAGAGATAGAGAAAGATGACGGACGTCACAACATCTCCTACATTTGGGAACTTCGTCCCGAAGTTGATTTTGAACGGGCTATGGTTTAGTTTAGGGTATAGTAAAAGAGTAACATGATCAAGGTTTTGAGTGACATTGGTATGTGATAATAGTCTTATGGAGCACTAAACTTAAATTTCAAGAATGCGAAGAGAAATGCATGAGATGACTATGAAAAGACTAAATGAACTACTAGGTAACTAGGGTTTATTATTGGTTTGACTCCCAGTCTCATTTTCGATGCATCATTAGTGTTTATGCATAGGGTGTACCGTAGCTAACCCATCACACCTCTGATACTTCGAAAACGTACTGGGTATCTACCAAAACCTTGATAGAATTTCACATCCCTTAACGTACCTGTAAATTCATGATTACGCTCCGGACCGCAATCACCAATCTTACATTAGAGTTTGGTGTCCTTCTATGATCCTAAACTAAACACACATGTATAGTAATGCCCACGACCTTGCGACTGATCTTTGTATTAATGAGTATAATGAATCGTTGTATCAAATTGCATGTTCTCACAGTTAAGTTCGAGGAAAGTGCACAATGTATTCAAAAATTGAGTCTAACTGTTAAGCAGGCAAGAAGACCTCCACCAGTGAGTGAGTAGGAACCTCTACCGATTGTTGAGCAGGTACGATGGCCTCTACCAGTCGCTGAGCAGGTTATTAGAACCTCTACCGACTGTTGAGCAGGCATGATAACCTCTACCAATCGTTGAGCAGGTTATTAGGAACTCTACTAACTGTTGAGCAGGTACTCCAACCTCTACCAGTTGTGGAACGAGTGTAACAATTGTTTTCGGTTTAACACATAAATTGCAAATTGGTAATACATATTTGTAAGCAAGTTTGCGAATGCATCAAGTATCAAGTATAGCATGCGAGTTGTAACTGAGTTGCCCTAGACAAGGTTGATGACTCTATGTGTGCTTTTAGCAAACAGTTCATATCCCATGTTTTCAAGTATCATGAATAATCAAATGTTCAAAAATAGTAGATAATTAAATCCTCATGTATCACTAAGAATCAGGTTTTGTGCAACAAACAATCAAATTTTCAATAATATGGTTATCATGGAGGTCAAGTTCATGTTCAAGAAGGTAAAAGATATGAATTTAGTTCTTGAGAGGATGATGAAGAACTCAAAGTACCATCAAGGTTGTGAAAGATAATGAATGTGAAGATATTTGATAAAGGGTTTATTTCATATGTTTTCAAAGAGACACAAGTACTAAGGAGATTATGTAGCAGCGTGAATCGTGGTGTTTGAATCAAAGGTTAGAATCAAGTGTACGAGAAAACATGATTGTGGTTAATGCCAAAAATTGTAAAAGTTCGAACAAGTTGAAAATAAGTAGGTGTCAATGGGGAATATGAAGACTAAATTTTGTCCCCGTGGATGGAAGATTCTATTTTTTTTTTAAAAAATGGTTTTGTATATAAAGCAAAAGTCATTAAATAGTACATGTTAAGTGAGCTTAGATCAGATTATTCCAGTTAGTCAGATATTTGAAACACGACATTGGGGTTTGAAGATCAAGGTTCTATTAAGTGATTAAAACATTATATCGAAAATCTTTTCTTACGCCAATGAATAAAGATTTGAATTTAGAAATTAAGTCAGAGGACATCTTTTGACAAAAAAATATGTATTTTTCATAGTTTATAGGTGATGAAAATTTGACAATATTTAGAAATCTAAGATTAAAAATATGTAACATGTTGAAAAAGGCAATAATATGATTTGGGTAGGGTGTTGAAAATAATCAAACATGTGGCTAAGATGGTAGGATGAAGTGTGATTGTGAAACTATATATGATTATGAAATGGAATTGATTTAAACTATAAAATTTTGAGATTTAAAGCTTAGTTTTAATGATAATGAGTGTAATCATTTATTCAATAATTAAAACGAATAAACAAAAACGTTGACTTATCAAAGCTTCCAGATTTTAATAACATATAGAAGACATGCTTTAGCCTATAAGTGAACACTCATCCCGAGAATTCCCAGGTAGGCATCCGGGTCCCTCGTCTGATTGGGATTTATGCGCAATGCCAGTCCTAGACAAAACTCAGAATGCAGGTGTTCACCCTTCCAGATTGCATGTGTTCGTTATTAGAATATAGATCTTCGACGAGATTATAAAGGCAGTTCAGGTTAGGACCTGAGAATTTGTACTATTAGTCTAAGGGTAGATCCTGATGGGGAGAAATCATCTTGTAGGGGCTTAGGTAGGGATAAGAAGATAGAGAATAGAAACAAGTTGAGTTGTAAGTAAGAGGAGCAAGTACTGGTTAAAATCCTAGGGTTATAGACTAGATTATTCTTCTAATAACCTAATTCCCTATAACCATGGCTCTGATACAATCTGTAACACCCCAACCGATGGCGGAAACATCGAGGCGCCACGTAGTGATGATTGTTCAGTAGATCATGGCATTACATAAGTTAAAATAATCATTTATTCCATTACATATATTTTATACTAAATACATCCAATTGTCACAACTGAAATATTACATGCAATGATAAGAAACAACTTCAAATAATCTTCTCTTGGGATATCAATAGACTTCGAGCAACATTGTTCCCTGAAACTGTTAAGTTTGGAAAATATGGGGGGGGGGGGGGGTCAACTAAAAGTTGGTGAGAATACATAGACCTAGTCTAGCAATAAGTTTGTAAGTTTCAAAAGTTTAGCAATTCACATGTCTAGTGTATATCAAAAGTCTACATGTGGAAACAAAAACACAAATGATAGTATGCACAAAATAAATCCTCCGACAAAGTTTAGGTCTATCCCGCATCCACGGTTCTCCTTAATATAAAGTTTGGAACGATAACAATCACTCGCGGTCCCCATAAAAATGTTCAACGAATCTAGGTGGGGTTGTCAATCCAATAGATCTATCATTGTATATCGCCGGCTTGGCCAAAGCTAATGACTATGTAAGTTTAAGTTTAAGTCTAACAAGTTTTTGTCTATGGAATGTGGCATCAAAGATTTACAACTAGACACGTATGAAGAATTGCTCAAGTATAAAAGCAGAAAGTTTCAAGCATAAAAAGTTGCATAAACGAGGCTATGTAAACTCACCGTTTGCATAATAACTTGAAATTTGTCGAACCGCACGATTTGGATTAGAATTTTCCCAACGGATTAGCCTAAAGAAATAAATAATTTGTAAGGGAACGAACTTAAAGTATAAGTTGTCTAGGATTAGGCGCTTAGGGTTTTATAGACTAGATTTGGGGATTCTAAGGTTTTTGAGTGAAAATATAATTGATTGTAAAAATATTTTTTTTATTAAAAGTATATCTCATCTATCTTTCTAAATATAAAGACATGTAAAATGATTAAATGTGTAAATAATGAAACGACTCGAATTTAAATAATAGACTTTATGTTATTAAATATGAAATAAAAGTATAAATTAATGGAATAAGTCAATAAGTCAAAGCAAATTTAAAAATTACAAGTATTTTAAATTCTGAGAACATAAATTTTTTTTCAGAATTTTAAAACTAATTATTTTGGTATTTTGCCTATATTAAATTGATTTATTATTATTAAAAACGCAATAATTAGGAATTAAATATAAAAAGTATAAAAATATCATTTTTTTATAACAGAGGCTAACACTTAATATAATTGAAAAATAATTTTAAAAGTTAATTTCCATATTATTTTCATTCAAAACATAATTTAATTGAATATAATCATTTAAATAGGATTAAATTGTAAAATTTAGCAAAAATAATTTTTTTACAGAAAATAAAATTACCTAAAAGTTTTATATGGTTAGAAATAGCCCCACAAAATTTTTGGTGTTAAAATGATTAAACACGATTTTTTATGAATTATTTAGTGTTTAAACTAAATAAATACATTAAAAATAATAAATAAATATTTTTCTGGAATATAAAATTATAAATATAAATCTTATGATAAATTTTATAAAAATTTTGGACTACGTTAGCTAGTTTTAATAATTAATTGTATTTATAAGATATATATAAAGAAAATGAAAAGGCTGAAAAAAAATAAAAGCAAAAACCTAGACAACTTGGGACTCAAACTCGGGACCTGATATGTGTAATACGACTCCCAGACCAACTGGTCTGGGTGTTCATTTGTTGTTTATTGTGGAACAGTAATATGTATACAGAATCTGATTCGAACAAAATCCCCAAATCAAATCCTTATGAACCTTAATCCTTTTTCCTCTAAATCAACCAACAATTCAACACACATAATGAACGATTTCATGGGGCTTTTATTCCCCCATCATAAATTGACTCTCCAGGTTGTATTAATTTAAAAGAAACTTACCAAATTATGGTGTAATCGAGCACAAGGAGCCGAAAGCCACAAACTTCGATTTAGAGAGATTTAGGATGCGAAAGATAGATTATGGATGGGCTTTGATCGTGATCATAGTCTAAATTTATAGGGTAGCTTAATTTCTATCAATAACAACGAATTTAATGTTGATTGATCTGGTTTAGGAAGTTTATAAACCGAAAATTGATTTCGTCAAAATTGAGGATTAAAACGCGTTTAAAACCGTGTATTTTATAAACAAAAAGTGGCGAAAATCCTTTTCCAAGAGTATGGAAGGTTTTCATTTTGAAAAGGATGTGTGATGGGCGCGAATTTGGTTGTTGGATGGAATTTGGGTCTGGGGCGGGTATTAGGACTCCAATCGGGTAAAGGGGAAGGCGGGAAAAGTGGGTTTGGGCTGCACATTAGGCTTGGGTTTTGGGCTTGGTGAATTGGTTATGTTGGACTCGGGTTTATGAATGGTTATATGTATGGATTATGCTAATGGGTTTTGTATAAAGATTGGTTATTGAAACTTAAGTTTTATATAAACAAAACTATATATATATATATATATATACATATATATTAATAAAAATTTATTCATTTATTTACTTATAATTATTAATGTTATGAACTTTTCTAATACGATAATAGTTTGAATAAATAAATGATAGTCGCAATGGTAAAATAAAATAAATTTGCGATCTTTATTATTGAATAGAAGCCTCGAAACACAAGGGTTATAAATGTAAATATATGAAATAGGAAGGGTTAACGTTGTTCAAAAGAGATAGAGAAAGGTGACGGATGTCACATTCAGCTACTCAATGACTATGACTGTGAGATTAAGTACCATCCAGGGAAGGCAAATGTTGTAGCATACGCATTAATCCGAAAGGAACGTGACAAAACGCTGCGTTAGGCATGACCATTCAAACCGATCTCACTGCTCGTATTCGTCAGGCTCAGTAGGAAGCTCTTAAGGATAGTAATATCGGACATGAAGCTCTATATAGTCAGGCAAGTCAGCTGGAGACGAGGCCTGACGGGACAATGTATTTCTTGAATAGAATATGGGTTCCTTTGTATGGAGGTTTGCGTGATTTGATTCTTGATGAAGCAGATAAATCCAAGTACTCGATACACCCCGGCGCAGATAAGATGTATAAGGACCTCAAGCAGTTCTATTGGTGGCCTAACATCCAGGGTTGTATTGCGACCTATGTCAAACGTTGCCTAATGTGTTAAAAGGTCAAAGTAGAGTACCAGAAGCCGTCAGGAATGCTTCACCAGCCAGAGATTCCTGTTTGGAAATGGGAACAAATCTCTATGGATTTCATCACCAAGTTGCCAAGAACATCTCGCGATCATGATGCGATTTAAGTGATTGTTGACCGTTTAACAAAGTCTGCGCATTTCATGTGGATCAAGGAAATAGACAAAACGGAGAAATTATCCCGACTATACATCAATGAGATTATATCAAGGCATGGTGTGCCTACCTCAATAATCTCTGATCGAGACAGTCATTGCACTTTGAGGTTTTGGCAATCGTTGCAAGAAGCTCTTGGTTCCCGATTAGACATGAGCACCGCTTACCATCCTCAAACAGATGGGCAGAGCGAAAGGACCATCCAGACGCTGGAGGACATGCTCCGCGCATGTGTAATTGACTTTGGGAAAAATTGGGATACGCATTTGCCATTGATCGAACTTTCCTACAATAAAAGTTACCACACCAGCATCAAAGTTTCCCCTTTTAAATTATTATACGGACGCAAATGTTGGTCGCCCGTGTGCTGTGCCGAAGTAGGGGACAAGCATTTGACAGGTCCCGAACTCATCCAGGAGACAACTGACAAGATCTTCCAGATCAGGGGCAGATTGAAAGCCGCCAGAGACAGACAGAAGAGTTATGTGGAAAAAAGGCACAAGCCCTTAGAGTTTCAAGTGGGTGACAGAGTTTTGCTCAAATTATCTCCATGGAAAGGGGTTCCCAGGTTTGGAAAATGTGGGAAGCTCAATCCTAGATACATAGGTCCGGTCCTATCGAGATCGTTGCACGAATTGGACCAGTTGCATACAAACTCAAGCTACCCCGAGAACTCAATGGTGTCCACGACACATTTCACATCTCGAACCTAAAGAAGTTTCTTGCTGATGAGTCAATGGTGATCCCTCTAGAGGAAATCCACATCGACAAATAACTTCATTTCATAGAGCAGCCACTCAAGTAACAGATTGGAAGGTTCAGAAACTTCGTCGCAGTCAGGTCATGTTGGTCAACGTACATTGGAATTCCAAACGCGGACCCGAATTTACATGGGAGCGTGAGGATCAGATGAAACGCAAGTACCCACATCTTTTCCAGAAGACCACCGGTTCAGATGACCCACACCGAAAATTTCGCGGACGAAATTCCTCAAACAGGGGGAGAATGTGACACCCGTCGAAATCACAGGTCATATCCGTAGACATAGTTACATGTTTACAGTGTGCATAGCATTACATGTTAACATTTGCATCAAAGTTGGGCAATACATGGTTCCAACGGGTCAATCTCAAGGAATACAGTCTAACAGTAGACCCATTAGTTAGTTCAAAACCTCAGTTAGTCCAATATTTCATGCTAGACTATAGGAGTTCCATGCATAACCCTAACAGTGAGAAATCCATGCAACTGAACATACATTGTCAAATAGTTACCCCGACAAGGACAAAATCAAACAATGTTTATGAACAAAGCGGTTACCATAATGTATTCTAGAAAACTAGTACCTATACGAACAATACGTCCACCTGTAACCTTAAAACTTGGTCCATATACACTTGTATGAGTATGTGAATCAAACAAATACACTAACATTTATGCATACATACATACGGCTATACATACACATGCACATGAACACATCCTAACACAATCCTATCAAATCCAAGACATTTACCTAAATGGGATCATATTCCACCTTAGTTAACCAAACATATGAAAGTTGACTTGCCTAGAATACCTTGCTCTTTTCCTTTACACATTTTCAGCCACATGTTCCCAAGACAAGGAAGTGTGCAATGTTTTGGACATTATCTAAATCACATAGGACACAATCACACTCATATATATACATATATATACATATATATACATATATACTCGGCCACATACACACATAACCATAAGGTGAGGAAGTGACAAATACTACATACACACACATATACGATCGCATGTATGCATACACACATGCCTTCTCATTTCCTAGTCATCAAACTTATCTAGTGACCCTCATATCCATGCTTAACACTAACATGGAATAAGCTTTTCTCATCTACAATTCCCATGGCTTTTGACCATCTAATATTGCCCACAAACATACAAACATTTCGGCTAGCTCCTTCCCAAGAATGACTACACTTGAATCAAGGTCAAACCTTTGCACTAGGATGGCACAACATAGAAAACATGAGAGGATTTCCTTGTCAACCTTACAATAAAATATGGTGCCCCTTCCCCATGACCATTAGCGGCCGAACCTCCTACACAATCAAACAAGCTTCAAGTCAACTCCTTACTCAAGCAAGTCACCTTACTTTGCACTCCATGAAAGTAGCACCTTTGACCTTCCATTTTTGTGAACCAATGGCACTAGAGCAACACCACCACCACTCGGCTATATAAGGGTGCATAAGAGTTCATTTGGATCACACGACAACACTCTAACACTTGAAACACCTCCCTTCTCTCCTTGTAACCCCTCGACCGAAGATTAGTCCACCCAAAGAGCTTGTTTCGGCCAACCATGTAGTGCTCACCCGAAGTCACACACACGTACACATTCTTTAACAACTAGTTTTTAAGAATAACTAAGTTCACTACTTAAGTTTTATGTTAAGGATCCAATGTTTTAGCTTATGTATACACATTTACACATATGCGATTACATACACCTTAGAAACACTTACATGGACATACGAGTACACCCACACATACAAGAGCATGTATGCGTGAGTGTATAGTGTCGAGACCGGCCCAAAGCACATCAATCTTGCTTAGTTTTACAACTTCTACTAAAACTTGGTTTATGAACATGTGTTAAACACCTTAAATACATGTGTTAGTAAGCTTAACACAAGATTTTTCCTAAGAACTAATGAAACACACTAACATGTGTGTATATCTAAGGACAAAGCATTCAAAATGTAATTTTTGTACAAAACTGTCAAAGGATATGTCCATATCCCACCCTAGACTTGCATAACTGAGACATAAGTAACACTCGGTAACATTTGGTAAGTCAAGACACTTGTTTTTCCAAAAAAAAAGACTAAACATCGTCACATTAATGACAAAACAAAAATTCCTGACACATACAGTATGTGACACACGTGGATAGTGGTACAGAAACCTCTAGTCCATGAGTGTTACATTCGGTTGAACAGTTGCATGGTAGTTAGAACAAAACATAGACCTAAGGTGCCTTTATATGAACTTAGGGCATCCTAGACCAAACACACCGTGCCAGATTCAGTTCAGTCTAGCAACCAGACACCAAGTGAGTATTCACAACGCCTTTTTACAGTTTTTTTATTTTTCCGGGGGAAAAACATGCGTACAGTTTTCAGTTACAATACATGACTATTATGTGAACATGAGACATTACGGTTCAGGATCCATTAAGCCCTCGTGTCATACATCATACCATAACCATTAACAATGGACTTAGCCATGAAACACCGGGATAGATCTATTGGGTTGACACCCCCATTCTTGGTCAGTTGCTCTTACCGGATGACAGATATCAAAAGAGTGCTTGTAATTCACATCATTTCATTGTCTTTAGTGTACAATGGGAGAGGCACAACATGTCAAGGTTTGGTTATGGGCTCATGTCAAATCACATATTGATTATTGCCCTAGCTAGGGAATGATTTAGTCGGTTTTGGATTTCATGTCCACCATATAGAAAACCCGTGAACTCACCAACTTTATGTTTACCCATATTTCCTTTAATTCATGTTTTTTTTTGGAAATTAGTATGTATAATGGAACTTGCGGGGGTCGCGTGCGAGCATTTGTGGGATACCTTCTTTTGGACCGTGGTGTTGTTGTTTTAATACTAGACATTTACAAACAATGGTTTTGATTTTTAAACGGTTAACTCTATGGAGAACAAGTCTAGTTGTTTAATGAAAGTTCCCTCTTTATTTTAATCAATGCTCATGTGACCTTTGTGCTTGGAAATCTTTCGAAGTCGCACCTCGCGTTTCCGCCTAGGCGGGGTGTGACACTCATGTTGGACTCTTAAGGTTATAGTCTTGACCATTATTCTAATAACCTAATTCCTTATAACCATGGCTCTGATACCAATCTGTAACACCCAAACCGATGGCGGAAACATCGGGGTGCCACGTAATAACATTGAGCTCTGGATGTGCAACCCATCGGGGCAAAGCGGACAATATTGGTTGTGAGAGGGGCGGGATGTTACAGTACTAAATGGAAATTTTATATTATTAAATGATTTACAATTATCATACAAGTAATAACATTGATAAGTTGATTACATAAACTTAATTAATAAAAACTAGGCCCAAAGCTCCTATGTGTTCCAAGACTTGCACAACTTTCAATAGCAAATAAAACCTGAAACATGTTAAGTTGGAAAGATGGGGGGTCAACTATAAATAGTTGACGAGAATACATAGGTTTTGCATGTAATAGAAAATAGTATTTTGTATATCAATCATAGTTGAAATATAGCAATGAGTAACATGAGATAATGAGTCTAGCATGTAACAATGTGTCTTTGTACAATCAAACCTTGTGTCGAATGTAACTGTTTTCGATCATCCCTGAATTTTTACGGGGGGTGGATTTGTCAAACGTATAGCGCTATAATCTAAACAGGTGGCGTGATCAATGTTAACGACTGTACTGTGTCTTTTCGTTACAAGTCAAAATGAGTCAACAAGTTTCAAGATAATGATAATGAGTTATAGCAAATGTATCCAAAATGTTTAAACATGTTTCACCATAAAAATCTAAAACGGTTAAAAGGGGCTATGTAAACTCACCTTGATAAGCTAGCAAAATTCCCACAAAAGTTATGTTGATGTTGTGAGGGGAATTCAAAGGAATTACCCAAAATTGTTAAAATGACAATGTTCAATAAGTTGGTGTACTTAGGACCATAGTATATTAGTGATCCTAGAGTTTGTAATTTAATAACTATATTTATTTAGACTAGTCCAGCATAGACTTCGATATCAATCTAATTCTTTGATTGAATAATACTTAGGTGACAAGAGTTTCATACTTTAATCATTAAGTAAAATTGTAATAATAAGTGCATGTAAAAGTAATTATATTATATTATATATAATAACAAAACACATCCGGTCTTAGGAACAGTACTTGTGGCATTTCTGTAAATAAACGGTTTTTTATGGTTAGTCTTATATTACCTAGCAATGATTGCTACCATCTCTTCTCTTCTCTTCATCCTCACCCTCTCATTTTCTTTCTCCATTCACATCAACCTCCTTCCTTATCGAATGCATAGAGATACAAAGAGTACAACACAACACCTTTCTCTATCGAAAGCACTACTGGTATTTAAGGTAATTAATAACAAAGATTAAATCTATGATAGAGAAAGGTATTGTGTTGTACTCTTTATATTCTGTTTGTGATGTTGATTACAGTTTGGCTTCCTGGGTCAAAGTCAACTAAACTTATTAAATTAAAATGGAGTATGTAAATATGTGAGACAACTTTAATCTCTGTATGTTGAGTATTTTAGTAGATTGTCTAAACGGAAACATGTTAAGCGTTATTTGCTAAAATCCATGTTGATGTTGAAGTTAAAAAATGGTAAGTTTGACCTTAAAAGTGAATATATAATGGATATTATGCTAACATGCTATGCTTATTATTGAACATGTATATTGAATTTTTCATCTTGGTGCTGGATATTATTGATTACTCATACGTTATCGTTTAGTTAGAAAAGGGGGAAAGAGGCGTGTTTGATCTTTGTATTTTTGCCAAAGGAAGTAAATGTGAGAAAGAAGTTTCTGTTATTGTTGAAATTTAGATTGGAAAGGTATAATACATCTACTAGACCTTTTAATCTTCCCAAACGTATGTTCAGAAGGTAGTGTTTCTAACAATTTCACCATCTCAAAGTCAAAGGACAAAATGAAAAAAGTTTTGCCATCTTTATGTACCATTTGAGGATCTTTTACTATATATATATAGGATCCTAAGCAAAATGAAAAAAGTTTTGCAATCTCTCTATATACCATTTGGTATGTGAAATTAGCAAATGGATTCTTTTACTAAATATATAGGATCCTATAAAGAGTAACCATTAGTACAGAAAAATGGTTGGAGCATGAGATATTTTGTTTGTGATTATTATTTAACTTAAACTCTTTGGATTGTTGATTTGCAGGGTCAATCCTTTGTTCCTAAGAATTGTTCACTATTGAATACGAGTTGAAGGAAGAGAAGGCGCATGAAACATGAGAGCTGGAGTTCATCGAATTAAGTATGTTCATTTATCATTTCTTTCTGATGGAGGTGGCAAAATAGGCGGATCACACATGTTGGGCATCAATAAAGTGGATAATTATATGGTACATGACAAAACGGGTCAGGTTAGGTTGGCCAAAACACTTTTTGCCCAAAATTTTAAACCTTATTAATAATAGTAGGCAACACTTACGTTTGACCCGTTAGTGATAAACTATGATCTTGGATCGACCCGTCCAGTAAAGCACCTTAAATGGCCACTCTGTATCAAATCTATAACTAATACCATTTTTATTCATTTGTGTAAGTATACTAATCACCATTTGATATGTTAGATATGTTGTGTCACACCCCCAAATTACCACCTGCAGGGTTTTACCGCGAGGCGCATGACAAACCAGGATCCAAGTCAACAATCACAATAAACAACTCTATATGGAAAGCGTAAAGAGACATAACCAACAATTTTATAAGCGGAAGCGTTTAAGTAGCATTTAATCAACTATGCTATCATCTCAAAAGTTATTCAAAATACTTTTATTACAAAACGTGCAACTATGCCTAGACGCCAATGCAGACCCGTGCGCCTAGTTCCATTCATTTCTACCTTAGCGACCTTTGAAAAACATGCCAAAAGACGTCAACATATAATGCTGGTGAGTTCACAGGTTTGTTCAATATGTTACCGAAACGTTACCATGTCCATACTATATCAATGTTACCAAGTACGCTAGCTAGGCGTATGTTTTATTACTACTACGATTGGAAACCATTACTAGACACGTTTAGCAATGTTTAGCATGTTTAAGCAGCCCGTATGTTCAGCATGATGATGTTCCTGTTCGAGACAATATGCACCCGCCCGGCCCTCCAAGCCGACGAGTGGGGCAGGTCACGCCCAATAGATCTATCCACATTTCCCCCGTTGTGCATCCCCGCACATTCATGGTTTCCCCCGGGACTTTCCAAAGATCGTATAGCAATATAAAGTTAAAAAAAAACCATAGTATGACATATGTTACCAAAACAGTTTAGCGCATGTTTTCTCCCCCAAAAGTTAAAGCAGTAAACGTGGGGCCGTGAACTCACCTTAAGTAGCGTTCTTCAATTACAAGTAAAGATGTTTAGCCCTTGATAATCCCTCTACCGGAGATCTATCAAAATGTTCACATAAGTGTCCTGACTAATAACCATAAGGTTATCTAGTCCCCGATTGTCCAGATCGTAACCAAGTATGTTTTAAAACGTGTTTAAATGTTTAACCGACACACTAGACCGACCCGACATCCCGTTGGTGACCCATTACCCTAACTAATCAAGTACACATAGATTACACACATGGTTCAAGCATAAAACACTTAGTTTGTATCAAAAATCTCATTTCTGCATCAGAACGATCGAACCAGTCAGTTTTATGTCTCCTTCGCACCTTTTTAATCTCCTTCGCCCGTTTTACATTTCGTTCGACCGTTTGATGCCTCCTTCGCCCAATTTACCACATTCGCCCAACAAAACCCAGGTTCGACCCTGGTTTTCCTCCTTCGCACCTTCGATCGGTCGAAAGAGGCCAGGTTCGCCCCTGTTGTGCAATTTTTCCTAAAAACGCTTCAAACACATTCAAAACGACTCGAAACATCATCAAACACAGCAGTCAAGCATGGATAACTTATTCCTACAAAACCCCACCGATTTCCCTCGATAATACGTCCGTTTCAGCCCTTTCCCAAAATGGTAAAGATTATGAAAACGTCACTTTCATGCATGAATAATTTACCCAATTTGGAAACTTTTGAAATCGATTCATATTCAACTTGAAATGCTCAGTTTGCCGAGTGTTCGATCTTTTCTTATCAATTCTATTGATCATAAATATCATGCATCGAGTTTAAATCCAGTAAAACCCCCAAATACCCATAATATCATCATATCCAATCCTAACCCTAAACAACAATATTCCAACATCAACAACAATCCGATATCATATTTCTATCATAGATATAGCAGCAAATCATTGAACAACACACAACACCACATAATATACAATTTTACATATGTTATTCAGCATGAAACCTATGTTAAATGATAATGTTTTGATTTAGAAAGATGTTTAAAAGGTTTTTAATCATAAAAACACCCTTAGAACAGATCCGGACAATTAGGGTTAGATGAAAACGAATTAAAATGCTTTTAAAAAGGTTTAGGATTTAGAACACACCATGGATTCTTGTTTAGATGTTGTAGATAGGTTAGATTATGAAAAAGAAGAGCAAAAACTCCTTCCTTAGTGTTTTAGATCGTTTGAGAGCGTTTTGGGACGGTTAGGGTTTGTGAAATGATGAAAAATGATAAAGGTTGGTATTTATATGAAGAAACAAATAGCCTAACCTCCTTGTAAGGATGATAGTCTAGATGCAACCACAGGATTGATCCTTCACTAGCACTTCCTGGATTGAGGTAACCTGCAATAAAGATCGAGTGGGTAGGGAGACAACTACACAAGGTAGTAGTTTATAACAAAAACGGGGGTGAATGGGGATACTATCAAGTGTGATAGCTCTCAGGGTTAGCCAAAAGTGTCCTCTCTATTAAGGAGATGATCCCTTATATAGAGGTGGACGTATGCCACCATTACCCAGAACCCTAATCATAATAGGCCAGGCCCGATTAGGGTTGTCTCCACTACCCAAGGATTATATTAGTAAAGTAGTTAAGATATAGCAATAAATAAGGAAACATGGAACGATTACCGCTTTTACCGCTTACGCGCGCGGGTATCTCTCCGCGATTGTAGGAGAGTCGTTGCTGCTTCGCTGATATCACTCCGTGATGATAGGAAAGTAGTTAATGCTTTGATATACGGATTAACCTCTTTCGTGCGCGTGAAGATCTTCCGCGGGCTGAATTCCGGGTTTGGGTATGCTCTGCGCATTTGTGAGCACCCAATCCCATCAAGTCCCCCCAGTCCAGCGTGTACCCTTTTCTCGAGTGTATGAGGGAAGGGGGTGGATGGTGGACTTAAAGAGTGATAGCCCCTGGATGATAGCTCAGCTTTCCTTGGTTGTGAAGACCTAGTAATCAGTGGGTCGTTGTTGCCAATTAATGGAGAATCGGAGCGTTGGTTGTACGAGACACGGATTGTTTGCCATGCGGAGAACGGAGCATTTGTCCTGCGGAGAGCGGAGAACGGTACTTGAATTTGACGTTGAATCTCCGCGTTGTGCTTACGTGGCTCTGCAGCATAGGACAGCTGTTGAATAATGAGTAAAGGATGGCGGTTAGCGTCTGCCACAAGCTATACTTGTGTCAGTGAGCGTCCCATCGGTTATTGTAGACAGCTGTGTTAAGCGCGTGGCTTAGCGCGTGATGCGCCCGTGTGCAGTCAAATTAGCTGTTCGTAGCCACGTGTCGTTTGAGAAAACGTTTCCACTTTCCCATGCTGACGTCAGTGGCAGTTATAGCCCACCCTATAAAAGGATTTCAAAATATTTCAAACCACACCGTTCTCACACTTTTCATTGCAAATCTCCCAACTTCCCTTCTTCTCTTTCTCTTTCTGATTAGCCGTTATCCTTACTCAATCATCAAGAATGTCTCAAGAAGCATCTGGCACTGCTGATCTGACCAAGATGACTGAAAAAACCGAGAAGGGCATCTCCACAACCGTTGTCAAGTGGGATGCCTCTTCTTTCTCCTCATTCCTCGATCAATATGGAATTGAGGCTGAGTGGGAGCCTGAACTTCCTGCTGCTGGTAAGACAGCGTTGGACGCTCCCCCTGGTAAGATTACTCTGTATGAAGCGTTCTTTTCCCGGTGCTGTTTTCGTCTTCCTACTACGAAGTTCTTGGTGAGTACCCTTATGAAATATGGGGTTCATCCAACTCAAATGACTCCGTTTGGGTTGTCCAGACTTGTGCATTTTGAAGCGACCTGTCGGTCGCTCGACCTGTCGGTCGCTCGACCTGGAGCCGTCCTTTGATATGTTAAACGTGTTTTACGTTCTTGAGGAGGCCCGTGGTGGACACGGGTGGTACAGTGTGGCTCCACGTAGAAGTCGGACACAGATTGTCTCAGAGAGTCCCAAATCAATGTACGACTGGAAAGAAAAGTTTTTCTATATCCACCGAGGGGTGATTCCCGCGGCCATGCAATGGATGAGTATTGGGGTGAAGGAAAGGATTGCGGAATTCCCACCTATGAAAGATTACAACAGCCAACCGTGGTATGACACTCTATGTGCCCATTCCACTCCGCTGTCTATGGAGAAGTGCCCAGAGGGCGTACTTGTGATGCTAGGGCTCAGCCGTTTAGGTAACCCGGAGGGGCAAGAACCCACCGCTGTTGATGCTAGTAAGTACACGTGAATTTCTTCTCCATTGCCTCTGTCTTTCATTCTTGTTTTTACACTTTATGTCTATGTCCTTGTAGGAATGACAAAGTTCGATCTGTTCGATGCCCGGGGTTCTGCTAAACTGAAGTATGTTGCTTTGCCCCAAGGAACTCCCACAGTGATTGAGAGACTGGCTCGGAATTTTTTGATGCCACAACTCAAGGATGCTCCTCAACACTATACGCGCACAGGTTACATCCTATACTACCTCTCAATATTCAATATAATATGTCTTGCCTTTTACTGTGGGAGATTCCTGCGCCGAACAAGGGTGCGTCGTGTTTCCACGCATTGCAAACTCTGACCCGCGTGCCCTTTGTTACAGGCGCAGGGATTTGCCCAGTCAAGAAGACCGGGAGTGGACCGGATGAAACTTCCCCAGGTCGTAAGAAGA
Organism: Ambrosia trifida; assembly: GCA_028751855.1. NCBI lineage: Eukaryota > Viridiplantae > Streptophyta > Magnoliopsida > Asterales > Asteraceae > Ambrosia > Ambrosia trifida. The sequence continues at coordinate 76,088,338 of CM054131.1, read as the reverse complement.
TGTCTTGTTCAGGTACATGATGTCATATGTTATCAAAGTATGTATGAAGTTTGAACCTTGTTTTATGCCTTTCCTTAGGTGCGGGTCCGAAGCGTCAGCGGAAAGACTCTCGTAAAGGGAAGAAGGTGGCCTCCAGCTCTACTGTTGCTAGAGAGGATGACGAGGCCACAGAGTCAGATGATGATGTTAAACGTCAGCGTACGCGTGGGCCTACACCCGTTGATAACTCTGTTGAGGTTTCTGATGAGCTATATCAGAAACGTATTGAGGATCTTGCTCAGAAGCAAGTTCAAATCTCAAGACCGTCTGCAGATGTCACTAAACCAACTTCGTCCACTGTGGTTGAGGAATTAGCCCTTAATACAGGGACAAATGTCAAACCTGCTGGCCCAAAGATAATGGTGAAGCCTCCGCCTAAACGGAAACCTGTGTTAATCAAATCTGTCAAACAGACCCCTGGTAAGTGTCTGTTATAGAACTTGTGTTTAAGTTATGTATATGGGACACGAAATCATCACTTTCGTCTTTTGCATTTGCAGGTAAAAGTGCTGCGCCACAGGGGGCGTTGAAGAAGCCCATTCCAATCGTGGAGAAAGTGAGTGAGCCTATCCCTGAGGATGTGCAGGGTCCAAGTCCCTCTGAGTTGGAAACTCGAGGATCTTCTCAAGTAGAAGGGATTGTGCTGTCTCCGAAGGGAAGTGGAGACCCTGGTAAAAACCCTTTGGTTGAGTTGTCCCCTGTTGATGTTGACACAACAATCATGGCCACGGATACCGCCCAAGGAGAAAAAGGTAGTCAACCGGACTCATCTAAGGCGGATAAATCAGTGCCCACGAATGTCCATGCGGATAAGGTTTCCACAGAAAGCATGCGGACCTCTTCGACTCCTAAGGGGGATATAACCAAAACTGCTCGTGGGTCTGGAAAAGCGAGTGGGAGCGGAACGAGGATTGCTCCTCGTGATTTTGATCCGAACAGGCCCTATCAGCCCCGATGGGATATAAGGCAGACGACCCGCTTTACCAATCCTTTGCTTGCCGAGGAGTTTATCTCCTATGCTGTTCCGCCTAGTGAGCGTGATTATCAAGACAGTATCGACCGCCGCTCATTGTTTTCCGATATGAGCTTGAACCTGGCATTGAGCTTCAGTAACTTCGGGTCGATGCTGCGACGAGAAGAGGAATTCCAACGTTCTTGGCAGGCTCTGAGGAGCGCGGAAGAAGCGCAAAGGGAACGGGAGGAAGAATTCCAAAATTTCCGTGCAGGTGCCCATTCCGAAGTTGAGCAATTGCGGGATCAACTTCGGTCTGCTGAGGGTGAGATTCAGAAAATGAAGAAGGAGAAAGCTGAAGCTGCCAAGGGGTGGAAAGATTCCTGTGAGCGCACCAATTTAGAACTGGAGCGTGGCCGGAAAGCCAACGAGAAGTTGAAGAACGAGGTTGCCCGCATTGCTCGCGAAGCAGAGGAGAAACAAAAACTGCTGGATGCGAAGCAGGCTGAATTGTCTGAAACTGTCCTCAAGCTGAAAGAGCAACATGAGAGCCTAGTGTCTGTCACCACGCAGGTTTCCGGACTAGAGTCGCAGGTGAAGAGTCTTGAAGAGGAAAAAGCACAACTGGGTGAAACGAATGCCTTGTTGGATTCCTCTCGTGTTCAACTAGAAGTGAGCCTTCAACAAACACAAAACGAGCTCCGTACTGCTGTGCAGACTTCGCAGGCCGCCCGGGAACGCTTAACTTGGATGATGCAACACGGTCTTCAAGGGGTTTGAATTCCTTTGACCTTTATTGTTAGTATATATGTTGCAATATTGTTTAGTGCCTTATTTTTGTCCCTGTTTGATCCATAGGTTTTTAAACGCATATGGAACGAGCCGAAGTTTGGCGATGCCGTTGCGAAGATCGGTGCGTCTTCCATGCGGAGTGGCCTACAGGAAGGGTTTGTTGAAGGCTATCATCACCATGCGGCCGGTTTGGCTCTTGAAGATGGAGAGCATTTTGGCAAACCTTATGAAGAGGAAGCCATTGTTGCGCAGCAGGAGTTTGAGGCTCTCACCTTCGATGTCTTCGACGTGGTTGATCATTGCCTGAAGACGGATGACCCAATAGGTCAGCTGCGCGGATATTTTGAAGAATCTGATCGTCTTGGTGCAGAGCTCGAAGAGAAAGAGCGTAAAGAAGAAGAGATGCGGAAGGCCGCTGCACAAGGAAGAGGTGAATCGTCCAATGCTGCTGCCGGGTCTGGCGCGCAGAATGAGAAGGCAGACGATGACACTTACATAGATCTGATAGACTATAATTAGCTTCCATTGTAATGTGTCAAACTCCTTTGCTTCGTGTTTTTTGTACTTGAACAATTGGATGTTTTCTTATGCCTTGTTATGCCAAGTTTAGATAATTAATTCCTTGTGTTAAGTGTAACTGTTGAACTGCCATGATGATTAGATGACGTCAGCCTTGGAAAAATGTGGTGCCACTTGTCCTGCTGATGTCATCTGTCAGTTTTTTGGCGGCGCTGCAGCTGACTGATGTGACTGTTGACATCCGCACTTGAGTATTAACCATTAATGGTAATTAATGGCCCCTCTTGTTTTTTTCTATAAAAGGTTAACCATGGATTAGCATTTTCCCATTAACTTTTTATCTTTTACCAATTTCTTTCATGGCTTCTCCATTAAGAATCTCCAAAGCTGAAGTTGAAGCCTTGCAAGGGATGCTGTCACTTGCTGATCATCCCCCTGTGATCAAGGTACCTCCAACTCCCATGCACCAACTAGCTACTTACTGTGGTTATCTGTTGTTCACTGAAGATTACCAAGTGGACCAACCGGTGAAGAGTGGGTCGCTTGGTGTTCCGGTGAAGATGAAGCAACTAAGTGAGCTCCAAGATCACCCCAAGATTCCCAAGTTAAGGCTTCGTCGAACTGCCACCGGTTGGCAGCATGCAACTTGATATTTCTTTCCTTTTGTAATGTTTTGCTACATAGCCTTAGGTGCATGTATTGTGTTGGCTTTAATCACCTCTTTTGTATGTTTCTTTTGAACTGGTGATAATATGTAAGTACGCCAATGTTTTGCTTAATGAAATGTGTGTCTTGACCGTCGTTGGCATTGCTTGTAGATCAAAGAAAATAAAATAGACTAAAAATTCTTTTATTAAAAACGAAATGGTCATAGCCATTGTTTATTACAGACCGAATAAAATACTTCATAAATAACACTTGCGCAGTTGGGCCGCGTTCCATGTGCGTGGAATGGGGGTGCCATCTAAGCGCTCCAAGGCATAAGCGCCCTTCCCCAGCACTTCTTGAATTATGTATGGCCCTTCCCAGTTTGGTGCCAATTTGCCTGACTTTTCTGCGCCGGATGCCTCGTTGTTGCGGAGAACGTAATCCCCCGCGCGGAAAACCTCTGCCTTCACTTTTGCGTTGTAGTATCGCTCAAGCTGTTTTTTGTAGTTGGCCTCTCTGACAGCGGCCATGTCTCTTCGCTCATCTAGTAGGTCTAGATTGAGTTTTAGCTCCGTGTCGTTGTCTTGGTGGTTTGTCAGTAGGATTCGCGGAGACGCACAATACATTTCCGCAGGAATGACAGCTTCTGTTCCGTACGTAAGGCTAAACGGGGTTTCTCCGTTACTTGTCTTGGATAATGTGCGGTTGGCCCACAAGACATGAGGGAGTTCGTCCACCCAACCGGTGCGTTTCGTTCCAAGTCTAGTCTTGATGCCTTCTACCACGCTTCTGTTCGCGCGTTCGACCTGTCCATTACCTTGCGGATGTGCTACCGAGGTGAATATCTGCTTGACATTCATGGAAGATAGCCATTCTTGTAAGTGTTGGTCTGCAAATTGTGTGCCGTTGTCACTGACGATCTCCATAGGTAACCCGAAACGACATATGATAAACTCCCAAATGAATTTTTTAATGCTTTTTCCATCGATGGAGACCAAAGGTTTGGCTTCCACCCATTTGGTGAAATAATCAATTGCGACCACCAGATACTTGACGTTTCCTGGAGCTGTGGGAAATGGACCCACGAGGTCGATGGCCCACTTTTGAAAAGGCCATGCAGCGGTTACAGGTATCAAATTGTTCTTTGGGCGCAACGTTCCTGGAGCATGACGTTGGCAAGACTTGCATTTGCGCAATTCCATCTCGGCATCCCTGTGCATTCCGGGCCAGTAATAACCCGCATTCATTAGCTTTGCTACCACCATCCTAGGGCCAGCGTGCAGGCCGCAGGACCCTTCATGTATGTCTTTGATAAGGTAAGTGGCTTCTGCGGAGTCAACACATCGTAGCAATGGCCCTAGGTAAGAACGGCGGTACAATATGCCATCGATAACTTGGTAATGCAATGCTCTGTTTTGTAATTTACGAGCTTCTGCCTTGTTGTCTGGGAGTGTCCCGTTTGTGAGATAAGCCCGGATTGGAGTTATCCAAGATGTTGCTCCGATCTGTGTGACATTGACCTGTTTTTGAGACACGGACGGGCTAGCCAAAACTTCCACTCGCACATCCTTTGCTAAATGATCAAAAACAGTGGATGCCAGCTTGCTTAACGCGTCCGCTGGTTTGTTTTGACTCCTCTTGATGTGGTGGATCTTGCAGTATGCGAAGTCCCGCATGAGGGCTTTGGCTTGTTCCAAGTACAGGATCATGGATGCTTCACGTGCTTCATACGAACCGTCGATATGATTAGCAACGAGCTGAGAGTCGACGTGGGCGTCTAAGTGTTGTACACCCATTTTTTTCGCAATTCGCAATCCCGCAAGCAACGCCTCGTATTCCGCCTCGTTGTTTGTTGTTGGGAAGTTTAGGCGAATTGCATACGTGAAATCCTTCCCTTCTGGTGTAACTAAGCGCAAGCCTGCTCCAGCGCCATCATCATTGCATGCTCCATCGGTGTATAACTCCCATTTCTCCGCTGACTCTGCATTAGGAGTTGTGATATGTGCCTGTTGGCACTCGGTGACGCTTTCGGCAGGAACTTCCGCGGCGTAGTCCGCAAGGATCTGCCCTTTGAATGATGTTCTTGACTTGTACTCGATCGTGTGTTCTCCCAACTCAATGGCCCACTTGGCCAATCGTCCCGACAATTCTGGCTTGCGCAAGATGTCATTGATGCGAAAATCTGTCAGGACGATAATTGGGTGTCCTTGGAAATATCTTCGCAGTCTTCGTGACGCGTGCACCAATGCTAGCACCAACTTTTCCATCATTGAGTATCGAGTTTCTGGATCGAGTAGAGTTCTGCTGACGTAATATACCGGCATTTGGACGCCCTTTCGATCAACCACAAGAACAGCACCAATTGCCTTGTCCGTTACGGATAAATACAATGTCAATGGCTCTTTCGGAAGGGGAGCTGTGAGAACGGGCAAATGGCTCAAGCATGCTTTCATTTCTTGAAATGCGGCCTCGGCCTCATTGGTCCACTTAAAGTTGGATTTTTTGAGACAGCTTTTCAGTGTGTTTACAAAAGGGAATGACTTGGACGCATAGTTTGAAAGGAAACGGTTCAAAGCCACTAAGCGTCCCATGAGTGTCTGGACCTCCTTGATAGAAGATGGAGACGGCATTCTCTCGATTGCTTGTACTTTGTCCGGGTTTGCTCGGAAACCATCTTTGGTTACAATCACTCCCAAGAACTTGCCCTCCTCCATTCCAAAAGAACACTTGCTCGGATTGAGCTTCATTCGCACTGCGCGGAGTTGATCAAAAGTCTTCTGAATGTCTAGCAGCATTTGGTCCTCTTCTGTACTTTTTATGACCAAATCATCCACGTAGACTTCGAGATTGACCCCGATTTGTTTGTTGAACGCATTGTCCATTAAACGCTGGTACGTGGCTCCCGCGTTCTTCAATCCAAATGGCATTTTGGTATAACAATAAGTTCCTGTATCCGTGCGGAAAGACGTTTTATCTTCGTCTTCCTTAGCCATCTGGATTTGATGATACCCTTTATACGCGTCCAGGAAACACTTGAATCTGAACGGTGCCAGGGAGTCCACCTTTAAGTCAATCTCGGGGAGCGGGTAGCAGTCCTTTGGACATGCTTTGTTTAAGTCTTTGTAGTCCACACACATCCGCCAGCCTCCATTTGACTTTCCGACCATGACTGGGTTTGCGACCCAAGTTTGGTATCTTGTCTTCCGCAGGATGCCTGCAGCTAATAGCTCTTCTACTTGCTCATTCATGGCCTTTGTTTTCTCTGGCCCCATACTACGCTTCTTCTGGACGACTGGTTCGACGGACCTATAGACGTTAAGCCTGTGCTCCGCTATGTGTCGCGGAACGCCTACCATGTCTGCGGGTTGAAATGCGAAGACGTCCATATTTTTAATTAACAATTGCTTCAAGTGCATGCGTATGGTGTCAGAGATTACTGGGCCTATGACAACCGTCTGATCTGGGAATTTAGGGTTGATAACCCATTTTTCCGGATCAGTACGGTCCGCTGGCTTCATTATCTTGGGAGGCTTACATGTTTCTGTTACGTGGCAATTTTTGTTTCCACGTATGAAAGCCACTCCTCCTCGCGTCGGGAAGCCGACCATCTGGTGTGGTGTGGACGCATTGCAATTGAATTTAGCCAAACCTTCTCTCCCTATGAGGACGTCATGTGATGAAGTCACTGGCAATACCATGAAGTCACATGTCTCCGTGCAGGAGAGTTGTCCGTCTGTCCATGTGACAGGGAGTGTGAGTATACCCAATGGAATGATCACTTCATGTATGAACCCGGATATTGGCTCTGTGGTCGGGACTAGCTTCTCTTTGTCTTCGGCATCTAATTGATCAAAACACTGCCGATACATGATGTCAGTACTGCTGCCATTATCGAGGAACATGTATCTTGTTCGATAATGTCCAATGATTCCTGTGATGATCAATGGTGTTGTGGCAGATGCACCTCCCTTGACACGTGGCATAACGACCGGTGCCTCCTTCCAGGAATCATCCTGTGTGGTCGAGTAAGACCTTTTCTTCTGACCCCGGTGATGAGTCATGTAGCAATTATGACGACCCGAGCGTTGTGCATAATGCGTGTTGAGGTTCTTTATCTTCTTGTTACTAGCATCCGCATCTCCTTGCGGATCTCTGGATTTTTTCCTTACATTCTTCACTAGATGTGAGAGCTGGCCTGACTTGATTGCCTTCTCAATCTCCATCTTTAGACTATAACAATTGTCCGTAAGATGGCCATAATCTTCGTGATACTCACAATACTTTGACGTGTCAACGTTCTTCCGATCTTGACTGAGTTCCCTGGGTTTAGGGAACTGAACTTGTTCGGTCTTCAACACTTCCGAAGGTGTTTTGGACAGTGGTGTCCAATCGTAATTCTTCTTGCTTGGCGGTTTCGAATCTCGTGAGTGCTTGTTATTGAGGAGTTGCCGCGCGTCTTGTCCCGAAGAGTATTTCCCTTCGTCCGCGGAACCCGAAATTCTTGACCATACCGATTGCTTTCCCTTGCCTTTGTCGTACATGCTCGTACCCTGATTGTTGTTATGATAAAAATTTTTCGAGCGTGTAAACGATCGTTCTGACGACGCATATGTCTTTGCTGCTTCTATCAGCTCATCCCATGCGTCAGGCACACCATCTTTTCCCGTCAGACATCTCATGAGATCATCATGTCGCACTCCGTGGATAAATGCGGCTCTGGTGAGCTCTTCGCCACACCCCAATTGTAGGGCTTCCTTATTGTATCGTATGATGTAATCTTCCAGGCTCTCATTATCCTTCCGGGAGCACAACAGAATCTGAGCCTTGTCCTTCTTGTGTTTCCTCAGATGGGAGAAGTGATTTTTGAATTTCTTGATCAGATCATCAAAGTCGACAAGACTTCCGACCGGTAAACTTTCGTACCATACCCTTGCCGCACCTGTTAAGGTTTGAACAAACAGATGGCACCAAGCTTGAACCGGCCATGGTTTAGAGCTGCCTGCGCAATCGAATGCGTGCAGATGGTCATCCGGATCGCGCAGACCATCATATTTGCCAATCGTATTTGGCAATTTACATTCAACTGGCATAGGTGCCAATGCGATTCTTGCGCAGAATTTGGATCTTTCCGCAAATGTTTTTGGGCGGTATGGCTTATGTAAATCATCGTCTGGGTGGGGCTGGTTGCTAGCCACAGACTTGTTTCGTGGCCTCTCAGCTCGATCAGAGTTGATCTCATTCTCGGATTCATAACCATCAGGTTCCCCAGTCAGGTTGACGTGGTCCTGAACGTGAGTAATCTTACCACGTTCTCCACCACGTACCGCCTGGCGGGGTTTAGCTGTATGACGAAAAGCAGGCTGTTCTTCGTTTTGAGAGTCGTCTTCAGCATCAAAATTCAAGGTTTTTCTTGCTTCCAACCTAGCTTTTGCTATTAGTCTTTTCTGGTATTCTGCTATAGTCTTGGCATTTTCTTGAGCCAACCATTCTTCCAGATCTTCGACAGGCTCTTCAGCCGCTTTCTTTTGTGCTGCTACCGCAGACTTTCTTGGTGCAAACATTGGGAAGGTAGTGGTAGCCTGTCTCTGATTCACGTTCTTGGTCACCGTTGTTGGTGCAATAGTGTCTTGATTTGCTTGAACCCCATCGTCGACATTGGTGGGATCAGCACGTTGTTCAGTTCCAGAATCCATTTGCACTAGTTTGAAAGATTGGTAGACCGTAAGGGATGGCGCCAATGAAGAAACAAATAGCCTAACCTCCTTGTAAGGATGATAGTCTAGATGCAACCACAGGATTGATCCTTCACTAGCACTTCCTGGATTGAGGTAACCTGCAATAAAGATCGAGTGGGTAGGGAGACAACTACACAAGGTAGTAGTTTATAACAAAAACGGGGGTGAATGGGGATACTATCAAGTGTGATAGCTCTCAGGGTTAGCCAAAAGTGTCCTCTCTATTAAGGAGATGATCCCTTATATAGAGGTGGACGTATGCCACCATTACCCAGAACCCTAATCATAATGGGCCAGGCCCGATTAGGGTTGTCTCCACTACCCAAGGATTATATTAGTAAAGTAGTTAAGATATAGCAATAAATAAGGAAACATGGAACGATTACCGCTTTTACCGCTTACGCGCGCGGGTATCTCTCCGCGATTGTAGGAGAGTCGTTGCTGCTTCGCTGATATCACTCCGTGATGATAGGAAAGTAGTTAATGCTTTGATATACGGATTAACCTCTTTCGTGCGCGTGAAGATCTTCCGCGGGCTGAATTCCGGGTTTGGGTATGCTCTGCGCATTTGTGAGCACCCAATCCCATCATTATACTAATTCTCCTTCGCCCCAATTCATTGGTCGAAGGTGGTCTCCTTCGACCCTTTCACATGGTCGAATGAGCCCTGTTCTGGTCGAAGGGAATTGCTTCAATTCCAGTTCCCTGGTTCGCCCATCTACAAAGGGTCGAACCAGACAATTTCTCTCCTTCGACCACTCGAAATGGTCGAACCAGGATTCCTTTTTAACTAGTTTTCCAGTTTGTCGTGTTTAACGCATTCTAACACATCTTAACATACAAGCATGCATCCTTAGTCTATATTTAACATATTTAAGCATAGATAATCATTTACACATCATTTAAACACATATATGCATATAATCCACCACACGACCCGTAATCTACACATATACTTAATTAGTTCATGTAATGTCACCAACAACGGAACCCGTTACTAGTATATTATCAAAACGACTCCCAATGATCCTCCAGATCATTATACCGTGGACAATCCTAACTTGACCCGAATCAACAAACCCAGTTAAGTCTGTTTATAAACGTTTCTCGCTAAGGTAGACTTAGATGTTACTAATATGTTTAAGCTAAACATGCCGGGTGTCACATCATCCCCACGTTGAAAGAATTTTCGTCCCGAAAATTGCGCAAAGCCCCAAAAGAAGGAAACAAAAAGAACAGAGCGAAAAGAAAATTACCAGATGTCACATCATCCCCACGTTGAAACGAATCTCGACCCGAGATTCATTCCGCTTCAGCAGTAACATGCCTCGATTCAAACGCGCGCTTCGGAAAGAGTTGAGGATACTTAGCTTTCATCTGATCCTCCCATTCCCATGTGAACTCCGGTCCACGGTTCAAGTTCCAACGGACTTTAACGATGCGGATTTTACTCCGACGAAGGCTACGAATCTTGTAGTCGAGGATCTCAACAGGTTCCTCCACAATGCGAAGACGATCATCACTCTTGATCTCTTCCAGAGGTACAATGAGAGATTCATCAGCCAAACACTTCATCAAGTTAGACACATGGAAGACATTGTGCACACTACTGAGCTCCGCTGGTAAGTCAAGCCTGTATGCCACCGGTCCAATCCGATCCAGGATTGCGAATGGCCCGACATAACGAGGGTTAAGCTTGCCACGCTTTCCAAAGCGTATGACACCCTTCCATGGTGAAATTTTTAGAAGTACCTTGTCCCCAACCTGGAACTCTAAAGGTTTTCGATGGCGATCGGCATAGCTCTTCTGACGATCCCGTGCAGCAGCCAAACGTTGACGGATCTGTACGATTTTCTCCGAAGTTTCGTACACAATTTCCGGACCAGTGAGCTGGCTCTCGCCCACCTCGGCCCAACAAAGTGGTGATCGACATTTCCGTCCGTAAAGAGCCTCGAACGGAGCTGCCTTAATGCTAGAGTGATAGCTGTTGTTGTAGGAGAACTCCACTAACGGCAGGTGGATCTCCCAACTCTTGCCAAAATCGATAACACATGCCCGAAGCATGTCTTCCAAGGTTTGAATCGTCCTCTCACTCTGTCCATCAGTTTACGGATGATAAGCCGTACTCATATCCAACTGAGTACCCAAAGCCTTGTGCAGAGCCTTCCAGAAACGCGAAGCGAAACGAGAATCACGATCAGAGATAATAGAGACAGGCACCCCGTGCCGAGCAACCACCTCCTTAAGGTAAAGTCGAGCCAACCGCTCGAGTCCATCGGTTTCCTTAATAGGTATAAAACGCGCCGATTTTGTCAGCCGGTCAACAATCACCCAGATCATATCGTAACCACTCGGTGACCTTGGTAATTTGGTGACAAAATCCATCGTGATTCGCTCCCACTTCCATTCCGGAACCTCTGGCTGTTGCAGGAGACCAGACGGCCTCTGATACTCCACCTTGACTTTAGCACAAGTCAAACATTTGCTGACGTAAGAAGCTATATCAGCTTTCATGTTTGGCCACTAATAAAGTATCTTCAAATCATGATACATCTTATCGGAGCCAGGGTGAATAGAATACCGGGATTTGTGAGCTTCATCCAAAACAAGCTCGCGCAATCCCCCGCACAATGGGACCCAAACACGTCCCGCAAAATAGTGTAAGCCATCGGTTCTAAGTTCAAGATGTTTGTCAGCACTGTGCATAGTCTCAGCCTTAAGGTTTTCTTCCTTCAAGGCTTCCAACTGTGCAGAACGGATTCGGTCAGGCAACGACGAATGAATGGTGAGCTGTAAGGATCGAACACGACGAGGATTCGCAGACTCCTTCCTGCTCAAGGCGTCCGCCACAACGTTCGCCTTGCCAGGATGGTATTTGATGGCACAGTCATAATCGTTCAGGAGTTCAACCCAGCGACGCTGTCGCATGCTCAACACCTTCTGGTCGAAAATATGCTGACTCTTGTGATCGGTATATACTTCACACTTGGTACCGTACAATTAATGTCTCCAGATTTTCAACGCAAAGACTACTGCACCCAGTTCCAAGTCATGAGTAGTGTAGTTCTTCTCATGAACTTTGAGTTGGCGAGAAGCATAAGCAATAACCTTCCCGCGTTGCATCAGCACGCAACCGAGACCACGAATAGAAGCGTCCAAGTACACAACAAAGTCGTTCGTACCCTCTAGCAAGGATAAGATAGGTGCAGAAAAAAGTTTAAGCTTCAGCATCTGAAATGCTGATTCTTGTGGTTCATCCCAGTCGAACTTTCGGTTATTCTGGGTAAGAGCAGTGAGGGGTTGGGCGATCTTCGAAAATACCTCAATGAAGCAACGATAGTAACCCACAAGACCTAGGAATTCCCGCACCTCAGATGGCGTCTTTGGTGCTTCCCAGTCTTTAATAGCTTCGATCTTAGCTGGATCGACATGAATTCCCAGTTCATTCACCACATGCCCTAGGAATTGAACTTCATGTAACCAAAAATCACACTTCGAGAACTTAGCATACAACTGCTCTTGTCTCAAAAGTTCCAAGACCAACCGCAGATGTTCCTCATGATCCGCCTTGTTCTTGGAATAAACCAGAATATCGTCAATGAACACGATGACGAATTTATCAAGGTAAGGTTTACAAACGCGGTTCATCAAATCCATGAACACCGCCGGTGCGTTAGTGAGACCGAAAGGCATGACCAGGAACTCAAAATGGCCAAAACGAGTGCGAAAAGCAGTCTTCTGAATGTCAGCTTCCCTGACGCGCAACTGGTGATAACCAGACTGCAAATCAATCTTCGAATAGTAGCTGGAGCCCTGAAGCTGGTCAAAGAGATCATCAATGCGAGGAAGAGGATAACGATTCTTGATGGTCACTTTGTTCAGCTCACGATAATCGATACACATGCGAAGACTTCCATCCTTCTTCTTCACAAACAAAATAGGAGCTCCCCACGGGGAAGAACTTGGTCGGATTAAACCCTTTTCCAAGAGTTCCTGTAACTGGCTGGACAACTCTTGCATCTCGGGAGGTGCAAGACGATACGGAGCTCGGGCAATAGGAGCTGCGCCCGGAGTAAGATCGATACCAAACTCAACCTGACGATGGGGAGGAAGACCAGGTAAATCATCAGGAAACACATCAGAAAAGTCACGAACCACCGGAATATCCTAGATCTTCTTCTCATCGTCAGTAGAAACGTTAACAAGCGCCAGAATGGCCGAACAGCCCTTCCGAAGATACTTATGGGCTTTCATGCTAGAAATGATACTCAGCGGAGCACCGCTTTTCTCGCCACGAACCGAAAGAATCTCTCCATCAGGGAGAGGGATCCGAATAACCTTGTCAAAACAAACGATCTCCGTGCGATACAATGATAACCAATCCATGCCAACCACGACATCAAAACTACCCAGGGGTACAGGCATAAGGTCAATGGGGAAAGACAAACCCGACAGTTCCAAGCGACATTCCCTAAGGGTGTGTGTCGCTTCGATTTTCTTACCGTCAGCCAATTCTATTAAGTACTTAGCCTCTAAAGGTGTGGGTACTATATCTAGCAATCGACTAACATCCAAAGATACGAAACTCTTATCGGCACCAGAATCAAATAAGACAGAAACATAGTGATCATTAAGAAGGAACGTACCGGTAACTGTGTCTGGATCCTGCCTAGCCTCCGCAGATCCAATGACGAAAGCACATGCAGTCCTGCCTCCGCCACCGTTGTTCCCGTTACCGTTCCCGCCCCTCCCATTATCGCCCTGCTTCAGTTTGGGACAGTCACGCTTGAAATGTCCCGTGTCGCCACAGTTATAACACCCCTGTCTCCCCTGAGTCCCCTGAGCAGCAGGAGCAGGAGTAGCCGCAGGAGTCTGAGTTGGGGTGAGTGCCACCTTGCAATCCTTAGCATGGTGCCCCAGCTAATGGCACCGATGACAACGAGCCCTATCACAACCCCCAGAATGGTGAAAACCACACTTGTTACACTTGGGATGCTTCCCAACATACCCACTCGTCTTCTGCCCAGAAGAAGACCCAGATGAATCAAACTTCTTCGCCGGCTGGGCTGGCACCACACTCTTCCCCACACTATCCCACTTTCTCTTGTTCCCCTCAGCAACCTTCACAGTAGCACCCTTGGGTGGCAAAACGCCTTCCGCCACCTTCAGGTTAGTCATCCGATGAGCTGATCGGACAACTTCAGCAATAGTGGGAAGATTCCCAGCAGCCACCAACCCAGCAATCTCGGGCACTAGTCCAGACACATAGTGCTCGATCCTCCAGTACTCGGGTGTGTGTAAATCAGGACACAACACCGCCAGCTCATTCCTCCTCACAGTGTATTCCTCAATCTCAGACCCAACCATCTTGTAACTCTAAACCTCATGCTCCAACTTCTGTATCTCCTCTCTCGGACAGTACTCACCTCTCAACAGCTGCACGAACTCCGCCCAAGGCATAGCAATAGCCTCCCCCAATCCCATGTTCTGTGTAGTAGCATTCCACCACGACAGTGCAGGCCCCTCAAATGTCGCGGTAGCGTACTTCACCCGGTCCCCAGCAGGACAGTTACACATAACAAATACAGATTCCACCTTCTCCAGCCATCGGAGCAGTCCCACCGCTCCCTCAGTTCCAGCGAAGTTATGGGGCTGACAGCCCCGAAACTTCTTATAAGAGCATTGAGGTGGGGGTGGATTAGCACCAACACCTGAAATACGGTACACGAGTAAAACACAAACGAAAGGACACGAAACCCAAAAATGAGGCAAGGTCGACAAAAATCAACTCACCACCCATGGAATTAATCCCAGCCTGGAAATTTGCCATAGCCATGTTCACTTGCTGCTGTAGCAAGTTGTTCAGTTCAGCTTGGGTCATGTTGATGTTTCCACGACCACCGCCTCCAGCGCGACCACCACCGCCAGCACGGCCACCGCCGCCACCACGACGTCCACCACCGCGAGCACCAGACCTAATCTAACAAATCAAGAAATCGAGGGATTCAGATTCACTTCTAGTGTCAATCACTAGAAATTTACGAGAGTTAACCTAGGGACAAATCCAGGACTATACATCCAAACTCGAAATCCATCGGGATTTTCATGCATTCCAGTTTATTACTTCGTGTGCACCCGAAATGATAAACTGCTCTACATGTTCCTCCAGATGTACCCCTAATCCAGACCCCAGTCACTGAATATCGTCGCCTAGTAACGTGTGACAATAGGTGCAAGTGTAAGAAGGCATGTGTGTGCTAGACCCAACCAATCAACCCCTCCTTCTTCAATCCAGAAGACAAGAGTAGGTAAGAACCCAAATAAAAGCGGATGTTGTAACGGAGAAGCATGATGATGATGTAAGGACACCCCGACAACGTTAGTACGTATCCCACTAATGGACTCAAAGTATGTGACCATCTAGTGTGTGCGACTCGGCTATAGACCAGACTCTACATGCCGTCCTAGTTCACTATAACCATTGGCTCTGATACCAATCTGTCACACCCCCAAATTACCACCTGCGGGGTTTTACCGCGAGGCGCATGACAAACCAGGATCCAAGTCAACGATCACAATAAACAACTCTATATGGAAAGCGTAAAGAGACATAACCAACAATTTTATAAGCGGAAGCGTTTAAGTAGCATTTAATCAACTATGCTATCATCTCAAAAGTTATTCAAAATACTTTTATTACAAAACGTGCAACTATGCCTAGACGCCAATGCAGACCCGTGCGCCTAGTTCCATTTATTGATACCTTAGCGACCTAAGAAAAACATGCCAAAAGACGTCAACATATAATGCTGGTGAGTTCACAGGTTTGTTCAATATGTTACCAAAACGTTACCATGTCCATACTATATCAATGTTACCAAGTACGCTAGCTAGGCGTATGTTTTATTACTACTACGATTGGAAACCATTACTAGACACGTTTAGCAATGTTTAGCATGTTTAAGCACCCCGTATGTTCAGCATGATGATGTTCCTGTTCGAGACAATATGCACCCGCCCGGCCCTCCAAGCCGACGAGTGGGGCAGGTCACGCCCAATAGATCTATCCACATTTCCCCCGTTGTGCATCCCCGCACATTCATGGTTTCCCCCGGGACTTTCCAAAGATCGTATAGCGATATAAAGTTAACAAAACCATAGTATGACATATGTTACCAAAACAGTTTAGCGCATGTTTTCTCCCCCAAAAGTTAAAGCAGTAAAAGTGGGGCCGTGAACTCACCTTAAGTAGCGTTCTTCAATTACAAGTAAAGATGTTTAGCCCTTGATAATCCCTCTACCGGAGATCTATCAAAATGTTCACATAAGTGTCCTGACTAATAATCATAAGGTTATCTAGTCCCCGATTGTCCAGATCGTAACCAAGTATGTTTTAAAACGTGTTTAAATGTTTAACCGACACACTAGACCGACCCGACATCCCGTTGGTGACCCATTACCCTAACTAATCAAGTACACATAGATTACACACATGGTTCAAGCATAAAACACTTAGTTTGTATCAAAAATCTCATTTCTGCATCAGAACGGTCGAACCAGTCAGTTTTATGTCTCCTTCGCACCTTTTTAATCTCCTTCGCCCGTTTTACATTTCGTTCGACCGTTTGATGCCTCCTTCGCCCGTTTTACCACATTCGCCCAACAAAACCCAGGTTCGACCCTGGTTTTCCTCCTTCGCACCTTCGATCGGTCGCAGGAGGCCAGGTTCGCCCCTGTTGTGCAATTTTTCCTAAAAACGCTTCAAACACATTCAAAACGACTCGAAACATCATCAAACACAGCAGTCAAGCATGGATAACTTATTCCTACAAAACCCCACCGATTTCCCTCGATAATACGTCCGTTTCAGCCCTTTCCCAAAATGGTAAAGATTATGGAAACGTCACTTTCATGCATGAATAATTTACCCAATTTGGAAACTTTTGAAATCGATTCATATTCAACTTGAAATGCTCAGTTTGTCGAGTGTTCGATCTTTTCTTATCAATTCTATTGATCATAAATATCATGCATCGAGTATAAATCCAATAAAACCCCCAAATACCCATAATATCATCATATCCAATCCTAACCCTAAACAACAATATTCCAACATCAACAACAATCCTATATCATATTTCTATCATAGATATAGCAGTAAATCATTGAACAACACACAACACCACATAATATACAATTTTACATATGTTATTCACCATGAAACCTATGTTAAATGATAATGTTTTGATTTAGAAAGATGTTTAAAAGGTTTTTAATCATAAAAACACCCTTAGAACAGATCCGGACAATTAGGGTTAGATGAAAACGAATTAAAATGCTTTTAAAAAGGTTTAGGATTTAGAACACACCTTGGATTCTTGTTTAGATGTTGTAGATAGGTTAGATTATGAAAAAAAGAGCAAAAACTCCTTCCTTAGTGTTTTAGATCGTTTGAAAGCGTTTTGGGACGGTTAGGGTTTGTGAAATGATGAAAAATGACAAAGGTTGGTATTTATACTAATTCTCCTTCGCCCCAATTCATTGGTCGAAGGTGGTCTCCTTCGACCCTTTCACAGGGTCGAATGAGCCCTGTTCTGGTCGAAGGGAATTCCTTCAATTCCACTTCCCTGGTTCGCCCATCTACAAAGGGTCGAACCAGACAATTTCTCTCCTTCGACCACTCGAAGTGGTCGAACCAGGATTCCTTTTTAACTAGTTTTCCAGTTTGTCGTGTTTAACGCATTCTAACACATCTTAACATACAAGCATGCATCCTTAGTCTATATTTAACATATTTAAGCATAGATAATCATTTACACATCATTTAAACACATCTATGCATATAATCCACCACACGACCCGTAATCTACACATATACTTAATTAGTTCATGTAATGTCACCAACAACGGAACCCGGTACTAGTATATTATCAAAACGACTCCCAATGATCCTCCAGATCATTATACCCTGGACAATCCTAACTTGACCCGACTCAACTAACCCAGTTAAGTCTGTTTATAAACATTTCTCGCTAAGGTAGACTTAGATGTTACTAATATGTTTAAGCCAAACATGCCGGGTGTCACATCATCCCCACGTTGAAAGAATTTTCGTCCCAAAAATTGCGTAAAGCCCCAAAAGAAGGAAACAAAAAGATCAGAGCGAAAAGAAAATTACCAGATGTCACATCATCCCCACGTTGAAGGGAATCTCGACCCGAGATTCATTCCGCTTCAGCAGTAACATGCCTCGATTCAAACGCTTGCTTCGGAAATAGATGAGGATACTTAGCTTTCATCTGATCCTCCCGTTCCCATGTGAACTGCGGTCCACGGTTCGAGTTCCAACGGACTTTAACGATGCGGATTTTACTCCGACGAAGGCTACTAATCTTGTAGTCGAAGATCTCGACAGGTTCCTCCACAATGCGAAGACGATCATCAATCTTGATCTCTTCCAGTGGTACAATGAGAGATTCATCAGCCAAACACTTCTTCAAGTTAGACACATGGAAGACATTGTGCACACTACCGAGCTCCGCCGGTAAGTCAAGCCTGTATGCCACCGGTCCAATCCGATCCAGGATTGCGAATGGTCCGACATAACGAGGGTTAAGCTTGCCATGCTTTCCAAAGCGTATGACGCCCTTCCATAGTGAAACTTTCAGAAGTACCTTGTCCCCAACCTGGAACTCTAAAGGTTTTTGACGGCGATCGGCATAGCTCTTCTGACGATCCCGTGCAGCAGCCAAACGTTGACGGATCTGTACGATTTTCTCCGAAGTTTCGTACACAAGTTCCGGACCAGTGAGTTGGCTCTCGCCCACCTCGGCCCAACAAAGTGGTGTTCGACATTTCCGTCCGTAAAGAGTCTCGAACGGAGCTGCCTTAATGCTAGAGTGATAGCTGTTGTTGTAGGAGAACTCCACTAACGGCAAGTGGATCTCCCAACTTTTGCCAAAATCGATAACACATGCCCGAAGCATGTCTTCCAAGGTTTGAATCGTCCGCTCACTCTGTCCATCAGTTTGCGGATGATAAGCCGTACTCATATCAAACTGAGTACCCAAAGCCTTGTGCAGAGCCTTCCAGAAACGCGAAGTGAAACGAGAATCACGATCAGAGATAATAGAAACAGGCACCCCGTGCCGAGCAACCACCTCCTTAAGGTAAAGTCGAGCCAACCGCTCGAGTCCATCGGTTTCCTTAATAGGTATAAAACGCGCCGATTTTGTCAGCCGGTCAACAATCACCCAGATCATATCGTAACCACTCGGTGACCTTGGCAGCTTGGTGACAAAATCCATCGTGATTCGCTCCCACTTCCATTCCGGAACCTCTGGTTGTTGCAGGTGTGACACCCCGCATTTTCAGGTTAAATACTTTTTACTGAACTCTAGTTAACTTACATGTTCATACATGGCTAGATACTTAACTAGGGTTGGTTAAGTAGGTTTAACTTATGTTAGAAGATGATAACATATGTTATAAGTAGGAAAATCCTTGTTAAACACACACATGAGTCCTGTATCCCAAACGTTGGTGAATTATTTGACATACATAGCAATAATATATACAATTGAATTATGGTGAACATGAAGTACGTGCTTATGTGAATTACATGTTTTTTGTGAATGATCGCCTAACTGAAAGGTAATGCGTAGATTATGCAAATTACGTGCACAACATGAATAATATGCTATGTAATAATAAAAACAATGGTTTTTATTCAATTTAGAATGGTTAATAATATTGGGTCCGGTATTGGGCTAGAACATGGTTAATGGGTCAAGTTAATGGACTAGAAGGGCCCTAATTCCAATTGCTTGTGGAACAAGCAAAGCCCTTTTATAATTAGGAGGCAAGGAAAAGATAAAAACCCTACCTCCTTGTCCCCCTTGCGCTGTGCGAACCACCCCCACCCCCTCTCTCTTTGTTTTCAAGCAATCAAGTAATCCTTCACCTGATCAAGCTAGTTCGGGTTTGATTTCAAGGCCCTAGGGAGTTTAATCCTTCGCAAGGTATACATTCTTATGATTTTTAATGAATTATAATGATTGAAAAACTTTAAAAACTCTAAAAATAATATATGTAGAATCGCATGTATGTATGTGTAGGAGTTCTTGGATGTGCTTGATGATGATTGTTATTAGTAGCCATGATTAGGGTTTTCACATGATAACATATGTGTTTTGCTATTATTAATATGGTGTTTAATCAGTACTATAGGTGTTATACATGTATTAGGAATGTTCATGAAAAATAAGGGTTTGTAGATTACTTGGGATGCAAGTTTAAGATTCTGGCAGATTCGTTTGAACGTGTTGTAGGGGCTGTAACGGGTTGGTAAATCAATTGTTTTGATGATTTCTTTGCATGATTGTAATGTACAAGGTCTTATCTTTTCATAATGGGCAAAACCATCGAATTTGGACATCGTTTGAGTCGTTTTTTGGAATTTTAATTGATTAGGGGTCATATCAGATTTTCGGATTTGTAAA
Source organism: Ambrosia trifida (assembly GCA_028751855.1). Classification (NCBI taxonomy): domain Eukaryota; kingdom Viridiplantae; phylum Streptophyta; class Magnoliopsida; order Asterales; family Asteraceae; genus Ambrosia; species Ambrosia trifida. Next base: position 76,068,152 of record CM054131.1, on the reverse strand, counting down.
TTGGGCTAACTTTAAATGGTCATAACTTGAGATTTACAAGGAGTTAGGTTATGAAATTTTTTACAGTAGGTCAATACTGGAAAAATAGAGGTTTTCCAAATGGATTCATCTCGTTTGGATGAAAACACAATTTTTAAGAATTTTCCTACTAAACTGACCTGTTGAGGAAATTTTCTGGACACAGCTGTGTTGTACGAATTTTCATAATTTTTGTGTTTGGAATTAAGACAAACCAAAAATAGGTATTGTCTAGTGAATCCCATATAAAATTCAGTAAAAATTTGGGACTCTAATTCATTCGTTAAGTATTTTAAATAAATTGTTTTTCACAGCGCACAATCTGTCCTAAAAACGCAGATTGTGTACGGGGTCTTTAAATGACTAATTGGAGTTCTATGTGGTATGTAATTGACATGTACTTGTGTGGAAACTTGTATTAGATGTATTTGATGTATTAAACTGATAATAATTGCTATGATCACCAACGGGATACGTAGGACATACTTGAGCGTGTAGAGTCATTAGGTGTCCCTACACGGTTTTGAACTTTTAAAAGTCTTGGATAAACGAGTTACATGGTGTGTTGGTTACGCACGTATACTCACCTAATGACATTTGTAATAGGGAGTCGGTAGCACGTTACTATTCATGGAATTTGGATTTTCACTTGCGACCTAAGATGAGTTTCACTACTCTTTTTCTTAAAAGCATGCGTCTCAGGTATGAGACACTTTACTTAATATTTTCTAGTCCGGTTTGGGACTACTTACACATCCCGGGCTGGGATGCCATGGATCCTTATGAGGGTCGGTTACTTTGCTAGTTCGCAATTGTGTCCTTGATAAACTAAACCATTTCTATCATCTGTAAGTCCTCACGTACCGAATGAGTTGCCAGGGTTGGCAAGCGGGTTATTAGTTGATAGCGCTATTAGGTCTTACAAACCTCACACCGGCTCGAGGAGCGCGGGGGTGAACTATAACTTAACGAAACATTATCATTGTGGATAGACAATGATGTCAGGCATGCGGCACACTTATGTGGCTACAAGTACATAGCAGTTCGGTATATTCGGTTAGTTATCATGAATGGGTTAGCTACCCTTGACATGCGATGAACTAGTGGTTACACGGTGCGGGGCACCAACATAACTTACTTACTTACGTGGTTTTGGAAACCAGCGCTTTTGCATACTAAATTACTTTACTTTGTGAACTCACCAGCTTTATGTTGACACACGATTTACATGCTTTTGCAGGTAGTTAGCTTCCGGTGCCAGGATTAGAAAGCACTGTACACTTCACTGCATTCGGGCTCTCGGGCATACACATAAATTATATATTATGCTTTCGTATGGTTTTAATTTGGGCACATTGTTTTGCGCATAGTTTTTAAAAAGGTTTAAATTTGGTTTACGCTTCCGCAGCCTAACTAAACTTGGTTTTCGAAAACGAACTAAATGGTTTGGGCATTTAGAGTTCGTTCCTGTGACTTATGGCTATGGGATCCTGGTTTGTCATGCGCCTCGCAGTATAAACCCCGCAGTGGAAATTTGAGGGTTTGATAGATTGGTATCAGAGCCATTGGTTATAGTGAACTAGGACTGCATGTTGAGTCTAGTCTATAACCATTATAGCATAAGTACACTCACAACTTAAGTGCACAACTAGCTTTTAGCTACTCATACCTACAACATATGATTTCAGGAGGTATGTTATCTCCTAGTTCTAGACCTAATTCTAAACACGTCAATAGTGGGAACCCACGGTTACACCAGGTGACGCACTACTGGGAGTAGTTTTCTAAAAAACCTCATGGATGAGGAAACAACAAAAGTACAAGGGAGGGAGCCCATTAAATCAACTATGAAGGAATTCGAATGTTGAGACTTATCTTTTGTCACCTAGCAAGGAGACAATTAGTTTTTGTTCCTTGTTACTTGATCCTTCTTACTTCCATTCGTAACACAGACGGGACTGGAATACACAAGTAGAACTTATTTCTTACCTTAGTACCTTACGCCTAGTATGAGCAGGCGAACGTATGACTGCATATCCTTGTTTTCTCATAAGTATATGGTAGATTCATGGGAACACATTAGATCGGGACTTGTTACACACACTCTTGGGGAGTTACGTAAAGCCTGCGATGTAATGCAACATCACAAGGGAGGATGAAACCTACTAATGGCTGATAGCCACGATTGGAGGAACGAGTGGTACAGCTTACCACTAAACTGGTTCACATAGGACTAGAGAAGGAGATTGTACGTGATGAGAACCATATAACACTGACATCGCAAAAGAGGAAGGATAAGAGATGGAAGGGGAACCTGAGCAGGACGAGCACATGGAAGTGAGGATGAAGGCTCTACTATCTAGACAGAGCATGGCGACGATTGGCTCTTACCTTTTCTTACCTATCTTTTCTTTCATTTCCCTTTGCTAACTTAGATAAGACTGAGTTCTTATGATCAACGATAGGGTGGTTGAGGCCCTCGCATCTTTCCAAGCTAGTAAAGATCTATTTTTCTAAATCATTCTTTTCCCCTGACTTCCATATTTGAACTTTCTTATACCTTGAACGCACATCGTATTTTCAAGCCTTTTATTGGTTGTAAACCTCGATAACTCCAACGGAACTGAAGGAGACCGTCTGATTGCTTCGATAGTATAAGTCTTTGCCATGTGCATTTGTCCTAGGCAGGATGGAGTAATGTACGCTACATGCACACTCGATGAGTTACAGATACCTGGAAGGAGAACGTAACACCCTGTGGTGAAATCCAGAAATTTTGTTATATAAAGACGGATGGGTCTGAGATCGACGCCTACACTACCAGGCTATAGGAGATAGCCACTATAGGCTCAAATCTATTTAACCTACCTTACAAATGGATCGAACTTTATACCGAAAGGGTGGGTCCCTCAGATTCGTGGCTTGGCCACTGCAGCTCACCTACAAATCTTTCACTTGACTCGCAAACTCACAGATGAGACTGCCGATCATGGTACTTTTCTGAAGCATGGTGCTTCATTTTCTACTATTGGTGATAGCAAGAGAACGTGGGATAGTGTGAGGTATAAGTCCTGCAACAACAACAACCGTAACGGTAGCAACAACAACGGGGCTCGGGGAAAAGCATTTGTGATTGGCCTGGGGAAAGCTAGGACTGATAACAATGACGTGATGGGTACGTGCTCCTTGAACGACACTCTTGCTTCTATCTTATATGATACTGGTGCGGACTATAGTTTTGTTTCATCAAAACTTAGTAAACAATTATGGATGGTTCCTACTCTTCGAGATACTCCATACTCTATTGAACTGGCTGATGGAAAGCCCGTTGGGGTAACCCATATTCATCGTGACTGTAAGCTCGAGTTGGATGGGCAATCGTTTGCCATCAACATTCTACCTATCACCCTTGGAAGCTTTGATCTCGTGGTTGGCATGGACTGGTTGTCCAAGCAACACGCTGAAATTCTCTGTCAGGAGAAGATTGTTCGTATTCCCCCTCCCAAGTGGAGAACTTTTATCTATACAGGGTGATCGTGGTGGTGCCATGGTAGGCATCATCTCCTATCTGAAGGCCAGAAGTGTATTCGTAAGGGCTGTCCAGCCATTTTGGCTAACATATCAGGTACTCGAGCTGGAACTGAAACCAAGATTGAGGACATCCCAGTGGTCCGAGACTTCCCAGATGTCTTCCCAGAGGAATTACCTGGACTTCCACCCGTTCGTCAAGTGGAGTTCCAGATTGACCTTGCACCTGGAGCAGCTCCAGTTGCATGCGCACCATACCGTTTAGCACCAGGTGAACTTCAAGAACTATCTACCCAACTCCAAGAGCTATTGGATAGGGGTTTCATTAGACCTGGTTCTTCGCCATGGGGAGCTCCAGTTCTGTTTGTTAAGAAGAAAGACGGGAGCTTTCGCATGTGCATAGATTATCGGGAGTTGAACAATGTGACGATTAAGAATCGTTACCCTTTTTCCACGTATTGATGACTTGTTTGACCAACTGCAAGGGTCGAGCTTCTACTCTAAGATTGACTTGAGGTCAGGATACCATCTACTGAGAGTCCGAGAAGAGGATCTGGCAAAGACGGCGTTTCGAACTCGTTATGGACATTATGAGTTTTGGTAATGCCATGTGGGCTAACTAATGCACCGGCTGTGTTCATGGATCTAATGAACCGTGTGTGCAAGCCCTACTTGGACAAATTCGTCATAGTGTTCATAGATGACATATTGATTTACTCCAAGAGCAGGGAGGAGCACGAGCAGCACCTGCGGTTAATCTTGGAACTACTGAGGAATGAGCAGCTGTATGCAAAGTTTTCTAAATGTGATTTTTGGATTCGGGAGGTCCAATTCCTTGGGCATGTGGTCAACGAGGCAGGAATACATGTGGACCCAGCCAAGATTGACGCTATCAAAAAATGGGAGGCTCCTAGGACCCCTACTGAAGTGCGCCAATTTCTTGGTCTCGCGGGATACTATCGCAGATTTATCGAGGGGTTTTCTAAGATCGCTCAACCTCTCACCGCCCTAATCTAGAAAGGTATTACTTATAAGTGGGGAGATGCCCAAGAATCTGCCTTTCAGCTACTAAAGTCCAAACTTTGCAGTGCACCGATATTATCGTTGCCTAAGGGTACAGAGGACTTTGTAGTATACTGTGATGCGTCTATCCAAGGGTTAGGGTGCGTACTGATGCAATGTGATAAGGTAATTGCATATGCATCGCGGCAACAGAAGGTCCATGAGAAGAATTACCCCACTCATGATTTGGAACTGGGAGCGTGGTTTTCGCTCTCAAAAATCTGGAGACACTACCTCTATGGAACCAAGTGCACAATTTTCACTGATCACAAGAGCCTTCAGCATATATTCGATCAGAAAGGTACTAAACATACGGCAACGTCATTGGGTTGAACTTTTGAATGACTATGACTGTGCCATCAAGTATCATCCAGGGAAAGCTAACGTAGTAGCTGATGCCCTCAGTCGAAAGGAAACGAAACCCAAAGGAGTGCGAGCCTTACAACTCACCATTCACTCTAACCTTCCTGATAAGATACGTGAAGCCCAGGGTGAGGCATTGAAGGAAGAAAACATCGGGCTTGAGACCCTACATGGTGCAGATAAGCACTTAGAACTGAGAACAGACGGTCTGCAGTACTTCATGAATCGAGTCTGGATAACACGATCTGGGGATCTCAGACAACTGGTGCTCGATGAAGCACATACCTCTCGCTATTCGGTTCATCCTGGTTCGGACAAGATGTATCAAGATCTTAAGACTCTGTACTGGTGGCCAAACATGAAAGCCGAGATAGCCACTTATGTTAGTACGTGCTTGACTTGTGCGAAGGTTAAGATTGAATACCAAAAAAACCTTTAGGCCTACTCCAACAACCAGAAATTCCAATGTGGAAATGGGATGGAATTTCCATGGACTTCATTACAAAGCTTCCTAGAACGCCAATGGGCCATAACATGATTTGGGTTATCGTGGACCGTTTAACCAAATCGGCCCACTTTCTGGCAATAAAGGAAACGGATTCGTTGGAAAAGCTGGCAAACCTATACATCAAGGAGATAGTCTCTAGGCATGGGTGCCTACTTCCATTATATCTGATCGCGATGGGCGATTTACTTCTTGTTTCTAGACTACTCTCCAAGATGCTTTAGGAACTCGTCTTGATATGAGCACAGCCTATCACCCACAGACGGATGGACAAAGTGAACGTACCATCCAAACATTAGAGGATCTGCTACGAGCATGTGTGGTGGACTTTGGTAATAACTGGGATAAGCACTTGCCCTTAATCGAATTCTCTTACAACAACATTTACCACACTTCGATACAGTGTGCGCCTTTCGAGGCACTTTACGAGCACAAGTGTAGGTCTCCTATCTGTTGGACTGAGGTTGGGGATAGTCAACTAACAGGTCCCGAACTCGTGCACGAAACTTCTGAGAAGATAGTGCAAATTAGAAACCGGATGGCTGCTGCTCGGGACCGACAGAAAAGTTATGCTGACAAACGTCGAAAACCTTTGGAGTTCCAGGTTAGGGACAAGGTTTTGTTAAAGGTGTCACAGTGGAAAGGAGTGATACGCTTTGGGAAACGAGGGAAGTTAAATCCCAGATACGTCGGACCTTTCGAGATTGTTAAAAGGATTGGTCCAGTAGCTTACCAGCTAAATCTACCAGATGAACTTAGTGGAGTACACAATGTATTCCACGTCTCAAACTTGAAGAAATGCTTATCTGATACGACACTAGTAGTACCACTGGAGGAGATCCAGGTGGACGATCAGTTGCGGTTCGTGGAAGAACTAGTGGAGATTCTTGAGCAGGGCGTCAAGAAACTCAGACAAAGTACTATACCTATTGTTAAGGTACGGTGGAATTCCCGTCTAGGACCGGAATACACGTGGGAGCGCAAAGATCAGATGCGGCTTAAATACCCACACCTCTTTACTGAACCTGAAATTGTACATAGATCAAACGCGGAACATAAAGCAGCTCTTTCAAAGTGAATTTCGGGGCGAAATTCCTTTCAACTTGGGGATGATGTGACATCCGGGAACCAAGCACACATTTTTATAGCTGGCTTTACTGTTTACTTGCTGAATTTCGGGACGAAATTCTTTTCAACTTGGGGATGATGTGACACCCCGCATTTTCAGGTTAAATACTTTTTACTGAACTCTAGTTAACTTACATGTTCATACATGGCTAGATACTTAACTAGGGTTAGTTAAGTAGGTTTAACATATGTTAGAAGATGATAACATATGTTATAAGTAGGAAAATCCTTGTTAAACACACACATGAGTCCTGTATCCCAAACGTTGGTGAATTATGTGACATACATAGCAATAATATATACAATTGAATTATGGTGAACATGAAGTACGTGCTTATGTGAATTACATGTTTTTTGTGAATGATCGCCTAATTGAAAGGTAATGCGTAGATTATGCAAATTACGTGCACAACATGAATAATATGCTATGTAATAATAAAAACAATGGTTTTTATTCAATTTAGAATGGTTAATAATATTGGGTCCGGTATTGGGCTAGAACATGGTTAACGGGTCAAGTTAATGGACTAGAAGGGCCCTAATACCAATTGCTTGGGGAACAAGCAAAGCCCTTTTATAATTAGGAGGCAAGGAAAAGATAAAAACCCTACCTCCTTGTCCCCCTTGCGCTGTGCGAACCACCCCCACCCCCTCTCTCTTTGTTTTCAAGCAATCAAGTAATCCTTCACCTGATCAAGCTAGTTCGGGTTTGATTTCAAGGCCCTAGGGAGTTTAATCCTTCGCAAGGTATACATTCTTATGATTTTTAATGAATTATAATGATTGAAAAACTTTAAAAACTCTAAAAATAATATATGTAGAATCGCATGTATGTATGTGTAGGAGTTCTTGGATGTTCTTGATGATGATTGTTATTAGTAGCCATGATTAGGGTTTTCACATGATAACATATGTGTTTTGCTATGATTAATATGGTGTTTAATCAGTACTATAGGTGTTATACATGTATTAGGAATGTTCATGAAAAATTAGGGTTTGTAGATTACTTGGGATGCAAGTTTAAGATTCTGGCAGATTCGTTTGAACGTGTTGTAGGGGCTGTAACGGGTTGGTAAATCAATTGTTTTGATGATTTCTTTGCATGATTGTAATGTACAAGGTCTTAGCTTTTCATAATGGGCAAAACCATCGAATTTGGACATCGTTTGAGTCGTTTTTTGGAATTTTAATTGATTAGGGGTCATATCAGATTTTCGGATTTGTAAATTGGGCTAACTTTAAATGGTCATAACTTGAGATTTACAAGGAGTTAGGTTATGAAATTTTTACAGTAGGTCAATACTGGAAAAATAGAGGTTTTCCAAATGGATTCATCTCGTTTGGATGAATACACAATTTTTAAGAATTTTCCTACTACACTGACCTGTTGAGGAAATTTTCTGGACACAGCTGTGTTGTACGAATTTTCATAATTTTCATATAAAATTCAGTAAAAATTTGGGACACTAATTCATTTGTTAAGTATTTTAAATAAATTGTTTTTCACAGCGCACAATCTGTCCTAAAAACGCAGATTGTGTACGGGGTCTTTAAATGACTAATTGGAGTTCTATGTGGTATGTAATTGACATGTACTTGTGTGGAAACTTGTATGAGATGTATTTGATGTATTAAACTGATAATAATTGCTATGATCACCAACGGGATACGTAGGACATACTTGAGCATGTAGAGTCATTAGGTGTCCCTACACGGTTTTGAACTTTTAAAAGTCTTGGATAAACGAGTTACATGGTGTGTTGGTTACGCACGTATACTCACCTAGTGACATTTGTAATAGGGAGTCGGTAGCACGTTACTATTCGTGGAATTTGGATTTTCACTTGCGACCTAAGGTGAGTTTCACTACTCTTTTTCTTAAAAGCATGCGTCTCAGGTATGAGACACTTTACTTAATATTTTCTAGTCCGGTTTGGGACTACTTACACATCCCGGGCTGGGATGCCATGGATCCTTATGAGGGTCGGTTACTTTGCTAGTTCGCAATTGTGTCCTTGATAAACTAAACCATTTCTATCATCTGTAAGTCCTCACGTACCAAATGAGTTGCCAGGGTTGGCAAGCGGGTTATTAGTTGATAGCGCTATTAGGTCTTACAAACCTCACACCGGCTCGGGGAGCGCGGGGGTGAACTATAACTTAACGAAACTTTATCATTGTGGATAGACAATGATGTCAGGCATGCAGCACACTTATGTGGCTACAAGTACATAGCAGTTCGGTATATTCGGTTAGTTATCATGAATGGGTTAGCTACCCTTGACATGCGATGAACTAGTGGTTACACGGTGCGGGGCACCAACATAACTTACTTACTTACGTGGTTTTGGAAACCAGCGCTTTTGCATACTAAATTACTTTACTTTGTGAACTCACCAGCTTTATGTTGACACACGATTTACATGCTTTTGCAGGTAGTTAGCTTCCGGTGCCAGGATTAGAAAGCACTGTACACTTCACTGCATTCGGGCTCTCTGGCATACACATAAATTATATATTATGCTTTCGTATGGTTTTAATTAGGGCGCATTGTTTTGCGCATAGTTTTTAAAAAGGTTTAAATTTGGTTTACGCTTCCGCAGCTTAACTAAACTTGGTTTTCGAAAACGAACTAAATGGTTTGGGCATTTAGAGTTCGTTCCTGTGACTTATGGCTATGGGATCCTGGTTTGTCATGCGCCTCGCGGTATAAACCCCGCAGTGGAAATTTGAGGGTGTGACAGCAGGAGACCAGACGGCCTCTGATACTCCACCTTGACTTTAGCACAAGTCAAACATTTGCTGACGTAAGAAGCTATATCAGCTTTCATGTTTGGCCACCAATAAAGTATCTTCAAATCCTGATACATCTTATCGGAGCCAGGGTGAATAGAATACCGGGATTTGTGAGCTTCATCCAAAACAAGCTCGCGCAATCCCCCGCACAATGGGACCCAAACACGTCCCGCGAAATAGTGTAAGCCATCGGTTCTAAGTTCAAGATGTTTGTGAGCACTGTGCATAGTCTCAGCCTTAAGGTTTTCTTCCTTCAAGGCTTCCAACTGTGCAGAACGGATTCGGTCAGGCAATGACGAATGAATGATGAGCTGTAAGGCTCGAACACGACGAGGATTCACAGACTCCTTCCTGCTCAAGGCGTCCGCCACAACGTTCGCCTTGCCAGGATGGTATTTGATGGCACAGTCATAATCGTTCAGGAGTTCAACCCAGCGACGCTGTCGCATGTTATTTCAATGTCATGGATGGTATGACTCAACTAAATGGTTCAGCATTATGCTTTGGCTGCATGTTGATGACTTTGTTTTATGACCATGTAATATTTACTCATTTGAAAAACGCCCAATCCGCAGGGAAGCGCAGCGTCACAAACTAGTTGTTATAAGGAATAATGGAAATAAATAATCACAACTATTGAATATTGGCTAATAATAGTCCCAACTACAAAAATTAACAATACTTGTCCCAACTTTCGATATATTGGAATATAATGGACCCAAACTAACAGAGGTCTAACTCCGTTAGTGTGATGCTGACGTGGCATCATAGGTTGCAAAATGATCCTACATGGCATCCGACGTGGCATCCTAGGCGGCAAAAATAATCGTACGTGGCATCCTAGGTGGCAAAATGATCCTATGTGGCATCCTACGTGGCATGCCACGTTAGCACCACACTAACGAAGTTAGACCTCCGTTAGTTTGGGTCCATTATATTCCAATATGTCGAAAGTTGGGACCACTATTGGTAATTTTTGTAATTAGGACTGTTATTGGCCAATAGTCAATAGTTAGAATTATTTATTTTCATTATTCCTTGTTATAATAACCTACAATTATTAGTGTGACCGTAATTCCAACAAATAGTAATCCATATTTAATAAAACATTTTGAAATCCTTTTAGTATAGTTCAAATTACAAAAATCTATATCTATATCTATATATAGGGTGAGATTTCTATACAAATGTCATATTTTGTGAAAAGTGTGAGAAGTGTGAGAATGATTAAAAATTGATATATAGGCATTATTTTTTAAACTTAGTCATGATGATTTGAATTCTTTTGCCTAGAAAAACACCAAAAATAACAATCAATAACCAAAGATAATGTATTTTAGGCTTAAAACTTAAAACACCATGCTAGGAACATTAAGCATTGTGTTTTAAGTGTTAAGTAGTGTGTTTTAGCTATTTTTTTAAATGTAATGACTATAATACATTGCATTGTGTTTTAGATTGTTGTGTTTGGTGTTTTTCAAGTTAAAACAACCTAAAACATCATTCCAAAATTCAAAACATGATGCCTACATGTTAATTTTTATTCCTTCTCACACTTCTCACGAAATATGACCTTTGTACAGGAACCTAAACCTATATATATATATATATATATATATATATATATATATATACACTGTGACACCCGGCATGTTCGGCTTAAACATAATAGTAACATCTAAGTCTACCTTAGCGAGAAACGTTTATAAACAAACTTAACTGGGTCAGTTGAGTCGGGTCAAATTAGGATTGTCCAGGGTCAATGATCTGGAGGATCATTGGGAGTCGTTTTGGGAATACATTAGTACCGGGTTCCGTCGTTGGTGACATTACACGAACTAATTAAGTATATGTGTAGATTATGGGTCGTGTGGTGAATTGTATGCTTAGACTTGCTTAAATGATGTATAAATGATTATACGTGCCTAAACATGCTAAGTATAGACTATGGATGCATGCTTATGTGTTAAGATGTGTTAGAATGCGTTAAACACGACAAACTGGAAAAAGGTTAACATGTGTTAAAAGTGCTGTTAACATGTGTTAAAAAGTGCTGATGACCTGAATGTGGAAATAATGGGCGAATGTGGAAATGGGACTTGAGAAATGGGCGAATGTGGAAACAAAGTGGGCGAATGTGGAAAGATTCCACATTCGACCATTACAAATGGGCGAATGTGGAAAAGTTCCACATTCGACCACATAAAATGGGCGAACCTGGACTGGGTATAAATACCATCCTTAGCCATTTTTCACCATTTCACAAACCCTAAACGCCTCCAAACACTCTCTATCAGCTATTATCATTGGGGAAGGAGTTTTTGAGCTTGTTTTTCATAACCTAACTCTCTAAATCATTACAAGTGAAGATCTAAGGTGTGTTCTTCATTACAAATCCTTTTTAAACAATTTTGACTTGTTTTAATCTAAACCCCAAGGGTCCAGATCTGATATCAACCTATTTTATGAATAAAAACCTTTCCTAACCAAAACCTATTCATAAACAATGAGTTTTTATGCAAATAAACATGTGTTAGGATGATATTATGCATTGTTTGATGATTACTTGTTGTATAGATGATATGACAACAACCTAGGGCTGTTATTAATGATGGGTTATGATTGAAACATGTTACCTTTGATTGTTGATGGTGTTTTGGCGATTAAAGGGGTTTTTAGTTAGATCTAGGGTTTGTTTTTGGATGATTATGATAAGGTTATGATAGGGGTTTCTTGTTCATGATGATTCGAGTATGATGGACGGATTATTGATCGATTTCAGAAAGTTTCCTAATTGGGTAATATTTTCATGCATGGTGATGTGACATCTCCATAATTTACTATTTTAGGAAACTTGTAAAACGGATAGATTTTGGGGTAAAATTGGTAGGGTTTCGTAGGAATATATTAATGATGCTTGACTGCTGTAACTCGTGATGTTTCGTGATGTTTTCGGATGTTTTTCGACGCGTTTTTGGAAAAATCTGACATCAGGGGCGAACCTGGAATACCTTCGACCAGTCGAACGGTCGAAGGTGGGTTCCAGGGGGGCGAACCTGGAACTAAAAGGGGCGAATGAACTAAAAGGGGAGAAGGTGGGAAGAAAAGGGGCGAAGGTGGAGGTTCAAAGCCACATTCGACCAGTCAAGGCCACCTTCGACCTCCCAGGACTACGTTCGACCCTACGTTAACAAAAATGAGATTTTTGATACAAACTAAGTGTTTTATGCTTGAACCTTGCGTGTAATCTATGTGTACTTGATTAGTTAGGGTAATGGGTCACCAACGGGATGTCGGGTCGGTCTAGTGTGTCGGTTAAACATTTAAACACGTTTTAAAAACATACTTGGTTATGATCTGGACAATCGGGGACTAGATAACCTTATGGTTATTAGTCGGAACACTTATGTGAACATTTTGATAGATCTCCGGTAGAGGGATCATCAAGGGCTAAACATCTTTTACTTACATTTGAGGAACGCTATCTAAGGTGAGTTCACGGCCCCACTTTTTAATGCTTTAACTTTTGGGGGAGAAAACATGCGCTAAACAGTTTTGGTAACATATGTCATACTATGGTTTTAACTTTATATTGCTATACGATCTTTTGGAAAGTCCCGGGGGAAACCATGAATGTGCGGGTTTGCACAACGGGGGAAATGTGGATAGATCTATTGGGCGTGACCTGCCCCACTCGTCGGCTTGGAGTAAATCTACAATAGCAAGTAATGCATACATTATACTTAACTGGGTCAGTAGAGTCGTTTCGGTGGTTCTGGGAATCTTCGGGAGTCGTTACAATGATCAAAGGGATCATTGGGAGTCGGTCCATAACCATGTGTACAAGGATTGGTAATTTGTAGAATCTCCGGATTTAATGCGCACACGCAAGTCTCAAGTCCCGGGGATTGGTGAACAGATGTGAACGTGTTAGTTATCAAGTATTATGTGTTTATAATCATTATATAACTTGTCAGAATGTGAATACGTGCTTGTATGTGTTAAAATAGTGTAAAACACAAAACAGTCCGCAGGGGGCGATTAGGCTTTCTAATTGCCACCTACAGGGGCAATTAGGAAACTAATCGCCTAAAAAGGGGGCAATTAGGAAGCTACTCTCCTGAAAAAGGGGGCAATTAGGAAGCTACTAGCCTGAATAGGGGGCAATTAGGATTCCTAATTGCTACCTATAGTTTCCTACTCATGTGTAACATCTGAAACGACTAGAAACAGCTATAAATACCATACTTGACTTGTAAAATATCATTTGTGAAACCCTAACTCGCCCCAAACCTCTCCCACACTATATTCAAGCTCTGAAACTCGTTTTTGCCCTAAAACCTACCATTTTCAAGCCTTACACACTCTCTTTAGCAAATCTAAGGTGTGTTATCCATCCTAAGCTTTTATCATGTTGTTATTTTGATCCCTAAAGGTCTAGACCTGGTTTTGTAAAGTTTGTGTCTTTGAAAACCTTTGAAAAGTAGTTTTAAGACAAGTCTAATCCTTTATATGAGTTATATGTGAAGTATACATGCAAAGAACGAATTTTTAGGATTAAAACATGGGGATTCTTATGTGTTTGATGTCTTACTGATATGGATAACTTGTTAGGATGATTATCTGGGAGTTTGATGGTTGTTTAATGTTTTTTTATGATAATATGTGTTTTAACTTGTCTGAGTGATTTAGGATGTTATGAAGTGATTTGATGATTGTATGATGTTAGGGTTTATACTAGAATGATGTAGTAACAGTAGGATGATGATTTGCAACGTGATTTTGTGATGAAATCTGATTATTTGCCATTTTGGGTAAGTTATGCATGCTTTGATGTGATGTTTTCATAATATCATTCCATTTTGGGAAAATGGCTGCAATTAGGGTGATAGACTGATGATAAATTGGGAGGTTTTCATTTAGGATATGTTGCTTGATGATTTTGGATTGATGTTGGGTGTTTTTACATGTTTTGGATCTGATTTGTAGGGTCGAACGCGCCAAAAGTGGCTCCTGATCTGCAGGGGGCGAGTAGGCTCCTACTTGCCTGCAAAAGGGGTGATTAGGATTCCTACTCATGTGTTTTGCTGCTGTAAGTACATTTTAGGATCCCGAAATATGGTTTGACACCTAGGAACATATTGGGAACCCCGTGACATGTCTAGAAACCTGATAACACATGTTTGGACTCGTATATGCAATATGTGAACTGTTATGCATATTAAGTGCATAATTGTATATGATTACTTGATTTCTTGTATTTGGCTAACATGTGGGATGTCGGGTTACCAATGGGATATCGGGTCTTGTCTTGTCTGGTCAGGATAACGTTCAAACGTGTTTTCAAACATAAAATGGTTATAGTCTGGACATTCAGGGACTAGCTAACCTACATGTTATTAGTGCGGGTACTCACACACATTTTATGATAGGTCGCCAAAACTAGGGACTGTCATTTGCATTGTCTGTTGTCTATTAAAGAAGAACGCAACCTAAGGTGAGTTCCACGGCACCTTTTCTTACTGTGTTTTCCATTGGGGGAGAAACATGCTACGATTTACTAAACAACGAGGATTGCATTGTACTATTATATTACATGCTTATGAATAATTATCTGAGACAAACAGGGTGCGAACAGTAAAGCGAACAGTATTGCGAACAGTTAGTCAAACAGTGTTGCAAACAGTAGTATGAATTACCAACATAATTTTTGAAACTGTTTAGTATAATGAGTATTGAATGTGAATCCGGTCTTTCTTTAACTATTTTAATACAAAACCTGTGGACTCACCAGCATTATATGTTGATCGTTTTAGCATGTTTTCTCAAGTCGCTAAGGTAGCAATCGAGGATTAGGATGCACGGAGTCGCACTGCATTCTACTATTCATTTTCCGTTGCATGAACTTGTCTTTGGTCACTTCTAAACAACTAGTGGGAAACCCGCACGTTGCGGCGGGACCGCTAAACCGAACAAAAAATAAGTGAAAAATTTGTATAGTACAAATTATCAAATAATACTTATCTATCAAACATCCAGAGTTATTTTATTAATAATCATTCAACTATATTATAACGTATTAAAATCATCATAACAATTCAATATCAAATTTTCGCATATTACAATATGTCAAACACTTTTTGTAGAAGAAAATTCACAACTAATCTAATTTAATATTACAATATGATGCATATTACAACTAATCTAATTTAATCATGATTAGTTGATGTAATTACATGAAGCCTTTGTTTGAAATTCATTATAAGCAGAAACTTTTTTATTTGGTCATAGAATATGGTGACGTAGAGTTAAGACCAAATTAGGCATGTTTAAGTGTATGAATATAATGTAATAATGTCAAAATGCAAAGCGTTACCCCATGATTAAAAACACAGCTTTCATTATTGATTTCTCAATTTCTTTCAATATTATCAATTTTATAAAACGTTAACTTGTATAAAGTATCTAATTCTATATAAAATATTATAACAAAACATGTAGCATTATGTATTTTTTTTTATATTTTTCTATTTAATGTGTTCATTCAAAGTAATTGTAAAATTAAATGTCATGAGATCTCATAAAAATCACTTAACTTTTGACTTCAATGTGATTAAATATAGTGTTCTAAACACTAAATTGTCCTTTTAAAAGTAGTTATTATATGCATTGGGTGTTGTATCATAAGCAATTGAACTTGTACCTCTTAAATTTTAAGAAGTCCTTATCAAATGCTTTATAATATAGTATATCTAATTTAATACTCATGTAGAAAAACCATTTTGGCCCTTTACTAACTTCACTAAGTTGTTGTACCATAAGCTTAACATGTTGTAATTACTTAACTTTTACCGGCGTCCTTCCCTAATGCTTTATAATATAGCATAGACAAGTGGGAAACCCCGCGTTGCGGCGGGACCGCTAAACCGAACAAAAAATAAGTGAAAAATTTGTATAGCACAAACTATCAAATAATACTTATCTATCAATCATCCAGAGTTATTTTATTAATAATCATTCAACTATATTATAACGTATTAAAATCATCATAACAATTCAATATCAAATTTTCGCATATTATAATATGTCAAATACTTTTTGTAGAAGAAAATTCACAACTAATCTAATTTAATATTACAATATGATGCATATTACAACTAATCTAATTTAATCATGATTAGTTGATGTAATTACATGAAACCATTGTTTGAAATTCATTATAAGCAGAAACTTTTTTATCTGGTCATAGAATATGGTGACGTAGAGTTAAGACCAGATTAGGCATGTTTACGTGTATGAATATAACGTAATAATTTCAAAATGCAAAGCGTTACCCCATGATTAAAAACACAGCTTTCATTATTGATTTCTCAATTTCTTACAATATTATCAATTTTATAAAACGTTAACTTGTATAAAGTATCTAATTCTGTATAAAATATTATAACAAAACATGTAGCATTATGTATTTTTTATATTTTTATATTTAATGTGTTCATTCAAAGTAATTGTAAAAATAAATGTCATGAGCTCTCACAAAAGTCTCTTAACTTTTGACTTCAATGTGATTAAATATGGTGTTCTAAAGACAAAATTGTCCTTTAAAAGTAGTAATTATATGCATTGGGTGTTGTATCATAAGCAATTGAACCTGTACCTCTTAAATTTTAAGAAGTCCTTGTCAAATGCTTTATAATATAGTATAGATATAGAGAGTATAGATATAGATATAGATATAGATATAGATATAGATGATATGTGTTGGTTTTGAGCCGTAAGTCTTCAAACTAGTTTTTGTTGTAAACCTTTAATGCTTCCGCTAAACTTTTAAATTTCGTGGTTATTTCAACGTTATCTTTTCTCATATAGTTTGTCGTTTATTGTGACCGTTGAGTTGGATTCTGGTGTGTCATGCGCCTCACGGTGAAACCCCGCACGTGAAATTTCAGGATGTGACGAATGATACGGGAAGAAAATATTTTTTTAAAACAATTATACTGCTCCAAAATATAAAAAATATTAATAGACCAACTATTATGGCCTGCTTACTAAACATGAAATTAAGAAGTCAGTAATTTGTTGGAAGACAAATTGTATTCAGTAACGTGTGTTCAAGTGCAGAGGCTCTGTTAAGGAGATCTTTCTACAACAACTGTTACTATAAACAGTTGTTGATTCAAACAGATATTCCTTCAACAGTTTCCTTCGAACATATGTTGCTTTAAACTTACCTTTATGTAATGTTATTCTATATTGTCCTTACAAACATCTGTTGAGTTGTCAACAGACTTTAAAAAAACTACAATAGCAATTACACTTATTATTGGAATTCTTTAATTTTACTAAAAATATCCGAGTTACACAAACATAAAGTATACAAAATATAGGCAAAAACCACAAAATAAAACTGTTTACAAACATACAAAAAGGAAGTCTTCTAAAAAAACTCCAGTATCCCTACAAAAGTGAAGTAATGCTAACTATGACATTTCTTCCATCAGACTAAAAACTACATACAAAATACAGGCAAAACATGACCAAAAAACTAAAGAAGACAAAACCAAAAAGAAAAAAAACTACACGATAATGTCTCTAACTCCTCAAGAACCAGAGACATATTATTTCTCTATACACTCATCTCTAGTTAGACAGGCTCTAAATGTGGTCGTGATACAAATAAAATTTTTCTTTAATTGTAAGAATCATCCTAGAACACCAATTCCAACTTGATTACCAAGGCTTTATTCGTAATGCATTTTTCTTTCATTGGCAGAATTTTTGAAAAGAAATAACATAATACTGCAGTTATCGACGGATGTTTTATTTATCGTATAAATGAAGAGATATGAAGTTGGAAACTGAAATGACGATTTGCTCGCCTTTTATAGAGGGAAAAATATATTACGTATTATAATAAGATTTTTGGCCCGTTATGTCAAGTGTAAAACAATTACAAACACAAATAATAAAATAATGTTATCAATAATTTACTATTATTGTCACTATTATATTATAAATATAATTATATTATTTTAATAATTAACATTCAAGAAATATAAATCTAACTAAACTAATTTTGAATTGTGTAATGATAAAATTTTTATTTCCAACCTCTGTTGAGTTGAAGGGTATACAATATCTGTTGACTTGTCAACAGATGTTCTCAAACAACCGTCATCAATTACAATTACAATTTTATAATAAGATGTTAACATGTGCAGTTGATATTATAATTCAGACTTATTGTCTACTGATATTATTAAAATACAAGTAATATAAACGTGATTCAATTAAAAACAACTGTTATTAAATGTGTACAGTCACATATCTGTTAAATTTTCAAAGTGAAAAACAGTTACAAACTCAAATAATAAAATAGTAAAACAATATTATTAATATATAGTTTAATATTATTGTCACTATTATAATAATTAACATTCAAGCAATATAAATTTGAATAAACTAATTTTCAATATTGTAATGATTATCTTTGGTATCCGAGACTATGTTGATTTGAAAGGTATACAATATCCATTGACTTGTCAACAGTTGTTCTCAAACAATTGTCATCCATTACAATTTTGCAATCAGACACTTAAATACAGATGTTGTAGGAACTAAACATGTAGAAACATTAAAGAATGTTATAAGCAGATGTTTATACAGATTTTGTAATACTTAACTTTAACTAATATCTTCCAAAAAAATATATAAAAAGTAATTATGAGATTCAACTTTATTGTTTATATTTTAAAGTTTAACAAAGAAAATAAACAATTAAACTTCAAAACACAATTGATATTGGTTGTGTTAACAATATAAATTTAAATAGTATTAGTCTTTTCGAATTCATAATTACAAAGGGTCGAGACCCTTAAAACTCTACGATGACAACTGTACAGATAAATGAAGTAGATGGAAAGTTGCAAAATATGGCAGTAATTAATGATACATGTAGCTTATTTTACTATTATTAAACAACTAAAAAATGTTACCACAAATTTACATATTATCATTGTTATTTTTATTAAGCAATTAAAACTATTTAATTTATAGAAAATGAATCTGTATATGATTTGAACTCTTTCATTGATCCTATAACTTAAAAAAATTAAAATATATTTTATAACAATAAAACTTCTAAAACAATATCATTGAACACTCTTAATGTTCAACTAAGCTTTTGATCAGAAATTTGATTCAATATTTTATGACAATTTTTTAACAGTTTTTTAAGATAAAATAACCATCCATTTCAGTAAAGTCTTGATTGAACAAATGTACCTTCAATTAATTGTTTAATGTGCTTACAAACATGTGTTGAGGTGTCAACAGATATTGAAAAAAAACTGCTATAGAAGTGAAATTTATTATTGGAATTCCATAATTTTACTGAAAATATCCAAGTTACACAAACATATAAGATACAAATAATCCCTAAAACATCACAAAACATACAAGATAGAAGTATTCTAATAAAAAAAACTCCAATATCAGTACAAAAGTGAACTAATACCAACAAACACATTTCCTCTATCAAACAACAAATTACATAGAAAATATAGGCAAAACACACAAAACAAAACAAAATAAGACAAAACTCAAAGCAAAACAAAACAAAACCCAAACGATAATATGTCTCTAATGCCTGGAAGAGCCGGAGACATATTATTTCCCTATACACCCGTCTCTGTTTAGACAGGCTCTAGTTGTAGTAATGATACAAATAATATTTTTCTTTGATTGTAAGAATCTTTCGAGAACACCAATTCCAACTTCATTATGAAAGGTTTATTGGTAATAGATTTTTCTTTCATTGGAAGAATTTTCAAGAAGAGTGATGATAGGAAATTTGAAGGAAATAATATTATGCTACAAATATTGAAAGTTGGTATGTTTTTTAAATGGTTCAAGGGTTTTAAAGTTGCAAACTGAAATGACGATTTCCTCGCCTTTTTATAGAGTGAAAAATAACTATAATGATGCATTCTATAATAGTGTTTTTCATTCCTCATATAAAGTTAAAAACAGATACAAACACAAATAATAAAATAATATTAATAGTATTTAATACTATTGTAATGTAATTATAATTATAATAATAATTTCATTAAGACAATATAATATTGAATAAACTAATTTTCAATATTGTAATGATTAACTTTGGTATTCGAACCTCTGTTGATTTAAAAGGTAAACAATACGAAGTATCTATTGACTTGTCAACAGATGTTATCAAAGAATTGTCATCCATTATAATTCACATTTATTGTTTACTAATATTATTATCAAGATTAAAGTAATATAATGTGGAACGTATATAAACTAAGTTTCAAAGGCGTAATTATTATTTACCACTCAGCACACTTATTGTTTAACCGAGCTTATGAGCATATTTTTGCTTCAGCATTTTATCATATTTTTGTTTACATTTTTTTAAGCTAAAAATAACCACGTGTTTTAGAAAAATATTGATTGATCAAACGTATCTTGAATTTATTCTATACGGTACTTAAAAACATGTGTTGAAGTAATAACAGATGTTGACAAAAACTACTATAGCAATGAAACTAATTATTGGAATTCCATAATTTTACTGAAAATATCCAAGTTACACAAACATACAAGATACAAAATATGGGTAAAACACCACAAAACAAAACTGTTTACAAACATAAAAGATATAAGTCTTCTAATAAAAAAATTCCAATATCACTACAAAAGTGAACTAATGCCAATGAACACATTTCCTCAACCAGACAACAAAATACATAGAAAACACAGGAAAAAGATACAAAATAACAATCCTAAAGAGAAAAACCAAACAAAACCTAAACAATAATATGCCTCTTACTCTCGAAGAGACGGAGAAACATTATTTCATATGCACCCATCTCTATTTATTTAGACTCTAGAGGTGCACATGATACAAATAACATTTTCCTTTGTCTGTAAGAATATTCAGAGAAAACCAATTCCAACTTTATTAGCAAGCGTTTACTGGTAATAGATTTTTATTTTATTGGAAGAATTTTCGAGATGACTGGTGGTAGAAAATTTAAATGAAACAACATCATGGTGGAGATATGGAAGATAGGTTTGTTTTTCCAATGGTTCAATGGATATAAAGTTGCTTATTAAAATGACAATTTCCTCTCCTTTTTATAGACTGAAAATATAACTATACGTAGTATAGTAGAGAATTTCCCCGTTATATAAAGTGAAAAACAGTTACAGACACAAAGAAGAAAAAATAAATTAATATTATTATTAATTGAATATTATTATTATCACTATTATTATATAATTTATAATTTATAATTAACATTCAAACTATATAAAGATGAACGAACAAATTTTCAAAATCGTAATGATTAACTTTCGTATTTGAATTTCGGTTGAGTTTAAATGTATACAATATCTATTGACTTCTCAGCAGATGTTATCAAACAACTCTCATACATTATAATATAGTTAATGAAAGAACAAAAGCAATTAAACTTCAATGCTAACAACTGTTATTGGTTGTGCTAATAATATAAATAAATTTATATTATATCAGTCATTTCAAGTTCATAATTACTAACAGTAAAGACCCATAAAAAATTTTGATGCCCACTGTACAGATGAAGGATCTAGATGGAAACTTACAAAATATGACGGAATGATAAATTATTTAACTTATTAACTTTGCACTTCGAGCTTCTATTTAAATTAAACTAAGTATATCTCTTTAAAAATAAAAATTTACATGAAGATTACTCAATGTAACTAATATTTTGAAGAAATGAATCCATTATTTACATATAAATCACTTGAGTCCTCATAATAATAACATTTCCTCTATCAGAAAACAAACTACATAGAAGATACAAGAGAAAGACACGAAACAAAATACAGAATGAGAAAAAACGAAACCAAAAGGATAATATGCCTCTTACTCCTCTAAGAGCCGGTGACATATTATTTCACTATATACCCATCTCTATTTAGATAGGCTTTAGAGGTGTACATGATATAAATAATATTTTTGTTTGATTGTAAGAATCTTCCAAGAACACAAATTCCAACTTCATTATAAACAATTTAGTGGTAATAGTTTTTTCTTTTATTGAAGAATTTTCGAGAAGACTGGTGGTAGAAATTTTAAAGGAAAAACATTATGGTGCGGATATCGAAAGTAGGTTTCTTTTTCAAATGGTTAAATGGATATAAACTTGGAAACTGAAATGACGATTTCCTTGGCTTTTTATGGATGAAAAAATAACTATAGACACCATAGTAGAGTTTTTCACCCTTGTATAAAGTGAAAAACAGTTACAGACACAAATAAGAAAAAAAATAAAATAATGTTATTAATAATTGAATATTATTATTACTATTATAATTTATAATTATAATTAACATGCAAATAAGTAATAAAAACATGAATAAACTAAATTTCAATATCGTAATGATTAAATTTGGTTTTGCAACCTCTGTTGAGTTGTGTAAGTGCATTATTCATGTATGTCCCCAGCTAGTGATCCGGTACTGCATGTCGGAGGTTCAGATAATCAGAAAACAACCAAGATTATGAAGATGTTGAGTATTAGTAGACACATTCGAACCCACAGGGGGTCAAATGTGGCTCAACACAGGTCGAATGAAGATTGGAGGATAGAAAAGGTTTCATTCGAACTCTTAAAGGGTCGAATGAACACTTTCAACCTCTTAAAAGGGGCGAAGGTGGAAACCTTATAAATAGTGAAAATTTAGTTATTTTAAGTGAGAATTATCATTTTGAGCTTTTCCCTAGTTTGTGTGTGTGTGATATTCTCTGTATTAGATCTAGGATTTCATTTGTAATCTTTGATATTTTGATCTAATACAAAGAGTAAAGTTATGGAAATTGCTCGGTGATTAGTTATCTGTTTTCATCACGATTGCTACGGTTTATCTCTGAATCATTTTGCACGATTGGAGGGGATTCCGCACCCTACGGTTGGTATTCGTGAGATCACGATTTGTGATTACGATCCTAAAATGAATTCTCAATTGGTATCAGAACTTAGGCTCGATTTCACAATTGCAAATTGATCTGAATTGATGAAAACAGATTAGAATTCTGGTTTAAAGATCAAAACCCTAGAAATTTTGATGCTTTTCATAAAAACATGGTTTTTGATTGAATTGGAGTTGAATTTGATGTTATTATCAAAAATTCTTTCACAAATGTTTGTTTAAATTGAAATCCGCACAAAACATATCCAAAATCATTACATTTGGTGAAAATTTTGTCAAAAATCGATCAGATTCGTGTTCTTGAGGTTGAAGATGATGAACTGACCAGAAAAGGTCGAATGTGAGATTCGAAGGGTCGAACCTAGAGTATTTTAGGTCGAACCAACTGATTTTAGGTCGAACCAGTGTGTTTTTAGGTCGAACCTAGAAGCTGTGTGTATTGTGTTTGTACATTCGACCAAATTTGGTACATTCGACCTTACAGGAGGTCGAACGTGGAGTTAAGTGGTCGAAAGTGAGTTCAGTGTTTTTCAATTTTCACATTCGAGTCAGATTAAAGGGTCGAACCTGGTTATTTCCACATTCGAACCCTCGATTACATTTCTTAAGGTCGAACTAAGACTGAGATACATTCGACCCTTGTAAAAGGTTGAATAAGACTATATTTTTCCAGGTTCGAACCCATGAATTTTTTGACAATATTTTTCAAATTTTAAGGTGTAAAAGGTCGAATAAGACTATATTTTTCCAGGTTAGAAAATTTTTGAAATAATTTTTGTTGAAAAATGATAAATTACTTGGCTATATCAAGAACTGATGATCAGATAAAAGCTGCAATGCAACAAAAGCTAACATGGGAACAAGTTGTTGCATCTATGATTCAACAATCTGTTACACGACCACCTGTGCAACCCACTGAAAAAATGGTTAATGTGAATGAGTGTGTTAATAGAGAAAGTGTTAAAAGTAATGTTGTGTGGCTTGTCAAACAAATGGGAAATGATGATTCAAGTGAATTGTCAAAGAGTGATTTGAGTTCTGATACGAGTTCATAACAGAGTGAATCAAGAGGAAGAGATGCATCAAATGTTGATGAAAATTCTGAGAATGATTATGAGAATGGTAATAATTCAGATGCTGAGGTAAAATCTAATACTGAATGTGCTAATTGTTCTGATTGTGTCAAATTGAAAAATGAAGTGCTGAAACTTCTTGAGGTGTTGGGTCTAAAATTGATAGTCTAATGTTATCAACAAAGTCAAAGTAACAAGTCAATGTTTGGTCAACCAAAGTCAAATTCGAACGGCTCGCAGTCAACACGTAAGGCGACTCGAGAAATCCGGATAATAGATCAACGAGTGAAGTTCAAGTTATGATCGAAAATGACGCTAGAACTAAATAAATATATTTTGCTTAGACAAAATATATTTATTACTTTAGAATGGTTTTCTTATTTAGTGAGTGTTTTAGTAATTGGATAACCCTAGGGACCTAAGTGTAATTAGCCTAAGCATGTTGGGCTATAAATAGATAGAGATTAGGGTTTTATTGGCAACACACAGGCCAGAGAGATTTTGGGGGCTATCATTGTAATATCATTGCTAATCAATCTAGTGGGTTTTATTGGTCATATTATTGTGTGTGTTCATCTTTTTAAATCATCAAAATCAGATTTAGCTCGAAATCGTTCCTACAATTTGGTATCAGAGCTTGGTACTTGAATTTGGGATTAAACCAAAGCATTCCACTTGAATTTAAAACAAAACTGTGCACACCAAGGCGTGTCACAGCAGTTGCTTATTGTTTGTCCCACAATCAAAAAGTTTTAAGAGATAGAGATGATATTCAAAAATTCAATAATGAAAGGAAAGAAAATGAGCTAGCATATCAGCGAAAGTTAAATGCTACTCTCGCTGAAATGCAAACTCTTAAAGAATTTTTCCTTAGAAAAGATTTTTTAATAAATGATTTAACAGAAAAGTTAGAAAAGTCAAGAAATGAAACAAATCATCTTCAAATTATTATGGACAAATGGAATGTAAGC
Source organism: Ambrosia trifida (assembly GCA_028751855.1). Lineage (NCBI taxonomy): Eukaryota > Viridiplantae > Streptophyta > Magnoliopsida > Asterales > Asteraceae > Ambrosia > Ambrosia trifida. The sequence goes on along the minus strand of CM054131.1, from coordinate 76,042,704 downwards.
AAGAAGGCTCAAGCTGATCTAGTGGATTGTTTAAGGCAATCTTTTGTTAAAGATGGAATTGGATATAAGGATAAAAATGGGATCGAAAGATCTTTATTTTTACCCCTGAGCAAAAGTGAATAAATACCAATTCCAAAACCTCATCCTAAAAATGATCTATGTGAAAAGGAATGTGTCAAATCTGAGTCCAATACTAATATAAGTAAAAGCAACGCAGATGTGACTCAAAAGGCAGAGGTTGAAGATGATGACAGTTGTGGTGGAAAGACTTTGGGGTTGGGTCAGCCTGGAGCCAGTTACTCTACAGTTAATTGGTTTATTTGGAATAATGAAAAGACTAAAACTGTTTTAAATTTGGATGACTGTACTGGATCAAGACCTAATGTTGATTCGAATGGTGTGGTAAATGTTTGTGATAGGCTGGAACCTATATTACGTTCTGATGTTTGTCATCATGATTTTCTGCATGAATGTGCGGATTTAAAATCTGCATTTTGTTATGATAAAATTGTTTGTGCTCCACCTATTTTTGTGCCCGCTTTTGAAAATAACAGGTTTGGAAAGTTCTTAATTGAAGAAATTCCAGAGTTTACTCCGTCAACATCATGCAACGATGATTCACAAAGTGATTCCGATTTTTGTTCATCTAGAGAATGGGAAAGCACAAATGACTCAGAAACTTTAGTGTCAGAACTTGATGATAAAGTTGAAATGAAGGAATCATTTGATGATCAAACACCAACAACATCAATTGATACTACAAATCAAGTCCATCAAGATTCACCGGAAGAAGATCTGTTTATAGAAGATTGCTCAACTTCAGATGATGAATCAGTGATGAATGAAAATCACAAGGGGTTAAAGATCACAGAGTCAAAAGGTGATGTAAAACCCAATGCTTCTCAACAAGCCGAATCAAGCTCAAAACAATCTACATCCCATGTTGCATCACACGGGACAATAAAGCATCAAAAGCCATTCAAAGCTTGCTTTAGGTGTGCTAAAGAAGGTCATGTACTCAAGCAATGTCCAGGATGACACAATCGAAATGGTAAAGGCAATGCGGATTGCTTCTCCGGATCAAAGGATAAAATGAACACATCTTTGAATGTTAGGGTGACACATATTCCATCAAGATCTCCACATGTAAAACCGGTTTCACATGATTCAAATATGAAAAGGAGCAAAGCATCAAAACCATAATCTATTCCACCGTGTTTTAAAAAAAAAATTGCTTCAAAAATTAAATCTTTTACAAACAATTTTTTAAAACCAACACAGGTTTGGCGAATCAAACCAACAGTTGAAAAAGAAACTAATGAGAGAAAAGGTATGGTGTTTCAAGATGTTATTTATATTGATGCGAAAGGACAAACCAGGACTGCGATCGCCTGGGTTCCACTCTCTAATTAATTTTCTCATGAGTGCAGGAACTACCATGGAGAACTGTTAGTAACAGTGGTTGTTCCAAGAATGGGTTTGGAGTGGAAATCCCACAGGTTTGGTTATGGTATCTACCCTGATTGCACAATTGACACCGTTGTCACACACTCATTTTCTTGCTGATATATGTTTATGTTTGTCTGATGTGGAAGACTTTATTTTTTGTAAATATTTTTTTAAGAAAATACAAAAAATTAATTACAAAAAAGGGGGTTGTACAAAAATAAAAGTTTAGGGGGAGTATGAAAATATAGTCTCGGCCATGAGATGTGATTAATGCAAATAATCCTGATCTTATATGGGAAATGATAGGAACTAACTTGTCTATGTCTGCACATGAATAGGATCTGAAGGACGTTACAACTACAAGTTAATGATGTGCAGGTAAGTTCAGCCTTCAAGTTGAGTAAACTTCTATAAGGTGAATAATAATAAATCTACATGAAAAGCTAGATTCCCACTGTGTTTTAGGTCTGCACAAGCTACGTCCAGTCATACATAGGTTGAGAGATTAAAAGAAATAGAAAAATTTTGTGCATATATATTCAAAAGACACCTAAGAGTGCAGGCTACCAATGCGGGGCCAACAAATTAAGTGAGCACCAAAAGACATGCAATGTTAGTGACGTGCAAATATATATTAATAGCTCAACAATCAGATGATCAACTTCTCTGCTTATGGAAACATAGACCTGAAGCTCTCATCATCTGATTGAAATAATGATCATCTTCTCTGTTTATGGAAACATAGACCTAAAGGTCTCAACATTATATCTCGATAAACCTTGAGGATTGGTAGGCTTATACCTAGCACAAGTGGGGTCCACAAAATTTTCATCAATATTACCAAAAACATGATAATCTCATCACCAAACGTATGTTGAAAGACTAGAGGCATGGACTTAAGAGGACAAACATACCAACAATCGTTCTTGGGTTGTAGCTATACTCAAGAAAGTTGAAAAGTGGCTAGGTTTTTCATGTTAGTGTGATCCCATATCTGATCCCTTCTATATCTCGAAGGTTGATGGCTGTTAAAAAAAAAGATCAAAATTAAAAAAAAAACTAAAATCCAAAAAAAAAAACTTTATTTGTGTATAGTTGTTTTTAAGTCTTCCATGTCACATTATTTGTGTCTCAAGCCGTTTGAGATACTTGCTTGATTGCACACCACAGATGAATACGGTTTTGTCTGTATTTTGAATTTGTCTAAAGAAATTTCGGAGTTGTGTTTGTGATTGTGGTTAGGTTTCTTGGACTACTTGCTGCAATGATGGCCGATCATCAGTTGAGCAAGATACCATACCAAAGCACCTATTTCCTCAAGTTTGCAGAAGACACCGAGTTAGGAATCCTCCTCCTACATCTTCATAACCACTCAAGCTAAAAAGAGTTGGAAAAGTTTGTACCTAATCAACAAAAGATGATGCATGCAAAAAGGGAAAGATTGTTGGATATGAGTACTCAAAGAACAAAGTGACAAGAACACCTTCAGCAAAGAATATATGGAAAGCATAAGTCTAGGGGGAGTATTGTTGGGTACTGTATTTGAGACTGAAGCTTTCCAGATTGAAGATCAAAGTATATAGAGATTGACGGTTCTGAAGATGGTACAAGAGATTGATAACATTAGACTAAGGGGGAGATTGTTGGGTCTAAAATTGATAGTCTAATGTTATCAACAAAGTCAACAAGTCAATGTTCGGTCAACAAAAGTCATATTGATGCACTTTCTGTGGACGTCACTGTCGAATAGACTAGGGTTGAGTCTTAGTATAGTGTTACATGAGATTGTGGTGATCTATAAGGGCATTTTATGGATCTGACGCATTTGTAAATATAGGACAATACACTGAGCCAAGTTCGACCAATATACACTGGGCGAATGTGGAAGTTTTCCACATTCGACCATCACAAATGGGAGAATGTGGAAATACTCCACATTCGACCATCATAAAGGGGCGAACGTGGAACTGGTGTATTGGACTATAAATAGCAATCTCATGTGTTATTGTTCATTTGGTGATTTGAGTTGGTACTTTGAATGCTCTCAAGGGGGAGGTCATGCCCGACCTCCCCCGGCCTCGAGATAGACGTTTATCCTACTGATGACAGTGTCTGTAACCATTTCTGTAGTAATACGAATCTGTGATGACGTTGTTATCGTGTATTTCTGTCTCGTCTCGAATTCCCCGTCTGAAACCGAGTTGTTTTCGCTTAATCGATCCATGAATTCGGTTTTCGATCCATGAATTCGGTTTCTAACCGGATTCTCAATTGGTATCAGAGCCGTGGTACCGATTTGAACGATCTAACAGTCGTTTGAATCAATCACAGCTCGTTTTCATGGTTTCAGACGTTAAAGTTCAGATTTTGATTGAAAGGTTGAAACCCTAGAAACCTTGGATTCTTAATTGAACCCAAAAACATGTGATTTCACCATGTTTTTGTTGAATTCGAGGGTTAGGTTTTCATTTCCGCACCTTTCTGAACAAGTTTCATCATCAAATTCAAAGGATTAGAGTGATTGTGGACTGATTTGAAGAAAATATTGATCAAGAACACGTTCAGTCTGCACATTCGCCCCTTTTTGAAAGTCGGGTGGGCGAATGTGGAATGTTACTGGGCGAAGGTAGCATTTTTAGGACGAACGTGGAGAGATTTTGGGCGAACCTGAAATTTTGTTATGTCAATTTTCACATTCGGGTGACAGATTCCACATTCGGTTCATCGGGTGGGCGAATGTGGAAATGAAGTGGACGAAAGTGAAGGTTGTGGACGAAAGTGGAACTTGTGTGATGATATTCTACATTCGGGTCTCTAGTTTGGGCGAAAGTGGAGTTCCCAGGGGCGAATGTAGAATTTAAGGCCTAAAAAAATTTCGAAAAGGCAATTTTTGAAGATTTTCGGAAGAATGGTGATGAGGTTTACCCAAACTTGTTGAAGAATTGATGATGATGAAACAGTTTTATTGTGGGGTAGTCATGAGAATCAACAGTATGATAATCAGATTCAAATGACTATTATGGGCCAGAAAATAGACAGATTTTATTCCGCATGATGAGAACAGTCAACCCAGTTCCTGTGTGTTTGAAGGAACTTGTTCTAAAGAGTTGTTATGAAGAAGGAAATCAAGTTTGAGATTTCAATGTTCTGAAAGTAATGAGGTATCCTAGTAGGAGTCATGTGGCACGTAGGTTCAACGAAAGTTACAAGATCACAGTCCTGAAGATTTCAAGAGCTATTGGTAGATATTGTTGGCCCTGCCGAAAACTTCAGTTTCTGAAGCATTTCAAGTCCTCAATTAGTACTGGTAGTTCCTGATGAAAGCTTCTGATTGCTTGTTCCACTCGTCTACGGCTTGTATTCTGTCGAACAGATGAAGTTACTCAAGAACATGATTGATTTATCATACGGGATCTCAGAGAAACTTGGTGAAGCATCAGTCAAGGGGGAGATTGTTGATGTAACAATGTGTCTGATACTTCAACAATTATTGACTAAAGATGCTAGGAATTTTCAAAGAGGAGAATGTGTTGATGTGCAAGAGATTTGTGGATTCGCCAGCAACGTCCAAGGGGGAGATTATTGATGCACTTTCTGTGGACGTCACTGTCGAATAGACTAGGGTTGAGTCTTAGTATAGTGTTACATGAGATTGTGGTGATCTATAAGGGCATTTTATGGATCTGACGCATTTGTAAATATAGGACAATACACTGAGCCAAGTTCGACCAATATACACTGGGCGAATGTGGAAGTTTTCCACATTCGACCATCACAAATGGGCGAATGTGGAAATACTCCACATTCGACCATCATAAAGGGGCGAACGTGGAACTGGTGTATTGGACTATAAATAGCAATCTCATGTGTTATTGTTCATTTGGTGATTTGAGTTGGTACTTTGAATGCTCTCAAGGGGGAGGTCATGCCCGACCTCCCCTGGCCTCGAGATAGACGTTTATCCTACTGATGACAGTGTCTGTAACCGTTTCTGTAGTAATACGAATCTGTGATGATGTTGTTATCGTGTATTTCTGTCTCGTCTCGAATTCCCCGTCTGAAACCGAGTTGTTTTCGCTTAATCGATCCATGAATTCGGTTTTCGATCCATGAATTCGGTTTCTAACCGGATTTTCAAGTCAAAGTCGAACGGCTCGCAGTCAACACGTAAGGCGACTCGAGAAATCCGGATAATAGATCAATGAGTGAAGTTCAAGTTATGATCGAGAATGACGCTACAACTAAATAAATATATTTTTCTTAGACAAAATATATTTATTACTTTAGAATGGTTTTCTTATTTAGTGAGTGTTTTAGTAATTGGATAACCCTAGGGACCTAAGTGTAATTAGCCTAAGCATGTTGGGCTATAAATAGATAGAGATTAGTGTTTTATTGGCAACACACAGGCTAGAGAGATTTTGGGGGCTATCATTGTAATATCATTGCTAATCAATCTAGTGGGTTTTATTGGTCATATTATTGTGTGTGTTCATCTTTTTAAATCATCAAAATCAGATTTAGCTCGAAATTGATCCTACATGAGGACAAACAGAACTTGACAAATAGAAAAATCCTAGGGCAAAAGGACCAAAACCAAACAAATCGGAAGGCAATGATCAGATGAAAAATTCTCATCAATGGAATTCAAGAAGTTTTTCATCTAGATCACATGATTTTGATAACTATCCAAGTCACTCTCGATTTGATGGTTATTGGAGAAACAACTCACCACCGTATTCTCATGATTATGTTGAATTGAGAAGCTGTTTTGAATGTGGTGAAGTTGGACATATTGCTGCTCATTGTCCCTACTGGTATTGGGATGAAGGGTATGCATGTGATTTTGTAGAATATAGGTCTTGTTATAAGTGCGGAGAGTGTGGGCATTTAGTTGCTGCATGTCCGTATATTAAACAGAAAAGGACCGAAGTGAACGTTGCTAAAAATTCAGGCAATGTCAAAAAGCCTATATCCCCAAAACAACTCAAGAAACAAAAGGGGAAACGGGTTGTGTATGACAGTCGAAACAAGATTGCCTTGTATAAAAATGGAGATTGTAATAAGGTTGCTAAGGTAAGGGGAGTTGTAAGGCTAAGCCTAAGAATAACTCTAAACCTGGACCTTTATCAATTAAGTCTGAGAAGGTTCCAAACAAGGTTCAGAGGCAGGTGTCAAACATGAAACCTGAAAAGTCAACAATCAAAACGATTTCAACAAAATCTAAAATAAACTCTGAACGTGTTTGGAAACCCAAATCACTTTCTAAATCAATAGCAGTTTCTACTTCAAATCAATCTATTGAAAAACCAATTGATTTTTCAAAAGGAGAATGGATTGATGTTCCGAGGATTGATGACCTTGGACGACCCATCATTGTGAAGGGATGGGTACCTCTTTCCTACTAATTGTTTAACGAGTGTGCAAGTTGTTCCTGACAGACCTATTAGCTATCTTTTGATAGTTGACAGTGGAGCATCTGTATACAACCTATTTATTGGAGAGGTGATTTTGAAAAAGGAAAACATGATTTCAAAAGAAAGGAGAAGTGTATGTAATTTGTTTCCTACTTGTGAAGCCGAAAAAAAAATGCAATCTAATGCAATTGCTCTCAAGTTTTGGATTTCTACAACAGATGTGACAAAACGGTTTATTCTAAACTCTCTTATCTTTGTTAATGATTTTACTAATTGAAAGATCTTTCTGAGTAAAGTAATCTGAGTGGGAAAATGGTTTTTGAAACTCAAAAAGTAAACCTCATCGGATATCATTTTATTTTGTTTTTCTTCAAAAGTTGAAAAATCCAAAAATATGCTTACTTTTAGAAGATCAAAAATGAGTTTTCCTGGAGAAAAAGAGGAGATGATAGTACATCAGTGGACTGTCAAACTACTCTGAAAACAAAATGATGTAACAACATTGAGTAGCCACTACTATTATATATTGGTAGGCTTGAAATCAAAATTTAAAGTTCAGCATGGTGATATAAACTTAAAATCAATAACTGATAATCATGTGGATCAATGTCTCATTGGCATATGGTCTTAGTACCGAAATTTCATTTGGTAGATTGCCAAAATCAGAGGTTTCGGGTCGTTATATTGTTAGTTATCTAGGGATAGCCTAACTGATTTTTTGTCGTATTAATTTACGGACCTAGATCAGTCAGGGTATCTTACCAAAAGATCTTAATGACAAATCCTTAAGTTACCGAATGAGGAACTTAATATGTGTGATGATAATCAAAGACTATCTAATGCATCGTATCAATACTATGATGAAAATCATGTATGGTATTAGTCCTCACCCTGGTAGAGTGCACAAGTCGCTTTGAAGCATTAATTTGCTAACCTGTCACCGCTGTGCCTCATACCTTGTAACTAACAGATAAATACCATATAATCACGCGTTACGATAAAACTTTGTGCAATTCTTGATACATGAATGTGTTGCGTGTGCGGGGACCATAGATTATTCAGTATCTAATACTATCTTAACGTATCTAAAGTGCTAAGCAATGAATGATGATTTTGAGCTTAAATGGACAAACATACTGATAATGGTTGTAGGATGCTCAATGATAAAAACAGAAAATTGTTCAAATAGAGTTTTGACTGACTGTTCCAATACTGATATGATCCTCTTACCGGAAAATTCGCAAAAATATGTTTAGTTTACTTTTATGCAATTCCATTTGAAAATTCAAAGAGATTTTTGGTGAATGCTCAAATACATGTTTTGTTTCTACTTTATTTTCGATAACCGATGATGGGATACTTAATGTGAATGCTCAGATACATAAAAGTTGAAAAAGACTACAGATTTTCAAGTTTCTAGTGCATATTAAAAATATTTAATAGTTCATGGGAGAACTATTGAGGGTCAAAAGGAATGTGAAGAGTACTTTCGAGATTTTTGTCGTGTCTAACGCCGGTTGTAGTTTGTGCAGTTTTTAGTAAATTTTTCTGCAGAATCAAACACAACAGGTGCACTGCTCAACATTCATCGACAAAGTGTGTAACTGAACAAGACCCAAACCTGAAGATCAAGATCACCAGAACAACAGAAACTAGTAAGAGGTTGTTAAAGAAATGACTGAAGATCGAAGAATTCCAAGATACATTTCTGTCTTTATCTCTGGACCAACAAATGACAAAGCCAAGATTTCTTGAGTCTGTTTAAGATTTTGAAGCTTACTACAGAGATAGACAAGAACTTCAACACAAACATGCATGAAGATGGAAAGTTTTCAAGTCGTTCAAGATGATGAATGCATGACTTGAAGAATTGATAACTTTCTGATTTGGTACATCACTAGCTAGGTCCAAGGGGGAGATTGTAAGTGCTATTCATGTATGTCCCCAACTAGTGATCGGGTACTACATGTCGGAGGTTCAGATAATCAGAAAACGACAAAGATTATGAAGATGTTGAGTATTAGTAGACACATTCGAACCCACGGGGGGTCGAATGTGGCTCAACACAGGTCGAATGAAGATTGGAGGATAGAAAAGGTTTCATTTGAACCCTTAAAGGTACGAATGAACACTTTCGACCTCTTGAAAGGGGCGAAGGTGGAAACCTTATAAATAGTGAAAAGTTAGTTATTTTAAGTGAGAATTATCATATTGAGCTTTTCCCTAGTTTGTGTGTGTGTGATACTCTCTGTATTAGGTCTAGGATTTCATCTATAATCATTGATATTTTGATCTAATACAAAGAGTAAAGTTATGGAAATTGCTCGGTGATTAGTTATCTGTTTTCATCACGATTGTTATGGTTTATTTCTGAATCATTTTGCACGATCGGAGGGGATTCCGCACCCTACGGTTGGTATTCGTGAGATCACGGTTTGTGATTACGATCCTAAAACGAATTCTCAAGTTCAAAGATATACAATATATGTTGACCTGTCAATAGATGTTATCAAACCACTGTCATCCATTACAGTATATGATGGCGACTGTACAAATGAAAGATCTAGATGTTATTAAACAACTGTCATCCTAACAACTGATATTAGTTATCTAATAATATAAATAAATTTAAATTATATCAGTCTTTTCAAACTCATAATTACAAACAATCGAGACCCCTAAAACTTATTGATGGCGACTGTACAAATGAAGGATCTATATGGAAACTTACAAAATACGACGGTTTTTAATGGTAGATGTACTTATTTTTACTATTATTAAACAACTAAAAAATGTTACCATAAATTTACATATTATTGTTTTTATTTTTACTAAACAACTAAATTTATTAAATTACAGAAAATGAATCTATAAATAACTTGAACTCATTTATTGTTCCTATAACTTTAAAAAATGAAAATATATTTTATGAGAATAAAACTTCTAAAAATATATAATCATTTATAAAACATTGCAAACTTAAATGTGGACTTCTTCGCATCTGTTAAGAACATCTTATAAAAATAGTTGTTAGTACAAACAGTGGTTGCTACAAACAGATGTTCTTTCAACAGTTTCAAACAAACAGATGTTGGATATAGAGAAGATAAACAACCTTTACAAGGATTTGTTTACTAAACACCAAATCAAAAAGTCAATTATCTTTTGCAAAAATAGTCAGTGTACTAATCCAACTCAACACAGCAGTTGAGCAGATGAATTTCAAAATCTGTTAAACAAAAGAAATATTGAAAACAAACAGATAATGATCACACAAAATATGTTGCTAAAGGAACTTAAATTCATTAAAGAACATAAACAATTAAAATTACAAAATCAAAAAGAAATGATAAACTTAGATATTTAAAGGTTTTGTAGGACTTCTTTGTAAACTACATTAGTGGTAATTGTACAAACCTTTTTTCCCTATCACAAATTAAAATCTTCAAGCCCTTTCTACTTTTGACCTTGGAAACGGCAACATAGAGCTGGCCATAACTGAAAATAGGACGTGCAAGATACAAACCAACACGTTCAAGCGACTGTCCTTGACTTTTATTTATTGTCATTGCAAAGCACGGAGAAATTGGAAACTGCCTACGAGAAATTTTGACAGGTATTCTCTTATCAGCAGGTATCATCTTCAATCTAGAAATCAAGGTAGTATATCCAATATTACTTCTTGTGATAATTTTTGCTTCAATAACAACTTTTTCGAGTTTCGTAACCTAATAGCGTGTTCCATTACACAATCCATTCACCTGGTCAATATTTCTAAGTTATATCACTGGAGCTCCCACTTTCAATACTAACTTATGGTTCGGTAACACAGATAAATGAAAACTTTTAGCACATCAGGAGAAAATAATGTTGCATTAATATCTGATTCTTGTTCACATTCACATAAACTATCTGAACTAACATAAATCTTTTCTTCACCAGACAGAGCTTTTAATAACTCTTCATTTGTTGAATCAACAATATCATTTGTTGGAGCAAGAATGGCTCTTTGTTGGAAATAGTTTGAATCCCATAATGACTTATTCATATCCGGGTACGTGAATGAAATCAAAGATGAAATAGGATTCACTTGATCATGAATTAGTAAATCATCAGGTATATTAATATATTTGTCACCATCATTTTGATCACCAAGGAGGCGATCCCCAAGCTTTAAAATGCACTCTGCAAATTCCTTAGTCTCTTCAACATCCTTTTCTTTGCATCCAACCCTTAACCTCATATTTTCATTTAGTTTTAGTGCTTTACACTATTTCCATATATAAGAAGAATTCAATGAAGCATTAACAATCATACTTCTGGTACTTTTAATAATTTCCGGAAGAAGTTTTCTAAAATCACCACTAAAAATGACAACCTTACCTTCAAAAGGCTTGCTCTGAAAAATTGATTGACTAGAACGTAATACGTCTCTCATTGTTCTATCCAGAGCTTCAAAACAATGTTTGTGCATCATAGGTGCTTCATCCCAAATAATCAATTTTGTCATTCTAATTAATTCACCTAATTCATTGTTCGGTTCTATTGAACATACAGAATCTTCATTAATTTTTATTAGAGTTACAAACCTAGAATGAGCAGTTCTACCACCATCTAGTAAGAGTGATGCAATTCCACTGGATTTAACATTCAAAACTACTCAACCTCTTGATCTTAAAGCAGCTAAAAAAGTCTTCCAAAGAAAAGTTTTGCCAGTCCCACCATATCCATATGCAAAAAACATAGCTCCATCACCTTTTTCAACCGCATTCATAACACTTTTGTAAACTCTGTGTTGTTCAGCAGTTAAGGACTTTAAATATCCATCATGTTCAATCTTTAGAGCTGATCTATCATAAGAAAGTTCTTTCAATATCAATCGATTATTTAATGCTGAAACATAATTTTCAGGAACATTTGGTATGTCTGGAAAGTTTTTCAGTGTACTTCCATTATTAAGCAGCAATGTTTCAATCTTTGATAGACAAATGTTTTCAACTTCTTCTTCGCTAAGATTCAACGCTAAAAAAATAGTAAAAATTATTAGTAACATTGAATTTAAAATTTATTCAATATTTTTTAATTTTAAACTAATTACTTTGATACACTAATGACATTACCTTCTATCTTAGTTATCTGCCTTTCCTTCTTTATAATTTCTTCACAAAATACAGCTTTTGTTTGACACCAAAACTCACTAGGGCGAGAAATTGAATATGACAATAGCAACATTACAAAAAAGGATCACAAAAAGTCTCCATTCGACCAATTATTTGCTTCTTTAATAGCAATAACATATTCTTTATCATCATTTAACAAACCTCTTGCAAAATCGGCATCTTTGAATGTTTGAAACACTTGGCCATCAACTGTTTTTATATCATTGAAACAGGTAGCTCCCGTAACATGATTTAATAAAATCCTCAGGTAGTAACAATAACCAAGTGATGGAGGAACATAATGTATCCTACCAATAGATTGCAAAGGCTTTTTCGTGGACTCTACTTCCGATCTTTACGTATCCAAACATAGTATCTTGGAAAGTCTATATATTTCAATTTCTTGGAAAATTCATCAGTTTTATTAGTTTCCATCCACTATGTGACCATTGACATTTTCAACATTGGATTATTGACAATATCACATGAGAATTTGTTAGGATCTGAGGTTGATTGTTTTGATTGTTTAAGTAATAAGAACAATGAATGAAATGAATTATAAATGGAAAGTGCACCGGAATGATAAACTATTAATCAAAACAAGAGAGTAAATGTTTTTTCTATCGAAAGCTTTCATTAATCAAATGATTACAATCAATTGTACAAGTACTCGCCCTCAGCCTGATCACTTTGTGATTGTTTGTCTTAGAGAATGTTTCGAGTGATGAATAGAACAGTACAAGCACTGTTATATTTATAGACAAATCTAAACCACTGATGATCTAAGCTGACGTCACCTAAGACAGTGACCTCTAACATAATAACAAACATAAAACATCTGTTGTATACAAACTACTGTTACAATGTAAAACTCTGAAAGGTAAACTGCTGTTGCGAAAACTCTGATGGTCTTGTATCATTTGTTGGAGCCTAAGTGGTGTTGGCTCCAACAGACCTTTAGTCTTCAGTACTTTAATCAGCAGTTGTTCTTCGTCAGACCTTTGGTCAGCAGTTGTTCTCTAGCAGTTGTTATCCAACAGTCTTTTGCAGCAGCAGTTGTTCTAACAGTTGTTAAGGTACAGCAGATGATAGGGTCAGCAGCCTTTTGGGAGAAGTATCTTGTAAATGCTGTTATTTCTAAGGATCAATTGAGTAGTATGTTTTGGCTTTCCAATCATCTGTTCTTCTACAGGTCAGCAGACCCAACAATCTCCCGCTAGAACAGATGATGCCAAAACTAAGCTTTATTTTGATCTTTATTTCTCATTAGACTTTCTCTTATCTGCCCTTTAAACTGTAGTTCAAAACTTAAGGAGAAAAAGTCTTCTGCATCCCTTTCAAGCTATAAGTTCAGCAAGGTTTGGAGATCATTTGCACACAGGCCATGTGCATCATCCATACTTGACTTTTGAGCTTCTCCATCTGATCTGAGCAGAGTCAATTCATGGTTGTCTTTGTTGACTTTCCATTTTAGAATTTTTGAATCAGAGGATCTGCTGGGTTGCAAGTTTATTGTAGATGAGTTTGGTGATGGAGGTCTCCCAATGAGTTTTCTGAGCTCTTCAGTAGTGGGATCAGAGAAGTAGTGTACTTGATTGAAGAGGCCCTCTTTTACATAAGTTTCAGAAAACTTCTTATGATCTTCTTCAGACATTTCTTTTTGTTTCTTGAACTGTCTTCTAGCAGCAATAGACAGGTCAGAAGTGTCAAGTATGCTGTCTAGTGTAAAATCCTGTTGAGGTCTCTTCATCATTGGTGCATCAGAGTAATCAGGTTTCCTGGGCAGTGTAGGGTCTTTCTTCCTATTTTATTCCAACTTCTTGTAAGTCTCAACCAGCCTTAGCTCTAACCATGTTGCAACAGACCTCATCTCCCCATACTTTGCAGCCACAATCTCTTGTCTCATTCTCTTGAACTTCAAGGCTCTGGCTGGATCTCTGCTTTTCCTAAAATCAGGGGCAGAGACCTTTGCTATGGGATTCTTGGCTATTTCTTTTATTCTTATTAGTTCTTCTCTAAGTGCATGAGTGGTCCAGCCTGCAAATTGTTTCTTATTTGCTTTGTAGGGCATGGTTGACAAGATTTGGTCAAGAAGAGATTCCCTAACCATCCTTTCCATGTCACTGCTGAGAGGCATGGTGGACATGGAGTTGCTCAGGGTCTTAGCAAAATCTTCAATCCTTCTCAATTTTCTAAGCTCTGCTGAATGGATGCCCTGAGCAGTCCTGTCATCTTTCCCTTTACATCTCTCTTTGATGATTGAATCTGCCTGTTCAGTTTTGTATATAAGATATTCATCTAAGTTTGAGGGAACAGGAAAATTTCGAAGAGATGGGAAAGATGTTTCAGATGGCTGTTCAGTATTATAGAAGGATTGCATTTCCCCCTTGAGTAGATCAAGCTCAAGGGGATACTGAACAACCAATGGTGTGATGGATGGTGGTGGTCTGTGGGATGTGAATTGTGAAGCGTGTGGTGAATACGATGAGAGTGGGATGGCTGATATAGGTGTAGGCTGGGTGGTTGAAGTGGGAGGTGGTGATGTTTGTATGTTTTCATCCTGATGTGTGCAATTAAGTATATAAATAAATTGATCAAGTTAAAATCCTAGACTTTTCTAAAACCACACACTATCGGCAAGTGTACCGATCGCAAGTAGCAAGTAGGCAAGACCAGGTATCGAACCTAAGGACTTTATTTAACATTTTTGAAATTACTCCTAATGAATTGCTAGATAAATTATTATTTATTATTATTATTGAATTGATTTATTAATTAGGGTTTTAAACTGAAATTAAAATAAATTAATTAAAACTAATTAAAACTAAATTACTAATTAAACTAAGAAACTGAAAATAAACGAAAGCTGACGAACTGGTTTGAATCTCTAATGAGGAGAAGACTGGTGACCTGGGTAGAATCCCTAGGCTCTGGTTAAAAAAATTGACCTATGTATTCCGGTTGGAGACCTTGTTCTCACCTAATAAACCTCCTGTCAAGGATAGCTGACTAGACTTAAGGCAGGACAAGTATTGAGATGCTAAAATGAATGTGGATCGCCCCAGCGAAACCAAATCCCACAGTAATCCTTTAATCAACGACTCTTGGATCGAAAACTCCCAAACTGCGAAGCAGACTTAACTAATACGAATGAAATCCTAAGAAAACTCTAAACACGAATAAGTAACCAGTCTCGCCCCAGCGATAACCAACTACCAAACAATGCCTAGTTAGTCAACCTAGCAATCCCGAATTATATCCTAACCTTCGGGAAGGGATTGCACACCTTAGCTAATTGACCTTAAAAACCTGTTAAACTTGCACCATTCCTAACTGCAAGAACTAGCTCGATAACAAAAGTTAATCAAACAAGAATGATTTCTAGATCTAGTGGATATTTCTATATGCCTAGAACATCAAAACCAACAAACAAGTAATCAAATCAAAAAGCGCCAGTACACAAATATTCAAAATCAAACATAAAAATTAAATCATGTAACCCAACACATCCAAAACGGAAAACATAAGTCTTTAATTAAAAACCATAATCTAGTTCATCATCCGAAGTCACCAATAAAAGTTTAGCTCATAATAAAAATAAGAAACATAATCCCATAATTAATAAAAACCATGTTCATAGCGTTTCTAAATAATGAAAACAATAAAACAAACCCCGGGTCTTCTCCTCCACAGCTATTCATGCTCGATCACAGCTTCTAGCAGCTTCTTCGCTTGAATGATTGAATGTTGCTGTTGTTGAATGAATAATATTATTCAATCTTCTTCCAAATCCCAATTGCTGCCATCTATCGATTTTCTTTTCGAATGAATGTTTTTGTCCAATTAATAATCCCGTAAAAACCATGGAGCCCAAGCCCATCCACCATATGGACCCTAGCCTATTTTGCAGTTGCTTCACTTGGAAAAAGGTCATTTTAAAAGAGAGTGCACACAGCCAGCACAACAAGGTAATCGAAATCCATTCAACTCTTCATACCAAAACCGTCAAACTCAAAACCAAAACCAAGTGTCATACCAAAGTTCCAACAATATCTCAAGCTTTCAACTTCACAACAATTATCAAAACCGCCAAAATAACCAACAAAACAACAATGCTAGACAATCCACATCACAAAACCAAAACCAAACACAACAGAACTCAAACCGAACAATCATTCCCATATCTACACCAAACACACAAACCAAAACTGAAAACCCAAACCCAGCTTTGGTGATACAGAAGGATGAGGGTTTCGATTGGAGAGGTATGCAGTTGGGTGTGGAAGAAATTACTGCTGGGAATGTAGCTTGTGTGGCACAGAAGATGAATTTAGATGAACCGGTGGAAGTTGAAGAAGTGGTTGTGTTTGAGAAGATGAATGAGTTAAAGATTGAAGAGGTGAATGATGAGATGAATGTTGATGTTGATTGTGCTGAGAAGAAGACTGGAATGGTGATGGATACTGTTGCTGATATTCCAGAACAGTTTGATTCCACTTATTCTAATGAGGAAAGTGATTTGACGGGTGGTTCAAGGAACAACCCTTTATATTGGTAAAACGCCTATTTTATCCACGTTTGATCATGTTATTGCTTGAAATCGGGTAACTACGAGTGCTTTGGTTGTAGGTGTAACAAGGAGCTAAAAATGACGAAATACGGGCTTTGGAATGGATCGGAACGGAACGGAACGAGGTGGAATGCAAGAAAGAAAAAAATGAAGATTTTTAAGGGTTCCACCGTACCTTACGGTAGCCACCGTAAGGTACGGTGGCTTCAGGACACAAAATTTCACCGTATTGCAGCGTCTAAATGGCCGTCAAGATTTTGATCCCACCGTACCATACGGTGGGCACCGTATGGTACGGTGGCCCCTGCACCAAAAGTGTAACCCCCTTATTTAAAGACTACTTGATGGTGTCTTTTCATCATCTCTTTCATTGTGAACGTTTCTAAGAACTTTGTGGGCGATTTTTGGCTAGTTGGGATCATTGGAGAACAATTCTAAACATTCGGTTAATGTTTTTGATGCTTATGAACATTTCTTTGATTGTGATGATGATTCACCAAACCATGCTTGGCTAGAACTCTTGGTGATCATTCCTTGGTGAAGTTTTTCTTGAACTCTTATGTATTTTTCTATGAATTTCTAGAATGATAATCTAGTATGTTTGCTTGATTATTGTGGTGTTTGAATAATTGATTGTAGTTGTTAATTACTTCACCAATATTTAGTCTTAATCGTACGTTCTTGGTGTTGCTAACAATCGAGATATTGCGGGTAGGATTTGGGTTGGTTAATTGATTAATTGGTCATCGGGCTACAACCTCGCATTAATATAATCCGAGTACTTTGTTCCCTTTTATCACAACAATTGTTCATGCACGAGTTATGTCTATGTAACTCTTTCTAGTTGGAACTTTTGCATAAGTGTTTAGGGAAAACGGATCCTGGAATGGTCATTGCTTTTATAATCTTAAGAACAAACTCACTTTGATTAAGTAATTAGTTTATAATTTAGTTCAAATCCAAAACAATCAACAACTCTTTATTTTTATTTTTATTTAGTAGATTAATTTTAGTTAATTCGCAAAATTATTAGTTTACACGTATTCCACAAACTCCCTGTGTTCGATACCTTCTTGCCACTATTCAATAGTTGTAATTGGGAAATTTTACGTGTACCACGACAAGCACATCATGATTCCGACTCTGAATCTAGTGTTAATTCACTGGATGACGACATTGACCAGCTGCTTGCTGAAGCTGATTTCTTGATGACTCAGAAGTCATGCATGGTGGATGATGCTTGTACCAGAATTGACTACTCCAAGTTTTTCGCTGGGAAGGAAGCTCATTTTGCTCTAATGGCCATGACAAAACCTCCTAAGCAGGTAAGTACCGAATCTACTGTTAATTGTGTTAAAAATTGCAAATCTTGTGATAAATTAACAGATGAAAACAAGCAACTCAAGGTTCAACTTGAGAGTGCAAAAATTAACTGTCAATTATATCAAAAGGAGTCAAAAGAATTCAACAAAGTACTTGATGGGTATAAGAAAGATATTTCTGAATTGAAAAAGACTTTGTCTTTAAAGCAAATGGCCATAAACAATTATATAAACGATTTAGAAAACACAAAATTGGAAATGGCCACCATCAAGTGCTTTGCCGAGAAAGTGAACAAAAAGCTTGAAAGCTATAAGCACATTGCTTATGTAGTTGACCACATCATAGAAGAACCTTCACAGTCAAGTAGTGCAAACTACAAAGCTGTCCCAGCTCCGGTGTTGTTCGAAAACCATAATTTGCATGCGATAGCACCGGAGAGCTTAGTCAAATCTGACTCTACATCAGATAACGAGTCCAACACATCCAGTGTCGAAGACCCGTATTCTGATGTTAGACCTGTTCTGGGAAACAATGAAGGTGTGGTAGCTGCTGATGATTCTGATGAAGAGGATGAACAGTCTGAGACGGTTGTTGAAAAAGTGAGTGATATTCCTGATGAAAATCACATCATCACTACTGAACCGGTTTCACCATCTCAGATTGTCCATCCCATGGCTAACGCTCACAGAAAGAATCACTCAGCAAAGAATGTTGCTAAGAAAGTTGAGAAGTCTGTTGATAAGAATGTTGAAAAGAAAGTGGTTAAAAATGTTGAAAAGAATGTTGTTAAATCTATTGAAAAGAAAATTGAAAATAAAACCGAAAAGTCAAATGAAGTGAAAAACGAATCGTGTGATAAACCTGTGAAAGTTTTCTATCGGATGCAAGGCTCCGATAAGATTATGTCTGATGAAGAATATCCGATTCAATTTGCAAACGATTCTAAAATTGAAAAGATCTGGCAGGAAAGTACAATTTGGTTCCCAAAACATGAACGAACCAATGATATTCCTCCAGCCATTTTAAAGAAAATTCATTCGGATAATTCTAAAGACCCAAAGGTCAATGTCACACAATTCGTTAAACCAACAGACAAGTCAAATAGTTTTATTGAGCCGGCTTACTCAAAGGACCCGGCTCCTAAGAGTTTAAGAAGACAGTGTATGGTTGATCAATATCCCATTGCTAGTTATTCTAAGTCGAACATCAAGGAAAACTATGAAGAGTACCGTGCGTGTTTTAAATGCGGGGAAAGGGGACATTTACTTGGCACCTGCCCGTATGTACGACACAAGAGGCACGAGGTGGAGATGAAGCAAAGATATGACTGTCCACATAGACGATTTATGATAAACGCAACCGAATAGCCACTGAGAAACCAAAACAATTATAACCAAAACAATTATTTGAAAAGGAGGGAAAATCGTCCGGTGACTTATGATAAACGCAACCGAATAGCCACTGAGAAACCATTGAAGAAACCATTGGTGAACACAACTGCTGTAAACAAAAAGGTTCCTACTAAACCTAATGACAAACCAGCAGTTGGACCTGTCTCTGTTAAATCAGAGAAGGTAACCAAGAAGGTAACGTTCAAGGAAGAAGTAAAGAAACCGGCTGAGACCTCAAAATCTCAGATCCGAATCTTGAAACGGACTGAACAGTCTTGGTCATCAAAGGGGTCTGAGGGTGCTTCAACTTCACAAAATGTGAAATCTGGTAAAGAAAAAGTTTTGTGTGAAAAGAAACAGGTTGTTAAAACCCAAGATGTTTGTGAAACAAATGAATCTTTGAATCAATCAGTTCAAAGACCCAAGACCAAACAGGCTTGGGTCCCCCGAAAAATCTAACTTTTCTACTTGATATGTGCAGGGAGCTTCAGCTAGCCCTGTTAGCAGTCTTTGGATTGTTGACAGTGGAGCTTCTGCCATATGACTGGGGATCTATCGCTACTGTTCGATATTCAAAATATTAATGGAGGCTATGTAGCGTTTGCCGGGAACAAAGGAGGATACATTACCATGGAGGGTAGTGTGAGTAATGGGATTGTGAGCTTCGAAAGAATTTCTTATGTGAAGCAGATAGATTACAATCTGTTGAGTGTCAGTCAGATATGCGACAAGCAATTTTCTGTGTACTTTGACGACAAATCTTGCTACATTCTCAAGCCGGGGTTTGAATTACCAAAAGAGTGGGTGATGCTAAAGGCACCGAGAGTGAACAACCTGTACATTCTCGATATGTCAAAGGCAATGACCACCCAAGGACAAGTCACGTGTTTCCTCTCCAAGGCTACAGAAAAAGAATCTATTATGTGGCACAGGAGGATGGGACACATTCACCTGAGAAAAATGAATCAATTGGTGAAAAACGAACTTGTCACAGGCGTAAACTTGAAACATTTTCACCTAAATGACAAGTGTGTGAGTTGCAAAAGGGAAAGCAGCACAAACAATCTCATAGACCAAAGAAAGTTAATTCCGTTGAACTGCCACTTGAACGTTTGCACATGGATCTGTAGGAACCGGTCAAGCGTAAGAGTCATGCTGGGGAGTTATACTGTCTTGTGGTGACTGATGATTACTCAAGATTTTCATGGGTGATGTTCTTACACAGGAAGAGCGACACATTTGACAACTTGAAAGTTCTGTTCACTCGTCTGGAAAATATCTATGGTCTTAAGATCAAGAGGATTAGGAGTGACAATGGGATGGAGTTTAAAAATGCACAGATGGACGATCTTTGTGAAAACAAAGGAATTCATCATGAATATAATGCTCCGTATACCCCACAATAGAACGGTGTTGCAGAACGTAAAAACAGGACTCTAATTAAAACGGTGAGGACAATGCTTGCGGACTCAAATCTTCCAGTAATGTTCTGGAACGAAGCAATTTACACAGCTTGTTATACTCTCAATCGCGGTTTAACAGTGAAGAAGTTTGGCAAAACTTCTTATGAGCTGTTGAATCGTCGCAAGCCGAAGTTGGAGTATCTAGAACCGTTTGGAGCTCCTTGTACCATGCTTAATCCATCTGAGAAGTTCGCACCGAAGGCTGAGGAAGGATATTTTGTTGGATATGCAACCCCGCTCAAACGGGTATTCAACAAAAGAACTCGTCAGGTCGAGGAGTGGGGTAACGTTGAAGTGCAACGGTACACTCAGAACTTATAGGGAAGCGGTCCAGACTGGATGTTTGATTACAAAGATTTCTTTGAATCATTCAATCTAGATAGCTTGGTTGAAGAGGCTGTACTACGTTTATATTACGAGGTCGAAAACGCAGTGACTTCACCGTTAGTGCGTCCGATTACCGTGAATCCTCAAACATCTTCTATTGATGCCAATGTTCCTATCGTTGAAGAAGAAGTATTTCAAGAAGCTTCCACAACATTGAATTCATCAGAATCAGAAGATGACGACGATGATGTTACAAGCGAAGCTATCTTAGATCATGCTACAGTGAAACCACCTGTGAACCCAACTACAAATGGTGCTTCAACATCGAATGTGGGTAATGATCTGGTTTCTACAGAGAACATAACTACTCAGACGGGAGTCCAAGTACCCGATTATCCGGAATCTCGGATACATCGAATTCACCCGCTCGAGCAAGTTATTGGTGATCCTGGTAGCAGTGTGATGACAAGAGGACAATTGAGAAATGCGAACTCACCAGAAAACCTTGGCAATCTTGCTTTATATGCCAAAATACAAAAATCTGGTTTTCAGAATGACTGGTCTTTTGCTTGTTATGTTTCGCAGGTGGAGCCGCGAACGTACAAGGACGCTCTTTTGGACAATGCTTGGGTAGAAGCAATGCAAGAGGAGTTGTTGCAGTTTCAGAAACTTGGCGTCTGGACACTGACAGATCTACCCCGGGAAGAAAGAAGATTGGAACGAAGTGGGTGTTTAAGTGCAAAAGGATGATAGAGGAGTGATCATAAGGAACAAAGCTCGTTTTGTTGTACAAGGATTTCATCAGGTTGAGGGAATCGATTACAGTGAAATCTATGCACCAGTTGCACGCCTAGAGGCAATCCGAATGTTTCTGGCGTTTGCATCATACAAGAAATTTAAGGTGTATCAGATGGACGTCAAGAGCGCATTTCTTTACGGTGTGGTCAAAGAGGAAGTATATGTAGGTCAACCACCAGGCTTTGAAGACCCTATTCACCGGGATAAGGTCTACGTACTAAACAAAGCTCTCTACGGGTTGCACCAAGCTCCAAGGCAATGGTATGAGGAGCTGAGCACATATCTTCTCTCAAAAGGATTCAAGCGAGGTTTGGTAGACTGCACACTGTTCACTAAACGAACAGACGATGACTTGCTTCTAGTGCAGATTTATGTTGACGATATTATATTTGGGTCTACTAACGAACTTCTGTGCAGAGAATTTGAACGAGTTATGCAGGAAAAGTTCGAGATGAGCGCAATGGGAGAGATGCTGTTTTTCCTAGGCTTGCATGTGGAACAAAGACCAACGAGGATCTTTATTCACCAGACGAAATATGTTTCTGAAGTCTTGAGCCGATTCCAGATGGATGATTCAAAGCCGATGGACACCCCAATACAACCTAATCACGGGATCGGTGTTGATGCTAAGGGGGAGCTAACTGATCCATTTACATACAGAGCAATCGTCGGATCTCTGATGTATCTCACTGCCTCCAGACCTGATATAATGTTTGCCACATGTCTCTGTGCACGTTATCAATCGAAGCCGAAACAGAGTCATCTTGCAGCTGTCAAACGTAACCTTAGATATCTGAAGGGTTGTCCGTCGAGAGGACTATGGTACCCTAATGATGAGAATTTTGACCTAATCGCTTTTAGTGATGCAGATTGGGGCGGCTGTGACAAAGAC
This sequence comes from Ambrosia trifida, assembly GCA_028751855.1. Classification (NCBI taxonomy): domain Eukaryota; kingdom Viridiplantae; phylum Streptophyta; class Magnoliopsida; order Asterales; family Asteraceae; genus Ambrosia; species Ambrosia trifida. Next base: position 76,019,915 of record CM054131.1, on the reverse strand, counting down.
AGCAAATCCACAACGGCTGGATGTCAGTTTATGGGGAGTAGGCTCGTGACCTGGCAATGCAAGAAACAGACCGCAGTTGCACTATCCACATGTGAAGCAGAATACGTTTCAGCATCGAGCTGCTGCTCACAGGTTCTTTGGATCCAACAACAGATGGTGGACTACGGTTTGCAATTTCTTAAAACCCCTATTTACTGTGATAATAAAGCCGCAATCGCATTAACAAAAGACTTAGTAAATCACTCAAAGGCTAAACATATCCGGATTAAATATCATTTTATCCGCGATTGTTATGCTAAAGAGTTGATCGATATGGTCAAAATCCACACTGATTACCAACGCGCAGACCTTTTTACCAAGACTGATCACCACCTCAGTTTATCGCTTTTTAGTTTAATTTTTACTGTTTTTCAGAAAAATTTCGAAAATCCAAAAACATTGAAAAATTTCAAAATCCATAAAAATTAGAAAATTTCTTTGCTGACTGCTATATCTTCTTCCCTTAGATTAACGCCGTCATATTTCTGTGAACAAACGATATCTGGGCAGTCACATATTTGAAATGCTCCGGCTTATCCTTGGGAACAGTAAATTCAAAAATTTATAAAAATCAGAAAAAAACCAAAAATGATTTCCTGGAGAAAAAGGGGATATGATAGTACATCATTGGGGATCTGACACATTCGTAGACCTATTACTGCGTGCCTGATACATACATATCAAACGAATTGATGTGTGGATGAACTCCTCATTGGCATATGGTCTTAGTACCGTAATTTCGTTTGATAGGGTATTTGTACAAAACTCGGAGGTTTAGGGTCGTTATGTTATTAGTTGTCTGGGGATAGCCTCTCTGATCTTCTGCTGTAAGTCATTACGGACCTAGATCAGATAGGTGTCTTTATAAAAGAGCTTTACGCCAAATCCTAAAGTTACCTAATTGAGGAACTTTCCATGTTTTATGATGATCAAAGATTATCTATAACATCGTATTAATCACTGATGCAAATCATGATTAATATCAGTCCTCAACCTGGTAAAGTGCACATGTTACTTTGCTGCATTAATTTGCTGACCTGTATACCTCTGTGCATTATACCTTGTAAATTACAGACGACGAAAGCATAATCACGCTTTACAATGAATCTTTGTGCATTTACTTCTTGATACGGGAGTATGTCGTGTGCGTGGGAACCACAGACAATTATGCTTATACTATACATATAAGTATCAGTATAAAGCACTGCATAAAAGTCTGCATGTGAGTTTATGTGGATCACAATATCAGCAGTTGCCAGATCACACATTGTCTTTAATGATAATAATCAAAAGATCAATGGTGTGATCAGATTTCTCAATAATTGATATGATCCCTTTACCGGAAATCCCAAAACATTTACTGTTTTCTATTTACATTTCTGCATTTTATTTTCTCGTCAAAAATTACAAAACTCAAAAAGACTTTAGGTGTGTTTTAACATAAACTTTAGAAAATCCAAAAAGATTTTACATTTCTATCTTATTTTTGATAGCTGATGGTGGTTGATGACGATTTTCTAAACCTTGATGAACCATTTGAGCTTTGTCATCTTTAATTGAGAAAATATGATTGTCGGATGCTTAAAAGTTGGAAATTATTTTGAACGGGATTCGATTTTTAGATTTGGTAAAATTTTTAAAATTCCTGATTTACTTTCGCCCATTCGATTGGGTCGAAGGAGGAATTTCCTTTTCATTCGTACGTTTGATTTTGGGCGAAGGTGAGAGTTCTTTAGTTGTTCTTCTCTTTCGAACCCTTATGTCGCATTCGTACCTTTCATTAGGGGCGAAGGAGACATAAGCTTCACATTCGACCGAGGTAAATGGGCGAATGAGAAGCCTATATATATCTTGTCTGCTCATTCGAACCCTTACAAAAAAAATTCAAATTTTCTGATTTATAGTCCACTTGTTGCTCGTGCTTTTTAGACCATCTCATTGTGTTCGTCTGTTGATTCTCATCAGTTTCCATTCATTTTTACAGGTTTATATTGAAGGAATAATCAGTGATTTAGTGTTCGAGCCCTAACCACCATTGAACAGGGTTTTAAACTTGATTATTGGACTTGAATGTCATAGGGATTCATTGTTTAAGTGTTTTAGGGGGAGATTATCCAAAATCATAGGTTTAAACATTATCAGTTAGGGTAATCGATTGTTTAAACAAATAAAACCCTAGTTTTTGATTGAAAACACTTAATCAATGTTTAACTGGTTAAATTGGTTGTTAGGAAAGATTATTCGGAAGTTTTAGTTGGTTAATGAATCAAAATAACAAGTTGAAATCAACTGATGTTCAAAACTGAAAATTTGAAATACAGAACTGTCCCTTCGCACGTTTCGAACGGTCGAACGAACAAAAACGGGCGAAGGAGTAGATTTAATCTGGGCGAATGAATATATTTGGGCGAATGAAACTTTTTGTTAGAAACTTTTACATTCGTACCTATAATTCCACATTCTTAACCCTAGAAACTCTCATTCTCATCTCCGTTTGGGCGAATGAAGAGTTCAATTATCAAATTTTCAAACTTTGATTATTTTGTCGATTTTTAACATGTTTACTTGTTTTTATTTTGCAGTTTAAACCATGTCTGAACAGGAGAAACCTACTGAACAAGCTGGATCATCTTCACAAGCTACCAAGAAAGGAATTGAAGAGCTTTTACCATTCGAGAATGCGCACAACTGTTGTGCATATCTTGGGGACGTTAAGAAGCATACTGAATTCACAGAGATTATAGAGTTTCTGAAGAGAAGTCGGGTGATAGACGCAATTGCTACACCTGCTATTATCTATCGAGACATGATACACGAGTTTTGGACGGAAGCGAAGATGGATTTCTGGGAGTGTGAAACGTCTCTGGTGAGCAACATACAAGGAAAATTGGTCATCGTTTCAGAGAAGGATATCAGGGAAGCTTTGAAGCTTCAAGATGAAAAGACTGATCCCAGAGAGCTTAGCTTTATGGAACAGAGAAAGTGCTTTCTAAGGATGAAATATAACGGGTCGATTACTGATGGCTCGTTACACAAGGGAAAGTTGTGTCCACAATTCAAGTATTTGGCGCACGTGATGATTCATGTATTCGGTTCAGCTGCTGGAGGTTATGATCTGATGAGAAAGAGTATTAGCTCAATGATGGTAGCACTGATATTGAACAAACCGTTCAATGTATCAGGGATGCTGATGGAACATCTGCTGGACCTGTCAGAGGCACAAGGAATTTGAAGTTCTTGTTGTACCCTCGATTCCTTCAGATGGTATTTGATCACAAATATAAAGAGTTGAAGAGGGATCCGAAACACATCGTAGTTCAAGAACATATGTCCATCAATACATTGGCAAGAATGAAAGCTTATAAAGGCTTGTCGTTGAATGAAGGTCCACCTGTTAGACGTTTATTTGGACATTTGGCAAGGATTGACTATGAGGATCCAGGTGCAGGTGAAGTGAGACATGCTGATAGTGCTTCAGACGAAGACAATCCATTACATCCTGTTGATCCAGATGCAAAGCGAAAGCGACAGGTTGTTAATGTGGGAGCTAAAAGTGGCAAAGGGAAAGAGAAAGAGATAAGGATTGAAGTTGTTCCTGAGACTAATCCTGCAAAGAAGAAGAAAGTGTCAAGAAGGCAGAAGAGCGTGGCTAAGAAAGGTTTACATCTGGTTGATGAAGCGTCGGTTGATTCTGAAGAGACGCAGGAAGATGAACACTGGGATTCAGATGCTGAAACGGTAAAGACTACCACGCCCAAGACCACTGTGGCTGGTGAGTCTGTCAGTTTAAATAGATCTATGGAGGAACAGAGAATGAATAGCCCTATTCGATTGGATGAAGAGGATGAGGGTTTAGGTCTGGGAACAGGAGACTTTCCTGGTTCGCCAGTTCAGGGGGAGAAACCAAAGAAACCCCAATTCAAAAAGAAAGAAAAGGTGTTAAAGCCCGCAGAGAAAAGAGCTAGAGAGATTGAAATGTTGATAGCAGGAAAGAAGTTGCCACCTGCTTCTAGTTCGAAATCACCAGTTGCTGCTCCAGCCTCAAAGAAGCAGAAAACCACAACGACTTCCAGTACTGAACAGGGAGCTGATATACCTGTTGATGCCTTTAACGAAGCATTAGATAACGTACTGAAGAAGATGAAGAAGGGTAAACTGTCAGAGGTTGCTGAAGTTTCCACTCGAAAGGTTACAGTGGATAGTGATGTGATGAACACTGTTAACCAGAAACTTGTTGAAATGATGAACATCATAAACAAGCAGCAGACAGAGATTGACCAACTGAGAAAGAATGATTCTAAGATGTTGGTTGTAGTGGTTACATCACATGAGAATAATGAGGAATTGAAAAAGAAGATTAAACTGTTGCAGAAGGATAATCAAAAGCTGTTAAAACATGAGCAAAGGAACACCAGACGGATTATAGCTTTGAAGGGAGAGAATAAGAAGTTGAAAGAGAGTAATAAAAACATGGATAATCTAATCAAAGATTTATACTCTCGAGCTCCTCAGTTGAAAGAAGGTGAAGAGGATAAAGAGCTAGATGAGGAGCAAGTTGATTTCGAACTGTCTGATGATGATGAGGAGGATGATGAAGATCTTGATGAAGATGCTGGTAAAGCTCCCAAAAAGAAGAAGGATGATGATGATGATGGTTCGAATGATGGTTCTGGTGATGATAGCGGCTCTGCATTTGATGATGATGATGATGACAATGATGATGACGATACAAACAAATATAAGTATGAGAAGAGAGAATCTGGAAAAGGAGGAGAATCTAGTTCAAAAGCCCCTGGAGGATCAGTGGATGATGATATGATCTTCTGCAATGAAAAGCTGATGTCTATGTCTGAAGATGATAAACAGATGTATCGCCAGATGCTGACTGATCGAGTCTGGACGATTGACATGACCAGCAGATTTTCTGAGATCTTTGAATCTTGTGATAGGGTGTTTGAATTAGAATATAATGATCCAGATTTGGAAGATGGTGAAGTCTCAGCGGCGATGACTAAAGAGATCTTTGAAGGTTTAGAGAAACAGGTTGGAAATACGTTAGAAGAACTGTTGGCTGATAACCAGATTCCTGATCTACCTGAAAAGGAAGCTAGAGATCATTCTGATGATCGTGACGTACCTGGGTTTGAGGATATAGAAGTTGAAGATGTGACTAGTGAAGAGTATCCTGAATATTTTAAGAAAGACAAGGATTCTGGATTTACTGCTTTCACTGATGAACTGTTAAATGAAGCCGAGAGACTTGCAAAAGAGAAAAGTGATAAATTTGTTGATGAAGTGTTTAGAGGGCATGATAAACTGCATATCAGATAATCCGATAGCTTGAAAGAGTTACTGAGGGAATTAAATGAGAAAGAGGCTAATCGTCCGAAAGCTGAGATACAGGGTAGCTTTTATAAATTCCACAACGATATGTTTAAAGGAAAAGCGTTAGGTTGGAAGTTTATAAAGCAATTGAAGTGTGTTGCAGTGAAGTGGGAGAAGGGGATACTCTACTTTGATAGATTTCATGATTTGAAGACTCTCCCATACTGGGCCATTCGTGATATTTGTCGTCACAAGTTGACTGGTACGACAAATGATCAGATTTCTTACTTTGCTGATAAGATGGCTAGAGAAAGCAGGACGAAGTGGAATCTCTTTAAACCTCAGTATCCAAAGCGGATTGTCCATAAGAAAACCATTGATGATATTACCGGTTTGCCCAAGGTGACTTTAAAGTACAAACCACCAAAAGTGTTGAGGCATATTCCATTGCTGCAAATTCCTCAACATTTTGCAAAAGATTTTATCTGGTGGTACTACGATTGGAAGATTGCAGAAGCCGTGATAGTGTTGAAAGACGGAGACAAGAATTTCAGAAAGATACACATATTTGATCCCATGTGGTTGGTGAATTGTTCACATGAGGACATCATTATGTTGTATTACAATCCAATTTTCAGCGATGTGAAAGATGCTGAACAAGCAAGTAAATACCAGCGTGTGGTATTTCTGTGCTTTGCTCATGATATCAATGCCGGATGCGACTATGACAAGAAGCTCGGCAAGTTTGTTAAAGCTCAAGAGGTTCCTGAAGAGAAAAAGAAAAAGCCGAAGCAAGTATTTGAGAAGGTGATGACATTGGAAGAAAAGAAACTTTTGAGGATAAAACTGATGAACAAGAGAATGGATGAAGAACGAAGGCTTAAACAATCCAAGCAATAGTCGAGGGGGAGTTTGTAGATGCATTATTGTGCGACTAATGCTTTGGATTACAATAAACATATGTTAATGATGATTGTCGAACGGGCGAAGGAAGTAAAATGTGGGCGAATGAAGAAATTAGTGGGTGCGAAAGAGAAGAAATATACGAAGGAGAGACAAGGAGTGCGAAAGTAGATTTATTGTTTTGTAGTGCTTGGTTCGCACGATGTATTTGGGCGAACCTGCACATTCGACCATTCAATATGGGAGAATGTGCAGGCCTATAAATAGGTTAAGCCATTTTTGAAAGTTAGTTGTTGATCATTTTATTTCCCTCCTGTTTTGTGTCTCTCCCTAGTGTTTTGTCAACTTATTGTCATGTCATTTCTGATTGTTATTGTTGGGTCTGCTGACCTGGAGAAGAACAGATGATTAGAAAGCCAAAACATGCTATCAGTTTGATCCTTGAATAAACAGTCTTTACAACTTACTTCTCCCAAAAGACTACTGACCCTAACTACTGTTCTATCCAAACAACTGCTCAACAACTGCTGATACAAAGAACTGTTGAGTAAACAACTGATGAAGAACAACTACTGACCAAAGATCTGATGAAGAACAACTGCTGATACAAGTACTGAAGACCAAAGCACTGCTGGAACCAACAACACTTAGGCTCCAGCAGTGGATACAAGACCATCAGAGTTTATCTACAACAGCTGTTTAATATCAGTGCTTTCAATGTAACAGTAGTTTGTAATAGGCAGATGTTTACATTTGTTATTCTGTTAGAGGTCACTGTCTTAGGTGACGTCAGCCTAGGTCATCAGTGCTTTGAGTCTGTCTATAAATAGAACAGTGCTTGTACTGTTCTATTGCATCACACACACAAACATTCTCTCAGACAAACACTGTGTGATCAGGCTGAGGGGGAGTAATTGTACGATTGTAATCTTTTGGATTAATGAAAGCTTTCGATCTGAAAACATTTACTCTCTTGTTTTGATTAACAGTTTATTATTCCGCTGCACTTTCATTCTATTTTCATTTCATTATTACCATATTTAGTTAAACAATCAAAACAAACAAACTCAGATCCTAACAATTGGTATCAGAGCTTGGTCAATTAAATTCGATCTAACAAATCAATTTAATAATCAGCTCACAATTATTGATATCGTTTGTCATTTAGATTGAAAACAGAGTAATAGTTTAATTTCGTTTCAACCGTTTTTAAACAGACTTTGTTTTTTGAAAAATCAGAGAATGGCTTCTATCAATCACGATCCACATAACACTGGCACGAACAACAAGCCACCGATGCTTGTCAGATCTGAATACAATATCTGGCAACGTCAGATGAGCCATGTTCTAGCTCAACAAAACACTGGGTGTTGGAAGTCGGTTATCTTCGGACCACATGTTCCGACTGTGCCGAGTACTGAAGATCCCAAAGTGTTTGAGCCAAAGAAACTTGAAAACTACTCCGACCAGGATTTTCAGAAAATTGAGCTAGATGCTAAGGCCTTCAGTATTGTGGCCATGGCTCTACCCAATGATATATATGCTGGGTTGTTACACTGTAACAGTGCAAAGGAGTTGTGGGATGCACTGAAAGAACAGTTTGGTGGGACTGAGGAGGTTATTGAAAACAATCGTGAAATACTTAACCAACAATATGAAACATTCAGTCATGTCAAAGGAGAGTCATTAACTCAACAGTTTGAGAGATTTAATTGCTTAATTAGTGAACTAAAATTGGTTGGTCTTACTTACCCTCATTCAACCTTGAACCATAGGTTTTTAAGATCATTACCAGACAAATGGTACACTATTGCTATTGTGATGAGAAACTCAATAGGATTTAAAGACCTATCACTGACCCAGCTTCATGGTAAGCTCTTGACCTATGAGAGAGAGCTTAACCAGAAAAAGAAGCTCCAGGACTCTGGAAAAGTGTCTGATGACTATGTGTTTGGGAATACAGCACTTTTGGGTCATGATGAGGTGCCTGGAAACAAAAAGGATCAGAGTTATGATCATTTTATTGACATAACTTCAGGTTTTAACTCAGGTTTTAACTCTGATTCTTATTCACCAAACTATGCTTTCACAGCAAGTGGTGGTGATATTCAGGCATCTGACAATATATCCTTTGAGTATGATGACCTGAAATACTTTGACCCTGATGATTTGGAAGAAATGGACATTATGCACCAATTGGCCCTTCTCAGTGTAAGAACTAATAATTTTTACAAGAAAACTGGTAGAAGGTTTCCAGGGTTGACTGGCAGATCTAAGGTTGGGTTGGATAAATCAAAGATCAAGTGTTATAAATGTCATAGGTTTGGTCATTTTGCTAGGGAATGTAGGGGTCAACATGGTACACCTATGATAACCTATCCAAATCAAAGACCACATACCAACACTTATCAGAATTCCTATAATGCCCCTGGACCAAATGTGCAAAACACTGCTCATTTTGCACAGTCCTCAAACACTGTTCCTATCCAGTATGTCCAAACCACTGTTCCTCATATCCACTATGTGCAAACACCTGTTGCTCAAGCACCTGTGCAAACGACTGTTGCTCCATCCTCTGCTCCTGCAGAGACCAGTCAACAGAGCTTCTTTACACAAGGCTTTGTTGATTGGAGCAGTCTACCTGATGAGCTAACAGATGAGAATTTTGCACTTGTTGCCAAAGCTGAAAATGAACCAGAAAATCTTTGTTTAATGGCTATGGTGGATGAGATTGAATCTGAGGAGGTGGTAACTGAATCTGATGTTGTGACTGATGATGTTGTTAGTGAAGTTGTTACAGGTGAAAAACCTGAAGAAGAGGTTGTAAATCTCACAGATCCCTGGGGTGCATCTGATGACTGTGAGTGCAAGTGTGATTGTGCATTGATGGCTGCTGCTAAGGTATCTCCTCAAATTCTTAAAGAATTGTGTTCTGACAAATGTGTGATAGCATTTGCTAACATTAAAGAGGTGAATGAAAACCTTAGAAAGAAAATTTTGGATGATGAAGTTAAATTTGAAAAACTTACAAAAGATTTGAAAACAAGTTTAACTGCAAAAGAATCTGAAATAAGCAGCTTAAAACATGAAGCAACTATAACCAAAGACCAGCTCCAAACTATGATAACAAAATATCAAAGTTGTAAAAGTGAGCTTGAGTCCACCCAAGTTGAATGTAAGAAATGGGTGGAATCATGTAGAGGATTTGAGATGCTACTCAACAAACAAACCAAAAGTCATGTGAAGTTTGGCTTTGGTTTTGCAACCACTGCTCCAGCTTTTGAAAACACTGACACAAAGAGTCAAAAGTCTGTTGAGATAGTACCAACAAACCTGCAGGGTCAAGAGATTAAAATCACTGAACCAAATGGTAAGAAAATTGTTCTTGAAAAACCAGAAGGTTCCTCATCTTTTGCTGAACTTGAAAAGTATGAATTTAAACCTACTTGGTCTGATGAGTGTGATACTCTTGAAAATTATAAACCTGTTGATTTCAAAACTCCTGAGGGAAAGACAGCTCCTCAGGCAAGGGTCAATCCCTTGGCAAAAGTCATTCCCCTGAAAGATCTTCCAGCAGATGCTCAAACATCTGCTGATAAGAAGGCTGAAAAGGGGAAGAAGAAAGAAAAGACTGTCAACTTGTTCTGTGATTTCTGTGAAAAGAAGAATCATGTCACCAAAAACTGTTTTCTTCTAAAAGCATATGATATTAACAAAGGAACAAGTGAATGTGATTCCAAAGCCACATGCTCAATATGTGGGAAAAAGAATCATAAGACCAAAGAGTGCTTGTATCTCAAAAATTTTGATGTAAAAATACAAGAATACAAAGCTAAAACTCTTGCAAACCCTGTGGTTAGTACTCCAAAAGGAAAGCCCAAACAGACCTTCATCCCTGTCCAAACATCTGTTACAAAAAGGCTTGAAACATCTGCTTCTAGAGATGTCCAAGTAACAGATGCTCCACCCACAAGCAAATACCCAAGAGGTTATGGTCAACCTCCATCTCACAGTCTGCCACATGTTTATGAGGAGCCAAAGAGACCCTCTAAACCAAGAGTGAATAGAAATCCATATGGGTATTATCATCTGTCAGGAAGTGATCAAACAACTGCTGCCCCAAGTGTTGACATCCAAGCACTGGCAAATGGTCAGCAGCAGTTGTTGACCTTAATTCAAAAATTGGTCCAAACCACTGATCACCTTCCAAAGCTTGAGTCTGAAAGGTCTGAGGACCCATCCAAAGCCAACTTGGCTTTGGACACTCACCAAAACTAATCATTTACTGATGTGCAGGGAGCTTCTGCTTGTTTAGATAGTCTTTGGTATGTAGATAGTGGAGGTTCCAGGCACATGACAGGATGTAGAGCCCTGCTTCTGGACTTCTTGGCTCATGGAGGGGGTGATATATCCTTTGGTAATGATTCTAAAGGTAAGGTGTTGGGTTCAGGGACTGTACAGGCTGGAAAACTCAAGTTTGAAAATGTCAATCTTATTGATAATCTCAAGTTTAATCTTCTGAGTGTTTCACAAATGAGTGACAAAGGTTATGGCTCATTTTTCACAAAGAAAACCTGTAAGATTATTGGGCCAGAAGTGGTGAAAAAGATTGATACCATTATTGCCGAGAGCAAAGCACAACTTGTTGCTCATAGAAGTGGCAATGTGTATGTTGTTGATATGTTAAAGGACAATCCTATGGCAAATGTTTGTCTGTTTTCTGCTGCATCCACTAAGGAGACAGAATTGTGGCATAGGAGATTGGGTAACACCAACCTTAATACTATCAACACACTCTCCAAACAAAGTCTTGTCAGAGGCTTACCATCAAAAGAATTTAAATGTGATGAGCATTGTGTTTCTTGCTTAAAAGGGAAACAACATAAAAGCTCTTACAAATCCATTGATGAGTCCAAAACTAGTCAGTGTCTACAACTGTTGCACATGGACTTGTTTAGCCCTGTTAAAATCATGAGTCTAAGAAGAAAGAGATTTTGTCTTGTCATAGTTGATGATTTTTCTAGGTTTACATGGACTTACTTTTTACATTCTAAGGATGAGACTGCAGGTATATTGAAGGACTTTGTCACCAAAGTTGAAAAGCAATATGACTTGCCAGTAAAAGTCTTCAGGAGTGACAATGGAACAGAGTTTAAAAATAAGGAGTTGGATGACTTCTGTGTGTCAAAAGGGATTGTGAGGCAGTTCAGCATCCCAAGAACACCAGAACAAAATGGGGTGGTTGAGAGGAAAAATAGAACTCTTATAGAAGCTGCAAGAACCATGCTAGCAGATTCTGGTTTGCCACTGTCCTTTTGGGCAGAAGCTGTAAACACTGCTTGCTATGTTCAAAACAGAGTTTTGATCAACCCCAGACATCAAAAAACTGCTTATGAAATTTTGTTTAAAATCAAACCATTAATCTCATTTTTCAAAATCTTTGGCTGCCCATGTTTCATTTTAAATCTCAAAGATTCCATTTCAAAATTTGCAGCCAAAGTAGACTGTGGTTATTTTCTGGGATATTCTTCTACTGCTAAGGCCTACAAAGTGTTTAACACAAGGACTAAGACAATAGAAGAAACTCTGAAGGTAAAGTTCAATGAACTTTCATCTCTAAAAATCCCTGCAAACCCTGCTAAACTATTTGATTTAGATAAATTCAAATTTGAAGATATCACTGTTAAAGCTAACAATGCAGGTATTCCACAGTCTCCACAGCAAGATTACAGAACAGATGTTGTGATCCCCAGTCACTACAAAGTCTATTCTGCCTCAGAGGAAGCAGCTGTTCAAAACAATTGTCAAAACTCTGCCACAGCTGTGTCAACCACTGTTGGCCAGTCTTATCCTCAAACCACTGCCTCACCCTTAACAACCACTGTTTCATTCATATCCACTGTTGGTTGAAAAGTCTGTTTCAAAACATCTGATCAGATAAAACAACTGTTAGTTGAAAAATCTGTTTCAGAACATCTGTTCAGATAAAACAACTGTCCGCTTACATATATATATATATATATATATATATATATATATATATATATATATATATATATATATATATATATATTATATCTCTAAAAAAACAGTTGGATCCATCAGCTGTTTGTATCAGTTGTTTGCCAAAAACAGCTGTTATCCACCAGATGTTTCATCCATCAGATGATTGCCACGTCTGCTCATATAAGCAAAGGTTTGGCCACATCAGCAGTTTCATTGAGCCTATAAAAACCCTGTTTTACCACAACAGACGTTACACTGTCTCATTGTATTCAAAATACTGAAAACCGCCTTCTTCATTCTCAAACCCTCCATCAATCTTCAATCATCTTCACCTTCGAAATCCATTACAATGGATCTTCAAGCCAAAGCTACACACAATTGTCTCCCCTATCTGATTAAAACAGATGACAACACTCCATTTCATTCCACCATCGACATTTTCCTTAACTCCAAACACTTACCCATCCTAACCGCTAACGCCCCCATTTATCTTGATACACTCCAAGAATTTTGGTTGAATGTTGAGTTTCTATTACAAGACAAAAAGCCCACTTCCATTATTTCCAAAATTGGAGAAACCAGTATCGTCATTACCCCTGAAACCATATCCACAACCTTCACACTAAATGACCTGGCAGGTAAGGATTCCTTTACTAAAACAGAGCTTCACACTGAGTTCCAAGAAAGAGGGTATGATGGTCAGATGACTGGATCAACTCTTTTCAAAAAGTTTTTCCCTCCAGTCATGAAATTTTTCTTCCATACTCTTCTTCTTTGTGTCTCTGCTAAGTCCACATCCTTTAATGAAATTCCATTGAGGATGCAATATCTGGGTTATGCTATGTTGTCAAACTCTGACTTCAATGTCTCCCAGGGATTGTTCATGGACTTGGTATCAAATGTGAAAGCAGTCAAGTCTGGGTCAAACAATGCTTTTCTTATTTACCCAAGAATTCTTAGTGTAATCTTACAAAAAGTCTTACCAGAAAAAGTTTTCAAAAAGGGTGAGGCTACGCAAATGAAAAGCTTAACTGATGAAACTTTCGCAAGAATGCTGGGTGGAAACACCCAAGAAAAAGTGTCTAAAGTGTCAAGAGTTTCTAAAACACAAACAAAGAGGACAAAGGCAACAACTGTTGTCAAAACCTCTATTGTTGAGCCCACTGCTCCTGGTGATCATGGCACTACATCCAGTGCTGTGAAACCCACACCAGCTACTTCCAAAAGGAAACATCCATCCACAAAAACCACCACTCAACCACAAATGAGGCTTCTGGATGTTGAGGTACCAGAAGAAACCTCTGTTGCACAACAAAAGCAACCTGAAACCACTGTTGTTACTTCCTCACAACAGTTGGACATACCTCCACCTGACCAAACTCCTCATGAATCCTCTCAAAAGGATCATGTTGTAAGCCAAGGGGACACACATCATGATACATTTGAGTCACTTGACCAAATGTTCACAAGCCCCTCTCCCAGGGCTAATTCTCTTGTTACTCCTCCACCCTCACCATCACATCATGTCCCACAAACAATGCAACCTCTGTTTGAAGCAATTGACAAATCTCAGGAAGATCCCAGTTCCTCTCTTCCACCTGTCACTGAGAGTTTACTTTAACAAGTGACTGGTCCTGAGAATATACAATCTGCTATCCCACAAACAGAAGAGGAGGTTACACCACCTGAGTTTAATGAAACTCTAGGTGAGTTTTCAAATAGAGCAGCCACTACTGATGTAGAGACCACTGTCTCACATTAGGACAGTGATTACATAGCTAAGACTCCCTTGAAGGCAACAATTGTTGAAGCCACTATAGTGTCTCCAAAAACAGTTGGAAGTCCCCAGTACCAAGACAAAGGGGCATCTGATTCACCTATTAGGACTGAATCAGGTAGAACTACCACTGGTAGGGACTCAGATGATCCTATTAATTTAGGAGATGGGTCAAAATACCAAGAATTGACGGACAGAGTTTCTGTCATTGAAACCTCTGTTGCTGACATCAAATCTGATGTTAAGCTTATACTGAGTTCAATTGTAGATCTTTCCAAGAGTCAACCATCCACAGCTGATATAGCCAGTGAGTTATGGAAATCAGTTTCCCCCATCATCATAGCTCACAGAAAACTGGCTGATCAGACACATGAAACTTACATGGCTGAGATCAGGAATATGGTAGATGCAAGGTACAAAGATACCCATGCTGATATCAAAGCCATCAAGGACCACCTGCTGAAGACTACTGGCTCTGCCCCTACCACCATCCTCGGGGATGAAAATGATGATGCTTTCACGGCTGATGATGCCAAAAAGGGGGAGAGTGGCAGAGTTAGGCTACCAAAACTAGATCCTTTTGGTTGTCCTCCTTCTCAAAAAGGCCAAGCCAAGTCTGCCAAGAAACCAGAGTCTACCAAATCAGCTCCACAACAACAAGTTCCACAACAACAACAACAAGCAACAACAGCACCACCACAACAAACCACTAAGAAGAATAAAGCAGTAGATGACTCTGCAAACATAGAAGCTGAAAAGGCTACTCAAGAGAAACAGAAAAGAGCTGACACTTTGGAAGTTAAAGCAGAGTCATTAATTGAACTCAAAAAGAAACAACAAAGGGAAACTGAAGATGTGGGATCCTCTAAAAGGATGAAAAGACCTGCTAAGCATGTTAGAAAACCACCATCTAAGTTGAACACCTCTGTTGATAAAACCACTGCTACTGAAACCACTGCCACCCAAAACACTGAAACTACTCAAAACACTGCTACCCAAACCACTGCACCCAAACCAACAAACATACCCAAACCAACAAACACACCTGAACATACAACCACCAAACATACATCACCAGCTAAATCCCAAACATCTGCTGGACCTACTAAAAGGCCAACAGATGTTAATCCAACCACTGCTACCAAATCACCATCACCAAAAATCATGTACTCAAGGAAGAGAAAATCAACCTTTGTTGTACATGATGAAAACATACACACATCACCAAACACCATTTCAACTGCCCAATCCACTCCTCCCATCACAGCTATTCCAATCACATCATTCTCACCACACACATCCAAGTTCAAATCCCATAGACCACCACCAACCATTACACCATTGGTTGTTCAGTATCCCCTTGAACTTGATCTACTCAAGGGGGAAATACAATCCTTCTACAATACTGAACAGCCATCAGAAAGATCCTTCCCATCTCTCCCAAACTTCCCTGTTCCCCTCAACCTTGATAAATATCTGAAATACAAGGGTGAACAGGTGGATGCCATCATTAAGGAGAAATGCAAAGGGAAGGATGACAGGACTGCTCAGGGCATCCATTTAGCAGAGCTTAGCAAACTCAGAAGGATTGAAGATTTTGCTAAGACCCTGAGCAATTCCATGTCCTCCATGCTTCTCAGTGTAGATTTGGAAAAGGAGGTAAGGGAATCTCTTCTTGAACAGATAATGGCAACCAAGCCTTACAAAGCAAACAAAAAGCAGTTCAATGGTTGGACTACTCATGCTTTGAGAGAAGAACTACTCAGGATTGAAGAAATGGCCAAAGACCCCAAGGCTAAAGTCTCTACTCCTAACTTTGGCAAAGGCAGAGACCCAGTCAGAGCCTTGAAATTCAAAAGGATGAGGTAGGAGATTGTAGCTGCAAACTATGGGGAGATGAGGTCAGTTTCCAGATGGTCAGAGTTAAGGCTGGTTGAAACTTACAAAAGTCTGGAAGAAAATAGGAAGAAGGATCCCAGCCTACCAAGGAAACCAATTTCCACTGATGAACCAATGATGAAGAGACCCCAACAGACCTTTAACTTGGACAGCTTACTTGAAACCTCTGATCTCACAACTGCTGCAAGAAGACAGTTCAAGAAGCAGAAGGAGATGTCTGAGGAAGATCAAAGAAAGTTTGCTGATACATTCATCAAGGAAGGGCTCTTCAATCAAATACACTATTTCTCTGATCCTACAACAGAGAAGCTCAGAGAGCTCATTGGAAGACCTCCTTCACCCAACTCATCTAGAATAAAAGTTCATCTCAGCAAATCCACTGACTCAAAAATTCTAAAGTGGAAAGTCAACAAAGACAACCACGAATTGACATTGCTCAGGTCAGATGGAAGGGTTCAGAAGATCAGCATGGATGATGCTTACAGCCTATGTGCAGAAGATCACCAAACATTGCTAAATCTGGACCTAGAAAGAGATGAAGAAGACTTATTTGCTCTGAACTTTGAATTACAATTCAAAGGTCAAATCAGAGAAAGTCTGATGAGGAATAAAGATCAATAAATAAAGCTGAGTTTTGGCATCATCTGTTCTAGGGGGAGATTGTTGGGTCTGCTGACCTGGAGAAGAACAGATGATTAGAAAGCCAAAACATGCTATCAGTTTGATCCTTGAATAAACAGTCTTTACAACTTACTTCTCCCAAAAGACTGCTGACCCTAACTACTGTTCTATCCAAACAACTGCTCAACAACTGCTGATACAAAGAACTGCTGAGTAAACAACTGATGAAGAACAACTGCTGACCAAAGGTCTGATGAAGAACAACTGCTGATACAAGTACTGAAGACCAAAGCACTGCTGGAACCAACAGCACTTAGGCTCCAGCAGTGGATACAAGACCATCAGAGTTTATCTACAACAGTTGTTTAATATCAGTGCTTTCAATGTAACAGTAGTTTGTAATAGGCAGATGTTTACGTTTGTTATTCTGTTAGAGGTCACTGTCTTAGGTGACGTCAGCCTAGGTCATCAGTGCTTTGAGTCTGTCTATAAATAGAACAGTGCTTGTACTGTTCTATTGCATCACACACACAAACATTCTCTCAGACAAACACTGTGTGATCAGGCTGAGGGGGAGTAATTGTACGATTGTAATCTTTTGGATTAATGAAAGCTTTCGATCTGAAAACATTTACTCTCTTGTTTTGATTAACAGTTTATTATTCCGCTGCACTTTCATTCTATTTTCATTTCATTATTACCATATTTAGTTAAACAATCAAAACAAACAAACTCAGATCCTAACAGTTATCTTTATTAAAACGTGTAATTTGAGTTGATAATTAATGAGAAAAACCTTTGAAATGATGATATCTGTGTTTTGATTGCTTGATTATCATAATTGTGATTGATTCAGGGATTCCGCACCTGAATCAAACTTGTTTGATCAATCTCTTTGTAGATTTGACGATCCTAAGCGCATACATTTCCATTGATTTCTCTTGTACAACAACCTATTTCTCTGGATTTTGTTGTTCAGCCATTTGAAATCTGCAAAATAATAAACATGAAATTCGTCAGAAATGGACAAAATTTGAATTTTGGTCACAAATCCTTCCTTCGACCCAAACGTAGGTTCGAATTAAGAATTTTGGAGGTTCGAATGTGAAAAAAATGGTTCGAATGTGGAAAATATATGGAAAAATTGTACATTAGATTAAAATTTCCACCTTCGACCTTTTAGACTACATTTGACCTGTTGATAATGGCCGAATGTGTCTGTTCTTAATCAAAAACTACAACAAAAATGGGTTTATAGTACGCACAAAAGCGTCCTAAAATGTTATTTTATAGGACCTTTTATTTAATAGGACCAACAGTAAAAGCGTTTCATGTAAGGGGGTCGTAATAAGTCACGAAACTTAAAAAGCGTCCTAATATCTCAATAAGAATATAAAACCAATTTTATGGTCGCATAATATGTCCCAAAAAACTCCTAATAAAACATATTAGGACACTTTTACAAAGTTTTAATGCTTATTTAGTTTTAATCTTTTAATACACATACAAGAGTCTTAAAAAATTAATTTATAGGACCCTTATGATGTAACATTATAGGAGCATTAGTACCAAAAAAAGGGTCCTAATATCTCAAATAAGATTATGAAACCAATTTTACGGTCGCATAATAGGTCAATGAACAAACAATATAGCGTCTTAAAAAAAGCATATTCAAACACTTTTTTAAACATACAACGTTTTCTAAAGTCCTAACAAGTCATATGATACAACGCTTTTTTTAAACATACACACACACTCAATTTTATGATATACTGTATATAACATCAACTAATGAAAGGAAAAAAAAACTTTATTATATTTCAAATAAGAATATTCATAACAAAAACACTAAACATAAATAAGTTATAGAAGTATCCAACATAAAGTCTTGTAATATTTGACAAAGAAATTAAAAGCAATGAAAGAAACAAGCAGCATAGAATCATGAGTTATCATGTGTCCTCAATCCTCATGGACTACCTACAAATAAACCATCCATGTATAAGTATTAAGTTCTGGATTATTAAAATTATTCGTATCACAAGATTAATAAATACATACCGAGATGAAAGTACAAGGCCATGCAATGGAGGCACCAATACAATCTTGAATTGTGGAAAATAACCCGTATGGTCTCACCAACTTTTCATCTATTTTTATTGCTACTTGAACGTTTACCTCACACCATTTTGGTCCAAGCTCTTCACCCATCCTCTTGCTACAATCTCAGTAGAGTTTAGAATTCTTTTGAAGACAACTTCATCTCCCACCTAGATTTTAGTTTTCAACAAACATATATCAAACTTTAGTCACAATAGTACAAGTAACATTTCACAAAAAAATAATAATAAAGATTTATATAGAAAAATACCCGTAAACTTGGAGGTCCTCATACCATTGTCGTGGAGCTTGGTGCAACCCGTAAAGTTCCTTGTTGAGTACGTAGACCTTATCCCGGTGGATAGGGTCTTCAAAGCCTGGTGGTTGACCAACGTAAACCTCTTCCTTGACCACGCCGTACAGAAACGTTTTCTTCACATTCATTTGATACACCTTAAATTTCGTGTAGGAAGCAAACGCTAGAAACATTTGGATAGCTTCTATACGTGCCACTGGTGCATAAACTTCATTGTAGTCTATTCCTTTAGTTTGACTAAATCACTAAATGACCAATCGAACTTTGTTTCGTACGATTACCCCTCGATCATTTTCTTACACTTAAAAACCCATTTAGTACCAATCTTCTTTCTTCCTGGAGGTAAATCTGTAAGTGTCCAAACACCCAGCTTCTGAAAATGTAACAATTCCTCTTGCATAGCTTCAACCCAAGCATCATCTAGTAAAGCATCTTTGTATGTCTGCGGCTCAACCTGCGAAACATAACAAGCAAAGGACCAGTCATTTTGACAACCAGACTTTTGAATTTTAGCATAAAAGGCTAGGGCTCCAATATTATCATGTGAAGTTACTCGACGAAGTTGTCCTCTAGTCATGACACTGTTTCCGGGGTCACCAATAACTTGCTCAAATGGATGAATCTGATGAATCCGAGATTCCGGATGATCAGGAACTTGAACACCAGTTTGAGTAGTTAGATTTTCTGTCGTATCCAAATCATTACCCGTATTTGATGATGAAGCAACATCTGGATTTGGGTTCACTTGTGGTTCCTCCGTAGCATGATCTTGAACAGTTTCACTGAAAATATCATTTTCTACTTCCGATTCAGATGAGTCAAGTGTAGTAGAAGCTTCTTGAAAAACCTCTTCTTCATTTACAGGAACATTGGTATCATTAGAAGCTACTGGAGGAGTTACGGTGATTGGACACACCAACGGTGATGTCACTGCGTTTTCACACTCATAATAAAGTAGTAGTACAGCCTCTTCAACCAAGTTATCTAGATTAAATGATTCAAAGAAATATTTATAATCAAACATCTAGTCAAGACCACTTCCTTGTACGTTCTAAGTGTATCGTTGTACTTCAACGTTAGCCCACTCCTCTACCTGACGAGTTCTTTTGTTGAATACCCATTTGAGCGGGGTTGCATATCCAACAAGGTATCCCTCTTCAGCTTTTGGTGCAAACTTCTCAGTCGGATTTAACATCGTACAAGGTGCCCCAACGGTTCTAGATACTCCAAATTCGGCTTTCGTCTATTCAACAGTTCATAAGAAGTTTTGCCAAACTTCTTCACTGTTAATACATGATTCAATCTGTAACAAGCTGTGTAAATAGCTTCATTCCAGAGCATTACTGGAAGATTCGAATCCGCAAGCATTGTACGTGTCGTTTCTATTAGAGTCTTGTTTTTCCTTTCAGCAACACCGTTCTGTTGTGGAGTATACGGAGCACTATATTCATGATGAATTCCTTTGTCTTCACAGAGTGCATCCATCTGAGTGTTTTTGAACTCCGTCCCGTTGTCACTACGAATTCTTTTAATCTTCAATCTAGGGGTGAGCATATGAAAACCGATAACCGAAAAAAACCGAAACTGAACCCATAACCGAACCGAAAATAACCGAAACCGAATTAACCGATCGGCTACGGTTAACATATGGCCAAAACCGAACCATTCGGTTACGGTTACGGTTTTCACCTCTTCCGTAACCGAAACCGAACCGATAGTTATATACTTAATTATGTTTCATACATATATCCATATATTTAGAATATATTTTCATGTATTTTCGGTATATTTCATGTATCTTTCATGTATATATATGTATTTGAAATATATTTTTTTTGTAACTCAAGTATTTTTCATGTATATCCATATATTTGAAGAATATTTTATTTATTTCATGTATTTTTCTTGCATTTTTATATATATTTGTATTCTTGAAAAATGTTCAAAACACTTTACTAACTATTTTAAGTTTATTATTTTGCACAAGTTTTATGTTGGTTATTAACCAAACATAACCGAAACCGAACCGATAACCGGAATATTAACCGTAGTAACCGAACCGACGAAACCGAACGGTTTTGGTTATGGATTTTCCTAAAACCGAACTTCGGTTATCGGTTTCAGTTATATGTAAAAATCGAACCGAACCGACATTTGCTCACCCCTACTTCAATCCATAAACATTCTCCAATCGGGCGAACAGAACCTTCAAATTACTAAACGTGTCGCCTTTGTGTTGCAAGCACATCACCCACGAGAATCTCGAGTAATCATCAGTAACCGCAAGACAATAAAGCTCTCCAGAATGACTCTTACGCTTGACAGGTCCGAAAAGATCCATATGCAAACGTTCAAGTGGCATATCTACAGAATTCACTTTCTTCGGTTTGTGGGACTGTTTGTGCTGTTTTCCCTTTTTGCAACTCACACATTTATCATTGAGATGAAAATGCTTCACATTAACCCCTTCTACAAGCCCGTTCTTCACCAAATGATTCATTTTTCTGAGGTGAATATGTCCCATCCTTCTATGCCACATTATTGATTCTTTTTATGTAGCTTTGGATAGAAAACATGTGACTTGGCCCTGGGTTGTCATAGCCTTGCTCATATCAAGAATGCACAAATTGCTCACTCTTGGTGCTCTCAACATGATCCATTCTTTTGGTATGACGAAGCCGGGTTTCAGAATATAACAAGATTTATCATCAAAGTGTACAGAAAACTGTTTGTCATAAATTTGGCTGACACTCAACAGATTATAATCGATTTGCTTCACATAAGATATTCTCTCAAAACTCACGATCCCGTTGCTAACACTCCCTTCCATCGTGATATAACCTCCTTTATTCCCCGCAAATGCCACATACCCGCCATTCACGTTCTTGATGTCGAATAAGAGCGTTAAGTCTCCGGTCATGTGCCCAGAAGCTCCACTGTCGACAATCCAAAGACTGCTAACAGGGCCACCTGGAGCTCCCTGAACAAGGTGTTGTTGTGGATATCTATGATTAACAACAGGACTTTGATAATGTTGCTTTTTCTCAACTTCGTGCCTTTTGTGTCGCACATACGGGCAGTGAGCAAGTAAATGCCCTCTCTCCTCGCATTTGTAGCACGCACATTATTCTTTAAAAATATTTTTGGCATTCGGCTTAGCATATGAAGTGATCGAAAATTGATCATCAACACATCTAAGTCTTAAACTCATTGGAGCTAGATCCATTGAGTAAGCCGACTTTAAAAATGCATTTGCCTTATCTTTCGGCTTGATGAATTCAGCGACATTAACTTTCGGTCCTTTCATGTTTAGGAAACCAGATTGTACTCTCCTGCCAGATTTTATCAATCTTTGAATAATTTGCAAAATTTTATTGGATACTCATCTTCAGAAATTATCTTATCGGATCCTTCCATCCGATAGAAAACTTTGACGGGTTTGTCAACTAAATCATTTTTCTCATTCTTTTTCACTGATTGATTCACCCTATGAACATTTGCCTGAGAATGAGAAAACTGAGAAGGTGACACTGGTTCATTTGTAATGATGTGATTTTCCAAAGGAACATCACTACCTTCTTTTGATTTCTCATCTTCAGTGTTTGAATCATCATTCACTGCAACCACCCCCTCATCATTCAATCCGAGTATCAGTCTCACATCAGAATGTGAATCTCCAATACTAGATGTATTGGATTCATTATCTGATGTGGAGTCCGATTTAACTGAACTCTCTCGTGTTACTGTGTTGAAATTGTGATTCTCAAACAACACTGGAGAAGGAACAGATTTGTAGTTTACACTACCAGATTGTGATAGTTCTTCAATGATGTGGTCAACAACATAAGCTATATGTTTATAGCTTTCTAACTTCTTATTAACCTTCTCAGCAAAACACTTGATTGTGGCCATTTCCAATTTTGTGATTTCAAGCTCATTTATGTAATTGTTAATGGCAAGCTATTTTAATGCAAGGGTTTTCTTTAATTCTGTAATGTCCTTTTTATACCCTTCAAGTGTTTTGTTGAATTCATGTGCATCTTTACGATAAGATTAAATGTTGATTTTAGCACTCTCAAGGTTAACCCTGAGTTGCTTGTTTTCCTCAGTCAATCTATCACAAGTACCACAATATTTATCACTATTCATGTCAATTGTAGAATCAGAACTTACCGGTTTTGATGCATCTGTCATAGCCATCAGCGCGAAATGAGCCTCCTTCCCTGCAAAGAACTTCGAGTAGTCAATCTTAGTGAAGGCGTCATCCACAATGCATGATTTCCTTGCCATTAACAAAATTTGCTTCGCCTGACAGCTGATCAATATCATCATCCAAAGAATTAACAGTCGCTTCCGAATTAGCTTCACTTTCCAAATCGGAATAAACAGATTCAGGTTCATCAAGAACTTCAATAACAGAATCAATGATAGTTCCAGAAACCTTCTCATCAGTAAGCTCTTCAACTTGCTCAGCAATAGAAACCTGACAATCAACAACTATCTCCTCAATCAGTACTTCAGACACTTTCTCAGGTTCCAAAACATCTTCAACTATCACCGGCTCCTCTATATCCATCTTATTAGCAAAACATGCTACATTCCCATTGGTAATCTCCTCAACTCCCAATTGCATTGCCGTCTAATCATAACCCTCATCCTGCTGAATCACCAATGCCTGATTCTGGTTCTTAGTTTGAGGTTGACTGTTTGGTGTAGAAATAGGAATAATGGTTCTGGTTGGGTTATTTGGAGTTTGAGTTTGGTTGGGTGTAGTTATTTGTCTAGTAGATGTATTTTGTGAGGTGTTTTGTCGGTTTTGGAAATTGTTTTGTTGTGGATAGGTGTTGTTGTTTTGGCTTTGATAGGTAACCTGGTTTTGTGACTGTCAGTTTTGATAGTTAGAGTTAAAAGGGTTTCTGTTACCTTGCTGCATCGGTTGTGTGCACTCCCTCTTGAAGTGACCTCGAGTACCACAGTTGAAACATGTAACTTTGGCTTTGTTGAAGCCATATGTGGTATTCGGTGAAGTAGCCAGATTAGTTCTACCTGTTTTCTCGATAAACTCTGTAGCCCTTCTCATTAAACTAGCGAATGCCCATTGAATATCGATCAATTCCATCTCCTCCTTATCAATTTGGGCATAATATTCATTTGTCAGAATATTATTCCCGATCTGACTCGCCACAAGTCCATTGTAAGATGCAACCATTGCTGAAACCAAAGCAATGTGTTGTTGAGCTACTTCAATTGTAACATTGTTCATGTTGGAAGTTTCCAACACGACCGGACTTTGGCTCGATGAGGCTTGTGTTGTTGGTGGAACATATGGTTGTTGTTGAGGTATGTTCATGTTTGATGAATAACATGCAGTAGACACTCGAGGTTGTGGTGGAATATAGGAATTTGTGGTATAGTTTAGTGGATAGGTTGATGTTTGTGCAAGATAGTTAATTGGGTTTCTCGGTGGTTCAACAACACTAGAAACACAAGCTATATGTGGTGCAACATTTCCTACCACACTCGAACTAGACACAGAAGTGGATGAGGAAGCATGATACAATTCTGGATTTTGTGGGAATTATGATCTTCTAGGTTTCCTCTTTTCCTCTAACTCCTTGTTCTCCAACTTCTGAATCAGCTCGTTAATTGTCCAGTATTGATACGCATCTTTCTCTTTCAAAACCTCAATGTGTTCATTCCAATAAGGTGGTAGTGGATCAGCAAACTTATCAACCAACTCTGACATCAGAATCTTGATGTCATAGTTTGACAACTCAGTTAACAGATGACAATATCTCGGAATAAGTTCCTTCAGAGTCTAATTCCCAACATAGCTAAAGTTTTCAAACTCTTTCTTTAGCTCTTACACCTTCAATCTTCTTGTCTTATCATTCCTATCATATCTGTTCTTCAATATATCCCAAAGCTGCTTAGATATTGTACACGATCCAAACTGATGTAATAGATCGGTAGTCAAGGCTTGAGATAGTTGTGAGAAAGCCTTCTTCTCGACTGCGAACTTCTTCTTCTCATCTTCAGATAAACCGTCAAGTGGAATCGGTTCACATGAATTCTCCAAACACGGAGCAGCATACCCTTTAGCAACTATCTGCCACGCTTCAGTTCCTTCCAAACCCATGCCCTCAAGATCTATCTTGAACTTCTTTTGCCATTGATTATACTCTGCAACGTCCATTAGCTTCGGAGGGAGATTTCCACTACCTGAAGACAAATCATTGATTAGAGTGGAAATAGCATTAGTAGTTTGAGAATGTACCGATGCTACGGCAACGCCCCAATAATAAGTCGTTGGTTGTTGTGGAGGTTGAGTAACAGTTGGTGATATCGAACTACTCATGGCAAGGTAGTTAATCAGTGGAGATGACTGAGTGTTCGTCTTTTGAGAAGCTGCAGCCCATGGATTCATAGGAACGTGCTGTTGCTGTGTTGTTGTAGGCCTGGTGTCATAGGAAATCCCCACATGTTATCCATGATTTCGAAATGTAAACACTTAGAAATATTTTCCAAAAACAGACTAGGTTCGACCTCTGATGTGTATACGAGGGTTCGAATGTATGAATAGCTTGGTTCGACCCCTAAAATCATACTCCAATGTAGATATGTAACACACAAGACTCTCCTTCGACGAAAATAAACTCTCTTTCGACCTCCCGGTAGGTCGAATGAACAACAAGTGGTCGAATGTACAAACAACACACTAGAAAAGTTTTGGTTCGAACTAAAATACTCAGATTCGACCTAAAATAACCTTGGTTCGACCAAAAACTCACACGTTCAACCTAATTCTCTCTGGTTCGATTTGACCCATTTGAAAAACGGTTATTCTTCAAAAATCAGTTAATTTGATCCAAATTTTTCAAAAGTTTATAGATTTTGATGATCTTTATCAAGTTTTGTCACGGATTTGATGTAGATCAACTTTAATGAATGAAACTTTTGATTTTATCCGTCAAATTCAATCCAAATCAATCAATTTCCATTAAAACTCAATGTGTAGATGCATTTTGTGCGACTAATGCTTTGGATTACTATTAACATATGTTTTGTGTTCTATCGAATGGGCGAAGGAAGAACAAATGGGCGAATGAGAAGTTATAAAGGTGCGAAGGAGAGAAAATAGTGCGAAGGAGAGATAGGGGGTCGAATGTAGTTTAGATGTTTATGTAAAGCTTGGTTCGACCATGGTGTTTGGGCGAACCTGCACATTCGACCAAGCAATATGGGCGAATGTGCGGGCCTATAAATAGGTTAAGCTCATTTTTGAATGTAGTTGTTGGTCATTTTATTCCCTCATGTTTTGTGTCTCTCCCTAGTGTTTGTGTCAACTTATTTTCATGTCTGATTTGATTGAAAACATTATTAAAACGTGTAATTCAAGTTGTTTATGAATGAGAAAAAGCTTTTAATGATGATTTCTCTGTTTTGATTGTTTGATTATCATTTGTGATTGATTCAGGGATTCCGCACCTGAATCAAACTTGTTTGATCACTTTCTTTGTAGATTTGACGATCCTAAGCGCATACAAAGGGGTATCAGAGCCACTATAGATCAAACAACCACAAATTGATAATTTTACAGCTGATTTGGACCCTATTTTGTTCAAAAACTTTCTGTTTTCATTGATAAAACTGAATTGATGATAATTTGATTGATTAGAGCTTGTTTTCATGGATAAAAGGCATAATTCTATTTGATAAACTTGTTCCAAATAAAATCCGAATCAAAACCTGATTAGAATCATCAAATTCTTTCAACTTTTGAAAAATTTGATCAAAATTAACTGATTTTCAAAGAATAACCGTTTTTGAAAGTGCAGGGTCGAACCTAGGGAGAATGGGCGAACGTGTATGTTAAACGGTTGAACCAAAGGATTTTTGGTCGTAGGTGGTGTTTTAAGTGGTCGAACCTAGAGTTTGTTAGTGTATTGGTGTTCATTCGACCATATTTGTCTCATTCGACCATTCGGATGGTCGAAGGTGAAAGTCAAACAGTCGAAAGAGAGTTAAACGGTCGAAAGTGATTTGTGTTTGTCATATTTCTCATTCGTGTCTTTTAAAACGGTCGAAGGAGAACAATTTTACTCATTCGACCACTCGACACATACGAAGGAGAAATCTGTTTTAAACTTTTCTAATCTTTTCGTGTTTAATCATTTTCAGATCAAGATGTGGAACTTTCCTACTACACCACGACCTAACACGACACCACAACAGCAGACAACCATGGATCCTTGGTTGGTTGCTGCCCAAAAGTCTAGTCAACCATCACAACCTATCAATTACATGGCGATGACTAGTACTATTCCTCAACATGTTGCGCAACCACAACCGCAACCGATTGGTGACTATTGGGGAGTAGCAGCAACAGCGGTTCACTCACAGACGACTAATGCCATATAAACTCTTATCCAAGACTTGTCTTCGGGGAGTGGAAACTGTCCACCTAAGCTTATGTAAATGGTCGACTACAACACGTGGAAGACCAAGTTCAAGATCCATTTGGAGGGTATGGGTTTTGAGGGAACTGAGGCGTGGCAGATGATTGCGAAAGGCTATGTTGCTCCGATCTTGGAGAACACGGGAGAGCCTATTCCATTGGAAAATCTAGCAGACGATGAAAAGAAAAGGTTTGCTATTGAGAAGAAGGCGTTTTCTCAATTGTCTCAAGCTATCAACACTGATTTGCTTCATCAGTTTGGTTCTTGCACAACTTCTAAACAGCTGTGGGACATGTTGAGAAACAGGCATGATGGAAATGAGAAGACTAGGAAGCTAAGGATGGAAGAGCATCGCAAAGAGTTTGAGAATTTTAGTTACATGGGTAACGAGACGTTGAAAGAGTTGGTCCCAAGGTATTGCCACTTACTCACAGAGCTTTCAAGCTATGAGATAAGCATACCTATGTCCGAATTGGTGGATAAGTTTGCCGATGCATTGCCACCATATTGGAACCAACATATTGAGGTGTTAAAAGAGAAGGATGCGTACCAGTATTGGACGATCAATGAGTTCATACAGAAATTGGAGAACAAGGAGATGGAAGAGAAGAGGAAAGCAAAAAGGGCTCAAATTCCTCAGAATCCGGAATTGTATCTTGGTGGTACATCTACTTCTCATTCTACTTCCAGTTCTACTTCTAATGTTTCTCCACACATCGCGTGCGTATCTAACATTGTTGAACCACCCAAACAACCAATCAATTACCTTGGTCAAACATCTTCATATACCTCACCATCATATCCAACAACTACTACTTACATTCCACCATTTTCACCTATGCAACAAGCAGCATGTTACTCTGCTAGCCAACCTCAACAACAACAACCATACAATCCTCAAATGAACCAGATGCAAATTAACCAAAGTCAAACTAACCAAAGCCCGATTGTGTTGGAGACATCAAATCTAAACAATGTTATTGTTGAGATTGCCCAACAACATGTAGCATTAGTTTCAGCAATGGTAGCATCATACAATGGCCTGGTTGCTAGTCAAATTGGGAACAACAACTTGACCAATGAGGACTATGCACAGATTGACAAGGAAGAAATGGAATTGATGGATATTCAGTGGGCCTTTGCAAGTATCATGAGAAGAGCCACTGATTTTATTCAAAAGACCGGGAGAACTGATCTTTCGACTTCTCCTAACACCACTTATGGCTTCAACAAAGCCAAAGTCACTTGTTTCAACTGTGGTGAGAAAGGTCATTTCAAAAGAGAGTGCACACAGCCAGTACAACAAGGTAATAGAAATCCATTCAACTCTACTTACCAAAACCGACAAACCCAAAATCAAAATCAAGTATCATACCAAAGTCCCAACATTTCAAGCTTTCAACCTCAAAACAACTATCAAAACCGCCAAAATACCGAACAAAATAACAATTCTAGACAATCCACACCACAAAACCAAACACAACAGAATTCAAACCGAACAATCATTCCCATTTCTACACCAATCACACAAACCCAAACAGAGAACCCAAATCAAGCTTTGGTGATACAAAAGGATGAGGGTTTTGATTGGATCAGTATGCAGTTGGGTGTTGAAGAAATTACAGCTGGTAATGTGGCTTGTGTGGCACAGAAAATGAATTTGGATGAGCCGGTGGAGGTTGAAGAAGATATTGTGACTGAGAAGTTGAGTGAGTTGACGATTGAAGAGTTGAATGATGAGATGAATGTTGATGTTGAAGAAAAGAAGTCTGGGATGATTCTTGACTCAGTTGCTGATATTCCAGAACAGTTTGATTCTACTTATTCTGATGAGGAGAGTGAGTCTGATTCTGAATCTAGTGTTAACTCACTGGATGATGACATTGACTAGTTGCTTGCTGAAGCTGACTTCTTAATGACCCGGAAATCATGCATAGTGGATGATGCTTGCACCAGAAATGATTACTCCAAGTTTTTCGCTGGGAAGGAAGCACACTTTGCACTGATGGCCATGACAGAACCTCCTAAACAGGTAAGTATTGAATCTTCTATTAATTCAAATTCAACTTGTGTTAAACATTGCAAAGTTTGTGATAAATTGACAGATGAGAATAAGCAACTCAAGGTTCAACTTGAGAGTGCAAAAATCAACTGTCAAACATATCAGAAAGAATCAAAAGAGTTTAACAGAGTACTTGATGGCTATAAGAAAGATGTTTCAGAATTGAAAAAGACTTTGTCTTTAAAACAAATGGCCATAAATAACTATATCAATGATTTAGAAAACACAAAATTGGAAATGGCCACCATCAAGTGCT
Organism: Ambrosia trifida; assembly: GCA_028751855.1. Taxonomy (NCBI): domain Eukaryota; kingdom Viridiplantae; phylum Streptophyta; class Magnoliopsida; order Asterales; family Asteraceae; genus Ambrosia; species Ambrosia trifida. The sequence goes on along the minus strand of CM054131.1, from coordinate 75,990,152 downwards.
TTGCAGAGAAAGTAAACAAAAATCTTGAGAGCTATAAGCACATCGCTTATGTTGTTGACCACATTATAGAAGAGCCTTCACAGCCTAGTAGTGCAAACTACAAAGCTGTCCCATCTCCGGTGTTGTTTGAAAACCATAATTTGCATTCAATAGCACCGGAGAGCTCAGTTAAATCTGACTCTACATCGGATAACGAGTCAAACACATCTAATGTGGGAGATCCGTATTCTGATGTTAGACCTGTTCTGGGAAATAATGAGGGTGTTGTTGCTGCTGATGAATCTGATGAAGAGGATGAACAGTCTGAGACGGTTTTTGAAACGGTGAGTAATATTCCTGATGAAAATCACATCATCACTACTGAACCTGTTTCACCATCTCAGATTGTCCATCCTATGGCTAACGCTCATAGAAAGAATCAGTCAGTGAAGCTTGTTGAAAAGAAAGTTGAGAAGAAAGTTGAAAAGAAAATTGAAAAACCAAATGAAGAGAAAAATGAATCGTGTGATAAACCTGTTAAAGTTTTCTATCGGATGCAAGGCTCCGATAAAATCATTTCTGATGAAGAATATCCGATTCAATTTGCAAATTATTCAAAAATTGAAAAGATCTGGCAGGAAAGTACCATTTGGTTCCCGAAACATGAGCGAACAAATGATATTCCTCCAGCAATTTTAAAGAAAATTCGTTTGGATATTCCTAAAGAACCAAAGGTCAATGTCACACAATTAGTTAAACCAAAAGATAAGTCAAATGGTTTTCTTGAGCCGACTTACTTAAAGGACCCCGCTCCTGAGAGTTTAAGAAGAAGGTGTATGGATCTTGAAAAGATCTGAACAATCTTGGTCATCAAAGGGTTCTGATGGTACTTTAACTTCACAACAGAATGTGAAATCTGAAAATGAGAAAGATTTGTGTGATAAGAAAAAGATTGATAAAAATCAAGATGTTTGTGAGAAAACTGATTCTTTGAAACAGACTGTTCAAAGACCCAAGACCAAACAGGCTTGGGTCCCCCAAAAAATCTAACTTCTTTACTTGATAAGTGCAGGGAGCTTCAGCTGGCCCTGTGAGCAGTCTTTGGATTGTTGACAGTGGAGCTTTTGGTCACATGACAAGGGATCTTTCGCTACTATTTGATATTAGAAACATCAATGGGGGTTATGTAGCGTTTGCAGGGAACAAAGGAGGTTATATTACCATGGAAGGGAGTGTGAGCAATGGAATTGTGAGTTTTGAGAGAATTTCTTATGTGAAGCAGATAGATTACAATCTGTTGAGTGTCAGCCAGATATGCGACAAACAATTTTCTGTGTACTTTGACGACAAATCTTGCTATATACTCAAGTAGGGTTTTGAATTACCGAAAGAGTGGGTGTTGTTAAAGGCGCCGAGAGTGAAAAACTTGTACATTCTCGATATGTCGAAAGCCATGACCACCCAAGGCCAAGTCACGTGTTTCCTCTCCAAGGCTACAGAAAAGGAATCCATTATGTGGCACAGGAGAATGGGACACATTCACCTAAGAAAGATGAATCAATTGGTGAAGAACGAACTTGTCACAGGCCTGAACGTCAAACATTTTCACTTAAATGACCAGTGTGTGAGTTGTAAAAAGGGTAAGCAGCACAAACAATCCCATAGACCAAAGAAAGTCAATTCCGTTGAACTGCCACTTGAACGTTTGCACGTGGACCTTTTTGGACCAGTCAAGCGTAAGAGTCATGCTGGGGAGTTGTACAGTCTTGTGGTGACTGATGATTTTTTCCAGATTTTCATGGGTTATGTGCTTACACCGAAAGAGCGACACATTTGATAATTTGAAAGTTCTATTCACTCGTCTGGAAAATATCTATGGTCTCAAGATCAAAAGGATTAGGAGTGATAATGGGACGGAGTTTAAAAATGCACAAATGGACGATCTTTGTGAAAACAAAGGTATTCATCATGAATACAGTGCTCCGTATACCCCACAACAGAACGGTGTCGCGGAACGCAAAAACAGGACTCTAATTGAAACGGCGAGAACAATGCTTGCGGACTCAAATCTTCCAGTAATGTTCTGGAACGAAGCAATTTACGCAGCTTGTTATACTCTTAATCGTGTTTTAACGGTGAAGAAGTTTGGCAAAACTTCTTATGAGCTGTTGAATCATCGAAAGCCAAATTTAGAGCATCTAGAGTCGTTTGGAGCTCCTTGTACTATGCTTAATCCATCTGAGAAGTTCGCACCGAAGGCTGAGGAAGGATACTTTGTTGGATATGCAACCCCGCTCAAATGGGTATTCAACAAGCTACGTAAATTGAAGTGCAACGGTATACTCAGAATTTACAGGGAAGCGGTCCAGACTGGATGTTTGATTACAAAGATTTCTTTGAATCATTCAACCTAGATAGCTTGGTTGAAGAGGCTGTATTACGTCTATATTACGAGGTCGAAAACGCAGTGACATCACCGTTGGTGCGTCCGATCACCGTGAATCCTCAAGCAGCTTCTAATGATACCAATGTTCCTGTCGTTGAAGAAGAGGTATTTCAAGAAGCTTCAATAATGTTGAATTCATCAGAATCAGAAGATGACGATGATGATGTTACAAGTGAAGCTATCTTAGATCATGCTACAGAGACACCACCAGTGAACCCAAATACAAATGGTGCTTCATCATCGAATCTGGGTAATGATCTGGTTTCTGCAGAGAACTTAACTACTCAGATGGGAGTCCAAGTACCAGATAATCCGGAATCTCTGATACATCAAATTCACCCGATCGAGCAAGTTATTGGTGATCCCGGTAGCAGTGTGATGACAAGAGGTCAATTGAGGAATGCTAACTCACCGGAAAACATTGGCAATCTTGCTTTATATGCCAAAATACAAAAATCAGGTTTTCATGTTTGACTGGTCTTTTGCTTGTTATGTTTCGCAGGTTGAGCCGCGAACTTACAAGGATGCTCTTTTGGACGACGCTTGGGTAGAAGCAATGCAAGAGGAGTTGTTGCAGTTTCAGAAACTTGCCATTTGGACACTGACAGATTTGCCCCCTGGAAGAAAGAAGATTGGAACGAAGTGGGTTTTCAAGTGCAAAAAGGATGATGGAGGAGTGATCGTAAGAAACAAATCTCGTTTGGTTGTACAAGGATTTCATCAAGTTGAGGGAATCGATTACAACGAGATCTATGCACCAGTTGCACCCTTAGAGGCAATACGAATGTTTCTGGCGTTTGCATCATTCAAGAAATTTAAGGTATATCCAATGGATGTCAAGAGCGCATTTCTTTACGGTGTGGTAAAGGAGGAAGTATACGTAGGTCAACCACCAGGCTTTGAAGATCCTATTCACCGGGATAAGGTCTACGTTTTGAACAAAGCTCTCTACGGGTTGCACCAGGCTCCAAGGCAATGGTATGAGGAGCTGAGCACGTATCTTCTCTCAAAAGGATTCAAGCGAGGTTTGGTAGATTGCACACTGTTCACTAAACGAACAGGCGATGACTTGCTTCTAGTCCAGATTTATGTTGACGATATTATATTTTGGTCTACTAACGAACTTCTGTGCAGAGAATTTGAACGTGTTATGCAGGAAAAGTTCGAGATGAGCGCAATGGGAGAGATGCAGTTTTTCCTAGGCTTGCAGGTGGAACAAAGACCAACGGGGATCTTTATTCACCAGACGAAATATGTTTCTGAAGTCTTGAGCCGATTCCAGATGGATGATTCGAAGCCGATGGATACCCCAATACAACCTAATCATGGGATTGGAGTTGACGCTAAGGAGAAGCTGACTGATCCATTTACATACAGAGCAATCGTCGGATCTCTGATGTATCTCACTGCCTCTAGACCAGATATAATGTTTGCCACATGTCTCTGTGCCCGTTATCAATCGAATCCGAAACAGAGTCATCTTGCAGCTGTCAAACGTATCCTTAGATATCTTAAGGGTTGTCCATCGAGAGGACTATGGTACCCCAATGATGATAACTTTGACCTAATCGCTTTTAGTGATGCAGATTGGGGCGGTTGTGACAAAGACAGCAAATCCACAACGGCTGGATGCCAGTTTATGGGGAGCAGGCTCGTGACCTGGCAATGCAAGAAACAGACCGCAGTTGCATTATCCACATGTGAAGCAGAATACGTTTCAGCATCGAGCTGCTGCTCACAGGTTCTTTGGATCCAACAACAGATGGTGGATTACGGTTTGCAATTTCTTAAAACCCCTATTTATTGTGATATTGAAGCCGCAATCGCATTAACAAAAGACTTAGTAAATCACTCAAAGGCTAAACATATCCGGATTAAATATCATTTTATCCGTGATTGCTATGCTAAAGAGTTGATCGATATGGTCAAAATCCACACTGATTACCAACGCGCAGACCTTATTACCAAAGCTTTTGATAAATCGAGATTTGAATATCTTTTGAAAGCTAACGGTATTAAAGAAAAACAAGACTGATCACCACCTCAGTTTATCGCTTTTTAGTTTAGTTTTACTGCTTTTCAGAAAATTCGAAAATCCAAAAACATTGCAAAATTTCAAAACCCATAAATATTAGAAAATTTCTTTGCTGACTGCTATATCTTCTTCCCTTAGATTAACGCCGTCAGATTTCTGTGAACAAACGATATCTGGGGAGTCACATATTTGAAATGCTCCAGCTTATCCTTGGGAACAAAAATTTCAAAAATTTATAAAAATCAGAAAAACCAAAAATGATTTCCTGGAGAAAAAGGGGAAATGATAGTACATCAGTGGGGATCTGACACATTCTAATGAAATATAATGCTATATAAGGCGTGTGTCTGAGTCTGTGTGATGTGCTGATAGGCTTCGTATACCTAATACTGTGTGCCTGATACATACATATCAAACGAATTGTTGTGTGGATGAACTCCTCATGGGCATATGGTCTTAATACCGTAATTTCGTTTGATAGGGTATTTGTACAAAACTCGGAGGTTTTGGGTCGTTATGTTACTAGTTGTCTGGGGATAGCCTCTCTGATCTTCTGCTGTAAGTCATTACGGACCTAGATCAGATAGGGTGTCTTTATAAAAGAGCTTTAAGCCAAATCCTAAAGTTACCGAATTGAGGAACTTCCCATGTTTTATGATAATCAAAGATTATCTATTACATCGTATTAATCACTAATGCAAATCATGATTGATATCAGTCCTCAACCTGGTAGAGTGGACATGTTACTTTGCTGCATTAATTTGCTGACCTGTATACCTCTGTGCCTCATACCTTGTATATTACAGACGACGAAAGCATAATCACGCTTTACAATGAGTCTTTGTGCATTTACTTCTTGATACGGGAGTATGTCGTGTGCGTGGGAACCACAGAGAATTATGTTTATACTATACATAATAGTATCAGTTTAAAGCACTGCACAAAAGTCTGCATGTGAGTTTATGTGGATCACAATATCAGCAGTTGCCAGATCACACATTGTCTTTAATGATAATAATCAAAAGATCAACGGTGTGATCAGATTTCTCAATAACTGATATGATCCCTTTACCGGAAATCCCAAAACATTTACTGCTTTATCTTTACATTTCTGCATTTTATTTTCTCGTCAAAAATTGCAAAACTCAAAAAGATTTTAGGTATGTTTTAGCATAAACTTTAGAAAATCCAAAAAGATTTTACATTTTTATCTTCTTTTTGATAGCTGATGGTGGTTGATGATGATTTTCTAAACCTTGATGAACCATTTGAGCTTTGTAATCTTTAAATGAGAAAATATGATAGTCGGATGCTTAAAAGTTGGAAAATATTTTGAACGGGACTCGATTTTGAGATTTGGTAAAATTTTCAAAAATTCCTGTTCACTTTCGCCCATTCGCTTGGGTCGAAGGAGGAATTTTTGTTCATTCGTATGTTCAGAATTGGGCGAATGTGAGAGTTCTTAAGACTTTTTCTCTTTTGAACCCTTATGTCTCATTCGCACCTTTCATTAGGGGCGAAGGAGACAAAAGCTTCACATTCGACCACTATGAACCGGCGAATGAGCTGTCTATATATAGCCTTATCTGCTCATTCGACCCATTCGTATATTTTTTTCAAAAATTCTGATCCTAAGTCCACTTGTTGCTCGTGTCATTTACATTGTATCATTGTATTCGTCTGATTGTCCTGATCATTTTTCACCAATTTTTACAGGTTAACATCATCTTTTGAGTGTTTAATCACTACTTTTCAGTTCGTGCCCTAACTGCTATCAAACAGGGATTTAAACAGGATTATTGCACTTATTTTTTATAGGGATTCATTATATCAGTGTTTTAGGGGGAGATAATCCAAAAACTAAGGATTCTAATCCATCAGATTGATCATTTGATCATCTTTTTCATTCGAACCCTAGTTTTTATTAGAAAACACTGAAATAATGATTGTTGAATGAAATTGATTGTTTGGAAACTTTAATCGGTGGTTTTACTTGCCTACTGAATCAGAATGACACATTTAAACCCAATAAAATTCAAAATTGAAATTTGAAAATGAAGAACAGTCACCTTCGCCCTTTACGAACGGTCGAACGTGCAAAAATAGGCGAAGGAGATGTTTTGTTTGGGCGAATGAAGTCAAACGGGCGAATGAAACATTTATTCAAAAATTTCACATTCGAACCCTTAAAACTTCACATTCGCACCCAAAAACTCTCATTCGTACCTCCGAATGGTCGAATGTAGATATCAATTATCAAATTTTCAATTTTTGTTTATTTTGACGATTTCTAACGTGTTTACATGATTTGTTTTGCAGTATAAACCATGTCTGAACAGGAAAGAACTAGTGAACAAGCTGGATCATCTGCACAAGCTGCTGAGACAGGAAAGGAAGAGATTTTTCCGTTCGAGAATGCACATAACTGTTGTGCATATCTTGGAGACGTAAAGAAGCACACCGAGTTTACAGGGATTATTGAGTTTCTAAAGAGGAGTCGGGTGATAGATGCAATTACTACACCTGCTATTATTTACAGAGACTTGCTACAAGAGTTCTGGACGAATGCGAAGATGGATTTCTGGGATAACGAATCATCTCTGGTTAACAAAATCCAAGGAGTGCTGATTATTGTTTCAGAGAATGATATCAGGGAAGCTTTGAAGCTTGAAGATTAAAAGACTGATCCTAGAGAGCTAAGCTGGACTAAACAGAGGAAATGCTTTCTAAGGATGAAGTATAACGGGCCGATTACTGATGGTTCATTACACAAGGGAAAGCTTTGTCCCCAGTTCAAGTATTTGGCACATGTCATGATCCGTGTCTTTGGTTCAGCAGCAGGAGGTTATGATTTGATGAGGAAGAGCATAAGCTCGATGATGGTTGCACTGATATTGAACAAAACCGTTCAACGTATCAGGGATGCTTATGGAACATCTATTGGAACCTGTTAGAGGTACAAGGACTAGGAAGTTTCTGTTATATCCTAGATTCCTTCAGATGATATTTGATCACAAGTATAAGCATTTGAAGAAGGATCCGAAGCAGATCATAGTTCAAGAGCATATGACCATTAATACCTTGGCAAGAATGAAAGCGTACAAAGGTGTGCCGGTGAACGAACGATCACCTGTTAGACGTTTATTTGGTCATTTGGCTAGGATTGATTATGTTGACCCTGGTAAAGATAAGGTGAGACATGCTGATAGTGCATCTGACGAAGACAATCCGTTACATCCTGTTGACCCTGAGGCAAAGTGAAAGCGTCAGGTTGTGAATGTGGGAGCAAAGAGTGGCAAAGGTAAAGAGAAAGAGATCGGGATTGAAGTTGTTCCTGAGACTGAGCATACTAAGAAGAAGAGTGTGTCGAGAAGGCATAAGAGCATGGCTAAGAAAGGTTTACACCTTGTGGATGAAGCGTCAGTCGATTCTGAAGAGACGCAAGAGGAAGAACGTTGGGATTCTGAAACTGAGACTATAAAGAGCACCACGCCCAAGGCCACTGTGGCTGGTGAGTCTGCTAGTCTAAACAGATCAGTGGAGGAACAGAGAACTAAGAGCCCTATTCACTTAGATGAAGATGATGAGGGATTAGGTTTGGGATCAGGAGATTTTCCTGGATCGCCAGTACAAGGGGAGAAACCAAAGAAACCACAGTTCAAGAAGAAGGAAAAAGTGTTAAAGCCCATGGAGAAGAGAGCGAGGGAAATTGAGTCTTTAGTAGCAGGAAAGAAGTTGCCACCTGCTTCAAGCTCGAAATCACCGGTTGCTGCTCCAGCTTCTAAGAAGCAGAAAACCACAACCACTTCTAGTACTGAACAGGGATCTGATTTACCTGTTGACGCATTTAACGAGGCATTGGATAATGTACTGAAGAAGTTGAAGAAAGGTAAACTGCCTGAAGTTGCTGAAGTTTATGCTCAAAAGGTTACAGTGGATAGTAATGTGATGAACACTGTTAACCAGAAACTTACTGAGATGATGAAAATTATAAATAAGCAGCAGACAGAGATTGATCAATTGAGAAATAACGACGCAAAGATGTTGGATGTCGTTGTTACATCACATGATAATCAGGAAGCACTTGAAGCTGAAATCAAACGACTTCGCAAAGAAAATAAGAAGTTGTTGAAACACGAACAAAGAAACAACAGAAGATTCATTACTTTGAAAGAAGAGAACAAGAAGCTAAAAGAGAGTAATAAGACAATGGATAGCTTGATAAAAGACTTGTACTCTCGAGCTCCTCAACTGAAAGAAGGTGAAGAGGATAAAGAACAGGATGAGGAGCAGGTTGATTTTGAACCGTCTGATAATGAGGAGGAGGAAGATGAGGATCTTGATGAAGATACTGGGAATGCTCCTCAAAAGAAGAAGAAGAAGAAGGATGATGGAGATGATGATGGTTCGAATGATGAATCTGGTGATGGAAGCAGCTCTGCATTTGATGATGATGATGATGATAATGATGATGACGATACAGATAAGTATAAGTATGAGAAACGTGGATCTGGAGAAGGAGGTGAATCTAGTTCTAAAGCTCCTGGAGGATCGGTTAATGATGATATGATCTTTTGGAATGAAAAGCTGAAGTCATTGTCTGAAAAAGATAAACAGATGTATCGCCAGATGCTTACTGATCGAGTCTGGACGATTGACATGACCAGCAGATTCTCTGAGATCTTTGAATCTAGTGACAATATGCTTGAATTGGATTATAATGATCCAGATTTAGAAGATGGTGAAGTTTCTGCGGCTATGTCGAAGGAGATTTTGGAAGGTTTGGCAAAGCAAGTTGGTAAAACGTTGGAAGAACTATTGGTAGATAACCAGATTCCTAATCTACCTGAAAAGGAAGCTGGGAATCATTCTGATGATCGTGACGTACCTGTGTTTGAGGAGATTGAAATCGAAGATATAACCAGTGAAGAGTATCCAGAATACTTCAAGAAAGATAAAGACTCTGGATTTACTGCGTTCACTAAAGAGTTATTGAAAGAAGCCGAGAAACATGCTAAAGAAAATAGTGATAAGTTTGTAGAGGAAGTGTTTTAGGGGCATGATAAACCGAACATCGAACAATCTGATAGCTTGAAAGAGTTACTGAGGAAACTAAAAGAGAAAGAAGCCAATCGTACGAAAGCAGAGATTCAGGGAAGCTTTTATAAACTCCACAACGAGATGTTTAAAGGAAAAGCGTTGGGTTGGAAGTTTATAAAGTAGTTGAAGTGTGTTGCCGTGAAGTGGGAGAAGGGGATATTGTATTTTGACAGATTTCATGATCTGAAGACTCTCCCGTACTGGGCTATTCGTGATATTTGTCGACATAAGTTGACTGGATCTTCAAATGATCACATTGCCTATTTTGCTGATAAAATGGCAAGAGAAAGCAGGACGAAGTGGAATTTGTTTGCACCTCAGTATCCAAAGCGGATTGTTCACAAGAAAGACATGGATTATATTACTGGTTTGCCCAAGGTGACTCTAAAGTACAAACCACCGAAAGTGTTGAAGCATATTCCGCTATTGCAGATTCCACAACACTTTGCAAAAGACTTTATCTGGTGGTATTATGATTGGAAGATTGCAGAGGCTGTGATAGTGTTGAAGGATGGAGAAAAGAACTTCAAGAAAATACACATATTTGATCCTATGTGGTTGGTTAATTATTCACATGAGGATATAATCATGTTGTATTACAATCCTATATACAGTGATGTGAAGGATACTGAACAAGTAAGTAAATACCAGCATGTGGTATTTCTGTGCTTTGCATATGATATAAACGCTGGATGTGATTTTGATAAGAAGCTTGGGAAGTTTGTGAAGATTCAAGTTGTTCCTGATGTCAAAAAGAAAAAGCCGAAACAAGTGTTTGAACCGGTGATGACTTTAGAACAGAAGAAACAACTGCGCATAAAGCTTATGAACAAAATAATGGACCAAGAGCGTAAACAATCCAAGCAATAGTCGAGGGGGAGTTTGTAGATGCATTTTGTGCGACTAATGCTTTGGATTACTATTAACATATGTTTTGTGTTCTATCGAATGGGCGAAGGAAGAACAAATGGGCGAATGAGAAGTTATAAAGGTGCGAAGGAGAGAAAATAGTGCGAAGGAGAGATAGGGGGTCGAATGTAGTTTAGATGTTTATGTAAAGCTTGGTTCGACCATGGTGTTTGGGCGAACCTGCACATTCGACCAAGCAATATGAGCGAATGTGCAGGCCTATAAATAGGTTAAGCTCATTTTTGAATGTAGTTGTTGGTCATTTTATTCCCTCCTGTTTTGTGTCTCTTCCTAGTGTTTGTGTCAACTTATTTTCACGTCTGATTTGATTGTAAACATTATTATAACGTGTATTCAAGTTGTTTATGAATGAGAAAAAGCTTTTAATGATGATTTCTCTGTTTTGATTGTTTGATTATCATTTTGTGATTGATTCAGGGATTCCGCACCTGAATCAAACTTGTTTGATCACTTTCTTTGTAGATTTGACGATCCTAAGCGCATACACAATGTTCTTTCAAAACAGAAAAATTTTGGACAATTTTGGATCAAATTCAATTCAAAACATATCAATTTGTAGTTGTATGATCTCGTAGGCTCTGATACCACTTTGCAGACGGGTCGGTTTTGGTAAAAACGTTTATATGATCATACAAATCTAACAATCAAGGTGCGGAAACCCTAGATTGTTTACAAAATGATAAGAAATTAATCAAAAACAATCAATCAACTTTTCAATCTCCATTCTCATTAATAACTTGTTAAAACTTGATTACAAATAGGTTTACAATGTTATAATTCAGTTTCAGAAAGGTCTAAACCCAGAGAGAGAACCTAGACTTGACACACAAACACAAATGGCAAAAGTTATAAACTTAACAAAATTTTCAGCTTATATAGAGGTTCACATTTGACCTCTCGTCAAGGTCGAATGTGTACCTTCGACCTACAACTAAGCTCGAATCAACCTTCTGTCTCAAGTCTTCTCCCTTCGACCTTCTTTATCTACGTTCGACCCATAACAAAACCACCTTCGACCCTACGATATTCATCAAAACACTTTATTTTGTCAATCCAAAGCAACTAGTCGCAATATGCATCTACAACCTAAGGGAATGGTACCAGCGGTTTGCTTTCTTTATCACCTCATCATGATTTTGTAGCAGCATTTGTGATAAATCACTTTTTATTTATAAGTATGGCAACCATATGGATTATCTATTAGTGTATGTCGATGACATTATCTTGACAACTTCTTATTCAGGCTTATTATAGAGTATCATCACATCTTTGTAATCAACATTTGCCATGACAAACCATGGAGCCTTAGATCATTTCTTGGGTGTTACAGGCTTAAAGCAACCCGTGACAACTTAGGCCTTTTCTTGTCTCAAACTCAATATACTTGAGACATTTTACACCAGGTTTCCATGCAGGGCCGGCCCTGAAAATTCAGGTGTCCGGGCCGAGCTGCAAAAATTATGCCCCTTAGCCTTAGCCTTAGGCCTTAACGAAATAAATAATGTAAACTATTTTTTAAGCTATGATTAAAGTGATATCAAATTGATGGATCAAATTTGATTAACCACTTAGGTTGTAGTCTAACGGTAGAGGGAACAAACCCACTTGGGGGAGGTTAGGAGTTCGAATCCCACAAGGGGTGAAAATATAAATGGATGAAAGTTTGGCAATTAAAAAAAAATGTTTCATAACAAGAATAAAAGTTTCAAAACCAACCGGTAAAAATCAAAAACAACTAAATATGAGCCCTCTTCATTTTATCTTCATCATCCTCTCTGGTCCTACACCCATTAGTAAATCGGCAATTTTTTTCTCAACCCATTTCATTTTCTTCTTTAATTCTTAACCGCTCTCAATATTTCTTTATTTTCTGTGTTATATAAACTACTCGTCACTTTGATTAATACTTGATTAACAATTTTGGGGCTCAAACATACAAAAATCCATTGAATTAAGGGCGTCACTATTAAGAAAACTTGGATTGTCGGAGGGTCAATGTGCCCCTTAGAAATTGGGCCCGGGCCAGAAGTCCTCCCTGCACCCCTTAAGGGCCAGCCGTGCTTCCATATCTTTGCAAACAATCTAGTACACATGTGGACATGTCCACCAAGCTCAGCGGCACTACATGCACTATATTATCATACGATACTCTTTATCATCAACATACAGAAGCTCTTCAGGTATTTAACATTCACTCACCCATACATTACCTATGTGGTTCAACACGTATGCCTTTTTATGCATGCACCTAGAGAGCCACACTTCGCATTCATGAAACGCAATTACGATACATTTAGGTACACTTGATTATGGTCTAAGGATCATTGCATCAAAGTCACTTTCACTAACTGCTTATTCTGATGTTGATTGGGGTGGGTGCCCGGACACTCGGGGATAATGTCTGGCTACTGCGTTTTACTGGGTGACAACCTTTTCTCATCGTCCTCTAAGCGGCAACATACTTTTTCCCGATTAAGCACTGAAGCGGAGTATCTCGGGATCGCCAATGTTGTTAGCAAAGAAAGGTGGTTACGAATCTTATCCTAGAATTACATGTTCTAATTCACACTACTAGCATTCTTTACTGTGATAACGTTTCCACTGTTTATCTATCCGAAAATCAAGTACAACATCAGAAGCTAACGCAAAGAAGGTTCAAATTAGACACGTACGAGTTCTTAATGTGCTTACTTCTTCCCAGTACATGGATATTTTTACAAAGTGTCTCCTACATCAACTGTTCCAAATCTTTCAATCCACTTTAAGAGTTCTTTTCGATACCGCTCGAACTACGGGGAACTATTAGCTATACATTTGTTTTATATTTAGAATGTGATTGTATAATTCCTTGACTTTTGTTTGTTTCCATATATGTAGCCATGTACAGTCCCTATATAATGGGGTCTTTATGTTATGATGAATACACAGAAACATTTAATATTTCATATGTGTTTAATAATAATAATAATAATAATAATAATAATAATAATAATAATAATAATAATAATCAAGTAGTACAACAATGAAACTAGGAAGCAGAGGAGTTCGAAGCTCGAAATTGATTAGTTTGGGCGGTACTTGGTGAAAAGGGGGGGTTGACCAAGCTGTCATAGTTTTTCGAGGAGCCTCTAGTTGTGTTAATGTACAAGTCAAAATTAGTCAAATTGTGGATTCAACATAAGGTCAAAGCATCTGGGATAAAGTTCAAGGGCTGGTTCTATCATTTGCCAAGTTATAATAAGCTGGAATAACAAGTCCTGGTCACTAATGAATAAGGCAGGAAACCTGGACGGCCAAAAGTGACAATATCATTCCCTGGTTGTTAATGTTCGTTATCATCACGACAATTAGGGATTAGGGCTTATAAATACACCTCAATCAGATCTCATTGTATTCATTCATTCGTTTTAATTCCTTTTGTAATTCGTTTATATTTTCAGTCGTAATAAGAGATCAATCGTTGGTTGGATCAATTGTCTTTGTTTTCTTGGTTATTTTTCTCAACAATTGGTATCAGAACCCCGTTGGCTCATTCAAGAAGACGATCACTTGAAGGGTAATTACTGATTGAGATGATGTCGACGAAGTTTGAATTAGAGAAATTGGATGGGAAGAATGATTTTAGTTTGTGGCGAGTAAAGATGAGGGCTCTGTTAGTTCATCAGGGTATTAGTGATGCCCTGTTGGGTGAAGCTAATCTTCCTGGTGCATTAACAGAAGGAGAAGAAGGACATTCTTGAAAAAGCACATAGTGTTATCATCTTAAGCCAGGGAGACAGAGTACTGAGAGAAGTATCTAAAGAAACAAGTGTAGCAGGTATTTGGGCAAAGTAGGAGTCATTGTACATGACAAAATCTTTGGAAAATAGACTGTATTTGAAGAAGAGATTGTATACTTTCCATATGGGTTCTGGGAAAAGTTTAGAAGACCATACAGATGAGTTTAATAAATTGATTCTTGATCTTGAAATTATTGAGGTGGAGTTAGAAGATGAAGATCAGGCAATCATATTCCTCACATCTCTGCCATCATCATATGAACACTTTGTGGATACATTGATGTATGGCAGATAAACCGTATAAATGGAAGAAGTTCTGTCCGCTTTAAACTCCAAGCAGTTAAAGATGAGAACTGATTTTAAGGAAGAAGGTGGAGATGGATTATTAGTAAGTGGAAGGCCTGATAAGAGAAGTTTCAATAATAAGAATTCCAATGGCAAGAACTCAAGATCAAGATCAAGGACAAAGTTTAAGAGAAGGTAATTTGTTTGTAATTTAGAAAATCATTTTAAGAAAGACTGCCCTGAATGGAAGAAAAAGAAGAAGAAGAAGGGTGAGTTTAGTGGTACAAAAGGGCAAAACAGTCATTCTGTATAGGATGATTCATATTCATCTGATGGATATGAAAGTGCAGATGTGTTAATCGTTGTTTGTGAAGATGGAGTTACAAGAAAGTGGGTAATGGATTCGGGAGGATCCTTTCACATGACACCTGTAAAAGAATTCTTTAAACAACTTGATTATGGTGATTTTGGAGTTGTAAAACTTGGTGATGCAGATCATGCATAATTAAGGGTATTGGTACAGTAGTTTTCAAGATGGATAATGGAATGGAAGTTGAATTGAAAGGGGTAAGATTCATTCAAGAATTGAAGAGAAGCTTGTTGCCTCTGGGAGCATTTGAAAGAGAGGGTTACCATGTGAGTTTGAAGAATGGAAAAGCTAGGGTGATCAAGGGATCAACGGTAATGTTGTCTGGTTCAAGAAAAGACAACAATATCTATATCCTGGATGGAAAAGCGGTCAAGGGAGTAAACTGTAATGTTGAACAAGAAAAGATGAGTGATACCGCTTTATGGCACAAAAAGTTAGGCCACATAAGTGATCAAGGTCTTTTAGAATTGAAGAAACAACATGTTCTTGGTGATTTAAAGGAAAGTGGTGTTGGATTCTATGAAAATTGGATAATGGGAAAGGCTCACAGGGTGAAGTTCAGAAGAAATAAACATAAAATAAGAGAAATCTTGGATTATGTTCATGCAGATTTATGGGGACCAACCAAGAATGCATAACTTGGTGGTGCAAGGTATTTTCTGTCACTTGTTGATGATCATTCTAGAAGGGTGTGGGTATATGTGTTAAAACATAAACATGAGGCTTTCAATAGTTTTAAAGTTTGGAAAATTTTGATTGAAAACCATAAGGTGTAAAAGAAGGAGAAGCACCAAGGTACAAGGCAAGATTGATAGCTAAGGGTTTTACACAGAGGGCTGGGGTAGACTATAATGAGATTTTCTCACCAGTGGTCAAACATTCTTCCATAAGAATCATCTTATCATTAACTTCATCTCAGGATTTTGAGTTGGATAAGTAAGATGTTAAGACAGCATTCTTACATGGTAACTTGGAAGAATGTATATACATGAAACAACTAGAAGGATATGTTCAGAAGGGAAGTGAAGATAAGGTGTGTTTGTTAAAGAAATCATTGTATGGGTTGAAGCAGTGCCCAAGACAGTGGTATAAAAGGTTTGATGAACATATGATCAACAGTGGTTTTGCAAGAAATGCCCATGATAGTTGTGTTTATCATAAAGAGTATAGCAAGGGTAATTTTGTCTATTTACTACTTTATGTGGATGATATGTTAGTGGCTTGCAAAGACAGAGGTCAATTTGAAGAAACCAAGAGGTTGTTAAAATTGGAATTTGACATGAAGGATATGGGAGAAGCATAGAAGATCCTGGGAATGGAGATTGAAAGAAACAGGCAACTTAGACAGTTAAAATTGTCTCAAAAATCTTATGCAAACAATATTCGATCTGAACAATTATGGTATGAAAGATTGTAAAGAAGTCATGACTCCTTTTGCAGCTCATTTCAAGTTGTATGGTGAAGATTGTCCAAAGAACGAAGAAGAAATGAAGAGAATGGAAAAGATTCCTTATGCAAATGCTATTAGAAGTTTAATGTACTTGATGGTTTGTACAAGACTTGGTCTTGGGTATGCAGTTAGTGTTGTTAGCAGATACATTTCTAATCCTGGAAAACACCATTGGGAAGCTGTTAAGTGGATTATGAGGTATTTTGTAACACCCCAACCGATGGCGGAAACATCGGGATGTCACGTATTGATGATTGTTCAGTAGCTCATGGTAATACATATGTTTAAATAATCCTTTATTTCATTACAAAATTGAATTACATTAAAGTCTACATCAAATAATCAAACAAAGCTTAAAACTTCAAATATCTCCTCATGCTAGCTCTAGACTTCAAGCATCAGTATTTCCTGTTGAGTTTGGAAAAATGGGGGGGTCAACTAGAAGTTGGTGAGAATACATAAGCCATGGCAAGCAAATAGTTTAAGTATAAAAGTTTAACAATTCATATGTCTATCGTAAGTTTAAGTCTACATGAATAAACATAATATGTTGAATCGACATAATCAAACCTCCGACTAGTTTAGGTCCATCCCGTCATCCACGGTTCACCTTAATAATATGTTGGAACGATAACAATCACCCACGCTACCTATGTAGGAGGTACACGTATCCGGGTGGGATTGTCAATCCAATAGATCTATTATTGAGTATCGCCGGCTTGGCCATAGCTAATGATTATGTAATGTTGAAACTCGTTGAAACTCGTTGAAACTGTTGTTGTTGTCTAATTCATGAGGCATTAAAGTTTACAACTCGACATGCATGTAGAATTGCTTATGTATAATGTTGCAAGTATAAAGAATTGCATAAACATGGTTACGTAAACTCACCTTAGCAAAGTATTAAGTCTCGAGAAATGGAATATGTGTAGCCCCAAAGTTGCCAATTACAAGAGCTTATAATCAAAGCTTCAATTGTAGAAGTAATAGACAATAGAAGAAAGGTATGAGGGAAAGTTTAATCGGATTGAAACAATCGATTTAGAGGTGCAAAGTATAATGGGTCATAGGTGGGTTTTTATACTAGTTTTGGATTCAATTAGCCATTAAAAATTAGTCAACACCATAAAGTAAGGTTTTATGATGAATTGACTATTTGACTAAGACTTTGACTGTTTGACTAAGACTTTGACTAGGACTTTGACCAGGACTTTGACTGATCAATTTAAGGAGTGTGTTAAGTTTATTTTCTTCTGAAATACTACACAAGATGATAGTTGGCTCAGTTGGTTGTCACTGTGTGTTGGTTGGCTGTGGACGCGGGTTCGAGTCCCGGTCCACACAAATCTTTTTTTGGCAATTATTTCCCTAAAACTATATTATTCTAAATTCATAATATGATTATATAAGCCCCGAAAGTGACTCGAAATATTTTTAAAACGTACAAAAGTGTCGAGATACGAATAATTATTAGTTTAAGGTATTTAAAACATATATTGTTTAAAACAATACATTCTTTTTATCAAAAAAAATTAATTAGGGGAAATTCGCGATGTTACAGTCTCCCCTACTTTTGGAAACTTCGTCCCGAAGTTATTAAAAACACAGGTTTGAGGTTGATTAGGTAGAAATTAAGGCAGCTGTGGTTTGGGTTAAGGCACGACATGAATTTATAGATAATTTGTTTCGAATAATTTGGATAAGAGGTTTGAGATGTGAGTTTTAAGGATTGGATTAGGTTCGTCTGAAGTAGCAAGAAGCATAAGAATCTTGCAAAATACTAAACTTATGTTCTAGGAATCTTATAAGAAATGCATGAATTGATTGGCTATATGAAAACCAAATGAACTACTAAAAACTTATTAGAATTTCACACTACCTTAACGTACCTGTAAATTCATGATTACGTTCCGGACCGTAATCACCAATTTACCTTACATTAGGGTTTTGTGTCCTTCTATGACTCTAAACACACATGTAAGTAATGCAAAATAACCTTGTGATTGAATCATTTACAATGTATCCAAAAATGAGTCAAACTGTTGAGTAGGAAAAAGACTTCTACCAGTCTATGAGTAAGAACCTCTACCGATTGTTGAGCAGGTGCGATAGCCTCTACCAGTCGTTGAGCAGGTTGTAGGGCCTCTACCGACTGTTGAGCAGGCATGATGACCTCTACCAATCGTTGAGTAGGTTATTTGGTACTCAACTAACTATTGAGCAAGTACTTCATCCTCTACCAGTTGTTTGATTAAGTGTACCAATTATTTCACACATAAATTGCAAATTGATAATATGTAAATATAAACAATCAAGTATCAAGCATAGCATGCGAGTTGTAATAGTGTTGTCCTTGACAAGGTTAATGACTCTAGGTGTGTCTATAGCAAATAGTTTATGTTCCATGATTTCTAGTATCAAATGTTTAAATATGGTAGATAATCGAATCCTCATGTATAACTAAGGATTAAGTTTGATGCAACACAAAACCAAGTTTCAATAGTTTGGTTATCATGGGTAACTAGTTCATGTTTGAGAAGGTGAAGGATATAAATTTAGTTCTTGAGAGGATAATGAAAAATCTTGAAGCAGAATCAAGGTTGTGAGAGATAGTGAATGTGAAGATAGTTGATAAAGAGTTTATTTTATAGTAAGGAGATTATGTAACAGTGTAAATTTTGGGGTTTGGATCAAAGGTTATAATCAAGTGTATAAGAAAACATGATTGTGATATATGACAAATATTGTAAAAATTTGAACAAGTTGAAAATGAGTGAGTGTCGATGGAGAATTTAGAGACTAGATATTATTCCTATGGATAAAAAAAATCTTATTTTCAAAATTGGTTTTATACATAAAGCAAAAGTTGTTAAATAGTACAAGCTAAGTGGGCTTTTGATTAAAATATTCCCGTTAGTTGGAGATTTCAAACATGACATTAGGTTTTGAAGATCAAGGTTCTATTAAGTGATTTTTAATAGTTTAAAGCATTATATAGAAAATCGTTTGTTACGTCAATAAATAAACAATTGAATTTAAGTTCGAGGACATCTTTTGACAAAAAAAAATGTACTTTGTAAAGTTACTAGGTAATGAAAATACAACAAGATTTAGAAATCTTTAGTTTGTGCTAAGGTATGAGGTTATAGTTTTTAAAAATAAGTAACATGTGGAGAAATGAAATAATATGATTTGGGTAGGGTGTTGAATATTTAAAAAGTGGCTAAGATGGTAAGGTGAAGTGTGATTGTGAAATCCATGGATGGTTATGAAATGAGATTGATTTAAGCTGTAAAATTTTGAGATTTTTGAGCTTAGTTTAAGGAAGGTGAGTGTAATCATTTATTCATTAATTAAAACGAATAAACGAAAACGTTGACTTATCAAAACTTCTAGATTCTAATAACATAGTGAAGACATGCTTTAGCCTATAAGTGAACACTCATCCCGAAAATTCCCAGGTAGGCATCCGGGTCCCTCGTCTGATTGGGATATATGCGCAATGCCAGTCCTAGACAGAAAACTCAGAATACAGGCGTTCACCCTTCCAGATTGCACGTGTTCGTTATTAAAATCTAGAACTTCGACGAGATCTCAAGGTGGTTCAGGCTAAACCTGAGGATTTTCCTATTAGTCTAAGAGTAGATCTTGTGATGGAGAGCAATCTTCTTGTAGGGGTTGAAGTAGGGATAAGAAGTAGGAGTGAGATAGAGGATAGCAAGTAAAAGGAGAAAATACTGGTTATATTCCTATGGTTATAGACTAGATTATTTTTTTTTCTAATAACCTAATTCCCTATAACCAAGGCTCTGATACCAATCTGTAACACCCCAACCGATGGCGGAAACATCGGGATGTCACGTATTGATGATTGTTCAGTAGCTCATGGTAATACATATGGTTAAATAATCCTTTATTTCATTACAAAATTGAATTACATTAAAGTCTACATCAAATAATCAAACAAAGCTTAAAACTTCAAATATCTCCTCATGCTAGCTCTAGACTTCAAGCATCAGTATTTCCTGTTGAGTTTGGAAAAATGGGGGGGTCAACTAGAAGTTGGTGAGAATACATAAGCCATGTCAAGCAAATAGTTTAAGTATAAAAGTTTAGCAATTCATATGTCTATCGTAAGTTTAAGTCTACATGAATAAACATAATATGTTGAATCGACATAATCAAACCTCCGACTAGTTTAGGTCCATCCCGTCATCCACGGTTCACCTTAATAATATGTTGGAACGATAACAATCACCCACGCTACCTATGTAGGAGGTACACGTATCCGGGTGGGATTGTCAATCCAATAGATCTATTATTGAGTTTCGCCGGCTTGGCCATAGCTAATGATTATGTAATGTTGAAACTCGTTGAAACTCGTTGAAACTGTTGTTGTCTAATTCATGAGGCATTAAAGTTTACAACTAGACATGCATGTAGAATTGCTTAAGTATAATGTTGCAAATATAAAGAATTGCATAAACATGGTTACGTAAACTCACCTTAGCAAAGTATTAAGTCTCGAGAAATGGAATATGTGTAGCCCCAAAGTTGCCAATTACAAGAGCTTATAATCAAAGCTTCAATTGTAGAAGTAATAGACAATAGAAGAAAGGTATGAGGGAAAGTTTAAACGGATTGAAACAATCGATTTAGAGGTGCAAAGTATAATGGGTCATAGGTGGATTTTTATACTAGTTTTGGATTCAATTAGCCATTAAAAATTAGTCAACACCATAAAGTAATGTTTTATGATGAATTGACTATTTGACTAAGAATTTGACTGTTTGACTAAGACTTTGACTAGGACTTTGACCAGGACTTTGACTGATCAATTTAAGGAGTGTGTTAAGTTTATTTTCTTCTAAAATACTACACAAGATGATAGTTGGCTCAGTTGGTTGTCACTGTTTGTTGGTTGGCTGTGGACGCGGGTTCGAGTCCCGGTCCACACAAATCTTTTTTTGGCAATTATTTCCCTAAAACTATATTAATCTAAATTCATAATATGATTATATAAGCCCGAAAGTGACTCGAAATATTTTTAAAACGTACAAAAGTGTCGAGATACGAATAATTATTAGTTTAAGGTATTTAAAACATATATTGTTTAAAACAATACATTCTTTTTATCAAAAAAATTAATTAGGGGAAATTCGCGATGTTACATATTTGAAGGGAACTCAGGATGATGGTTTGGTGTTTCAAAGTGTTGCAGGGGACAAGGGCAAAATGGTCACAGGTTATGTGGATGTTGATTATGCCAAAGATCCTGATAAAGGAGGATCCATTATTGGTTATGCATTTCAAGTGTTTGGAAATAGAGTAAGTTGGAAGTCACAATTGCATCATGTTGTTGCATTGTCATGAACAGAGGCTGAGTTTATTGTATTGACTGAAGGGGTAAAAGAGTCATTGTGGCTGCAAGTTTTTGTGACTGATCTGGGTGTTAAACTTGATGGTGCCGTTGTGTTTTGTGACAATTATGATGCAATACAATTGTCCAAAAATAGTGTGTTCCATGACAGAACCAAACACATCAAGGTTAAGCTGTTCTTTATTAAAGAAGTGATTAGTTCTAAAGAGGTTGAAGTCAAGAAAGTGAGCACAAATGATAATCCTGCTGATATGTTAACAAAATCCTTGCCTGGTTCAAAGTTCAAGTTTTGTGTTAAAGAGTTGGGGCTGGGATGAATTTGATTTTGGCTTGTAAGGTGGAGATTGTTAATGTACAAGTCAAAATTACTCAAATTGTGGAGTCAACATAAGGTCAAAGCAGCTGGGATAAAGTTCAAGGGCCAGTTCTGTCATTTGCCAAAGTTATAATAAGCTGGAATAACAAGTCTTGGTCACTAATGAATAAGGCAGGAAACCTGGAGGGCCAAATGTGACAATATCATTCCCTGGTTGTTAATGTTCGTTATGATCATAACAATTGGGGATTAGGGCTTATAAATAGACCTCAGATCTCATTGTATTTATTCATTCGTTTTAGTTCCTGTTTTATTTCGTTTATATTTTCAGTCGTAATAAGAGATCAATCGTTCATTGGGTCAATTGTTTTTGTTTTCTTGGTTATTTTTCTCAACAAGTTGAATCAGCAGCAAAAGAAGGTGTTTTCCTAGTAGGGGAAGAGAATGAATTTTTGAGATTATTGATGAAGTAAAGATTGAAGAGAGCTGAAAACAGGTGAGATGCTTGATGAATCAATGATATAAAGGTAAAGCAAGGCGTGGTGCGATGAGGCGGTGGACATGGTAGGCATGAGTTATGGATACATGTGTCTAAACAAACATATCTTAGCCAGAGGGCATTGTTAAACTTCTTTCTTTTAATGATTATCGCTATGACGAGGATGATGATGATAGATGTGGTACCAACACTTGATATAGCATATGTAAGCAAAACCCCATAAAAAGAGTCGTGCATTGTCCAAAATGATGGCAATGTGTATTTTACATCTATCGTGAATAATAAAAACAAATGTATTCCTTGTGTTATGCCATGAGGTTTATATCATATAAATTCAGTTACTGTTTTCATAACCGAACTGGATATTGATCCGATGACATTGCAAATACCTAAATAAATCACTAAACTAAGTTAACTATGCTAAACTATTTATTTTGATTGGTAACTATGTGTGTTTGGATTCAGTTGTGCTTGTTTATCCATTGGGCCTTTGTTGGGCCTGACATGTTGAATTGGTTGTATTTAGTTTACGGGATTTTATATTGACAACAATGTCATGAACTTTAATTTAATAAATAAATATGAAAATTTGATCCATAATTATGAATGCCAAAAATAGAACCAACAGGACATTACATCTAAGAAAATATATAGGATCACCAAACATAGATAGTCTCGTAGTTTTGGAGTGAGTAAAGTAGCAATAAATCAGTTACATGAATGGCAGTGAGGATTAAAATTTTAAGGTTTAAAAGGACTCTTATCAAACATTCAACAAGATGGTGAATTCCAAACGAAATAGAGTAGCTGTGTAAGGTATCTATAGAATGTCTAGATATGAATTATATTATTTCTACGATGCTTTCTGAAGTGCTATATATGGCAGCTGGTGATTGTGGATCAGGAGAAGAAAAGAACGGTTTTGGTGGGACTTTCAATGTTTCCATGCTACCCTCTAACATTTCTATCACTTCATTTATGTATGGTCTTTGACTTGGTGCAAGTTGTATGCACCATAAACCAACTATCGTCATCTTTCTAGCATAATCATTTTCTTCAGTAGTTGTTATATTATCTAACAGGAAGTCACCCTTGTGAAGGCGATTGTATATCCAGTCAGGGAAATATATCTCACTGGTTTGACTAGAACCTACTCCTGCTTCTATATTTTCTTTTCCTCCTACCATTTCTAATAACAACATACCATAACTATATACATCTGTTATAATATCCAAAAAAAAAAAAAAAAAAAAAAAAAAAAAAATCTATGCTTCTTGCGTAAGTCTTACAGCTCACACACACATGTGCATGCTCTAGAAGAATGGATAACACACTCAACCTACAACTTCCACATATCACCATCATCATCACATTTGACATCACTCCCTTCCACCTATTACTTTCATCATATAACATGCATACATACATATATGACCTTCCATACTTACCTATTATTATATAAAGAGAGGAGACAAGAATAGGATTTCGGCACCAATCACTCTCAAGTGAGAAAGAGAGTCACGATATAGAGAGAGAGGTTCCGATCATCTTCTTCGGCATCGGCCAACCTCCGGTTCTGTTCCGACCAACCCGACAACACCACTACCATTCGGTACCTCCTCCTTTTCCTTTTCTTTTTGTCACCGGAACCAAACCAGTGAGCAAGATTCTAGTAACCCACCATCTTTAGACCACCCTTAGTCGTCACCTTCTCCGACCCTCTGTCACCAAGCTATCTCCGGTTAACTTTCTTTATAATCCGACAGCCCATCTTCGGTCACCCCAACTTGTCCGAAGCTAGAAAACACGACACCATCACCCTCTGTATGCGATCGGATCTCCGACTGATCGTCACCTCCAACCCATCTCCTTCACTTTCAATCTTATGCTCTGTTCTATAACATTTTCCCGGTGAAACCAAAACAACACCCTAGTTTGCCATCTTTACTCCATTATATACAACTTTCCACAACCTTTGAACCACCGCGATTGACGTGACAACCCAGCGAAAATTTTCCGACAAACCGTTGTTATCTGGGTCTATTGTTCATCTCGAAGCTTAAGGTAAAAACCTTACCACTACACTTTGATTTACGCTTTCATACATACAAATTAAAGTACACTCCTAATCCATAAATCGTAAATAAAAGAAAGATATAAACCTTCGTTTTTTTTTCTAATGTGAAGAAGATGACTTTACTTGAATATTTTATTATTCACATGAGCCACCAAGTATGAGTCAGTATTCTTATTTAGTGATACTCAACTTGTGTTATAAGTATATAATAATATATAAAACCGTGTATTTAATTATGTTTAATAGTTTTGTGAAACCAATTTGATCACTATAAAAAAATAGTTAATACTTTTAAAAACTTCTTCACAAGCGTAAAAGATGAATAAAATCATATGTGAAATAATCCATTTTCTTTGGAAAGTTAATTAGAATTCGTAAAGTTTTAATAAACATAGGTAGTATACTGAAGATAATTAATATAAACTGGTTATAGATCTTCATGAAAACTCTTGAACAAGTTGGAAGTATATTGGAACATTAAAGGTACGGATCCTTACCCTCTCCTTTGTTATCTGGTTCAGTTGATAAAAACCCTATTGATAAAATATATAAATATTAAAACTCCTCGTCTTTGAGCATCAATTCATTTGACCGTCCGTTCATTTCTCGTTCTAAATATATTAATATTGAAAGTAGATTATATAAATCATACGATGCTTTTAATTCACTCATTATCGTATGTTCCCAAGTATGTGACATTAGTATTATTAGTTATTATTTGCACCAGATTATATGACTCAGATTTTCAGTGCTCTGTTACCCTAAGCTACCGCTTCCCGTGGAGTGTCCCGCGGGCATGTTGTTGTGGCATCGACAATATGTGCTCCAACCGTGACGGAGAGATTAGTTCACGGCGTCTCTTAAGTACAGGTGTGGTACAATGCAATTAGGAGGCGTATGGATCGATCCTAGTTCAGTTTCAGTTCCGGAAATGGTTGCGGGTATGCCAACCTGCGCCATTTCATGTGTTGATAAACGGGAGTAGCTACCCGTGTATCAACACGCCTAATAGAATTCAGTTTGGCTTATGGGTACATCTGTATTACATGATTCAGTTCCGTTATATGCTTTATGTTTCAAGATCAGTATTTGTGTTGTACGTTTCAGTTAATTATTGCGTTACTATTTGAGCCTATTATTCCGTACTGGGCCTTCAGCTCATTCCGTAAACTTTTTGTATCTACAGGTTAACAGGTTACTTTGGGCGGGATAAAGTGAGAGCAATAAATCATAGGATGCTACCTAAAGAAGACTGTCACTTATGTTTAATATTAATGTATTTTGACTTTAAGACTAAGAACCACCTGTCTTCCGTAACGCTATATGTTTTATAATTAAATAAATGAAACTTTGTCTTTTGTCTCTGATATGATATTGTGACACGTCAGCCCGTTCCGGGTCGGGGTGTTACAGCTATGGTATCAGAGCGAAGGCTCTTTCCTGTAGAAAACTTAAACATAGTAATTAGGCCTGTGAGGTTTTGGGTAGATTTAAGATAGGATTTTAGTTATGTTATCTAATCTGATTCCGATTATCTCGTTTATTTTATAGATGCCTCCTCGTCGTCAAACCCGTAGGACCACTCGCGCTAATCCTATACCCAACAACACTACTGCAAACGAAAACGCAGTGGATCCAAATGTTGTTTCTGCTATCAATCAAGCTGTTGCTGGTTTGCTTCCAAACCTTATTGCTCAAACGGTTGAGGCCGTTATTCAGCAAACTCGTACCCCAGAACCCAATCCAAATTCTGGTACTCAAACCGGTGAAAACGCCACAAACAATAATGCTAATGGTATACATGTATGGATCGAGAGATTCCAAAAGCAAAAGCCACGATCGTTTAGTCATGCAACTGATCCAATCGAAGCAAGAAACTGGATAGCCCATATTGAAAAGATCTTTGGAGTTCTTGGAGTTGAAGATCAATTCAAAGTTAGGTTGGCTACCTACAAACTAGAAGATGATGCACAGACTTGGTGGGAAGGATACAAGCAAGTCAAAGGGGGCGATGCTTATGCTACTACTCTTCCATGGGCTGACTTTCGTACTATTTTCTATGATAAGTATTTCTCAACTGCTGACAGAGAAGCTCACATCAGGGAATACGCTGTTATTCGACAAAGGATCGATGAGCCTGCTTCTGAATTTATCACTCGATTTACAAGGTTGGCCAGCATTGTGGGAGAAGTGGCAGGTTCTGACGCAGTCCAAGCTGAGAAGTGCAAATGGGCTGTCAATGATAGGATCCGAAAGTCAATCATGTTTATGAAATTCCAGGACCTTACTGAAGTAGCTGATGCAATTAAGACCTTTGAGTTCGAGAGGAAGGAATTTTTATCACGAACTGGCGAAAGCAAAAAGAGAGACAGAGACGGATTTCCCAAGCAAGTTTCAGGCCAGTCTTCTACTGCTGCAAACCATCAAGACCGTAGGGTCCAAGCAAATCGAAACCAGGGAAATCAGATACGTCCTTGGAACCCGAGACCCCTTAATCAAGCCCCTGTCCAAAATCAGACTCGGCCTAATGGAGGACCTAATAGAGCTCAACAGACGAATCAGAACATGAGCCCTCCATGCCAAAGTTGTGGCAAGAAACATCAGGGCATTTGCCGCAAAGCCTCAGGAGCATGCTTTCGATGTGGCCAGACTGGACACATGATCAAGGAGTGTACTATGCCAGAAACCAGGAGGATTACTGGAGGGAATGTTGCACCACCAAACACTAGGGGAAGAGTGCTTACACTTACTACCACTGATGCTGCTAATGCACAAGGTACTGTATCTGGAACCCTTCAGCTCGGTGATCGTAGTGTCTATGCATTATTTGATACAGGAGCGACACATTCGGTAGTATCTCACTTGTTTACTAAGTACCTTCCAGTCCAATCTATTCTGTTAGATCATGCTTTGACCATTTCCACTCCTTTAGAAAACTCTATCCTGATCACTCACGTCTATAAAAATTGTCCTATACGTATTGCATCCATTGTGTTTATGGCAGATCTTTTTCCGATACATATGTGTGATTTTGATATTATCCTAGGGATGGATTGGTTATCTAGGCATCATGTAACCATAGACTGCCATTTTCGACGTGTTATTTTCGGTAATCTTCAAACGCCCAATTTTGTATATCAAGGGATTTTGCCCCATAAATCCCTAAAGATTATTTCCGTGTTGAAAGCCCAAAAGTTAATATCGAACGGTTGTGAGGGATTCTTAGCATCAGTTAAGGATACTTCTGCTAGTATTAATAGTATTGATAGCCATCCTGTTGTCCGCGAATATCCCGATGTATTTCCAGATGAATTACCGGGATTACCACCTGATCGTGAGATAGAGTTTACTATCGATTTAATTCCTGGAGCTGAGCCTATTTCTAAAGCACCATATCGTATGGCCCCGTTGGAACTGAAAGAATTGAAGGAACAACTGCAAGAATTATTGAATCTTGGATTTATTAGACCAAGTGTTTCACCCTGGGGAGCACCAGTCCTATTTGTAAAGAAGAAGGACGGTAGTATGCGCTTATGTATTGACTACCGAGAATTAAATAAGATCACAATTCGAAATCGGTATCCTCTGCCTCGTATTGATGATCTCTTTGATCAACTTCAGGGCGCTAAATTCTTCTCTAAAATTGACCTGAGATCAGGTTATCACCAGTTAAAGGTCAAGAAAGATGATGTTCATAAGTCCGCTTTTCGTACTCGCTATGGTCATTACGAGTTCTTGGTTATGCCCTTTGGACTAACCAATGCGCCTGCAGTCTTCATGGATTTGATGAATCGCATATTTCACAAATTCCTAGATAAATTCGTCATTGTCTTTATTGATGACATCCTTGTGTATTCTAAAAGTCGCGAAGATCATGAAACACATTTGCATGCTGTACTCGGAACGTTGCGACAAAAGAAGTTGTACGCAAAATTTTCCAAATGTGACTTTTGGCTTAGCCAAGTGGCATTTCTGGGTCATGTTATATCAGCAGATGGAATCATGGTAGACCCATCAAAGGTTGAAGCTGTTACTAAATGGCCTAGACCCACTTCTGTTACCGAAGTACGAAGTTTCTTGGGTCTTGCTGGTTACTATCGAAGATTTGTGGAAGGATTTTCTATCATTGCTTTACCTCTCACGAAACTCCTGAGGAAAGGAGTGAAGTACTCATGGAACGAAGAACAAGATAAGAGCTTTGAAGAATTAAAGAAACGACTCGTAACAGCTCCAATACTCACCCTCCCTTCTGGTTCAGGAGGTTATCAAGTCTACAGTGATGCCTCAAAGAAAGGGCTAGGTTGTGTGTTAATGCAACATGGAAAAGTTATCGCTTATGCCTCACGCCAGTTGAAGCCTTATGAAGTTAACTACCCAACACATGACTTAGAGTTAGCTGCAGTTGTCTTTGCACTGAAGATCTGGAGACACTATTTGTATGGTGAGACTTGCGACATCTTTACAGACCACAAGAGCCTCAAGTACATATTCACTCAAAAGGAGCTAAATATGAGGCAAAGAAGATGGTTAGAACTTCTGAAAGACTATGACGCAAACATACAATACCATCCAGGCAAAGCCAATGTTGTAGCTGATGCATTGAGTAGAAAGAATGTTGGAAGTGTATCTAGTCTTCAAATTCACCCTCGAATTATTCAAGATCTTGAAAGGATGAACATTGGTATTCATGTTGGGAAATCTGATGGATATCTGGCTAGAATGCAGATAGAATCCAACCTCATTTCACGAATCAAGGATGCACAAAAGCAAGATGGAGAACTATGGGCGATTGTGCAAAACCTTGAGGTTGGCAAGCAATCAGAATTCCGCATAGACGAGCATGGAGTGATTTGGTGTGGCAAAAGGCTTTGTGTACCCAATGACTCTGTCCTTCGTGAGTCATTATTATCCGAAGCTCACAACTCACCATTTTCTATTCACCCTGGATCTACAAAGATGTATCGAGACTTACGACAGAACTTTTGGTGGAATGGCATGAAGGAAGATGTTGCTCGATACGTAAGCAAATGTCTTATTTGCCAGCAAGTGAAGATTGAGCATAAAAGGGCAAGTGGACTATTGCAACCATTGGATATTCCTGTTTGGAAGTGGGATGAGATCACAATGGATTTTGTTACTGGTTTGCCTAAGACTTTCAAGAAGAATGATGTTATCTGGGTTGTAGTTGATAGATTGTCCAAATCGGCCCATTTTCTACCAATTCAGCAAGGATTTTCAGTTAGTAAATTATCTGAAATATTCCTGCAAGAGATTATTCGACTCCATGGCACGCCGTCTTCTATTGTTTCAGACAGAGATCCACGTTTCACATCAAGATTTTGGAAAGGCTTCCAAAAAGCATGGGGTACACGTCTAAAGTTCAGTACTGCTTTTCATCCCCAGACAGATGGACAATCCGAACGAACCATCCAAACGCTAGAAGATATGCTCCGAGCATGTGCGTTAGATTGGAGTGGTAATTGGGATGAATACTTGTGCCTTGTTGAATTCGCTTACAACAATAGTTGGCAAGCAAGTATTGGTATGGCTCCATTTGAACTATTATACGGTCGCAAATGTCGAGCACCTATCTATTGGGAAGAAGTTGGAGAGAAAATTATTGAAGGACCAGAGATAGTTCAAATCACAAATGAAAAAGTTACTATAGCTCGGGAACGATTAAAAGAAGCTCAGAGTAGGCAAAAGAGTTATGCTGATCAACACAGACGAACACTTGAATTCAAAGTTGGTGACCACGTATTCTTAAAAGTATCACCTTGGCGTGGCGTTCGCAGATTTGGAATCAAGGGAAAACTTAATCCTCGTTTTATCGGTCCATTTGAAATTCTTGAAAGAATTGGAGAAGTGTCTTATCGATTAGCCTTACCGCCTCAACTCTCGCATGTTCATAATGTTTTTCATGTATCCTTGTTAAGAGGATATAATTATCATCCGCTCCATGTCATTAGTTATCCGTCACTTTCGATTCACGAAGATTTGTCATATGAAGAAGAACCAGAGGCTATCTTAGATAGACAAGAACGAGTTATGCGTAGGAAAGTAATTCCGTTCGTTAAAGTTCTTTGGAAGAATCACTCTGAACGTGAAGCTACATGGGAAATTGAAGAATCGATTCGTTCAGTATATCCTAGTTTGTTCGAGTCTTAGAGCCTTTAGTCCAGGTAACTATGAATTTTGTTTTAATAAATATGTCTGTTATTCTGGCCAATAGATATGGTTAAATATATATATGGGACATGTTAGTCCAAATTGTCATCTTGTTATATATGACTGTTTGTTAAGTTTCTGCATGATTAGATATGTAATTAACTAGATTGGTAGGAGGACCTGTAGAGTACAGTTGTAAGGTAATTAGCAATTATGGTCATGAACATAATTGCGAATTACAGGTACAAATGTGCGCTATTGAGATTCCTATTTTATAAATTAGGTTTATATTCAAATATATTAATAATTCAAAAGTTTATTAGAATTATATATGGAGTAAGAAACAATGAATTAACTTGTTACATATACCTTAGTTATTCGAGTGGTAAGAAGTTTAATCTAAGTAAGTATGAATCTCATTATGTCATATGTTATACAGTTTCCGTTTAGATACAAACTACAAATTTCGAGACGAAATTTTTTTTTAGGGGGTGATAGTTATAATATCCGAAAAAAAAAAAAAAAAAAAAAAAAATCTATGCTTCTTGCGTAAGTCTTACAGCTCA
Organism: Ambrosia trifida; assembly: GCA_028751855.1. Classification (NCBI taxonomy): domain Eukaryota; kingdom Viridiplantae; phylum Streptophyta; class Magnoliopsida; order Asterales; family Asteraceae; genus Ambrosia; species Ambrosia trifida. Next base: position 75,958,772 of record CM054131.1, on the reverse strand, counting down.
CACACACATGTGCATGCTCTAGAAGAATGGATAACACACTCAACCTACAACTTCCACATATCACCATCATCATCACATTTGACATCACTCCCTTCCACCTATTACTTTCATCATATAACATGCATACATACATATATGACCTTCCATACTTACCTATTATTATATAAAGAGAGGAGACAAGAATAGGATTTCGGCACCAATCACTCTCAAGTGAGAAAGAGAGTCACGATATAGAGAGAGAGGTTCCGATCATCTTCTTCGGCATCGGCCAACCTCCGGTTCTGTTCCGACCAACCCGACAACACCACTACCATTCGGTACCTCCTCCTTTTCCTTTTCTTTTTGTCACCGGAACCAAACCAGTGAGCAAGATTCTAGTAACCCACCATCTTTAGACCACCCTTAGTCGTCACCTTCTCCGACCCTCTGTCACCAAGCTATCTCCGGTTAACTTTCTTTATAATCCGACAGCCCATCTTCGGTCACCCCAACTTGTCCGAAGCTAGAAAACACGACACCATCACCCTCTGTATGCGATCGGATCTCCGACTGATCGTCACCTCCAACCCATCTCCTTCACTTTCAATCTGATGCTCTGTTCTATAACATTTTCCCGGTGAAACCAAAACAACACCCTAGTTTGCCATCTTTACTCCATTATATACAACTTTCCACAACCTTTGAACCACCGCGATTGACGTGACAAACCCAGCGAAAATTTTCCGACAAACCGTTGTTATCTGGGTCTATTGTTCATCTCGAAGCTTAAGGTAAAAACCTTACCACTACACTTTGATTTACGCTTTCATACATACAAATTAAAGTACACTCCTAATCCATAAATCGTAAATAAAAGAAAGATATAAACCTTCGTTTTTTTTTCTAATGTGAAGAAGATGACTTTACTTGAATATTTTATTATTCACATGAGCCACCAAGTATGAGTCAGTATTCTTATTTAGTGATACTCAACTTGTGTTATAAGTATATAATAATATATAAAACCGTGTATTTAATTATGTTTAATAGTTTTGTGAAACCAATTTGATCACTATAAAAAAATAGTTAATACTTTTAAAAACTTCTTCACAAGCGTAAAAGATGAATAAAATCATATGTGAAATAATCCATTTTCTTTGGAAAGTTAATTAGAATTCGTAAAGTTTTAATAAACATAGGTAGTATACTGAAGATAATTAATATAAACTGGTTATAGATCTTCATGAAAACTCTTGAACAAGTTGGAAGTATATTGGAACATTAAAGGTACGGATCCTTACCCTCTCCTTTGTTATCTGGTTCAGTTGATAAAAACCCTATTGATAAAATATATAAATATTAAAACTCCTCGTCTTTGAGCATCAATTCATTTGACCGTCCGTTCATTTCTCGTTCTAAATATATTAATATTGAAAGTAGATTATATAAATCATACGATGCTTTTAATTCACTCATTATCGTATGTTCCCAAGTATGTGACATTAGTATTATTAGTTATTATTTGCACCAGATTATATGACTCAGATTTTCAGTGCTCTGTTACCCTAAGCTACCGCTTCCCGTGGAGTGTCCCGCGGGCATGTTGTTGTGGCATCGACAATATGTGCTCCAACCGTGACGGAGAGATTAGTTCACGGCGTCTCTTAAGTACAGGTGTGGTACAATGCAATTAGGAGGCGTATGGATCGATCCTAGTTCAGTTTCAGTTCCGGAAATGGTTGCGGGTATGCCAACCTGCGCCATTTCATGTGTTGATAAACGGGAGTAGCTACCCGTGTATCAACACGCCTAATAGAATTCAGTTTGGCTTATGGGTACATCTGTATTACATGATTCAGTTCCGTTATATGCTTTATGTTTCAAGATCAGTATTTGTGTTGTACGTTTCAGTTAATTATTGCGTTACTATTTGAGCCTATTATTCCGTACTGGGCCTTCAGCTCATTCCGTAAACTTTTTGTATCTACAGGTTAACAGGTTACTTTGGGCGGGATAAAGAGAGAGCAATAAATCATAGGATGCTACCTAAAGAAGACTGTCACTTATGTTTAATATTAATGTATTTTGACTTTAAGACTAAGAACCACCTGTCTTCCGTAACGCTATATGTTTTATAATTAAATAAATGAAACTTTGTCTTTTGTCTCTGATATGATATTGTGACACGTCAGCCCGTTCCGGGTCGGGGTGTTACATCTGTTTTATGGGAAACTCCTCCAAAATTCTTATTATAAACTTCCGGAGCAATATAACCAATTGTTCCTCTAGCCTCAAACATGGAAACGATACTCTCTTTTCTCGAGTGCAGCTTAGCAAGTCCAAAATCTGCTATCTTGGGTCAAAAATCTTCATCAAGGAGAATATTATGTGGCTTTATGTCTAGATGCAAAATCCGAGTGTTGCATCCACGATGCAAATAGTCAAGACCACTTGCTACTCCAAGTGCTATCTTATACAAATCTTTTACACCTATTTGTTCACGTGTCTCCATTGGTGCATGACGATGTATAAACTTCTCTAACGATCCGTTTGGCATGTACTCGTATACCAGAGCTCTTTTTTTATTGTCGGAACAAAATCCCAAGAGTGTGACAATGTTAACATGAGCTGTCCTACCAATGCTTGCAACTTCATTTATGAATTCTTGCCCATACGCTTTTGAAGATTTTAACACTTTAACCGCCACAAGTTGGCCATCTGGTAGCTTTCCTTTATACACTTTACCGAAACCACCCTGTCCTAGTTTAACTTTAAATTTGTTTGTCATTTTCTTGATATCATGGTACTTGTACCTTTTTGTGCTTAATGAACCATAATGCATGACAAAGGCCTCAATTTTCTTGTCATCCTCGGTTTTATACTTTAGTGAGGCTACACAGTTGCTTGATGACGTTTTCAACATACAATATATTACGGAAATTATGACAACTGATAGTAGTGCAGATCCAACTCCTATAACTGCGGAAATGAAAAAGGTGAACTGGGTATGTAAAAATAATTGGGAAACGATATTTGATGATCTATAATTGAATGAGAGAAAATGTACCCAATTTCTTTGTCCGATTTGCAGTGGAACCTAGAATACAAAGAATAAATGCACATAAAAAAATATGTTAGAGTTTATAAAAAAATTGTTTAAGAACTAGTTTCTTACACTCGTTGATAGATTTTCTTGTGTGCGACTTCGGGGGAGGAAATATGGGGGCGTTGTTACAGTTGTTGATGTAGCACCAACGTAATCGATGGATAAAAGTGAACTGTGTGTGCAACCTTGTGCCTATGACATTGTCTATAACTAGTTGAAAAGATGTTGAGTTTCGCATGTTAACTTTATGAAGATTAGGTAGTGGCATATTTTGGGTGAAAATCCTTGCAATTGGAAGTTAAGTGAAAACTATGAATTCTAGACACCTTTAAGAAGCCTACTTTTAGGGCTGATGTACATTTGTGTTTGATGAAAGATGTTTAAGAGATGTCTTAAAAGTTTTATTTAAATTGAAGTATTGCATGGTTAACACCCTAATGAAAATGAATGTTAACAAAGAAGGCTTGAAATTAATGATTTATAAAAGCTAAATGAAATATTTTGAAAAGTAGTTGTGATGCTAACATTGGATGTTAATGACTTACGAATGCAAGGTTAGCATAGTAAAATATGTTAATAACGGTAGTGGTGAATAGAAAGTTTTGAAAGAAGCCTTGAATAAAATGGATATACGTGTTTAAACATTGCCTTAATAGAAGTGAATGTTTTTAAAAGTAGTAAATACATAAACCTTATTTGTAAGAGTTAGAAGGTGCCTTTTGGCACAACGAAACTCCTTCGGGTGACCGAGTTAGTAAGAATTATATAATCTAAGAGTTGATGCCATCGTGACGACAATCATCAGATGGTTCCTTTTGGAACATAATGAAGTATGGTATCTTCAGAGACGAATACAAAATTTCACATGTATCGACGTGTAAGTAAGAAGGGATTTTCTTAATGATAACCTAAGCAATGTGGCAATTGTTTTTAAATTATTTGATATTATTGTTTCAAGTATCTTTTTTTATGTTTTGATTTTGTAAATAAAACTAGAATTCAATTGCCTGGTTGACTTATGCATTCACATCAGGCTGGTGAAGGTATTGGAGTTTAAGAACTACATGTTCATAAATAACTCAAATACGTGAGGTCTCCTGGCTTTGAGGCCTTACACAAACTAAGTATATGTATCAATAATCCAAGTTTATAGCATTGGAAACATATTGACTAGGGTTCCAAGATACTTAAGATACACGAGATAATATGGACTGCATAATAATTGACATCTGAATGTTACTAAAAAGATTCAAATCCTCACGTGGTTTTGTGTTCATACATAGACTTTTAGTTGTAGCTTAAGTTCATCCCAACAGACAATTATATCTATATCTGTGAGTGAATCTGAGTTTTAGCCAACTAAGGAGAGAGGCACATTTATTATCTTAATTTGTGGATCATATTCCAAGATTACCAAATTCAGTTTCAGTTATATTAACGAATTGTCGCAGTCAATTAGTAACTGGCAAAGCTCATAGCTAAATGAAAATGGCAAATAAATACACATTTGTTGTTGCCATACCATGATATAGGGTATGTTTGGCAAGGAGCTTTTAAGAGCTTTTAGGAGCTTCAAGCTTCAAGCTTTTAAGAAAAAGCTCTTATTCAATAAAAAGCCTTGTTTGGTTGAAGGAGCTGGAAGCTTTTAGTTTAGAGAAAAAGCTCTATAGTGAAAAGCTACTAGTAGTAGCTTTTAAGAAAAAGCTCTACTAGCTACAAGCTTTTAATTAGTAAATGACACAATTACCCATTCTATTTTAAAAATAAAATAAAAACCTTCTTTACAAGTTTTTAATTATGCCCATTTTGGTCATTTTATACATTTTATTAAAAGCTCCAGCTACTCTGCCAAACACCAAAATATATTTAAAAAGCTTCCAGCTACCAGCTTGCAGCTACCAGCTTACAGCTACCAGCTAACAGCTTCCAGCTAACAGCCTCCAGCTAATTTTGCCAAACATACCCATAACCGATATAACTAGAGTTATCAGAATTCACTATGTGAAGTTAAAGGATAAGAATGTTGATTTGTTTATTAAAGGTTTAAGTAGAGGGTTAGTTCCTGAGTAATGGAAGCATATCGTATGGAGTAAGTGATTCAAAGGAAACTCTTTCTATAAACTAGGATCAATGTGAAGGTACCCCAAACTCTAAAGGGAGTAAATTACTTCTGGTGCTTATCCTATGAGAAAGAAAATTGGGAATATGCATTGATCTATCTCTGGTTATCACCATTACAATACTACTTATCCTGCATTCAACCAGTGAAAATTCATGTAGTATCTTCATTCACGTGGGAAATTGCGGGATAAGATAGTAATAAATTGATTTTATAAAAACTCATAAAAAAGAATGCTTATATATACTTATTAGTAATAGAATTATTATCTAATGGGTTTGTGATCTCAATGATCAGGCTTCACAATGATTAAGGCAAATCTAGATTGAAGCTGTGATGATTCAAATAAAAATGCTTAAAGTCTTATTTTTAAAAGATAATTGTGTGAGAAATTTATAATTGTTCCGCATAAGGCCGGGAAAGGTTGAAACTTATAAGGGTATATAAATAAGGGTCTTACTTGAATATTACTTTCTTATTATTAAGAGAGGTGGTCACACTATTGTGTGCTAAGCACACAAACGATGAACAAAATTGTAGGCATGACATAATAGAGTCTTTTTTTCTGATAGGTGTGGTTACAAAAAGTATTTATCAAAATGGGTGATTTATAAACTATTTACCAATATTGGTTTTTTTAACACATGAGACCCATCACCTTTTTTATTAATTTATTTAGAGCATGTTTGGCTCTCCATTTCCACACCTCATTTTCGCTTATGACTTAATTCAATAAGTCATAAGTTAAAACAAAAGTGTTTGGATGATTGTTTGAAAAGTAACTTATGGGGGATTTTGTGCTTTGAAAAGGAGAAATTGGGGGAAAATTCATAAGTCACAATTTGTGACTTTTGAGATTAAGTAGCTTTTGAAGGGGGGAAAATTATAAGGAGAAATGGAGAAGGAGAGCCAAACGTGGCCTTAAATTTAATTTTAGATGGTAATAAGCCAACACCCACCATTTGTTTCCATCCTCCCCAACTTAACCATCTTGGCAGGCAGACACTAGTTCTAGTATACCTTGATTTTCCATCGGCCTACTTGTTCATCACCACTAATAAATAACATTTAATCTGATATTATATTTGGTGGAACGGTGGTGGCTGATGACATTGGTACCTAAATGACCCACTTAATAATATTTAGGAAAGAAAAAAGATAAACCTCAATAGGAGAACATAGGATAAAGAATCATCTTTGCTCAACACAAAGAGTTATTGCTTCTCGGGCTAAGGTAGCTTCCCCCACGATGCTGCTATAGTATTCGTGGTCAGAAAGTCAACATGATTTGACTTCAACACACTGGCCCATAAAGTACCAGATTAATGTCACTATTTGACTTGGGAAAGATAAAAAGGTGTTTTTCACCAAATGGGCAAGGTCTTCCTGCACAAGCAAGGAAATGTGAAAAGCAACTACCAGGTATAGCAGGGGAGCTGGCTCGGGTGAGCTCGTAGGCGGGAACTTCTAGCCTCTAAATAGCTAACTTGATCAGCCATATCCTCATCCCTCATTATGTTTCTCACTCTCATGCTCTTTACTTACATTCTCTCAATTTCATTCCTATCACCTTCTTGAGAAATCCATACTTATTCTCACGCTAGAGGCTGATCGCATGAGACCCCCTCCTGTGGTGAGACTAATGGTGTTCTTCTTCTTATAAGGTTCCAGGAGTCATCAAGCCGAGGACATTTCTCTCTAACTTGATCTTGACCATTTTCCCTATTATTGTAATAACAAGTGGCGCCCACCGTGGGGCTGACACTACTTAGAATGATCTTGATGTAGTTTCAGTCACGTTCTCAAGTACTCTCATTTTAATGGTCGGCGGAGAAGACCGTCCTCATGATGATGCTTCACCTTTCATTCTAGCTTCTTGTCACACCTCTGGTGAAGGTACGGCTTTCAAGTCACCTCTTACGGACGAACCTCGGGTTGAACTGTCCTTGCAAGATATGCAGTTGTATCAAACTCCCCCCCCCCCCTCTTCAAGGGCGGTTAACTTTTCTCCACGATACGACTTTTTATTTCCTGTCGAACGTTTAGAAATGAAACCTGAGGGAAGTCGCCGAAGTTTTCTGCAACTCCGAGAACTTTTTAATGGCTACGTTCGAGAAGAAAGGTCCAAGGGAGTGACGGTAAGGCTCGACAATGACGAACGTGAGTTTACCCTCTCCCCAATACCTTCTATGCCAAGTTCCACAACTTCTCCAGTTACTAGAAGACTTCTTACGAGTGGGTCCTAGTCCTTACCTGTCAGGAAGTGGAAAGTCATCTTTCCCTGGAGAAACAAGTCATTCAACTCAACTCTCTCTCTCTTCCTCCCAGGAGCCAAGAATGCACTGTTGAAGAGCTGCTTCAACTCTCCCAAACCTCAGCACCCATAGTTCCCAATTCCTTTGAAGACGCTCTCAGATCTCTGCTCGTGGCTAGATCTACTGTAACCTCCTCTTTTATAGGGTTCAGCCACACAGGGTTACCCTCGCTCAACCCTGGAAACTTCACTTACCCAAATCTCATGCAGCCTCAGATGGCTGCTTACTTGATGTCATAGTGTTATCCGCCTTGGTAAGGAGTCTTCCCTTGGGAAGCCCCACCTCCACCACCTGTTGTCAGCTCGTCGGCCATAACTAACAGGGCACCGACTGTAAGCATGGTTCCAACCTCAAGCTAGGTACAAACTGGAGACCTTGTCCCGGTAAACCCTGGTTTTGTTGACCTGGAGAATGAAGTTGACCCTCACGAGCCTACTCAGCCATACCGGCATAGCTCGTTGGCTTGTTTCTTGGACAAGATAGCCAATTTAGAGTTTGTAACTAAAATAAAGACGCCAGCCAATGTTAAGACGTACAATGGTACTAACGATCCAGATGACCACTTTCAAGTATTCACCGGAGCAGCCACAGTAGAACGATGGAATAATGTTGAGTGTTGTCACATGTTTATGCAAACCTTGGTCGGACCAACCCGTCTTTGGTTCTTTTGGGCTACCTGCCAAGAGTATCAACTCTTTTGATGATTTATATCGGAGTTCCCTGGTCAACTTTACTCCCTTAAGGAAGTGTGTAAAAGATGTTGCCATCTGGAACCAAATCCAACACGGAGAACATGAAGATTTGAGGAGCTTTATAGCAAGATACATAAGATAAGGTCTCAACTACATTGGTGCCAATAAGAAGATAAGGGTCTTAGGCTGTATGAATGCTATCAGGCCAATGAAGTTACTTAGAAGATTCCATGAAGACGTCCCTTAAACCATGGCGGAAGCTTCTGACCGTGCCAAAGACTTCCTCTGAGGAGAAGAAGCCCTAAACAACCAGGAAACTAAAAAGAGAGATTGGGGAAGTTGGAGGAATAACCTTTCTCCTTCGAAGAAGCCTCAATTCCAACCCTTCATCGAAAGAAGACAATCCCATAGGTCTTTCAGTCGGCGAAGGAACGAAGAAAGAAGAAGATCTCGTCAATCCCATAAGCAGGAAGACAAGGAAAGGCAAGTCTTCACCATCTTGACAAAAACCCCTCAAGAGATCCTCTCCACCGCGGAAGCCAAGTACAACTTTAGGCCCCCAAGGCCTCTTTCAAAATCAGTAAGTAAATGTGATCCTAATAAGTTATGCGCTTTCTATAATGACATTGGTCACCACACGAATGACTGTTTCCATTAGTAGGCTTCTCCAGGGAATGTGTACATCCCCTAGGGAAACTAACTCTAAACGTATGTCTCAGGGATGGTGACCTCCATCGAACCTAGGAATTGACCTTCTCAATGATCATATACCCTTCGAGCTACAACTTACTTATTGGAAGAGTTGGGATAACTACTTTTGATGAAATAGTTTCAACGGCCTATGGCCTAATGAAGTTCCCATAGAAAAGGGTATTGCCACCCTAAAGCCAACTGAGGAAGTATTGCTCATGCCTCAGTCAATGAAGCAAGTAAAGCTGATGAAACCGCCGTCCGAGAGGTAAGCGTCAATACTTCTTACCCAAAGCAAACAATCAATATCAATGGTAACTTGTCAAAACAGGCCTTTGATAAACTGATTATCCTTCTCCATGGAAGTCAGAATATTTTTGCTTGGTGCTCGGATGACTTGAAGGGGTACCTCGAGAAATAGTTGAACACTCTCTCAACATCTCGTCCACGCGAAGGCCACTTGTTCAAAAGAAAAGGAGCCTAGCCCCTAAAAGAAGCCTCACCGCCTGTCAGGGAGTTGAAAAGCTGGTCAAGGCAAGAATCCTACGAGAAGTCAAGTACCATTACTAGGTCACAAACTCTATCTTAGTCAAGAAACCCATCGGTTCTTGGCAAATTTGTGTGGATTTAAAGGACCTAAATAAGGCATGCCCTAAGGTTTGCTACCTATTTCTCGAGATAGATTGGAAGGTTGATTCTTTAACCAATTTCCAATACAAATGCTTCTTGGATGCTAACAAAGGGTACCCTCAAATAAAAATAAAGAAAGAAGATGAAGAAAAACAACTTTCCACATGGCAAAAAGAATATTCTTTTAGAAAAGATGCCCTTTGGCCTCAAGAATGCTGGAGCTACTTACCAATGCTTAGTTGATCAATCCTTCTCTAAGCAAATTTGGGGAAACATGGAAGCTTATGTTGATGATCTAGCTTGTCATCAAAGGCAAAACTAAAGATGACATGATTAAGGACATCGAAGCTAACCCGGTAGAGTGTTCCTTCTGGTTTGAAGAAGGAAAGTTCCTTGGACATGTTGTAGGGAAGCAAAACATAAAAGCTAATCCAAGAAAGATACGTGTTGTCCTAGACATGAAATCTCCCAAAACCAAGAAGGAAGTCCAAAGCCTCAATGCTAAGATTGCAACTCTCAAGCGTTTTCTCCCTAAGTCAGGTGAAAGATCTCTTACTTTCTTTAAGAAAATAAAAAATTATGTTGACAAGAACGATTCCAACTGGACCTACGAAGCGGAAACATCATTCCTGAATTTGAAGCAACTCAAATGTTGGATCAGTAATGCTCTTGATATATTGCTTGCTAGTGAACACTTATGTGTTTAGCAAGTTCAATCAGATTTGCACAGTGGAATGAGTAAGTAAAGTAACACTATCAACAGGAGTTATTACTCCCCCTTGATGTTTGAAAACCAAAGACAAGTTTAATGAGAATCTAAGTATTGAATGTGAATGATAATAAATACTCAAACAGATTCTCAATAAATGAAATGGAAATAACAATAATAAGCTTTGAAGGATTTCAATTTCTATTAAAATCAATGTCTAAAACAGAGGGATGAATCCATCTATTTAAAGAATTACAAAGTACATGAACCTTGCCAAAAAGCAAGTCTGAAACAAGTTGCAACAAGTTGCATTCTTGAAACTTTCACAAAAAGATAAAGTAATACTAAACAAATAAAATACTGAAACATAAGGCGGTGGAAAGATTCTTGTACAAGTGCTGATGAATGACAAACTACTGATGAGTAGTTTGTCTTCAGTAGTTCTTCAGTGAACTTGTCTGGTTAGACTTCGGAACTTCTGATACTTCTTCTTCAGTACTTGTTGAATCCTTCTTCAGTACTTTAGTCTTCTTTTTTCAGTAGTTCTATACTTAGAATATTTTGCAGAAGTATGAATTAGACTAAGGTTTACAAAAGTGGTTTCCTCAATCCTTTTTGTCCTAACAATCTCCCCCTGGATTTATGAAGCCAAAACCTTTTCTAATTCCTTATTGTTTTCTTCTGTCATTCACAATCTTCCATATCTCCTTGAACATGGAATTCTTCAGTTGATTCAGATGTTCATTAGTGAGAGATCCCCTTTGAGGTTCCAAATGTTGAATTGTAAGCAAGTCCTGAGTTGATAGATTCTTCAGTTCATTCATGGACTTGGAGGCCTTTCTTGTAAGATCTCTTCTTGTCATCAATACTGAGTTGTCATCAGTAAAGGACCATCTGATGATCAGCACTTTAGATTTGCCAAAATCTGAAGTATAGGGAACCATGCTGGATCCCTGGGATGTTCCTGAGTGTTGGATGTTTTCTATTTCTGTGACTCTCAGGTGGGATTCACTTCTGTCTTCTATTTGCACCATAGTAGGTAATTTAAAAGTAGGTAGATGATGTTCAGTGACTACCTTTGTGTGCAGCTTATCAGTTATAGTTTTCTGGATGTTTTTCTTCAATATCAAAGTCTCCTTGCACAACTGTGTTGCCTTCTAGCAACACCATCTTGAAGTCAGTCTTTGTATTGTCCTATGGCTTTCTCTTGGTAGCTGGTCTTTGTTTGACACCAGAAGTTATAACTACTGAAGTTGATACTTTAGAAGTTTTGAACTTCTCTGGATTAGCAGCCTTGGCAGCCTTGTATTTCTTGTATGTGTCCAGTAGTTTGTCTTCTCTCCATTTTGACACAGAGGCTTTTGAACCATAGTCATTAGCTACCAGTTCTTCAATCATTTCTGCTCTCTTGGCTTTTCTATCTTTGTCTGTTGCAAGTTTGTCAGCAACAAGTTGAGCTCTTCTGGTTAGCTCATCCATTGAGAGCCCTTTGAGTGAATAGGCTTTTGTTTTGCTATTCTTTGTTATAAAAGACACCAGTGGTTGTCTTTTGTCTTATTCAGCAACTCTTTATGTTTCAGCTTGCCTATTCAACTCTGCTTCATAAGCTTGAAGCTTTTCATTTAAGCTTAAATCTTCCCTTGCTTCCAAGTTGTTCCAGATCTCTTCTTCCTTAGCCTTTCTTTGAGCTGCAATTAAACTCTTCTCTAGTAGTTCTTTGGACACTGAAAGTGGAGAAGGGTTCAGCACAGTCATTGTTGTAGTTGTTGTAGGCCTTGGAATAGGAGTTGGTTGTTGTTGTTCAGTTGGTTTGGAAGGCTCTTTAGCTGTTTATATGTTGGAAGTGTTAACTGCTGAAGTGTTGACAGAAGTTTTAACTATTGAAGGATTGTCTTCAGTACTTTCAGAGTCTTCAGCAGTTTCTTCATTATGGCCTTGGGAAGTTTCAGCTTCAACTTCAGTTCCAAAAATAAGCCTTTGTTGATCTTCTTTTTGTTTTTGGGCTTTTTCTAGAAGTTGTTGTTGTTGTAGAGACACTCTTGCCTTTATCCTGGCTTCCAGTGACTCCTTAGGTTCCTTAATCTTCTCCCCCTTTTTGGCTTCATCCACTTCTGGAAGCCTGCTAGGTTTAGAAGTTCTACCAGTGAGTTCAGCAACCTGTCTTGAGTTGTTATCTATCTTGTTGGACAGCTCACCAAGTTTCTTGTTGATCACCTCAAATTGAGTTTTGGTTGTCAACTCCAAAGCAGTTGTGAAAGACTTGAGGTGATTGACAATGAGGGTGTTCATCAACTGGTATAGGGGACCATCTGGGCTGCATAGTTGGTTCAAGTCTATGCTGGATGACCCAAGGAATTGGGTAGGAATTTTTAGTGAGGGGTATGTTTTTGGGTAATCTTCATGTTGTACAGAAGATGCCACTTTAGGGGAATCAGGGATCAAGTGGACTTTAACCTGATCTGGTGTGACCAGCTCTTTGAGCTTAGAGACACCAAGTGCAGGACCTTCACTAGCAGCCGTCAATTCAAGTTTGGTGGAGTGTGAATCATCATCCAAATTAATGGAGTCATCTGAATCCCTACTTACTTCCTCAATGAGGACAGTATCAGTTATATCATGAGTTGGGCCCAACCCAGTTGTCTTATGTACCTCTTGTTCTTGGTTTAGAGGATTTCCTACCTCAGGCATTAAGCCTTCATCAGTAGTTGCCACAAATGAGGTCTTAGCAATGTTACTTCTTTCCTCAGATCCACCACTGGGTGGTATATGAGTAGTAACAGCCTCAAATGTACCTAGAGTCTCTAAGTTTGGGCTTAGAAACCCTGGTTCATCCTCATCTCTTGGGTTAGGGCTATGGACATCCACATCCATGTCAAAGTCTGAAGGTATGTCCCATATTTGATGTGGTTGTTGGGGACTGACATGTTCTGATGGGATGGTCTCTTTTAGCCCAGAGAGAAGTTTGGCAATTTCTAGGGCTTCAGGTTCAAAAATTTGTGGTACGGGTTCAGTAGTTTGGTCTAAGGGTTCAGCAGTTTCAAAAGAAGAGTCAATGGGGATTGTTTTCTTAAATTTCTTTCTTTTGAATAGAATTGTGATTGGTGCTCTAGTGGGGGTTTGAGATGGATGAGACTGAGAGGATGTTTCAGTCACATCTTTATGAAGTGCAGATTGTACATTGGCAAGTTCAGGCATCTCAACTTCCTGAACTGCCTTTCTTTTAAGGCTGGTGGGTTATTGTTTTTCCTGTTTAGGTTTCTTGGCCTTTTTGGGTGAGGGTTTGGAAGATGAGGGTTCCATGGGGACTGTTGTATGTTCCCCTTGGTCAACTTCTAGCCAGGCAGCCGATTTATTGTGCCTAGAGAATGCTTGTGAGGTTAATGGGTTTAAAACCGTTATTTTACCCACAAGCACCTCTTCTCCAAGTTCTTTTATTATGCATTGCATAATGAACCTTAGATACAACAAAAACTTCTTTTTAGAATTGAGATGATGTAACACCAACTCATTAAAGAAAAGTGCTGATGCCCTAAATTTTGTTTCATTCACGATGGAATGAAAAATAGGTTGAAAAGTAGAGGGCATCTGATCATAAGATCCAGTTTTTGGACTCAAACACATTATTATGTAATGAAACAAAAGTTTATATTCTGGTTCAAAGAATTTATTAAAAATGGTTGCATGTGAGAGAGTACCTTGGTAACCACACTCTGTCATGGTCAGATGAATTTCAGAGTTTGGAAATTGATCTGGGGCACCCACATCATCTAGACCCAGTCTAATCTCCAAAGTTGCTGGTGTGATTGCCATTCTTCTCCCTTGGATGGTTGAGTTGAGGGAGATCACTTGATCATTCACTGTCACCGTCTCAGCATTCGCCCAGAACTCATTTAGAGTTTCAGTGTGGATTGGAGGATCAATGGTGAAGGCAGTGAAGTATTGGGATTTAACGACTAAATCAATGATTTCGTCGTATTGGAACCAGGGTTCATGTTTCTCAACGTAGCCTCTTTGATTGTGTCCCTGTTTCAGTATTAGAGCCATGTGGTTTGTGTGTGTGTGGATCGAACAGTATTTTTGCAGGTTAAGGATTTGAGAGTGTTTTTTTGAGAGAGAAGGGGGGATTTTGCTTTTTGAAAGGATAAGAGTTGGAAAAGGTGTTTATCAGAAGTTTGTAACCGCCCTAGGTCAAACTTCTGAAGTGGGAAATGTCTGATTTGCCCTTAATGACAAAACTGCTGATGAAGAACAATTATCATCAGTAGTTCCCATTTTCTCTTAGCAGTTTGTTAACAACTGATGAGAATGTTTATAAACACTTTATTCATAACTTCTAAAGATTATTTTATCAGAAGTTAATCATTTTTCAGAAAATATTCCCATACTGATGTTTTTGTTTGTCAGTAGTTTCTCTCTTTTTGTTTTTCAGAAGTTTTGGACTAAAAACAGATGTAAGTGAAAAATAAAATATGTGTAGGAAAAGTAAAAGAACACTTACAAATTTAGCATCCCAAGCATGGATACTAACTTCTGAAATGTTGACGTGTCAAGGGGTTTTGTGAATATGTCAGCTATCTGATTAGCTGTTGTCACATGCTTCACTTCAATCTTGCCTTTTTCATAGCAATCCCTGATGAAATGATACCTGATTGCAATATGTTTAGTTTTTTAGAACTGAACAGGATTTTAATGATGCTAATGGCAGATTTGCTGTCTACAAGCAATGGTGTCTTGGTCTCTTTGATTCCATAATCAAGAAGTTGATATTGGAGCCATTTTATCTGTGATGTACAACTTGCAGCTGCAATGTATTCAGCTTCAGCAGTTGAAGTTGCAACAGATGTTTGCTTCTTTGATTGCCAGGACACTAGACAGTTTCCCAAGAATTGACAACCACCAGATGTTGATTTTCTTGACATTTTGCACCTTGCATAGTCACTATCTGAAAAAGCTGATAACTTCGTATTGCTAGAAGCAGTATACCAAATTCCAAGTGTAGGAGTTCTTTCAGATATCTGAAGATTCTTTTGACTGCAATTAGGTGTGATTCCCTAGGAGCTGATTGATATCTAGTACAGACACATGTTGAAAACATAATATCTGGTCTAGAAGCAGTTAGATACAAAAGGGAACCTATCATACATCTATACATGGTTTGATCAACCTGTTTTCCTTGATCATCTGGTTAAACTTGTGTGGTAGGTGTCATGGGAGTGGAACATGATTTACAGTCTTGTAAAGAAAATTTGTTCAATAATTCTTTAACATATTTAGATTGATGTATAAAAGTTCCATTTGTTTGTTGTTTAATCTGCAGTCCTAAAAAGTACTGCAGTTCTCCCATTGTACTCATCTCAAATTTTGATTGCTTGAGTTTCTTAAATTCATCACACAATTTTGTGTTTGTTGAACCAAATATGATATCATCAACATAAATTTGAACAAGTAAGACATGATTTCCAACGTTTTTAATGAAAAGAGTTTTATCAATGGAGCCTCTTGTAAAGTTATTTTTGAGCAAAAAGTTGGAAAGTGTTTCATACCAGGCTCTTGGAGCCTGTTTTAGCCCATAAAGAGCTTTGTCAAGCTTGTACACCCACTCAGGATGAGAAGGATCCTCAAACCCAGGTGGCTGACAAACATACACTTCCTCTTTGATTTTTCCATAGAAAAATGCACTTTTAACATCCATTTGAAAAACTTTTATTTTGTTGGAAATGGCATAGGCCAGAAATAACCTGATGGCCTCAAGCCTTGCAATTGGAGCAAAGGTTTCATTATAATCAATTCCCTCTTCTTGAGAGTAACCTTGTACCACCAGTCTTGCCTTGTTCTTAATGATTATACCAGCTTCATCTTGTTTGTTCCTGAAAACCCATCTTGTGCCAATTGGTAGCTTGTTTGGTGGTAAGGGATAGATTTCCCAGACCTGTTGCTTCTTGAACTGAAGCAACTCATCTTGCATAGCTTCCACCCAATTGTTGTCTTTGAGGGCTTCTTGGTACTTCTTAGGTTCCAACTGAGAAATGAATGCTGAGAAGAAGCAAAAGTTGGAAAGCTGGTTTCTTGTGAGAACACCTGATGCAATATCACCCATGATTTGTTCCAATGGATGATCTTTGTGTTCAATCAGTTGTTGTAAACCACTGACAGGTGTAGGTGGCTCTTGTACTTCATCAAACAAACCACTGAGGTTTATAATGTCTGGTTCAGTTGTTTGAACATCTTCAGTAGTTGTAGGAGCTGAAGCAGATGTTTGAGTTTGTACATCAATAGTTGTTGAATCAGAAGTTTGTAAAACTTCTGAAGGCTTGAAAGTTGACTTAATGACTGTTTGAGGAGTCCATGGTGCTGGATCCTCATCGTCAAACCTTTGATCACCATAATAAGTAGGTTTTGATGAAGTGACAGTCTTTTCAGGTCCAAAGTGGAAGCTGTCAAAGTCAAAGAGTTCAGCAGGATGTGCTGGAATAAGAGTGTGTTTTGACTCATTGAACTTGACATTCAGTGTTTCTTCTACTATCTTGGTTCTTGAATTAAAAACCTTGTAGGCTTTTCTAGTGGAAGAATAACCAAGAAAGTACCTGAGTCAACTTTAGCAGCAAACTTTGAAATAGAGTCTTTAATGTTTAGAATGAAACATTAACATCCAAAAGCCCTGAAAAAGGAGATAAGGGGCTTTACGCCATGAAGAACTTCATAGGCAGTCTTCGAGTGTCTCGTGTTGACAACGACTCTATTTTGAAAATAACATGTAATGTTAACTGCTTCAGCCCAGAAATACAATGGTAGGCCTGAATCAGCTAACATAGTTCTTGCTGCTTCAATCAATGTCCTGTTCTTCCTTTCTACCACACCATTTTGTTCAGGAGTTCTGGGAACACTGAATTGTCTAATAATCCCTTTAGACAAACAGAATTCATCCAGAGTTTTGTTCCTGAACTCTATCCCATTATCACTTCTAATGGCTTTGACAGATAGAGAATATTGTTTCTCTACTTGTAGAATGAAGAACTTGATGATTTCAGCTGCCTCATCCTTGGAGAATAAGAAGAATACCCATGTGAATCTTGAATAGTCATCAATGATGACCAGGCAGTACTTCTTCTTACCAAGGCTCATGATTTTTACTGGCCCAAATAAGTCCATATGGAGTAGTTGAAGACATGCAGTTGTTTTTTATTCTTCATGATGTGCTATGTATGGTCTAAAAATAACTACCTAACCTAGACACCTAGTAATATAAAACAGACTCAACTAAACTAGACCACACGACAGGCAAGTGTACCTATCAATGTAGTACAGACTAAGTAAGTCCGAGTATCGAACCCACAGGATACTAATGGAAAACAAAACTAGACTCGACTAAGACTTAAAAGATTTGGTTTATAAATGATTTTTGGTTTTTTAAATAATTAAATAAAATAAATAAAGTATATAAACAAGAATAAATAGACAGCGAAGATAATCGAGGAAAATATCAGGATAGGAAGGCAACTACCTAGGTCAAGAATCCTACATGCAAACTCACAACTATCGGTAATGGAAAATTGAATGGCTTACCAGATTCTAAAGATAACTTAAGAAACCCTAAGACGTGCTAGATCTCCTCCCGGTCTCACCAACACACCCCAAAGAATCTTAAAGAATAAAACACTGGCTATCTAGCTCGGATCACCTCCCGGTCTCACCTCACTAAGAATGTAAAGGTACTCTAATGACTCGATCACCTCCCGGTCTCTCTAATCACAATACACCCGAAGATGTAAAGGAGTAATTTAATTGGGTTAACTATGACTTGGAATTGCAAGAAACTTAAGACAACTAGGATAGGATCACCTCCCGGTCTCACCCAAAACCTAACCCCTAAAGTTCTAGACAACCCAACATTCCATCACCTCCCGGTCTCAAGAATGGAAGAATACTTAATTCCTCTAAATTCTCTAATCAAGTTCCTATGGCTTTTGTGCACAAAACCATAAACTAAGCTACAAGCACTAAGCAGGTAACCCTAATAAACATCCAAACATGAAAGACATTCACTAAGACGTTTATGGAACTCTAAAAAATAATAAATTAGACTTAAGTACGCACACACATCATAATAAACACCAACTAAACTTTTACCAAAACATTAACCATTCAAAAATAATCCAAAACCGAGAGCTATAAAATTAACATGTATTCATCATTGCTGGCCTAGGTAGTAACTAAAGTTTAGCCAATAATATTCATGACAAACGATAAAAACATAGTCTTGGTACCAAAGTAACACATAGTCATAAAGTTTAGAACACAAAGTAATAAACGAAAATAACCAATATTGTGAAAACCTCGATCCCTAGCCTCCCCTGGCCTTCAATTAACCTCTAAAAAAAACAAATAGAGCTGCTGTGATTGTGATGCCTCCTTGGCAGCTGACTTGTTCGAAGATAATAATATGTTCTTCGAAATAAATATATTCCCCCAAATAAAGTGCCGCTGCTATGCTTATATAAGCCTAAACCCTTTTTTTCATTAAATTCCATTGGATTGGGCCTTTGACTTCACTCACGAGATGGTCATTTGACCATTCATTTTATTAATATAATTATATTATTATTATTATTATATTATACTATTATTATTAGTAATCCATATCCGCTCTCCAATGCTCTTGACTCGACCAAAGTTCCTCATTTATGCTCCAACGTCCATGACCACCTACTCTCAAGTGTTCGTGTCCCGATTAGAAATAATTCGTTTTGAGCTCATTTTTCACGAACACCTATAAAATAATAAAATTAATAAATAAATAATAAAACTGACACAAAACGAATACAAACTTGACCAAATAATATACAAAATACATAGGAAATTAGATGTGTTTTGCAACACATCAAACATCCCCACACTTAAACCTTTTTCGTCCCCGAAAAAGACTG
This sequence comes from Ambrosia trifida, assembly GCA_028751855.1. Lineage (NCBI taxonomy): Eukaryota > Viridiplantae > Streptophyta > Magnoliopsida > Asterales > Asteraceae > Ambrosia > Ambrosia trifida. The sequence continues at coordinate 75,939,608 of CM054131.1, read as the reverse complement.
CAATGGAATCATAATTAGGACTCTCGGTTTCAAAAACTTTAAGGTTCATTAATTATGATCTAATCACGCATCAACCAAAATTGTCGGTATTGTTGTCCACCTAAACCCAACCACCAGCTAATCAGGCCCCAATCATGTAAAGCAATTAAGTTCATATTATTACAATCAATCTATGGGTCTCACACTTAAGATATCCAGCTTCACCTAATCTCACTTCAAGTTTTCAAAGCAAAGGTTAAACCATATAGATTTACCAACCACTGCAAACTAAACTCCCTAATGTATTATAAATTAAATTTATGATGGATGATGGATGAAGTGTATGAGCTTAGACACATTTGTTTTTTTTTTTTTCATACCTAACCCAGAGGTTGTCTCAATCAGAGTCACCATCCCCAAGAGCGACAACATGAGCTTCGGTATTTATTTGTTTTTTTTCAACTTGACCTCGAAGGAATTTCGATCAGAGGCTTCATTTTTTTATTTTATTTTTTTGGTCTAGCTCAATTGATGGACATGTGGATTTTTTTTTTTTTTTTGGGGCGCCACTTTTCACCGGATTTATTCTCATAAAAAGGATCAAGTGTGCCATTTAATTAATAATACATATGGGCTTTCAACCTACAGTGGTACCTCTAATTACTATCAGTGGTTTCAGTTCTACCATTTCTCCTAAGATGAGAACCCACAAGATTTCATGATTTATTAAGGTATATTAAGAACAATCCTAGGACCTTTCAAAGCTAGCTGGGCCTACCGACACATCTTAAGCAAACACGCTTTCAATCTATTTATTTTCTCATATGTATAATATTTTGAAAACCAAAAATCCCAATTTTACTATCATTTTCCATATAAAATGCACAAAAGATCAGGGACATTTTTCAATTTTTCGATTTTTTTTTTTTTTTTGATTTTGTTTTTGTTTTTTGGATTTTTATAATTTATGACTCAAACTACCTAAAAATAAAAACGAAGTCTCCATCCCCACACTTGAACGACACATTGTCCTCAATGTGAGAGTGGAATAAAATAAAGTAGAAATAAAAAAATACAACAAAAAGGAACAGACTCCCCTGGGTATAAGCGATGTAGCTGCAAGCGATCTGAAGCTGTCCTTCTAAACCAGGCCGTATAGCATTTCATTCACGGCCTCTGACTCAAACCTGACAAATAAAAACTAAAAGGAAAATATAATAACAAGTGGTTGCCTTAAATGATTGTTGGGTCGTCCCCACCCGAATGAAGATTGAGTACGGGTGGCTAGATCCAAACCTGCAATAAAATATATTAGACAAACCAATGACTCAAAAATAAAGACTCTCTCCATCATCCCCACACTTGAAGGGAGGATATCCCCAAAGTGGGTTAAGAGAAAACTGACTAAAAATAAAATAAAAGACTCTAAAAAAATTACAGACTCAACCGACTCAATATACAAAAATGCAGGAACGTACTTGAAAGGCAAGATGGTGGAATGTGGTGGATGATGGTAAAACATGTGGTGAAATGGCGGTGGACGAAAATAGGGTGGAAAATATATAATTTTTTTTTCTAATCAATTCCCGCAACGTGAAGGACACTGGTGATCTCAACACGCGTCGCAAGCGAAAAAAATATAACTTTTCGGGGTAATTACTGTTCGTGTATAGCGAACAGGTCAGCCCAGGCTCTTTGCATTAAGCGAAGAACCGTTTTCCACAAAAAGTTAATAAAATTTAATATTTAGAAAAAAAAATTCTTATTACCCAAACCTGTACCAAAAATCCCAATTATAAAATATATAGTTAACTACATGGGATTCGTTCATGGTGTAATTTTTCTTGCCTAAGCAAACACGAAAACCTGCAAAAAGACTCAAAAACAAAAATAATAACAAAATACAAAGAAAATTCAAACATATTACAAACTCTACAACTGGGTTTTCATTCAGTTTCAATCAGGTGGCTTATATTTTATTAGTCCCATATCCAACCCGTTTAATTCTTTTCGTTCACCATTGTTCATCAAAAAACAACTAGTGAAGTTAGAAAGACGTTTGAAATATTCAAACGGGTCGGGCCACCTAATTCTTGACTTACCTGGGCCAAATCTGAATCGTGGCGTGTACTCTTTGCCCATGTAATCACTAGCCTTCTCCCGTGGTGGTGGTGGCAGTGTAACATCCAATGCCTGCACGGGCCGGCAATCATCAACCTGATGAGATGGAATGGTTGCTTCAACTACTTGCTCATCTTCCATGGCCACGTCTTCCTCCTCAAGTGGCTCGATGTATTGAAATGGACAAAAATATCTAAGAAAATCCTCGTCACTGATAGCCTCCATCTCTTCCTCCTCTTCAATATACCTAGCTGGTATCGGGGGACCCTCCATCAGATCAAAATCCTCTTTGTCCCCCTCATCATCACTCCAATTGTAATTCACTTCTTGCTGAACCAGAGGTGGGACTGAATTGCCCATTAACATCTCCGGCTTTGGAGTGAGATGTTCAGCTATCTCTTCTTCATCTTGTGTGTCATGAGAGAGACCTGCAAGAAAAAAAATTAGTTTGAGTAGTATTATAATTTAATTCACAATTTAACTGTAGCATCTCTTTTCTTTGTGCTTCAGCCTCAGCCCTTTTGCTCTCCTCTCTGATCTGTTCTTCCATCTGACGAAGAAGTTCCTTCGTCTGTCTTTCAAGAATATCCAGAGTGGACAGCTCCTTCGGCTTCTCTTCTTCAATCCTTTGCCATCCATAGTATCAACTACATGTTTCCATCAGTGCTCTATGGCTTTCCAACAAGGCTGCGCTTGAATCTCTCTCATATGAGTGCGAGTGATAACTGTCATAATAATCTGTGGAGTACCCTGATGAATAACGACAAAACCAAGTTGGATGGGGTTCTCCACAAATCTCGCACCACACAGTGAAACTTGGGCCGTTCTCCCGAATATAGTCTGCTACAGTCTTTCTTCTAGCTGCCATCACTGCATACAGACATTAAACAAACACGATCACGGGCACCAGATATATAAAGAAAATAAATATAAAATAAAACACACAAAAACAAAGACACACAAGCACACGAAAAAAAATAAATAAAAAAAACAGGAAATGACTCAACACATAAGGACGCAAAGATCAAATAAAAATCTAAGACTCTCTAGACACGCTAAAAACCAAAAAGACTCAAATAAGACCAATTAATCAGTGACGTCCTAATCAAAGCTAATTTCGCAATCGCCAAGTGTCCCCGGCAACGGCGCCAAAAACTTAATGTGCTATGTATGGTCTAAAAATAACTACCTAACCTAGACACCTAGTAATATAAAACAGACTCAACTAAACTAGACCACACGACAGGCAAGTGTACCTATCAATGTAGTACAGACTAAGTAAGTCCGAGTATCGAACCCACAGGACACTAATGGAAAACAAAACTAGACTCGACTAAGACTTAAAAGATTTGGTTTATAAATGATTTTTGGTTTTTTAAATAATTAAATAAAATAAATAAAGTATATAAACAAGAATAAATAGACAGCGAAGATAATCGAGGAAAATATCAAGATAGGAAGGCAACTACCTAGGTCAAGAATCCTACATGCAAACTCACAACTATCGGTAATGGAAAATTGAATGGCTTACCAGATTCTAAAGATAACTTAAGAAACCCTAAGACGTGCTAGATCTCCTCCCGGTCTCACCAACACACCCCAAAGAATCTTAAAGAATAAAACACTGGCTATCTAGCTCGGATCACCTCCCGGTCTCACCTCACTAAGAATGTAAAGGTACTCTAATGACTCGATCACCTCCCGGTTTCTCTAATCACAATACACCCGAAGATGTAAAGGAGTAATTTAATTGGGTTAACTATGACTTGGAATTGCAAGAAACTTAAGACAACTAGGATAGGATCACCTCCCGGTCTCACCCAAAACCTAACACCTAAAGTTCTAGACAACCCAACATTCCATCACCTCCCGGTCTCAAGAATGGAAGAATACTTAAGTCCTCTAAATTCTCTAATCAAGTTCCTATGGCTTTTGTGCACAAAACCATAAACTAAGCTACAAGCACTAAGCAGGTAACCCTAATAAACATCCAAACATGAAAGACATTCACTAAGACGTTTATGGAACTCTAAAAAAATAATAAATTAGACTTAAGTACGCACACACATCATAATAAACACCAACTAAACTTTTACCAAAACATTAACCATTCAAAAATAATCCAAAACCGAGAGCTATAAAATTAACATGTATTCATCATTGCTGGCCTAGGTAGTAACTAAAGTTTAGCCAATAATATTCATGACAAACGATAAAAACATAGTCTTGGTACCAAAGTAACACATAGTCATAAAGTTTAGAACACAAAGTAATAAACGAAAATAACCAATATTGTGAAAACCTCGATCCCTAGCCTCCCCTGGCCTTCAATTAACCTCTAAAAAAAACAAATAGAGCTGCTGTGATTGTGATGCCTCCTTGGCGGCTGACTTGTTCGAAGATAATAATATGTTCTTCGAAATAAATATATTCCCCCAAATAAAGTGCCGCTGCTATGCTTATATAAGCCTAAACCCTTTTTTTCATTAAATTCCATTGGATTGGGCCTTTGACTTCACTCACGAGATGGTCATTTGACCATTCATTTTATTATTATAATTATATTATTATTATTATTATTATTATATTATACTATTATTATTAGTAATCCATATCCGCTCTCCAATGCTCTTGACTCGACCAAAGTTCCTCATTTATGCTCCAACGTCCATGACCACCTACTCTCAAGTGTTCGTGTCCCGATTAGAAATAATTCGTTTTGAGCTCATTTTTCACGAACACCTATAAAATAATAAAATTAATAAATAAATAATAAAACTGACACAAAACGAATACAAACTTGACCAAATAATATACAAAATACATAGGAAATTAGATGTGTTTTGCAACACATCACTTCAATAGACTTATAGGAGGACTTATGTTGCTTTCCATTTAAACGGGATACACAGTGTTCTTGACACTGGTATACTTTCAAGGGTAGACCTCTGACCAAGCCCATTTTTGAGACTTTATTTATGGTTTTAAAGTTCACATGGCCAAGTCTCCTGTGCCAGAGATCAGTCTCTGAAGTTGATGCCTTTGAGAAGAAACAGGCAGTGTTGTTCAGTACTTTGTCTTTTTCAATGTCCACTGCATAGACATTGCCACATCTTTTGGCTATCAACAAAGTATGATCTTCAATGATCTTCTCTATCAACTTCTGGCTTCTGGTGATATGATCTTGCATGCTGGCTTTGTGAAAAAGGAAGAATATCCTTTATCACACATTTGTGACACACTCAGCAAGTTGTACTCAAGGTTTTCAACCAGATTGACCTTGTCAAATGATACAGATCCTTCTCTTTGACTGATAAAGTTGTTTATCAGGTATCTGCATCCTATCATGTGCATTGAGCCTCCACTGTCAACATACCAAATGCTATTTAAGCCTCTAGAGACCCTCTGCACAAAGTAGTAAATTAGTTTGATTTAGGAACCCAAGCCAGTTTGGCTTTGCGTTTGCTCTTGAGAACATTAACAGTTTGTTCTTGACCAGGTTGAGGAATCCATGTCTTTTTGGCAATGGATTTTTCATTAAGAGCAATGGTGGTATCCTTTTGAGGACCACCATCAACCTTGGTCATCAGTAGTTGTACCACAAACATGAGATCTTTAATCTCAGCAGTTTGTGAAACTACTGATGATGTAGGTCTAACTACTGAGAGAGAATTTTGGGAAAAAGATTTTTGTTGAGATTTCATCTTTTTCTGAGAAAAGGTGTTTGCTGGTTGTTGTTTCTTGGGAGAAAAAGTTTCTTCAAAATTATTTTTGATTTGTTTTCCCAAAACCAGTTGTGAAATTTTCTTGTTGTACTGAATTCATTTTCTATATCTACAAAATTATGTCTTGTGGTTAAACAAACCACAGATTTCACATTCTTTTGCCTTTTCTTTTTTCATTTGAAGGCAAATTTCTGACTGTTTTGATTTGTTTTAGGTCATCAGTAGTTTTCAGGTTCTCAACTCCTGATGTAGATGAAACTACTGATGGCTTAAAGTCAGATTTTATTAGTACTTCTGAAGAACTTTCTTTGTGAGTTTTTAGAAAGTTTTCATGAAAAGATGTGCATTCTTTCTCTTCAGAAGTTTCACCTGAAACAATTTTTCTCCCATCTTCACTAGTTTTAGGTGAATAATCTGTTGGTGTTTCAGTGTGATTGTACCCTATGCCAAACCTAACATTTGAAGCACTTTGTTTGCTAAGCAGCAGTTGGTACCCTTTACAAGATTCTACCTATTTTTCACAAGTAACCTTGGTGTCAGCAATCTCTTTTCTGACATTTCCTAGGTCATCTATCATGATTTTAAGTTGTGCTTGGGTTTCAATATCATTATTAGTTAATTTAGAATTTTCTTTTGCTTTTGCAGCAAGTTTTTTCTTTCTAAATCACATTTCATCTGAGTGAATTTTCTCTTAGAGTCATTTGCTTTGCCTTGTAAGTGCACATTAGTCTCTCTAATGAGAGCAAAAGATTCTTTACATGAAGTTGAACAAAGTTTTGTTAAAGATTCTTTTGATACCTGAGACAGGGCAGATTTTGAGGTGCAGCCCTCAAATGCCATTAAGGCAAAATTCTTTCTGCCATTGTCAGGTTCTCCCCAGTTGATGTCAAACATTTTGTTGTCTGCATCAGGATTACACTCAGTAGTGTCAAAAGGAAGATTGCTTTAGTCAACATACCCTGAGGTGAACAAGCTTTGTTGTGAGGGTTGCTGAGTTTGTGGAGTTTGTTGAGCAGCTGGAATGGGAGGGAGTGATTGTTGGCTCTGCATCTGTTGAGCAGGCATCTGTACATATTGTACTTGTGGCACATATTGGATTTGTGGAGCTTGTGCCTGTACAAAATGTGCACTCCCCTGTGTTCCATTATTCCTATTATAACTAGGATTAAACTGATTTCCAGACTGAGATTGGTTGTAGCTAGAGCTTCTACATTCTCTAGCAAAGTGTCCCAACTTCTGACACTTGTGACATCTAAGTTTAGACTTGTCAAAACCAATTTTTGTAGAACTGTTTAGTCCTGGAAATTTCCTTCCTGACCTTTTATAAAATTTGTTTGTTTTAATACTTAACATGTCCAGTTGGTGTAAGATGTCCATTTCTTCTAAGTCATCATTGCTGAAATTTTTTAAATCATCCATGATAAAACACATGTTATCAGCAGTTTGACTATATTCATCATTGTCATAACCTGGGAATGATCTTTCTGATGAGATCCCAATAGTTATGTCAATGTGGTCAAAAGATCCAAAACTATTTGAACAAGTAGGTGAATCTTGTCCTAATAGTGTTGTACTACCTGGTAGATAGTCATCAGCAGTTTTACCAGAACTTTGCAATTTCTTCTTTTGATCGATTTCTCTTTCAAAAGTTAGCAATCTCCCATGCAATTTTGTAAGAGTGAGGGAGCTAAAGTCTGGTGAGGATCTTAGGACTATAGAGTATGTTTCTCATTTTTCAGGTAAAGACCTTAAAAATCTATAAAGCATGGATACAGTTGTGTAGGTCTGACCATTTAATTTTAGCTCAGATATTAATGAGGAGAATCTTTCAAATTGTTGAGTTAAATTTTCCCCATTTATATGAGCAAAAGTTTCATATTGTTGAGCCAGGATTTCTCTGGTGTTGGCAATCACCTCTTCAGTTCCTCCAAACTGTTCTTTTATGCAGTCCCAAAGCTCTTTGGCACTATCACAATGTAATAGTCCAGAGTAGATTTCATTTGGGAGTGCCATTGCCAACATACAGAAAGCTTTAGCATCAAGCTCAAGTTTTAGGAAATCATCATCTGTATAGTCTTTTGGGTCTTTTGGTATTTCTTCTTTAGTTTCAAGATTAATATTTACTGGTTTGTGAGAACCATATATCACAGATTTCCAGCAACACTACGCCAAAATAGCCCTATGGCCACACTAAAAAAGTGTGACCATATGCCTTTGGTCACACTTTTTTTTTTCATCTCAAGTGTGACCAAAGGTCAAGTCATCATAGGTATCATACAGCCACATTCACATTTAGTGGCTGTAACGACATAAAAGTGTGGCTAAAAGATACCAATATTTTTTTGCTAGAATCAATCATTATATCCATTAAGTGTGGCTAAAAGATTGTAATGGCCACATGAATTTACTCTACGTGTGGTCGTTTATATTATACAGTTACTAGAAAATATGTTTTAGCCACATCAATTTAAATAAAACGTGGCAAAATGGGTTGTTGTAATCAAGCATTCTGTTTATTAAGTATGCCTAAAGGGTAGAAACAGCCACATTAATTCACTATAAGTGTGGCCGTTCTACTATTTAGTCACATGAATTTGCTATAAGTGTGGCAAAAAACTATTTCTTGACACAAAAAATATTTTTTTAAATTTTAAGTGTGGCTATTGTATAACATTTGGTCACACATAGTTTTTCTACCATGACAGTTGTTATCATGTTGTCACACAAAAAAATAACAAAGTGACAATAGTGTGGCTAACTGTTACGTAAAGCCACATGAAATTTTACAATCTTTAGTGTCACTATTGTGTAACCTTTAGTCACACATAATTCATTTTACACATGGCGATTTCTATCGTTTCGTCACGCATAAAAAAAAAGTTTGGATGGTGTGGCTAATGGATATGTAAAGCCACATGAAATTTTAATGTTTTTACTGTGGCTATTGTATAACATTTGGTCACACATAATTCATTTTACACATGACATTTGGTATCATTCCGTCACTCAAAACAAACAAAGTTAGCATGGTGTGGCTAATTGTTATGTAAAGTCACATGAAATTTTATAGTTTTTAGTGTAACTATTGTCTAACATTTGGCCACACATAATTCATTTTATCCATGACGTATGTAATCATTTAGTCACAAAAGAAAACAACAAAGATAAGAGGGCGTGGCTATTGATTGTTAAAAGCCACATGAAATTTTATAATTTTAGTGTGACTATTGTTAAAGATTTGGTCACACATAATTCACTTTAACCATGATGTTTGCTACCATTTCGTCACACACAAAACAAAAATTCTGAATTGTGTGGCTAATGGCTATGTAAAGACTCATGAAATTTATAATTTTTAGTGTGGCCATTGTTTAATCTTTGGCCACACACAATTCACTTTGACTATGGCGTTTATTATTATTTTGTCATCCATAAGAAAAATAAAGTAAAGATGGTGTAACTAATGGTTATATAAAGTCACATGAAATTTTGTGTAGCTATTGTGTAAACATTGGTGACACATAATTCATTTTGCTAGTGACATTTGGTATCAGTTCGTCACACAAATCAAAATGACGATGATGTGACTAATGGTTATATGAAGCCACATAAAATTTGCTAACGTTATTTGTGGCTATTAGCTAAAATTTGGTCACGCATATTTACTATTATAATATGTGGCCTTTATACGTAATTTGCCATTTTATTTTTATTTTTTGTAAAATAATTGTAAACACCAATAAAAATGAGAATCTAAAAACCAAATATTTTCAAGAATAATAAATAAAAATTCATAAGTTAATTTCCAACTTAAATACTAAAAATCTATTTCTAGGCTGGTTTTCTTCTCCTTGCTCTTTGCCTTCTGTTTTTTTATACTGTCCAGCGTTGTATAGCACTTCTTTTGCTTCTTAACAACTTTAGTTGTATTTTGTGTTTGATTGGATAGTTGATCTGGTACCTGGAGCAACAAAACATGAAAATAAATATAAATAAATATTTAAGTTGTATTTAATCATATATCAATTTAAAACAAACCTTTTTGTCAGATTTAACAAGCTGTTTTGGCCAAGGAACAAAAGAACCAACTGCCTGCTCAACTGTTTTAAACTCGCTTGTTTGTATTGGTAGAAATGCTGCCCCCTTTATAGCTTGATCAATAGAAACTCTATAGCAATTATCTTGTAGTGGAACTCCATGAATGGTTTGCTCATTAGTTGAATAGTAAATTGTACCCAATGCCACACGATTGTTCAAGTTTATTGTATACAGGGTACACTTAAATGTCTACAAAAATTTATGGCATATTAAGATGATAAAATTAAAGTCAATTTATATGTGCATTTAGGCCAATACATACCGATATGACATTTTCTTGTGATTCCAAATGAGATGACCTTGCAGGAAGTGGAGTTTCAGGCGTAGACATATTACCTCTTTTCCTGGTTACAATTAATAAGATTACAAAAAAGTAACACTCACATGAAAATTACAAAGCAATAAAATTGTAAATTACTAACCATTGTTAGCTTTCCTTTTTGCACCGGTTTAGATTTGATACTGTCAGGGGTGACTTCTGGTTGCACTACTTTACATGATGCATTAGATGTGGTAGCATTAGCATTGTCCTTAGAGGTAAGATTGTTTTCCAAAGAATTGACCTACAATTTTTTTTAACTATGTTTAAACAAAATTTATAATCATATGAAAATTTATCAAAAAAAATAATGAAACTGTCAAATACTTAACATATCACAATTTCTTTTCGCATTATCTTAGACATGGTAGTTAACATTTGATAAATAATAATGCGTTAACTTGTTAATAAAATAAGTCACTTACTTGTGGTGGTGACATTCTGTTCGTAGAAGATGGACAAACTGGTAACGTAAGTCCTTGTGTAGCTAGATGAGCTAAAACTTGATTAAGTGTGTTATTTGTTTCTGCCATTTGCAAGGATAAGGTCTTAATTTGCTCATCTTTTTTCTCACGCTCAAGTCTCTCTTTGTGTAGTTGAAGCTCAAGTTGTGCGATTTTTTCTTTTGATGATCCTTTTGTTCTAGGACACTGCCAATATCTACTAGAAGTCACTCCATAGCCAACACCCTTTAAAAACCCACCTTTTTCCTTGCCAAATACTACTGTAAGGGCATCTGTGCCCGGTTCAAGGTTCAAGGCTCCATCCTTGATTTGTGCTTCACTTTCAATCTTTAAAAATGTGAAAAAAGTAGTTAGATGTTTTGTTAACAAAAAAAAATGAATTATAGTAAGTAAAGAAGAAATAAAAAAATCAAAGTTAAACATACTAATTTATCTGCCACAACTTTGACATCATCATTCTTGTATTCTCCGTTTTTGTTTTCCCTTGCTTTCCTCCACATCAAAGCACGAGAGGGGATTTCATCAATTGCAAGTTCATTATTTTGTACCTTGTAATATATAATACATAAAGCAGCAGCACACAAACACAGATCAAACACATAACCAAAAAATAATTAATATATGTAGACACAAAAAAACACTTGAATTAAAGAATGAGGTTACCAATTTCTCCCTTAGATAGGTATATCCTCCTCGTCCCAAGTGATGATCATAAACATAATTTGATCGTGCTTCTTTGGTTTTCTTTGAAACATCCTTACATAAAAAAAAATTAATTCATTAGAGTATAAAAGAAAAATATTAAAAATGAAATAATGATAACTAGCACAAATAATTAAAACCTTGAATTTGTCTGATTGTGTATACGCTACAAAATTGTCCCAATCTTCTTGCTTGACCATTGAACGATACGGCTTAGGAATTTTTTCAAGTTTCATTGGTTTATCTTGGTTAGGCACTATGTATCTCGCATACACTTTTCTTCTAAAATTCCTAAGAAGGTGACCAAGCCGATTCATTACAAGATGCCTACAACTTGCATCAATGTTATAAAAACGCTGCAATACATAATACAAGCTAGTTTGTTAGTCATATAGAATAAAATTGTATCAACTAGTAAGACACATTTGTAATTAAAAGAAGTAGATGTTAACCGTTGTTTCTTCCCATAGCTTATCCCTTACTTCTTTTGTCACCGCCTTCCATGAGAGAAACCTGAATCCGACATTTTCCCTTACCAGGTCCCCCAAAAAGCTTACAAACTGTGATCTATACTTTCCAGAAAACTTACCCAGTTCATTAAACGTAACTTTGTATTTTTTTCCACCAGAGTTTGTAAATTTGGTACGCATCTTTGGTAACCTGGTCAAACCCCTCTTTGTTGTTTTTGTTTTAGGTACTATGTTATGGGTCGAATCCGTATCTGAGAAATCGCTTTCATATTCGTCTGTCAAATCCATATCCGAGCTATCGCTTTCTTGTTCAACGTCCATGATGCTAGAAAACGAGTTTGACAAAATGTTGTAAACTTGTAATAATTGACATATAAACAGCCATAAAAAAACAACAATACATATAAACAGCCATAAAAAAACAACAATACAATATAAACAGTCAATCAAGAATTTTCTAAAAGTCAATTTGCAATTCTCATATTATTTTCTAATACCACTGGTACTAAAAGTTCCTACTTATCAATCAGTCCTAAATTCTTTGCCGCGTTTTCCTGAACTGTTCATAATGGAAAGTAATGAATTCGCTTGTGTCAAAGATAGGGCCATGCCTAACGGGTCAGGCTGGGTTTGGGGCTGGTGTGCAGATCTGTCTGGGACAGCAGCATTTGGGGCTGGTCTGCAGATCTGTCTGGGACAGCAGCGCCACATGATGCAACCACAACAACCAACAGACGAAACCTCCAGCAGCAGTACAATATTAACGACCCCAACACCTTTAACACCCGCCAAAACAATCAATAGTGAAACCAGCAAAAAAGCTACTGCTAGGCGCTCACTGTTCGAAAAAAGAAGGTATGAAATAATCTGCCAAAATCGGTACTGCTTGCTTCTTCAAAACAACAACACACTTATACGCCATCATAGGTGAACTTATGTTTAGATTGGATCAACGGACTAGAATCATTATATGCAGTTGTGCACTATATAGTAAATGTAAATTAACCGACTAACAAGAATGTTAGGAGCTGACTAAACCATGATCTAAAAGTATCATAAAAAAGACCATAATATATTTGGATGGATGGTTTTATATAAGTTTCAAACAGCCAAATCTGAACTTCAAGCAACAGAACCAAAGCTCGACAATATTAAGGCGATATTAAGGCGCTAAGTTTGTTATGGACGAGATCGAGAGTGAAACAACCGGAACTTGATTGGGGTAAATGGTGTAGTTTTAATCTTTGTAACGTGAGGTGATTGTATCGTTCGTATGGTGTATTGCTAGTGACCCGCTAGCATTGGGTGATTAATAAAAATTTTGGTGGCCGTTAAAAAAAAAAAACTAAAAGTCCCTAGAATCATAATACTTCTGGCTGCGGTTATTAGTGTGTTTCTTATTCTGTAGCCTTGCCTTTGCGCCTATGGCTGGTTTCAGAAGATAACAAACATAACCTATTTAATGCAATTACATAATTGACCTAAAGTTAACTTTTAAAGAAAATGCGCAAAAACTTGTTCACAAGATGAAAACATAACAGATTGATAAAAATTACCAACTAGCAACATGTTTACATAAGAGTGGACGGGGCACTAGTCGCCTATGATGGTTCAGCTACTAGTCGCCTATAAAGGCGAAGATAGGAAGTTTAAATTGGTCATGTTCAGATAGGTGCCTATGTGTATACACAGATCAGCAAGGACATTATCAATGTTTGTCAAAATTTTGCAGGGATCACTAAGCCTGCAAGGGTATCAGGTTTCCTTCAGAATTATCATCACACACAGGCAAGCATTCTTTCGGTTACACTCAAAAAATTGTTTTGATTGTAGTGTGGTGTCTAATCATATGTGATTAACCTGATGTGGATGATGTTACCTGTTGCACTTTGTAAATTAGTTTGGTAATATAAATGGGTTAAAGGTTAAAATTAATATAGACATGCGCTTACGTGCCTAAGCGAGGCACACAACAAAACTGCCTTGAGTGCAGCAGCGCACAAGACGTACTAAACTGGATAAAAAAACTGGCCTGAACCAGCAAAATTTGTACACATTCCCTTGTAAACTACGTGGATAATATCATAACTTTCGTAATCATGTTAGTGGGCTGGCCTAACCCGTTTTGAATCTTCTAAAACCTGTTTACCCCAAAGCAGTCTTAACCCATTACCTCTTGACTCGCCTATTTCTGTGGCACAAAACTAGAACATGAGTTTTGTCGAACAATTGTCATAGGTTCTCATTTTTCTAGAAATAATAATGTTCTTAGAAGCAGTGGACAAGATTACAAGAACAAGAAACCACATGAATGGGTAAATTTGGGTTATGTATGGATCATCCCTAATGTGTCAGATCCAAATTTTGTGGTTGCTAAACCCAAATCAGTTTCGACATGTTATCCGGTCTTGACCCGTTAGCCAGCCCCCTGACCCGCCCATTTTGGTGGCACTAAAACTAGAACATAAGTTGCGTTCGTTATCATAGATTTACTGATTTGTGGTTCAAAAATATTGTTTTAGTGGCTGCTATTTCAAGATATGATGCTTCTAAACTGAGTTTAAAGATCAAAGAATGGAAAGCCAATGGCAGATGCGCAGATTATGATAAGCTGATGGAGTTTTGCAGCAGGAAGATCAGATTGTGTAAAGATTTCAGAGAATAAATATGGCTGCTGATTGTGTGGGCTGTGGTCTATTTTTTGTTTTGGTTGTAAAGACCATTAGTCTTGGTTTTAAAAAGCGCGCCTAGGCGCAAGGCGCAGCCTAGGGCGCCTCATGGCTCTTGCGCTTTGCGCTTCGCGCGATGTGCTTAGACCTCGTCGCTTTTGTGCGAGGCGCGCTTTTTAAACCAAGCCATTAGCCGGGATTTGTTTGTAAATATTTTATTGAACGAGTCCACTGTGCTATAAACTGAAACCATAAGCCTTAATCTATATGTCGGAAAGAAAACGCAAACGCCCAGCAAGAATCAAACAGAAAAGCCTTAATCTATTAGCAAAACAAAAAATATTTTCTTGAACGAGTCCAATGTGTGAGCAAAACATAAACCACCAGCAAGAATCAAACAGAAAAACATAACCCTTAATCTATTAGCGGCAAAAAAACAAAGCAAACGCCCTAATTGACCGCTTTAACATTGAGAACATAATTGTGTTCCAACCATAATCTTTTATTTTCATTTGTTTTCCTATATTTATACTTAAAGAACAAAATTTTGTTCCATCCAGAATCTATTAGCGACCAAAAAAAACAAACAAACGCCCTAATTGATTAGCGGAACGAAGACACGATCAGATTACACGATCAATTTTTGCCTAACAATAATATATGCCTATCAATCACAATGAAAAAAAAAACATAATATATGATTAACAATCACAATGAAAAAAAACCATGATTCCTAACCTGGTTTGTGGTTCGGTTCCATCTTGGTAAGTTTCCATCTTCTGTGTGATTGATAGCAGATGAATATGAAGACAGGGTTTGAATGTGACGGGGATAAAAGAAAAACTAGGGTTTTATAATGAAGGAAATGAGAATTTTGGGCGGTAAACAATGAGCGGTATAAGGATTTTTGATGATTTTGTATTTGGGGGGAAACAAGAAGATAGATACAAGGATGGAATAAAAAAATTTGAAAGAAATATTAGCGTATTTGTGTGAAATATGAGAGGGAAAACAAATTTTTGGGGACAATTATGATTATTACATTAAGGTAGTATATTAAGGTATACAAATGTTAAATTTCTTAAAACTTATATAACAAAAAGTATATTTTAATTTGAAATTAAAACTTACATAAAATATATTATTAGTTGATGGGTCTTATTTAGGGATTAGCAAATGGTACCGGGTTCCGATATCGAAATGGCCGGTACTGGTACTGGATCATTTTCATTAACGGTACCCACTCATTCAATTTTCAGTATCGGCATATACGGAATTTTACATGCGAATACCGGTATCGAATCGTACCGTATCGGTTTTTCGGTACCGGTACCAAGTTTTAGGTCTATTAAGGCCTGGTATCACCCACTAAGACATATATAATTTATTATTGTTTATTATGGTCCATTAAGGCCCATAAAGGTCCAATACTGAGTTCGGTAGGATTGGTTTGAATTGTCAGTGTACCGTCACGGTATCTCATGTATTAATAAGGGGGGACACTATACCACTAGACCAAGAGGTCATGAGTAAATATATTATTACTCGATTGGTTTTATTTAGGGATTAGCAAATGGTACCGGGTCTCGATACCGAACCGGTACGATCATTTTCGGTACCGATACCCACTTTTTCTATTTTTTGGTATCGGTGCTACCAGTTCGATACGATATAGGTATTTACCAACTTTTACATGTGAATATCGGTACCGAACCAAACCGTACCAGTTTTTCAGTACTGGTACCAAGTTTAAAGTCTATTAAGACTCGGTATAGCCTGCTAAGACATATATAATTGATTATCGTTTATATATACACACACGGTTCTGATATCGTACATTAGGCTCAAAGATGGTTATATATGCTTAATGAAGGTATATTAGGATCGTTTAGGCCCAATGATAGCCAATCATGATTGTTTAAACTCAACGATGGTCAATAAGGACTATCAGGGTTGTTTAGCCTCAATGATGGTCAATAAGGGTTGTTGAGGTCCAACGATGGTCAATAAGGGTTGTTGGCCCATATGAAGTTCAGTTAGGTTCATAATGTTTAAAAATGCTCAATAGAACCTATAATGACTAATTGTTCATTATAGGTGACCATCATTAAGCCTAATGGGCCATCATTTGGGTCTAATTGACCATCATTGGGCCTATTTGACCATCATTGGTTCCAGTTGACCATCATTGGGCCTAGTTGACTATTATTGTATCTAACTGACCATTGTTAGCCTAATGGACCATCATTTGGGTCTAGTGGACCATCATTTGGCCTAGGTGACCATCAATGTATCTAACTGACCATTGTTAAGCCTAATGGATCATTATTTGGGCCTAATTGACCATCATTTGACCTATTTGATCATCATTGGTTCTAATTGACCATTGTTAAGCCTAATGGACTATCATATGGGTCTAATTGACTATCATTGCACGTAGGTGACCATCATTGGTTTTAATTCACCATCATTGAGCCTAATGGGCCATCATTGGGCCTAGTTGACTATTATTGTATCTAACTGACCATTGTTAGCCTAATGGACCATCATTTGGGTCTAATTGACCATCATTGGACCTAGTTGATCATCATTGGTTCTAACTGACCATCATTAAGCCTAATGGACCATCATTGGGCCTAGTTGACGATTATTGTATGTAACTGACCATTGTTAAGCTTAATGGAGCCTATGGGCCATCACTGGGCCTAGTTGTCCATTATTGTATCTAACGAGCGGAGCCCGACTAGGCTCGAGATCGAGCTCGGCTCGAAAGTAAAACCTAAGAGCTCGAGCTCGGCTCGAGATAATTTGAAACTTATTTTAAACGACCTAAAAGCTCGGCTCGAACTCGACTCGCCAATATTATTAATTAAATTGAACATGTTTAAAGGACAAAATTCCATATGTAAAAAAAATATAACTAAATATTGTAAATTATTAAAAAAAAAACCCAAATACCAATACCAATACCAATACCAATACCAATAACCCATAACAAGTTTAAGTCCACTACCCATTTACTATAACAGGGCCATCCCCGAAAACGGGGTCAAGTGATCGGGTTATTTGAGAATCACGTTGGTGGCTCGCGCCCAGTCGGTCACGGCCCGAAAACGGACTGCCTTATGGATAGGTCTGAATTGGGGAAATAATGGTTTGATACTTTGATTGACTTTCCTATTCTTGTGCCTATTAGTTTGGAAGGGTAATTATTTCAAATTTAAATTCCAAAGATAGGAAGTATAGAATGTTGTTGAAGGATTTATTGTGGATGCACCTCGATGGAATTCAGACTTGGTGCCAAGATTTAAAAAAAAAAAAAAGATGCCTAGTTTATAATCCTCAAGCCATTCGATCAAGTACCAGGTATGTGTGCTAGTTTTTTTTTTTTTTTTTTTTTTTTTTTAACTTTATACAATTTAAGAATTTAGAATACGTATTGTTGTATACACATTATTCACTTATTTGATAAAATTAGTTGTGTTGTTAAGCCCTAAAATTGGGTGTGTTATTAATCTGTATGTTCACGTATGTATATATTAAATCGTTCTTGAAGAAGAGAGTTGAATATGGGTATGAATGAATAATAATAATGGATGGGATGTTTTAGATGTGTAGTTTGAGTGTTTTGAGTAATATTATGGTTTGAAATGAATGGTTGGATTATGAAGGTCTATGTGGTTTGCTGTTTTTGCTCTGTTTGTTACGATGATGATTATTATCGATTTGCTATTAATTTTATGATTCGATTTCGGGCTGTTTAGTTTTTAAATTTTAAATTCACGGTGGTTTGATTTGAATGATGATTTGAATGATGAGGAATGACTTATTGATGTTATCGATGGACGATGGTATGGTTGATCTGAATGATGAGGAATTATTTAATGATCGGTATTATAAAATATGATAAACTGTGGTGGCATAAAGTTATGAATTTGGTGGTAGAATGTGGTGTGATGACTTCACCATCACCCTAATCAATAAGTGACCACAAAATAGTTTGACAAAATTATAGAAATTGACACATGGCATGATTTTGAAAAGGAAAATAAAATTCTTACCGAATTTTTACTCTAACATGCTTATGCATCAGGTCGTGATTAAAAGATGGATAAGTCATGGATGCTAATCGATAGAACTCAACAACAATACATCGATGGAGTTGCAACATTTTTAGATTATGCAGTTCACAACTTGAAGACGTCGACGCCATTCGACCCACTAAAAACTAGAAAAAAAACAAAAATCCCATGTCCATGTGTGAATTGTTTAAATCATTATGCTCTTTCTCTGGACGAGGTAGAACATCACTTGTTCATCAAGGGAATCGATCCAAATTATACAAAATGGATTAAACACGGAGAAAAAGACGAGCCAGCAAAAAATGTGGTTTATACGGACTTTGTTGACACGGAAATCCCAACAGATGCCATGGATACAATAGAAATGGTAAAAGCCACAGAAGAAAATTTCTTAGAGGACCATGAGAAGTTTCAAGCTCTACTTCTAGACGCTGAGAAACCCCTGTATGAAGGATGTCCTAACTTCACAAAGTTGTCTGCACTAGTTCAACTAGTCAACTTGAAGAGTAAGCATGGAGTCTCAGATAAGTTCTTTACTGAACTTCTAATTTTGTTGAAAACGATGCTACCTGAAGGCAATGAAATGGTGAACAGTACATATGAGGCCAAAAAGACAATGAAGGCAATGGGTTCAGGATACACAAAGATACATGTGTGTATTAACGACTGCGTTCTTTACAGGAAGGAGTACAAGGACTTGAAAACATGTCCAACTTGTGGGAAAGCAAGGTGGAAAGTAGATGAGAAGACTAAAAAAATGTACGAAAATATTCCTGCAAAGGTAATGTGGTACTTTCCTATTATTCCACGATTGAAACGACTCTTTCAAACGAAGAGCACAGCAGAAGATTTAAGATGGCACGCCACCAGTCCCAAAAAACCTGGTGTTTCATGCCACCCATCAGATTCACCCGCATGGCAAGCCATAGATGACAGATTTCCCGAAATTTCTAGTGATCCAAGAAATCTTCGGCTTGGCATTTCCACTGATGGGGTCGATGTAAATAGAGGCAATAGAAATCACAGTGTCTGGCCGGTTTTAGCTGTCATTTACAACCTTCCGCCTTGGTTGTGTATGAAAAGGAAGTTCATCATGCTTTCGTTATTAATATCAGGGGCGCCTGGAAATGATATTGATGTGTTTTTGGATCCTTTAATTGATGATCTAGAGCTCTTATTTGAAGAAGGAGTTGAAGCATATGATGCATATGCACAAGAAAAGTTTACTCTACGTGCAGTTGTTTTATGGACGATTAATGATTACCCTGCTCCTGGTACATTGTGTGGTTGCCCATACAGTGGATTCCATGGTTGCGTTGTGTGTCGAAAAGAAACTCATTGATGTAGACTTCCATACTCAGCCAAACAAAGTTATGCCGGTCACAGAAGGTATCTACCATATAACCATCCTTTCCGAAAGCAAACGAAGGCGTTCAATGGACAAGAAGAGTGGGGGACTGCTACAGATCCTATGACCGGGGAAGAAATCTTTAACGAGGTTAAATATGTTAAGAATAAATGGGGAAAGGGATTTAAGGGTAACGAATCTGAAATCCTAGAAACATCTACCGGAAGAGGGGGGAAGATAATTAAGAGAAAAAGAAAAACAGCAAAAGGGGGTGGTAGTTCAAAATCCGGACACAAGGAACCGACCTATTGGAAGAAATTCAACATATGGTATCAACGGCTTAGGTACTGGAAGTATAATTGTGTCCAACATTGTATTGATTTCATGCATATTGAAAAGAATGTGGCTGAGAGCATTGTTGGAACATTGCTAAACGTTCCGGGAAAGACGAAAGATGGATTGCCAGCTCGATTGGATTTGGAGCATTTTGGGTTAAGACAAGAGTTGCAACCTAAAACAGAAGGCAACAAAACAATACTTCCTGCAGCATGTTACACATTAACAAAAGAGGAAAAAGACAAGTTTTGCGAAACATTATACAACTTAAGGGTTCCTCAAGGGTATTGTTCTAACTTTTCTAGTTTGGTGAGTCTAAAGGATAAGAAGCTTATGGGACTTAAATCACATGATTATCATATGCTTATGCAACAGTTTTTGCCAATTGCGATACGGTCTATCATGCCTGAACCCACAAGATATGCTATTATCAGGCTTTGTTTTTTTTTCAAATCAATATGTAGCAAAGAAATCAAGGTACACGAACTCGAGAAATTGCAGGAAGAACTTTGTGTAACATTGTGCCTGCTCGAGAAATACTTTCCCCGGTCCTTTTTCGATGTTATGGTCCATTTAGTTGTACACCTTACTAGGGAGGTAAAATTATGTGGGCCAATTTGCTTTCGTTGGATGTATCCGTTTGAAAGGTGTATGAAGGTTATTAAAGGGCATGTTCGAAACAAAACTTGTCCAGAAGGATGTATTGCTGAGGAGTATATTGCAGAAGAAACAATTGAGTTTCTCAGCGAATACCAAAAAAACATTAAGACTATTGGTATTCCACCAGATAGGCATAACAGATTTGAAAATGATAATGGGGAGGGTAATCCTTTGTCAGCCGGTATACTGGTTCAAGTTTCTCCGGAACTCTTCCTAAAAGCGCATTTCTATGTATTGCAAAATACGCCTGAAGTCGTGCCGTATATTGAGTATGTATTACTAACATGTTTCCTATTTTTTATTATAATACAATCTATCAAATTTGATACTCATTTATGTACTTGCAGGCAACATATGACCTTTCTAAAAAACCGCCATGGTGGTAAACGACAAGCATGGCTGGAGAAAGAGCATAGCACAACGTTTGGTCACTGGTTACGCAACAAGGTAAATTAAATTTCAACATAATTTTAGTTTTTTGTTTGTTTTAAGTTTTACAAGGCGAATCTCATCATTGCCATGAAATTCAGGTTGAAAGAGAGTTAGCAATCTCCAAAGAAAGTGTATCAGAAACCGTAAAGTGGATTTCACATGGAGCACACAGTAACGTATTGAAATACGAGGTATATGAAATAAACGGGTATAAATTTCGTACAAAATCTCGTGACGGTAGAGTTTACCAAAACAGTGGGGTTGGTGTAGAGGCGACTGACATGCACATTTCAAAAGAAGTGGTAACCTATGGAAAAAACTTTTATTACGGGGTTTTACGAGAGATATGGGTACTAGATTATCACATTAAAAAAATTCCTCTTTTCATGTGTGACTGGGTTGAAAATAGAAATGGGGTCAAACAAGATAGTCTTGGTTACACGTTGGTCGAACTTAACAGATTAGGCCACAAGGATGATCCGTTCATATTGGCCTCACAAGCACGGCAAGTGTTTTATGTTAAAGATCAGCTGGATAAAAAAATGTCTGTTGTCTTTATGACACCTCTCAAAAACTATAGAGATTCGTATGACGATGTTGATGAGGAATTTAGTACTGTAATTCTTCCCCACAATGATAACATATTGCCACGTGTGGATCCACTTGATCTGGGTAATGAATCACGCGACAATTACTTTAGAACTGACTGTAACGGTATAGTTTTACGTAATTCCGATTGAAAACTGTCATGATTATCGTTACGTTGTTATAGTGTTTGCTGAATATATATTGACTGAATTGGTTTAGTGAAAAATGATGGTTCATTTGTTTTTATTGAATTTTAGTAGATTGTAAAAGAAATAACAACTTAAAAATTGTTTAGTTAATTTTAACTGGTGTTTATAATAGTTGCGCGTTGCGCGATTCCAAAACGGCTTCATGAGCCAATTATCTCGACTTCGTTAGTACCCTGTACGGTGTCGCAAGTACCTTATGCGTACGCATTTGGAATTTTTTTGCAGCGTACCATGACTGCCTATCTCCGCTGTCTCTCACGCCTCTGCATGAAGGCACATGGACAGCTAAACCGATTAAAAAAGAACAAGAAACAATCCTTAATTGACTCGACGACAACCAAAATTCAAGTATGGACATCCAACAGGCCAACAGCAACTCAAAAGTAGCACATAGTATGACATATGTTCAAAATATAAGAGATAACAATACTAATAGACAATACTATTATTATTCAAATTGAGCTAAGATGTCATCAAACGCAATATCCAGCTGAAAATTTTGTTAACGGTAAACAAAAATACTACCAAATATGGCAAAATATCAGATTACGCGGGTAGACCAGAGGGATATGTGGGGACAAACCCAATCTAGTTCATGTTTATAGTGCAATTCAGATTAAAATAAAAGGCAACATACTGGTTCACTTAGCCTCGTCTTCTTTTTCTTCTTCCGCTTGTCCATAACGACGTTTGAACTTGGCAACCTGGCCAACGCTTTCAGCCATCTGTTTTCTTGCTTTAAAGTGATAAACTTTGCCTGTCTCGTGGATTTTTGTCATCATAACATGCATCAATCGGCCGCTTTGTGTCACGTAAGAGATCCATTGCATCTGAGGGTGAATCCCTTTCTTCATTTTCTTCAGCAATCAAAAGAAAACATTCAAAAAACGGTAAGCAATTCATCACAAATCTAACCAAAGATAACTACTTAACACAAGTATTATAACCAAACAGCAATTATGGAAAACCAGAACAAATAAATTGGAAAGAAAATGTTGAGGAAATTCTGTAATCAACGAGCAATAGCCTAGATAATATGATAGTTAGTGAAAACACATTCATCGTTAGATAAAAGCTTGCTGGTATTAGTTCAAGACTTACAGATTCTTAAGTTGTTTCCAGCTTTCAAGGATGGGGATTCTTCTATTGAAGTTGTTACTAGTTAATCGGCTGCAATATGTGAAACATACAGATAATGGTTAACTAATTATCGACGAGAAGCAAACAATATATAAAGACTGGAGTTTGCATACAGTTCTGTCGAATTGGCTAGACTATTAAGCTCCACCGGCAATTCGCCAGAGAGATTATTCGCATTAAGAATTCTATGATTTGAGAATAAAAATAGTAGATACAGCAGCAAAACAGATTAAAAAACAGCTTCAAACAGATTACTAAAGAGCTTCAAACAGATTAACAGATTACTAATTAACTTCGCCAGCTACCAAACAGCCTGTAAACATGTGGTCTGCAGATTCTGACCCGTACCCGCAACAAGAACACATATCGTCTTCGAGGTATATATTTCTTTTAATTAACTCATTTTTAACCAGTAATCGTTCCATCTCAGCTCTCCAAGCGGACACATTACATTTCAGTGGAACCCACTTCGACCAACGCATAACAAAATTCTGCTGCGTCTCTCTGTTCTGCTGCAGCATAAATCGGATATTTTTGACTGTAGCCTCCTGTTTGCTGCCCAAACTCCAAGTCCAACCATCCTTTGATTCACGCCATACTAGACCATCAATTAAGTCTTTCATCTCCTCAAATTCTTTACAACACTCCTCTGTTAGAAGTCTTCCTAACGCCGCCCTCCAAGCTAGTATAAAACCTTCGACGGCACCCAAGAGTTTTGTTCCAGCACTTGTACATTATTCTGAGACCTTCCGCGCAGCAGCTCCTTCATGGTGATCTTATTGATCTTTAAAATGCAGTGGAATGAATATTAATAACTAATATGAAATAGAATGTGATAAACATCTTTAAACAGCATTACCTAAAATCAAATAGAATGTCATAAACATCTTTAAAAAACATTTACATGGTATCTTTGCTGCCAACATATTGGAACAACTGATCAACTAATGTATCCATGACACCAATCCCAATCCTTCGCTTTGTGTTGTATTTTGCAAATTCATCTCAACATACCACATTTTACATCAATAGCAGTAAACTGAAAATGAAACAAACTGACCATAAATTCGTAAACAATAGGTACCTAAACGTCGTTGTCGCCACCATAGGCGGCTGGACGCGCCCTAACGGTAACTGCAAATAGAAAGGAGCATACCTGAGCCGCTGAAAACTAAGTTGCAGAATCACCGCCCTAACGCTAACTGCAGATCACCGCGCACAGAGGTAGGATTCCTGTGAAGCTAATTTTAAAGGACTATTTAACTATCCTGAATGATAATGGTAAATAATCCCAAGAAGCTTCGGTAAAACATGAGTTTGTAAACATATATAATAAAGTCCTAGAGTCACTATAAAATTTCAATCCCAATACACAATCAAAAGGACAGTACCTGGAACAGATGATGGCGTAGCCAACTAAATGATATGAGTAAACACCGGACTGATCAATATTACACATCATAGAACGAAGATGGGCAAGAAAGAAGCAACGCAATTGTCAAACCTTCGTGAAAGCAACGAAGGACAATTATTATACTTGCGAGAAAGCCACCAATTTACATCCTCATCACTACAATAAACAACCAAAGTTGCAGCGCTATTATTGAGTTTGATGGCAAAAGACCTGACTTCAGTCGGAAAGAAACTTATCTATGGAAGACATGATTTCAGCCGGAAAGAGGCATCTAAACAACGATTGGAGCCGTCGCAATCGTCACGGGCCACGTCGGTGACCTAAGAAGAAGCATCTCAACCGTCGCAGCAGACGATAGTACTTTGAAACCCACCTGTCGACAGCAAGAAGGACACGACCACCACTACCACAACCTCCGTCACCTTCGCCATAAGTGTTTCCACAACCGAGCAAAAGTTGAGGGTTTTGATTTGTTCATACTGACAGAGTGATATAGATGAAAGGTAGGTAGGTGGAGATAAGGGTAATGAAAGATAGAGATCAGGTAGTATATATGAGACACAAAGAGGAAGCAGAGGAGATGAACGAAAACTCTAGAGAAGGAGGAGAGAGAGTGGTTCACTGAAGGCTTCACATGGTTGTACGCAAGGAAAAAGTCGCTTCATGAACTTGTATTAAGCGAAACAGTACTCCTCCCTCACATCAAATTTTGCAAATTGTATATATATAACTAGTATTATACCCGCGCGCGCTTCGCTGCGCAAACATAGTTCTAAACAAACATGTAATGTTGACATTTCTTTAGGTAAACTATCACTCTTAACTTTGGCGAGACGACTCTAATTCTAAGTTGTTTCTGCGCAAGCAAACCCAACACAATCATGTACATGCTATCACATTTTTCGATACATGTATGGTTTACATCTCTTATAAAGCATGTACTTTCCTTGAATTTTTGTCAAGGTTTCAATTGGCTGATCGATTGCTACGACACACTTTTGAATCCCCTAATGGTCGAAGACACATTCATAATATCGCTAAGAGTAGATCATGTAAGCAAACTGTAAGCGACATAGATAAAAAAAATCATTGAGGCATTAACACAAATAACTGGCGTGCAAGTAAAAGGCCATCAAATTTTGGCTAAACCAACATTTATCTACCAACCATTTATAAAGATCCCATTAAGCCATTAACACAAACAATTGAAATGCATCGCAAAAGAAACAAATCTCATGTAAACCAAGCATGTAGAAGTTAAAAAAAAACATTCGTTACATTTCAATAGAACCCAAACAAATAGGGAAAGGAACCAAAACAAACCTGACATCACAGCAGACCAAAAAAAAAAAAGACAGACCAAAAAAAACGACAGAGAAGCGCCAACTTCTTAGCTGATTGGGGAGTATGAAGCCTTCCGATTTTTACCTGCAAAGTTCTAGGGAAAATAAGAATGAAGATATAGGGGAAATTATCTGGTTGCCTGAACTTGAAATCGCTAGCGTTTACACTTCAGGTTTGTGATTTACCGTTTAATCAGCTCTCAATGTGGTACGCCAGAGCACCGACTTTGCTAATCTGCAAGAAGGCCCAAATCGGTGAAGGTAGGGGTTGATTTGTCTATGAAGTTGTCATTTTTTAAACAGAGGTTTAAAGTGGGAGCGAGAGTGATGGATTAGGATTTAGTGTGGTGTTGAGTGTGGCTCAAACAGGTAGCTGGAAGGCGGAGGATCTGGTGGCTGTAGGCGATGGGTTTGAGAATTTAGAAAGGCAAAAGAAAGATTCAGAGAAATAGAGATAAAGACTGAAAAGGCTTGAGGTTAAGAATAAAATAACGAAAACGACACTTCCAAAACTTTTTTGAAATGTGTGCAATGTTTGCAATAGTAGTAGTATGTGAGTATGACCGACATTGGTAAATATAGTATTTATAAATTGGATAAAACAGTGAAGATAAAGCTATGGTAGTACATGATAGAATAGGGTTCCGATTGGGATGTGGAGGTAGCTGGATTGATCAGTATGGAATTGATATTTTTAGGTGTATGTATTTTTTTTTCATCGTTAGATAACTTGCACTCACACATTACAACTTACAAGTTTATAACCGCTACATTTTGGTCACACAAAATAGCATAAGTGGCAATATGTGTTTGCTTTTAGCCACTTCATTAAAAAAAATACTCTGACCGTAGATCAAAATTAGTCACACTTTTCTAGCGTGACTATTAAATGTCACAGTTTTTTTTTTTAAGTGTGGCTAAAGGTTTTGAAATGATGTGTTTTGTCACATGAAACAAATATTGTGGTCGTAAATTGCATTTGGCTACACTTTTCTAATGTGGCTACTAAACGTCATAATTTTTTTCTTAAAGTGTGGCTAAATGTTCGAAAACATATGTATTTTGGTCACATGAATCAGAGGTTAGACAAAAACTATGGCCGTAGATCACATTTAGCCACATTTATTCTAGTGTGGCTACTAAATGTCACGTTTTTTTCTTAAAGTGTGGCTAAAAGTTTTGAGCTGTTGTAAAATTGTCACATAAATAAGTAAAACGTGTGGCGAAAAATAGATTAGAAGGTTTTGAAATGTGATTAATAACCTTTAGTCACACATTTAATCAAAAGTGTGGCAGCGCGATTTTGACAAAAGTGTGGCTAAAGGTCTATTTTGGCGTAGTGCAACCAGTGTTGGTCTGTGATAATGTATGTGCCATTCTCCTTTGCCAGATATTGTATTCATTTCTAACTAGCATAGCAGGTTTATTGGCAGAACCAGTATTATGTGATCCATTTTAAAGAGTATTGATTTGTCAAATATCTCTTAAAGTGATGGATGTTGATAAAAGTGAACTTTTAATCCTTTATTGAATATCAATAAGAGTCTGTGTCTGATTCTCAATGTGTTAGATTGATATGTGATCAGATAAACCAGTGCTCTGATACCAATTGTTGAATCAGTAATGCTCTTGATGTATTGCTTGCTAGTGAACACTTATGTGTTTAGCAAGTTCAATCAGATTTACACAGTGGAATGAGTAAGTCAAGTTACACTATCAACAGGAGTTATTACTCCCCCTTGATGTTTGAAAACCAAAGACAAGTTTAATGAGAATCTAAGTATTGAATGTGAATGATAATAAATACTCAAACAGATTCTCAATAAATGAAATGGAAATAACAATAATAAGCTTTGAAAGATTTCAGTTTCTATTAAAATCAATGTCTAAAACAGAGGGATGAATCCATCTATTTATAGACTTACAAAGTACATGAACCTTGCCAAAAAGCAAGTCTGAAACAAGTTGCAACAAGTTGCATTCTTAGAACTTGCACAAAAAGATAAAGTAATACTAAACAAATAAACTACTGAAACATAAGGCGGTGGAAAGATTCTTGTACAAGTGCTGATGAATGACAAACTACTGATGAGTAGTTTGCCTTCAGTAGTTCTTCAGTGAACTTGTCTGGTTAGACTTCAGAACTTCTGATACTTCTTCTTTAGTACTTGTTGAATCCTTCTTCAGTACTTTAGTCTTCTTTCTTCAGTAGTTCTATACTTAGAATATTTTGCAGAAGTATGAATTAGACTAAGGTTTACAAAAGTGGTTTCCTCAATCCTTTTTGTCCTAACATCATAGCTTCTCTGCCCTCAATGACCGCACCTGAGGTAGGGGAAGTAATAAGTATTTATTTGTCTGCAGGAGAGGAAGCTATAACAACTGTGCTGATCATCGATCGCGAAAAGCATCAGGTGCCCATGTACTTCATTGGTAGAGCCTTGAAGGATGCAGAGATTAATTACTCTCCCCTAGAGAAGCTAGTCCTTGCCCTTGATCATATGACCAAGCGAATAAGGAGATACTTCCAAGCTCTTCCCATCAAGGTAGTCACTAACCAACCCATCAGATCCATCCTCTAGAAGCCAGAAGACTCGGGAAGATTGGCTAAGTGGGCAGTAGGATTGAGTGAACATAAGATCAAATACGAACCATGCAAAGAAATTAAGGGTCAACTTTTAGCTGGTTTCTTGGTTGAGGTACCTGAACCTACCAAGGAGAAAAAAGTGAACGAGATCTAAGCTAATCAAGATATTCAACAGGGGAAATGGTTTTTTTGTTCACCAATGGAGCCTCAAGTATAGGAGGCTTCGGAGCTGGTCTCATCATCAAAGACCGTCACGGATCCAAATACACTTATGCCCTACAAATGGATTTCCCCTGCATCAACAAGGAAGCTAAATATGAAGCATTGTTAGCCGGCCCTCGGCTAGCAAAAAGCATGAAGATCAAGGAACTTTGCATTTTTGTTGACTCCAGGTTGGTTGTGAATCAAGTCAATGGTGAATACATAGCCAAGGAACCTCATATGGTGAAATGTCGAGCTAAGGTCAAGGATCTTATGAAAGAGTTTAAAGCATGCTCCTTGACACAAGTATCAAGAACAAAGAACAAGCAAGCTGACGCCCTGAGCAAACTAGCTTCCCTGACTTTCGCTCACCTTACGAATAAGGTCTTGGTTGAAGTTCTTAAAACACCATCCATTGAAGAAAAGGAAGTGCAAGATGTCATTATCGAACAAACCACCGCCTAGATGGCATCCATTGTCAGCTTCATCAAAGAAGGAAAACTTCCCGTAGATGAAGGAGAAGCAAGATGAATCAAAGCAAAGGCTAACCAATACACCTTGGAAGCCAATATCTTGTATATGAAAGCCTATCTTGCTCCCCTCCTTCGATGTGTGGGGCGGACAATTTGAACAGCCCTAATTCTAGATGCAGGTGACATACAAGACGAGTATCATGAATTCACAACCTGTAGAGGCCTTGAGATACAAAAGGAGAATTGTGGGTATGGATACATCAAGAACTGTATTTTTAGGTCTAGCCCAATGTGATGTATTGACACAATATTTTAATTTGTAACCGTTAAATACTTGTGGTAGAATTCAACAAATACTTATATTCCAATGGGTTTTGGTGTGTGTATGTGTGTATGTGTGGGCACATTTTATTATGAAATTTTTTGATTATGTTGTTATAAATATAATTATGAATCCAGGGTTATTAGCAATCTCGCAGAACTTTTTTAGGTAACAGAAAAAAAACACGACACGCAAAATCAAAGTTATAATCATGTGTCAAAAAGGTGTGTTGTAAAATGCTTGTCGAAAGAGAGTCATGAATGCATGCCAAAAAGAGAGTCATACATGTATGTCATGAAAGAGAGTTATTAACGCATGTTATTAAAAGATGACACACACGTGCATGCTATATTAATTTTATGACATGTCCTTTAACGACTTATTGTTGTGTGTTATAAACACTCATTTATGACACGCAATGTGCGTCAAAAATTGTATATTTTCTAGTAGTTGTTAGAGAAGATGAAGAGGGTGTTGGTTTATAAGTTTTTTTTAATAAATTAATAAAAGAGGTGGTGGGTCCTATGTGTCAAAACACCAACTTTAGTAAATAGTTTCTAAATCACCTATTAACCAGGCTCATTTTGAAAAGAAAAAAAAAACATTCGACATAATAAGACATTTTTTTTCTTTCTTTTCACCTCGTAAATAGGGCTGGCAATTCAGACACGAACACGATAACCTGACACGAACCTACACGATTTTAACAGGTTTCGTGTTTGGCCTTAACAGGTTTCGTGTCTATAACAGGTCGACACGTTAAGACCTGTTTATTTTCGTATCATGTTCGTGTTGTTCTGTTTCTTGTTCGTGTCTTATCGTGTACGGGTCGTAAAGGTCTTATCGTGTCTTATCATGTTTCTTATCATGTCTTCTCGTGTCTTATCGTATCTTGTCGTGTTAACTTATTTTACTAGGTGTTCCTTATCGTGTTTTATCGTGTTTATCGTGTTAACGTGTTATACACAGGTTCGTGTTTGTGTTTGAAAAAAATGACATGATTAGATTTCGTGTCGTGTTTGTGTTCGTGTTTACAAAATTCGTGTTCGTGTCTTAACAGGTTCGTGTAACATGTTATGCCAGCCCTACTCGCAAACACGCATCACCTTGAGCTTGAGCGGATTGTAACTTTGACTTGGTGTAGAATATTGGCATTCCATTCTATTATATTTAATCAGTAGCTATTATATTATATTCGGTTAAATAAGTTCGGTATCTATCGATCACAATCCTCTAGCCCCCTTTTGACGGTGTGATATTTCCAATGAACATTCTCCCAAACATAAATAAAACAAGTTTTACGTTATTTAGTGTTCTTTCTTGCTACCCAACTGCGACCTCGAGCACTATTTTCTTCCCTGATAGTACAAACTATTTTTGTTGATGTATACCGAGTTAGGTATGTTCTCTAAGGGTGGTTGGGGTGGTCCGTGATGGCCGTGACCATCACAACCAACACCCCACCTATTATGTGATGAACTCTGATGCCCACAACATTTTCGCGAACGTGACCTACTTCACAGAGAAAAGTGAAGGCTGGTCAAGAAAAATGAAAAAACGTCGAGACTTTTCTATCTCAATTAATTTTCCACCACAAGTTTTCCTTATCTCTCACACACATCACGGTGTGATGACCACCCTGACCTTTTTGTGATGAAATGTGAAGGAGTGATGAAATGAGATGATATAATATTGTTGGGTGTGATGAGTGTGATGGGGTGATTTGATTTTTTGGGTCAGGTTCGGGTTTGCACAATATGTTTTAGTGGCACGTGTTGAACACGAATATTCGGTAAACGTTTTACGGTTATTTGATTTTTTGTGTCTTAGTTTTTTTTGGAAATGATGGAAGAACAAGGGAGGAGGAGAGAGTGGGGAGGGGTAGAACAAGTCAGTCATGATTTTGGGAATGGTGGAAGAATTCGTCCACCCTCTAAGTGTGTGTATATATAGATTGTAGTCTACAAAACTACCAAAACATTTCTTCCTTCGATTTTCATTATCTTTTCTTTCTTTTTTTTCCACGACAAAGTATTCTTTTCATATTAAACCATTTGTAATTTGTAATTGTGGTTGAAATTTGGTGAGTGAAATGAGGTATTTTTTGACACTTGGCATGTGAAGCCACTTGGTAGGTGAAATGGGCTTGAAATTTATAAGATGTGTAGTGGTGTGGTGTGAATACGTGTATATAATAATATTAAATTTGAATTAAAAAAGAAAAAAAATAAAAATGAAGTGGCAAAGGATGATTGGCCCATCAAATGATCAACCCACGCGAAATATTTCGCGGAGAAGTCATTAACGCCCATTTAACCTTGGGGGGGGGGGGGGGGTGTTTCCTTGTGAATGGGGCGTCAAATTTGGCCTTTAACGTCCAATTAACCAGCCATTACACATTGTCAGTGGCGAAGCTTGAGCGGAAATTTTGGGGGGTCGAAAGTCACCGAGGCAGTGGCAGACCCTAAAAATATTTTCAGGGGGAGCGGATTTTCTAGTGGTCGTTTGTCTATCATTATATATATTTAGGTCGGGTTCGTGTCGTGTTGGTTCTCATATAAGGAAAAGATAACCAAACTGGATTTTATATAATCATCAAACTACATATATTCTCAGATGTAATCAGCTTGGTAAGAATTTAATTTCGAATCTTAATCCTATACAGGGTTTTTTTCTTCTGAAAAACAACAGTCATTTTACTGTACACATTTTATCATTTCATATTAGATTTATATATCTCGGGAGCCCTAAGAGATAATCTAGTATCAATAATAAGATGTAGTGTATTGCGTGAAAAAAAACATATCAAAGAAGTCAACAAAACGAAAAATCGAAACTAACAAAAAAATAAAAAGAGTAATTTAAAAACAAAATAATGACAGAGATTTTCTTCAAAATAATTAATTAAATGACCCGGTGCTATAATCTATAACTTATAATAAAAGAATTGAATTTGTATGAGGTGGTAATCAATGGAGGCCTCAACCCCCCCCCCCCCCCCCCCCCCCCCTCTCCCATTGAATGTGTCATATGCTACTTTGAGATGATAGTATTGAATTTGTTATTTTAAAAAGATTTATAGATAAAACCCTATATCTCTAATCCTCTTAAATTATTTGAGTTTTTTATTAAATTAAAAATATTATAGATAAAACCCTATATCCCTAATCCTCTCCCCATATTCAAACCCTAATTGTTTTCTTCCAAACCCATCATCACCAACAATCTTTCCTCCCCCTCTCTCTCCCTCACGTACAAATCCCTGGCTTCATCAATTTTGTGATCACAATCCACGGTTTGTATTACTAATATTTAGTGTAATAATATAAGATTATCATAATAGTTGACTATGCAACTTGAAATATAAGACAAAAGTTCTGGTATATTGCAAACTAATCGTTGAATGCATAATGCAATAATCGATATTACCATATTCATTATATCATCACGTCAAATTCAATAAATAATAATAATAATAATAATCTATTTGATTTTGATGTAGGCCGATGGAAGCAGTTCAGTTTATTTCTTTGATAGCTTAACCCACAACTATTTTCAATCTCGCTCATCTAAGAGCATTCACAATAGATCCCTCATTTTTATGTGAGAGTGGCCCCCAAATTATATGGGTGGTTTTGAGGGTTGTGAGTGAAGAAAAAAGGGGAATCTACTGTTGATCGGTATATTTGGGGCTATTTGGGAATCTTTTGGGAAAAACTGGAAACTGTATTTATTTTTTAATATTTGTAGAAAGTGGTTGTGAGTGGAGGAGAGAGAAACTGTAATGATTTTTAATGTAATATGTGGTTGTGAGTAAATGGGGGATGGGGAAGCTACCGTGAATGCTCTAAGGCAATATTGTTTCTATCTTTTACTATTTTGATTTTATTTTTTTTTATTTTTTTTTTTTTGGATTGATGAAGATGTTTAGGCTTTGTAGTGAGTAGTTTTAAGCAGGTTCTATGGTGTAATTTTTTTTATAAAGTTTGGATTTTTATAATTGTGTGATGGGTATTTTGTTAGGATTTGTATGGTATGGAGTTAATGAATAGGTCTTTTGAATAATCCATCCAATTCACCACTGTAAGTTTACTTCTCTTTATTATAAACCAATTATTATAAAATATTCTTTTATAAATTCGTATACCTTCCATTATATATTATCTGGTGTTTTTGACGACTTTTGTATAATATTATTACCTAATATTCACCTTTTTATCCTCATAATCTGTGCAATGTTTTTGTTGATTGGTTTGGTTTATTAGATCTAAGCTTGAATACATTACTATATTCTTGTGTTTAATTAAGTTAGGGTTTTAGGGAATATGTGCAAACACTGTCAATGTTTAGACTTTTGTTGGCATTTTGATAACTTGATATTAATTTTAAATTTCTTATGAGGTTATCAATGGTTTGTAGAGAGGGTTGAGTTTGTTTTGTTTGGAAGGTTGGTTAGTGTTTGTATACAAAGGGTCTAAGATCATCCTCTTAATCAACGTAGGTTTCTTTTTCACTCTTTTACCAATTTTTTTTATTTTATTTTCATACATAGATCAGAAGCTCTAATTTGTATATGTTTTGTGTATAGAATATATTGGTACGCTGGTGATGAAAAACGGTAAACTCTCTGATGTATCGTGTGAACTTCAGGTATAATTGTGCTATTGTTAATTTATTGTTATTTTTTAGTAATTAATTGAATACTATGATTTAAATATGAATAAATTAAGTGTGAAGTGATGTATTTGTGATGTTAAGTTGTTCTGTTTTATTTAATTCTAGAATTTAATGTTTGGTGATGAGGTTTGTTTTTTAAAACGGCCTGGCTTTGGTGATCATGCTGATGTAGTGCCTGCACAGGTACTACTTTGTTCTCCTTTGTTTACATGTAGTAACTTCAACCTATTTGTTTTGTGTTTTTTTTCTTTTTTAAGTTCTTAATCTGAAACCATTGATAGCATCCTTGAAAGAGGCGAAAAGTTGGACAGTTTAGTCAAGAAGAGTTCAGATCTTAGTGCAGCCCCACATGTCCATCTTTTCTTATTGAAATGCATTTCAATACCTTGTTATTTGCTCTGTAAGCTTCTTTACATATGAAGTTTTCCTTGCAAGTATGTGGAGGTATAAAATTGAGTGAATTGGATAGGCTAGGTAACAGGTTAAAATAATAATTTTTTTACATGGTTCGGGTTGACTTAAGAATTTCAATGAAGTTATTTATTAGGTTTGGGTGGTGATATTTAAACCCCCCAGCTTCTATTTAAACCCCCTCCAAGCGCCTCGCTTAGGCCTAAGCGAGGCGCTTGGAGGGGGTAATTTATTTTGGTAGTTTTTTGGTGTTTTGAGTTGTTTTTTTTTTAAATTTAATAATTATAAAAAGTTAAAAAAAAATAAAAAACAAAGTAATAACCCTCAACATTGTCAATGACTTAAACAAAGTAATAACCCTCAACATTGTCAATGACTTAAACTTGACATCATCAAAGGATATGTGTAAATTAGGTGTATGTCATCTTGATCAAAGTAGTCGTCTGATAACAACTGAAAAGTAGCCGGTGAAAGTTATGTTGTAGCTTCCAAAACACGACGTCATTGTAGCTCATATGTTATTATCTCAAGCCGGTGCAAGTTATGTTG
The DNA here is from genome assembly GCA_028751855.1 of Ambrosia trifida. NCBI lineage: Eukaryota > Viridiplantae > Streptophyta > Magnoliopsida > Asterales > Asteraceae > Ambrosia > Ambrosia trifida. Next base: position 75,904,289 of record CM054131.1, on the reverse strand, counting down.
TAGCATCCTTGATCATCTTCTTGTAATTACTTTTCAGTTGTTATCCGAGAGATAGCGGTCAACGATGAAGACAACCTGAAAGTGGATACCATGGATCAGAGAGATTCAAGCTAATTAAACTCATATCTCAAGCCGGTGCAAGTTATGTTGTAGCAGTCAAGGTAGATCGTGGAAATCAATTACAGTTATTTGGAATGTTTCTGATCATTACAGTAACGAAATCATTCTCACATGAATATCCTTTGAAATCAATGGGAAGATAGATAAACAATCCCCATCCACAATGTTCTTACCTATAGCTACCAACGATGATTGCTAGTGAGATTGATAACTGGACAGGTTAGCCAGGTGTTTGTCAAAAAGGTAGAGCACACCACTAGAGCAAAAAGTTGTGTGTATTAGCAAAAAGTTGTCAAAAAACCTGCGTAAAGGACTAAAGCCACATATCTTGCCATTAATACCAACTGAATTTTACTTGCTTGCATGAAAAGTTCATTGTACGATGTCTTTTTCAGAGGACCTCGACTCTTGAGATGTTACAGGTGTTTGAAAAGTTTGAACTGAAATTGAACTTTTCATGCAAGCAAGTAAAATTCAGTTGTTTTACTAATTTCATAGTCTTGATACTTTTAACAATCGGATCGGCGCTAAACAATAGAAAGTAATTACAAATATTGCAAGAGGGTCACTATTCATATATAAAGAACATTAATCGGTTTCATCTTTGTTTTCTTGAGTTCAACTTTCCATGATCTACCTTTATCATCTCAGAGAGATATCTGTCAACGATGGAAGGGAACCCGAAACAATAAAAAGTAATTACAAAGAAGATGATCAAAGATGCTACAACATAACTTGCACCGGCTTGAGATATGAGTTTAATTAGCTTGAATCTCTCTGATCCATGGTATCCGGTTGTTTTCAGGTTGTCTTCATCGTTGACCGCTATCTCTCGGATAACAACTGAAAAGTTGTCTCATTAATTCCAATTCCAATTCCACCGGTACAATCAGAATCTGAAGAGAAGCTATCATCTCAGAGAGATATCTGTCAACGATGATGGCGCAGAGGTTAGCGGTAACTTAAAATTTTATTATGGGAATATTTCATAGAATAGTAACCAAGTTTTAAAAGTGTTCCAATTAGGTCACTCATCCTTTTTTTGGCCCAATTAAATGACTAAACATTCAAATCGAGTCTTGTAAAATTTTGTATGTGTCAAGAATGACATGGAGGAGAAGATGTTGGAGTCAGGATTTTAAATATATGTAGATGTATTAAAAAAAGAAATTAACATGTTAATTATATTAAAAAATTAAAAAAAAATATGCTAAATCCACATCATCACTTAACGTCGCATTAATAGATAGGAAAAAAATAAACAAAAAGCCACATTACCATAGTTACCTACAAAATAGATGAAAAAACCTCTAATTTACATACTAAGTGAATGTTGAGTGACCTAATTGAGACAAAAAAAATTGTTGAGTGACCTAATTGGAACACTTTTGAAAGTTGGTTACTATTTTACAAAGTTATTATATTTGTAATTTAGTTCCTTTGTTTTATTATTATAATAATTTATTATTATCAAGAATTGGAAATTAGTAAAACGATTTATGAAAGTATCAAGAATCGGAAATTAGTAAAACGATTTAATAAATCATTGCTCAGACGTTAGGGTTTGATAAACACAAAACTTATTATTTATAAAGCTACAAAAACAAGAATTGGAAATTAGTAAAACGATTTATGAAAGTATCAAGAATCGGAAATTAGTAAAACGATTTAATAAATCATTGCTCAGACGTTAGGGTTTGATAAACACAAAACTTATTATTTATAAAGCAACAAAAACACAAATCGTACCGTGAAATAAAGAGAGGCCCATTAGGAGTGCCGTGGAGGAAGATCGTCGGTTTGCTGTAGTCGATGATGGCACAGAGGTTAGCGGTAACTTTAAATTTTGAATGATCGTCGGTTTGTACAATGATGTGGTGTCTTCAATGATTCTAAAAAACTTGAAAGTAATTACACCGGCTTGAGATATGAGTTTGATTATTATCGTATTTGCAACTTAGTTCCTTTCTCTCGAAAAACAATCCGATTATCATTTCTTGACATGCTTGGTAACACCTTGATCTGTAATATCTGAAAATTATCATTTCTCAAAAAGTAATTAAAACACTTAAAAATGAATTAAAAACAATTGTTGCGAGTTAGGTTTAGTCGGAGGACCACGTACAATGATTCATCAAAGTTGTACAAAGCTGGATGTTTTTACTGGAAAACCAAAACGAGCAATTAACGAAGCGAAACGGAGAGTTATAATTTTCTTGGCTAGGAAACAACTTAAAAGAACCAAAAATGAATTAAAATTATTTTTTGGTGATTAACAGATAATTTTAAATAATTAAAAGAAAATCAAATTTTTTTAAAAAAAGGCCAAAGCACCTCGCTTTGGTTGGTATCAGAGAAAATGGTTATAGTGAACTAGGACTGCATGTAGAGTCTGGTTGTGACATTCGTCACCCTCGTGTTTCATTTAATTGACAATAATAGTCCCCCAAATATTTTCATGTTAGTCCCTGTAAGTTTTGTCGGTTTCAAAGTTATTTTTAAAACGAACTAAAATTTTATCATTTATACTTATCATGGATCGGGTATAAGTTTTAATCTAATGCGTACGTTGAAACGTGTTCGTAAAAAAATAAAATATTTTTTTAAGATTTTAAGGTTTACAAAGCATTTTGGTTAAGTTATCTTAACTTGGTTAGAGTTTTATTAAGGAACTTAACTAAAAATCATCAATAAACTTAACTATACTAACTAAGGGGACCATTCTTGCCAAATAGTGAAAGTTTTAAATCAACTCTTCTCCCTCTCTCCCTGATTTCGTTATTCCGGCGACCCCATTTCCGGCCGGCGAGATATTCCGGCGAAACTTAATATCCATTTTTAATGTGTTTTAATCCCTTCAAATGATTCCTAAGCGTTTCTCCTCCATTAATCAATGAATTCCAATCATTATATCAAGTTATTACACGCCTTTAATCGTGTTTTAATCGTGAATAAAACATGTAACCGACCGGAAAATTAAAATCCATCAAAACGTATGTTTAAATCGACCTATACATAAACCGAGCCTTGCAAAACATTTCTGCACTCACTCCCTTTGAAAACCCACATAAATTTTAGTCATAACGCGTCCAGAAGCTTTCCAAATCGTGATGTTTAGTCGGAACTTGAAGCTTCATTCGCGGCTATAATACACATTGTGAGTCTTTGTTTTTGATGCCATTTTATTCTTTTTATGATAGACTTCAAAAGCCCTCCATCACAGATCGAATATAGTGTCTGAATTGGGTTATTGCAAAACCTAGGGTTAGGGTTCTTGAGATAGCCTATTTGGGGAAGAAGATGAACTTGTGATATGTTATAAATATATTTAAGTTCCAGAAATATAACAAACTTAGGCTTTAGAGGAGTGGTTTGTGGGTGTTTCTTGGAACCAGGGAACTCGGGTTCGAAACCCATGCGCCCCATATTTTTTTTAGTTGATTTTTTTTCAGCTTTTATTTATTTAATTAAATCACAATACAATTACTCATAATTCTTGTAAACTTAGAATATTCATAATAAATTCATTTTTGCTCCAAAAATTATGAAAATTTAGGTGTAGCTTCTTGATAACTTATAGAAAATTACCACATTTTTATTTTCTGGAAAATGTTTTATTTTTATATTTTTATTGAATTAACTTGTTTTAATCATATTTAATTGATAAAAAATTCATTTTTAATGATTTTAATCTCAAACTTTTTGGGTAATTATTTCTCATCATCATGAATTGATATAAAAATATTTGGTTCAGAAAACAATTATTTTTATTGATTTTCCTAATTTTAATCATTAAAACATAATTTAATCTCGTTAAATCAGTTTTAAATATAAATAAGTTTATATAAATTATGAGAAAATTATTCTAATTTGTTTACATCAGAAATCATTCATTTTCTATAAAATTAGTATTTTTGGATCATATATGGTATTATTAGTCTTATTTACGTTTAATTAGACATAATTAAACATTTATATAATTACACAATTTAAACATCTATTTTATAAATATTTTTCTTATAAAATAGAAATACTCATATGGTTTAATGTCTTAATTATCTTTTGTTGAATCATGGTGTAACTCAAAGTTATTTATTTATATATTTATGAATATTGTATTATTTTAATTTAGTTAAAATAACTAACTAAATTATTTTGTCTAAATTATTCAAACATATTTTTTTTATCTAAATATTCAATTGGCAATAATTATATTACCTAAACCGTATTTATAAACTTTGGTATGTTATTATATAACCTTTACATTAACGCGATTTATCATAAAAAATCTAATTCCCCAAATCGACTTAGCAAACCCTAATGCCTTGGACCCTAGATACCTTAGACTTTTTAGACTTTTCCTTATTAGTATTCTTACACGTTATAGGTTGAATTCATCGGAATTCCCATTACTTAGCTCACGACCGCTTAAGTGGATTTTGATCGCTTTCGCAAACTGTGAGTATATCTTTCCCCTTTTCATGTTTTACACTTTTGGGGTGATTCATGTACGCTTATTACTTCACTCACTTAATCATGGTTTATTCTATATTCACAATCGCAATTCTTGTATGTGTTTTACTTGTTGATTCGTTGATAGTGTATACTTATGACCTTAATCATTAACCGCTGGGCGGCCTAGCATAGCAATAAATAGTACTTAATTATTGTTATGTGTGAACGATTATTCATCGCCTACTATGAGCGAATACTATATATATGTGACTCTTGATTCATTGAACGAAAGGTTTGATTTTGGGTAACATTTGTACACAGCTTGAATACTAAATTGTAGACAGTATGACACGTGAATTGCGAAACACTTTTTCTACTATATGTATTCAAACAGGGTATGCTCACCAATACATTTTTGTATTGACCAAATTATTTTCGTACATGTTTCAGGTTGTTATGAGATCACTTTTAAGCTTTTGGATTCTTATTTAGATTTTGATTCATTATATTTCAGTTTAAATAGTTAGTTGGAATCATTGTATTTTTGTTTTCTCATGTAATAAATTATTCAATCAATGTATAAATATTTACACTTTTAGTCCATGAGCTATTGAACAATCGTCACTACGTGACACCTCGATGTTTCCGCCATCGGTTGGGGTGTTACACTGGTCTATAGCCGAGTCGCACACACTAGACGGTCACATACTTTGGGTCTATTAGTGGGATACGTACTAACGTTGTCGGGGTGTCCTTACATCATCATCATGTTTCTCCGTTACATCATCCGTTTTTATTTGGGTTCTTACCTACTCTTGTCTTCTTCTTCTGGACTGAAGGAGGAGGGGTTGATTTGTTGGTTCTAGCACACACATGCCTTCTTACACTTGCACCTATTGCCACATAGGCGACAAGGTTCGGTGACTGGGGTCTAGATTAGGGGTACATTTGGAGGACCATGTAGAGCAGTTTATCATTTTGGGTGCACACGAAATAATAAACTGGAATGCATGAAAATCCTGATGGACTTCGAGTTTGGATATATAGTCCTGAATTTGTCCCTAGGTTAACTTTTGTAAATTTCTAGTGGTTGACACTGGAAGTGAATCTGAATCCCTCGATTTCTTGATTTGTTAGATCATGTCTGGTGCTCGCGGTGGTGGACGTCGTGGTGGCGGCGGTGGCCGTGCTGGCGGCGGTGATTGTGCCGGAGGCGGTGGTCGTGGGAACATCAACATGACCCAAGCTGAACTGAACAACTTGCTCCAGCAGCAAGTGAATATGGCTATGGCTAATTTCCAGGCTGGAATTAATGCCATGGGTGGTGAGTTGATTTCTGTCGACCTTGTCTCATTTTTGAGTTTCGTGTCCTTTCGTTTGTGTTTTACTCGTGTACCGTGTTACAGGTGTTGGTGCCAATCCACCCCCACCTCAGTGCTCTTATAAGAAGTTTAGGGACTGTCAGCCCCATAACTTCGCTGGAACTGAGGGAGCGGTGGGACTGCTCCGATGGCTGGAGAAGGTGGAATCTGTGTTTGTTATGTGTAACTGTCCTGCTGGGGACCGAGTGAAGTATGCTACTGCGACATTTGAGGGGCCTGCATTGTCGTGGTGGAATGCTACTACTCAGAACGTGGGATTGGGGGAGGCTAATGCTATGCCTTGGGTGTCACACCCCAACCGATGGCGGAAACATCGAGGTGAGACTTGTGATAGATTGTTCAAAGACTTCATGACACTAGAATTCGTGACAATATGATTTAAAGATAAAATTTCATACATAGCATAATTATCGTCTAAAAAGATAATAGAATACAAATTGTTTTCATGAAAAGAGAAATACGACATCAAAGTATAGAACTTAAACTAGCGTGAGTTTCTAGTCCAATCCTAAGTAGATTTCTTGAATATCTTGCATCAAACATTTCCTGCAACATGTATAAAATATCCGTCAACACATAAAGCATTGGTGAGCATACTAGTTTTAGTTTACATACATAGTATTTTAGAATGGTTTACTCAAATCTCATACTATAGCATTGCACATACCTATCATACAAAAGACATAACTCAAACCCGCGAGTACCACAGCGTATACCTAACATATTCATGTTAGGCCGTTTAAATCTTAACAATGACCCATAAAGGGGGCGGTGTGCTAGTCCTATAGCGCTATACATGTTAAGTGGGCTAATAATAGTTAATGATTTATGTCTAAGTATCTAAGAATCATAAGCATGGCAAGTAGCATATAAGTATGTTTAATAGATTGAGCATGTGTGTTTATGAAAGCATTAGTGTGTTTTGCATATGATACATGTTTACACCCCAAAAGTGATAAAGAGAAAAAGGGGACAAGTATGAACTCACCTTTGGGTGCGTTTAGTAAGGCTCCAAAGAATGAGTCTTGGGGGATTAGTTCCTTAGCCTTGGTTAACTAAAATAAAAAAAATAAAATAAAAAAAATAAAGGGTCTTAGATTCGAGTTTAGGTTATAGATTCAAGAGAGTCAAGCAAGCCTTTTAGGCGAACCAAAACACAAACCACCATGAAGGTGATTCGGATGGTCATAAGAGTCAAGCAAGCCTTTTAGGCGTACCAAAACACAAACCACCATAGAGGTGATTCGGATGGTTATGAGAGTCAAGCATTGGTAAGGTAGGGATGTATCCACAACCTTTCCGAGTTATTAAATTAGTAGAGTTTATATAATTTAGTATTTATACAATATAACTTAAGAAGTAGGGTAGGGTGACTTAGTTTGGATGAGCCTTGGCCTTCCTTTTGTCAACCATGAACCATAACACAAGTCCCTCCATCATTGAGTTGTTGGTGAACTTGGTTGGTATTATTAACAACCTAGTGCATAAAAGAAAATAGAAGATGACCACATTTGAGGCCTCAAATTGGTGCCCTACTCATGTTTATTTGCCATGGCAAATAAGAGAGAGGTCCTAGAGGTTTCCTCAAAGGTTTTGAAGAAGAGGAGAGTGAAGAAAGTAGAAGAGAGGTTGAAGGTGAAGTGAGAAACTCACTTATTCTTGAGAGAATTCTTGAGAGATTTGGAGATTTAGAGAGGATTTAGAAATGAGCAAGTGTTAGAATGGGTAGGAGTGGTGTATTTATAGTTGGGGTAAAGGGGTTGGGTATTTAATGAATTAATTAGGGTGGTTAGAAGTTAATTAGTGGTAATATATCTTTAAAAGAAAAAAAAAATTAAACCATAAATAAATAAATAAAATGTACGGCCATTTTTTGAAATGGCCATTCTTTAGCCAATTTTTTTTCATATTATTATTATTATTATTATTTTTGTATTGTTAAATATATATATATATATCTATATATATGTTTTATTAATAATAAGTATATATTAAGATCTTAACCAAATAAGTTCCTTGTTATAACGCCTAAATTGAATAGGGTAAAAATATAATGGCGACTCGTCATGAATTGGTATGAGTAACATAAAAGAAGCGAGTAACGGCAAGCTTGGAATTTGTTTAAATATAGCATTCATAATACAAGAAAATTAAGAATCACGCGACGCTACATAAAGTTTGCGTCGCGTAGAATTTATAGATTAAGATTAAATGCAATTGATAAAATACTTTTCCATTGATCATAAGCTCGGGATTACAAGGGTACAAAATGGAAAGATACAAGAATACAAGAACTAGAATAGAAAATACGAAAAGTACAAATGTTACAGTCTCCCCTACTTTAGGAAATTTCGTCTCGAAATTTATTCAAGTGGCTTAACTGAAAAGATGTGGGTACTTTTTCTTCATTTGCTCTTCATGTTCCCAAGTGAATTCGGGTCCATTATTCGATTCCCAACGAACTTTGACTAGTGGGATACGTTTTCGTTTGAGTTGTTTGACTTCACGATCCGTTATTTCCACTGGTTTTTCGACGAAATGCATAGACTCATCAATTCGTACGTCATCAAGAGGAATGTGTATGTTCCCTTCAGCTAAGCACTTCTTCAAATTTGAAACATGAAAGGTGGGATGGACATTGTTGAGTTCTTGGGGTAACTCGAGCTTGTAAGCCACTTTCCCAATTCGTTCAATGATTTTGAATGGTCCAACATACCGTGGAGCCAACTTTCCTTTCTTTCCAAATCTGACTACCCCTTTCCAAGGAGACACCTTAAGGAGTACTTGATCACCAACATTGAATTCAAGGGGTTTTCGCCGCTTGTCAGCATAGCTTTTCTGACGGCTTCGAGCAGCTAAGAGATTATCACGAATCTGAATGATTTTGTTGGTCGTTTCTTGGATGATTTCGGGACCAGTGATTTGTGCTTCACCAATCTCGTGCCAACATATAGGAGAACGACACCTTCGGCCATAAAGAGCTTCGAAAGGAGCCATTTGGATGCTGGTATGATAACTATTATTGTAAGAGAACTCGACCAATGGTAGATGAGCATCCCAGTTTCCACCAAAGTCGATTACACAAGATCGAAGCATGTCCTCAAGAGTTTGGATCGTACGTTCAGTTTGTCCATCAGATTGAGGATGAAAAGCTGTACTAAGATTAAGCTGAGTTCCCATGGCAGCCTGAAATGTTTCCCAAAGACGGGAGGTGAATCGACCATCACGGTCTGAGATGATGTCAAGAGGAATACCATGACGACAAATGATTTCCTTGGTGTAGATATGGGCTAGCTTCTCAACTTTGTAATCTTCACGAATGGGAAGAAAGTGAGCTGACTTGGTTAAACGATCAATGATTACCCAAATGCTATCATGACCGGATGATGTTCGAGGGAGCTTGGTAATAAAATCCATAGCAATACTTTCCCATTTCCACATGGGGACTTCGGGCTGTTCAAGCAAACCTGACGGTCGTTGGTGCTCGGCTTTTACTTTGGAGCAAGTGAGACATTTGGACACAAAGAGAGCAATGTCCTTTTTCATACCGGGCCACCAATAATTGCGACGGAGATCTTGATACATTTTATCCGCACCGGGATGAATGGAGTATCGGGATTTATGCGCTTCATTCATTATAAGAGTACGAAGGTCATTACGACTGGGAACCCAAATACGATCAAGATAATAAAGAATCCCATTTGCCTTGGATTCCAAGTGTAACTCGGCACCACAAGACATTTCTTCATATAGAGTATTTTCATTGACCGATGTGTGCTGAGCGTCTCGAATACGATTGAAGAGATCATTTTGGAATTGGGAGCTACGAAGACGGTCGATTTCTCGGATGTTGCATAGAACTACATGACTTTTTCGACTAAGAGCATCGGCTACTACATTCGCTTTACCAGGATGATAGCGAATTTCGCAGTCGTAGTCGTTTAACAATTCGACCCATCGTCGTTGTCGTATGTTAAGATCTTTTTGATTAAAAATGTGTTGGAGGCTTTTGTGGTCGGTAAAAACAACACATTTCGTACCATAGAGGTAATGTCTCCAGATTTTTAAGGCAAAAACCACGGCACCAAGTTCGAGATCGTGAGTGGTGTAGTTCTTCTCGTGGATTTTGAGTTGCCTTGATGCATAGGCGATGACCTTGCCTCGTTGCATAAGAACGCAACCAAGACCTTGATTCGATGCATCACAATAAACCACGAAATCATCATTCCCCTCGGGAAGAGCTAGAATAGGAGCATCACAAAGCATAGACTTGAGGGTTTCAAAGGCTTCTTCTTGCTTAGGACCCCAAATGAAAGGTTGGGATTTTTGAGTCAAAGCGGTGAGTGGTGTATCAATTTTGGAAAAGTTGGAGATGAACCGACGGTAGTAACCCGCCAATCCTAGAAAGGAACGAACTTCGGTAGGAGATTTTGGTGCAATCCAATTTTAAACGGCTTCAATTTTGGCAGGATCAACATGAATACCCCTATCGTTCACAATATGCCCAAGGAATTGAACTTCTTTTAACCAAAATTCACATTTAGAGAACTTGGCATAAAGTCGTTCGGCACGTAGGAGTTCTAGAATCAAACGGAGATGTCGTTTATGGTCGTCTTCGGATTTGGAATAGATCAAGATGTCATCAATGAAGACAATCACAAAACGATCCAAATAAGGTTTACACACTCGATTCATTAGATCCATGAATACTGCGGGTGCATTGGTTAAACCGAAAGGCATCACCATGAACTCGTAGTGACCATATCTTGTGCGAAAGGCAGTTTTTGGAATATCTTCTTCGTGGATTTGAAGTTGATGGTATCCCGAACGAAGATCGATTTTTGAGAAACAAGTAGCTCCTTGGAGCTGGTCAAAGAGATCATCAATGCGTGGGAGAGGGTATCGGTTTTTGATAGTAAGCTTGTTAAGCTCATGATAATCGATGCACATACGGAAGGATCCGTCTTTCTTTTTAACAAACAAAACAGGAGCACCCCATGGAGAAGTACTCGGGCGTATGAAGCCTTTTTCGAGCAGTTCTTGGAGTTGACTAGCAAGTTCTTGCATTTCGGAAGGTGCGAGACGATATGGAGCTTTTGCAACGGGTGTAGCACCAGGTATGAGATCAATGCGAAGTTCAACAGAACGAGCAGGAGGAAGACCGGGTAGATCTTTGGGAAAGACCTCGGGAAAGTCACAAACGACAGGTATGTCTTTTATGCCTTTTTCCTTGTCTTTGGTTGTTACCACATGAGCTAAGAATGCAACATATTCCTTACGGAGATACTTTCGAGCTTTGGTACAAGACATGAGTTTGAGTCCTTTGGAGGCTTTCTCACCATAGATTTGTAAAGTGTCACCGCTAGGAAGCGGTATACGGATAAATTTTTCGAAGCAAACAACTTCGGCATGATGTTTTGCAAGCCAATCCATGCCTACTATGATGTCAAAACTTCCCAATTGCATAGGATTTAGATCTATGGAGAAATCATGGTCATTAAGATTCAAGGTGCAGTTTTTGATAATGAAATCAATAGAGATGGGTTCACCATTTGCGACTTCAACGGTGAAAGGTTCCGATAATTTAGATCGTGCACAAGCAAGTAAGGGTTCAAATTCTAGAGACACAAAGCTCTTATCCGCACCAGTATCAAAAAGTATAGAAGCATAAGATCCATTAACAAGGAACGTACCATTCACAACATCATTTTCAGTTTGAGCTTGGGCCGCATTGAGGTTGAAAGCGCGACCCCTTGGTGGTTGATTTTGAGCCGGAGCTTGAACTTGGTTGTTGCGGGTACATTGAGGAGCAAAATGATTAGGATCACCACACTTGAAACATGCACGCCCATTGCCGATGGCTAGAGGAGGTTGGTTAGCAGCTCGGGGTTGGTTGACAACTTGAGGTTGGTTGTTTTGGGTTCTAGGGCCGGTTTTGCAAGTTTGGACAAGGTGCCCATAGCGGTTACAATTGGTACAGAAACGGCAAGTAGAGGTTGGTGGGTGATGAAAATGGCACGTGTTACATTTTGGGAAAGAGCCGGTGTAGGGTTTCTTGGCAGGCACTTGGTTAAGAGGAGTTGGAGCTTGAGCTTCGGTGGATGGAATGGTAACGGCATAGTTTTGGGTTCGGGACTTGCGTTTGCGGTTATTGCTATGGGTTGATGGGGTTTTGGCTTCCTTTGGTTTGTCGGTGGGAATGGTGGTGGTTTGATTGACGGTTTTGGTGGTGTTTGGGATAGTTAAGGTTCCATCTTTCACTTGGTTATCCGAGATTTTGGAAGCTAAACGAATGGCTTTTTCTAGGGTGGTGGGTTCGGCTCCTTCAACGATATCACGAACACTCGTTGGCAGGCCTTTGAGATACTTAGCTATGATTCTCTTAGTGGTGTTGAATTGGTGAGGTACAAGGACAAGGAGTTGCTTGAAACGATTGGTATAGGTTGGGTTATCACCACTGTTTTGCTTGAGTTTCCAAAACTCATCTTCGAGTCGCTCAATCTCTTGCGCGGGGCAGAACTCCTCAATCATGAGTTGCTTAAGTTCCTCCCACGGCAGAGCTAAAGCGGCTTCGTTTCCACGGGTGGCTCTCTCGCTTTTCCACCACTCGAGTGCCCTTGATTTGAAGACACTAGTGGCGTGACGAGTGCGGAGATCCTCGGGGCATTCGCTATTGATGAAAACTAGCTCGATGTGGTCGAACCATTCGAGCATAGCGGTAGCACCATCGTTTCCCGTAAAAGAGTCGGGTCGATGAAGGTTAAATTGCTTAAAGGTGAAGGAGGTAGTTTTGGAGGATTCGGCTCTTGAGTCAACTGAACCGTGAGGGCTTACGGAGGCTTGGATTTTGCTAACCACATCGGGTATGACCTTGGCCATTTGCTTGGCCATGAAAGATAGCATTTTCTTGTTGGTGCTTTGCTTAGAGTTCTTGCTTGACATACGGTTTGACATGGAAGACATCTATAGAATAAACAAAAGGATTATAAGCTTTGATCAATGGTTTATTTGTATAAAGATTGCATTTTGTCTTTGTTTTTAGATGTGAATTAAGCATACAATGCACATAGTGTCAAATAGTTCAAGTAGCATGTAGTTTCACATTGTGTATAAAGCATAACACATAAGTATAAGCAAGTATAGTGCATTTGGACAATATAAAGGAGCTTGATTAATGTTGGTTTGCGATTATTAGTATTGTTTGGAGATTGCTAGAGTACTAGAGATGCGAGTCTTGAGAGCCTTTGCGAGTAGTAAAAAAAAATTTAAATCGAATATATGTAGTGAAAACATAGCATGAAAACATCATTGAAAATAATATTAACATAAAATGAGGGGCTTGTTTTAAGCAAGCCATTGGAGTGTTCCGGATCGGAACTTTAGACTAACCAAAGTGGTTCGAATTTACCTTTGAGTTTGAAAACATGCTTTGGCCTAATAGGTGGAAATACTCTCGCCGACTTGCGGTTAACGGTATTCACCCTTCCAGTTACTACATGTTTCTTGCCATTAGTAAATTTGAGACTTTGGCGAGATTTAAAAAAAAATATCAAGGATTGAAACTAGTCGCTAAGTTGTGGATTTCACTCCTATCTTAGCGAGGTCGTTTCTTTGAGTGTGGTTTGTACACTTTGTCCAATGTGGTAAGAAAATTAATTCTAACTTTCAATTGGTAAGTGTCCACTAGAACGAGAATTGTGAAATTTCCACCAAGGTGAGGATATCACTCCTATCTTGGTGTAGTTTCAAAAACATAAAGAATTTATGCGGATTGAAAGTTATCACCAAAGTGAGGGTTTCACGCCTATTTTGGTGATTTCCTTTCGTTTGTGTTATACGAGCGTCTTCGAGTGTAGAATAATCCACCAAATAGGAAGGTAAAGTTTTAAGACCAAAGGAATAAAGTAGAAGCAAGATAGGGAGAACAAGTATATTAAGCATGATAAAAGGAATGGTCAAAAAGGTACTTACCTATAGTCTAGGTCAAACATGGCAATTTTTCCTAATTCCCTATAGTCATGGCTCTGATACCAATCTGTCACACCCCAACCGATGGCGGAAACATCGAGGTGAGACTTGTGATAGATTGTTCAAAGACTTCATGACACTAGAATTCGTGACAATATGATTTAAAGATAAAATTTCATACATAGCATAATTATCGTCTAAAAAGATAATAGAATACAAATTGTTTTCATGAAAAGAGAAATACGACATCAAAGTATAGAACTTAAACTAGCGTGAGTTTCTAGTCCAATCCTAAGTAGATTTCTTGAATATCTTGCATCAAACATTTCCTGCAACATGTATAAAATATCCGTCAACACATAAAGCATTGGTGAGCATACTAGTTTTAGTTTACATACATAGTATTTTAGAATGGTTTACTCAAATCTCATACTATAGCATTGCACATACCTATCATACAAAAGACATAACTCAAACCCGCGAGTACCACAGCGTATACCTAACATATTCATGTTAGGCCGTTTAAATCTTAACAATGACCCATAAAGGGGGCGGTGTGCTAGTCCTATAGCGCTATACATGTTAAGTGGGCTAATAATAGTTAATGATTTATGTCTAAGTATCTAAGAATCATAAGCATGGCAAGTAGCATATAAGTATGTTTAATAGATTGAGCATGTGTGTTTATGAAAGCATTAGTGTGTTTTGCGTATGATACATGTTTACACCCCAAAAGTGATAAAGAGAAAAAGGGGACAAGTATGAACTCACCTTTGGGTGCGTTTAGTAAGGCTCCAAAGAATGAGTCTTGGGGGATTAGTTCCTTAGCCTTGGTTAACTAAAATAAAAAAAATAAAATAAAAAAAATAAAGGGTCTTAGATTCGAGTTTAGGTTATAGATTCAAGAGAGTCAAGCAAGCCTTTTAGGCGAACCAAAACACAAACCACCATGAAGGTGATTCGGATGGTCATAAGAGTCAAGCAAGCCTTTTAGGCGTACCAAAACACAAACCACCATAGAGGTGATTCGGATGGTTATGAGAGTCAAGCATTGGTAAGGTAGGGATGTATCCACAACCTTTCCGAGTTATTAAATTAGTAGAGTTTATATAATTTAGTATTTATACAATATAACTTAAGAAGTAGGGTAGGGTGACTTAGTTTGGATGAGCCTTGGCCTTCCTTTTGTCAACCATGAACCATAACACAAGTCCCTCCATCATTGAGTTGTTGGTGAACTTGGTTGGTATTATTAACAACCTAGTGCATAAAAGAAAATAGAAGATGACCACATTTGAGGCCTCAAATTGGTGCCCTACTCATGTTTATTTGCCATGGCAAATAAGAGAGAGGTCCTAGAGGTTTCCTCAAAGGGTTTGAAGAAGAGGAGAGTGAAGAAAGTAGAAGAGAGGTTGAAGGTGAAGTGAGAAACTCACTTATTCTTGAGAGAATTCTTGAGAGATTTGGAGATTTAGAGAGGATTTAGAAATGAGCAAGTGTTAGAATGGGTAGGAGTGGTGTATTTATAGTTGGGGTAAAGGGGTTGGGTATTTAATGAATTAATTAGGGTGGTTAGAAGTTAATTAGTGGTAATATATCTTTAAAAGAAAAAAAAAATTAAACCATAAATAAATAAATAAAATGTACGGCCATTTTTTGAAATGGCCATTCTTTAGCCAATTTTTTTTCATATTATTATTATTATTATTATTATTTTTGTATTGTTAAATATATATATATATATATATATATATCTATATATATGTTTTATTAATAATAAGTATATATTAAGATCTTAACCAAATAAGTTCCTTGTTATAACGCCTAAATTGAATAGGGTAAAAATATAATGGCGACTCGTCATGAATTGGTATGAGTAACATAAATGAAGCGAGTAACGGCAAGCTTGGAATTTGTTTAAATATAGCATTCATAATACAAGAAAATTAAGAATCACGCGACGCTACATAAAGTTTGCGTCGCGTAGAATTTATAGATTAAGATTAAATGCAATTGATAAAATACTTTTCCATTGATCATAAGCTCGGGATTACAAGGGTACAAAATGGAAAGATACAAGAATACAAGAACTAGAATAGAAAATACGAAAAGTACAAATGTTACATTGGGCGGAGTTTGTGCAGCTTTTGAGAGGTGAGTACTGTCCGAGGGAGGAGATACAGAAGTTGGAGCATGAGGTCTGGAGTTACAAGATGGTTGGATCGGAGATTGAGGAGTACACTGTGAGGAGGAACGAGCTGCCGGTGTTGTGTCCTGACTTACACACACCCGAGTACAGGAGGATCGAGCACTATGTGTCTGGACTAGTGCCCGAGATTGCTGGGTTGGTGGCTGCTAGGAATCTTCCCACTATTGCTGAAGTTGTCCGATCAGCTCATCGGATGACTAACCTGAAGGTGGCGGAAGGCGTTTTGCCACCCAAGGGTGCTACTGTGAAGGCTGCTGAAGGGAACAAGAGGAAGTGGGAGAGTGTGGGGAAGAGTGTGGTGCCAGCTCAGCCGGCGAAGAAGTTTTATACATCTGGGTCTTCTTCTGGGTCGAAGACGGGTGGGTATGTTGGGAAGCACCCCAAGTGTAACAAGTGTGGTTTTCACCATTCTGGGAGTTGTGATAGGGCTCGTTGTCATCGGTGCCATCAGTTGGGGCACCATGCTAAGGATTGCAAGGTGGCACTCACCCCAACTCAGACTCCTGCAGCTACTCCTGCTCCTGCTGCTCAGGGGACTCAGGGTAGGCAGGGGTGTTATAACTGTGGTGACACGGGACATTTCAAGCGTGACTGTCCCAAGCTGAAGCAGGGCGATAATGGGAAGGGCGGGAACGGTAACGGGAACAATGGCGGCGGAGGCAGGACTGCACGTGCTTTCGTTATTGGATCTGCAGAGGCTAGGCAGGATCCAGACACAGTTACCGGTACATTCCTTCTTAATGATCGCTATGTTTCTGTCTTTTTTGATTCTGGTGCCGATAAGAGTTTTGTATCTTTGGATATTAGTCGATTGCTAGATATAGTACCCACACCTTTAGAGGCTAAGTACTTAATAGAATTGGCTGATGGTAAGAAAATCGAAGCGACACACACCCTTAGGGAATGTCGCTTGGAACTGTCGGGTTTGTCTTTCCCCATTGACCTTATGCCGGTACCTCTGGGTAGTTTTGATGTCGTGGTTGGCATGGATTGGTTATCGTTGTATCGCGCGGAGATCGCTTGTTTTGACAAGGTTATTCGGATCCCTATCCCTGATGGAGAGATCCTTTCGGTTCGTGGCGAGAAAAGCGGTGCTCCGCTGAGTATCATTTCTAGCATGAAAGCCCGTAAGTATCTTCGGAAGGGCTGTTCGGCCATTCTGGCACTTGTTAACGTTTCTACTGACGATGAGAAGAAGATCGAGGATATCCCGGTGGTTCGTGACTTCTCTGATGTGTTTCCTGATGATTTACCTGGTCTTCCCCCCCCCCCCCCCCATCGT
Source organism: Ambrosia trifida (assembly GCA_028751855.1). Taxonomy (NCBI): domain Eukaryota; kingdom Viridiplantae; phylum Streptophyta; class Magnoliopsida; order Asterales; family Asteraceae; genus Ambrosia; species Ambrosia trifida. The sequence goes on along the minus strand of CM054131.1, from coordinate 75,886,873 downwards.
CAGGTTGAGTTTGGTATTGATCTCACTCCGGGCGCAGCTCCTATTGCTCGAGCTCCATACCGTCTTGCACCTCCCGAGATGCAAGAGTTGTCCAGCCAGTTACAGGAACTCTTGGAAAAGGGTTTCATTCGACCGAGTTCTTCCCCTGGGGAGCTCCTATTTTTTTGTGAAGAAGAAGGACGGAAGTCTTCGCATGTGTATTGATTATCGTGAGCTGAACAAAGTGACCATCAAGAATCGTTATCCTCTTCCTCGCATTGATGATCTCTTTGACCAGCTTCAAGGCTCCAGTTACTATTCGAAGATTGATTTGCGGTCCGGTTATCACCAGTTACGCGTCAGGGAAGCTGACATTCAGAAGACTGCTTTTTGCACTCGTTATGGCCATTTTGAGTTCTTGGTCATGCCTTTCGGTCTCACTAACGCACCGGCGGTGTTCATGGATTTGATGAACCGCGTTTGCAAGCCTTACCTTGATAAGTTCGTCATCGTGTTCATTGACGATATTCTGATTTACTCCAAGAACAAGGCGGATCATGAGGAACATCTGTGGTTGGTCTTGGAACTTTTGAGACAGGAGCAGTTGTATGCTAAGTTCTCGAAGTGTGATTTTTGGTTACGTGAAGTTCAATTCCTAGGACATGTGGTGAATGAACTGGGAATTCATGTTGATCCGGCTAAGATCGAAGCTATTAAGGACTGGGAAGCACCAAAGACGCCATCTGAGGTGCGGCAATTCCTAGGTCTTGCGGGTTATTATCGTCATTTCATTGAGGGATTTTCGAAGATCGCTCAACCCCTCACTGCTCTTACCCAGAAGGACCGAAAGTTCGACTGGGATGAACCACAAGAATCAGCATTTCAAATGCTGAAGCTTAAACTTTGTTCTGCAGCTATCTTATCCTTGCCGGAAGGCACTGATGATTTCGTTGTGTACTGTGATGCTTCTATTCGTGGTCTCGGTTGCGTGTTGATGCAGCGCGGGAAGGTTATCGCTTATGCTTCTCGCCAACTCAAGGTTCATGAGAAGAACTACACTACTCATGTAACATTACGCATTAAATACTTGTACGTTACGCACCAACATTAATAAAACGTCAAGTTTTCATTTTTATATTCGCATTTATTTATTTTGTCGCGATTATGGAACCCTAATACTATATATATAATATAATATATGTGTTATATTGCAAAATGTCAAAAAAAATAATTATATGCTTTGGCCGGGGTTCGAACCCGCGCCAAAGCCACACATGCACACATACTTAACCAACCGGGCTGGACCTTCTGTTTTGATAAAACCCGGACGCGTATTATATATATACACACATTAAAACCACACAGTTGACAAGGAAAGTCAACTGTGGGTTGCCTTGTTGATCAATCCGTCCAATTAACGTATAATTGAACTATATTTGGTAAATTCGTGTAAGGACCGGCCTATTACAACACGAATACACGTAATATACACATCAATTGTTGACTTTTTATTCTATTAGACGCGTATGTATTCAATTATAAGTCAAACCTTCCAATTAACATTAACCCTAATCCTCAGTATAAATTGAGGCATTCCGAACCTTGACAAATCGCTCACAACTCTCTCTCAATCTCTATTTCTCTCTAATTCGCTCTGATCGTTGTTATTTTGTTCGTGGTTTGACTTTCTCTTTGACCCGTCTATTATCATCAATCCATCACTGTGAGTTCTTGTTTTTCTGTGGGTTTCATTCATCGGCAATCAAGAAACATAAGCCCTAACATTAATCGGGCTATGGTTGTCTTAATCGTTCAATTGAAAATTCTAGGGTTCGTCGATATGAATTGGGGATAAATCTGGATTCGTATACTGTATTTATTTATTTTAAAACAGAGGATATCACAACCACCGGCCTAGGCCAAGTGGTTGTGATCCTGGTTCCCCACTGTGGTCACCCGGGTTCGAGTCCCGGCTCTGACCGGTTTTTGTTCTTTTCTTTTCTTTTCTTTTTTTGAACCACAATTATAATTATATATATATATATATATTAAAACCTTTTAATCTTTTAAATTCATTTTAAAATATCAAAACTATTTTATAAATTCTAAAAAAATTATTATTGTTTAATCTGATATAAAAGTTTTATTTACAATTTTTATTTTTCAGAAATTCATTTATTTAATAATTATAATAATTAAATCATTTTTATACTATTATATTTATAAAAATTCATTTATATATCAAAACAATTTTATTAAATTCTCCAAAATTTATCCTGACTTTTTATAAAGTCAAACTTTACTGAAATAATTTTTAATTCAGTAAAATCATTTATTTTATATTTTTAATCAATTTTTGTTAGATTTAATCATAATTAAATCATATTAAATCCAATTTTCATCATTTTTGCACCAAAATTTTATACAAATTATTTTTAATCATTTAGAACAGAAATATGATTTTTAAAATAAGAATTCTTTAATTTTAGTATTTTTGAATATTAAAGTTAATAATTGGCTATTTATAAATAAATAGATTTAAAAATCTATTTTAAATGAAATAATTTTATAAAAATTATTTTATTGCTTCAAACACTTTAATGTGCACATTCAAAATTCAAATTTTATAAAAAGACTATCTTTCATTAATTATCCAATTTTCCTTTATTAATTAAGCATTTTAATTTAAATTTTAACAATTGATTATCCCCAAATCGAAACCCTAGGATACACTTGTAAGTTAATTAGACTTAGACTTATTATATATTACCTCATTATAGGGTAATATTTGGAATCTTTTTGGGCAACACAATTATCACATCTTTTCAACAAGTTAACATTTGCTAAGGTGAGTTTACATAGCCCCTTTTATTTATCACCATTTTTGGGGTGAAACATGTTATAACATTATCATTGCAATTCAATCATCAATGTGTCTATGTGTTTTCTATGTTGCATTATGTCTTGAGCATGATTAGAGTAAGCACCATTCTAGCATAATCATTAACATTGATCAGCCGACGGTATACATTGATAGATCTATTGGACTGACAATCCCACCCGGATACGTGCCTCCTACAAAGGTTACGTGGGTGTTTGTTATCGCATAACATATTCATTGGGACCATAAGTGTATGGTATGTATCATTTTATAACAGTCAGCAGGGTTGATTATGCACTCGATTTATTTCTAATATGTTCTCACATATGGGCTAGATTAACATGACACATGAATTGCACAACATTTTATTCATTTTATCATCAAAAACCTATGTAATTCTCACCAACTTATGTTGACCCAAAATGCTTTCAAAATTAACATGTTTCAGGTAACAATGAAGCTGAGGCTTGAGTTAGCATGAGGATTTTCTTGAAGTTTATTTGAAGTTCTTTTGAAGTTGCTATTTGATGTTATGTATTTGAATTCTTAGACATTATGTCACATTTTGGATATTTATGTTTGAATAAATTATTTAAAATTTATGTTATACCATGTGCTACTGAAAACAATCATCAATACGTGGCACCCCGATGTTTCCGCCATCGGTTGGGGTGTTACAGATTGGTATCAGAGCCTTGGTTATAGGGAATTAGGTTATTAGAAATAATCTAGACTATAACCTTAGGGACTAAAACAGTACTTGCTTCTCCTACTTGTAACCCTAATTGCTTCCCTAATCCTATCCTTATCCTATGCCTTACAACCCTAAACCTACATGTGACTACTCTTAATTGTCTGCTGCAATCCTGATCCACCATTAGATTTATAGGACAAAATCCTCAGGTTTAACCTGAACCCCCTTGAGATCTCGTCGAAGTTCTAGATTTTAATAACGAACACGTGCAATCTGGAAGGGTGAACGCCTGTATTCTGAGTCTTCTGTCTAGGCTGGCATTGCGCATATATCCCAATCAGACGAGGGACCCGGATGCCTACCTGGGAATTCTCGGGATGAGTGTTCACTTATAGGCTAAAGCATGTCTTCATATGTTATTAGAATTTAGAATCTTTGATAAGTCAACGTTTTCGTTTATTCGTTTTAACTAATGAATAAATGATTACATTCCTTATATAAACTCTCATTCATTTCATTGTGTCTATTACAGATCATGCCTCCTCGTCGCAGCACTCGCAACAACAATGGTGAGAACCACGAAGAAGGTGGTGATAACCATAACCACAACCATGACCAAGCTCCTAACCACAACAACAATGGGGTCGATGCTCACCTGGCTGCGATCATTTCTCAACAAATGGCGCAGCAAATCGCAACTCTGGTTCCCAATTTACTTGCTCAGGTCATCCAATTGAACGGCAACGGGAATGGTCACAACAATGGGAACGGGAATGGCAATGGCAATGGTAATGGACCCCAAGCTTGCACCCTTAAGCATTTCAACTCTTGTAACCCTCCAAAGTTCAGCGGTGAAGAAGGAGCTACTGGACTTCTCCAATGGTTTGAGGGTATTGAAAATACCTTCATCAACAGTGAGTGCCCCAATAACTTCAAGGTTCGTTACGCCATGAGTGTTCTCCATAAACGAGCACTCACTTGGTGGAATGAAGAAAAGCGTACTCGTGGGGCCGAGGTTGCTCTTGCTATGACATGGGACCAAGTCAAAGATATCATGAAGGAGGAGTTCTGTCCTCGCAATGAAGTCAAAAAGCTTGAGGATGAGTTCCACACCTTGGCTCAAGATAGTGGGGAAAATCTTGCCTACAACACCCGCTTTCATGAGCTTAGCTTATTGTTGCCACACAAGGTTACTCCTCTGCCGGTAGCCATCGAGAAGTACATCGGTGGTCTGCCCATGCAAATCCAGGACACTGTTTGGGGTAGAAATCCTGCAACTCTGGAAGAGGCCAAACGTCTAGCGGCCACTCTTACTGATAATCATGTGAAGAACGGTACTCTCGTTCGCAAGGGCACTAAGAAGACTGTTGCCAAAGATACTCCACAGCCTGCAATTGAAGTCAAGCCTGAGACCTCAAGCAACAAAAAGCGCAAGGCTAGAAACTATATGGTTGCTGCTACTCCACCTGCTGCCCAAAACCCAGCCAAGAAACCATACACCGGACCTCACCCTTTGTGCAACACTTGCAAGTATCACCATCCCACACAGGTGCCATGTCGATTTTGTACTAAGTGTCAAAGATATGGTCACCTGGTGAACGTCTGTCGATCTCCTGCTGCCCAAGACAACAACAACCCAGCTCCCAACCAACAAAACAACAGGCCTACTCGTGGTCAATGCTACGAGTGTGGTAACCCTAATCACTACATCAACAACTGCCCTAATCGCAACCGTAACCAAAACCAAAATCAGAACCAAAACCAAAACCAAAACCAGAACCGCAACCAGAACCAAGGTGCTCGAGGTCGCGCCTACAATCTCAACGCTAACCAGGCTCGTGACAACAACGAAGTGGTGAATGGTACGTTTCTCATTAATAACCACTATGCATCCATATTATTTGATTCAGGAGCTGATAAGTCATTCGTGTCACTGAAGTTTGAACCTTTACTTAACTTACCCCACACTAATCTAGAAGACCCTTTCGTGGTAGAGGTAGCTAACGGGAAGTCTATTTCGATCGGTTCTATTATTCGTAACTGCTTGTTGAATCTCGATGATCATACCTTCCCTATCGATCTCATCCCCATGCATCTTGGTAGTTTTGATGTTATAGTAGGCATGGACTGGTTGTCTGCTCATCGTGCCGAAATTCTGTGCTTCGAGAAAGTCATACGCATTCCTCTCGAATCTGGTGAGATTTTGAAGATTTATGGTGAGAAACCCTGTGGTGAGCTTAAGCTTATGTCTTGTACTACTGCCCAAAAGTACTTACGAAAGGGGTATACAGCCTTCTTAGCTAACGTGATAGAGAAGAAGGACAAAGGCAAAAGTATCCAAGACATTCCTATTATTCGAGACTATCCTGAAGTCTTTCCAGAGGATTTACCTGGTTTGCCTCCTGCTCGACAAGTGGAGTTTCGTATTGATCTTGTTCCTGGTGCTAATCCGATAGCTAAAGCTCCTTATCGTCTTGCACCCTCTGAGATGCAAGAACTTGCTAGTCAATTACAGGAACTTTCTGATAAAGGGTTCATTCGCCCTAGTTCTTCTCCATGGGGAGCCCCTGTCTTATTCGTTAAAAAGAAGGATGGTTCTCTTCGGATGTGTATTGACTACCGTGAACTCAACAAACTCACCATCAAGAATCGTTATCCACTTCCTAGGATTGACGATCTCTTCGATCAACTTCAAGGAGCAACCCACTTCTCGAAGATTGATCTCCGTTCTGGTTATCATCAGCTTAGAGTCCACGATGAAGATATTCCCAAGACGGCTTTTCGCACTCGCTACGGTCACTATGAATTCATGGTCATGCCTTTCGGGTTGACCAATGCTCCCGCAGTATTTATGGATTTGATGAATCGGGTTTGTAGACCCTATCTCGACAAATTCGTGATCGTTTTCATCGATGATATTTTGATTTACTCTAAATCAAAATCCGATCACGAGCAACATCTTCACTCTATCTTGAGTCTCCTAAAGAAAGAACAACTGTACGCCAAGTTCTCCAAATGTGAATTTTGGCTTAAGGAAGTTCAATTTTTGGGACATGTCATTGATATGAACGGAATTCATGTTGATCCTGCAAAGATCGAAGCTGTGAAGAATTGGAGTGTTCCTACCACTCCAACGGAAGTCCGTTCTTTTCTTGGGTTGGCTGGTTATTATCGTCGATTCATCGCCAATTTCTCCAAGATCGCTGTTCCTCTTACTACCTTAACTCACAAGGGTAAACCCTATGAGTGGGGACCTAAGCAAGAGGAAGCATTTGAAACTCTTAAGCTGAAACTTTGTGAAGCTCCTGTCTTATCTCTACCTGATGGTAATGATGATTTTGTGGTCTACTGTGATGCATCGAACCAAGGTCTTGGTTGTGTTCTCATGCAACGAGGAAAGGTTATTGCTTATGCGTCTCGACAACTCAAGACTCACGAGAAAAATTATACCACCCATGATCTTGAATTGGGCGCTGTTGTCTTTGCACTCAAGATTTGGAGACATTATCTGTATGGGACCAAATGTGTGGTGTTCACGGACCACAAAAGTCTCCAACATGTCTTCGATCAAAAGAATCTTAACATGAGGCAACGACGTTGGGTTGAATTACTTAACGACTATGATTGCGAAATTCGCTACCATCCTGGCAAAGCGAATGTTGTGGCTGACGCACTTAGTCGTAAAGAGCGTGTCAAACTCCAATGTGCGAGAGTTCGTACTGATCTTCAAGATCGCATTCTCCAGGCTCAACACACCTCAGTCACTCAAGGTAACATGTACGATGAAATGTCTTGTGGTGCTGAAACTCAACTTGAAACCAAACCCGATGGTCTCCTTTATTTCCTTAACCGACTGTGGATTCCCGACCGTGATGATCTTCGTACTTTTCTCATGAACGAGGCTCATAAGTCTCGTTATTCTATTCATCCTGGAGCTGACAAGATGTACCAAGATCTTCGTTATTCTTATTGGTGGCCTGGTATGAAGAAAGACATTGCTCTTTTCGTTGCAAAATGCCTCACTTGTTCCAAGGTTAAGGCTGAACATCAACGACCATCTGGTATGCTTGAACAACCAGAGATTCCTGTCTGGAAATGGGAGAGCATAGCTATGGATTTCATCACCAAACTCCCTCGCACATCCAAAGGTTTTGACAGTATTTGGGTAATCGTCGATCGTTTGACCAAGTCAGCTCACTTTCTACCTATTCGTGAGAAGTATTCTGTGGAAAGGTTGGCAAAGATGTACGTAAGTGAAATCGTATGTCGTCACGGTATACCTTTGGACATTATTTCTGACCGCGATGGTCGTTTCACCTCTCACTTTTGGGGATCTCTACAAGATGCTTTGGGTACCAAGTTGAACCTGAGCACTGCTTATCACCCTCAGACGGATGGTCAGACTGAACGAACCATCCAGACACTTGAGGACATGCTCAGGGCGTGTGTCATCGATTTTGGTGGCGCATGGGATTCTCATCTTCCTTTGGTTGAGTTTTCATACAACAACAGTTATCACGCCAGCATTAACATGGCTCCTTTTGAGGCACTCTATGGTCGGAAATGTCGTTCTCCTGTCTGTTGGACTGAGGTTGGTGAAGCTCGTATTACTGGACCCGAACTAATCCAGGAAACCACAGACAAAATCCAGCTTATTCAGGATAATCTTCTCAAGGCTAGAAGTCGCCAAAAGAGTTATGCTGATAAACGTCGTAAACCCTTGGAATTTCAAGTTGGGGACCTTGTGCTACTTAAGGTATCCCCTTGGAAAGGAGTTATTCGTTTCGGTAGAAAGGGAAAACTAGCTCCTCGTTACGTAGGCCCCTTCAAAATTCTTGACAGAGTTGGAAAAGTGGCTTACAAGCTTGATCTTCCACCTGAGCTAAGCAATGTTCATCCGACCTTCCATGTTTCGAATCTCAAGAAATGCTTAGCAGATGAGAACCTTCATGTTCCTCTTGAGGATGTGCAAATCGATGAAAGCATGCACATTATCGAGAAACCCGTCGAGATTGTTGACACTGGAGTCAAGAAACTCAAGCGCAGTCGTATCCCGATCGTTAAGGTTCGTTGGGAATCTAAACGAGGCCCAGAGTTCACTTGGGAACGTAAAGACCAGATGAAGTCGAAGTATCCACATCTTTTCCCACCAGACTCTCCAACTCCAACTTCGGGACGAAGTTCCTAAAAGTAGGGGAGACTGTAACATTACGCATTAAATACTTGTACGTTACGCACCAACATTAATAAAACGTCAAGTTTTCATTTTTATATTCGCATTTATTTATTTTGTCGCGATTATGGAACCCTAATACTATATATATAATATAATATATGTGTTATATTGCAAAATGTCAAAAAAAATAATTATATGCTTTGGCCGGGGTTCGAACCCGCGCCAAAGCCACACATGCACACATACTTAACCAACCGGGCTGGACCTTCTGTTTTGATAAAACCCGGACGCGTATTATATATATACACACATTAAAACCACACAGTTGACAAGGAAAGTCAACTGTGGGTTGCCTTGTTGATCAATCCGTCCAATTAACGTATAATTGAACTATATTTGGTAAATTCGTGTAAGGACCGGCCTATTACAACACGAATACACGTAATATACACATCAATTGTTGACTTTTTATTCTATTAGACGCGTATGTATTCAATTATAAGTCAAACCTTCCAATTAACATTAACCCTAATCCTCAGTATAAATTGAGGCATTCCGAACCTTGACAAATCGCTCACAACTCTCTCTCAATCTCTATTTCTCTCTAATTCGCTCTGATCGTTGTTATTTTGTTCGTGGTTTGACTTTCTCTTTGACCCGTCTATTATCATCAATCCATCACTGTGAGTTCTTGTTTTTCTGTGGGTTTCATTCATCGGCAATCAAGAAACATAAGCCCTAACATTAATCGGGCTATGGTTGTCTTAATCGTTCAATTGAAAATTCTAGGGTTCGTCGATATGAATTGGGGATAAATCTGGATTCGTATACTGTATTTATTTATTTTAAAACAGAGGATATCACAACCACCGGCCTAGGCCAAGTGGTTGTGATCCTGGTTCCCCACTGTGGTCACCCGGGTTCGAGTCCCGGCTCTGACCGGTTTTTGTTCTTTTCTTTTCTTTTCTTTTTTTGAACCACAATTATAATTATATATATATATATATATTAAAACCTTTTAATCTTTTAAATTCATTTTAAAATATCAAAACTATTTTATAAATTCTAAAAAAATTATTATTGTTTAATCTGATATAAAAGTTTTATTTACAATTTTTATTTTTCAGAAATTCATTTATTTAATAATTATAATAATTAAATCATTTTTATACTATTATATTTATAAAAATTCATTTATATATCAAAACAATTTTATTAAATTCTCCAAAATTTATCCTGACTTTTTATAAAGTCAAACTTTACTGAAATAATTTTTAATTCAGTAAAATCATTTATTTTATATTTTTAATCAATTTTTGTTAGATTTAATCATAATTAAATCATATTAAATCCAATTTTCATCATTTTTGCACCAAAATTTTATACAAATTATTTTTAATCATTTAGAACAGAAATATGATTTTTAAAATAAGAATTCTTTAATTTTAGTATTTTTGAATATTAAAGTTAATAATTGGCTATTTATAAATAAATAGATTTAAAAATCTATTTTAAATGAAATAATTTTATAAAAATTATTTTATTGCTTCAAACACTTTAATGTGCACATTCAAAATTCAAATTTTATAAAAAGACTATCTTTCATTAATTATCCAATTTTCCTTTATTAATTAAGCATTTTAATTTAAATTTTAACAATTGATTATCCCCAAATCGAAACCCTAGGATACACTTGTAAGTTAATTAGACTTAGACTTATTATATATTACCTCATTATAGGGTAATATTTGGAATCTTTTTGGGCAACACAATTATCACATCTTTTCAACAAGTTAACATTTGCTAAGGTGAGTTTACATAGCCCCTTTTATTTATCACCATTTTTGGGGTGAAACATGTTATAACATTATCATTGCAATTCAATCATCAATGTGTCTATGTGTTTTCTATGTTGCATTATGTCTTGAGCATGATTAGAGTAAGCACCATTCTAGCATAATCATTAACATTGATCAGCCGACGGTATACATTGATAGATCTATTGGACTGACAATCCCACCCGGATACGTGCCTCCTACAAAGGTTACGTGGGTGTTTGTTATCGCATAACATATTCATTGGGACCATAAGTGTATGGTATGTATCATTTTATAACAGTCAGCAGGGTTGATTATGCACTCGATTTATTTCTAATATGTTCTCACATATGGGCTAGATTAACATGACACATGAATTGCACAACATTTTATTCATTTTATCATCAAAAACCTATGTAATTCTCACCAACTTATGTTGACCCAAAATGCTTTCAAAATTAACATGTTTCAGGTAACAATGAAGCTGAGGCTTGAGTTAGCATGAGGATTTTCTTGAAGTTTATTTGAAGTTGCTATTTGATGTTATGTATTTGAATTCTTAGACATTATGTCACATTTTGGATATTTATGTTTGAATAAATTATTTAAAATTTATGTTATACCATGTGCTACTGAAAACAATCATCAATACGTGGCACCCCGATGTTTCCGCCATCGGTTGGGGTGTTACAGATTGGTATCAGAGCCTTGGTTATAGGGAATTAGGTTATTAGAAATAATCTAGACTATAACCTTAGGGACTAAAACAGTACTTGCTTCTCCTACTTGTAACCCTAATTGCTTCCCTAATCCTATCCTTATCCTATGCCTTACAACCCTAAACCTACATGTGACTACTCTTAATTGTCTGCTGCAATCCTGATCCACCATTAGATTTATAGGACAAAATCCTCAGGTTTAACCTGAACCCCCTTGAGATCTCGTCGAAGTTCTAGATTTTAATAACGAACACGTGCAATCTGGAAGGGTGAACGCCTGTATTCTGAGTCTTCTGTCTAGGCTGGCATTGCGCATATATCCCAATCAGACGAGGGACCCGGATGCCTACCTGGGAATTCTCGGGATGAGTGTTCACTTATAGGCTAAAGCATGTCTTCATATGTTATTAGAATTTAGAATCTTTGATAAGTCAACGTTTTCGTTTATTCGTTTTAACTAATGAATAAATGATTACATTCCTTATATAAACTCTCATTCATTTCATTGTGTCTATTACAGATCATGCCTCCTCGTCGCAGCACTCGCAACAACAATGGTGAGAACCACGAAGAAGGTGGTGATAACCATAACCACAACCATGACCAAGCTCCTAACCACAACAACAATGGGGTCGATGCTCACCTGGCTGCGATCATTTCTCAACAAATGGCGCAGCAAATCGCAACTCTGGTTCCCAATTTACTTGCTCAGGTCATCCAATTGAACGGCAATGGGAATGGTCACAACAATGGGAACGGGAATGGCAATGGCAATGGTAATGGACCCCAAGCTTGCACCCTTAAGCATTTCAACTCTTGTAACCCTCCAAAGTTCAGCGGTGAAGAAGGAGCTACTGGACTTCTTCAATGGTTTGAGGGTATTGAAAATACCTTCATCAACAGTGAGTGCCCCAATAACTTCAAGGTTCGTTACGCCATGAGTGTTCTCCATAAACGAGCACTCACTTGGTGGAATGAAGAAAAGCGTACTCGTGGGGCCGAGGTTGCTCTTGCTATGACATGGGACCAAGTCAAAGATATCATGAAGGAGGAGTTCTGTCCTCGCAATGAAGTCAAAAAGCTTGAGGATGAGTTCCACACCTTGGCTCAAGATAGTGGGGAAAATCTTGCCTACAACACCCGCTTTCATGAGCTTAGCTTATTGTTGCCACACAAGGTTACTCCTCTGCCGGTAGCCATCGAGAAGTACATCGGTGGTCTGCCCATGCAAATCCAGGACACTGTTTGGGGTAGAAATCCTGCAACTCTGGAAGAGGCCAAACGTCTAGCGGCCACTCTTACTGATAATCATGTGAAGAACGGTACTCTCGTTCGCAAGGGCACTAAGAAGACTGTTGCCAAAGATACTCCACAGCCTGCAATTGAAGTCAAGCCTGAGACCTCAAGCAACAAAAAGCGCAAGGCTAGAAACTATATGGTTGCTGCTACTCCACCTGCTGCCCAAAACCCAGCCAAGAAACCATACACCGGACCTCACCCTTTGTGCAACACTTGCAAGTATCACCATCCCACACAGGTGCCATGTCGATTTTGTACTAAGTGTCAAAGATATGGTCACCTGGTGAACGTCTGTCGATCTCCTGCTGCCCAAGACAACAACAACCCAGCTCCCAACCAACAAAACAACAGGCCTACTCGTGGTCAATGCTACGAGTGTGGTAACCCTAATCACTACATCAACAACTGCCCTAATCGCAACCGTAACCAAAACCAAAATCAGAACCAAAACCAAAACCAAAACCAGAACCGCAACCAGAACCAAGGTGCTCGAGGTCGCGCCTACAATCTCAACGCTAACCAGGCTCGTGACAACAACGAAGTGGTGAATGGTACGTTTCTCATTAATAACCACTATGCATCCATATTATTTGATTCAGGAGCTGATAAGTCATTCGTGTCACTGAAGTTTGAACCTTTACTTAACTTACCCCACACTAATCTAGAAGACCCTTTCGTGGTAGAGGTAGCTAACGGGAAGTCTATTTCGATCGGTTCTATTATTCGTAACTGCTTGTTGAATCTCGATGATCATACCTTCCCTATCGATCTCATCCCCATGCATCTTGGTAGTTTTGATGTTATAGTAGGCATGGACTGGTTGTCTGCTCATCGTGCCGAAATTCTGTGCTTCGAGAAAGTCATACGCATTCCTCTCGAATCTGGTGAGATTTTGAAGATTTATGGTGAGAAACCCTGTGGTGAGCTTAAGCTTATGTCTTGTACTACTGCCCAAAAGTACTTACGAAAGGGGTATACAGCCTTCTTAGCTAACGTGATAGAGAAGAAGGACAAAGGCAAAAGTATCCAAGACATTCCTATTATTCGAGACTATCCTGAAGTCTTTCCAGAGGATTTACCTGGTTTGCCTCCTGCTCGACAAGTGGAGTTTCGTATTGATCTTGTTCCTGGTGCTAATCCGATAGCTAAAGCTCCTTATCGTCTTGCACCCTCTGAGATGCAAGAACTTGCTAGTCAATTACAGGAACTTTCTGATAAAGGGTTCATTCGCCCTAGTTCTTCTCCATGGGGAGCCCCTGTCTTATTCGTTAAAAAGAAGGATGGTTCTCTTCGGATGTGTATTGACTACCGTGAACTCAACAAACTCACCATCAAGAATCGTTATCCACTTCCTAGGATTGACGATCTCTTCGATCAACTTCAAGGAGCAACCCACTTCTCGAAGATTGATCTCCGTTCTGGTTATCATCAGCTTAGAGTCCACGATGAAGATATTCCCAAGACGGCTTTTCGCACTCGCTACGGTCACTATGAATTCATGGTCATGCCTTTCGGGTTGACCAATGCTCCCGCAGTATTTATGGATTTGATGAATCGGGTTTGTAGACCCTATCTCGACAAATTCGTGATCGTTTTCATCGATGATATTTTGATTTACTCTAAATCAAAATCCGATCACGAGCAACATCTTCACTCTATCTTGAGTCTCCTAAAGAAAGAACAACTGTACGCCAAGTTCTCCAAATGTGAATTTTGGCTTAAGGAAGTTCAATTTTTGGGACATGTCATTGATATGAACGGAATTCATGTTGATCCTGCAAAGATCGAAGCTGTGAAGAATTGGAGTGTTCCTACCACTCCAACGGAAGTCCGTTCTTTTCTTGGGTTGGCTGGTTATTATCGTCGATTCATCGCCAATTTCTCCAAGATCGCTGTTCCTCTTACTACCTTAACTCACAAGGGTAAACCCTATGAGTGGGGACCTAAGCAAGAGGAAGCATTTGAAACTCTTAAGCTGAAACTTTGTGAAGCTCCTGTCTTATCTCTACCTGATGGTAATGATGATTTTGTGGTCTACTGTGATGCATCGAACCAAGGTCTTGGTTGTGTTCTCATGCAACGAGGAAAGGTTATTGCTTATGCGTCTCGACAACTCAAGACTCACGAGAAAAATTATACCACCCATGATCTTGAATTGGGCGCTGTTGTCTTTGCACTCAAGATTTGGAGACATTATCTGTATGGGACCAAATGTGTGGTGTTCACGGACCACAAAAGTCTCCAACATGTCTTCGATCAAAAGAATCTTAACATGAGGCAACGACGTTGGGTTGAATTACTTAACGACTATGATTGCGAAATTCGCTACCATCCTGGCAAAGCGAATGTTGTGGCTGACGCACTTAGTCGTAAAGAGCGTGTCAAACTCCAATGTGCGAGAGTTCGTACTGATCTTCAAGATCGCATTCTCCAGGCTCAACACACCTCAGTCACTCAAGGTAACATGTACGATGAAATGTCTTGTGGTGCTGAAACTCAACTTGAAACCAAACCCGATGGTCTCCTTTATTTCCTTAACCGACTGTGGATTCCCGACCGTGATGATCTTCGTACTTTTCTCATGAACGAGGCTCATAAGTCTCGTTATTCTATTCATCCTGGAGCTGACAAGATGTACCAAGATCTTCGTTATTCTTATTGGTGGCCTGGTATGAAGAAAGACATTGCTCTTTTCGTTGCAAAATGCCTCACTTGTTCCAAGGTTAAGGCTGAACATCAACGACCATCTGGTATGCTTGAACAACCAGAGATTCCTGTCTGGAAATGGGAGAGCATAGCTATGGATTTCATCACCAAACTCCCTCGCACATCCAAAGGTTTTGACAGTATTTGGGTAATCGTCGATCGTTTGACCAAGTCAGCTCACTTTCTACCTATTCGTGAGAAGTATTCTGTGGAAAGGTTGGCAAAGATGTACGTAAGTGAAATCGTATGTCGTCACGGTATACCTTTGGACATTATTTCTGACCGCGATGGTCGTTTCACCTCTCACTTTTGGGGATCTCTACAAGATGCTTTGGGTACCAAGTTGAACCTGAGCACTGCTTATCACCCTCAGACGGATGGTCAGACTGAACGAACCATCCAGACACTTGAGGACATGCTCAGGGCGTGTGTCATCGATTTTGGTGGCGCATGGGATTCTCATCTTCCTTTGGTTGAGTTTTCATACAACAACAGTTATCACGCCAGCATTAACATGGCTCCTTTTGAGGCACTCTATGGTCGGAAATGTCGTTCTCCTGTCTGTTGGACTGAGGTTGGTGAAGCTCGTATTACTGGACCCGAACTAATCCAGGAAACCACAGACAAAATCCAGCTTATTCAGGATAATCTTCTCAAGGCTAGAAGTCGCCAAAAGAGTTATGCTGATAAACGTCGTAAACCCTTGGAATTTCAAGTTGGGGACCTTGTGCTACTTAAGGTATCCCCTTGGAAAGGAGTTATTCGTTTCGGTAGAAAGGGAAACCTAGCTCCTCGTTACGTAGGCCCCTTCAAAATTCTTGACAGAGTTGGAAAAGTGGCTTACAAGCTTGATCTTCCACCTGAGCTAAGCAATGTTCATCCGACCTTCCATGTTTCGAATCTCAAGAAATGCTTAGCAGATGAGAACCTTCATGTTCCTCTTGAGGATGTGCAAATCGATGAAAGCATGCACATTATCGAGAAACCCGTCGAGATTGTTGACACTGGAGTCAAGAAACTCAAGCGCAGTCGTATCCCGATCGTTAAGGTTCGTTGGGAATCTAAACGAGGCCCAGAGTTCACTTGGGAACGTAAAGACCAGATGAAGTCGAAGTATCCACATCTTTTCCCACCAGACTCTCCAACTCCAACTTCGGGACGAAGTTCCTAAAAGTAGGGGAGACTGTAACATTACGCATTAAATACTTGTACGTTACGCACCAACATTAATAAAACGTCAAGTTTTCATTTTTATATTCGCATTTATTTATTTTGTCGCGATTATGGAACCCTAATACTATATATATAATATAATATATGTGTTATATTGCAAAATGTCAAAAAAAATAATTATATGCTTTGGCCGGGGTTCGAACCCGCGCCAAAGCCACACATGCACACATACTTAACCAACCGGGCTGGACCTTCTGTTTTGATAAAACCCGGACGCGTATTATATATATACACACATTAAAACCACACAGTTGACAAGGAAAGTCAACTGTGGGTTGCCTTGTTGATCAATCCGTCCAATTAACGTATAATTGAACTATATTTGGTAAATTCGTGTAAGGACCGGCCTATTACAACACGAATACACGTAATATACACATCAATTGTTGACTTTTTATTCTATTAGACGCGTATGTATTCAATTATAAGTCAAACCTTCCAATTAACATTAACCCTAATCCTCAGTATAAATTGAGGCATTCCGAACCTTGACAAATCGCTCACAACTCTCTCTCAATCTCTATTTCTCTCTAATTCGCTCTGATCGTTGTTATTTTGTTCGTGGTTTGACTTTCTCTTTGACCCGTCTATTATCATCAATCCATCACTGTGAGTTCTTGTTTTTCTGTGGGTTTCATTCATCGGCAATCAAGAAACATAAGCCCTAACATTAATCGGGCTATGGTTGTCTTAATCGTTCAATTGAAAATTCTAGGGTTCGTCGATATGAATTGGGGTTAAATCTGGATTCGTATACTGTATTTATTTATTTTAAAACAGAGGATATCACAACCACCGGCCTAGGCCAAGTGGTTGTGATCCTGGTTCCCCACTGTGGTCACCCGGGTTCGAGTCCCGGCTCTGACCGGTTTTTGTTCTTTTCTTTTCTTTTCTTTTTTTGAACCACAATTATAATTATATATATATATTAAAACCTTTTAATCTTTTAAATTCATTTTAAAATATCAAAACTATTTTATAAATTCTAAAAAAATTATTATTGTTTAATCTGATATAAAAGTTTTATTTACAATTTTTATTTTTCAGAAATTCATTTATTTAATAATTATAATAATTAAATCATTTTTATACTATTATATTTATAAAAATTCATTTATATATCAAAACAATTTTATTAAATTCTCCAAAATTTATCCTGACTTTTTATAAAGTCAAACTTTACTGAAATAATTTTTAATTCAGTAAAATCATTTATTTTATATTTTTAATCAATTTTTGTTAGATTTAATCATAATTAAATCATATTAAATCCAATTTTCATCATTTTTGCACCAAAATTTTATACAAATTATTTTTAATCATTTAGAACAGAAATATGATTTTTAAAATAAGAATTCTTTAATTTTAGTATTTTTGAATATTAAAGTTAATAATTGGCTATTTATAAATAAATAGATTTAAAAATCTATTTTAAATGAAATAATTTTATAAAAATTATTTTATTGCTTCAAACACTTTAATGTGCACATTCAAAATTCAAATTTTATAAAAAGACTATCTTTCATTAATTATCCAATTTTCCTTTATTAATTAAGCATTTTAATTTAAATTTTAACAATTGATTATCCCCAAATCGAAACCCTAGGATACACTTGTAAGTTAATTAGACTTAGACTTATTATATATTACCTCATTATAGGGTAATATTTGGAATCTTTTTGGGCAACACAATTATCACATCTTTTCAACAAGTTAACATTTGCTAAGGTGAGTTTACATAGCCCCTTTTATTTATCACCATTTTTGGGGTGAAACATGTTATAACATTATCATTGCAATTCAATCATCAATGTGTCTATGTGTTTTCTATGTTGCATTATGTCTTGAGCATGATTAGAGTAAGCACCATTCTAGCATAATCATTAACATTGATCAGCCGACGGTATACATTGATAGATCTATTGGACTGACAATCCCACCCGGATACGTGCCTCCTACAAAGGTTACGTGGGTGTTTGTTATCGCATAACATATTCATTGGGACCATAAGTGTATGGTATGTATCATTTTATAACAGTCAGCAGGGTTGATTATGCACTCGATTTATTTCTAATATGTTCTCACATATGGGCTAGATTAACATGACACATGAATTGCACAACATTTTATTCATTTTATCATCAAAAACCTATGTAATTCTCACCAACTTATGTTGACCCAAAATGCTTTCAAAATTAACATGTTTCAGGTAACAATGAAGCTGAGGCTTGAGTTAGCATGAGGATTTTCTTGAAGTTTATTTGAAGTTCTTTTGAAGTTGCTATTTGATGTTATGTATTTGAATTCTTAGACATTATGTCACATTTTGGATATTTATGTTTGAATAAATTATTTAAAATTTATGTTATACCATGTGCTACTGAAAACAATCATCAATACGTGGCACCCCGATGTTTCCGCCATCGGTTGGGGTGTTACAACTCATGACTTGGAACTGGGTGCGGTAGTCTTTGCGTTGAAAATCTGGAGACATTACTTGTACGGTACCAAGTGCGAAGTATATACCGATCACAAGAGTCTTCAGCATATTTTCGACCAGAAGGTGTTGAACATGCGGCAGCGTTACTGGGTTGAACTCCTGAACGATTATGACTGTGCCATCAAGTACCATCCTGGCAGGGCGAACGTTGTGGCGGACGCCTTGAGCAGGAAGGAGTCTACGAACCCTCGCCGCGTTCAAGCCTTACAGCTCACCATTCAATCGTCGTTTCCTGACCAAATCCGTTCTGCACAGTTGGAGGCCTTGAAGGAGGAAAACCTTAATGCTGAAACGATGCACAGTGCTGACAAGCATCTTGAGCTCAGGACTGATGGCTTACACTATTTCGCGGGACGTGTTTAGGTCCCATTGTTCGGGGGATTGCGCGAGCTTGTTCTGGATGAAGCTCACAAATCCCGGTATTCCATTCACCCTGGCTCCGATAAGATGTACCAGGATTTGAAGATACTTTATTGGTGGCCAAACATGAAAGCTGATATAGCTTCTTATGTCAGCAAATGTTTGACTTGTGCTAAAGTCAAGGTGGAGTATCAGAGGCCGTTTGGTCTCCTGCAACAACCAGAGGTTCCAGAATGGAAGTGGGAACGAATCACGATGGATTTTGTCACCAAGCTGCCAAGGTCACCTAGTGGTTATGATATGATCTGGGTGATTGTTGACCGGCTGACAAAATCGGCGCGTTTTATACCTATTAAGGAAACCGATGGACTCGAGCGGTTGGCTCGACTTTACCTTAAGGAGGTGGTTGCTCGGCACGGGGTGCCTGTTTCTATTATCTCTGATCGTGATTCTCGTTTCGCTTCGCGTTTCTGGAAGGCTCTGCACAAGGCTTTGGGTACTCAGTTGGATATGAGTACGGCTTATCATCCGCAAACTGATGGACAGAGTGAGCGGACGATTCAAACCTTGGAAGACATGCTTCGGGCATGTGTTATCGATTTTGGCAAAAGTTGGGAGATCCACCTGCCGTTAGTGGAGTTCTCCTACAACAACAGCAATCACTCTAGCATCAAGGCAGCTCCGTTCGAGGCTCTTTACGGACGGAAATGTCGATCACCACTTTGTTGGGCCGAGGTGGGCGAGAGCCAGCTCACTGGTCCGGAACTCGTGTACGAAACTTCGGAGAAAATCGTACAGATCCGTCAACGTTTGGCTGCTGCACGGGATCGTCAGAAGAGCTATGCCGATCGCCGTCGAAAACCTCTAGAGTTCCAGGTTGGGGACAAGGTACTTCTGAAGGTTTCACCATGGAAGGGCGTCATACGCTTTGGAAAGCGTGGCAAGCTTAACCCTCGTTATGTCGGACCGTTCGCAATCTTGGATCGGATTGGACCGGTGGCATACAGACTTGACTTACCGGCGGAGCTCGGTAGTGTACACAACGTCTTCCATGTGTCTAACTTGAAGAAGTGTTTGGCTGATGAATCTCTCATTGTACCACTGGAAGAGATCAAGGTTGATGATCGTCTTCGCATTGTGGAGGAACCTGTCGAAATTCTCGACTACAAGATTCGTAGCCTTCGTCGGAGTAAAATCCGCATCGTTAAAGTCCGTTGGAACTCGAACCGTGGACCGGAGTTCACACGGGAACGGGAGGATCTGATGAAATCTAAGTATCCTCATCTCTTTCCGAAGCGCGCTTTTGAATCGAGGCATGTTACTGCTGAAGCGGAATGAATCTCGGGTCGAGATTCCTTTCAACGTGGGGATGATGTGACATCCGGTAAGTTTATTTTCGTTCTGTTCTTTTCGTTTCTTTCTTTCTTTTGGGCTTTGCGCAATTTTCGGGACGAAAATTCTTTCAACGTGGGGATGATGTGACACCCGGCATGTTCGGCTTAAACATATTAGTAACATCTAAGTCTACCTTAGCGAGAAACGTTTATAAACAAACTTAACTAGGTTAGTTGAGTCGGGTCAAGTTAGGATTGTCCACGGTACAATGATCTGGAGGATCATTGGGAGTCGTTTTGGTAATACACTAGTACCGGGTTCCGTTGTTGG
The DNA here is from genome assembly GCA_028751855.1 of Ambrosia trifida. Lineage (NCBI taxonomy): Eukaryota > Viridiplantae > Streptophyta > Magnoliopsida > Asterales > Asteraceae > Ambrosia > Ambrosia trifida. Next base: position 75,865,844 of record CM054131.1, on the reverse strand, counting down.
TGACATTACATGAACTAATTAAGTATATGGGTAGATTATGAGTCGTGTGGTGGATTATATACATAGATGTGTTTAAATGATGTGTAAATGATTATCTGTGCTTAAATGTGTTAAATATAGACTAAGGATGCATGCTTATGTGTTAAGATGTGTTAGAATGCGTTAAACACGACAAACTGGAAAACTAGTTAAAAAGGGGTTCTGGTTCGACCACTTCGAGTGGTCGAAGGAGCAGAAAAGTGTCTGGTTCGACCCATGTAAGTGGGCGAACCAGGGAAGTGGAATTTGAGGAATTCCCTTCGACCAAGCAAGGCTCATTCGACCCTGTGAAAGGGGCGAAGGAGACCACCTTCGACCAATGAATTGGGGCGAAGGAGAATTAGTATAAATACCAACCTTTGTCATTTTTCATCATTTCACAAACCCTAACCGTCCCAAAACGCTCTCAAACGATCTTAAACACTAAGGAAGGAGTTTTTGCTCTTCTTTTTCATAATCTAACCCATCTACAACATCTAAACAAGAATCCAAGGTGTGTTCATAATCCTAAATCTTTTAAAAGCATTTTAATTCGTTTTCATCTAACCCTAATTGTCCGGATCTGTTCTAAGGGTGTTTTTATGATTAAAAACCTTTTCAACATCTTTCTAAATCAAAACATGATCATTTAACATAGGTTTCATAATGAATAACATGTGTAAATTGTGTGTTATGTGGTGTTATGTGTTGTTCACTGATTTGCTGCTATATCTATGATAGAAACATGATATAGGATTGTTGTTAATGAGGAAATATTGTTGTCTAGGGTTAGGAATGGATATAATCATATTTAGGGGTTTTATTGGATTAATACTTGATGTATGAATATTTATGATTAATAGAATGAATAAGAAAGATCGGATAATCGACAAACTGAGTATTTTAAGCTAAACATGAATCGATTTCAAAAGTTTCCAAATTTGGTAAATAATTCATGCATGAAAGTGATGTTTCCATAATCTTTACCATTTTGGGAAAGGGCTGAAACGGACGTATTATCGGGGGAAATCGATGGGGTTTTGTAGGGATAAGTTATCCATGCTTGACTGCTGTGTTTGATGATGTTTCGGGTCGTTTTGAATGTGTTTGAAGCGTTTTTAAGACAAATTATACAACAGGGGCGAACCTGGCCTCCTTCGACCAGTCGATGGTGCGAAGGAGGGATCCAGGGTCGAACCTGGGATTTTATTGGACGAGTGTGATAAAACGGGCGAAGGAAGCATCAAACGGTCGAACGAGACGTAAAAGGGTGCGAAGGAGACAAAAAGGTGCGAAGGAGACTTAAAACTGACTGGTTCGACCGTTCTGATGCAGAAATGAGATTTTTGATACAAACTAAGTGTTTTATGCTTGAACCTTGTGTGTAATCTATGTGTACTTGATTAGTTAGGGTAATGGGTCACCAACGGGATGTCGGGTCGGTCTAGTGTGTCGGTTAAACATTTAAACGCGTTTTAAAACATACTTGGTTACGATCTGGACAATCAGGGACTAGATAACCTTATGGTTATTAGTCGGAACACTTATGTGAACATTTTGATAGATCTCCGGTAGAGGGATCGTCAAGGGCTAAACATCTTTACTTATATTTGAAGAACGCTACTTAAGGTGAGTTCACGGCCCCACTTTTACTGCTTTAACTTTTGGGGGAGAAATCATGCGCTAAACGGTTTTGGTAACATATGTCATACTATGGTTTTAACTTTATATTGCTATACGATCTTTTGGAAAGTCCCGGGGGAAACCATGAATGTGCGGGTTGCACAACGGGGGAAATGTGGATAGATCTATTGGGCGTGACCTGCCCCACTCGTCGGCTTGGAGGGCCGGGCGGGTGCATATTGTCTCGAACAGGTACATTGGTATCATGCTGAACATACGGGCTGCTTAAACATGCTGAACATTGCTAAACGTGTCTAGTAATGGTTTCCAATCGTAGTAGTAATGAAACATACGCCTAGCTAGCGTACTTGGTAACATTGATATAGTATGGACATGGTAACGTTTTGGTAACATTTTGAACAAACCTGTGAACTCACCAGCATTATATGTTGACATCTTTTTGGCATGTTTTTCTCAGGTCGCTAAGGTAGCAATGAACGGAACTAGGCGCACGGGTCTGCATTGGCGTCTAGGCTTAGTGCACGTTTTGTAATAAAAGTATTTTGAACAACTTTTGAGATGACAGCATAGCTGATTAAATGCTACTGAAACGCTTCCGCTTATTAATTAATGGTTATGTCTGTTTACATTTTTCATATAGAGTTGTTTATTGTGATCGTTGACTTGGATCCTGGTTTGTCATGCGCCTCGCGGTAAAACCCCGCAAGTGGTAATTTGAGGGTGTGACAGCACCGAAAGCCATCCGTTTCCTGAACAGAGTCCAACGGGTTATTCATAGTAGTGTCTCGACTTCGGGGGGGGGGGGCAGGGGTTCGTTTTTAGCAGGCTATGGTTTGCTGTCCAGAAAGGGGTGGCGGCGCAGCTTCTTACCCACCTGCCCGCTATCTTGATGTAATTCACGACTACGATATGAAAACTAGTGTTTTTCATGTGGATTAAAAACAAAAAAAAAGTCAAGCTAAAATTTATTATTATTATTATTATTATTATTATTATTATTATTATTATTATTATTATTATTATGTCGCCGTGGCAAGTTTTTCGCTATAGCGTGTTTTGGCCAATATTGCTCACATCGGTGTCGAATCACAAGGTAAGAAAAAGATTAAAAACAAATCATACCAGTTAATCTATAACACATTATAAAAAGGAAGATATGGCTAAAATAGACACTTTATGTCAATTTTAAGATGGTATACAAAATGTCACAAGGTAAACAACTATCTTTTTGCCAAATCCTTCCCTTTATGCCCCTATGTGCAACATTTGATTACAATTGTACAAATGACTAATGCAAGTCATCTCTATTATTATTTTCTTCACCTTTTGATTTTCTCATCTTTAGGCTGTCCGGAGTGGGGGCGGGAGAGGGGCGGGAAGGGGGGGGGGGGGACACCGCCGCCATACCGACGTGGAGGGGGCGGGCGGGGGGCAAGTCACCGGCGTGGGGCAAACCTTTGGGACACGTGGCGCTTCATGATTAGTCAGGTTTTTTTTTTTTTTTAACTTTAACACAATATAATATTATTTCCTCCCCCCCCCCTTCCACTCTCCACAATCCCCCCCCCCCCCCCCAAGGGTCCCACAAGTGCCACATGGTGCTTCATCCCCCTCTCCCCCCCCCCCCCCCCCCCACCACTCCGAATAGTCTTAATGATTTCAATTTGAGATTCAATCGTCACATTTTACTTTTCTCATCTTCAATGATGAATTAAAATCAACATCCATCAATTTAATCTCTAAAACCCCTCGTACCATTGCCTTATCACACCATTTTCTTTATTTCTCTTGGAAGTTGTCATCGAATGATATTGTTCAACACTTGTAATCTTGCACTATCGATTATTATGTTGGTAAGCAAACATTTGTAAACTTGTATATTCTTTATGTATATTTATTTATTTTATTTATTTTATTTATTTAGTTTTTAAGTTTTTGTTAGTTCTTATATATGTTTTTTTTTTCATTATTTTGTCCCGTGTTTTCTTTTACATATTTTCTAAGAACTTTATACGATAAGTCGACCAATACGAACCAAACTTTAAGGAATACATGTTTGTCAACATGATTTACCCGCTGTAATGCGCGATGGAAAAACTGCTAGCGTATTACAAGTTATTTTGGATCCCGCCGTCAGGGGCGGACCCACTATTAACCCAAAGGGGGCGGCCACCCACCTTGAAAAAAAAAATTATAGTGTTATACGCGCGTGAAAATCCCAAGCGCCCCCCATGAAATTTTAACATCGCCCCCCTTTAATAGCGAATAGCTGAAGCAAAATAGTATTTGGTCTAAAAGAAAAAAAAATATTATAGGTTTTCATCGGAACAGTTTTCCGAAGATGTTGCGGCGTTGCAGAAAAATGGGGAAGATGAGTAGGTAATAGGGTTTATTTGGTATTTAAACACAACTACTTCAAAGCATTTTTTTACTTATTGCTTGAAGTTTCCTTTGTTTTACAAAATCAGCCCTTATAGTGCTTTCTAAAACAATATAACTTTTTTTTTGGAATATAATGATGCGAAAACAATAGTCTGACATTTCATCCTTACCGCTTGAATAGGGATGGCAATGGGTCGGGTTTGGGACGGGTTTAGGTAATCTCAACCCCATACCCGGTTAGGTATGCTTGTCCCAAACCCGGCCCAAAACCCGTCGGGTTTGTTTCGGGTAATTACCCATCGGGTATCGGGTATACCCGCGGGTTCGGGTAAACACATTAATTTTTAAAACTTACCCATTAGAGTATATCCGACCAAATACCCGACGGATATCTATTAGGTAACTATTAACCGATTACATTTAACATTATTAAATATATATGTAAATGATTACAATGTATAAATATAAAATAATTAAATCATATAAAAACACTCAAAGACATAGATAACAAATAGTATACACTATTTTTTTATAATTTTTAGCACAAGATGACAATATAGATGGACAATTAGATATATTATGCATACATATTTAAAAAGATATATTAGAAATTACATTGGGTATCTAATCGAGTAAATGGGTATACGTTATCGGGTAATCGGGTCGGGTAAACGGGTATATCATCAAATCCTAAACCCGTCCCAAACCCGTGAAAAAATTAAAACTAATCCCATACCCGGACCCGTACCCGATTACCCGACCCCAAACCCGTCCCAAATGTGTCGGGTTTCGGGTTTACCCATCGGGTTCGGGTTTGATTGCCATCCCTACGCTTGAGTGAGGTAAATAAAATTAAAAACAATGCTTAAAACCAAAATAGGAAGCAACCCATATAAATCAAGGTTAACAAAAACTCAATCATGTAGCAATATATGTGTGCAAGTAATTGAAAATGATGTACTCCCTTCGTCCCTGTTTAAATGTCATGGGCCCCAAAACACACATTTTAAGAAATCTTTTGTTTGTATGTGGTAAAATGACAATAATATCCTCAAAAGTGGTGATTGTGTTTTGTCTTTTATGAGCAAAACTGGAAATTGCATTTCTCTTTTTGGAAATTGACATTTAATTTGGGACAACCAAAAATAGAAAGATGGATATTTAAATAGGCACGGGGAGAGTATTTGGACTTTGTTTTACGTGGGTGACACTATGTTAAGTGACCACTTTTTGAGAACGGATAAAAACACAATTCATATAGTTATAATTCATATATTACGTATTTAGAACGGTGATAGGCGTATTTTATAATGTATTTGAAATTCAATTTAGTTTGATTCGTTTATTATGTGACCTGACCCGAATTGAACCGAAACTTTATAATATTTAGTATAGGTAGCCGACCTCTTAAAATTTCCGCCCCCCGTGAAAAAAAAATTCTGGGTCCGCCACTGCCCGCCGCAACGCGCGGGTAAATCCACTAGTACACTTTAAAAACTCTACGGTACAACGCAAGTCAAGGAAGATTGTTTCTCAAAGATCAAACAATTCAACATCTTCAATCGACCGAAACAAAGGAAAAAAAGAAATATTGAGACATTAAGATTCGTCTTGCACAAGAGGAACAAAACCTTCTAGTGGAATTGCCGAAACAACAACAAGCGGCTACAGATGAACAACAATAAACTGACTTGGAGTTTATCCAACAAGACCACTCGAAAACATCCGAGCCCAAGGTTTCAGTTGATTCTCTAAAAGATGCGTGAAAAGACAAATAGTTGGGATGGCACTTCCCATTCATGGTTTTTTTTATTCACTTACTAAAAATGTATTTTTTTTTTTTTTTCTTGTTTATAATGTATCCGATGTAGGAATGAAGATTGGATCATCGGACCTCATCTTAGAGCATGAGGGAATAAGATGAGGAAACAAAACATTGAATTGAAGATGTAAATGATCATTGAGTGTGGTAGCTTGAAGTTTCCAGGTGGGACCAGAAGAAAGAAACTTCTGCCTAAAGTTGGAGACAGGTCGAACACCCGGTTCTGGAAAGACGCGTGGGCTGCTTCTGATTGTTTTATGGATAAGTTCCCTGATCTGTTCATCTCAGCAGCGAATAAAGAAGCTTTAGATGCTGATTGTTGGGACGATTTGAGGCAGGTCTGGACCTGGAAGTTTTCTTCGCAGCAGTTGGACCAAAATGCGGCTGCGCAACTGCAGTCTGCTATGGCGGTTGTGCAGCAGCTGCAGCTGTCTGCAGTCTGCGTCGCCTGATGCGTGGGTCTGGGATAATCCGGAAAACCACCCATTCTCGGCTAAATGGATCAGGTTTGCGGCTCAAGCTAATTTGGTCGACAGTAATTCGTTGATGGGCTTCAAGTGGAACTCTTGGGCCACCTTGAAAGAAAATTATTTACTTTGGAGGGCGCTTGCGGATAGGATTGCCTCTAAAAAGGCCTTAGCTTGCCGTGGGATTCCGGTTTCCGACACCCTTTGTCCCAGATGTGGTATTGAGGACGAGGACCCATCCCATATTTTCCTGAATTGTCTCTGGTCGCGTGCTATTTGGTGGCAAGTTCTGGTATGGTTAAAAATTCCTTGGCCCGATGGAAGCTTCTCTTTACAAGGCTGGGTGAAGTATTTGGAGGGTGCCCAGGGTTCTAAAAGATGGAAGAAGTTGGTGCATATGATTTTATTGGCGACGGTTTGGCGGCTTTGGTTAGCTAGGAATGCTAAAATCTTCGACGGCAAATTCATCAAGGTTCAAGACACGGTGGACGCCATCAAGGAGGAGTCGTTTTTGTGGGTCACTCTTAGGGCTAAAGGTCACAGCTTGCAATGGGCCGAATGGGCTGACTTTAATGTGTCTAATTTTGTGTAATAGTTTGGCGTTTGGTGTTTGTTTTGAAGTTTTGTAATTCCAGCTGCTGGCTGGCTCTTTATATTTAGCTATAAAGTGATTTCCGTTAAAAAAGGAAAAGAAGAAAGAAACAAATGTGTTGACTCTTGACTTTGTGGGGTTGTTTGAATAGTCAATTACAAATTTAATTTGAGTTACATTTCTGAGAATTAAAGAGATTGAAAATGAGACGTTAACTTCAATCGTAAACACGTTACCATTTATTTAAATCACTTCATTTTTGTGCTTTATGTTTTGTTTTGTTTTTTTTCTTTCAGATATTCGGATTGATTGACTGAACGATTGTTAAAAGCTAAACTTAAAATGTTACTAAAACTAAAACCTGTTAAAACTTTGTACATCTTAAAAATGAATCTATTAAATAAATATTTCAGAACTTAACACAAAGCGTGTTGACTCTTAAAAAGTATCCAATAAAGATTTGTGACATCAACTAATTTAACCGTCCCATGTTTTATATTTTTACACCAAACTAACCTACCCCTAAATATTTACGTAACTTACCGAGGCACTGTAAAAATAAAATCGGAGTTGTAACGAAGGTACCTTTGCAGTGGCCCCTGCTAGTTGTACCATCGGAGCAAAAACAAAGGAGCCCCATCTTATTATGGTGACCGCACCAACCACCGGACTCTTCGCAGTTTTTGCAAGCATCCATGCTCCTCCATTGTAGCTCGAATCCTTGTAGCAAGAGTTCGCTGAACTCCAAAAGATCAAGAGATCTATCCAATTGCCTGTTGAACACAGTTGTTTCCACATCTTGATCGCACCTGTACTCATCCCAGTCTGTTTCCTCCGTACTCGTATTCATAACATGAACATAAGACTTTCTTCTAGGGTCACCCAAACACTTTATCTCCGTCGCAAAAGGAGGAGACCCGTTGCAATGGAAATGAAAGCTTAGATTAACGCTATATACGGAGAAATTGAAAGGCAATGTTCCTAAGTTGATTCCATGTTGCACCTTGGGGCAGTGGTCGGGTCCTAAGGAAGTAAACACGTCGCTATCGATGAGGACATTAATACTCTTGTAATCATAGATTATCTTCTGGACATGGTACAAATCGTCGCCCAAAATAATTTCGGAAATATCAGGTTCAGAGCATTTGATACCGAAGCCTGGATAACCGCAGACCTGGGAGGCGGGTTCAATATTGTCCATCTTCCAAAACGGATAGCTGATGGTGACATTACCGCACATGGATGGAGGGCAATTGGAGTTGCTTATATTATTTGATTGTACTGGTATGGTGATGAAGAACAAGAACAAGGGGAGGAGGAGAAGGAGGAGAGAGTGGGGATGGGGGTAGAACAGGTCAGTCATGTTTTTGGAAATGGTTGAAGAATAAGTCCACCCATTGCTTGGTATATATAGATTGTAGAATGAAAGAGTAAATTTGTAATTTTTCCTTCAAATTCCTTTTTTTTTTTTTTTACTAAAAACTAATACTCCATTAAGTTAATTGTTTAGTATTATTATTTGTACAAATACAAAAGAAAAACATGTAAAGATTCCGCTGATTTTATACACACGCTATATTATAATGTAGTTAGTAAGATCAAGATAGTCGAATTTTTTTCAAAAATAGGTGATTTTGAATGTGAGAGTATTTGTAATGGTTGAAGGACAAAAATTGTGGAAATGGGTAGGTCTCCGATTGGATCGGCGACCTTCAAATTTTGTTTTTCAAGTTCTGATATCCAATCAGCGATCTTCATTCAAGGTCGCTAATCAGGTGCACAAGGTCCAAGCTAGTTCGTTGAATGGTTCCACAAACTTGTCTGAATGTCGCTTATTGGACCCCCGACCTTCAACATAGTGCATGCAGCTTTTATTTTGTTTTTATTATTCACGTGAAGGGGATTCCAATGCATGTAGGTTTTTTTTTAGTTTTGTATAGGGTGCAGAAATCATAGGGCGCATGCAGCATGTGGTTTCAAAGTGTGTTGAAAAGCTAATAGTATTCTTGCATGATGAAATGAAATGTCCAGAGTGACTTGAAATATTAGCAGGCTCAATAGTAATATTGTAGGAGATGGATTCGAATTGGACTTGCTTATATAATATGTGTAACACAAGATGGAAATGTATCCACCATCTTCAAAAATTAATCTGGTCATCAACACCCAAAGTTTTTTTTTTCAAAGTGTTTTGTTTTTTTAAAGTTCAAAAGACTTAGTTGTGATCACTTTGACTCTTTTCCTGAAAATGAGTTACGAATTACACCTGGGTCCTCTTGTTAACGATGTGTTGTTTCTACATAATGACCAACGCGTGCGTTGGGTGTTTTCATGAATCCATAAAAGTACAAGGATAGCATAAATGTGAAACGTGGTGATAGAAGCATTTGGCAACTACTTAACAAAAACTCTGTAGGGGATAAAGTAAAAAGTATCGTAGAACAAGCAGGGTTTGGTGGGATTTTAAGTTGTGGTTATCGAAACATTGACCACGCACTAATAACTGCGTTGGTCGAGCGATGGAGGCCAGAAACCCACACATTTCATCTACCGGTGGGTGAAGCGACCATCACATTAGAGAATATTAACGTGTTGTGGGGATTACCGGTAGAGGGTGCTATGGTATCGAGTGTGGAAACTCCTATTACAGAAGCTGATGTCATATGCTTGTGTGAAAATTTGTTAGGTTTTACCCTTAACGAACTGATTTTCACAGGAAAACACTTCGTTCAGCTTCAATTTTGAGAGAATTAAAGAAACCATTTTCTGAACTTGAAGCAACGAACAGTGCGTTTTTCGTGCACGTTTGATAATATATTATTTTATTGGTTGCACAATACTTCCCGATAATGCCAACAATATAATTTCGGTACACCTTCTAAGACTTTTACATGATTTAGGAAGATGTTCACAGTACAGTTGGGGTAGTGCAGTTTTAGTCTGTCTTTATAAAAACCTGTGTGATGCCACAACACCCGATGCAATAAGCATTTCTGGCCCAACCTTCATTCTAAACATTTGGGCATGAGAAAGAATTCGATTCATTGCTCCCCAGCCTAACCTAAATTTCTATTACATCACGCCGTTGGCAGCTCGGTAATTTACAACTTGAAGCATATATTAAACGTTAGTAATAACACTTTGGAATACTGAAATGTTTTAATTGTTCAATTCTATAGGTAGCAACAGGGGAAACTCTGCTTCACTGAAGCCCCGTCACACTGTTTAAGAACATATCGTTCTCAACTTCAATTGTTACGAAGGGGCCACATAATTATATCTATTTTTAGTATATAAAATAAATTTGTATTTGTTTCTTATTGCATAACAATTTTTCTTGTAGTTTAACTGGACCCCTTACAATGTAGTCATTGGAAGTCTGCCACTAATATGCAGAAGTGGTATGAAAAGCTGGAGGAGTGCTTGCCCATTGATATATTGAGAGATTGTCGAACATCATTATTTGCAACGGGTAATGAGACAAATTGGGATGGTGCAACAGGAGCCAACCTCTATCAGCATAGAGGTTCGTGAGCATAGGAGGTTGCACAAGGTTAACCAGATAGGTAAAACTGGGAGTAATTGGCTCAGTAAGCACGGAGACACTACAAAAAAAATGCCATTTAGTGACACACATTTTTAATGGCATTTAGGGTATATGACACTAATAAGGTTTTTAGTGACACTTTTTGTGTGCCATACTTGCTTAACACGTACTTTTAGTGGCATTTAAATGTTATGCCACTAATTTTGATTTTTAGAGACACTTTAAGTATGCCATAATTGTTTGATACGTACTTTAGTGGCATTTATTTTTGTGCCACTAATTTATTGACAAACATTTTTAATGGCATTTAGCGTATGTGACACTAATAAGGTTTTTAGTGATACTTTTTGTGTGCCATACTTGCTTAACACATACTTTTAGTGGCATTTAAATGTTATGCCACTAATTTTGATTTTTAGTGACACTTTAAGTATGCCATAATTGTTTGATACGTACTTTAGTGACATTTATTTTTGTGCCACTAATATCAATTTGTTAATGGTACCACTAGGTGCGACAAATGTTGACATGAACCGTACTCGACACGAAAAAGACAGTTTTTGGGTCGACAAATACGACCCGTTTAAAAATTGGGTTGGGTTCAGGTTGACTCATATTAAAAGGCTTTAGCGTCAGCACTTCTAGTGACACTTTTTTTGTGTGCCGCACATTCCTTCAAGTCCCTTTAGTAGCACTTTTTTGTTTTTTTGTGGCACTTTTTGTATGTCACTAAATGGCATTTTTTTTTTGTAGTGAGAGTATGTTCGCGGATGGAACAACCGTGCCAATACTGTTGTCAACGGTCAAATAATTACAACCCAATCCGTTGGCCCGGGTTACATGGAGTGGTATATGGCCCGTACTGTTCTATATGTTTCTGATCCAAGGGAAGCACCTGTGCCTGCTCCTGGTTTTCAAGATGACGAGACAAGACTTCAATTGACGGTATTCATTGTTTTCGTATTTTATTTCAAAATTGTTTACTTATTATTAATCGATCAATTTAATTTAATAAATTTTGTTGTTTTTTTGTAGAGGGGGTCAATGGATGTGATTTACAAATCATCCTCTCGAGTTGGAGCAGGAGATGGTCCCTAGGCATCGGACCATCTCTAGTTCATTCAAAATGTCGCCTACCAAACTATGCAACTGTCAAATGCGCAAGGATATTTACAGTAACTGACACATTTGTCATCACACCCGGTCAACGTTTTAATGGCTCCAAGAGCTCAAAGGTTATGAAGGGGACGTTTTCGGGCCTCTTTATCAACGAACCCGGCAGGTCGGCACGATCGCCAGGACGGTTAACGCGTTGTCCTCAGGCGACATATCACCGCCCACGCAAAATCTGACCCTAAATTTGAAACCATATTTAATTGCGTAATTTATAACAGGAAAAGTTAGGATGTCTACCTAAGAATCTAAAACCATAAGTGGTGTATTCAGATTAACTATAGATTGTGTATTAGAACACATGTATTCGGGCGTGTTTCTGAGCGTGAAGACTAGCATAGCACCCTAACACCATTACATGGGGGCGCTATGTTGCAAAGAATCCTCCCAGCGCTATATCTATCACGCCATGCACCAAATCAAACAACCAACGATTGCTTACCATGTGTACACAACGGTCAAAAAAGTGGAACGGTCAAATTTTTTTGATAGCAAACGGTTATTTTTTTAAGTATATATATGTATACACACTACAACACAAACTCACTCGAATACATATTATTCAAACTAAAAACATAACTCCAAACACAAAAATGTTTCCCTACCGTGCACCTTTTGGGGTCCCGTCTCGTCCGGGCCGCTCAAATCCTACGCGGCCAAACACTACCCAACCGCCACCCAATGTTAATTGGGGCAATTTCAACGTGAACACAATGGGATACGCTCAATTACTTAGCATGTCGGGTCAATTTTTTCAAGGGCCAATAGGGTTTGCGTCAAACATGAACGTAAACTATGGCCAAAGTTCTCAAGAGGAGCCCAATATTAGTTGTTTGTTTGGTTGGATGATTTTAATTAATATTAGTTTTGTGTTTTAATATTATTTGTAATTTTTTTTATAACATTTGTCTTTTTTTTTTTACTTTTAGTTAAATAATTTAAAAAAATAACAAAATAAACAACCAATCACAAACAGGGGTCCTATGTTTTTCACCCCTTCACTACACCCCATTTTCACTTCAAGCTCCATGCTAACTCAGCTGCCACGCAGTGGCGGAGGCACAGCTAACCTTTGGTGGGCCTGTGCCCACCCTCCAAGCAGGCCAAGTGCCTTAATTTATTTGATAAAAACGTTCTAATGGCCCAAGTTCCCAGCCCAAGTGAATGACCACTGAACAAATTAATTGCGAAATTAACAATTCTCATTTTACTTAATTTATTGAACTTACAACAATTCTAACATTTATTTTGTTTCTAACCCTAATTGCTACCACACTCTATAATTCTACAACTTGCGTCGACCTGTAGCTAGTAAGTGTCTTTCTTTAGTAAATTATGAATTTATATATATTTATTCAATTCAATGAAATCAATTTATTAGTAATTTAATTTGAAAAGTTAAACTATAAACATTTATTTAAAGTTCCATCTGTTTTGTTTTGGATTTTGATTCTACCAATAGACCCTCCCCTCTTTAGTTGAATTATTATTATTATTATTATTATTATTATTATTATTATTATTATTATTATTATTATTATTATTATTATTATTTTTTCAGATTTACAATTTTTTGATGATTTCTTAAACCCTTGTGTAATTAATGTTGTGGAAGTAGATGATATGCTCAATATTACAAATGAAGATGCAATCGAGCGTTTATAAAAGATGAAAACAAGTAAAAGACAATTGTAATCGAGGTATTTATTTTATGTTTAAAGATTAAAGGAACTATGTTATTATTTACACATTTTTTTCTCTTGTCACATTTTATTCGATCTGTATTGTGCCCCCCGTAGAAAAATTTTCTGTATACGCTCAATTACTTAGCATGTCGGGTCAATTTTTTCAAGGGCCAATAGGGTTTGCGTCAAACATGAACGTAAACTATGGCCAAAGTTCTCAAGAGGAGCCCAATATTAGTTGTTTGTTTGGTTGGATGATTTTAATTAATATTAGTTTTGTGTTTTAATATTATTTGTAATTTTTTTATAACATTTGTCTTTTTTTTTTTTTTACTTTTAGTTAAATAATTTAAAAAAATAACAAAATAAACAACCAATCACAAACAGGGGTCCTATGTTTTTCACCCCTTCACTACACCCCATTTTCACTTCAAGCTCCATGCTAACTCAGCTGCCACGTAGACCAATAAAAAACAGAGGCTATCTCCTACCTAGTTTGCTTAGTGCGGTATTTGCAGTATACATATTAAGCAAAAGATCATTTTGAGTTCTATACACCAACTCACCTTGAAACTTTAAATATAACGGATCGAGGAGTTACTTGAGATGGTTGATTCTTTATACGCACAAGTAATTCATATATGAACTCATATAAGTTCCCATTTTAATTTCCATTAACTTCGAATGTGAACCGCCAGATTTCGGTTTGTGTTATGTCAGTAACTAACACGTGAACTAGTATAACTTTGTTTCTCATTTGTGAAGTTTCAGGTACAATTGTAATTGTGTTTGTGTTTGAAATAGATAGATGACGTACATTAAAAAATATATTAGCTAGATTCCATGTTTGTAGTCAAATTTGGGATATTCACAACAAGAATAAAAAGCAATACATAGCGGAGACCCGACGACACCGGTAGCTGCTAATGCTCCCCTTCCTTGTAGTGATTGTTGAAGGTTATCTACTTTTAGTAGTATTTTACCAGTGGGTGGGACATTTTATTACAAGATACCTATCGAGTATGAAACCAAGATACGATTCTGTAATCAACTATCAGACCCAAAATAGATATATGGTTTCCAAACATGACCATTGACCAGTATAGAAATACCACCAAGAGAAAGACAAAGGAATAAAGAGTGAATCGTCGGACCACAATGGTAGAGCTAGGGGTAACAAAATGAAGAAGATGAGCAAATTAAACATGGAATTGAAGATGTAAAATGAAAATGGATTGGAATTTGAAAGTGAGGTAGCTTGAAGTTTCCATGTAGGAAAAGAAGAAAGAAACAAATATCTTGACTTGTGACTTTTGGGCTTGTTTTTTTTAAGTAACTTTCATTCAAAAACGCCACAAGCGTTCTTCAAAACAAGGACCCCCAGGCCAAAACAAACGAATTACATCAAGTCTAGCGGATAATTACACCACGAGTTCCAATCCAAAGTTTTTAATCTCGACCTATGTCTAAACAAAAAAAAACGAAGTATATTTTATTTGTGTCACAACTTCAATCGCTCTTCGAGACTTGCCTTTAAAAATACGATCATTCCTTTCGTTCCATATCGACCACAAGGTTGTAAAGATGATGCATCTCAAGATGTATTTTTTCTCCTTCGGTAATGACAATCAGGGCCGGCTCAACATGTTTGGTGGCCCAAAGCAAAATGAAAAATTGGGGCCTTTTTTGAGTTCCATTGTCATAACTTCTTTTTTTTAGGCTTGAGATCAACAACAATAGTTATATATTTTTAAATAATAACAAGCCAGTAGCATCACAATTTAATACTTAATACACTACCAAATAAACTACATTTATCAATTTGGGAACTACAAACATACTAACTTTCTAATGAACAGTAAAAAAAAAAATAATAAAATGAACCCACAAGAGTACCTGTTAAGCATAATCAAAATGCATAAGTAGGCATATGAACAAGTTAGAGATCTGGTGTCAAAAGTATCTCATACCAAACAACAAACCTTTCTTTATTAGAAAAAATTTTTTGATGGTAAATAACTTTAATGTGTTTATCGACTAATGAGCTTACCAATTCCCTCCACAAGTCCCAAGATGGCCAACCTAATTTTCTTCTATCCACAATGGCAGCCCATATCATTTCACCAGACACCAAACCAAAGCCCAAATCAGTAACATAAACATTTTTTTTCCTGAAAAAATAGAGGCCCTAAAGAAGTGGGGGCCCAAAGCTCATGTTTCATTTGAATTACCCTTAAGCCGGGCCTGATGACAATGAATCCTCAAGCTTCAGAACATCGGACACATCAAATGCGAAAAAAGGAGTTAGATGGCACCAAGCTGTAATTCTGTTCCATATTTCGAAGGAAAATGCACACCCAGAAAACATAAGCATCGCTGTTTCTTGATTCTCTTTACACAGCATACACAAATCCTCATGCAAGGGTACACCACGTTTATATAGCTCCATGTGTGTCGGGAGACGGTCACGAGCAGCTCTCCACACCATAATTTTGCACTTTAACGAGACCCAACCTTTCCAACTAATACTCGAAGAACAAGTCTGGAAAAACGCTTCATACATGACCTTCTTGGCTGAACTAACTGAGAATAAGCCGTCTGAATCTGGCTGCCATCTCCAGTCATCAGTACCCCCTCTCCAATTGAACTCGTGGATGTCCTCCAACAATTGAAACAATTCCGAAACAGCTTAAGGAGACGAAGGAACTGTCCTCCAGCCCCAAGTCAGAGTTTTATCCCATCAGAAACCATCAGACGGTCACAAACGGCGACCCATTTGTTGGATTCCAATCTGAACAGATTGGGATAAACAAGGCGAAGAGGTTGAGCACGCAACCAAGTATCTCCCCAAAAAGTTTATGGTTGCCCCGTTGCCAATTGAACCCACGAAAAAGCTGTTGAGAGACTACCCATTTGGTAAACTCTTCTCGCCGATTTTGACGATGTTTTTCCAACACCCACTAGCCGAAGAAGAACACGGCAACAAAGACCATGACCTCGCTGACCCATTACAACCCAGAATAATTGTTTTCCAGAAACAATTGCCTTCCTTTTTGAAACGCCAAGTCCATTTTAGGAGGAGAGCATCATTAACAACGTTTAACTTTGAGACCCCGAGGCCGCCATTCTTTTTTGAGGATGTTATAACATCCCAAGCAACCCAAGAAATCTTTTTTTTGCTACACTAGAGCCTGCCCATATAAAACGCCTCATAATGGACTCTATTTTTTCAATCACCGCTTTCGCGGATTTATAAAGCGAGAGATAATATAAAGGCAAGCTCTCAAGGACCAATTTGATTAAAATCAAGCGACCTCCAATAGATAGAAAACGAGCCTTCCAAGAAACAAGCCTATTCTTTATCACTTCCACCACCGGGTTCCAATTATTAATCCGAGACATGTTAGCACCAACTTGGATACCAAGATATACAAACAGAAAAGTACCCCTTCGACAACCCAAAACCTCCAACATATTATTCACCTCATCTTCCTCAGTCCCAACCCCGAAGAGGTTAGATTTAAAGATATTAATGCGTAATCCCGAATATAAATGAAAAATACGAAGAATTCGTCCGTACTTTGAAGGTTCTCCCTAGACCACTCCCCCAAAATTAAGGCGTCATCCGCATAGAATAAATGAGTGATATCCATATCGCTATTCGAGAAACGAATACCTTTAAACTCCTCAATATCCTTAGCCTTCTTTCTTAAACACAACAACGCCTCCATCACAATAAGGAAAAGAAAAGGGGAAATAAGGTCGCCTTGTCGTAACCCCTTCTCACACTTAAACTCAAAAGTTGGAGAGCCGTTGACAAGAACCGCAGCTCTAGACGAAATGAGAATGCCTCTAATCCAAGCACACCAAGTAGAGGGGAAACCCATTTGAGCCATAATCGATAACAAGAAGTTCCAATTAACATTGTCATATGCCTTCTCGAAATCTATCTTTAATAGGAATGCCTTTCTTCTCCTTTTCTTTAACCATTCAACCAACTCATTTATCACTAGAGGCACATCTAGAATAAAACGATCAGAAAGAAACGCCGACTGAGTCTCTGAAATAACCTTACCCAAAACCCTTTTAAGACAGTTCGCAAGGACTTTAGAAATGACCTTGCTAATCATCCCAATCAAAGTTATGGGTCTATCATCTTTGAGATCCAAAGGTGTTTTCACCTTGGGAATCAAGGTAATAAACGACGAGGCACATCCCGGATTAATAGTACCAGACCCATGGAAATAAAACAGAATACAGTAAAAATCCTCTTCTAGTAAATTCCAAAACCTTTTAATGAAGCGAAAATTAAACCCGTCTGGACCCGGCGCCTTATTCGAACCACACTCGAAAACTGCCTCTTTAATCTCTTGTTTAGAAAACGGGGAGACCAAGAGAAGACCATCTTCATCGGTTATTTTCTGCAAACCTGGGCAAAGCAACTCTGGCCGAACGTTAAACTCTTCTTTAAAGTGTTTGCGAAAAACCCCATTACCTCTTTCTTAACTAAAGTAGGTTTAGAAACCCAATTCCCATTAATCATCAAACCTGGGATCCCGTTTCTCGCTTTTCTGCCATTTACTACATTATGAAAAAAACTAGAGTTTTCATCACCCAACGAAGCCCAAGTCACTCTAGATTTCTGTTGTAAATCTCGATCCTTGTGTAACTGAATTTCTTTTAAGTACTTCGAACACTCAGACCAAACCCACAGTTCTGAATCGTCTAACTCTTTTTGCTCCATAAGAATTTCCATACTTTCCTTCTCCTCTCGAAGCCTAGCCTCATCTTCCTTTTCTTTAATGTTCAACTGTTTATACCAACTAGTAAGGGCCCCACGAAGCTGCTTCAGTTTATTAAGGAGGTTAACATCATTCGGTCCCTCATCTATCCACCCCAAACAAACTGACTTTATAATATCTTCACACCCCACCATATCTAACCACGAATCAAACCAACGAAACGGTTTAGCCCCGAAATTCGTATCTACCGTAGAAAATACTATTGGTGAGTGATCCGATTTATCTTTCTTAAGAGCTCAAACACAAACATTCGACCATTTGTTAAAAACATTATCACATACGAGAAATCTATCGATCTTGCTCAACTTACATTGCCCCCTTCTAATAACCATATAAGTGAACTTCATACCTTTTAGTTGATACTCACGCAACCCAGCCTCTTCTATGAACTCAATAAAGTCTCTAGCGTAAGCCGGGTCAAAGCTAGAATTCTTTCTTTCTTCCCTATCCCGGGCAGCATTAAAATCGCCAAATATAATCCACCATCCTTCTGTTGTCTGAATAAGCTGAAGAATTCTCGCCCATAGGTTCCTTTTATCAACGTTAGTTTGAGGCGCGTATACATTAAGCATATTCATCCGAATCAAACTATCCGAAACAACCCTCGAAACACAAAGAAAATTATTATCTTTCACAACAAGATCTTTGGAAAAAACTTTCGGGTCCCAGATACTACCGAGACCTTCCGAATTACCAACTGCATCAACTACCTCAAACTCAGACCCAGCTCCTCCCCAATAATTGGCAATAAGGCTGGAATTAACAATACTACTCATAGACTCTTGCAAACCCACAAAAGAAATGCGACAATCAACTTTGATTTTATTAATCCAACCCGTTTTGCCGGTACCACCAATCCCTCGAATACTAATCGACAAACAATTCATTGTTTACCTGATTGTAACCCTTCTTGAATAATCGATTTCTGAATCATCTCTTCATAGCCATGGAGGTAAACCCCCAATTTATCTCCCAATGCGATTGTATTTTGGACCTCATGACATCGAAGACTGTTAACCTGTTCGCTATCATTGTTACCTCCGTGGTCTTCAGCTCGCTCGGCTGGAATGAAAAGATTAAAATTTTCAGGAACCGACTTGTCAGAATCCACAGGTTGATAATTCAAGTCAAAAGCTTCATGATCCTCATCGTCAGAACATAACTCAATCCCTTCACCCACTTGATCCAATTCTGAATTGTTTAGGCCCAAAAGCTTGTCAAGCCCAAAAATATCTTCATCATTTTTAGACTTTTTAGTAACCTTGAGACTCTCCTAGCTACTAGTGTAGCCTGTGTTGGGCCGGCCCACATCCCCTTTTTTAAACTTCTTTCTTTTATTTACGTGACCCATAGAGATAGGCCCACTATTTTAAAATTCCTTATCAAACGGAAATTCTTCTCCAGAAATAAAACCATTATTAATAGCAATATCTCATTCCATAACAACATTAGACTCATTTATGGGAGTAGAATATTTGTCATTAATGGGGACATTAGCATCTCCGAATGTTTCACCTAAGACTCGGTCATCTTTCACATTGACGTTTCCGATGACTTCGTCCTGAGCTAACACCGGCGACTGAACTGCAAAGTCTTCGGAAGCATGACCCACATCCATTTCATCAGAACTGCTTCGGACTTCAGGTTCAAGAAACTCCGGAACCCATTCACCGAGTTCTTCCGTAACCCAAACTCTGAACTTACGATCTTTCCACTTTAGCACGACTTGTTCTGAGACACGTATCCCATCTCTAACCAGGATATCCACATATTCAGTAGATAAGTCCGTATCATCCTCGGACCGAGTACCCTTATGAACAACCTTCCCGAAGAGATCACCAACCGAATCAAGAACATCACTATCAAGCAAGTGTAGGGGGATACCTTGAATTTTTAGCCAGGCTAATCTTTCAAATCCTAAAATTTGGCCCTCCCAGATAGCAACTAGCGAAAATTTATCAAAATTTTGGGCTTGTTGAATATTCAATTACAAATTTAATTGGAGTTCAATTACAAATTTAAAAAAATGATATTTCAACATAACTCGTTCATACGTTACCTTATATTTAAAAAAATGTTCAATTGTGTAGTATATTGGTTTTTAATGTATTAATAATCTCAAAATTACTTAAGGCGTGTTGACTAGATGAGCTAATGTTAATCATTAAATTTCTTTTACCCATAAGACACCTACTCTTTCTTTCACTCTAAAATTTACGTGTTCATCTATCATAAGACCATAACTCTCAACGATACCCTTTCTTCACATGTTGATGTCAGTATATGACTAGGCTACAAGTCATTCAAACAGTTTAGTAACTCGATGTAGTTAGAACTAATGAACTAAATCATCAAAACGACAGGGGTAACAGGAATTTAAGAGTTGAAATGAAGGTACCTTTGCAGTGTTCCTTGCTGTTTGTACCGTCGGAGCAAAAACATAAGAAACCAATTGTCTTGTTGTGGCCACACCGCCCTTTTGACTCTTCGCACTTGTCGCAATCATCGCTTCTCCGCCATTCCAATTCGAATCCTCTATCCAGGATTTTACCCAATTGAGTCGCGATATCAGTGAACATGTTGTTTTGTTCACTGAACACTGTTGTCACTACTTGATGACTGCATGAGTACCCATCCCAATCGAAATCCTCCGTACTCGTATTCATAATATGAACGCACGTATTCGTCTGATTTATTTCCATGAACGGTATCTTAATCTTAGTTGCCAAAGGCGGACATCCAGCGCAATTGAAATGAAAACTTATATTAGCGTTAGACGACGCGAAAGTGAGAGGCAAGGTTTCTAGGTCAATCCCATGGCGCACCATTGGGCATCTGTTGGGTTGGGGGCCCGGGCCAGGGGAAGCGTCTTTATCCACGAGGGTAATCTTTCTGGACTCGGGGTTTATCAACTTGACGTTGTAAGAATATCCGCCCAAGGTTATTTCGGGAATACTCAATTCACTGATCGTGGAGCAATTGATTCCTAAGCCTGGATAACCGCAGAACTGGGTGGTGGATTCATTGTCAATATTTCAAAAGGGGTAGATGATAGGGAAATCACCGCAGTTGCGTGAAGTGCAATCGGGGAAAATTGGATTATTACTAGATTGTGCATGTTAGGATCTGAGTTTGATTGTTTTGATTTGTTTATATAAAAGATGTGATGAACGAAGTGAATATAAATGGAAAGTGCAGCGGAATGATAAACTATAAATCAAAATAAGAGAATAATTGTTTTTAATCGAATGCTTTCATTAATTGAAAGATTACAATATTACAAGTACTCCCCCTCAGCCTGATCACTCTGTGATTGTTTGTCTGAGAGAATGTTTCGAGTGATGAATAGAATAGAACAGTACAAGCACTGTTCTATTTATAGACAAATCTAAACCACTGATGATCTAAGCTGACGTCACCTAAGACAGTGACCTCTAACAGAATAACAACATCAAACATCTGTTAAATACAAACTACTGTTACATTGTAAAACACTGTAAGGTAAATTGCTGTTGGGGAAAACTCTGATGGTCTTATATCATCTGTTGGAGCCTAAGTGTTGTTGGCTCCAACAGACCTTTAGTCTTCAGCACTTTAGTCAGCAGTTGTTCTTCATCAGACCTTTAGTCAGCAGTTGTTCTCTAGCAGTTGTTTATCTAGCAGTCCTTTGCAGCAGCAGTTGTTTCCAACAGTTGTTGAGTACAGCAGATGTTAGGGTCAACAATCTTTTGGGAGAAGTATCTTGTAAATGCTGTTTGTTTCTAAGGATCAACTTAGTAGTATATTTTGGCTTTCCAATCATCTGTTCTTCTCCAGGTCAGCAGACCCAACAATCTCCCTTTGGAACAGATGTTGCCAAAACTAACCTTTATTCTTGATCTTTATTCCTCATCAGACTTTCTCTGATTTGACCTTTGAATTGTAACTCAAAGTTCAATGAGTAGAGGTCTTCAACATCTCTTTCAAGCTCAAGGTTCAACATTGTTTGGAGGTCATCTTCGCACAGGCCATATGCATCATCCATGCTTAGCTTTTGAGCTTCTCCATCTGATCTAAGCAGAGTCAATTCATGGGTGTCTTTGTTGACCTTCCATTTTAGAATTTTTAAATCAGAGGATTTGCTGAGATGCACTTTTATTCTGGATGAGTTTGGTGATGGAGGTCTCCCAATGAGTTCTCTGAGTTTTTCAGAAGTGGGATCAGAGAAATAGTGTACTTGATTATAGAGGCCCTCCTTTATAAAAGTATCAGCAAACTTCTTCTGATCTTCTTCAGACATTTCTTTCTTCTTTTTGAATTGTCTTCTTGCAGCAGCAGATAGATCAGAAGTATCAAGTAGGCTGTCTAATGTAAAAGCCTGTTGAGGTCTCTTCATCAAGGGTTCATCAGAGTAGACAGATTTTCTGGGCAAGGTAGGGTCTTTCTTCCTATTTTCTTCCAATTTCTTGTAAGTTTCAACCAACCTCAGCTCTGACCATTTAGCAATAGACCTCATCTCCTCATATTTTACAGCTACAATCTCTTGTCTCATTCTCTTAAACTTCAAGGCTCTGGTTAGATCTCTGCCTTTCCTAAAGTCAGGGGCAGAGACCTTTGTTGGAGGATTCTTGGCCATGTCTTCAATTCTTATGAGTTCTTCTCTGAGAGAATGAGTGGTCCAGCCTGCAAACTGTTTCCTGTTTGCTTTGTAGGGCCTGGTTGACAAGATTTGTTCAAGAAGTGATTCCCTAACCTCCCTTTCCATGTCACTACTGAGAGGCATGGTATACATGGAGTTGCTCAGGATCTTAGCAATATCTTTAATCCTTCCCAATTTGCTAAGCTCTGCTGAATGGATGCCCTGAACACTCCTGTCATCTTTCCCTTTGCATTTCTCTTTGATGATTACATCTGCCTGTTCAGCCTTGAATTTAAGATATTGTCTATGTTTAGGGGAACGGGAAAATTTGGAAGAGATGGGAAAGATCTTTTAGATGGTTGTTCAGTATTGTAGAAGGATTGCAGTTCCCCCTTGAGTAGATCAATTTCAAGAGGATACTGAACAGCCAATGGTGTAATGGTTGGTGGTGGTCTATGGGATGTGAATTGTGAAGTATGTGGTGAGAATGATGAAAGTGGAATGGCTGATATAGGTGTAGATTGTGTGGTTGAAGTAGGAGGTGGTGATGTGTGAATGTTTTCATCCTGTACAACAAAGGTAGATTTTCTCTTCCTTCTGTACATGATTTTTGGTGATGGTGGTGTTGCAGCAGTGGTTGTGTCAACATCTGATGGCACTTTTGTAGAACCAGCAGATGTTTGGGATTTGGGTGGTAGAATGGTTGTAGGTGGTGTATTGGTGGTTGTGGTAGTAGGTTCAGTGGTTGGTTTGGTAGTTGTAGTGATAGGTTTAGATGTTGTGATGGTATCAGTGGTTTTGGTGGCAACAGTGGTTTTGGTAGTAGTGGTTTTAGCAGCAAGTTTGGATGGTGGTTGTCTGACATGTTTGGCAGGCATTTTCTTCCTTTTAGAGGAACCAACATCCTCAACTTCTTGTTGTTGTTCTTTCTTCAATTGTACCAAAAACTCTGCTTTAACTTTCAAAAGTGTCAGCCCTCTTTTGCTTTTCCTCAGCAACCTTTTCAGCTTTCTCATTAGCAGAGGTATCAACTTCCTTTGCTTTTCTGGTTTTGGCAGTTTCAGTTGCAGCAGAGGTTTGAACAGTTGGTTGTTGTTGTTGTTGTTGTGGTGTTGTGTGGGTAGACCCTGGTTTGTTGGCAGACTTTGATTTTCCCTTTTATGAGGGTGGACAACTAAAGGGATCTAGCTTTGGCAATCTATCTCTACCACTCCCCCCTTTTTAGCATCATCAGCAGTGAAGACATCATCATCTTCATCTCTGAGAATTGTGGTAGGAGCAGAGCCAATGGTCTTCAGCAAATGATCTTTAATGGCTTTAATGTCAGCTTGGGTATCTTTGTACCTAGCATCCACCATAGTTCTGATTTCAGCCATGTATGTTTCATGTGTCTGATCTGCTAGTTTTCTGTGAGCTATGATGATGGGGGAAACAGATTTCCATAGCTCACTAGCAATATCAGCTGTGGATGGTTGACTCTTGGTAAGAGTAGCCAATGATCCCAATATTGTCTTCATATCGGATTTGATATCAGCAACAGAGGTTTCAATGGATTGTACTCTAGCCACCAATTCTTGGTATTTTAACCCATCACCTAAGTTAATAGGATCATCTGGATTCCTACCAGTGGTAGTTGTAACTAGTTCAGTCCTAGGAGGTGAGTCCAAAGGATGAGAACCAGATGCCCCTTTTTCTTGGCTCTGGGGACTTCCAACTAATTTTGGGGACACTATAGTGGCCTCATCAGTTGTTGCCTTCAAGGAAGTCTTAGCTATGTAACCACTGTTCTATTGTGAGACAATGGTCTCTACATCAGTAGTGGCTGCTTCACTTGAAAACTGACCTAGAGTTTCTTTAAACTCTAGGGGTGTAACCTCCTCTTCTACTTGTGGGATAGCTGATTGATTTTCCTCAGTCCCAGTCACTTGTTGAGGTATACTCTCATTGATGGGTGAAAGAGAGGAACTAGGATTGTCCTGAGTTTTATCAATAGCCTCAAACAGAGGTTGCATGGTTGGAGGGACATGTTTTGGTGAAGGTGGAGGAGTGAAAAGAGAATTAGCCCTGGGAGAGGGGCTTGTGAACATATGGCCAAGTGACTCATATGTATCATGATGTGTTTCCCTTTGGCTTACAACATGATCCTTTTATGAGGATTCGTGAGGAGTTTGTTCAAGTTGAGATATATCCATTTGTTGTGAGGAAGTAACAACAGTGGTTTCTTGTTGCTTTTGTGTTGCAACAGGGTTTTCCTCTGGTATCTCATTTTCCAGAGGCCCCCTTTTGGGTTTAGTGGTGGTTTTTGTGGATGAACATTTTCTTTTGGAGGTGGCTGGTGTGGGTTTCACAACACTGGATGTAGTGCCATGATCACCAGGAGCAGTGGGCTCAACAACAGAGGTTTGGACAACAGTTATTATCTTAGTCCTCTTTGTTTGTGTTTTGGAAACTTTTGATACTTTTGACACTTTTTCTTGGGTAGTTGAACCCAGCATTCTTGTGAAAGTTTCATCAGTTAGACTCTTCATTTAAACAGACTCACCCTTTTTAAAATCTTTTTCTAGTAAAACCTTTTGAAAGATTACAATCAAAATTCTTGGGTAAATCAGAAAAGCATTATTAGACCCAGACTTTATGACTTTCACATTTGATACTAAGTCCATAAATAGTCCTAGGATAAATTGAAGTCAGAGTCTGACAACATAGCATATCCCAAGCACTGAATCCTCAATGGAATTTCATTGAAGTAAGTGGACTTAGCAGAGACACAGAGAAGGAGGGTATGAAAGAAAAATTTCATGACTAGTGGGAATTGTTTTTTGAAAAGAGTTGACCCAGTCATTTGTGCATCATAACCTCTTTCCTGAAACTCTATGTAAAGCTCTGCCTTAGAGAAAGAGTCGTTACCTGACAGGTCATTGAGTGAGAAGATTGTGTATATCAGTTCAGGGGTAATGGCGATACTTGTCTCTCCAATTTTTGAGATAATGGATGTAGGCTTTTTGTCTTAAAGAAGAAACTCAGCATTCAACCAAAATTCTTGGAGGGTATCGAGATAAATGGGATCATCAGCGGTTAGGATTGTCAGGTATTTGGAATTGAGGATGATGTAAATGGTGGAATGGAATGGAACGTTTTCATCTGTTTTGACCAGATATGGGAGATAATTGTGGGTGGCTTTCACTTGAAGATCCATTGTAATGGATTTTGAGTGTGAAGATGAGTGGAATTTCGAGTGTTGAAGAAGGTGGTTTCAGTATTTTGAATACAACGAGATAGTGTAACGACTGTTGTGGTAAAAACAGGGTTTTTATAGGCTCTGGTGAAACCGCTGATGTGGCCAAAACTCTGCTTTTTGGAGCAGACGTGGCAAACATCTGATGGCCAAACATCTAGTGGCATACAGCTGATGCCAAAGGTCTGATGCAAACAGCTATTGTCTTACCAAAGTGCTGATGCTAACAGCACTTGGTTTTTTTTATTATTATTATGGATATATATATATATATATAATGAAACAGTTGTTTTATTTGATTAGAGGTTTGAAACAAATTTTTCAACCAAACAGTGGTTGTTTTATCTGATCAGATGTTTGAAACAGATTTTTCAACTAACAATGGATAGAGTGGATGAAACAGTGGTTGTTTTATCCTTAAGAGATTTTTCAACCAAAATGCTATTTTTAAGGATGAATTTTGATTTTTCTGAAACATTTTAATGTTTTTATTTAAAACATCTTTGTTGTTTAGTCCATGTTTAGCATACCAATTCTAGAAATCAAATTTGTGAAGGTAGATGTGTCTAAAGCTTTTGTCAGCACACCTGCCAGCTGATCCTCTGTTGGAACATGGTGTAGAGAAATCAAACCTTTTTCATAGCTATCTCTGAGAAAATGATGTCTGATGTCTATGTGCTTTGTGGTTGAGTGAGAAACTGGATTTCTGATGATATTTTCAACAGCTTGACTATCCAACATGAGTGGAGTCTTTAGTGCAGTTATCCTAAAATCCAGCAGTTGATTTTGAAGCCACATGAGTTGGGCTGTACAGCTTGCAGTAGCAATGTATTCAGCCTCAGCTGTTGAGGTTAAAACAACAGCTTGCTTTTTGCTTTGCCATGAGACTAAGGCATTCTCTAGAAACTGGCATCCTCCTGATGTAGACTTCCTTGTGGTGTGGCAGCCAGCAAAATCATTATTTGAATAACCTGAAAGCTCAATGTTTTCATTAGTAGGATACCAGATACCAAGTGTGGGAGCACCTTTTAGGTATCTGAATATCCTTTTCACAGCAATAAGGTTTGACTTTCTGGGTGAAGCCTGGGATCTTGCACAAACACAAGTGGCAAACATAATGTCTGGCCTAGATGCAGTTAAGTACAATAAAGACCCAATCATGCATCTGTAATGTGTCTGGTCAACCAGTTCATCCTTATCATCAATAGTGAGTATCTTGACTGTACTCATGGGTGTACTACATGGCTTACAATAATTCATCTCAAATCTAGTTAACAAATTCTTTACATATTTGTTTTGATGAATGAATGTCCTATTTTGCAGCTGCTTCGCTTGGAGACCAAGGAAGCACTGAAGTTCACCCATAGCACTCATTTCAAACTCTGCTGTCATGAGTTCCCTAAACTCTTCACACATTTTGTTACATGTGGATCCAAAGATGATCTCATCCACATATATTTGAACAATCATTAAGTCTTTCCCTCTCCATTTTAAAAATAAGGTTTTATCAATTTTACCTCTTGTGAAACCAATGGATAAGAGAAAGGTGGAAAGAGTTTCATACCAGGCCCTAGGTACCTGCTTAAGTCCATACAAGGCTTTGTTAAGCTTGTAGACATAATCAGGATGGAATGTGTCTTCAAAACCAGGTGGTTGACATACATAGACCTCCTCCTGAATTTTGCCATATAGGAATGCACATTTGATGTCCATCCGATACACCTTGATGTTGTGGTTGACAGCAAATGCTAGGAAGAGTCTGATAGCTTCTAGCCTAGCTACAGGAGCAAAGGTTTCATCATAGTCTATCCCCTCTTCTTGTCTGAAGCCTTGAACCACAAGCCTGGCTTTATTCTTGACAACTATACCCCTTTCATCAGTTTTGTTTTTGAAGACCCACTTTGTGCCAATTGGACAAACATCCTTAGGCAGTGGTACAAGTTCCCATACTTGTTGTCTTTTAAACTGAAGGAGCTCTTCCTGCATGGCTTCTACCCAACTGTTGTCTTTTAGTGCCTCTTGGTACTTGACATGTTGTGTGAGAGATAGAAAGCCTGCAAAAAGACAGATATTTGAGGATTGGCTTCTTGTGAGCACACCCTCTCTGATGTTGCCAATGATTTGATCTGGTGGATGAGCTCTTAGGTAGATTAAATCTCCCTGATATGGTATGATGGCATTTTAAGGTGAAGGATAGAGGTTTGGTGACTCTGTTGATGTAACATCTGTTTGCACTTCTGTAGTGCCAACAGATGTTTGAAATGGAGGTGGGGGAATGGGTCCAAGTGGTGTAAAACTGGACTGACTTTTGTCAATAGATGTTTGACTTTTGTCAACAGATGTTTGACTTTCACGGCCCCTCTTTTATACTCTTTTCTCTCGGGGGAGAAGCATGCCACACGTTTTAGCAATGCAACGTTTATGATTCGAAAACGCAACTCTTATGAAACTTACCACTTTTGGAAAGATAACGCTTTTGAAACGCAACGCTTTTGACACACGACGCTTTTGAAACACAACACTTTTGAAACGCTACGCTTTTAGAAACATGACGCCTTTTGGAAATGTGACTCTTTTGAGAAACGTGACACGTTTGGCACTTGGCATATTTAAACATTAGCACTTGACACTTTTAAACATTGATGTTTGGTATTTGACACTTGACGCTTGGCACTTATTTACTATACGACGAAACCGAAGTCCCTATTGAAACCATGAATGTGCGGGGCACAACGGGGGAAATGTGGATAGATCTATCGGGTGTGACGAACCCAACTCGACGGCTTGGAGGGTCGGGCGGGTGCATATTGTCTCTACTTGACACTTGACACTTGACACACGGGCAGCAACTTGAGCAACATTTGTCAGTAATGGTTTTAGCAACATAGTCGTAGTAGTAAGGGAACGTTTGTTATTTACTTGGAACTTTTGCACACTTGGCACTTTATGAGGAATCGCTTTACTCATGAAAACGTTTACGAACTAAAAACCTGTGAACTCACCAGCATTATATGTTGACGTCTTTTTGGCATGTTTTCTCAGGTCGCTAAGGTAGCAGCTTTGAGTATAGGCGCACGGAGTCTCACGGCGTCTAGGGATCATATGCATATTTTTGTTAAACATTTCAGACTTTGAGCTTTACTGTTAAATTGTAATAATACATTATGCTTCCGCTGTGTTAGAACGGTGTTGAAACTCAATGGTAGTTTACGTTGTTTTCTTATCATATAGATGTCGTTTATTGTGACCGTTGACTTGGATCCTGGTGTGTCACGCACCTCGCGGTAAAACCCCGCACGTGGAAATTTGAGGGTGTGACAGATTGGTATCAGAGCCAATGGTTATAGTGAACTAGGACTGCATGTAGAGTCTAGTCTATAGCCGAGTATCACACACATTAGACGGTCACACATATATACGAGTCATATCATTTGGTAAACGTACTAATCTTGTCGGGGTGTCAGTGTCCTCATCACACAGTATCACGTTATCTATCTTTTGTTATTCCTACCTTGGTTCTATCTTCTTCTTCGGGTTCGAAGATGAAGGGGCTTATCGCTTATACTTGACAGTAGTGTACATTGGGGTGGCTTCGGCACATTCTTGAGATCTTTCCGGGTTTTGGATATCTCCCCTCTATACTCTAATGTACATACTTGCCTACACAAACACTATCATGCACTAGTACTTGTCATAGTACGCTCTTGAGTGACTGTTCACTTTGGGATCTTCGTGCGATAACTGTTTCTTTTAGGAATGTGTGTATCGGGTGATTTGAAGTTCTAGCTAGGAGCACGCCTAGAGGACCATGTAGAGCGATTTGTTATTTCGGGTGCACACGAAATCATAAATCGAAATGCATGAAAATCTTGGTGGACTTCGTGTTCGGATTAATAGTCATGCTGGAACCACGTTCTGAATTCGTTTAGTCACTTGTAGCTCGATCTGTTGGTGATTTTGAGTGTCTTGTCTCATGTTTGGCAGAAAATGTCTGGTCGCGCTGGTGGACGTGCTGGTGGACGCCGTGGTGGCGGCAGAGGTCGCAATGGCGGTGGACGAGGTGGTGGGAACATCACCATGACTCAGGCGGAGTTGGAGAATATGTTGCAGCAGCAGTTGAACGTTGCGTTGGCCGCTTTCCAGGCTGCTCAGCAGATCCTGGGAAATACTAATCAGGTGCAGTCTGGGTGCACCTACAAGAAGTTCATGGACTGTAAGCCCCATTTCTTCAATGGGACTGAAGGGGCAGTGGGTCTGCTCCGCTGGTTAGAGAAGATCGAGTCGGTGTTTGCTATGTGTAACTGTCCTGACGCTGATCGCGTCAAGTATGCTTCTGCTACTCTAGAGGGACACGCTTTGACCTGGTGGAACTCCACCACTGCGAATCTTGGCCTGGGTGAGGCCAATGCTATGCCGTGGTCCGAGTTCGTTCAGATGTTGCGAGCGGAGTATTGCCCGAGGGACGAGATTATGAAGTTGGAGCATGAGTTCTGGAATCTGAAGATGGTTGGGTCGGAGATCGAGGAGTTTACTGCTAGGCACAACGAGTTGGCTGTAATGTGCCCCGGTTTGGATACACCGGAGTACCGAAGGATTGAGCACTACGTTGCTGGGTTAGTACCGGAGATTGTTGGGCTTGTTGCTGCTGCTGATCACACTACTATGTTGGCCACTGTTCGGGCAGCTCACAAGCTGACCAACATGAAGGTTGCTGAGGGCGTTCTACCTCCGAGGGGTGCTGCTGTGAAGGCCCCTGCGGACAACAAGAGGAAGTGGGAGAGTGTTGGGAAGAACGTTGGGTCGTCTCAACAGCAGGTTAAGAGGCAGGACGTTGTGGGAGCGTCATCTGAGCAAAAGACTGGGGGTTATGTTGGTAAGAGTCCGAAGTGTAACACGTGTGGGTATCACCATGTTGGGGGTTGCGATGCGTTTCGCTGTAATCGTTGTCAGCGAGTCGGTCACATGGCTAACGATTGTAGGGTCAATCTGCAGCCGAAACAGACTCAAGCGGTTGTCCCCGCTCCTGCTCCTCGGGGAAGCCATGGGTGTTATAACTGTGGGGAGACTGGGCACTTCAAGCGGGATTGTCCTAAGCTGAACCAGGGGACTGCAGGTGGTGCTGGGAACGAAGGCGGCGGTCGAACTACTCGTGGTCATGTCTACGTCATTGGCGCTAGGGAGAACCAGGAGGATCCTGACACTGTTACTGGTGAGTGTTCTTTTCTTGATTCTCGTTATGTTCGTATTCATTCTCGTTCACATTGTTTGGCGATTCGTATTCATTGTGTGCATTCAGTTTGGTATTTGGTCATCGTTTTGCATTCATGGGTCTGATGTGGGTCCTCTGGAGATGCTACTTAGACGGTACCCGGTGTGTCATTTATACCGATCACAGTAGTCTCTAGTAGGCCTTCGATCAGGAGGATTCATTTTTTTGTATTCACTTTGGGGAGGGCGGTTCCCCGGCATAGAGTATCTGTTGATATCATCTCTCGTTCGTGGTTATCATTTCATTCGTGTTCTGGGAAACGTTACTTGGGTTAGGTCGACACTCATTACTGTCGAAGAGTGAATCTCGGGGCGAGATTCCTTTCAACAGGGGGATGATGTGACGACCGGGAAAATTTTTCTTTTTATCGCTTCGTTCTCTTTGACTTCGGAAAATTTTCGGGACGAAAATTCTTTCAATAGGGGGATGATGTGACACCCGGCATGTTTGGGTCAACATTTTATAAACACATAAGTCTACCTTAGCGAAAAACGTTTATTAAACATACTTGACGGGGTCAGTAGAGTCGGAACACAGTCTGTATTGTCCAGGGTTCAATGATTCAGGAGATCATTGGGTTAGTCACACACACACACACGATACGAGTCCCGTTGTTGGTGAATTACATAAACAAATTAAGTGTATGTCTAGATTATTGTCGTATGGTGGATTATATGCTTCGATGTGTTTAAATGATGTGTAGATAATCATCCATGCTTAAATATGTTAAACATAGACTAAGGTTGCATGCTCGTATGTTAGGGTGCGTTAGAATGCGTTAAACACGACAAACTAGAAAACTAGACAAACATGGACTCTGGTTCGACCACTTCGAACGGTCGAAGGAGAAAACTTGTTTGGTTCGACCCTTTGTGAATGGGCGAACCTGGGAGATGGAATTGAAAGAATTCCCTTCGGCTAGGACAGGGCTCATTCGACCTTGTGAAAGGGTCGAAGGAGAGCACATTCGCCCAGGTAAAAGGGGCGAAGGAGGACATAGTATAAATACCACACTTTGTCATTTTTCACCATTTCACAAACCCTAAACGCCTCAAAACACTCTCTAGCAACTTTAAACATTGGGGAAGGAGTTTTTGCCCTTGTTTTCTATAATCTAACCTACAAACATCTTCTACACAAAGATCTAAGGTGTGTTCTTCATTTTAAATCATTTTTAAAGCATTTCAATTCGTTTTCATTAAACCCCAAGAGTCCAGATCTGATTCAAACATGTTTTCATGAATAAAAACCTTC
This sequence comes from Ambrosia trifida, assembly GCA_028751855.1. Taxonomy (NCBI): domain Eukaryota; kingdom Viridiplantae; phylum Streptophyta; class Magnoliopsida; order Asterales; family Asteraceae; genus Ambrosia; species Ambrosia trifida. Next base: position 75,833,336 of record CM054131.1, on the reverse strand, counting down.
CTAATATCTTTCTAAACAAAACCTATTCATAAACAACGAGTTTTCATACAAAATAACATATGTTAATGGTGTTTTATGTGATGTTATGCATTGTTTAATGATTGATTGTTGTATAGATGTTATGACAATGATCTAGGACTGTTATTGATGATGTTTTATGATTGAGATAGGTTACAATTGATTATTGATGATGTTATGTTCATTTTGGGGATTTTGGGTTAGATCTAGGGCTTGTTCATGATGATAGTGATGAGGATGGGATTGGGGGTTTATTGTGCATGATAATCTGAGCATATTAAGTTGAATATAGATTGATTTCATAAAGTTTCCTAATTGGGTAAAGATTGCATGCATGATGATGTGACATCTCCATAATTTACTATTTTGGGAAACTTGTAAAACGACTAGATTTTGGTGTAAAATCGGTAGGGTTCTGTAGGGATAAGTTATCCATGCTTGACTGCTGTGTTTGATGATGTTTCGAGTCGTTTTGAATGTGTTTGAAGCGTTTTTAGGAAAATTTGAACAACAGGGGCGAACCTGGCCTCCTTCGACCGATCGAAGGTGCGAAGGAGGATCTCCAGGGTCGAACCTGGTTACTAAAGGGTCGAACGTATTACAAATGGGCGAAGGAGGGAGAAAAGGGGCGAAGGTAGCCACATTCGACCGTTTAAAGCCTCATTCGACCGCTTAGAGCTACATTCGACCCTGCGATTACAAAAATGAGATTTTTGATGCAAACTAGGTGTTTTATGCTTGAAACTTATGTGTTAAACTTATGTACATGACTAATTGATGTAATGGGTCACCAACGGGATGTCGGGTCGGTCTGGGATGTCCGGTTAACGTTTAAACACACTTTTTAACACACGTAGTCAAGATCTGGACAATCGGGGACTAGTTAGCCTTCGGGTTAGTGGTCATCACACTTATGTAAACTCATTGATAGGTTGTCACTAGTTGGGATTATCATACACGTGTTGGATTTCTAACTATCAGAAGACGCACTCTAAGGTGATTTTCGCGGCCCCTCTTTTATACTCTTTTCTCTCGGGGGAGAAGCATGCCACACGTTTTAGCAATGCAACGTTTATGATTCGAAAACGCAACTCTTATGAAACTTACCACTTTTGGAAACATAACACTTTTGAAACGCAACGCTTTTGCCACACGACGCTTTTGAAACACAACACTTTTGAAACGCTACGCTTTTAGAAACATGACGCCTTTTGGAAATGTGACTCTTTTGAGAAACGTGACACGTTTGGAACTTGGCATATTTACACATTGGCACTTGACACTTTTAAACATTGATGTTTGGTATTTGACACTTGACGCTTGGAACTTATTTACTATACGACGAAACCGAAGTCCCTATTGAAACCATGAATGTGCGGGGCACAACGGGGGAAATGTGGATAGATCTATCGGGTGTGACGAACCCCACTCGACGGCTTGGAGGGTCGGGCGGGTGCATATTGTCTCTACTTGACACTTGACACTTGACACACGGGCAGCAACTTGAGCAACGTTTGTCAGTAATGGTTTTAGCAACATAGTCGTAGTAGTAAGGGAACGTTTGTTATTTACTTGGAACTTTTGCACACTTGGCACTTTATGAGGAATCGCTTTACTCATGAAAACGTTTACGAACTAAAAACCTGTGAACTCACCAGCATTATATGTTGACGTCTTTTTGGCATGTTTTCTCAGGTCGCTAAGGTAGCAGCTTTGAGTATAGGCGCACGGAGTCTCACGGCGTCTAGGGATCATATGCATATTTTTGTTAAACATTTCAGACTTTGAGCTTTACTGTTAAGTTGTAATAATACATTATGCTTCTGCTGTGTTAGAACGGTTTTGAAACTCAATGGTAGTTTACGTTGTTTTCTTATCATATAGATGTCGTTTATTGTGACCGTTGACTTGGATCCTGGTGTGTCACGCGCCTCGCGGTAAAACCCCGCACGTGGAAATTTGAGGGTGTGAAACCTTAACTTAGTGATTGGTTTCATTCCACAATCATTTTCAATTTTGAAATACATATTTGAGTTAGGAGTGAAATCCACATCTCAAGGATCTATTTATGCATCTCGTTTTTAATCTTGCTAAAGTTTTGGAATTTACTAGTGATGGGGCACGTGCAATCTGGAAGGGTGAGCACCTGTATCCTGAGTTTTCTGTCTAGGCCTGGTATTTCGTATAAATCCCAATCAGACGAGGGACCCGAATACCTACCTGGGAACTCTTGGGATGAGCATTCACTTATAGGCTAAAGTACGCCCCCACAAGTCACTAGGAAAAATTCAAATACTTGAGTTAGTCAAAGTTTCCTATGGAAACAAGTCCAATATTTTATATCATCGATATTTATATTTGTTTGTCATTTGAAGACTCGATTTAATCACTTGATGTTTCACATGCCATTATTCATTGATCATTCGCTTTTGAATTCCTTATCGTCGTTATTAAAACTTTTTGTTCGGATATATTATCGCATTAAAGCTTACACTATTTCACTTATGCTTTGTGACTTTTACACTATAAAGCAACACTTCTCTTTTGCTAAAACATTTTTCCCATGATTCAGATTTTAAACTTCATGTTTAACTTTGATCGCATCCTAATTTTGGTACGTTAAGTCTTCACACAGTTAAAATAAACATGGTTTCAAAATTTATTAATCAACTTGTTTATATTTTTATATTTATAAACTCATTTGATAGATGTCACAGGATATCCCTAAACTATGACCTTTTATATCTGCTTGTGCATCCACACAAAATATCCTCATTTACACAATACTAATTTACACCCAGTTTAGGGAAGCCTATTCACTAGATTAATACGCACCCTACATACACCACGTGTCCTGAAACAAATAGCACGCTATGAGCCCAAAGAGATGCCTTAACGATCATTATAAACAAACGATCTTTCAATGTATAAAATTCGTAAAAGTTTGATAATTAAAAGGTTTCAAGTTTACCTAGTTCTAATGGGTAACACTTAGATTTTCTCAACATTTTATAACAATTAAAAATCTTTCGACTTTTCAACCCATAAGTTAAAGAAATGTTTAAATATAGAAAATTTTTTTTTCCAAAATTCGTCAAGGCATCTGGGATCATAGACAACCTTCACGCCATTTTAAATTTTGGTCTTTTGAAACACATTAGATTTACACATACTTCGTGAACTGGTTTCATCTTGCATTTTATAAACTTGTATTGCATATTTACAAGTCAAATGTAAACCTTTTGTTTTCATATGATGTATCCAATATATGTTTTCGGGAGAAATTTGCAACTAATAATATGCCTTATAACACTTTTCAAACTCGACTTCTTGTAAACACATGAAAATGTATGTACCTACAAAATCTTTTCATATGAATCTGTTTTGAATCTAAAACACATTTCGATTTCTAAAAAGGTTATTCTCATGCATTACTACTATTCTTTCAACTATATCACAAAGCTCGAGTAAACTGCGAAAATTTATCTTTTACACTTGTACACTTTCAGTCGCAAAACTTTTGGTTTAAACAATGGGCATATCCTCTTATCAGAATGTTTCTAAATGTATTTTATTGTGTAACGCATATATGTAAAATTACTAAATTTTAACTTGCATTCTAGTAGGCTATACACTTGTTCTGTGCACTTTCAATTACAGTAAATATCATTATTATTCTTACACCATTCTATAGTTACGTTCGCACAATATCTTATTTATCTTACTCTCGTTTGTTCTTCTATTGGTGGTTATTTTCATGCGTTATTCGCAACTATTCTAGCACTAGTTATTAGTAGTTATTCTTACAACACTGGTTTTGAGCATTAATTTAACTCATTTACTTTCATTTTGTGCAAATTGTGCGATTTACTCGATTTACGTAATACTATTATTTGAATCAAAATTTTATTCTATACTTATATACTTACATGAACGCATATTTGGTATGCATATTTTTTTTCTGTTGTGAGCAAAACCCTGTTATACCTTACATTATTTTGTTCATCGTCATGGCCAACGAACATACTAGTTGATAACTCGTATGGGATCTAAGCCAGTGCCCACGTACGACTCGAATTATAGTATTTCTTCAATCCGAGGGGAACGGTGTAAACCTCAGAGTCTATCAATATGAGTGTTTAGAGCCCATGATGTGAACATAAGTTACCGGTTAAGGGTGAACCCGAAAGGGAAGAACCTCTAACCATGTCTATTACTTACATGTTACTCTCATTACGGTTAAGGGGTAAACCCGAAAGGGAAGGATCTCTAACCATGTCATTGTTTCATTGCAGTATCGATTACTTAGCATATTTTGATTGCACGCATTACTTATGTTAGGGTTATGGAAAAGCATAACCCCCTAGTGTAAGGTAAATCGATGATTACGGTCCGGAACGCAATCATGGGTTTACAGGTACATGAGGGTGGTGTGTAATTCTATTTAGGCTGTTGGCAGACAATCAGTACGAGTCCAAAGTATCGGGAATGTGGTGGGTCAGCTGCGGTACACCCTATATATAAGCATAAACGATACTGCGGGAACGGACTAGGAGTCTAACCAAGAACCTACCCATTACTTTATAATTATCTTTTCATTAGATCATTGACTAATAGCTAGCATTTCTGATAAGAATGTTCTTACACGAGCTTCAAATCATCTTCCTAGAGTCTTTCTCTTGACCAGCCACACAGAAAACACAAACCTTGTATACTCTTACACACTCGACTATTTGGATTCTTGTTGCATACTCTAATAACGTTCAGTCAGAAACTTTTCTAAAGTAGGGAGACTACCTTCATCAGTGCCTCTGCCCTCACCCGTTACACATTCCTAAAGCCTTTCACATTTAAACTCTCAATTTTTTAATCTCGGGTCAACTATCAAAGATTTTGAAACTTTTACTTTGGGTATTAGACAAATATTGTAAATTTTGTCGAATAAGGACTGATGCAATTTTTTAAAAATCTACTTGGCTCATAGTAACCTCCACTTGAAAGAAATTTCAAGACGAAATTTTCTAAAGTAGGGGAGACTGTGACATCCGTCACCTTCACTTTTATCATTCATTCAATTTTAGTCCTTAAAAAATTATTATTGTATTTTATCAAATGACTTGATTTTAGTTTTGGTTTTGGTTGAGGCTAATAATCGAACTGCATCGAATTATACACATTTTTAGAAGTGTTTGTGTTTCTCCGCGGCATTGCTCGGGTACCCTACTAATAATAGCAAATCAATATGCTAGCTAACATTAAATTATGGTAGTATTAACTTAGTGATAGATGATGAACTTGTAGACTTATATTCATATATATATATATATATATATATATATATATATATATATATATATATATATAGGGGAGGGTTATCTTGAGAACGCTAAATATTGTGAGAACCGTGAGAACAAGTAAAAAAATCAATCAAAATCAAATTTTTTTTAATACAAATCTAATTATAATCAAAATACAACATTAATAAATGAATTTTCTTTCCAAATAATACATCTTTTCTTGCAAAAACACTTTCAAGTTAACTTTTTACACATGTGTAAATGAAACAGTTTACACATGTATAAACAGTAAATTTACACATGTGTAAAAACAATTTATTTTCGTATACGTTTGAATTTTTATGCGTAAATTGCGTTTTTGGGATTGTATTTTAGTAATAAAGATAAGTGTACAAAGAAATTTTGAATTTGAATGGTTTTAGATGCCGTTCTCACGGTTCGCACGAAATATAGGTGTTCTCAAATTAACTTTCCCCTATATATATATATATATATATATATATATATATATATATATTCATCTTAACCTACAGGAGAAGACAAAACGAGAAACTCATGTAATTAAATTTGATATTAAATATTATAAATTAATTTATAGTAACGCATATGTGATGGTTTTTCCCGCAAATTGTATTCATCGAGCTAAATCATTTAAAGCTTATAAGTACATGATTGTGTGTGTGTATATATATATATATATATATAGTTTGTAATCATCACATTTTATTACTTAAATTTCGCATCATCCGACTATGAAGGATGCGTTTCAATATCATTTTTTGGTATAGTTGACGCATTGATCACCCGATTTCATTCATCGACACGATCTTTCCTAAATCTCGGCTGAAATCACGACTTAATTTCGGGATTTCCACATCACCATAACCCCTTACACCAACCTCTAACCTCCCCTTCTCGGCTCAGACTCACAACCTTCACAATCACCGACGACTACCTTCCTCGTTTTGGTCTCCACGTTTTTCGACTGTTTCCAGTAGCACTCACCGTCCGACACCATCCTTCGCCGCCGGGCATCAGTCACCCCTCTCCTTAAATCACTTTTTATGAGGTAATGTCTTATAATCTCCTATAATAAAATGTTGTATTTGGGTGGAAATTTAATCGAATGATCTTGCGGGTGTGGGTAAGGGTGAAAACAAATAAATAGCTTTTCTCATTGTGTGTGTGTTTAGAACCTGACGTGGGGTTGGGGAATGTGTTATGGGTTTCTTTTATATAAAGTACAAGTACATATAGTAATCAAATTAAGTGTTTTGACAAAAACAAACTAATTGGGTGTCTCTTGTGTTATATTAATTTCTAAACCGAAGGTTTTTTTTTTTTTTTTTGTTCTTTTTCTCATATACACCAATGCCACGGTTCTCATTATTTTTTTTTACCAAAGTCATAAAATCAAGCTTTTAATGCTATCGTTTATTTATGTTTTACAGTAGATAAATGGTTAATGTTGTCCATGTGCTTTTATGATGTTTATATAAAGGTTTAAACGACGTTCAAATGCGACTAATTTATTTATCTTTTTACAAAAACCAATACGAAAATGGTCTGTGGCATTGTTCTTAAATAAATTATCTTTACATTATAACGTTGCATCAAAAGGGATAGAAAGACTTAAATGCCAACTAATACAAATTTGAGCATGGGTACAAATTGGGAACTTAGAATTAAATTAAAGTTACGATAATATTTTAGGGATTCGCAGCGCGTGATTTGAACTTTAGGAATTTCCTCAGCCTTTGTAAATTCTCGTTGATTCCTTACACGTCAAGGTGAGTATATCTTTCCCCTTTTCATGTTTTACTATTTTGGGGCTACTCATGTACACTATTATCAAATGTTATTCTTATACTTAATGCAATTCTCATGTGTGTTTGCCTTATGTGATTTGGTGTGTATTTATGCTTGTCAAAATCATTAACCGCTGGGCGGCCTAGCATTTCAATGAATAGTACTATGGTATACCCCTTGAGACTCTGTTGAGAGTATCTTGGCCATTGTCTTGTTAATTCATTATTCATGTGTTAGTCTCATTCATTTAGGCTTGGTTTTGACTGATACTACTTATTACATATTTGCAAACGGTATACAACACATGAATTACGAAACGTTTTTATATTATATGTATCAAATGGATGTACTCACCAATACATTTTTGTATTGACAAATTATTTTCATACATGTTTCAGGTTGTTCTGATATCACTTTTAAGCTTTTGGAACTTAGACTTAGATTTGAGATTTACTGTATCTTCAGTCTTGTATTTTGTATCTCATTTCAATGTAATAAAAATATTTAATAAATGTATTCAAAGTTACACTTTAGTACCATGAGCTATTGAACAATCGTCACTACGTGACACCTCGATGTTTCCGCCATCGGTTGGGGTGTTACAATCTCTTTCTTCTTAGACTCATGATTTTAACTGGGCCAAACAAATCCATGTGCAACAATTGTAGACATTGACTTGTTTTGGACTCATCAATGGATTTGTAAGAGCTTTTATGTTGTTTTCCTTTTAAGCAGGAAACACAATGCTCATCACATTTGAATTCTTTTGATGGTAAACCTCTAACAAGGCTTTGTTTGGAGAGTGAGTTGATAGTTTGAAGGTTGGTGTGACCCAGTCTCCTATGCCACAATTCTGTCTCTTTTGTGGAGGCAGCAAAAAACAGACAGACATTTGCCATAGGATTGTCCTTTAACATATCAACTACATACACATTGCCACTCCTATGAGCAACAAGTTGCACTTTGCTCTCAGCAATGATGGTGTCAATCTTTTTCACCACTTCTGGCCCAATAATCATACAAGTTTTCTTAGTGAAGAATGAGCCATAACCTTTGTCACTCATTTGTGATACACTAAGAAGATTAAATTTAAGATTATCAATAAGATTGACATTTTCAAACTTGAGTTTCCTAGCCTGAACAATCCCTGAACCCAACACCTTACCTTTTGAATCATTACAAAAGGATATATCACCACCTCCATGAGCTAGGAAGTCTAGAAGAAGGGCTCTACATCCTGTCATGTGCCTGGAGCCTCCATTATCTACATACCAAAGGCTATCTAAGCATGCAGAAGCTCCATGCACATCAGTAATTGATTAGTTTTGGTGAGTGTCCAAAGCCAAGTTGGCTTTGGATGGGTCCACAGACTTTTCAGCCTCAAGCTTAGGAAGGTGATCAGTGATTTGAACTAGTTTTTGAATCAAGTTCAACAACTGTTGCTGACCATTTGCTAGTGCTTGGATGTCAACACTTGGTGCAACAGATGTTTGATCACTTCCTGACAAATGATAGTACACATAGGGATTTCTGTTCACTCTTGGTTTAGAAGGCCTCTTGGGTTCTTCATAAACATGTGGCAGATTATAACAAGGTGGTTGTCCATGTCCTCTTGGGTACTTGTTTGTGGGTGGAGCATCTGTTACTTGAATATCCCTGGAAGCAGATGTTTCTAACCTTTTGGTAACAGATGTTTGAACTGGAGCAAAAGTTTGTTTGGGCTTTCCTTTTGTAGTACTCACCACTTGATTTGCAAGAGTTTTAGCCTTGTATTCTTGTATTTTGACATCAAAATTTTTACGATACAGGCACTCTTTGGTTTTGTGATTCTTTTTACCACATATTGAGCATGTGGTCTTAGAACACACTTGTTCCTTTGTTGATATCATATGCTTTTAGAAGAAAACAGTTTTTAGTGACATGATTCTTTTTTTCATAGAAATCATAGAACAAGTGAACAGACTTTTATTTCTTTTTCCCTTTTTCAGTCCTCTTTTCAACAAATGTTTGATCATCTGCTGGAAGATCTATCAGGGGAATGACCTTTGCCTGTGGTGCTTTCTTACCATCAGGGGTTTTCAATTCAACTGGTTTGAAGTTCTCAAGTGTACCACACTCATCAGACCAAGTAGGTTTAAATTCATATTTTTCAAGTTCAGTGAATGATGAGGAACCTTCTGGTTTTTCAAGAACAATTTTCTTGCCATTAGGTTCAGTGATTTTAATCTCTTGACCCTTCAAATTAGTTGGTACTACCTCAACAAACTTTTGATCCCTTTTGTCAGTGTTTTCAAAAGCTGGAGCAATGGTTTCATAGCCAAACCCAAACTTCACATGACTTTTGGTTTGTTTGTTGAGGAGCATCTCAAAACCTTTACATGATTCCACCCATTTCTGACATTCAACTTGGGTGGAATCAAGCTCACTTTTGCAACTATGATATTTAGTTATCATAGTTTGGAGCTGGTCTTTGGTTATAGTTGCTTCATGTTTTAAGCTGCTTATTTCAGATTCTTTTTCTGTCAAATTTGATTTTAACTCTTTTGAAAGTTTCTCAAATTTAACTTCATCATCTAAAATTTTCTTCCTAAGGTTTTCATTCACCTCTTTGATGTTAGAAAATGCTATTACACATTTGTCAGAACACAAATCTTTAAGGATTTGAGGAGATACCTTAGCAGTAGCCATCAATGCACAATCACACTTGCACTCACAATCATCAGATGCACCCCAGGGATCTGAGAGACTCACAACCTCTTCTTCAGATTTTTCACCTGCAACTACCTCATTAACAATATCATCAGTCACAACATCAGATTCAGTTACCACCTCCTTAGATTCAATCTCATCCACCATGGCCATGAAACAAAAGTTTTCTGGTTCATTTTCAGCTTTGGCAACTAGTGCAAAATTTTCATCTGTTAGCTCATCAGGTAGACTACTCAAATAAACAAAGCCTTGTGTGAAGAAACTCTGTTGACTGGTCTCTGCAGGGGCAGAGGGTGGAGCAGCAGTCATTGGCACTTGTGCCTGAGCAACAGGTGTTTGCACATAATGGATCTGAGGAATAGTGGTTTGGACATACTGGACAGGAACAGTGTTTGAGGACTGTGCAAAATGAGCAGTGTTTTGCACATTTGGTCTAGGGGTGTTATGGGAAACTTGATAAGTGCTGGTCTGTGGCCTCTGATTTGGATAGGTAATTATAGGTGTACCATGTTGACTCCTACATTCCCTAGCAAAATGACCAAGTCTATGACATTTATAACACTTAATCTTTGATTTATCCAACCCCACTTTTGACCTGCCAGTTAACCCTGGAAACCTTCTCCCAGTTTTCTTGTAAAAATTGTTAGTTCTTACACTAAGAAGGGCCAATTGGTGCATAATGTCCATTTCTTCCAAATCATCAGGGTCAAAGTATTTTAAGTCATCATACTCAAAGGATATGTTATCAAATGCCTGGATATTACCACCACTTGCTGTAAAAGCATAGTTTGGTGAATAAGAATCAGAGTTAAAACCTGAAGTTAAGTCAATGAAATGGTCATAACTCTGATCCTTACTATTACCAGGCACCTCATCATGACCCAGAAGTGCTGTATTACCAAATACATAGTCATCAGACAGTTTTCCAGAGTCCTGGAGCTTCTTTTTCTGGTTAAGCTCTCTCTCATAGGTCAAGAGCTTACCATGAAGTTGGGTCAGTGATAGGTCCTTGAATCCAATTGAGTTTCTCATAACTATAGCAATAGTGTCCCATTTATCTGGTAGTGATCTTAAAAACCTATGGTTCAAAGTTGAATGAGGGTAAGTTAGACCAACCAGTTTTAGTTCACTAATGAGACAGTTAAACCTCTCAAATTGTTGAGTTAATGACTCTCCCTTAACATGACTGAATGTTTCATATTGTTGGTTAAGTATTTCACGGTTGTTTTCAATAACCTCTTTAGTCCCACCAAATTGTTCTTTCAGTGCATCCCACAACTCCTTTGCACTGTTACAGTGTAACAGCCCAGCATAGATATCATTTGGTAGAGCCATGGCCACAATACTGAAGGCCTTGGCATCTAACTCAATCTTTTGGAAATCCTGGTCGGAGTATTTTTCAAGTTTCTTAGGCTCCTGAACCTTGGGATCTTCGGTACTCGGCACCATCGGAACATGTGGTCCGAAGATAACCGACGTCCAACATCCAGTGTTCTGTTGAGCTAGAACATGACTCATCCGACGTTGCCAGATATTGTATTCAGATCTGACAAGCATCGGTGGCTTGTTGTTCATGCCAGTGTTGTGTGGATCGTGATTGATTGAAGCCATTCTCTGATTTTTCGAAAACAAAGTCTGTTTACAAACGGTTGAATCGAAAATAAACTATTACTCTGTTTTCAATCCGACAAACAAACGATATCAATAATTATGAGCTGATCTGTTTATATTAAATTGATTGGTTAGATCGAATTTAATTGACCAAACTCTGATACCAATTGTTAGGATCTGAGTTTGATTGTTTTGATTTGTTTATATAAAAGATGTGATGAACGAAGTGAATATAAATGGAAAGTGCAGCGGAATGATAAACTATAAATCAAAACAAGAGAATAATTGTTTTTAATCGAATGCTTTCATTAATTGAAAGATTACAATATTACAAGTACTCCCCCTCAGCCTGATCACTCTGTGATTGTTTGTCTGAGAGAATGTTTCGAGTGATGAATAGAATAGAATAGAACAGTACAAGCACTGTTCTATTTATAGAAAAATCTAAACCACTGATGATCTAAGCTGACATCACCTAAGACGGTGACCTCTAACAGAATAACAACATAAAACATCTGTTAAATACAAACTACTGTTACATTGTAAAACACTGTAAGGTAAACTGCTGTTGGGGAAAACTCTGATGGTCTTATATCATCTGTTGGAGCCTAAGTGTTGTTGGCTCCAACAGACCTTTAGTCTTCAGCACTTTAGTCAACAGTTGTTCTTCATCAGACCTTTAGTCAGCAGTTGTTTTCTAGCAGTTGTTTATCTAGCAGTCCTTTACAGTAGCAGTTGTTTCCAACAGTTGTTGAGTACAACAGATGTTAGGGTCAACAGTCTTTTGGGAGAAGTATCTTGTAAATGCTGTTTCTTTCTAAGGATCAACTGAGTAGTATATTTTGGCTTTCCAATCATCTGTTCTTCTCCAGGTCAGCAGACCCAACAGTACAGCTGCAGGCAAGGTGTTGAATAAGATGATGGAGACAAGGAGAAGGTGAGTCATGATTGTGGAAATGGTTGGAAGAACAACGTACTCCACCCATCTATTGTGTGTGTATATAGACCAAATTTGTATTTCTGCCTTCAAATTCTTTTCTTCTGACTCTTTCTACTTATTTTTTACTGTTATTAAAACTACATTAAAATTCCCCAAAATGTATATATTACAAATCACATGTTAAGGTTCTTTTATTACTAATTAAAGTATTAATAGTTTTTCATAATTAAGCGACATATGTTATTTTATAAGGTGTATTTTACATGAAGTTAACTTGTGAAAAGCTCAAATCTAGTTTAAAGAAGCTCAACTGTAAAATAGGATACTTGATCCTTTCCTCCTATTCTCATTCATTATATAGAAACATACAATCCCTATAATTGGGATGATTACAAAGTGATAAAAAAATAATTCAAATTTACAAATCAATCTAAAACTACCAATCAATACTATAAATACGATGTCTATTACTCCCCCGCGGTTGAAGCCGGAGGAGACCGAAGACTGAGACTGGAGCGAAAATCTTCAAATAGGACGCGCGGTAATCCCTTCATGAAAATATCCGCAATTTGAAAACGTTTTGGCATATGGAGACATCAGACCTCGCCTTTTTGTACCTTTTCTCAAACAAAATGTATATCGAGTTCTATATGCTTAGTCCTTTGATGTTGTACCGGATTACCTGAGAAATAAATTGCACTGATATTGTAACAGTAGACTAGAGTTGCACTAGGAAGCGGGCGGCTAAGCTCTAGAAGAAGATTCCGTATCCAGCATACTTCGGCGACAACGTTTGCAACCCCGCGGTATTCGGCTTCCGCACTAAAGCAAGAGATGGTTTCCTACCGCTTGGAGGACCATGAGAGAAGATTATCACCATAATAAATGCAGAAACCGCTGGTGGATCAGCGTGTGTCGGGGCAACCGGCCCAGTTAGCATCAGTATAGGCTACGAGACGTGGATTCTATGAAGGGCCGAGGGTAAGGCCAAAGTCACGTGTGCCCTGTATATAATGGATAATTCGTTTGAGAGCATTCCAGTGATCAGTTTTGGGAGCTTGCATATGAATGCAGATCTGCTGAACAACGTAACAGATATCTGGTCTCGTAAAAGTTAGGTACTGTAGAGCACCTGCAAGACTGCGGTATAGTGCCGGGTCATTAAAATCATCACCTGTGAGGGACCCGAGTTTACCGTTTGTGTTAACCGGAGTGTGAACAGATTTGCAAAAGGACATGCCAGTATGCTCTATGATTTCTTGAGCATAGGTGTGCTGTGATAAAAAGAGGGTATTATTGTGGCGCTTAACTGAAATACCAAGGGAGAAGCTGAGTGGGCCGAGATCTTTCATGGCAAATTCGGCCGATAAGTGGGACATGAGTGATGAACGGAGAGCATCGAATGATGTCACAAGAATAATGTCGTCGACGTATAACGACAAGTAAGCAACCTGAGATCCGTGGTGGAATGTAAATAATGATGCATCACACCTACTCTGCACAAACCACAATGTAATGACAAAATCGGTAAACCGTTGGTACCATGCCTGCGATGCCTGTTTCAACCCATATAGAGACTTTTTGAGATGGAAAACATGATCCGGATAGTCTTTGTTACGAAATCCCATGGGCTGATACATATATAATGTTTCTTGTAAGTGACCGTGTAGAAAAGCATTATTCACGTCCAACCGATGTATCTGCCAACACTGTGATAATGCAATAGAAAGAACCGTACGTATAGTAGCCGGCTTGACGACTGGACTGAATGTTTCACCACAATCAATACCCACCTGTTGAAGGTGACCATCACAAACTAATCGCGCCTTATAGCGTTCCAAGGACCCATCAGATTTGTGTTTGTGTTTAAATAACCACATGCTCCGGATCACATTCATAGTGGGTAACCTTGGTGTTAATTCCCAAGTATCGTTCTTAATAAGAGCATGGTATTCGTCAGTTATGGATTTATGCCATTCCGGTATGGACAGGGCCTCGGATGTGGTTTTGGGTATAGGGATGATTGTGGTGGTGTGGAGGTTTAGACGGTTTTGAGGTTTGGTTATGCCATCCATTGCACGGGTGCGCATGGTGCGAGCGGGCTGTTGGGTTTGATGTGGAGGTGGCGGAGGTGGGGACTGTTGGTTGTGGGGTGGAGCCGGTGGTGTGAAGTGTGTATCAGGTGGGCCGTGTGATTGATGTGGAGAGGAAGGGGTGGTTTGGGCTGTGTGGATGGGTGGAGTATGTTGGGCTGGAAGTGGAGATTGTTGGGCTTGGGAATAGGGGATTGGGGAAGGATTGGTTGGTGAGGCGGGTGATTGGTAATGGGCCGCTGGGTCAAGGGAAGTGGGTGATGGGACCGTAGGAGTTAGGGGGTTAACATACAGTCACAGTGTAGTGGGAAATTCCGAGAGGAAGTCGTATGTGGGTGGTGGATTGATTTTGTTGGCAAATGGGAAGGTAGTTTCGTCGAAGGCGACGTGGTGGGATATGATAATTTGTTTGGTGGAGAGGTTGAAGCATTTATAGCCACGGTGGGTGGAAGGGTAGCCAAGAAAGACACATGGTGTGGAGCGAGGGTCAAGTTTATTTATCATAGTGGAAGGAGTAAAAGGGTAACAAAGGCACCCGAAAACTCGAAGGTGGTCGGTCGAGGGTTTGCGGTGGTATAAAAGTTCGGTTGGTGTTTTATTTTGCAAGTGTTTGACGGGTAGGATATTTAGGAGGTAAGTGACGGTTTCGAGGGCATGGTGCCAAAATGTGTTGGGGAGGGATGTATGAGTGAGGATGGTGCGGATCATATTGTTGATTGTGCGAATCATATGTTCCGCTTTCCCATTTTGAGACGAGGTGTGTGGGCACGATCGTCTAAAAAGTATGCCATGGGATGAGAAAAAGGTATTAAATGAGGAGTTTATGTATTCAGTGTCGTTGTCACATTGAAAAGTTTTTATGGGTCGTTCAAATTGTGTTGTTATTTGTTTGTGAAAGTGACAAAAGGTGGCGTAAACTTGTGATTTGTTTGATAATGGGTAGGTCCACAAAAAAAATAGAAACATCATCAAGAAAAAAAAATGTAATATCTATGTCCATTACAACTCAAAAGTGGAGAAGTCCATAAGTCACTATGGATTAAATCAAAACAATTGAAAATACGAGTATTAGCACTAGCAAAGGGTAGTCTAATACTTTTGCCAAGTACACAGGACTGACAAACATTATTATTGAAATTCGGAAAATTGACAAAACAATTGGACTTTAAAGATGTAATGGTGCGCGTCCAGGATAGCCTAGACGTTGATGCCGTAGAGATGATGTGATAGCAGCAAAAGTGAAGGGGAAGGTTGTGGTTCCAGGGCCGAGCACCAGGGGATATAGATCACCGCTGCTGTTGCACCGGAGGATAGGGATCCGGCTCTTGTAGTCCATCACAAGAAAACCAAAAGGGTCAAATTCGACAGAAACATAGTTGTCGGTGGTGAACCGACGAACATAAATCAAGTTTTTAAGCAATTTTGGGGCATATAGGACGTTTTTAAGGACAAGGGGTGGAAAGGGTGGGGGCAAGGTTTGGTGTCCGTGTCCAAGTACCGGGATGGTTGAGCCATCCCCGACGACTATTTGTTGTCCCATACTATTATTAGAAAAAGAATCGAAATTAACATGAGTATTGGACATATTACATGTGGCACCAGTGTCCATGTAACCAGTTGGTTCTTGTGTGTTGTTCAGGGACATAGCATGAAGAGCCTGATCAATATCCGTTGGAGTGTAAGCAGTGTGATGGGCTTGTGATGGTTTGGACCCGAATAAACCTGCACCCGTATTAGATGTATTGGGCCAAGGTGATGATGTAGGGTATGGACATGGAGGGGCGGCCCAAGGAGAGGGGTATGGTTGGTGGTATTGGGCCGGATAGGTGGGCTGATGTGTCTAGGGGCTGTATGCAGGTGGGGGAGGAGGCTAGTATGTTTGGTACAGTGGCCACTGGTTGTATGTGGACTGACCACGTCCGCGGCCCCACTGTTGGCGACCTCGTCCGCGTCCCCGGGAGCGGCCGCGACCCCTATTGCGGTCATAAATAGGGTCAGTGGCAGGTTGAGAAGGGGCTGAGCGGGTGGATGTTTTTAGGGCAGTGCTGGATTTTTGGGGTGCATGAAAGGCCTGTTCCGCTTTTTGAGACTCGAGCATGCAAAGCTTGGAGCGAGCCTTATAAAACGGGGGAAAGGGTTCTTGACCTTGAAGAATGGTGCCAATACTTTCGTATTGTTCGGTTAGCCCAGCGATGAGTTGTAACACAAGATCATCATTGTCAATCGGGTGATCGACACTAGCCAACTGATCTGCCAAGGTCCTGAGTTGTTGACAGTAGGCATTCATGGTTTGAAAGTTTTCGAGGCGGGTGTTTGTGAAGCGGTGGTGGAGATGGAGAGCACGTGGGCTCTTGTTATCTTGAAAAAGATCTTCAAGAGACGTCCATGCTTGGTGGGCGGTTTTATTCTGTCCCGGTTTAATCACCATGTGAACAAGATCTTGGGAGATCGTACCATACATCCATTAAAGGACAATGGAATCGAGTCTTTCCCAAGTCTCATCGGTGGAAGAAGATGAATCCGGGGGGTTGTCTTTGTCCGCGATAGCAGGGGTAGCGGGTGGTGGGCGGGGAAGAAGATGGTCATAAACCTGATAGGCCTTGAAGTGGATCTTGAAAAGTTCGGACCAAGAGGGCCAATGGGCAGTGTCAAATTCGAGTTTGATGGGGATGAAATTGGTTATGTTTGAGACAGTTGTGGCGGGGTGTATCTTGTCCATGGTGGTTAATGGGAGGTAGGCGAGAGATATGGGTGAGAGGTGATTGGCTGCAGAAAGGTAAACAGAAGGGTGAGCAAGGTATGTATGAAGGGACAGGGGTAGGATAACAAGGAGATGTGAGGAAAGGAAGAATGGAAGGATCGAAGGGGTGGAGGACAGCCGAGGATATGGGCTGCCGCCAGTCAAGAAAGATGGTAGTAGGGTTCCTAGTTATACAATGATACCATGTAAAATAGGATCCTTGATCCTTTCCTCCTATTCTCATTCATTATATAGAAACATACAATCCCTATATTTTGGATGATTACAAAGTGATAAGGAAATAATTGAAATTTACAAATCAATCTAAATCTACCAATCAATACTATAAAATACGATGTCTATTATCAACCCAAAATAAGGGGGAAGGGGCCCTTGTAGTGTTATGTTTTTCTTTCACTGATTTTAACCAATCCTGCACTGTCACATCATTTCACTGATTTACTTCACTGAATCACTTTTTTGGAGGCAGCACTTAACTGATTCACTTAACTGAAATCTTTATTTTTTAATTTTCCTTTTATTATTTACCGTTTTTTAAAAAAAATGACCTTTTGAAGTAAAAGAACCATTTTTTAAACTTAAAAAAATAAACCGCTCCATTAAAATTAAACTTACAATATTAAAAATAAATAAAACATAGGAATGCAAACACACTAAATAAAAGAAAAACTATTCGAAGTCGGAGGTATTCGAATCGAGGTGCGGTAGATCAAGTGCGTCTAAATGTTCCACGAGATCATTTAGAAGTCGGAAATGCGTATCGGAGTTTGTCAACTCCGCAAGGGCTTGTTCATCGAAGAACGGTTGGATAGGGGGATCGCGTATGTGGACCGGTGATATTAATTTTGACCGTTGCATTTTACTTACCAAACTACCAGCCTGTTAGATAGAACCAAAAATTAGTTCACAGGACCCCTACCAGCACGGGTGGCGACGATGTTACCATGTTGGTAATGGGGCATTCGTGCTCAAATCTGATAGCGCCTCGTCTCCCTAATATATTAATATCTAAGAAAATAATTCGAGCAGAGATTCAAATATCATATTCGAGAAGAGATTCAAATATCGTGCTAATGGATAAGTATTATTATATTTTAATGTAATAAAAATATCCAAATAGTTATATTGTACACTTTTAAAGGTGTACTTTTTTTTGAACTACGTACCAAAAAAATTAACATTTTAAATTTAAAATAAACCTCTATACATAGGCTAAAAAACTATAATTTAATTAACGGTTATTGAATTTTAATAACTCAACTATTACGTCTTAATATTGCCACTCCCAACACACCACTCAGCTACCATCGCGACCACACTCAAACTAACTAGACCCTTAATTAAATGAAAGAGATCTAAAGGATGCATGGTTCGTAGCCCTCATTCAAAACATCATGTTTCGGAAAAATGAAGCGCATTCAAAACTTTTAAAAGAAGTTTTGGCATAATTTTTTTTAACGACTAATTTCCTCTTCATTTTTACACCTCTTTTTACATCCCCTTTAAATACACTATTTTTGTGTCTCTTATTAGGCTTGAACTTCCAACCTCACATTTGAAACCCCAACACCTTTACCACAACACCATAAGGGGTGGGGCAGTTTTGGCATCATATTACATAAGGAAAACGAAAGAATACTTTTTGTTCATGGATTAGGAGAAGTAAAATTGTCGGTTTAAGGAAAGTTTGAAAACTACTTCGTGTGTGACATATGTTCCGAGGCAAAGGAGGAATATCTTGTGTATGAAACAATTATTATATCAAAGGATCGAGCTATTGTTGAAGGGAAGGATTGCATGTTGCGAAAAATCTTTGAAGGCAAAACAAAGAAAGATGATGGAGATTGAATTGTCGGACCACAACGGTAGAACTTGCACTCTATTCCTGTTAAAAATAAAAAATCACTTTTATTTACCTCTTCATTTATTTTTAACCATTTACCTTGATTATTATTACTTACAAATATTGTTTTGTGTTTTTGGACTTTAGAGATTGGACTTGGAGATAGATAAAGAAGCCCATGGTTCGTGTGTTGTTGTTGGAGCCCAAGAAAAGAAGCCCGTCCAGAAGCAGGCCCAGCTCGGTTGTTTTAAAGTCTAGGTGTGGATTGCCACGTTAGCAATCCCCACTCCTAAATGAACGGGCAAGATCTGCTCTAGCTGTGTTTCTTTGCCTTTAATCCAACAGTGGAATGAGGCTCGGGTGTGTTTTCTCCTGAGCCTCCATCCTGTCTACATAAAGCTTCCCTCTCTTCT
Source organism: Ambrosia trifida (assembly GCA_028751855.1). Taxonomy (NCBI): domain Eukaryota; kingdom Viridiplantae; phylum Streptophyta; class Magnoliopsida; order Asterales; family Asteraceae; genus Ambrosia; species Ambrosia trifida. Next base: position 75,813,842 of record CM054131.1, on the reverse strand, counting down.
CTTTACCAGTTTTGGCTGAGTCTTGTTTGTGTTCTATCTTTGTAATCCTCTCAGTTGTTAGGGTTTCTATTATTTTGATTTATCATCTTTTAATGATCATCTTTTGTTTTTGTGTTTGATATCATCTGTCAATGATCACTTATTAGTGAGTTGTATCAAGATCATATTTTAATGATCTGATTTAGAGGTTAGGGTTTGTCTGTATTTGTCAAACCTTTGTTCTTGATTTCTTTCAGACTTTGTCATTCCAGTATTATAGTTTGAGTTTATTCTTTAGATTGTTTACCATATTCTGACATGGTATCAGAGCTATAGGCTCTAGTCTGTTCGTCTTCCGCTCACTTTAGGGTTTTTAGTTGTCTTGTGATCTTGAGGGTTCCAGAGGGTTGTTGTTGGTAGATCGTGGGATTTCTGGTTGAAAGAAGACGGTTTATACTTAGTATCCTAGATCTGAAGTTTATCATCAGATCTAGGGTTTGGTACTTCTCTGGGCGCTGATTGGATTCTGGAACGACTGGTAGCTTGTCTTCTTGCTCTTTGACTCGTTACCCTAAGTGAAGGTTACGAGTTACGAGTTTATTGGCGAAACCCTAACTTGGGTCCTCTTGGTGAGATTGTTCCTTGACCTTTTTTAATTTCTGTTGTGTCTAGGAGCATTGTCCGAGTTAGGGGACCGGAATTGGCTCATATTGTTAGTCTGTTCAGTGTGTGTTCTTGATTAAATTGGTTGATTATTTTTGTAGTACTGTCATACTTTCATATTGTATGTACTCAAACTCCCATATTAAGACATGTCCAGGCACCCTTGAGTGATGAACCTGGAATCTTGAGCACTGGAAGGGATTCATTTGGTTCTTGCATAAGTGTGACACTATTACTTTTTTATCTTCCAATTCTTGTTTGGTTTTGTTTTGTTGATTGCTTGATTGTTTAGTAGTCATGTCTGATACTAGTAGTGATTCTGATGAAGGTGATCGTACATTGATTAGTAAACTTGATGCTAGTGATCCATTGTACCTTCATGCTAGTGATTCTGCTAATTTGACTATTATTAATATTAAGCTAAAAGGTACTAAAAATTACAATGTGTGGTCCAATGCTATGATTCTTGCTTTACAAGTTAAGAATAAACTAGGCTTTATTAATGGGGACTGTGTTAAACCCACTGATGATACTATCTTAGCTAGACAATGGGATAGATGTAACTCTATTGTGCTTAACTGGATTCTGAATTATGTATCTGAAAAGTTATATATGGGTCAAGTCTATTCTAAACTAGCTTCTGATGTGTGGAAAGATTTAAAAGAAACTTACAATAAAATTGATGGGTCTGTAATATTTGACACTTACCAAAACACAAATCATTTTAATCAAAATGGGATGTTTGTTTCAGAATATTATCATAAGTTTCATGTTATGTGGCAACATCTTGATCAAATCTTACATAGTCCTACTTGTACCTGTGATGCTGCTAAATAGTACAATGACTTTAGTCACTTGATAAAATTGATGCAATTTTTTATGGGTCTTGATACTGTTTATAGTTCTGTTAGGACTAATTTGTTGATAAGGGATAGGAAGCCTTCTCAATTGTTTCAAGGGAAGAATCACATAGGAACTCTAATGTTACTATGTAAAAAAACAAGGTCCTACTGTAGGGTTCTTTGCTAAAACTAATCAGAGTTTTGAAACTAGAAAAAAGAATGCTAGGATTAATAATCGAAACCCTAATCTTAAGTGTACTCGCTGTGATAAAGTGGGTCATACAGTTGATAAATGTTTTGAGATTGTTGAATATCCCGCATGGATGAAAAATAAGTATGGTTTTAATAAAAAGAATGTGACTAGTAACAATGCTACTAGTGGTACTTCTCTTGAAATAAATAATGGTTCTATGAATACTTTGACTGCTGATCAGGTTTCTTAATTGTTAAGTCTATTGAACAAGAAAAATGAAGAAGGTACAACTAGCTGCAATTCTGCAGGTAGGTCATGTAACTTTTTCTGTTCCGCTAGTTTGTCCAAACCTGTTTTCTCTTTTTCAAATGTGCATTCTTTATTTAGAAAGCTAGGTTGGATAACTGATTCTGGGGCAAATCAGCACATGGTTACGAATGCTGATTGTGTCATTAATAAAATTGATGTTAGTGACTTAAATATAAAAGTTAATCATCCTAATGGAACTAGTGCTAAAGTTACTGTTATAAGAGATGTTAAACTTACTGATGAAGTCACTTTATATGATGTCTTTGTGATTCCTAGTTACTGTGTGAACTTGTTATCTATTCACAAACTTGCAAAAGAGAGTCCTGGTGACTTGTATTCAACTTGATGGGTTATATTTCTATGGTGAGTCATTTGTGTTCTCTGGTGTGTGTTGTTATAGTTTTGAAATAATAAAGTTATGGCATGTTAGGTTAGGTCATCCATCTAATATTGTTCTAAAAGTGTTAAAGGATGATATTAAACTTAACATAATAAATAATGAATCTAGTAACCCATGTGATGTTTGTCATTAAGCTAAGCAACATAGAGAACCATTCCCCATAAGTGATCACAAATCCACTTGTTTAGGGGAATTGATTCACTTAGATGTATGGGGTCCTTACAAGGTCAAAAGTAGAGAAGGTTTTAGGTACTTCTTGACCATTGTTGATGACTTTACTAGGACTGTGTGGGTGTATCTAATGAGGTTAAAGATGAAGTTTTTGAAAACATTGTTCACTTTCATATAACACTTAGGAATCAATTTAAGAAAAATGTTAAAGTTTTTAGAAGTGACAATGGAACTAAATTCTTTAACTCTAACATGAAAGAATTCACAAACAAAAATAGAATTATACATCAGACCTCCCGCCCTTACACCCCACAACAAAATGGCATAGTTGAGAGAAAACATAGACATCTACTGAATGTTGCCAGGTCTTTGTTATTTCAAAGCAGTTTACCTTTGAGTATGTGGTCTGAATGTATACTTACTGCTGCATATTGGATTAACAGGACACCTTCTTCTGTGCTTAATGGTAGATCTCCTTATGAGTGTGTTTATGGTTTTAAGCCCTCTTACAGTCAGCTTAAGGTCTTTTGGTGTCTTTGCTTTAGTATTGTCTTGAATAACTCTGATAAGTTTGATAGTCATGCTAATAGGTGTGTGTTAATTGGTTACTCTAATGAAAAAAAGAGGTATAAGTTGTGGAGTCTTGAGTCAAAACAGATTTTATACTCTAGGGATGTAAGGTTTTATGAGTCCATCTTTCCTTTTAAAGAGTCTAAAATAGTTAAAGAAACGGATCCACAAGTTTTTAAAAATGTTAATCATTCAAACTTTTTTGATTTATTTGAGTCAACTAATGGCAGTCACCCAAGTGATCTAGATGGTCCCGATGATGATCATATGGCAAACCAAAATATTGTTCCTCATGGGTCTCAGCAACCAATGAACAGTACTGAAACCACTTCTGGTAGGGCTACATAGCAGCAACTAAGTGGCTCAGCTGTTGATAGAGGTAGGGCTGAGGATGATGGAACAATAGAGGATGAAAATCTTAATTCTGAGGGGCAGCCATCATCTAGTAATCATCCAACTGCTGTTAGAAAATCCTCTAGACAGTCAAACCTTCCTAGAAGGTTTAATGATTTTATTGTTGAAGGCAAGGTCAAATATGAGTTAGAAAAGGTTGTAAACTACTCTAACCTGTATGTTGAGAATTTTTGCTTCACATCCTTATTAAATAAAAGCATTGAACCCAATTCATATTTTGAAGCATGTAAAGATGCTAATTGGGTCATTGCAATGAATGAGGAAATTGAAGATCTCAACAGAAATAACACTTGGGACTTAGTTGAGTTCCCGAAGAATAGAAAGGCCATAGGATGCAAGTGGATTTATAAAATTAATTATAAATCCACTGGTGAAATTGATAGATATAAGGCTAGGCTTGTAGCTAAGTGTTATAGTCAAAGAGAATGGGTTAGATTTTGATGAAACCTTCTCTCCTGTAGTGAAAATGCTCACTATTAGGTGTGTCTTAACCTTAGCTGTTCAAAATGACTGGCCTCTGTATCAATTAGATATCAATAATGCATTCCTTTATGGTGTTCTTTTTGCAGATGTGTATATGAAGTTACCTGAAGGATATTTTTCTAAAAATGAGGGAAAAGTTTGTAAGTTGAAAAAATCCTTGTATGGACTTAAACAAACTCCACGAATGTGGAATGCCAAACTTGTTAGTGTGTTACTTGAAATAGGTTTTGCTCAAAGCAAATGTGATCATTCAATGTTTGTTATGAAAAATGATTCTGTGTTTGTTGTATTGCTTGTGTATGTGGATGACATTATCTTGACAGGAAATAGTCCTGATTCCATTAAATATGCTAAAACTTTCTTTAGAACCAAGTTATTAATTAAAGATTTAGGATCTCTAAAATATTTTCTAGGCATAGAGGTGTTAAAAACTAGTGAAGGATTATGCTTGAGTCAAAGAAAATATTGTTTAGAACTTCTAGCTGAGTATGGCATGACTGGTTGTAAACTAGTCAAGTGCCCAATTGAACCAAATCATGTTTTAACTAACTTTTGCAAACAAGAAGGTGAAAACTTGATTGATATCACTAGGTATCAAAGGTTGGTAGGCAAACTCATTTACCTATCACACACTAGACCTGATATTGCCTACTCAGTTCATGTTCTTAGTCAGTTCATGCATAAGCCCACTAAGGCTCACCTTCTGATTGCTATGAGAATATTAAGGTAATTAAAACAGTCTCCTGGTAAAGGTATTTTCTTTTCCAAAAGCACTACACTTAGTCTATCAGCCTATGCTGATGTAGACTGGGCAAAGTGTGTTGAGAAAAGAAAATATGTTACCGGATACCGCATTTTCTTAGGGAACTCATTGGTTACTTGGAAAAGCAAAAAACAATCCACAATATCTCGGTCTACAGCTGAAGCTGAGTACCGAGCCATGTGCACTGCAACATGTGAAATTATGTGGCTCATTAACATGCTAAATGATTTAAACATCAAAGTAAGTCTTCCTGTTCCATTGCCTTGTGATAATTCGGCTGCAATGGCTATTGCAGCCAATCCTGTATTCTATGACAAGACTAAACACTTTGAAATTGACCTATTCTTTTTAAGAGATCAAAATACTAAAGGTTGTGTTCAAACTGTTACAGTTAATACTGAAAATCAGGTTGCAGATATATTTACAAAAAGGTTGAGTATTACTCAACATGAACAAATCTGCAAATGGTTAAACATGTTTGATGTTTTTGGTAATAAAAGTGAGGGAGGTGTTAAAAATAAAAGATCACTTTTATTTACCTCTTCATTTATTTTTTACCATTTACCTTGATTATTATTACTTACACATATTGTTTTGTGTTTTTGGACTTTGGAGATTGGACTTGGAGATGGATAAAGAAGCCCATGGTTCTTTGTTGCTGTTGGAGCCCAAGAAAAGAAGCCCGTCGAGTAGCAGGCCCACTCCTAAATGAACGCACAAGATCTGCTCTAGCTGTGTTTCTTTGTCTTTAATCCAACAGTGGAATGAGGCTCGGTTGTGTTTTCTCCCGAGCCTCCATCATGTCTATATAAAGCTTCCTTCTCTTCTCTTTACCAATTTTGGCTGAGTCTTGTTCGTGTTCTATCTTTGTAATCCTCTCAGTTGTTAGGGTTTCTATTATTTTGATTGATCATTTGTTAATGATCATCTTTTGTTTTTGTGTTTGAGATCATCTGTCAATGATCTCTAATTAGTGAGTTGTATCAAGATCATATGTTAATGATCTGATTTAGAGGTTATGGTTTGTCTGTGATTGTCAAACCTTTGTTCTTGATTTCTTTCTGACTTTGTCATTCCAGTATTATAATTTGAGTTTAATCTTTAGATTGTTTACCATATTCTGACATGGTATCAGAGCTGTAAGGCTCTGGTCTGTCGTCTTCCGCTCACTTTAGGGTTTTCAGTTGTCTTGTGATCTTGAGGGTTCTAGAGGGTTGTTGTTGGTAGATCATAGTATTTTTGGTTGAAAGAAGACGGTTTATACTTAGTATCCTAGATCTGAAGTTTATCATCAGATCTAGGGTTTGGTACTTCTCTAGGAGCTGATGGTATTCTGGAACGACTGGTAGCTTGCCTTCTTGCTCTCTGACTCGTAACCCTAAGTGAAGGTTATTGTAACACCCCAACCGATGGCGGAAACATCGAGGTGTCACGTAGTGATGATTGTTCAATAGCTCTTGGTACTAAATGGAAGTTGTATATTACTAAACAATTTACAATTTGGCATACAATTTAATAAATACATAAACTTGATTTACATAAACTAGGTCCAAAGCTCCTATGTGATCCAAGACTTGTACAACTTCCAAAAGCAAGTAAAACCTGAAACATGTTGAGTTGAAAAGATGGGGGGGGGGTCAACTATAAATAGTTGGTGAGAATACATAGGTTTTGCATATAATTGAAAACAATATGTTGTATAGCAATCATAGTTGAAGTATAATAATGAGTAATGATAGAATATGAGTCCGACATGTAACAATGAGTCTTTTGTACAATCAAACCTTGTGTCGACTGAGACCTAACTCTCAAGTTAGTAAAAGTGTAATTGTTATCGATCATCCCTGAATTTATGCGGGGGGTGGGTTTGTCAGACCTATAGCGCTATAATCTAAACAGGCGGCTTGATCAATGTTAATGATTGTACTGTGTCTTTTTGTTACAGTCAAATGATAGAATGAATAAATGATAGTGTAGTTGAATCACAAGTTTCAACAATGTAAGAATGAGTAAATGATAGTGTATAAAATATTTAAACATGTTTCACCCCAAAATGTAAAACAGAAAAAGGGGCTATGTAAACTCACCTGAAAGCAACATATTGTAGCAAAGCAAAAGCAAGTAGAGACTAGCAAAGTCCACATATGCGGGAACCGACTTAACCGTGCCCTAAGATATAACAAGACACTTTAAGGTCCATGCAATGTTTCTAATGTGTAAGTTGGTCGTTTATCAAGTTCACCCAACTAGACTCACGATGAATGCGCGCCGTGTTTCCAAATATTTTGACTCGACTACCATTGGTGACGTGTTAAGATTTCCCGAGAGATATATATTTTCATAACATATAAAAATATAATAATATATACAAGAAATGTGTCCTTGAGTTCTTGTATCCATGTGTCCATGTATCAACATCATACTCAGATGTATAAAAATCAATAGTGTTTTCAACCCGAGTCGTAGCACGTATTGTACGAATATATATATATATATAGATATACACATATAACTTTATATGTTTATCTTGTGAAAATGAGAATATTTTTCGTGTCATATAAATAAATGTAAGATAAAAATATATATACATACTCACAATGTTTTCCCCAAATCCATGGTATAAATCTATTTTCTTTCTATATATATGTAGTTCTGACATAACCTTTCATAATTTAAATCATTATAACTTAAAGTTTATTTTTTTATATGTTTTGAATCTCATATGATGCTTTCAATCGTATATGTTTATATAAAAAAAATAGGTTGATAAAGAGATATGATATTATGTATAAACATATAGCTTAAATTAATAGGAATCAACTTGTAGCTACATTGAAGTGTGTTTATTGTCATCTATGTAGGCATGTATGCATATAAAAAGCTTAGTGAAGATTGGAATAAACTTTCAAATGAATGTGTATGTATTTGCACGATCATTTTAGATTCACTAATATGATTTATTAGTTTTTTTTATTTTTAATGGACGATTTGACACATATGAATCCATGTTGGGTGACCAAGGTTTTATCTATGTATAAATTCAAGTATAATAAACCTGAACATAGCTTTAAAAAAAATAATAATAAGAAAAATAAACATAAAAGGATTACTCACGTTGCGAAACCAAGTGAAGAAAAAAAAAACGTCTCTTGAAAGTAAGCGTGGAAATCAACACATATGGAGGTTGGATGGTGGTTGGGGCTAGTGTGGAAAACCAATGATAGAGGATTTGAGGGAGTGTGATGGAATACTAGGGAGTTGTTTTGGTGTGTTATCAAAAGTGTATTAAACTTTCTTTTATAGAGAAATTCATAAATAGCAAATGGGTAATGACTTGTAAGTATATAAGGAATATGAGACAATCATTCATAGACTTTATGAAGCAATATGAATTAAATATGTGTTTGGGAAAGTTTCTACATAAACATGGAAGGGAAGAGAAAAAGATGCGTCAACGGTACAATTCTCAACTAAGAAGAAGTGGCAGAGTATTGTTGGAGGAAAAATGGGTCAACGACGGAAATCTTGGATTGGGTTTGTAAAAAAAAAAAAAATTTTTTTGGAAGGAGCTAACTTGAATCCGTAATCGAGTAGCCGCGATCTTAGGCTAAGAGTTTGGGTGAAGGGTGTGTGTGGTCAAAATTGTGTTTTCTCCATTCTTAATTTGCGGATAGTGGTCAATTATGGTTTATGAGTTGCCATCTAAATTGCCATATCATAAATGGAAATGAGTTGTACTTATTATTTTTTTTTCATAGTCAACGACAAACAAGTGAAAGTGTTTTGTATATTTTTTTTAAGAGGCTAACATTATTTTTATTATTTTTATTTTTATTATTTATATTATTATTATTATTATTATTATTATTATTATTATTATTAAAAGTTATTAGACAAGGTCAGTATATTTGTACAAAAGAAAGCATAGTATAGGTAAAGTTGTAGTTTTACTAATCCAAAGATTGGGGAAAATTTTGCGATGTTACAGTCTCCCTTATTTTTGGGAACTTCGTCCCAAAGTTATTAAAACATAGGGTTGAGGGTTGTTGGGTAAATGTTATGGTAACTGTGGCATGACATGAACTTTATAGATAATAAACGGTTTCGAATAATTTGGATAAGAGGTTTGATATGTGTGAGTCTTGAGGGTTGGATTAGGTTCGTCTTGAAATAGCAAGGAGAATACGAATCTAGCAAGAAACTAAACTTAAGTTTTAGGAATTCTAAAAGAAATGCATGAGTTGATTGACTATAGAAAGACTAAATGAACTACTAGAGTTTATAATTGGTTATCTACCGAAGAACCTTGAAAGAACTTCACACTACCTTAATGTACCTGTAAATTCATGATTACGTTCCGGACCGCAATCACCAATTTACCTTACATTAGGGTTTTGTGTCCTTCTATGACTCTAAACACACATGTAAAATAATGCAATTAACCTTGTGATTGAGTCGTATACAATGTATCAAAAAATGAGTCCAACTGTTGAGCAGGAAAAAGACTTCTACCAGTGAGTGAGTAAGAACCTCTACCGATTGTTGAGCAGGTGCGATAGCCTCTACCAGTCGTTGAGCAGGTTGTAGGGCCTCTACCGACTGTTGAGCAGACATGATGACCTCTACCAATCGTTGAGTAGGTTATTTGGTACTCTACTAACTGTTGAGCAAGTACTTCATCCTCTATCAGTTGTTTGATTAAGTGTACCAATTATTACACACATAAATTGTAAATTGATAATATGTACATGTAAGCAATCAAGTATCAAGTATAGCATGCGAGTTATAATAGAGTTGCCCTACACAAGGTTAATGACTCTATGTGTGTCTATAGCAAATAGTTTATATTCCATGACTTCTAGTATCAAATGTTCAAATATGGTAGATAATCGAATCCTCATGTATAACTAAGGATTAGGTTTGATGCAACACACAATCAAGTTTCAATAGTTTGGTTATCATGGGTAACTAGCTCATGTTTGAGAAGGTGAAGGATATGAATTTAGTTCTTGAGAGGATGATGAAAAATCTCGAAGCAGAATCAAAGTTGCGAGAGATAGTGAATGTGAAGATGGTTGATAAGGAGTTTATTTTATAGTAAGGAGATTATGTAGAAGTGTAAATTGTGGGGTTAAAGTAGGGATAAGAAATATGATGAAGATAGAGAATAGAAACAAGTAGAGTTGCAAGTAAGAGAAGCAAGTACTAGTTAAAAATCCTAAGGTTATAGACTAGATTATTTTTCTAATAACCTAATTCCCTATAACCATGGCTCTGATACCAATCTGTAACACCCCAACCGATGGCGGAAACATCGAGGTGTCACGTAGTGATGATTGTTCAATAGCTCATGGTACTAAATGGAAGTTGTATATTACTAAACAATTTACAATTTGACATACAATTTAATAAATACATAAAATTGATTTACATAAACTAGGTATAAAGCTCGTATGTGATCCAAGACTTGTACAACTTCCAAAAGCAAGTAAAACCTGAAACATGTTGAGTTGAAAGATGGGAGTGTCAACTATAAATAGTTGGTGAGAATACATAGGTTTTGCATATAATTGAAAACAATATGTTGTATAGCAATCATAGTTGAAGTATAATAATGAGTAATGATAGAATATGAGTCCGACATGTAACAATGCGTCTTTTGTACAATCAAACCTTGTGTCGAATGAGACCTAACTCTCAAGTTAGTAAAAGTGTAGCTGTTATCGATCATCCCTGAATTTATGCGGGGAGATGGGTTTGTCAGACCTATAGCGCTATAATCTAAACAGGCGGCTTGATCAATGTTAATGATTGTACTGTGTCTTTTTGTTACAGTCAAATGATAGAATGAATAAATGATAGTGTAGTTGAATCACAAGTTTCAACAATGTAAGAATGAGTAAATGATAGTGTATAAAATATTTAAACATGTTTCACCCCAAAATGTAAAACAGAAAAAGGGGCTATGTAAACTCACCTGAAAGCAACATATTGTAGCAAAGCAAAAGCAAGTAGAGACTAGCAAAGTCCATGTGACACCCGGCAAATTCCGATTAACAACGTTGTCTACATTAAAGTCTACCTTAGCGAGTCACGCGTATATTATACTTAACGTGTTTAGTTGAGTCGTGTTACGATTCGGGAATTGTTAGTTTAGTATAGAGGATCATTAGATGTTAGTCTAAAGGCTCATTAGATGTCAGTCCTTAACCAAGTGTACAAAGGGTGACGATTCGTAGAATCGTCAGAGCATAGGGAACATACAAGTCTCGAGTCCCGGGAATTGGTGAACGAGTGTGAATATGTTTGTTTGCAAGTATTATGTGTTTACAATCATTATGTGACTTGTCGGTATGTGAAAATGTGTTAACATATGTTAAAACGGGGTTTAACGCGCAAAATACACAGAACCAACCCCTATAGGCGAGTAGGGAAGCCTAATCGCCTATAGGGGCGATTAGGACATATGTATGGGCGAATAGAAGGCTAATCGCCTATAGGGTAGGCAATTAGCAACCCTATTCGCCTGATGCGGCTGCGTACTCGCCTATAACGTGCTGGACGACTAAAAACGCCTATAAATACAATACTTGACCTCCTAAACTTCATATTAATAACCCTAGTCATCCCACAACTCGCCCCAACACACACACAACCTCTGGAACACGATTTTGGATCAAAACACAAGATTTCAAGCCTATTACATCAATCTATCACAAATCTAAGGTGTGGTTTTCATTCATGCAATCTTTAATAACGTTTTTATTAAATCCCTAATGGTCCAAACCTGTTTATAAACGTATGTGCCTTCTGAAATTCGTTAATAATCGTTGTTAATTGGATTCTAACTATTATGCATGTTGTATGCGTGTTTATGATTAAAAGATAGGGTTTTTATGATTCAAGAAGGATTGTTAGCATGATATTAAGGTAGTTACAGATTGATGATAATAGCATGTTGATGAAATCTGAGTAATTGTGCATTAGGGTTACGGTTATGCATGTTAATGTGATGTTTCATGCTATGTGTATTGTTTTTGGGTTACATGGTTGCATGCAGGGCTAATAGAACGAGGTTAAACGAAGGATTTTGATTGAAATATGTTTGTTATGGTTATTTGGTTGATACTTGATGTTTACACACGTTCTGGATCTGATTTGTAGTGTTAAACGCGCGAAAAACTGGAACAGCTGGGCTAAAGGCGAATAGGGATCCTATTCGCCTATGCTATAGGCGAATAGGAGGCTATTCGCCTGAAAGGAGTTCCTATTCGCCTATATTATAGGGGAATAGGGGCCTAGTTGCCTTTACTTCATGCATTTACGATCCTAAATGCTAGTTAAGCCCTGAATTGCATGCTTTACGACGTAATCGCCTATAAACTCATGAATTGCATACCGCATGACCCTAATCGCCTATAGTATAGGCGATTAGCCTTCCTAAATGCCTGTTGACCCACGTAATCACTATGTAACACCCCAACCGATGGCGGAAACATCGAGGTGTCACGTAGTGACGATTGTTCAATAGCTCATGGACTAAAGTGTAAATTTGAATACATTGATTAAATAATTTATTACATTGAAATGAAAATACGAAGTACAATGATTCTAAAGCGTCAAGTCTAACTAGATTACAATGAAATCAAAGCCTAAATATAAATCCAAAAGCTTAAAAGAAACTTCTCAACAATAACCTGAAACATGTACGAAAATAGTATATGTCAATACAAAAATGTATTGGTGAGCATACCCTGTTTGAATACATATAGTAGAAAAAATGTTTCGCAATTCACGTGTCATACTGTCTACAATTTAGTGTTCAAGCTGTGTACAAATGCTACCCAAAATCAAACCTTTCGTTCAATGAATCAAGAGTCACATATATATATAGTATTCGCTCATAGTAGGCGATGAATAATCGTTCACACATAACAATAATTAAGTACTATTTATTGCTATGCTAGGCCGCCCAGCGGTTAATGATTCAGGTCATAAGTACACACTATGAGCGAATCAACAAGTAAAACACATACAAGAATTGCGATTGTGAATATAGAATAAACCATGATTAAGTGAATGAAGTAATAAGCGTACATGAGTCACCCCAAAATAGTAAAACAGTAAAAAGGGGAAAGATATACTCACAATTTGCAAAAACGATCAAAATCCAACTTAAGCGACCGTGAGCTAAGTAATGAGAATTCCGAAGAATCCAACCTATAATGTATGAGAGTACTAATAAGGAAATGTCTAAAAAGTCTAAGGTATCTAGGGTCTAAGGCATTAGGGTTTGCTAAGTCGATTTGGGGAATTAGAGTTTTTTTATGATAAGTCGCGTTAATGTAAAAGTTGTATATCTCAAATAATATATGAAAGGTTGTAAATGTGGTTTAAATAATATAATTATTACCTATTGATTATTTAGATAAAAATATGCTTGAATAATTAAGACAATAATTTAGTTAATTACTTTAACTAATTATTATAAATAAATACGATAATCATAAATATTGAAATAAATAATTTTGAGTTACACAATGATCCAAAAATGTTATTTTTTTTTATAGAAAATAGATTCTTTATGATGTAAATCAATAAAGGTAATTTTCTCATAATTTCTATAAACTTATTTATATTTAAAACTGATTTAATGGAATTAAATCATGTTTAAATAGGAAATTTAATAAAAATAAGTGTTTTCCTAAACAATAATTTTTATTTAAGTTCATGATGATGAGAAATAATTTATCAAAAATTTTGAGATAAAAATCATTAAAAATGAATTTTTAATCAATTAATTATGATTAAAACAATTTAAATTAATAAAATCATGAAAATAGATATTTTTCAGAAAACTAAAAATATGACAATTTTCTATGAGGTATCAAGAAGCTACACCTAAATTTTCATAATTTTTGGAGCAAAAATGGATTTATTATGAATATTATAAATTTATATGTATTAAAAATGATTATTATATGCTTAAAATAAAAATAAAAATAAAACTGAGAAAAGGTGGGAGACGCCTGGTTTCGAACCCGGGTCTGCCCACACCAACACCACAACCTTAACCACTACACCACTAACCATATTAGTGAGTTTAATCAGAAAGATAAATATAAATATGTTAGTTTTCAACTCATCTTCTTCCCCAAATAAACCTCCAAGAACCCTAACCCTAGGTGAAATCCAATCACCCGATCACGACTGTTACATCATTGAAAATCATAGGGCTTTTGTTCGGGTATGATTAAAAGATAAAATGGCATAAATGAAAAGAACTTACAACTATAAACGAGATCGCAAACGTGATGAACAGGTCCGGAACTTCTAAGGCCGAATACAAGGATTCTGAATGCAAATCTGAACGATTTTTGTGTGGGTTTGTGAAGAGTGTTAGTGCAGAAAATTATTGGTATGATTAGTTTTTATAATGGTCCAACAAAAACGTACCAATAATTGATCTTTAAGTCCGGTCATAACTCACTATGGTCCGATTATAAAGGCTTTAAAATACGCGTTTGGGACCGTTTTTAAGCTGGGAAAACATTAAAAACTAGAGGAGAAACGTTTTAGAATTAAAATGGAACATTTAAACGCGTTAAAAACTGGATTATAAGGTTCGCCGGAAAAGATTCCGGTCGCCGGAACTGGCTCGCCGGAACTGCGGGTATGGGGAAGGAACATTCAGCTTTGAAACTTTGAAACATTGACACAAATAGTCCCTCATAGTTAACTAGGTTAGATATAATAAGGTTTGGTTAAGTTTTTCTTAATAAAACTTTAACTAAGTTAGCTAATGTTAACCAAAATGTTACAAGCTTTATAAAATTTAAACTTTTTATTAATTTCATGAAATAACTAATATATATATATATATATATATATATTTAATAAATGCCAAAATAATGTCATGCGTTTGGTTAAAATAACTAATATATATTTTTTTTTCGAAAGAACTCAACTTTTATCAGATTCAAAAACTTAAAAAAAATGTATGGACTAGTTTTGACAACTTGTTAAAAGATAAGGGTGACGGTTATCACACACTAGTTGACTTTTCCTAATCGCCTGTACTGCTGCTGTAAGTGAAATATAGCATTTCGGGACCCGATTTGACACCTAGGAACATGCTAGGAACCCCGTAACATACCTAATAACTTGGTAACATGTGTTCGGACTTATTTATGTGATACTTGAACTACGTGCTATAACTTGTTGGACTTTAACGTATGTTAAGTGTGATTGCATGATTGTATGTTTGTGAGTGCAAGGATAACACGGGGAGTCTCGGGTCACCAATGGGATGTCGAGTCTTGTACATTGGGTTAATTTAACGGTCACAGTGTTTTCAAACGAACTTGGTTATGGTCTGGACATCTAGGGACTAACTAACCTACGGGTTATTAGTCTAAGTACTTGTAACTGTCATATGTTAGGTCGCCGCTTTACGGGGCTAGCATAGCTGCTGATATTATTCGTATTTCGAAGTAACGCAACCTAAGGTGAGTTTACGGCCCCTCTTTTAACTGGTTTCACTTTTCGGGGGAGAAAACATGTGTTAAACTTATGTTTTGGTAACAACTGTCATACTATGGGTTTCTATGGTTTACTATACGATCTTTGGAAGTCCCGGGGGAAACCATGAATGTGCGGGTTAGCACAACGGGGAAATGTGAATAGATCTATTGGGAATGACCAACCCCGCTCGTCGGCTTGGAGGGCCGGGCGAGTGCATATTGTCTCAAACAGGAACAGGTTTACTATTCGGGCACGACATCTGGTTTACGAGTTAGTAATGGTTTTCCAATCGTTGTAGTAATAAAACATACGCCTAGCTAGCGTACTTTGGTTTGCAAATTGATATAGTATGGACAGGTTGAACTTGATACTTTGATTACAAAACCTGTAAACTCACCAGCATTTTTGTGCTGACGTAAACTCTTACATGTTTTCTCAGGTCGCTAAGGTAGCACTACGGAACTAGGGCGCACGCGTCTGCACGGCGTCTAGTTAGGATTGCATGGTTTTCAAACATTGAATAATTTGGTTTACTTTTGGATTAGGTTTTGAGAATAAGCTTCCGCTGTAATTGGGGATTTAAACTATGTTTTTGAAATTGCATATGTTCATTTAGACTTGTTTATTGTGATCGTTGACTTGGATCCTGGTTTGTCATGCGCCTCGCGGTAAAACTCCGCAAGTGGATTTTGAGGGTGTGACAGATTGGTATCAGAGCCAGGTTATAGTGAACTAGGACTGCATGTAGAGTCTAGTCTATAGCCGAGTCGCACACACTAGACGATCACACAGTACTAAACATTATGGTGGATTGCGTATGGTCTTGTCGGGGTGTCTCTAAATCATCTGACCTTTCTATGTTACATCATCCGTTCTATCTTATGTCGGGTTACTTGCTTTCTAGGCAGTGTGGTATATTGGGGTAAATCTTGTACTCTTGAGATCTGTCCAAGACTCGGACATCTCCCTTTCATACTCCAATAGAAACACTTGCCATAAATTACCGTAGCATTACGGTGTATAGCTAAGAGTCTATGTTCGGTGATTTGAACTTTGAACTAGGAGAACACTTGGAGGACCATGTAGAGCGGTTTATCATTTTGGGTGCACACAAAATCATAAACCGAAATGCATGAAAGCCCTAGTGAGCTCTGGGTTTGAATGGATAGTCCTGAGTTGGATCTAGCTTTGATCTTGTAAACGCTAGTGGTTACCATTAGCTGCGAAACTAAATTTTCTCGTCCTTTTGTCAGAATCATGTCTGGAGTACGAGGAGGACGTGGAGGTGGCCGCAATGGTGGGCGTGGTGGTGGTCGCGGTGGTGGTGGTGGTCGTGGAGGTGTAAACCTATCACAAGAAGATTTGAACAACTTGCTGCAAGCTGCCTTTCAGTTAGGGCACAATGGTGGTGGTAAGTTGACTTATTCACTTTTGCCTCATTGGTGAATCTTGTTTACATTCTTCGTGGTTTCTCATGCGTTTCATTTCAGGTGGTCCTGTTAACCCACCCCCACCTATGTGTACCTACAAGATGTTTCGGGACTGTAAGCCCCAGGAATTCTCTGGCACTGAGGGTGCGGTGAGTTTGCTCAGGTGGCTGGAAAAGGTGGAGTCAGTGTTTCCGATGTGTAACTGTCTCCCAGAGGATCGAGTTAAGTATGCTGCTGCGTTATTCCATGATGTTGCTTTGACCTGGTGGAACAATATCACCCAGAATATGGGTATAGGGGAGGCTTATGCTATGCCTTGGGAAAATTTTGTTCAACTACTAAAGCGAGAGTACTGTCCAAGGGAAGAAGTTCAGAAGCTAGAGCATGAGGTGTGGAACCTCAAGATGACCGGGTCTGAGATTGAAAAGTATACGGTGAGGCGTAATGAGTTGGCAGTGCTGTGTCCTGACCTGCATGTGCCAGAATACAGGAGGATTGAACACTATATCTCGGGGCTAGTACCAGAGATCGCAGGGTTGGTGGCTGCGGGAAATCTTCCTACGTACTCAGAGGTGGTCCGATCGGCTCATAGGATGACAAACTTGAAGGTGAATGAGGGTATTTTGCCTGCTAAGGGTTCGACTGTCAAGGCCCCGGAGAATAACAAGCGTAAGTGGGATAATGAGGGGAAAGGATCTGTGCCAGCACAACAGGGTAAGAGATTCGATAGCGGGGGTTCTTCTTCTTCTGGTACCAAACAGGGTGGTTATGTGGGGAAATTACCTAAATGCAACAAGTGTGGGCGTCATCATCAGGGGGATTGCGACCGTAATCGTTGCCATCGCTGTCAGCGACTTGGGCATTTTGCTAAAGATTGTCGGGCGACACTTCCATCGACCCAGGCCCCAACTACTAACTCGGCTCCTACTACTCAAGGAACTACGGGAAGACAGGGATGTTACAACTGTGGGGAGACTGGGCATTACAAGAAAGAGTGTCCGAAACTGAAGCAGGGCGGGGATGTGAGGGACAGAAACGGTAACGGGAACAACGGGGGCGGTGGCAGGAATGCACGTGCCTTCGTCATTGGAGCCGCTGAGGCTAGACAGGATCCTGACACAGTTACCGGTACGTTCCTTCTCAATAATCTCTCTGTTAGTGTTTTATTTGATTCCGGTGCCGATAAAAGTTTTATATCTATGGAAGTTAGTCGACTGCTAGATGTAGTACCCGTACCATTAGAGGCTAAGTATGTAATTGAGTTGGCTGACGGTAAAATGATTGAAGCTACTTGTGTCCTTCGGGAGTGTCAACTAGAGTTGTCGGGTTTGTCGTTCCCCATCGACCTTATTCCGGTACCTTTGGGTAGTTTTGACGTTGTTGTAGGCATGGATTGGTTGTCTTTGTATCGCACTGAGATCGTTTGTTACGACAAGATTATTCGGATTCCCCTCTCTGATGGAGAATTCCTTTCTGTGTACGGTGTCAAGGGCGGTGCTCCGCTAAATCTCATCTCCAGCATGAAAGCCCTTAAGTATCTTCGAAAGGGTTATTCGGTCGTTTTGGCACTTTATTCTGTTTCCTCTACCGATGAGAAGAAGATCGACGATATTCCTGTTGTACGCGAGTTTCCTGATGTATTTCCCGATGATTTATCTGGTCTTCCTCCCCATCGTCAGGTTGAGTTCGGTATTGATCTTGTACCGGGGGCTGCTCCTATTGCCCGGGCCCCCTACCGTCTTGCACCTCCCGAGATGCAGGAATTGTCCAGTCAGTTACAGGAACTCTTGGACAAGGGTTTCATCAGACCAAGTTCTTCCCCTTGGGGAGCCCCGATTCTGTTCGTTAAGAAGAAGGATGGAAGTTTCCGTTTGTGTGTGGATTACAGGGAATTGAACAAAGTGACCATCAAGAACCGTTATCCTCTTCCACGTATTGATGATCTATTCGACCAACTCCAGGGTTCTAGCTACTACTCTAAGATTGATTTGAGGTCCGGTTATCACCAGTTGCGCGTAAGGGAAGCTGACGTTGCAAAGACTGCCTTTCGTACACGTTATGGCCATTTCGAATTCTTGGTCATGCCTTTCGGTCTCACAAACGCACCGGCGGTTTTCATGGATTTGATGAACCGCGTTTGCAAACCATATCTTGACAAGTTCGTTATCGTGTTTATTGATGACATCCTGATTTACTCCAAGAACAAGACCGAACACGAGGAACACCTGCGTTTGGTTTTGGAACTTTTGCGACGGGAACAACTTTACGCTAAGTTCTCAAAGTGTGACTTTTGGTTACGCGAAGTTCAGTTCCTAGGACATGTGGTTAATGAACTGGGAATTCATGTCGATCCAGCTAAGATCGAAGCGATCAAGGATTGGGGAGCACCAAAGAAGCCAACTGAGGTGCAGCAATTTCTAGGCCTTGCGGGCTACTATCGTCGTTTCATTAAGGGGTTCTCGAAGATCGCTCAACCCCTCACCACTCTTACTCAGAAGGATAGAAAATTCGACTGGGGTGAACCACAAGAGTCGGCATTTCAAGAACTGAAGTCTAAACTTTGTTCTGCTCCTATTTTGTCCTTGCCTGAAGGCCCTGATGATTTCGTTGTTTACTGTGATGCTTCTATTCATGGTCTCGGTTGCGTGTTGATGCAACGCGAGAAAGTGATTGCGTATGCTTCTCGTCAACTCAAGGTGCACGAGAAGAACTACACCACCCATGACTTGGAGTTGGGTGTAGTGATTTTCGCGTTGAAAATTTGGAGACATTACTTGTACGGTACCAAATGCACCATCTACACTGATCACAAGAGTCTTCAACATATTTTCGAACAACAACATTTGAACATACGACAGCGTCGTTGGATTGAACTCCTGAACGACTATGATTGCGCCATTAAGTACCATCCTGGCAAGGCGAATGTAGTAGCAGACGCCTTGAGCAGGAAGGAATCAATTAATCCTCGTCGCGTTCGGGCGTTGCAGCTCACCATTCATTCCTCTTTACCTGACCAACTCCGTTCTGCTCAGTTAGAAGCTTTGAAGGAGGAAAACCTTAAAGCTGAGACTATGCACGGTGCCGACAAGCACCTCGAGCGAAGGCCTGATGGCCTGCACTACTTCGCAGAACGCATATGGGTTCCTTTATTCGGGGGACTTCGGGAACTTGTCTTAGATGTGGCTCACAAATCCCGGTATTCTATTCATCCTGGTTCGGATAAGATGTACCAAGATCTGAAGGTGCTTTACTGGTGGCCAAACATGAGGTCGGATATAGCCTCATACGTGAGCAAATGCTTGACCTGTGCTAAAGTCAAGGTAGAATACCAGAAACCATCGGGTCTCTTGCAACAACCTGAAATTCCGGAGTGGAAGTGGGAACGGATTACAATGGATTTTGTTACGCAACTACCTAAGTCACCCAGCGGGAATGATAAAATATGGGTGATTGTTGATCGGTTGACGAAATCAGCCCACTTTCTCGCTATTAAGGAGACCGACACCATGGATCGTTTGGCTCATCTTTATCTGAAGGAAGTTGTTTCTAAGCACGGGGTGCCGGTTTCTATTATTTCGGATCGTGACTCCCACTTTACTTCTCACTTCTGGAAGTCTTTGCACAAGGCTTTGGGTACCCAGCTGGACATGAGTACCACTTATCACCCACAGACTGACGGTCAGAGTGAACGCACGATTCAAACCTTAGAAGACATGCTGCGAGCATGTGTGATCGATTTTGGCAAGGGTTGGGAAGCTCACCTACCGTTAGTAGAATTCTCTTACAACAACAGTTACCACACGAGCATCAAGGCAGCTCCGTTCGAGGCACTGTACGGGCGGAAATGCCGGTCTCCTCTTTGTTGGGCTGAGGTGGGTGAGAGTCAACTCACTGGGCCTGAACTAGTGTACGAAACTTCGGAAAAGATCGTACAGATTCGTAACCGGTTGGCAGCGGCACGGGATCGGCAAAAGAGTTATGCTGATCAGCGTCGCAAGCCATTGGAATTCCAAGTTGATGACAAGGTACTTCTGAAAGTTTCACTGTGGAAGGGCGTCATACGCTTTGGGAAGCGTGGCAAACTCAACCCTCGGTATGTCGGCCCATTTACAATTCTGGAACGGATTGGACCGGTGGCATATCGTCTTGATTTACCGACGGAGCTCGGCAACGTACATAACGTCTTCCATGTGTCCAACTTAAAGAAGTGTCTGGCGGACGAGTCTCTTATTGTTCCACTAGAAGAGATCAAGGTTGATGATCGTCTTCGGATTGTGGAGGAACCTGTCGAGATTCTTGATTACAAGATTCGTAGCCTACGTCATAGCAAGATTCGCATTGTTAAGGTTAGCTGGAACTCGAACCGGGGACCAGAGTACACTTGGGAACGGGAGGATCAGATGAACTCTAAGTATCCTCATCTCTTTCCTAAGGAAGCATTCGAATCGAGATATGTTACCACTGTTGCTGAATGAATCTCGGGGCGAGATTCCTTTTTAACGTGGGGATGATGTGACAACTCGGGTAAATCTCTCTCTTGGTTTCTATCTTTTGTCTGTTTCTTTTGTTATTCCTTTTGGTACTTGTGCAATTTTCGGGACGAAAATTCTTTTAACGTGGGGATGCTGTGACACCCGGCAAATTCCGATTAACAACGTTGTCTACATTAAAGTCTACCTTAGCGAGTCACGCGTATATTATACTTAACGGGGTTAGTTGAGTCGTGTTACGATTCGGGAACTGTTAGTTTAGTATAGAGGATCATTAGATGTTAGTCTAAAGGCTCATTAGATGTCAGTCCTTAACCAAGTGTACAAAGGGTGACGATTCGTAGAATCATCAGAGCATAGGGAACATATAAGTCTCGAGTCCCGGGAATTGGTGAACGAGTGTGAATATGTTTGTTTGCAAGTATTATGTGTTTACAATCATTATGTGACTTGTCGGTATGTGAAAATGTGTTAACATATGTTAAAACGGGGTTTAACGCGCAAAATACACAGAACCAACCCCTATAGGCGAGTAGGGAAGCCTAATCGCCTATAGGGGGCGATTAGGACATATGTATGGGCGAATAGAAGGCTAATCGCCTATAGGGTAGGCGATTAGCAACCCTATTCCCCTGATGCTGCTGCGTACTCGCCTATAACGTGCTGGAGGACTAAAAACGCCTATAAATACAATACTTGACCTCCTAAACTTCATATTAATAACCCTAGTCGTCCCACAACTCGCCCCAACACACACACAACCTCTGGAACACGATTTTGGATCAAAACACAAGATTTCAAGCCTATTACATCAATCTATCACAAATCTAAGGTGTGGTTTTCATTCATGCAATCTTTAATAACGTTTTTATTAAATCCCAAATGGTCCAGACCTGTTTATAAACGTATGTGCCTTCTGAAATTCGTTAATAATCGTTGTTAATTGGATTCTAACTATTATGCATGTTGTATGTGTGTTTATGATTAAAAGATAGGGTTTTTATGATTCAAGAAGGATTGTTAGCATGATATTAAGGTAGTTACAGATTGATGATAATAGCATGTTGATGAAATCTGAGTAATTGTGCATTAGGGTTACGGTTATGCATGTTAATGTGATGTTTCATGCTATGTGTATTGTTTTTGGGTTACATGGTTGCATGCAGGGCTGATAGAACGAGGTTAAACGAAGGATTTTGATTGAAATATGTTTGTTATGGTTATTTGGTTGATACTTGATGTTTACACACGTTCTGGATCTGATTTGGAGTGTTAAACGCGCGAAAAACTGGAACAGCTGGGCTAAAGGCGAATAGGGATCCTATTCGCCTATGCTATAGGCGAATAGGAGGCTATTCGCCTGAAAGGAGTTCCTATTCGCCTATAGTATAGGGGAATAGGGGCCTAATTGCCTTTACTTCATGCATTTACGATCCTAAATGCTAGTTAAGCCCTGAATTGCATGCTTTACGACGTAATCGCCTATAAACTCATGAATTGCATACCGCATGACCCTAATCGCCTATAGTATAGGCGATTAGCCTTCCTAAATGCCTGTTGACCCACGTAATCACTAGTTGACTTTTCCTAATCGCCTGTACTGCTGCTGTAAGTGTAATATAGCATTTCGGGACCCGATTTGACACCTAGGAACATGCTAGGAACCCCGTAACATACCTAATAACTTGGTAACATGTGTTCGGACTTATTTATGTGATACTTGAACTACGTGCTATAACTTGTTGGACTTTAACGTATGTTAAGTGTGATTGCATGATTGTATGTTTGTGAGTGCAAGGATAACACGGGGAGTCTCGGGTCACCAATGGGATGTCGAGCCTTGTACATTGGGTTAATTTAACGGTCACAGTGTTTTCAAATGAACTTGGTTATGGTCTGGACATCTAGGGACTAACTAACCTACGGGTTATTAGTCTAAGTACTTGTAACTGTCATATGTTAGGTCGCCGCTTTACGGGGCTAGCATAGCTGCTGATATTATTCGTATTTCAAAGTAACGCAACCTAAGGTGAGTTTACGGCCCCTCTTTTAACTGGTTTCACTTTTCGGGGGAGAAAACATGTGTTAAACTTATGTTTTGGTAACAACTGTCATACTATGGGTTTCTATGGTTTACTATACGATCTTTGGAAGTCCCGGGGGAAACCATGAATGTGCGGGTTAGCACAACGGGGAAATGTGAATAGATCTATTGGGAATGACCAACCCCGCTCGTCGGCTTGGAGGGCCAGGCGAGTGCATATTGTCTCAAACAGGAACATGTTTACTATTCGGGCACGACATCTGGTTTACGAGTTAGTAATGGTTTTCCAATCGTTGTAGTAATAAAACATACGCCTAGCTAGCGTACTTTGGTTTGCAAATTGATATAGTATGGACAGGTTGAACTTGATACTTTGATTACAAAACCTGTAAACTCACCAGCATTTTTGTGCTGACGTAAACTCTTACATGTTTTCTCAGGTCTCTAAGGTAGCACTACGGAACTAGGGCGCACGCGTCTGCACGGCGTCTAGTTAGGATTGCATGGTTTTCAAACATTGAATAATTTGGTTTACTTTTGGATTAGGTTTTGAGAATAGCTTCCGCTGTAATTGGGGATTTAAACTATGTTTTTGAAATTGCATATGTTCATTTAGACTTGTTTATTGTGATCGTTGACTTGGATCCTGGTTTGTCATGCGCCTCGCGGTAAAACTCCGCAAGTGGATTTTGAGGGTGTGACAGTCCACATATGCGGGAACCGACTTAACCGTGCCCTAAGATATAACAAGACACTTTAAGGTCCATGCAATGTTTCTTATGTGTAAGTTGGTCGTTTATCAAGTTCACCCAACTAGACTCACGATGAATGCGCGCCGTGTTTCCAAATATTTTGACTCGACTACCATTGGTGACGTGTTAATATTTCCCGAGAGATATATATTTACATAACATATATAAATATAATAATATATACAAGAAATGTGTCCTTGAGTTCTTGTATCCATGTGTCCATGTATCAACATCATACTCAGATGTATAAAAATCAATATTGTTTTCAACCCAAGTCGTAGCACGTATTGTATGAATATATATATATACATATAACTTTATATGTTTATCTTGTGAAAATGAGAATATTTGTCGTGTCATATAAATAAATGTAAGATAAAAATATATATACATACTCACAATGTTTTCCCCAAATCCATGGTATAAATCTATTTTCTTTCTATATATATGTAGTTCTGACATAACCTTTCATAATTTAAATCATTATAACTTAAAGTTTATTTTTTTTATATGTTTTGAATCTCATATGATGCTTTCTATCGTATATGTTTATATAAAAAAAATAGGTTGATAAATAGATATGATATTATGTATAAACATATAGCTTAAATTAATAGGAATCAACTTGTAGCTACATTGAAGTGTGTTTATTGTCATCTATGTAGGCATGTATGCATATAAAAAGCTTAGTGAAGATTGGAATAAACTTTCAAATGAATGTGTATGTATTTGCACGATCATTTTAGATTCACTAATATGATTTATTAGTTTTTTTTATAATGAACGATTTGACACATATGAATCCATGTTGGGTGACCAAGGTTTTATCTATGTATAAATTCAAGTATAATAAACCTGAACATAGCTTTAAAAAAAATAATAATAAGAAAAATAAACATAAAAGGATTACTCACGTTGCGAAACCAAATGAAGAAAAAAAACGTCTCTTGAAAGTAAGCGTGGAAATCAACACATATGGAGGTGGATGGTGGTTGGGGCTAGTGTGGAAAACCAATGATAGAGAATTTGATGGAGTGTGATGGAATACTAGGGAGTTGTTTTGGTGTGTTATCAAAAGTGTATTAAGCTTTCTTTTATAAAGAAATTCATAAATAGCAAATGGGTAATGACTTGTAGGTATATAAGGAATATGAGACAATCATTCATAGACTTTATGAAGCAATATGAATTAAATATGTGTTTGGGAAAGTTTCTACATAAACATGGAAGGGAAGAGAAAAAGATGGGTCAAAGGTACAATTGTCAACTAACAAGAAGTGACGGAGTATTGTTGGAGGAAAAATGGGTCAACGACGGAAATCTTGGATTGGGTTTGTAAAAAAAAAAGAAAAAAAAATTGGAAGGAGCTAACTTGAATCCGTAATCGAGTAGCCGCGATCTTAGGCTAAGAGTTTGGGTGAAGGGTGTGTGGTCAAAATTGTGTTTTCTCCATTCTTAATTTGCGGATAGTGGTCAATTATGGTTTATGAGTTGCCATCTAAATTGCCATATCATAAATGGAAATGAGTTGTACTTATTATTATTTTTTTCATAGTCAACGACAAACAAGTGAAAGTGTTTTGTATTATTTTTTTTAAGAGGCTAACATTATTTTTATTATTATTTTTATTTTTATTATTATTATTATTATTATTAAAAGTTATTAGACAAGGTCAGTATATTTGTACAAAAGAAAGCATAGTATAGGTAAAGTGGTAGTTTTACTAATCCAAAGATTGGGGAAAATTTCGCGATGTTACAGTTACGAGTTTATTGGCGAAACCCTAACTTGGGTCCTCTTGGTGAGATTGTTCCTTGACCTTGTTTAATTTCTGTTGTGTCTAGGAGCATTGTCCGGGTTAGGGGGCGGAATTGGCTCATATTGTTGGTCTGTTCGGTGTGTGTTCTTGATTAAATTGGTTGATTATTATTGTAGTACTGTCATACTTTCATATTGTATGTACTCAAACTCCCCTGTCAAGACATGTCCAGGCACCCTTGAGTGATGAACCTGGAATATTGATCACTGGCAGGGCTTCGTTTGGTGCTTGCATAAATGTGACACTATTACTTTTTTATCTTCCAATTCTTGTTTGGTTTTGTTTTGTTGATTGCTTGATTGTTTAATAGTCATGTCTGATACTAGTAGTGATTCTGGTGAAGGTGGTCGTACATTGATTAGTAAACTTGAGGCTAGTGATACATTGTACCTTCATGCTAGTGATTCTGCTAATTTGACTAGTATTAATATTAAGCTAAAAGGTACTGAAAATTACACTGTGTGGTCCAATGCTATGATTCTTGCTTTACAAGTTAAGAATAAACTAGGCTTTATTAATGGGGATTGTGTTAAACCCATAGATGATACTGTCTTAGCTAGAAAATGGGATAGATGTAACTCTGTTGTGCTTACCTAAATTCTGAATTCTGTATCTAAAGAGTTATATATGGGTCAAGTCTATTCTAAACTTGCTTCTGATGTGGAAAGATTTAAAAGAGACTTACAATAAAATTGATGGGTCTGTAATATTTGACACTTACCAAAAGATAAATCATTTTAATAAAAATGGGATGTCTGTTTCAGAATATTATCATAAGTTTCATGTTATGTAGCAACATCTTGATCAAATGTTACATATTCCTACTTGTACTTGTGATGTTGCTAAACAGTACAATGACTTTAGTCACTTGATAAAATTGATGCAATTTTTTATGGGTCTTGATACTGTTTATAGTTCTGTTATGACTAATTTGTTAAAAAGGGATCCTTTACCTTCGGTAAAGGAAGCCTTCTCAATTGTTTCAAGGGAAGAATCACATAGGAACTCTAATGTTACTATGGTAAAAGAACAAGGTCCTACTGTAGGGTTCTTTGCTAAAACTAAACAGAGTTTTGAAACTAGAAAAAAGAATGCTAGGATTAATAATCAAAACCCTAATCTTAAGTGTACTCACTGTGATAAAGTGGGTCATACTGTTGATAAATGTTTTGAGATTGTTGAATATCCTGAATGGATGAAAAATAAGTTTGGTTATAATAAAAAGAATGTGACTAGTAATAATGCTACTAGTGGTACTTCTCTTGAAACAAATAATGGTTCTATAAATACTTTGACTGCTGATTAGGTTTCTCAATTGTTAAGTTTGTTGAACAAGAAAAATGAAGAAGGTACAACTAGCTGCAATTCTGTAGGTAGGTCATGTAACTTTTTCTGTTCTACTAGTTTGTCCAAACCTGTTTTCTCTTTTTCAAATGTGCACTCTGTATTTAGAAAGCTAGGTTGGATAACTGATTCTGGGGCAAATCAGCACATGGTTATGAATGCTGATTGTGTCATTAATAAAATTGATGTTAGTGACTTAAATATAAAAGTTAATCATCTTAGTGGAACTGGTGCTAAAGTTACTGTTATAGATGTTAAACTTATTGATGAAGTCACTTTATATGATGTCTTTGTGATTCCTAGTTACTGTGTGAACTTGTTATCTGTTCATAAACTTGCAAAAGATTGTAAGTTGGATGTTTTATTTAATGAATCCAATTGCTATATACAGGATTCTTTAACCAAGAGTCCTGGTGACTGGTAGTCAAGTTGATGGGTTGTATTTCTGTGGTGAGTCATCTGTGTTCTCTGGTGTGTGTTGTAATAGTTTTGAAATAACAAACTTATGGCATGCTAGGTTATGTCATCCATCTAATATTGTTCTAAAAGTGTTAAAGGATGATATCAAACTTAACATAATAAATAATGAATCTAGTAACCCATGTGATGTTTGTCATAAAGCGAAGCAACCTAGAGAACCATTCCCCATAAGTGATCACAAATCCACTTGTTTAGGGGAATTGATTCACTTAGATGTATGGGGTCCTTACAAGGTCAAAAGTAGAAAAGGTTTTAGGTACTTCTTGACCATTGTTGATGACTTTACTAGGACTGTGTGGGTGTATCTGATTCATTATTTCCGACAAAATTCTGGCAAAACTCTTCTTATGCTTTTCCGACAATTTTTCGACAAATTCGAATTTTTTTTATTATTTTGTTTTATTTATTTATTATTAAGAATATTAAGAAAAAAATTTATAAATACAAATAATTATTTTTGTTTTCCGACAAACTTCCTACAAGTTCTTTTAAAATTCCGCGACAAAATTGCTACAAATTCTTTTAAAAGTCTACGACAAATTTCACACAAACAAAAAATCTAATCATGCGACAAAATTTGCGACAAATCATAAAAAAAATTAATAATTCTACAAAAATCTGAAAACCCATAATTTAATGCACAAAATGCAGCAAAATCCTAAAACATTCCAAATATAAACCTGTTTATAATCATAAAATAAAAAAATACCAAAAACTAATCAAAAGCAAGTTTTTTTATTCAAAACTAAAATCCAGATCTTAACATTCCCAAAACATAATAAAACAAGAGTATTTTTTTACTTCTTGCCAATACAAGAGTTTTTTTTTTACTTCTTGCCAATGTTTTTCACCATTTCTTCCATATTTTTCCTCCATGCCGCTTGGTTGGCTCTCTCTTGTCCGCGGTTTTCTTGAAATTGTTCAAAATGGGCTTCTACGTTTTGTCGGGCCTCTCGTTCTCTTTCTAATTCTGCTAAAACTTTTTCAAGCTAAAAGTTTACAAAAAATATATAATTAGTACGTGTTAACAAAATGAAACCCAAGACTACTCGACTACAATTTGTAGGTTCAGAATCACCATGTACAAACATCAAGTAACAAAAACTAAACATGAACCATGACATAATGCAAAAGCATGTTGGGAATCAACGTATAATGTGCACAAGACAATGAAGCATTTTAGAAGACAAAAGAAGTAAATATGTACATAACCAAAAGTTTGCAGTTAGCTGTTGATATGATGAGGTAATATTGAGTTCCCACTTGGCCACTTATGCATGCATTCATTCTAATTCAGACATCGGCTATGCCACACACTACAATCCGTGAAGTCCTAGTGTTGTTTTGCTGCTTCTTAGCTGGTTTTTATTAGAATATATTCAGCTTCACTATCTCTATGTTTTTAAACTAGATGAATGTTTATATCTCTGCAACCAATAATGAACCGCTGTCTTTTGTTTTTTGTAATAAAACTAGTAATTTACCCCGCACTTTGCTGCGGCGGATCAAGGCTCTTTTAAAATCCGTAATATTAACATATAAACATGTGAAACGAAAAAAGGTTTCATTTAGGCACGAGTCAAATCTACAATACTAAATGTACTAATTTACAAATTTTGTTATCATCCAATTTGGATAATAACAATACGGAAATCTTTCGCGAGGGGGTACTAACAAACGGCCCGTGAACACCTATCTAAAAGAAATAGCCAAACATTACTTGTTTTATATGAAAAAAATCGACATGTGACCAAACCCCTTTTACGGTCCATATCGCCACCTATTAAGGGACATACCGTCAATATTGCAGAGTAGTTGTATCACTAAAGGCGCCTCTTGCAAGACCAAAGTCACCATCTTGATGTCGGCATTAGCCAACTATGAGACATTTGCTGGAAAAATAAAAGAGGTCATTCATAATCAAGATGCACAAAGATATAACATGTTGACAGTCAATCGAATTACAACCTGTATGTATCCGATTCCATAAGCTCAAACACCACATATGTCGCCTAAGAGCACCCAACCTGAAAAAAAATCATTAAAACATCTTTGAATGTCTAAAGCAAGTGCTTAATGAGAATAAGTTTATTTTTTTAGTATCATAAGAACATATAGTAAAAATCATGCAAAAGAACATGGAGAGGTCGACTCAGGAACAGAAAATGGACAGAACCTATATTTAAAGATTTCAGATCAAGCTTGTTTGGATTGATTACAGGGGGAGCTTCAAAAAGCAATGGCATCAAAAAGTGGAAATGGTAGAAGCAATCTGATACATTAGAAGCTGGGAGAGTTTAGAAAAGATTAGGAGATTTCAATTTGTGTTTTGTTTTCCTTTTTTTGCCCAGCATCTTGCTGGGTTGTCTTGTAACTTTTTGTTTGGTTTCGGAATGCATAAGCTTTGCCTTTAAAACAAAATAACAAATATCTTGGGTATCAGACGTGTGATAGAAACTTATACTGTATGTCAAGTGAGTGTCGGTTAAGTGTTAGGATTTCTATTTTGATCTCAGAATGTTCTGTAAGATCTTTTGTTCATACGTCCCCTACGAATTATATATTACTAGTAAGGTACCCGCGCGATGCAGCGGGGAATACAGATATTTCTAACGGTGTGTATGGTTCGGTTCAGTTCGATTATTAGCCTCAACTGAAATTAAAACCAAAGTCATCAGATAATCTATCTTATTGAACAACCAATTATTTGGTCCGATTTATATGGTTAGATTATTGGTTGTTAGTCCGGTTTAATTAATTATGTTAATAACAAAAACCAAACTTTGGCTAAAAAAATTTTAAAGTACATGAAATGGAGATGTAAATACATGAAACATAACCATTTACTTATTTATATCTTTCATATATCCATTTCGTGTATCTATACCGTCATTTCATATACTTATAAGCGAAAATTTTAACCAAAGTTTTGTTTTGGTTATTAACCCAAATTAATTAAACTGAACTAAAAACGACAATCTAACTAAATAGACAGAACCAATTAATCGGTTGGTTAATAAGATCGATAAACTGATAATGTCAATTTTTGTTTTGGTTGAGCTAATAATTGAACTGAACCGAACCCAACCCAACCATGCACCATTAAACGTGTCTGTGTTCCCTACTACACTGTGCAGGCACGCTGTTATAAATATGTGAATGGTTCCGTTTCAGTTTGGCTGATTTCGGTTAACTAAGAGTACAAAAAGAAAATGATAACCAATTTAAGTTAAATCAGATGTTTGTTAATTCAGTTTTCAATTGATTTTGGTTCAGTTTTGTCTATTTTTTTTTGTTTGGCTTTGGTTAACGGTTTAGTTATTGCCCACTCCTTGATATTGTTAATCACGTAGCACATACTTAATTAAAAAAAATTAACAATACTATACTCAAATTAAAGATAATAAAATGCTTATTATTATGATGCATTTTTTTTTTTTTTGCAAAAGTATCAACTTATGAAAAAATATGAATATTTAAAAATTATGGAAGATAGTTTGCTTAAAATAAGCAAAAGAAGTTTAATTATAATTTAAATAAACAAAATTTAGTAAAGTTTAAGGGATTAAAGTGTAATTAAGATGAGGTATCAAAGTGTAAAAATGTTTGAATGACTATTTTACCCTCATTTTAGGGTTGTTAATAAAAATAAAGTTCTTAATTTTTGGGTATCTTAAACTACCCTTGCCTCATACATTATAATATAGTATAGATATAGATAGTATAGATGTATGTATTTCAGCAACTGTTAATATGTAGGGAGAAATAACTAAATTAATGATTTCAAATAGCGGTTGGCAACCATACCTCACTGACGCAAAGAACAAATAAAAATACATACTTGCAAACACTTACCTTGGATTTCGCTTCCAATATGCGTTCAATTCTCGAGCAGCTTATAAGTCACATGTCCGCTTCAATACAGTCCCTAGTATTGCCAAAGGAAACATGATCGATATCAAATATTGACGATATGAAATAGTATGTTCTAAGTAGTTAACTCGGCCGATATACCGGTGATATATCACCGATATCTCGGTTATCGGTCATCAACCGATATATTGGTACCGATATTTTGACCGATATTTTATACCGATATTATCGGCGATATTGGCCGATATTTTACCGATATATAACCGATATTCCCGATATTGGTGTTTATCTTCTTAGTTCTTCAATTTTTCTTACTTCTTATAGTTGTTAGTATTGTTTTAAGTCTTAATTGTTAATAATTAGTGTTTTAAGTCTTAACAAGTTCCCACTTGCTACAATTGTTACTGTTTTGCAAGTTGTAAAAGATTAATTTGCTAATGGTAGAAGAGTATATTGAATTGTTAGTGTTAAATTGTTACATGTATGGATTTTGCATATAAAAAATGCCGATATCCCACCGATATCTCACCGCGATAACCTATATCTCAAATATCGGTCCTTCACCGATATCCGATATTTTACCGCATTCATGGTTTAAAAAAACGGGTGAGGCGTACGCCTCGAGGTGCGCCTCGAGGCGAAACTCTAAGAAAACGAGTCTGAGGCGCGCCTCATGGGGTTCAGATTGTACATACGTCTCTAAGGGTTGAGGCGCTAAGAAAAGGTGCGCCTCTGGTGGTTTAGGGGATTTTTATGTGTTTTTTTTTGGTGTTTGACTTTTTGGGTCAATTATTTTATTTTTGATGTGTGATTTTGATGTTTTAGACTTTTCTAGGTCTAAGTATTTTATTTTTTATAGACACATAATTTTTATATTTATTTTTTGACTACGCCTTGAGCTTACGCCTCGGTTCGCCTCGAGGCTTACGCCTCATGAGGCGAAGGGAAAACGCCTCGAGGCTCATTTCCGTTCTTTTAAACTTTGACCGCATTAACTGCTTAGAGTATGTTTAACCTCAAAAGGCATATCTTACCGGTTTGCTTCAACATTTGATATCACTAAGCGATTGAGTGACAACTGCATGTAAAAGACTTTCACTAAGAATCCAAATTACTAAAATAATTAATATTATGATAAACATGTTTTCAGACTGGGGATAAATAAAATCCAAATACTAATCCACGACATTACTAAGAATCTGATCTGGATAAAATAACTAATATGAGCATAAAGAAAGTGCACTGGCTGCATATTATGCGCAGTTAATGGCTCCATATTATGGTAGTTTTGGCTGCATAATATACGCAGTTTTGGCTACATAAGATGTGCAGTTTGGCTGCATATTATGTACTGTTTTGGCTGCATAATATGTGCAGTTTGGGTTTGCATTATATGTGCAGTTTTGGCTGATATTATGTGCAGTTTTGGCTAAAAAAGGGAATGGTAAATTTGGTGTACGAATGTTAGGAGTAATACGCAATACACATGAAATTGTTCCCACTAAGGCACTAAGACCCTTCAGATTCTATAATACAATTCGGTATCAATACCGGTACCAATACCGTTATATAATGATACTGAAATCTAAAAAACCAATACCGGTACTGTTTACATTCGGTCGGTACGGTACCGGTATTCCGGTGAAAAAGCCCATCCCTAACTTGATACATATTATGCGAAAATGGTTGCCACAAATGCGTAGTTGTTTTAGATAAAAATACAACATATCAATCCGTTATCCCTTGATTGCTTGCATACTTGTGAGATTAAAACCTCAAAAGTGCCAGCTAATGTATGAGTGTTTCACTGTTTCCTTCATACCAAAGAGGAAAAGAAGCAAATAAAACCTATAGAAATGGCACGCCACCAACATAAACTAGATAAATGGGACAATATAGATAAGCTTCAAATACAAACTATACGTATATTTCACATCCAACACTAGAAATAAACACCGTAGATAAACTTATGACACAACCACATATAGAAACTAAAAAAAGGCAAAATTAAAATAAAGCTTCGTATGTAAGATAAATGTACCTTTCTTTCTAATTTGTTAACTACAATTGACTAAAACTGATTCGAACAGGGATTGAACCCAACTCAGCAACAAGAAAAAGAAAAACGGAGGCCACTATTGTGGTTCTTCAGGCACTCAACTTGATGCAGGAACGTCAAATGCGGGAAGATGAAAACAATTATAGAGGGAAATCAATTTTGGGGGAATATGGGCTAGGGAAAGATGAAAACAATTATTGAGGGAAATGAATTTTGGGGGAATATGGGCAAGTCTCAAGTAAGCATGGGTGTTAAAAAAATCCGAATCTGAATTTAATCTGAAAAATCCGATAATCCGAATTCGAAATTCTGGATAATTCATCGGATAATCTGAAATTTCGAATTAGGATTCAGATCCTGATTATGAAAATTTTCGGATAATCGGATTATCCGAATCCGAATATTAAAAAATATATATGTATTCTAGGGTTATGATCAAATACACAAGACACTTTTTCTAGGAAGGGTGAGAAGGATTGTGATCCATTGATCATATATTTGAAGGGTTGAGATTAGTTTGTTTGAAAAAAATAAATAATAAATTAGAGGAAGGGCATAAAAGGAAAACCACACTTGTTGACTTTCTCTCTCCACATGCAATGCACATGTCAATTCCTCCATCATTTTAAAACGTCTATAACTTTTTCATACGACATTTTTTTTTTCAAAAAAATTTCACCATATTAACGAGCGTTTTTTTATCTTTAATATGAGTACCACATTGCTACATTAAAATTGAAAAAAAAAATCGTGCTAAATGGGTTTTGTTCTCCGTTGTGTCTTCTGCTCGTTCATTGTGTTATAGTATGCATGTGTGCTTTATAAATATGTTATTTATGTTTTTTTAGTCTACACATGATTTAACTTTGTCCATTGTGTTTTTAGTATGCTTTTAATTGTGTTTTACGCAAATGAGTTTTGTATTTAGGTGTACATTGTGTTTTATTATGTTGTTCATTGTGTTTAAGTCTATTATTCATTGTGTTTTAGTCTTCTGTTCATTGTGTCTTTTATATGTCGTCCATTGTGTTTTACACAATTGGGTTTTTAACTTCTTTTTTTTTCAAAAGTATTCATTGTATTTTAGTCTTCTGTTTATTGTGTCTTTCGCATGTCACCCATTGTGTCTTACGCAACTGGGTTTTCAACTTTTTTTTTCAAAAGTATTCATTGTGTCTTTAGTATGTCGTCCATTGTGTTTTACTAGACTCTTGATTGTGTTTTATACCCTATATTTAATTGGTGTTCATTGTGTTTTACATTCCATTGTGTCTTACGCAAGTGGGTTTTGAATTTTTTTTTTCAAAAGTATAACAATATGGTACTCATATTAAAGATAAAAGGACGCTCAATTTTATGGTATAATTTTTTTTTAAAAACGGATGACGTATAAAAAAGTTACGGGCATTTAAAAATGAAGGTGGAAATGGCATGTGACTTGCATGTGCATATGTTTTTGACAAAATTACCCCTCCCACTTGTTAATCCTTTGGACACATGTCATTTTCTAGTGGCTTCTCACCCTTCTCATTTTTTGTTGCCTTTGTAGAATAACCCAACCCATCTATTCTATTAATATATATAAAAGAAAATGGGTATGCTGACGTGGCGTCCAATGGAGGCCTCAACCCTCCTTTGAATGTGCCACGTGGCATGATAAGGTGCATTTTTCTTTGTTTTTTAATTTTTTTCTTTTTTTAATTATTAAATTAATAAATCTATCATCTCCAACTAATTCTCGCGGGGCTCCGATCCAAAACCATTAGCCTGACCCGCCATATATATTTACCTCAAT
Source organism: Ambrosia trifida (assembly GCA_028751855.1). Classification (NCBI taxonomy): domain Eukaryota; kingdom Viridiplantae; phylum Streptophyta; class Magnoliopsida; order Asterales; family Asteraceae; genus Ambrosia; species Ambrosia trifida. Next base: position 75,778,444 of record CM054131.1, on the reverse strand, counting down.
TCCTTTTATTTTGATTATCATCATCAAAACTCTATCAGCCGCAAATACAAACCCTAACCATTCCACTCCATTGTTTCATATTTGCATCTGTGTCTACCACATACATTATCATCCCTGCAGTGTTGATAATCCTATAATGGAAGAGTTCACGGCTTATATGTTCAGGGTATGTTGGAATCACAACCTGACGTATCCCAAACTTTGCAACTCCATTGGTGGATGATCTCTTTGGTAGGAAATGATTATATTGTAATGTTTTATTTGAGTTTTAATTACATACATTAGGTATGGTGGATTGTTTAGGTCTTATTTTAATTTCAGATCTCTATGTTTTAGGGTTTTTCGTTTAAAGATTTTTTTTTTTATTTCATATCTATATGTTTTAGGGGTATTCTGGAAACCCATATTTCATGGTTTTTGGATCGAATGAATCAAAGTTCAATTCTTTTATATATAGTTATAGATATGTTTATGCCGATTAGTGAGTTACCAGATGACGAGCACCTATGAGCAAGGAGTCAAAATTGAAAAGACACAACATACAAATTGAAGATTATCTTTGATTTTAGGTTGCATGATATAGCAATATAATTTGCGATTATACAGTAAATAAAATGTTTTGATATTATCTATTTAGATTCTCTTTGATTTATTAATACCCCAGTTATTACGAAAGAAAGGACCAACATTTATGACGGTTAGGTGGTGATGTCATAGTGGCGGTGGCTGTGACTACAGTTTTGTGATGTTGATAAGAGGTAAACAGATTTTTTTTTTCAAAAACATATTGTAGAGAGAGGGAACATTGGGAGGAGGTAAATGAGAATTGATATACTTGGTCATAGATCAATTTGAATAGTCTTTTTTTATTTTTTATTTTATTCGTTTGGGTGATCATATCTTTATCAGGAGTTTTAGTTAAAAAAAAATTGATTCCTTATTTAGATCACCGTCGTTTGGGTCATTGTTCTTTTACAAGTGAAATATACGCAAATTAATCAAAGAGAAAGAGAAAGAGTAGTCGCAAGCTAGAGAAAGTGTCAGTAAGGGAGAAGATCATATCTTATCCGGCCGATTCTACACATCAACAGACTGTACAGAGGACTGTGATCTTCATGGTGATGTTTGGCTCTCTTATTGTAAAGCGATGGTGGTTCGATCAACTCAAAAGGGGGTAACCAACGTCGGGAACGGTGGTGTTTGTTCAACCAATTATCAGAAGGTTCCTGTAAACTGTATTTTTGTATCTGATTTTGATTTGATAATCATTTAATTTAATTTGAAGTTTTGATCGTGTTTGCAGGTGTTGAGTTCAGGTATAGTTGTTTCTTATAATGGCTTGCTAAAATTTGTATGAATTTTGAAATAAGTAAAACCCTAAACCTGATTTTGTTGAATGGTTTAAATTGAAGCTAACTGATTTTAAGAAGCTCATAGATAATGAGATGGCTAAGACAAACCGTCGTTCGTCTGCTCCTCAAGTTGGTCAATTGTTACGCCAGTTTAAAGAAGCTATATTGGTTAGTTTCTGTACTCTGTTTATGTGTGTGTGTGTGTGTGTGTGAACATAATCTGGTTTAGTATAAGTTTGTTGTGTTTATGTGCTAATACGTCACTTGCTCGACCTGAAATCTTGGTTTTAAAAGGCAGTCCTGATGCGCGGGGCGAGCTGGAAAGCGCCTCGGGAGCTTGAGGCGGTGACTTGTGTACGTCTGGGTCAAAATTAGGGAATGTAGGAGGCTCATATGTAGAAAAAAACCAAAGGGATGAAGACATTGTCAAAGGTTTACTTAATTAAAAGGTTGATATGTAAAACATACGAGAGAGACATAGCTTTTGGTTGTAAGTAAAGCTTATTTGGTTGTACATAGAGCAATGCTTCGGTGTACTTGAAGCTCTTACCTCACGCCCCGTGCCTTGGATTTGGGGACTTAAACGCCTTGGAGCCTCTTGCACCTTTTTAAACCAAGCCTGAGGAATTAGGAGCAGTTTTTATAGACATAAGTCAATCCTCATTTTTTACCACTCCCAATTATGGTAAAGGAAATATGTGTAGTTGTGTACATTAGTTGAATAGAGGTCCCGATCAGGACATAGTTTCTAATTTAGTTGTCAGCTATATGATAAAGGAAATTAGCATTTAAACATAAGAAAATCAAGGAAGTGTCCATTTTTTTAGATATTATATATTTATATACCCTATAGATATGTTAGAGCAAATTCACGCATCTAGGCATGACCTAAGCGGCATTTGGGTTGCATATCACCTAATCGCCTTTCACTTTCTTTATATAATCAAATTTCCCATTAATGCATTCCTAAATGCAGTGTCTATGCGACAGGCAGTTGTGTCTCACACTTTTGCTTCGTATCATTAGAAACTGTCTCTCGATGGTTTGATAGAGAGATCTCACATGTCACTCATATCGCGTATGGTAATACCATAAACTTTCATTTTCTATGAATAAGTGAATTCGTTGACAATCTCTCACTTAAACCAAATAACCGATAGCTATTAGAAACTCATATACAGATAGAGTTCTTTTAGCATGTTGGGAATTTTGTTAGAGAGCCCACTAATTACTAATACGATATCCTACATGGAAGCCACTGAGGTTATATCAGAGGGTCTTTTGGATCACGAGATCAATCGCTGCTCGTGGTTGGTTCGTAATGTTTGGATCAACTACTCATGCGAGTACATTACTTGAATGGAGTTCCCCATCAGGAAATAATCATGGTTTTAGCTATCAGCTATCTGATCGAGGAAATTAGCATTCAAACATGAGAAAATCATGAAATTAGCCATTTTTCTGTTGATTAGAAACCGTCTCTTGGTGGTATCGGTATGACGTAAATGTTCATTTGCTATAAATATGTGAATTTGTTGAAAATCTGTCATTTAAACCAATATTTATTTAAACTTCATATATGGAGAGATCTTGGCCTGTTGGAAGATTTGTTATGAGCCCACTGATACGATATCCTACATGGTAGCGACTGAAGTAATATCGGTGGGTTTTCGGATCACCGGATCAATCGCTACTCGCGGTTGGTTCGTAATGTCTATATCAACTATTCATGCAAGTTCAATGACTAATGTGTTGGGAGCTTAACCTTAAATCAATGCAAATAGACATTGTTTACCATTGCATCATGCTGAGTGAATTATTTGAGTTTTGGTATAAATCTGGATATTGTTTTAAGTGGCAAGTTATGCATCAATATAATCTTTTTTCTGAAGTTCTTTTTTATGCAAATTCTGTTATTGTTTCATACAGAATGTGCATAATTCTGGACTACCTTTGCTCAGAGAAGAACAGGAAGATATTATTGTGACTAGCACACAAAGTATCCTTTTAAACAACACTTGTCCTCTAAGTGGCAAACCTTTTACTGAACTCGCAGAACCCGTACGCAGGTTTGATTTCTATTACATGATAAGCTATAGCATTTTTAACAATAAATCATGTGTAAATTCTAACTTAAAATAAAATAAAATGAAACATAATGATCTAAAGATATGGCTTGACGGGCTATGGCAGGATTTAGGTTCTGGAATAGGTGTCGTCGTGGACCGTTCAGGTTCTTGGGGGTTAGATTGCCAGCGAACCAATCAAGTGATAAGGATATGGGTGCGTTTTGCAGGCGGATTCGGATTTGAAGGTGATGGGTGTTGGTTCTCTTCGAGTGATCGATGGCTCTACGTTCGCTATTTCACCTGGGACGAATCCGCAGGCTACTGTTATGATGCTTGGCAGGTAGGTACATTTGTGTTTGATTCAAGTTTATGAATTTTGACCAAGGATTGGTGGTTTGTTAATGTTGCACGTATATGGGTTTGAAGATTTTGAGAGAGAGATTACAAAGGAAAAGTGCTTGATTAGTTACATTCTGTATGTTAAAATTTTGTGTAACACCCCAACCGATGGCGGAAACATCGAGGTGTCACGTAGTGACGATTGTTCAATAGCTCATGGACTAAAAGTGTAAATTTTTATATATTGATTAAGTAGTTTATTACATTGAAAGAAAAATACAAGATACAATGATTCTAAAGTGACAACTAAAACTGAAATAAAATGAATCCAAAATCTAAGTAAAAATTCCAAAAGCTTAAAAGTCATATCATAAATAACCTGAAACATGTACGAAAATAGCATTTGTCAATACAAAAATGTATTGGTGAGCATACCCTGTTTGAATACATATAGTAGAAAAGAGTTTCGCAATTCACGTGTTGTATACTGTTTGCAATTATGTAATAAGTAATATCCGTTCAAAATCAACCCTATTAATGTATCAAGAATCAAGAATCAAAACATTTTTAAGTAATATGAATCACAAGACAATGACCAAGGTCTCTCAACAGAGTCACAAGGGGTATACACCATAGTACTATTCATTGAAATGCCAGGCCCTCAAAGGTTAATGATTTTGACAAGTCATAGACACACAAATTAACATAAAGCAAACACACATGAGAATTGCATTTAGTAAAAGAAATAGAAACTTGATTGTAAGTACATGAGTCACCCCAAAGTAGTAAAACAGTAAAAAGGGGAAAGATATACTCACAGCTTGCGAAAGCGATCAAAATCCAACTTAAGCGGTCGTGAGCTAAGTAATGGGAATTCCGAGGAATTCAACCTATAATGTATATGAATACTAATAAGGAAATATCTAAGAATCTAAAGTATCTAGGGTCTAGGGCATTAGGGTTTGCTAAGTCGATTTGGGGAATTAGAGTTTTTATGATAAGTCGAATTAATATAAAATTTGTATATTAAAAATAGTATACCAAAGTTTGTAATTATGGTTTAGATAACATGATTATTACCATTTGAATATTTAGATAAAAATATTTTTTGAATAATTAAGACAAAGTAATTTAATTAATTACTTTAACTAAATTAAATAAATATATAGTAATCATAAATGTATAAATAAATAATTATGAGTTACACCATGATCCAACAAATAATAACTAAGGCCTTCAACATAGGACTATCTCTATTTTATAAGAAAAGTATTTTATAAAATAGATTCTAAATAATATAAATAAATAAATGATTAATTATGTCTAATTAAACATAAATAAGATTAAAAATACAAGACATGAACCAAAAATATTATTTTTATAGAAATTAAATACCTTCTGATGTAAACAAATTAAAATAATTTTCCCATAATTTATATAAACTTATTTATATTTAAAACTGATTTAACGAGATTAAATCATGTTTAAATTATTAAAAATAGGAAAATTAATAAAAATAAGTGTTTTCTGGACCAATAATTTTTATTTCAGTTCATAGTGATTAGAAATAATTTCTCAAAAAGTTTGAGATAAAAATCATTAAAAATGAATTTTTAATCAATTATAAAAGATTAAAACAAATTAAATCAATAAAAATATAAAAATAAGACTTTTTTCAGAAAATAAAAGTGTGGTAATTTTCTTTATGGTGTCAAGATGTTACACCTAAATTTTTATAATTTTTGGATAGAAAATGAATTTATTATGAATATTCTAAATTAATAAGTAATATAAAGGTTTATAATATGATTAAAAATAAAAGAAATAACATCAAAAAAATATTGTAAGCTGCCAGGGTTCGAACCCAGGCTGCTTTGTTAACACAAAGATGCAGCAACCACCAGACCAAATCCCATTTTATTGATTTTAATTATCCCGAATTTTATTTATATAATTAAATATAAACATCTTCTTCTTCCCCAAATACTAACCTAAACCCTAACCCTAACTCAAAAACAATAATCTGATTTAAACATACTTAAACCACGAAATGATAGGGCTTTTAAAGATTAACATATGGGGAACAAAATGGCATGAAATAATTGCACTTACATGGTCGTTTAATGGGTCGATTGTCTGGTTTTCGGCTGAAGCAAACAAGAATGCAATTTCATTGCTTAAGGACGATAGTAAGTGTGAAAGATAAAGGGTTTTTGGTCGAAACACACTCGTGAATACAGTTATGGGTTCAATTTATACATAAAAAATCTGATTTGTAGTGGTTTGAATCTTGTGTCCTTGAAACGTAATGGGTTATGGTTCAGACTATAATTGGTGGTCATAAAGTTAATTAAAACATAATTAATTGCTTACTAACCGCTAGGGATGATTGAGGAGGTAAAAGAAATAATGAAACTTGCTAATTAGGATGCATTAAAAGAAATTAATGATGGTTTAATAATATAATTTTTTTTGTGTCGTAACTGGTAGAAAAAAATAGAAATATGAATTTGAATTGGTTTATGAAAATTACAAAACAGATCCCTATACTTTAGATAGATTTAAAACACTATTAATAAAGTTGTGTGTGTATTATTTAAACACCTTAAAGAAAATGTAACCTATCTATTTAAAAAAAATTAACTTTATAAACTTATAATTTTTTTATAGATTAAATAAGTTTATAGATTCCCATTGTATACACATACCATGTTTAATACGTGTTTATAAAATACGTAATCGTGAAAATTTAAAATTTGTTGCTAAATTAAAAGAAATTTCTTACAATAAAATGAAGTAGTGATAAAAATGAAAGTTCAAAATAGACGAATGGATAAAACTGACAAGTCGCCAAAAGATGAGGGTGACAGTTGTCACATTTTGGGTTCAATACTTCAGCTTTATAATTCAAGGTTTAATCTGCAGCAAATGTTGTAGGTTTGTTGGAAATAACATTTTACAGTCTTCTTTGCAGCCATATTTGGTTGAATTTAGTATATATTTGCTTTCTGTTTATGCTATTTTGATCACCTTCTTTACAACTAAATTTAACTGTGTCTGGTTTTCAATAATAGAACTGTAGCCTCAATAAATAACTTAAAAGCCTATTCTAAATGACACGCACTCTGTATCCTCACGGATGTTGTATCATATGTTAAGATCAGTTATATAATATATTGAGCTAATTTACCTTATTTGGCTCTTCATGTGATCACACACTAGGATTACATTAAATGATTTTGCTTTTATTGAAATTTGGTGAGTTTTTTGGTGACTGAAGTTGGTTGTTGGTTTTAGTGTAAGGCAATATTATTGTGAGCTTCAAACTGTACTAATTCCACCAGTAGACTTAAGAGAGTTAGAGATATAACATTAGGTTATGTTTATCTAACCTGTATATATCATACTAGGTTAGAGCCCCGCGTGTACACGCGGTACATATCCATGTCAAATGAAAAAAAATCTATAAAGATTGTAGTATGCAAATTTATTTATTGAAAATTACGTAATACAATTCGTGTGAATTTTGGTTGATTGTATATTATCATAAAAAAGTTTAATGTTACCCAATAACATATATATGAATCAACAAATGTTTGAGTTGACGTGATTTAAAAACAAATAATGAAATAAATAAACATATATTTATTGTACCGACATACAAATGAAGATTAAATTCAAAGTAAATAAATGTAGTTTAACAAATCATACAACCCAAAAATTATAAAAAAAAAATTAAACAATTTATGCAAAATATGATCGCATACTTATTCACAAACTTCAAAATATTTTTTTATAGACAACATTTGCTATTTATTATTAACGCTATCATCTTTGCCCAATATTAGTATCTTCAGGCCATCTCTACTTTTGTCACTTGGCAGCGACATAAAACTGCCCATGTGTAAAAACAGGATCTTTCAAATACAGACCTACCCTAAATAGGGTTTGTCCTTGACTCTTATTTATTATCAGTGCGAAACATAAAGTAAGAGGGAATTGTCTTCTGTTAAATTTGAAAGGAATCTTCTTATCAGATGGGGACAGCCTAATTCTTTAGAAAAAAGTTCGCATTCCAATGTTACTCCCTGAATTATTTTAGCTTCTATAACACGATTTGACATGGCAAGATGATTTGAAACTTGTGGCTTTGAAAAGAATTTATGTCCACTTATAGGATCCCAGAACCATTTGAATAACAAAACAGTGAAATTTGTCAAAAACAACTCTGGTGAGGAAAAGAAAGACATTTGGCATTATAATTGTATTATCATCAAGAATTTAAGGTAAATATATCAAGAAGACCCTAAACTATTTTGACGGTTTGACTCATAACCAATGACCTAAAAATCAAGCTAAAACCACGGTGAAAATCAATACTAAATGAGATTAAAAATGTTAATAAGTAACCTCAAAAAATGTAATCAATAATTCAAATCAATTAAATTGGGTCAATAATATTAAAAATAATAGAAAAATTAAATTGGGTCAGTAATATTAAAAATAAATTTGTAAAAATAGTAATATAAATAAATGAGATTAAAAATGTTAATAAGTAACCTCAAAATTGTAATCAATAATTCAAAACAATTACATTAAAAACATCCGCATTTGAAATTAACTTACCAATTATCGACAAATTATTATTGACATCTTAAAATTAGCATATTACTATTAAAATGATTTTGATGATTATGTTTTAATGAAAACTGATTACAGAAAGTCATAATATAAAAAATTAATTTTGGTCAATAATATTAAACATAAATTCATAAAATTAATAATATATAAATGAGATTAAATTTTTTTACTAAATAACATTAAATTCTTGCAATTATTATTAATGTCAATAAATAACATTAAAACTCTTAATAAATAAAATTAAAAATGAATAAATCTTTTTAATTGCAATCAAGACCAATCAGAATTCGTAAAAATAGTAATATAAATAAATGAGTTTAAAAATCTTAATAAATAACTTTAAAATCGTAATAAATAATTCAAATCAGTTACATAAAAACATCCGCGTTTCAAATTGACTTGCCAATTATCGACAAATTATTATAGACATCATAAAATTAGCATATTACTATTGAAATGATTTTGATGATTATCTTTTAATAAGAATTGATTAAACGAAAGTCATAATATAAAAAAATAAATTTGGTCAATAATTTTAAACATAAATTCGTAAAATTAGAAATATATACATAAATGAAATTAATATTTTTTACTAAATAACATTAAATTCGGTCAACTATTATTAATGTCAATAAATAACATTAAAACTCTTAATAAATAACATTAAAAATGAATAAATATTATTAATTGCAATGGAGACCAATCAGAATTCGTAAAAATAGTAATATAAATAAATGAGATTAAAAATCTTAATAAATAACCTTAAAATCGTAATCAGTAATTCAAATCAATTATATTAAAAACATTCGCATTTCAAATTGAATAAATCTTATTAATTGCAATGAACACCAATCAGAATTCGTAAAAATATGAGATTAAATAACTATTGAAGTTAATGGTTGCGAAAATTTGGGTAAAGATTGGTTTATCAATCAATCAGTCAATCAATCTTCGCTACATTTAGAAATCTAATTTACTCTATAAATTGATGACCAATTATGCCATAATTGTGTAAAATTCATTCAATTTTAGAAATCTAATTTCAAAACACAAAACCTTCTTTCGCAAGTTACACTCTATACTTAGTTAAGTATCAATTCATAACAATTAGATAACTACACATTCATAACATACTTTTTAGAATAAAAGATTTGTATAATAAGTGTTAAAATTAAAAAAAAAAAAACTTTAGTTGTTAATCGATTCTTAAAATTTGTATACATAGATATATGTTTAAAATGGTTGTCTAGAATATTCATTGAGTTAATATTTTTACTCCTAATCAATTCTATATTTTGAATAATATACAACTTAATGCTTTATTGTATTTAAATTATGGATTAAATTGATTCATAATGAATCATTAATACAAAAAAATGGTAAAATTGATTCATAATCAATCATACATAAATTCGATAAATAAATTATGGTAAGTCGAAATTACAAATTTAATTGATTTATAATCAATCGTATATAATAAAAAATTGATTAAAATTATATATATTTATGAATTAAATTGATGTTCCATCTTAAGGATTAAATTGATTACTAATTACCAAAAATAATTTCGTATTAAAATTAAATTCGTTTCGTTAAGTTATGGTAAGTCTAATTTATTGATTATAAATTGATTTATAATCAATCATACATAATAAAAGATTGATTAAATTGATTCATAAATAGGAATTAAATTGATTCATAATTACGAATTAAATTGATTCATAATTACCAACAATAATTTCGTATTAAACTTAATTTCGTCTCATTAAATTATGGTAAGCTGAAATTAGAGTTAAATTTAATAAATTTAATGAGACATAATTTCGTAAAATAATTTAATGAGACAAAAAAATGGTAATAAATGTAATGAGAGTTATTATAGTAAAGCAAATATAGTAAACCTAAATTTATTACCATTTTTTTGTCTCATTAAATTATTTATATTTCAAATTGACTTACCAATTCAAATTCAATTTCATTAATTTCATTAGTATTAGTAATTATTAGTAATTAGTAATATATTCGTAAAATAGTAATAGAAAAATTCAATTCGGTTAATAAGATATAAATGGGTTTTAAAACCGTAATATTAGTTTTAGTATTAGTTGGAATGCTGTTGCACAATCAAGTAATTCTGTGTAGAGCAACTGAGATGGATTTGATAAAACTATCTATATAGATGAAGTGCAAAAATGGAAGGCATGTATTAAGACGTCAATCAATGAAAATTGATTGAAATTACCGAAGTTATTGTCATCATATTTTAAATAGCATTTATGACTAATTAGAACAGTATAATATACAAAATTAACTGATAAATTAGTATTGATTAATTATTAAAGTCGTATAAGTAAAATTGGTAAGTTTCCATTATGTGTTTAGTATTTTGGTGTAAAAGATTTATAAGTTTTGAAATTCAAAAATAAGATATACTAAATGTGGTTTTTTTGTTTAAACATTTTTACAAGTAATAATTATGACTTACGAAATTCAAACGTATTATAAAAATGATTGGTTTGTTAGTTGTTTACATATTATAAATACGTCTTTTACATCTAAATATATATGGATTGATGTTATATATCAAACATGGTAGTTTATAAAATGTAAACTAAATATATAAATTAACATACTTTTCTGTAACAAAATCTATTTAATTTAGTATACAATTATAATATAAGTGATTTTTTTCCTTATATATTTGTATTATGGAAAGTTTAAAGTTTAGTATGAATATAGAAAGCGTAAATTATGATAAAGCATTAATTATGTAGTGCAAATTAGTATTTGAAATTTAAATATTGTCCTAAATTACTCCACCTATTATGGTTAACCTAAATTACATTAATTATTTTAATTGATTGACAGTCAATATAATTAATACAAAAGAATAAATGTGAATTAATATTCAAATCTTAATTATGCCTTACGAAATTCAAACGTATTATAAAAATGATTGGTTTGTTAGTTGTTTACATATTATAAATACGTCTTTTACATCTAAATATATATGTATTGATGTTATATATCAAACATGGTAGTTTATAAAATGTAAACTAAATATATAAATTAACACATTTTTCTGTAACAAAATCTATTTTATTTAGTATACACTTATAATATAAGTGTTTTTTTCCTTATATATTTGTATTATGGAAAATTTAAATTTTAGTATGAATATAGAAAGCGTAAATTATGATAAAACATTAATTATGTAGTGCAAATTAGTATTTGAAATTTAAATTTTTTCCTAAAATTACTCCACCTATTATGGTTAACCTAAATCACATTAATTATTTTAATTGATTGACAGTCAATATAATTAATACAAAAGAATAAACTCTTGGGTACATATCATTACCCCCATATTATTGACGACATAGCTTCAACAACGTTTTTATTAAAAGTCCGCCCTGCTCCTGATGATCCAAAATTCGGTTTATAAATCGAAACCCTAACACACGAATGCATATAATCAGTCAATAAGCTGGTAAACAAAAACACGAATAAACAATTTACAAAATCAATTTAAAGATAAAGAAAACACTGAATTATAAAAATTTAAAGATTTAAAAAACATGTACCTAAGCAATTACAACATTACATTTGACATTGGTGTGCCCCAAAACAATAGCATTTGTCTTATTTGCATTTTCATATTCAAAGAGTATATACAATGCAGTAGAAAAAGCTTATCGAGTAGTCTTAAAAAACGTAAATATAAAATCGCTAACTTAAAAATAAATATGACAAAAAGAAGTAATAAAAGAAACATGAATTATTATAAACCCGACTCCTTTATAATTTTTGAAAAAATTATGCTTGGCGCCTAAGTTTCTTGGTCAACCAATAATTAATGCATTCAAGGATATTTACTACCTTTCCAAATATGTGGTACAAACTTAGGAAACTAATAATTCAAAATTAAATGCTCCATAATTATTTCAGATCCATATCCAGAATCCGAACTGAGATTTGGCTCCTTACTCGATCAAATCATATTAACATAACAATCCACTCTTTAACACCAAACCATATGAGATCTTTAAGAACAATTATGAACAATATATGAACATCATATCTCGACCTTAAAAGTCATGCATCCCATCCAACATAATAGTTAACATCACTAATCACAAACACATAATAATAAAAGATATAAACAATGACATTCTGCTTTTAGAAAAATAGCTACTTCGCATTAATAAACACACACACACAAAAAAAAAAAGTTCTACCATATACCTTTTAGTTGCAGCGGTGGATGGTATTCTAGTATTAAAATGAAAAAACATCTAAACATTCAATATATTTCTTCACAACGGTTTGAAGATCGTTTGCACTTTCAGAAGTGATTCCATATTGTAACTAACCGATTCCTTTACAAAAAAGAGTGGTTCCATATTAATCAAATGAAAAAACATCAAAAAAGAGTCAATATATACCATCCGATTACTTTACAAAACGATGACATAAAGAAAACGAATCTGGAACCTTTATAAACCACGATTTCTTCATAAAGGTTTGAATATTGTTTCCACATTCTGAAGTGATTCCATATTATTACTAACCTTTATAAAACACGATTTCCTCTTTGAATATTAAACCGGTTTATGTCAAAGTAATTGATTGATGTTACGATAACATAAAAGTTTTCCAGGTTTGAGGATCATATGATATGCCTATTTTTAACGTTTATGAATCGGAACACGTTACAATGGATGAACTTCCTTCAATCTACGTGAAAAAGAGACATACCTAGAAGGAACAATGAATAAAAAGAAGAGTGATGAATGTGGTTTGGAAGATTTGTTAGTGAGGATTTGAGAGTGTAATGGAAGAATGTAGGAAATTAAAATGTAGAAAAGACTATTTATAGGGAGCAAGTTGGAGCTCCATATTCAATATGGATACCTGTTGGGCTATATTTAAATAGGTTTACGCTTGTCTTTATTAAGCCTATTTGTGTTAGTTGGGCTTAGTTTAGTTAATGGACTTGGGTTAGGCCATGTGGGCCAAGGGATTAGTGGACCCTATATATTGTTATGTTTGATTCATTGTTAGGGTTAGACCATTCATTTGACAAAAACAAAACATATATCTCTAGAGAGCTTCTCTAGAGATCATTGGTGATTGGTGTATTGTACCCGACGGTTTTCATACCGTGTGCAATACAAAGCAGCGATTATTTGTGTTTTTCATCGGAGTTAATCTTTTGTTCTTCACATTCAATCTTGTTTTCCGCACTCGATTGTTTGTTTGATACCCGGTAGAGAAGATCTTGGACTTACAATTGGTATCAGAGCCTAAGAAGTCTTTCGAAGGCTCGGTTCGGTATCATTCGAAGATCAAAAGAAGGATTTTTGCTGCTGGCCTACGCGGGTTACAGGTCTAATTTTATCTGGTTAAATATTTTTTTCTAATCATATTTTTTGGTGGTTTAAAATATTTTGCAGATTTGTTTTGTTAAAAATTGAAGAACACTAAGAAAAGATCAAGAACAGTACGTTTGATTTTCTTTTGGGCTTCCTAATTGAGTTCGCACGTTTCTCGGAATTGTTAGTTGGAAAGGATTTGGCAGATCTTGAATTAAAAAAAAAAAAAAAAAAAAAAAAAAAAATTACAATCGTCGGTCAACTCAACAGATATTCATCAAGATACAGTCACAATTTTCGATTGGAAGTTATTATCGGAAAACTCCACGTCACCTCGAACACCCGCCACGTCACCTCGAACACCCGCCACATCAGGTTGAACTCAAGGTTGAGGTTGAACTCAGGGTTGAGGTTGAACTCAGGGTTGAAGGTTGAACTCAGGGTTGAGGTTGAACTCAGGGTTGAGGTTGAACTCAGGGTTGAAGGTTGAACTCAGGGTTGAGGTTGAACTCAGGGTTGAAGGTTGAACTCAGGGTTGAGGTTGAACTCAAGGTCGAACTCAGTTCTCAAGGTCGAACTCAGCCACTCGAGGTCGAACTCACTACTCGAACACTTGAACCCGGATCCAACCCGAACACCCACTCGGACTCGAACACTTGAACCCGGACCCATACCCACCTCGTAGATCCAACTCGTCTCCATCACAATTTCACCGGAAAACACCACGTTCAACTAGGAACCCACCAGTCACCACATACTTTCCAACCCCAAACAAACCCGAGCCACCTACCTGCAACCACCCGGACCCCCTGCTCCATTTACCTACCCGACCACTCATACCCACCTCGGACACAAACCCATCTCGGAACCAGTGCAGCTCACCTCGAGAAACCCACCATAACAGTAACACCACCATCTCATACCCACCAACCAGAAACCCAAGACCCAACCCGTCGTCCCTGTGCCGCTAACCAACAACCACCACTTTTGACCGGTGACCGGAACAACATCACCACCGGTCACCCTACCAACCTGACCCACACCCGACCCAGGATTCAACCCGACCACCCGTACCCACCAACCTGACGTGAACCTGGACACCTCAGACCCTTGATTGAAAACCCAGACTTGATCCAGAAACACAAACCTAAAGAGAGAGAGAGAGGCTAAGGATATTAAGAGAGAGAGGTTGTGTGTGTTGTTGAAGAAAGAAGATCTTGGGTTGCACAGAGAGTATTGAAAGTGTTGATTGTTCTTCTCAAGAAAATTAAAAGGAAATTGAAATGTTGTGAGGGGTGACTGAGCTGTTGACTGCTCCAATTTATTTATAGAAGAGAGAGAGACGAGAAGAGAGAAAGAGAGAGGTTTAGATTTGTGTTTTGTTTTGTTGAGTGGAGGTGAAGTGAATCAGCTTCTCTGCATTATTGATATAATTTAGAACGGAGAGAGAGCAGTAGGGTGAGGTAAGTGTTGGTTTTTGAGAAGATATAAAAGGTATATTATTATTGTTGAGAGAGAGAGAGTAAGTGTTGTTGGTTTGTGTGGAGTTGAAAGGCAAAAGAGAATTTGAAAGGTTGATGATCTGACATAATCACGTGGACTTGTTTGGACTATATAATAATAATAATAATAATAAAAATAATAATAATAATAATAATAATAATAATAATAATAGTGGTATTATTTGGTGTGTACTAGTTCAATTTCGGGGGATCGACGTTACTAATACGTTTTGACGGTTGACTACGGCTGGACGCCCGGTGCTCGTCTTAAAAATTTTGGTGAAACGTCTAGATTTTTGGGGGATCACTATTCAAAATTAAAATGTCTTCTCAAAGTGAGGTGTTTGAGCAGAGACTTGAAGGTTTCAGTTACACTCCTGGTGAAACCGTGGAAGCAATTATTGACAGATTTACCGAACTGCTGTCAGAAATGAAGAATGCAGAGATTGTGATTGCAAATCGTTGGGTCAACAAGAGTCTTTTGGACGCTTTAAAAAGAATACCAGATCAACCGACATGCAGCTGGTTTATGAATGTCATGAAGATCTATGTAGAAACAAGTTGGTCCAAAATGACGTCGGATGAGTTAATCTTACTCGTCAAAGAACATGCTGAGCGTGCAAAGCTGACGACTCAAAGCAACACCTCTGCTACGACATGCTCATCCGCCTCTGACACTTCATCTTCAAACTCAAAATCTGACTGCTCACCCGCTCTCGCTGCTCCTGCCGCTCCCGCTGCTTCTGTCACACCTGCTGCTCCTGTCACATCTGCTGCTCCTGCCGCTCACGCTGCTCAAGCTTTCATGGCACAACAGAATGACCATGTGCCATCCGCATCTGAGGTACACGCTGACATTTTAGCTGAATCATGTTGCACTGAACGATGCAGGTTAAAAATTAAAGGTTTTAGAGAAGAAACTCTCTCTGCATACAAGCAGCTTGAATACGAGAAAATGGCCACTTGGGATATTAAAAAGAAATTTAATTCTTATAAAGAAATGGTCGAACAACAAAAACTCGATATCAAGCGCTTGCATCAGGAGGTGAGTGATCACAAGTGTCGATATTTACATTTCAAACGACTGTCTGATACTTTGACCGCGGAATTGATCGACTTAAAATCTAAATTTGAAAATGCCGATTTTCATTTTAAAAAGTTCGATTGCTCTAGTCCCAAAGTTGAAAAAATGATCAATACCCAGTTAAGGTTAAGACCAAAGGACGTGAGGAATAAGGGAATTGGATTTGTGGAAATTCCTCCACCTTTCAATGAAAACTATTCTTCAATTCCTATGTCGGATGAAGAGTTGTTGGCTCTGCCTGTTAAAGGATACGGTCCTCCAATAGAAGAGCCAACCAGTCGACCATCGAGGGATCAAGATGAGATCTCCAAACCTAAATCAGTCCCTGTCCGAATCTCTAAACCCAAGAACAAACAACCTAAGAAGGAGCAGGCTCCATCAAAAACCTTTGTCAAGTCTCAAGATGCTTCAAAGCAGACTGAGACATTAAATTTTGAGAAAAATAAAGAAATTGACAGAGTTTTTGATGTGAGGAGAGATGAAGTTCCAGTTTCAAATGACACAAATGAATTGAATAATGTCTTAAAAGAAACCGTTTTTGAAACTGAACCGAAAATTGAGCAAATTGAACCGACCGGCCAATCAGACTCAAATGTGCCCTTTGAGTTTGATTTCATGAAAACATTCAAAAAGATTTATGAAGAGTACAGGGCACCACAGACCGTTGAACCAGCTGCCCCACCAACTTTTGAAAGTGACTCCAAATATGAATCACCCAAAACAACCGACTCTGAGAAATCAGTGTCAGTTGAATCGAGTGAATCCAGCTGTGAGTCCTCTAGAGCAGCTGAGTCAACGGGGGATTCAGCAGAGTCGCCACAACATGTTTCTGAATCAAGTGGCTCGGCTGAATCAAATGACACACCCTCGACTGAGCCAGAACAATCTGAAGAATCTGTGAGCTCAAGGCCAGTCGAGATTAAACAAGAATGTGAGGATCCTTCATCCATGACTGTTGGCACAGGTGTGGTAAAGCCAATAGTCCCTGAATTTAAATGTGTGAACATTACTGATGCTTCTACTTCATGTGCAGATTTAGAAAAAGTAGAGGTTAAGGTTGAGGGGGATGATATTGTTTGCACTAACAATGCAGGTGTTTGTGTGAAACAATCTAATTTGTCTGCAGATGCTATACCATATGTGCAAAAGACTGTTTCCGAGTTATCTGTTATTGGCACAACCGATAAATATGTGCCACCACATAGAAAAACTACCTGTGCTAACTCTTATGAACAGGTTCCTGAAGTTAAACAGAAAGCTCAAGGACAGTCCTCATCACAAGCACAATCTTGTTCACACGGGTGTTCAAGATGTTCTAAGCAGAGCAGGAAGACTGGGAAGCCTGCAAACAAATCATCCAACAGATCCCATCACTCACATTCATCAGTGGGATCGAACAGACCGGGATATGCTTCATATGCAAAGAAGCAGACATGCTACAAGTGTGGAAGACCCGGTCACATTGCAAGGAACTGCACAAGTCGTACTTATGTGCCCTATTATAGACAAAATCAGAGGGTGTTATCTAGGGATAACTACTACTCCAAGCCAATGAAGGGTAATAAACCTAAGGCAAGGAAGAACATGGATCCCAAAGTTAAACCGTCTGATGGAGACTGGAATGCTGCCAAGAGCAAACGGAAGGTTGTTCCTCCACAGAAGTCTAAACAACCTGAGAAACTGAAAGCTGCTACTCCGAAAGTGGCAAAACCGTGTGCTAAGCCTAAACAAGTCTGGAAAGCAAAGGCGGCAGCTACACCAGTCCTAAATGAGAAGAAGGACATATGCTTGAGAGAAGTGTCTTTCATAGATGCTTCAGGAGTGCCCAGGACCGCGATGGCCTGGGTACCAATGTTTAACTAATCTCCTTTCTTAGTGCAGGGACATCCAAGGAGGATTGTCGACGACCCCTGGTATGTTGATAACGGTTGTTCCATGCACATGACAGGTGACATCTCTCTGTTATACGTTTTATTTTAAATTCTTAAACAGTGAGTATGTTTCCTTTAAAAGGAGATAATGGAGGTAAAATCAACAAGTAAGGTACGCTCAAAACCTGATGCATTAAAATTCTGAACGTAATTGGTCTTTGATTCGAAAATGGTTTTAGAAAAACACAAAAAAAATTTTCTTAGTTTTAGGTTGTAAATTTGTTCTTTAAATTTTCAATTTTAAGCACAAATTTAGGGGGATATACCCATACCCTCAGAAAAATACAAAAACAATAGAAAATTCAGAAAAATGAGAATCTCATGGTGCGAAAAAGAAGAAATGATAGTACATCAGCTGTTGAACTGTCACACCTTAAAATCGAAAAGAAAATTAAATCGAGTGTGATTGCAGCTCCATTATACGATGTACTGGCAGGCAAGCTGCACAACGAACTCAGTCCAAAAAACATGCTAAAGATAAAGGACTGTGTAGCTTGTGGGGAACACATCATCGGCGTATGATCTTATGGTCTTAAATCTTGCGTTGATAGATTGCCAAAGTCTGAGATTTCAGGTCTTTAAATTGTTGATACATCTGGGGATGTCCTGGCTGCCCTTCTGCTGCATCCAGATATATGCTGACCTAGGCACAGTCAGGACGTCTTAAAAGAGCAATAAGGAAAATGCCAAAACCCAAAATTCTCAAAGAGAATTCAAGCTAAAGGCACAAATCAAAAGCCTAAAGCAATGATCATACCGAAACATTTGGTATTTGCCCTAACCCTGGTCGAGAATCCATTGGTCTCTCTGTTGCATCCAGATATATGCAGACCTGATCACCGATGATCTTGACCTTGTAAAAAATACAGATGTCAGCAATTTACTCACCTGTTATGAAGAAGCTTTGTGCATACCTTGATCGCGGGGGTATGTCATGATGTGGGACACACAGATATTTCGGTCTAACACACGTTAAGAAAATAAGAAAATATCGGACTTGAGGACGTGTGTGTATGTTTGTTTAAGTGGATAAACGATGCTGGTAATCGTCTTGGACTGCTTTCTGACACTTTTATAAGTTTATCAGAACAAATATACTAACGGTGTGTTACAATTTGACAAAGCTGATATGATCTTCTTGCACATAATTCTCACCAAAAAGATGCATTGTAATTAGTTTGAATTTTTATTTTAATTTGTTTGTTTTCTTTTATAAAAATTAACCATTCTTGAGGATTTGACCGACTCTCGAACAAAATTCAGATTTTTGAGGTTTTAAAATTGAAATACACTGATGTACTTGGTGTTCATGTATATACTGGACCCTCTGTTGCATAAAATTGTTTGCTCACAAAATTCTGAGAATTTGCAGAATTTTATTCGAATCAAGAAACAGGGGTTGATGAAGAACGAAAGAGTTTCAGTTGCTGACAAGCATGAATCACCACACTGAGAAGATGTACCTGAGTCAGAAGAACCTGAAGTGAATCATCTTTTGACAATGAAAGTACAAGTGAAGAAGTACCTGAAAAGTTGCTTGAAAGAGAAGATTGACAAAGAAAAGAGCTTCTGAGAATCCTCCTCTCACGTTCTCTTTTAGCAATATGTTCAAGCAAAAGCTGATGATGATTAAAGTTGTGAAGCTACCTCCAAGAGAACAAGAAAGAACCCAAGATTGGAAGATCAAGATCTGAAGATTCTTCCTACTAAGCCATGATAAAGACAGCATAAACCTAGGGGGATATTGTTGGGCTATATTTAAATAGGTTTACGCTTGTCTTTATTAAGCCTATTTGTGTTAGTTGGGCTTAGTTTAGTTAATGGACTTGGGTTAGGCCATGTGGGCCAAGGGATTAGTGGACCCTATATATTGTTATGTTTGATTCATTGTTAGGGTTAGACCATTCATTTGACAAAAACAAAACATATATCTCTAGAGAGCTTCTCTAGAGATCATTGGTGATTGGTGTATTGTACCCGACGGTTTTCATACCGTGTGCAATACAAAGCAGCGATTATTTGTGTTTTTCATCGGAGTTAATCTTTTATTCTTCACATTCAATCTTGTTTTCCGCACTCGATTGTTTGTTTGATACCCGGTAGAGAAGATCTTGGACTTACAATTGGTATCAGAGCCTAAGAAGTCTTTCGAAGGCTCGGTTCGGTATCATTCGAAGATCAAAAGAAGGATTTTTGCTGCTGGCCTACGCGGGTTACAGGTCTAATTTTATCTGGTTAAATATTTTTTTCTAATCATATTTTTTGGTGGTTTAAAATATTTTGCAGATTTGTTTTGTTAAAAAAAAAAAAAATAAAAAAAATAAAAAAAAAAAAAAAAAAAAAAAACCACGAACCTTATGAACCGGAGAACCTCTCTTTTGATGAAAAACATCCCCCAAAAATATGCAAAACCTTCTTTTCGTTCTTCGAGTGATATCAAAACCGAGCCCTTGAATGGCTTCAATGGCTCTGATACCACTTGTTAGTCCCGAATAACACCGGATATCACTCAAAGGTTTAATCGAATGCGGAAAATAAGATTAAACCACAAGAACAAAAAGAAAATATATTATTAAGAACATTGTGCCGCTGCTTCGATCGCACACGGTTTCAAAGAACCGTCTGGTACGATCTCTAGGAAGATTGCACACGTTCTCTAGGAACGTCTGGTACAATCTCTAGGAACCTTGCACACGAGAGAACTCGTCTGGTACAAGGTTCATACAAGGGGCTACATGATTACAAAATGAGAGGTCTTCCTAACAATAAACAAAACATGACAATATATAGGAGCCTCTACCCAATTGGCCCACATGGCCTGACCCAAGCCCAAACAAAACTAAGCCCAATAAAATAAAAACGTGTTTGATAAAGACAAGCATAAACCTACACAATTTTTGGGCCTTACAATATCCCCCTAGGTTTATGCTGTCTTTATCATGGCTCAGTAAAAAGAAAATTTTCAGCCAATGATCTTCAGTCTTGGGTCTTCTCTTTTACAGGCCCAGCAGTGAACGAGCCCACTCTCTATAAACCTTCAAACTCCAATCCGCATCCATGCTATACATCCCTCAAAAGAGTGCCGATGAGTTCTCAAATGACGTTTCTGTGATCCAAATCCAATCCATTGCCGCCCCTATTCCATTTTCATGAACCCAATCCTCGGCCCAATCACATGTATATTTGATCCCCTATCATCATAATCTCTCAAAGATACAAGTGGCCCACCCCTAGCCCGAGTGTATCGCTAAAATAGGGAGCCCACATGTATAGGCCCACAACTAAGTTGAATCAAATAGTGCTCGAACCGGCATCCAGACAACAAAACTCCGCCCAAACAAAAAATCCACAGAAAAGAAACATACTCGGCCCATCCTATTAATCTCCATTTTTTTTTTAATTTTCGAAGCTTCTAAGATGACCCACTCCAAATTAATCGGTCCATACAAACTCAACGCCTACATTTTCATTTTCCCGAAATTTTGGCACCATAAATTTAATATTTTAAAAACCATTCCTTAACATGCAGACCAATCTTTTAAAACCCATAATTATAACCAATCTCTTAACAATCAATTATCCAAACCCTTAACAAACTTTCCGAAAAATAGGTCATATTTTAAGGAAAGAAAATAATAAGCAATAAATGCATGGTTTGAATTTCGAGCAAATCCGAATCCACCCAGATCCGAAACAGAAACCCATAATAGCCATAAACAATCAGCGATCAAACAACTCAAACAAACACCAAAACATATGAAGATCCATCCGAATCTTCTTTTTCCAATTCAGAAACTCTAACCCTTTCATCACCAATCACGATTCATTAAAAATAAAAAATAAAAACCACGAACCTTATGAACCGGAGAACCTCTCTTTTGATGAAAAACATCCCCCAAAAATATGCAAAACCTTCTTTTCGTTCTTCGAGTGATATCAAAACCGAGCCCTTGAATGGCTTCAATGGCTCTGATACCACTTGTTAGTCCCGAATAACACCGGATATCACTCAAAGGTTTAATCGAATGCGGAAAATAAGATTAAACCACAAGAACAAAAAGAAAATATATTATTAAGAACATTGTGCCGCTGCTTCGATCGCACACGGTTTCAAAGAACCGTCTGGTACGATCTCTAGGAAGATTGCACACGTTCTCTAGGAACGTCTGGTACAATCTCTAGGAACCTTGCACACGAGAGAACTCGTCTGGTACAAGGTTCATACAAGGGGCTACATGATTACAAAATGAGAGGTCTTCCTAACAATAAACAAAACATGACAATATATAGGAGCCTCTACCCAATTGGCCCACATGGCCTGACCCAAGCCCAAACAAAACTAAGCCCAATAAAATAAAAACGTGTTTGATAAAGACAAGCATAAACCTACACAATTTTTGGGCCTTACAATACCTTAAACTCTCTCCTAAGCCTTCATTCAACCCAAGTGACCTCAATTATTATATAGATATTCAAATGCAATTTTTGATAAATAGTTATATAACATTTTTTTTATCAAACTAAAACCAGAAACAATCACCTTCCTCTTTGCAAGTGATAAAGCCTAGGAGTTTGCCCATCAAACTAAGCCTAATTGCGCTCATGTATTAAGTAACACTAATTTCAAAATAAACTTCAACTAACCGATTAAAACATCAAAAAGCCCATAATAGCTTCACCAACTGTAAACGAACCAAACGAACACAAACAAAGGCATGTTCATGTTTGTTTATTTAAATTTAACCGATCACAAACACATTTTTGTGTTCGTGTTCGTTCATTAAGAAATTTGTCATGTTCGTGTTCGTTTATGTTCATCGTTTAAAACCTAAACTAACAGTTCATGAACGAACATAAACGAACGTTCATGAACATAATAAATGTAAACGATTTCGTATTACCAAAAAACCCAATTACTAATTTGTTATAGTAAGTAAAGCCAATTTATGTTTATATTTATATAAAAATAACTACTTATGTAATTAATAAAACTTAAATGAACATAAATTGACGTTCATGAACATAAATGAACGAACACAACGTTTGTTCATGTTTGTTCATTTAACTTCCTTCCGAACAAGTTCACGAATAGTTCATGAACGTTCGATTCGTTTACAGGCCTATCACCGACACCCACCACTAATATTGAGAACCCACTACGATAGCTTAAACCTATAATATACGACCTTACAATAAGTATAACTACTAAGACTCTAATTGTAATGAAGCTTTTTGTGTATATGATGCATTGCTGGACAGTTTTTTTCCTACAAAACAACCTTAATGAAACCAATTAGTTTGGTTATAGATGAAGTAACCTCTATTGGGTTAATACAAGAAGAAACATTACCCATTACCTTAGCCCTGTATAATCAATTTTTTTCCCTTTTGCAGCGTGGTGCAGGTTGATTTGTGTATTTTCCGCTGAAGCTTTTACCAATATTCCTGTCATCAGGTACCACATTAATAGTTATGCCGTTTTACGTTTCATTGACGAAAATCAACTGTTTGATTTTATTGCCGAGAGAACCAATACAAAGAATTTGAGGGTTCGGGGTTCGTGAGAAGAAAAATCTTTTGCTTCCAAAATTAGAGAATAATTAATTGTTTAACTTTTATTTATTTATTTAACTTTCAATTGTCTTTTGAATTGAACTAGTGTTTTAATCGGCCGCGCGTTGCGCTGGCATCAATCCGATTTGGAAAATACGTTGCGCTTTAAATCTCAGGGAACATACTAACCTACATATTTGCCATAGAAAATATACTTGGATGATCTTAACAACCACAAATAAACATTCGAGCCTATATATTTACCATTGCAAACATAACATGCAATCTCAACAGCCTCAACCTACTTGATCACCTTTACTTATTTCACAAAGTCAGGCATATCTAACGGCGGCAATCACCATATTTACAACAATATTATTAGTTTGTCACATGTACTTGTGACCTTGGCAGGTAGTATTCAATAGTTTCAACCAATAAAAGATCAATGTATTCATATACGTACTTAATATACATTACATGCACACACATACACACCAACTTGTTTCTAAAAAAAGTTTTGAACAGACATAGACAATGCCTTACTTTATTAGTTGATTTTGAAGTACCATATATAGTCCGCATATATAATCTTCAGCTGTAATCTTTCAACTGTAATGTGAATGTATACATCGTTGAACATGTCTACAACCGGAGGTTTTTTTAGCGGCTCTGCAACTTGAATTGCTTGGGCTAGCTAAGAGCATCATTAGTTACACGACTTAGATGAATGCAAGTCAACATATTAGTGACAAAAGATAAGACATCAGGGCAAACAAACATAGAGTCAAAGTTTTTACTTGCTTCCTGATGGTGTTCCGATGTTGTGATTCGGCCTCATCGCTCCACCAGCCTTTGTTTTCGATCAATTTCCTAAACCTCTTAACAGGGTTTTGATCATGTCTCCACCATTCAATTTCTTCAACCACGCGATACCGGTTGAGTCGTCTGACGTGGAATGGTGTCCCGTTCTGTATGTAAGCGCCTGCCAACCGAAAAGTCAAACTCAAACTCAAACTCAAAGTCTATGACAAGGAAAACGAAAACAAATACAAAACTAACACATCAAACCTCTATTAAAACAGGTGTTTGTTTTTCAATAGCCATTTTGCGCGCTTCATATGCAACAGAATAGATGGCAAGAGCATCATCACCATCACCTCGAATGCTAGGAATCCCATACAACTCCCCTCTTAGAACAACACCATCGCCTACAATTGACCAAACACATCAAAGATCAACATTTCAAGAATGATGACAAGTAAAAAACGTCAAAAGGACTTTAAAAAAGACCTATATATACTTTTAAGCTGATCATTGATTGGAGTACTAATGGGCCATCCATTGTATCTGCAGAAAGAGATTAGTGGGACTTTCATAACCACCTGGGTTTTAAAAAGCGCGCCTGAGGCGCGCCTAGGCGCAAGGCGCAGCCTAGGGCGCCTCAGGGCTTTGCGCCTATCCTTTTTCCCAAAGGCGCGCGCCTCAGGAAATCTGGGTATTTTTTATGCATAAAAATGTTGTACTTTGGTGTTTTTGGCTTGTACATATAGGTAAAATCACATAAAAACCTTATTTATAGCCATATTTTGGGTAAACGAAGCTAAAAACTCATGGAATATATATGGGATATATAAAAAAAATTATATAATTAGTGTGCGCTTCGGGTACGAAAATCCCTCGCTTTTTGCGCTTTGCGCTTCGCGCGATGCGCTTAGACCTCGTCGCTTTTGTGCGCCTAGCGCTTTTTAAAACCAAGATAACCACAGTGAAGTTCAAATCAGCATGAAAATCTCCCTGCATCAGTTTTTGTAATAAAACTCTAAGTAATTAAATTCCAACTATAATAACTAATAATTATAAGTCTATAACTATGTGAGGTTCATATTTACCTCGCTACTGCCTCCATCACCAAAATAAGTAATCACGCATGAATCTTGTTTTTACATCTTCATGGGATAGGCTGCACCAACTGCCTGTGGTATTTGTGTTCTGGTACATTGTGATCAAAGTTAAAGGCACGATAGTTGAATAATATACGAGTTTTATTTAAGTATACTTACTCATAGCTTGATTAACTCTTCTTCCATCTGCTGTAATGAGCTTTGTTGGTCTACCGACTATAGCGGGTCCACAGGTATAGCCAGGGCCAGGTACAAGCAAGGTGAAGTTTTTGGGTGGCTTTACTGTTTTGTTGGTGGTTCCGGCTGCACCAACGCTAACCTGGAATGATCTGGCATAGTTGTTGGGATCTTGGGCCCATGAGCTGATGACACCAACCTTGCAGCAACTTACCGCATCAGCCCTGCCATCGGGCTCAATCGCAACAGCTACAGGTTGGCTTGCAACAGCCTTTTTGAGCGATGATTCGTCGTTGACAGGAACATCTTCATAGCTATCAATGGTAACAACCTTTGCGTTTTTCTGCACAAACCAAACAAATATCAGAATCGAACAACAAAACAAATCCAAAATAATCAACAAATTAATACAAACCTTGTTTTTATCGCACTTTCAAGAAATTGGACGAATGGTCACCTTTTATTATGTGAGACTCATCAAATGTGTTTCTCAAAATGTAATGGCTTTTTTTTTACTCTTTTAACTTTTCCATTTGTTTCGACCCGTACAAACAGTGTGTTTCCCAAATAATCGAGACCTGGGAAGTTGCTCTTTATATAGTATTTTCTGCCATTGCAACTAAACCATTATAACCAGATTATATTCCAAAACAACAATACATTTTCTAAAGGCCATAATAATTAACATCTACTGAACAAAGGCTATAAAATCAGAAAGTAATTACACAAAATATAACATATAACAAATTCATATATCAAATTCACATAATACTCAACAAACACTCAAAAGTTATATATCAAATTCACATAAACATAACATATGACAAATTCATATCACAAATTCATATATCAAATTCACATAATACTCAACAAACACCAACAATATACATGTCAAAGTCACATTATACTCGAAAAAACAAACGAAACGCTTATGAAGCATACCGGCTTCTTGTGCTCTTCGGGATTCCAAATCAAGGCCTTGTGAGCGGTTAAGGAAACATCTCATTGGTAAGCCAACATTCCACCTATTGAAAACAGCATAAACCAAATGTATACAAATTACAACACAAATTGACAACATGAATGGATCGAAAAATGAAGATTACCGGGAGCTGAGCAGAAACGGGTGTCAAATTCGCCATTCTAGATCAATGCCAAAACCTGAAAGTAAATCAGCAGCAAAGAAACACAACAACAATCTAAAACAATGTGAAATTTATGTGGTTCAGAGTTTGCTAGAAAACATGGCTGCAAGGCGGGTTGCAGGTTAAAACCTGCCATCGACCGACCTTGCCACGCCATCGTATCAGTTATCATAAAATAGCTTCTACTCATCACAACCAAGGCAAAAATCACAACAATCTACAGCCAACACTCAAACCGAAATCACCACCATCATTGACGGCACCTCCGGCCAGAAGCCCTAATCACCACCATTGAAACCGAAATCACCACCATCATTGAGAAGACCCTGTAGTCACCACCATTTGACCTTGGGGTTTGTCGATCTGCCCGAAAAGAGACATGCATCTTGATCGGAATCTTTGTCAGATGGTGGTATGAATGACGTCTTTGTCAGATGGTGGATGGCGGTGTGGATGGCGTCTTTGACAGATAGTGGTGTGGATGGCGGTGGAAGCTTGGCGGTGGCGGTGGCGGTGATGGGATGGTGGTAGGAATGGAGATGGCGGTGGGGAGAACCAAAGAAGAGAGGAACCGAATGAGAGAGAAACACAGGAGCAGGAACATCTATCTAGATGTTAATAACCAAAAATTACAAATATGCCATCAATATACTGTTCATTTTGGAGTTACTGTTCAATAACTTTGTACATTAATAGTATATAATACGCCTATGATATATTCACTTGTCTTTTGAATTAAATATGATTATTTAATGGTTTAAGTAATGTCATTTTATTTTAAATTTCTTCATTTTTATTAATTTAACCAACTTATGTATCAACTATGGCAACAATGAACATGTTGTAACAATCAAACGACAATTATATCAAATATTATATAAAATAATAAAAAATAATCTCTCAACCCCGGGACGCTCCCGGGTAATCAGCTAGTATAAATATATAATATTATATACACTACGTAACACAATACACAATCCTAAATCCTTAATCCTCCTAACCCTAAGTCCATACTCCTTCAATCCATAGCAACCGCTCCCTCTTCTCCTCTTTATAACAGCCCCGTCCACCTCGTCTTCGACCTCCACAGCCCCCCGTCCACCAAACGGTAAGTTTTTTTTTACATTTTTTTGTTCCAGTTTCGTTTATCTAACTTCGATTTTTTTTAAAAAAAAAAGGTTCACGTTTTAGACATAAAGGAGAACGTTTTTTTAATTTTTTTTTTTTAAGTTTTGATTATCCGTTGGATGATCTGAATCTGAATCCGAATCCGAAATTCGGATAATCCAAATTTCGGATATCCGACATTTCGGATTCGGATCCCAATATTGACTATCCGAAATTCGGATATCCGAAATTCGGATTATCCGAATTTGAACACCCCTAGTCCCAAGAGGGAAATAGATGGGAGGGAAATCAAAAAAATTGAGGGGAAGATAGATCTAGAAGCACGGGTGAAAAAAAGTTTATGGCTCGAAGCTCGTTCGGATTTAGCTCGAAAAAAGCTCGTTCGATATGGCTCTATCGGAAACTGAGCTGAGCAGGCTCAGATCGGTTAGAAAATGAGCCTAGCTCGGCTCGGTTCATAATGAGCCGAGCCGAGCTAGCTCGGTTTGACTTGGATAATTCTAAATTTTAATATATATATATATATATATATATATATATATATATATATATATATATATAGGATTTGGATCATTCGAGAACCACCATTTAGTGAGAAAACCAAATAACCAAGTGTGAACACAAAAACCCCCCCACCAAAAAATAATAAAAAGTTATATAACCTAAAAAATAAAAAAAAAATTAAAACACCAAAATGTTTTTTTAGTGTTAATCTTTCTGAAAAAAAATAAAAAAAATTAAAAAAAAATTAAAAAAAAAATGGCCTTTATTACGTCGTATTTGCGTTAGGTCTGATGCACATGTGCATTTTGCTGTTATATATATGCATACATATACCGTATGCACATGTGCATTTCACTATTAGAGCACACTTTTGAATAAATTATCAATTACCATATTGAAATGATCATTAAATGGACGTGATATGATATATATAAGGTGGAAAAAAATTATCCAATGATCATTAAATAGACGCAAAATGCATTTCACTATTATAGTTAGGTTTTTTTCATGAGTTTAGCTTTAGGGTTTAGTTTTTAGGTATGATGGGAGGGGGTTAGGTTTTTTTGGGGGATGAGGTGGTAGGTTTAAGTTTTTGGGGTTGGTGGTGAATAAACTTAAAAAAACCTCTATATAAAACTATAAAATAAGATAATTGTACTACATGCACATGTGCATTTCACTATTATAGTTAAGTTTTTTAATGGGTTTAGCTTTCGGGTTTAGTTTCTGGGTATGGTGAAAGAGGGGGTATCTTTTTGAGGGATAGGATAGAGCGTTTTGGTTTTTGGGGGGTGTGGGGTTAGCTGCACATGTGCATTTCACAATAGGGGGGGGGGGGGGGGGCGGTGTGGGGGATGAGGGTTTTAGGTTTTTAGGGGGTGAGGTGGGTGGGTTTAGGTTTTTAGGGGGTGGAGGTGGGGTTTTTAGGTTTTTTTTTGTTTCTGTTCACACTGGTTCTCTGGTTCTCTCCCTAAAGTTGGTTCTCATATGATCCCTACCCTATATATATATATATATATATATATATATAGATTTAGGATTATGTACAAAGGCTAAAATATGTGAGAAGGGCGAGAATGATTCTGGTGGTGACATGTGGTAGCCAAAAATATTTATTAGAGGGGCATCAAAATAAATTGCTTCTTAATCTTATTTTTAGAGATAATGTTGACAATTAAGGTTGTTATTAATTTAGAGATTTTTTAGGGATATTATTTTTGAATGTCAAAGTTCATGCTAAATAATTATAAAATCATACATGCATTCATTATGATATTAACGTTTTTTTACACCAACTCTCGAAATTTCTTGCTGTTGTGTTTCATTTTTGGTGTTTTATTATATTTATGTAAAAGGTGATAGCTATACATGGTGTTTTGTCAATCACAATTTTTATGGTGTTCAAAATAAAACGAACTGATATGACAACGATGAAAAATTAAACACATTGATATCATTTGAAGTTAACATACCATATTGTAAGACATCCAGATCGTTAAATATCATTAACAACATTTTGAAGGTAAAACACCATAAGTGAATCGAGCAACAAACATCCAGATCATTAAATCTAAATGCGAAGTTAAAACACCATAGGCGTAAAACACCATCCAAATTGTTAAATCTCATTTTTGAAGATAAAACACTAGACTGTAAACAATATTCAACAATCATCAAATCAGCAAAACACCTTGACGTGAATCTTCCTGAAGTTAAAACAATATTCAGCAATCATCTTCTAGAAGTTAAAACACAATGATTTGAATGGTGCAGCAATCATCAAATCAGTAAAACACCTTGACGTGAATCGTAAAGCAGTTAAAACAATATTTAGCAATCATCTTCCAGAAGTTAAAACACAATGATATGAATGGTGCAGCAATCATCAAATCTCAGCAATCATCTTCCAGAAGTAAAACAGATCTTGATGATGAAGGCTATTGTTTAAACAATCAAGAATTACGTTTATATGTTACCCCAAATCTTTTTGATCTGATTACTTTGAGGGAGAGAGAGAGAGAGAGAGAAAGGAGAGATTATAGTTTCCTATAATAATGGCAAGATTAAAGGAATTTACACGGTGAGTTTTTCATTCTCATTAAATTACACCTTGTCTTTTACTATTATGCCCCTATTTAGTCTAAATTATTATAAAAATTATAAAACTATTTACAAAAATGCCACACAATTAATCTACACCCTAGATCTAACACACCCTATTGTCATTAATCCTTCTTACTCTTCTCACACAAAACACACTTTGTACAGGATCTTGACCTTATATATATATATATATACACACATATAATATATTATAAAAATGTTAAAACATTTCGCATTTTTAATATTTGGTAACAATAACATGGAGATTGTGTGCCTGGGATCGAAGTTACAACTAATTAAGTTATTTAAATAAACCATAACATAATGATAATTGCCCAAGTACTCAAGTTATCAAACTTAATATTGCTTTTGATTTCAAAGAGGTCAGTATTTAAGAGTTCATTCAGATATCTATTGCATATTTAGGGGGATAATCCGTATGTTGTTGAACTTATACTGTATTCCGTTGAAATTTGAGGCGCTTAGGTTTACTTTTTACCAACCTCAGTACGAGGTCAGAAAAGGCTGAATTTTTTACCCGAAGCGCCTCGCTTAGCTTCGAATCAAAGATTTATTTTCCTTATTTTTTTGGTGTTTTTGAATTGGTTGTTTTTTTAATATAATTATTGTAAAAAAATTTAAAAATTTAAAAAACAAAATAATAACCACCAACTTGCATCGACTTGAGATATGAGTTTTATTAACTTTAAATCTCTTTGATCCATGGTATCCACTAACCTTAGCGGAACGAGATCCATAATTCGAACAAGGAGGGAAACATTCTTCCATTACTATTTTCATAAAAATGAAAAAAGCAACCCATACAGAGTTCGTTGTACTGGTTGCGGAAAGAAATCAACAATCGGATCGGCGCTAACAAGCAACCAATACATAGTTCGTTGTACTGGTTGCGGAAAGAAATCAACAGTCGGATCAAAAATTCAGTTTTTTCTGCCACCTTGTACCCCCTCGTTTGATTTGACCCAAAGCGCCTCGCTTTGGCCAAAGCGAGGCGCTTTGGGGGGTTGAAATAGAAGGTGAGGGTGTGAATATCTGGAGCCTTGTAAAATTAAAACTTAAATAAAATATTTGTTTTATAAATGTTTCAAAGAGGGAAAATATATCTAAAAGTATGGGTGCAAACGAGCCGAGCTACTCGCAAGCTATTCGAGCTCGGCCCGAAACAAAGCTCAAAACAAGGCAAGCTTGACCGAGCGTGAGCCTGAGCCCGAACTTAAAAACAAACTCGTTTAGCAAACGATCCCGAGCTCGAGTTACGATTTTCGAGCTCGAGCCTGCTTGTGAGCCTTAACGAGCCAAAAGCAATGCTCGAATCGACCCAAGCTCAAGCTTTCATAGCCTAAACGAGCTCGAGTTAAGGGGTGATGCTCACCCCTATCTCAACTTCTTTTCCCTCCTACTTTCTAAGTCTACCATATGTTGTTAAAGGCGTAGGGCACACTCAAGGTGTATATGCCTTTCCCGGACCCTAGGCGCAAAGCACTTAGCTTAAAAATCAAAGGCATATAATAGGCAAGGCACATATTTGTGCCTGAGACTCCACCTGTCGGTTTAGTTAAGCCTTGCTACACCTGTGAGA
This sequence comes from Ambrosia trifida, assembly GCA_028751855.1. Lineage (NCBI taxonomy): Eukaryota > Viridiplantae > Streptophyta > Magnoliopsida > Asterales > Asteraceae > Ambrosia > Ambrosia trifida. Next base: position 75,746,040 of record CM054131.1, on the reverse strand, counting down.
TCAGACGCGCGCCTGACTCGCTTTTGACAACATAGCTACTACTATATATTAACTAGTAAGCTCTCCCGTATAACACATGGGATGTCCATTATTTTGAAAAGATAATTGTAAATGGCCCACTAAGGTCTTTAATATGTAACATTAGGTATTGAAGAGTTATATTGTAACACCCCAACCGATGGCGGAATCATCGAGGTGTCACGTAGTGACGATTGTTCAAAAGCACATGGTACTAAAATGTAAATATATTATTGAACAATTTAAATTGTCTTACATAGATGAAATGGGAAAAAAAATACAAAAGTCTGAACGAAACATGAAATTTGAAATAACTTATTAAAAGCAAGCACTAAAGTCCAATGCTATAGTACTAAGATCAAACTGCACCTGAAACATGTACAAAATAAATTTTGTCAACATATGAAATGTTGGTGAGCATTCCTAGATTTAATACATATAGTAAGTTGGAAAATGTTATACAATTCAAGTGCAAAGCTACAGTGCAATTACGTAAACTATGTATCATACAAATGAGCGAAATCAATCCTGTGACTGTATAAATGTACTAAAATGAACGGCGGTGTACTTATCCAATAAATGGATAATAACTTAACAATGACCATGGATTCTCCGATGAAAAAGGGGGAGAATCAACCTAGGCGGGTTGTCAATCCAATAGCGCTATCCAATATTAAGGTCGGCTTGTACATGGTTAATGATTTCACTAAGTACAAATGTATTCTACATGTAATGTCTAAGCATAAAGCACGTTTGTAAGCAAATGCACATAGTACTAGAATTGTATTGTAAAAATGTGAACTTGTATTTGTAATTTGTATAAGTGTACATGTAACACCCCAAAAATGAATAAAAGCAAAAAGGGGATAGGAAATACTCACATTCGCCAAATGACTAGATGACTAAGTGAGCGTGAAAATGCGAGCAATCCAAAGGTTCAACAACGAACCTAGTCCAATTTAGAAGAAAAGAAACGGAATAGGAAAAAATATCAAGCTTCCAATTCGCCAATTACAAGAGCTTATAATCAAAGCTTTAAATGTAGAAGTAATATACTCTAGAAGAAAAGAGTTTAATCGAATTGAAACAATTGAATTAGAGGTGCAAAGTGTAATGGGTCATAGGTGAGTTTTTATACTAGTTTTGGATTCAATTAGCCATTAAAATTGGTCAACACCATAAAGTAAGGTTTTATGATGAATTGAATATTTGACTAAGACTTTGACTGTTTGACTAAGACTTTGACTGGGACATTGACTGGGACTTTGACTGAGACTTTGACTTTGACTGGGACTTTGACTGAGACTGTCTTAGCGGACCGCGAGGGCTAAAAAAATAATTTTTCTAATTTAATCAATTTTAAGTTATAGACTTGTTTCCTTCTGTTTCTAAGTTGTTTTAGGACCGAAAATTAAGGGCTTTGAGTATCAAGGTCTGAAACATACGTGCTCGGGTGTAGATGTGAGTATAAAACGTGCATACTTTTACTTAAAAAAATTATAAGTTTTATTAAATTGTGAATTTTGGTCCTATTAAAATACGAGGGTTAAAAATGAAAATTTTGAAATAGTTGAGGAACCAATTATGCACATTTATGAAAAGTGAAGGGTGCAGGTTGTCACATATATCATGTTGACAACAGGAAATTCAAAGCCACACAGAAGGCAATACGAAGCCATACAGGCCTAATGGTTCATATTTGGCATCTGTATCTCTTAATGGTCCATTATGGCACTTATCACATAAGATTTGGTATTAAACTAACCTTAATGGTGAGTCATATTATATCGGAACGAGCAATAACAAGTCAAACAAGCTCTAATAGACACATACGCACACATATTATCCTTCGTGTAACACTCCAACCGATGGCGGTAACATCGGGGTGCCACGTAATGACGATTGTTCAGTAGTTCATGGTAAATAATAAGTTTCAATAATCAATTAAATGAATTACATGCAATTGTTCTAAAAGAAATTTGTACATCAAATGAGAAACACTAAATGTAAATCCTCCATCATGAACTCTCATATTTAAGCAACACTATAACCTGAAACATGTTAAGTTGGAAAAATATTTTGGGTCAACAAAAGTTGGTGAGAATTACATAGGTTTGGATATTGTATCACGAGTATAAAAACTTGTGCAATTCTAGTGTCATGGCAAATCTAGTCCATATGTGAAAACAAACTACTAGGTAAAGCGTTTGCATAATCAACCCTTGTGACATGTTTAATGTGGTCCATCCCATACGCATATGGTTCACTCGTTTGTCTTTATATGTTTAATAACAATCACCCACGTTACCCATATCCGGGGTACACGTATCCGGGTGGGGTTGTCAATCCAATATATCTATTATTGTGTATTGTCGGCTCATACAGAGTTAATGATTACGCGAGTCTAATTGTGTTTACCAAAGTATTGTTTAAGACATAATGCAACATAAAAATCACACAAGACACGTAATAGAATTGTATATGTTGAGTATAAGTGTTTAACATGTTTCACCCCAAAAAGCATTGAAAAACTGTAAAAGAGTGGGGATATGTAAACTCACCTTAGGTGCTTAACGAGTTCGTGCGTTTTCTTGAGCGTGCAAACACTTAGTAATAATGCCCTAAAGTAATAAGAAGTATTGTTTTAGGGTCACATTAAGGGTCTAGACTTCTTATACGGTTAGGATAATCGAAAGAATAATAGGTGGAGTGTTAGTTAGGTTAGATTTGTTAAAATCACGTTTTGGACAGATTGCAGTTAATGTTTTAAATTACATTTTAAAAATACCAAACAACCTTGAAAAATTCTGAAAATTCAAAGTAAACTAAATCAAAGTATTCTGAATAACTTTCGTTTAAAAAATATTTTTGTTTGAGCCCTACAAATAGGTCGAAAACGTAAGACAAAACAGCTCGTCCATATTTGAACCCCTGTTTTGTTTGGGCTCGTTAAAGGTCAAAACGAATGAGTTTTTCGACAAATAATATACCATCAGAACCGGAATTCAAAGATCTTGATCATAGCATCTGAGTGTAATTTAAAAAGTGTTTTAAAAATAGATTTATGGTGGTTTTAAGTTCGGTTTTGCTTGCTGTCCAAATCAAGGGTTGCACTTATATGCTCCTTTGAATATTTTAAAAATTGTTTTTAGCTAAAATATGATAAAATAAGTTTATGAAAATCTTACTACAGGTTAAGAAGCATTACAGGTCTAGTTTTAAGAGGGAATAAGTAATGTAATAATAAAACGTTAAGGGAACGATATTGAATGAATTATGATACTTACTTGGAAAACTCAGAACTAGCTAGAGGAGATAATGATGGATGAAAACTTTAGTATATGGGAGATGGGATAATAATGTTTTTTTTTATTGAATAGTATAAATAGTTGAATGGTAGGCTATTGTATTTATAGTGTAGAAATTGGAGTTGTAATTTGTTTAGGAAGTAAAATTAAGTCATAAAGAAAGGATATTGTTTAATGGGTGTTTTAATGAGAAAAGTTTAAGGTCTATGATTCAATTAGATAGGCCGTATGAAAGTATCAAATTGTATATTTTTTATTCATTAGAGATGCCAATATATATACAATGAAATAGCCTAAAACTAGAGAATACAAACTAGAAATTAGGGACTACTTTGACTAGGCTAGAATTTAGGAACAACTTTGACCAGGCTAGAATTTAGGAACAACTTTGACTACTTTGACTAGGCTAGAATTTAGGAACAACTTTGACTAGGTGGGTTTGATAGGCCGTAGCCACTTCTGTTCGTTTTGTAGCTTATGAAGATAACGAAACAAATAGAAAGATAAATCAAAAGCATATAAACTACTAATTGGTTGAAGTTTGTTGCATGGGATAGTGATCAATTCATATTATTATGCTGTTTTATTTATATGTATACATATTGAAATCATATACTCTATTTTACATTATATGAAAACTTTAATGATTTCAATTAAGTATGTCCATATCCATTTGCATTCAAAATTCAAATCAAGATATAAGGCAAGCCAAATACGTTTTTTTTAAATGTTAATATAATATTAATTTAATCACCACAACTCTGTATCTATTTGTAATTAATATTATCGGTAGGAAAAAATTGGTGAACGGATGTAAACGTGTTAGTTATCGTGCATTATGTGTTTGTAATCATTATGTGACTTGTCGGTATGTGAATACGTGTTTATATATATATATGTTAAAATAGTGTTTAACGCGCCAAAAACCCAACCTGGAACTCTACAGGCGATTAGGAACCAGGAGGGCTCCTAATCGCCACTACTATAGGCGAATAAGGATGGTTACTGGCGATTAGAGCTTCTAATCGCTAGTTCTGATCTACTACTCGCCTAATCTGCAATGCACGAGTCAAAACACCTATAAATACAACCCTTGACTCCCCAAACACTCTTAGTGCAACCCTAACTGATCCTAAGCCTCCCACACACCTCAAAACACTTCTGGAACTTGTTTTGCTTCAAAACTCTCCATTTCCAAGCTAATACACCTTTCTTTGATAAAATCCAAGGTGTGTTCTTCATCCCAAACCTTTGTAATGCTATTGTTTTGGTTCCCCAAAAGTCCAAACCTTGTTTTGCTAAGAATGTGTCTTTAAAAACCTTGGAAATGAGTTCTAAAAGAAGTCTACACCATAATACTTGCTATATGTGAAGTATTGATGCATATGATGATTTTTGGTGATTATAACATGAATGTTTCCATGAATTTGTTGTACTTCTGATGTGTAGGAGTTGTTAGGATGATTATCTATGAGTTTAAGCTATTGTTGTAGTGTTTAGATGAAAGTATGCATTTTGACCCATTTGGGTGATTCTTGAAGAATTAGGATGTTATGATATGATTCATTGCTTGTTTATTGTTAGGAATCATGCTAGAATGATATTATAACGTGGAGATGATGATTTGCAAGTTGTAGGAGGTGTAATCTGGTCTTTACCATTTAAGGAAAGATTTCATAGTTAATGAAACCTATTACTTTGCCATTTTTGGAAATAATCGCACCGAGACCGTTAGAGCAGAGATAAATTGGGGGTTTTTGCTTGGAATGGGTTGGTTAATGGTTTAGGTTTGATGTTGGGTGTTTTTACATGTTTCGGATCTGATTTGGAGGGTTTAACGCGCGAAATTGCGCGACAGCAGGAACAGGGGCGAATAGGGCTCTAATCGCCTGATACATCAGGCGATTAGCCCCTACTCGCCAGTTGACCACCTCCTACTCACCAGTTGACTTTTCCTAATTGCATGTAAGTTTCCTAATCGCGTGTACTGCTGTCGTAAGCGTATTTTGACATCCCGAAACATGATTTGACACCTAGGAACATGATAGGGAACCCCGGGATACACCCAATGACTTAGTAACACGTGTTCGGACTTGTTTATGCGATAATTGAGCATTTTGTTAGACTAGGTGAACTCTTGCGCGTATTAAGTGTTTAATTGCATATGTTGCATGATGTCTTGTATTTGTCTAACACGTGGGATGTCGGGTAACCAATGGGATGTCGGGTCTTGTCTGGTGCGGTCGGTTTAACAATCAAAGGTGTTTTCAAACGTTTATGGCTATGGTCTGGACATTCGGGGACTAGTTAACCTGCAGGTTATTAGTCCGGATACTTATACACATCTTATGATAGGTCGCCGTTATTTGGGGCTATCATAGCATAATTACTTAACTGTTTTCAAGTAACGCAATCCGAGGTGAGTGTCACAGCCCCACTTTTACCGTTTTGCTTTCGGGGGAGAAACATGCTACTTACTTATTTACTCATTAAAGGTCATGTTATACTATGGTTACTTCATGTACTATGCGACTTTTATGGAAAGTCCCAGGGGGAAACCATGAATGTGCGGGGATGCACAACGGGGGAAATGTGGATAGATCTATTGGGCCTTACAAACCCCACCCGACGGCTGGGAGCCGGGCGGGTGCATATTGTCTCTAATACTTTGGGGGTTACCGAGGCATCGGTAATCCCGTCCGTCTGGGCTGGCTTCAACACTTATACCGGTTTAGTAATGGGTTCCCAACCGCAGTAGTAGCAACACTTAACGTCTAGCTAACGTTCTCATAACATAATAGTAACAGATATGATCATTCCGAACTTATAACAACGCTTTTATAAAAGAAAACCTGTGAACTCACCGGCATTATATGTTGACATTTTTGGCATGTTTTCTCAGGTCGCTAAGGTAGCAGTTAATGGACTAGGCGCACGGAGTCATGCACAACGTCTAGAATTTTGAAGCATATTAAACAATGTTTTGTAAACTATAATATGTCTTTTGGTTGTAAACAAGAAATGCTTCCGCTGCTGATTTATGGCTCAAAGCATGATGTTTTGGTTTCAAAAATATATATATGAATGCATGTTTGTTGTTGTTTATTGTGATCGTTGACTGGGATCCTGGTGTGTCACGCGCCTCGCGGTAAAACCCCGCATGTAAAATTTGAGGGTGTAACCAAGACTACCCATCACACCGCTTGTTTGTAACATAAACCAGCATACTCTTGCTTCAGTTTAGTATTATAGGTTTTATAAGCTTCACAAAAATGTAAACATAACCTAATTATGTGCCCAATTCAGCTAATTGATAACAAACCACACGAAATTAGTTATCAAATAATAATTATGAATAAAAAACTAATACAAGCATTGTTAATTCTAGCTCTGCAAACTTTAACTCTACCTGTCATTATATAATCCCTTAGACATTTTGATATGAACTCTCTCACCTTTTATACAGAGACCAAATAACAACAAAATGCAAAATCAAGTTTCTATGTTCTATTAATTTATTATATATATATATATATTGATCATATATTATAAAAATTAAAATCCTAAATGATAAAAGTATAAACTGACCACCCATTGCTCTGCAAACTTTAAATCTCTTACCGAAGAGGAAGACATAGAATGAAGCATGGATTGAATTGAACAACACGCCATTGAATTGAACAACACGCATGGATTGAATTTAAACAAAAAACATAAATGAATAAAAGAAGAGTGTGGGTACCCAAATAAAGCAAAAGGGGTGACGGCGGCGGACGAGGCGACGAGGGCGGTGGAAGAGGCGACGACGGCGGCGGAGTATAAGTCGGTGGAATGGAGGGTTTGACCGTTGAGGCTGGGGTTTTTCCACAAAACATCCATTAGCAAAGCTATTCCGGCCATTGATGAAACAGGATTGGATTGAATGCTATGAGTTGGTTGAAGATTTTACTGAATCTTTATATGGAGTTTGCTGAATCAAAGAAGTAGATTAACACGAAGGAGATTAAGGATTTTAGAAGGAGAGATGTGAACAAATAGGGTTTGAGGTGTGAAAGGAACGATAAACATAGGGTTCGTACTTATCCTTTTTTTTAATTAAAAATCGAAAAAAATAGAAACACAAAAATCTCTCAATTATTAAGCCAATTATTAAGTCACGTGGCACTCTCAAAGGAGGTTGAGGCCATCATTGCACGTCACGTCAGCATCTATCAATTCTTTTTTATATATTAATAGAATAGATATAGATATAGATATAGATATATTTAAAAAAATCCAAATAAAAAATATGAATTACCCTGCATGTCGTCTCGATATATATTTTCTTAGAATATATTCATTAAAAATAAAAAAAACCATAAAAATGTATATGTTGTTGTTAAGGCGTAATGGGGACCATTAAGACATATACAATCTAATAATAATAATAGTTGTAGTTATCCACTAACGTCGAATATAGCCCATTGCGACACATATGATCTATCATTTCTCATTGTCCATTACAATCTATTAAGGCCCAAAAAGGTCCATAAACACATATATGATATACTATTGTCAATTGTGATCCATTAAGGCCACTATGGTCCATTAAGACATGTATGATATATTATTGTCCTTTGTGATCCTTTAAGGCCCAATATGGCCCATTAAAACATGTATTACATACTATTGTCCAATGTGATACATTAAGGCCCATTAAGACATATATAATCATTCTGATCCATTAAGGCCCAATATGGCCCATTAAGACATATACAATCCACTATTGTCCATTCTGATCCATTAAGGCCCAATATGGTCCATTAAGACATGTATGATCTACTATTATCCATTGTGATATACTAAGGCCCAATATGGCCCATTAAGACATATATAATCAACTATTATCCATTCTGATCCATTAAGACCCAATATGGCCCATTAAGACATATATAATCCACTATTGTCCATTCTGATCCATTAAGGCCCAATATGGTCCATTAAGACAAGTATGATCTACTATTATCCATTGTGATACATTAAGGCTCAATATGGTCCATTAACACACACAAAGATCACACAAGTATGAGCGAACTAGGTGCGGAAACCCTAATTCGCATGCAAAATGATAATAATCAAGATCAGAACACGTCAAGATCCATTTTCAATTCGATTTTCATTAATATAATGTTGATAATCCTTACAAAGACAAATACTATGAAAATACACCGTTTGAGAACTTTCTAGACACACACACTAACACACTTGACCAAATGACCGACTGTTAAGTTGCAAAACAACTTCAGCGTATATATAGACACTCCATTCGACCCTTGTAGGGTTCGAATGACTTCGTTCGACCCATCATGGGTGGGAAACAATAACAAATAAACATCAAAATCTATTCGACCAAAAACTAATACATTCGATCCTATATAAATCTTCATTCGACCTCCCGTAGGGTCGAATGGGACATGTTATCTTCAACATCTTCAAATCTTCAACAAAGTTTGTACAATCCGAAAGCAATAGCGACAATATGCACTTACAATAATGTATAAATAGGACTTGTATGTGTCAAATGTTAGTTACCAAGACTGTATTATCCAAAACAATCCACACAAACTTGTAAATAGTTTCTGTCCTGTCAAAATTCATGGTATCAACTCAATAATACTCAAAATACTTTTATTATGATCAAGAACATACAAAGACTCTTAAGGTTACACAGAAAAACCCTAACACCTATTTAGAACCAGACACACGACTCATACAATCATACTCAAGATCTAAACCAAAGGTGTCCACGAGAACACAAGATCTAAGACAAGATGTCATAGATCAAGTAAAACCCTAACAATCTTATGACTGAATCGACTGGACTCAAAGGTGAATAAGACAAAAGTATATGAGACAAATGATCAGGGTGTTAACCCTTGCACGGTAAACAAGACTCGTTTATATAGAGAGCCAAAGGTGAGAAAGCACACTCTCAGGCTTTCTCAACCATCAGATTATAATCTCATCCCCGGATTGCCAACGTGTACCAAATGAGCGGCTATGCTTCAATTATAGAAAGCACACATAAGAAGGCTGGGGTTTTATCTCCTGAATTGGGCTTTATCTCCTGGACTGGGCCACGAACTGGACTTCAAGTTGGGCTAATCTCCATAAGCTCCTCTTTAGCATTCTCAAGCTGAGCCCATTTCCATTTTACCTACAATTAGCCTTAACCCAGAAATGAGAACATGATATGGATAAATTGAATTATATAAAATGTATAAAACAATGATAACATTAAAAGTAGTATATAAAATTATATATATATCTATATAATTTTAACACCCCCTTAATTTTATCAACCAAACTCATCACTCATCAACTTGTTCACACAAGCTTAAATGTTGATGAGTTAACAAACCTTTTGTGAATAAATCAGCAAGTTGACTTTCCGAGTCAATGTTAACAGTTTCAATAACTCCCATTGTAATGAGATCCCTTAGAAAGAACAAATCCAAACCAAAATGTTTGGTTTTGTCATGAAAAACCGGATTGCCTGCTATAGATATAGCAGCAGAACTGTCACAATGTGATTTTATTGGCAATTTAACAAAGATTTTGAGTTCAGAAAGCAAGTTCTTAATCCACACAGCTTCACATGCACCTGCACACATTGCTCTATATTCTACTTCAACAGAAGAGCGTGAAACTGTGGATTGCTTCTTACTTTTCCATGAAATCAAACAATTTCCAAGCAACACACAAAACCCAATTACTGACCTCCTAGTTTCAATGCATTTTGCCCAATCCGAATCAGAATAAACACTTAGGTCAAAATGATTGCATTTAGAAAAAAACAACCCTTTCCCAGGGGCTGATTTCAAATACCTAAGTAATCTAAAGGCAATCTTTTGATGCACCTCGGTGGGCTTATGCATATATTGACTAAGATAGTGAACTAAATAAGCAATGTCAGATCGAGTGTGGGATAAATAAATTAACTTTCCCAAAAGTTTTTGATAACCTGTTATCTTGCTTAATACTTTGTTATTAGACTCAACCTAATTGACTAACACATGATGTTGTTCAATAGGATTAGTTATGGGTTTACACCCCAACATACCATACTCTGCTAATACCTCTGTGAAGTATTTTCTTTGTGACAAGTTAATGCCATTATCAGTTTTCACAACCTCAATTCCTAAGAAGTATTTTAATTCACCTAAGTCTTTTATTAAAAATTTTGTTTTGAAATCAAGTTTAACTTTATTGATCTCACTATCAGAATTACCAGTGTTGATAATATCATCCACATAGACTAATAACAACAAAAATACAGAATCAATAGACTTTATAAACATAGAATAGTCACATCGACTCTTAACAAATCCAAAGTCAACCAATGCCTTAACAAGCTTTTCATTATACATAAGTGGATCTTGTTTAAGTCCATACAAGGACTTTTTGAGTTTGCATACTTTGTTCATAGAATCAGAATGAACACCTTCAGGTAAGGTCATGTAGGCATCTTCATGCAATTCTCCATAAAGAAAAGCATTATTAACATCGAGTTGATACACATTCCAGTTATTCTGGACAACTAGACTCAATACAATCCTAATGGTTATCATTTTGACTACCGGTGAAAAAGTCTCATCATAGTCTAACCCTTCACGTTGACTGTAACCTTTTGTTACAAGTCTATCCTTAAACCTATTAATCTCACCTAATGACTTATACTTTATCTTATAAATCCACTTGCACCCAACCTTATGTCTACCCTTTGGTAATTCAACCACATCCCAGGTGTCATTGCTATATAAGGCCTCTAATTCCTCATTCATGGCTCTAACCCAGTTCTTATCTTTTACAGCCTCATGATAATACTTTGGTTCAACACTTTTATCCAAAACAGAAAAGAAACATTTGTTTTCTAAAGATAATTTTGAAAAATTGACCACTTTTCCAATATCATATTTTACCTTCCCCTCCACCACAAAATCACTTAACTTTCTAGGAAAATTAATATTCCTAGATGATCTCTTAAGCTCAGACCTTTCTTGGAATGTGTCATCCTCAGAAAGGTTTGTTTGATCATTTCCAGTAATCACACTATCAGCCCTACCAGGTTCATTATTAACACTACTAGGCTGCTGACTCCCAGCCATGCCTTTAGTAGGTTTTTGAACATTTAGTTGCTGACTTGAGTGTGTTCCTGAATCCCTATTACCTTTTCCCTTTCTATCATCATCCAAGTTTAATTGTGATTCTGTGTTTTCATAGAGGTCAAAAAAATTTAAACTTTTAACACTTTTATCATTATTAGCATTATATTTTTCAAAAACAGTTGGTTGTTTAAATGGAAAACAATCTTCATAAAACCTAACATCTCTTGAAAACAAAATAATTTTGGAATCAAGGCTAAATGCCTTGTATCCTTTTTTCTCTTGAGAATAGCCCAGAAAAACACATTTTTCTGCTCTACTCTCTAGTTTATTTGACTCATTCAAGACTGTACAAAAACACAGACACCCAAAAACTCTTAGATAATCTAGAAAGGGATTAAAGCCATAAATCAACTCATAAGGGGTTTTCCCTCCAAGCACAGAAGATGGTGTCCTATTAATAAGATAAGAAGTAGTCAAAATACACTCACTCCAAAACCTAATTGGTAAATTACTTTGAAACAATAAAGCTCTAGCTACATTTAATAGATGTCCATGTTTCCTCTCAACCACTCCATTCTGTCGGGGTGTATAAGCACAACTAGTTTGATGAATTATACCTTTTGACTTACAAAAACTTGTGAATTGGTTATTTACAAATTCCAATCCATTATCACTTTGAAAAATTTTGACAGTTTTACTAAACTGATTTTGAATGATATTAACAAAGTCTGTAATGTTTTCAAACACTTCTTACTTGTGCTTCATTAGACTAACCCACACAGCTCTAGAGTAGTCATCAACTATGGTCAAGAAATACCTATGACCATCTCTATCAGCAACCCTACAGGGCCCTTAAACATCCATGTACACAAATTGTTCTAACTGGGTACACTTGTGTTCACTAATGGGAAAGGGCTCTCTTTGTTGCTTTGCCCTATGACACACATCACAGGGCTCATGGTCATGTTTAACATTGACACCAGGTTTAACAATTTTCATAACCTGCTCAGATGGGTGTCCTAACCTAGCATGCCATATATTAAAGTCAACAATGCTACTATAACACACCTTAGTTAAAGACCTAGAGTGATTACACAAATACAGACCATCAAATTGTTCACCAGTCACCAGGACTTTCCTTGTTAAAAAGTCCTGTAAATAGCACTTATGGTCATCAAAACCAACAAACAACTTGTTGTCTTTAGCAAGTTTATGTACAGATATAAGGTTAACAGTATATTCAGGAACCACTAACACATCTTGTAAAACAACATTTTCAGCTAATTTTAGTTTACCAATCTTGGTTACTAAAGCAAATGTTCCATTTGGATGTTTAACTTTAATATTTAATTCAGACACATCAACAAAATCAAATAGTCCTTTTTCACTGTTAACCATATGTTCATTGGCTCCTGAATCAACTAACCATCCTATTCCTATTAACCCTTTATTAGTACTAGTAAAACAAAACAATTTGCCACCAAAACATGCGGAAGAAGCACAAAATACTCTACCAGATAAATTGCAGCTTTGTGAAGACTCTTCAGTTTTGTCATTAAGAAGACTCAACAACCTAGACACTTGATCACTAGTGAGAGTAGTAATATTAGCATTAGAGAATTCAGGTGCACTGTTGTTAGCCATAGATTTCTTCCCTTGATTCCCTCTTGGTCTTAACCATGAGGGATATCCAATGATTTCAAAATACTTATCCACTAAGTGTCCAGTTTTATTACAGTGTGTGCATTTTAATGACTGATTGTTATTTTTAGAAAACCTTTTGTTGTTGCTATTGTTGCTTAAAAATTCATTACTAACAGCTTTACTTGCAAAACTAATAGTTTGAGACTTATTAGACCCAGTGCTAGAGTTTCTATGGGATTCTTCCCTAGAAACAATAGCAAATGCTTCTTTGACAGTGAGAAGCTCAGTTTTAATCAACAGTGCAGTCCTAACACTATGATATGTATCATCAAGTCCTATTAGGAACTGCATCAATTTTATCATATGATTGTAACTATTAAACTCCTTAGATGCTTCACATGAACAAGAAGGTAACTGTACTATCTGATCAAGTTGCTTCCACATAATATTCAGCTTATGATAGTATTCAGAAACAAACATACCATTTTGATTAAATGAGTTTATTTTTTGATATAGGTTATAAACTACAGATCCATCAACTTTATTATATGTCTCTTTTAAGTCTTTCCATACTTCAGAAGCTAATTTAGAATAAACTTGACCCATATATAGTTCCTCAAAAACAGAGTTAAGAATCTAAGTAAGTACTACTGAGTTACACTTATCCCATTGTTTAGCAAGTATATCATCATCAGTTGGTTTAACACATTAACCATTTATGAAACCTAGTTTGTTTTTAACTTGCAACCCAAGAATCATAGCATTAGCCCAAACAGTATAATTCTCTGTACCCTTTAGTTTTATACTAACTATGGTCAAATTAGTAGAGTCACTAGCATGTAAGTATAGTGGATCACTGGTATCCAACTTACTTACAAGGGTGACACTATTGGATGCAGGGTCAACATTAGGACCCTGATCATCACCAGCCATGTTGAATACAAGTAAGAATGCACAAACAAAAAGTTATGCACACAACAATCAAATCAATCAAGAACACAGAAACACACTGTCACACCCCGACTTTTCCCTCGTCGGATGCGACGTTTGGTGCCTTTGCCAGCGCAGCGGAAAGAATGCATCTAAGACTCTGGTTCCCTGAACGCCAATTCTAAACCTCTAGGATTTCCCGATCCCAACTGTCACCTACTCCAACCGTGCCGTTACCAAAGTTTAAACCTGAAAGACATACTTAAAAAGTCAACATAAAGCTGGTGAGTTCACAAGTTTTATAAAAGAGTTGTAATAAGTTTGAAAAGATCATATCCGTTACTACTAGGTTATAAGAACGTTAGCTAGACGTTAAGTGTTTGTTTACTACTGCGGTTGGGAATCCATTACTATACGTTTATAAGTTGTTGAAGCTTGCCCAGCAGTTTTGGCTATAACCGATGCCTCGGCGAGCCAGTAATAAGAGACAATATGCACCCGCCCGGCCCAGCCGTCGAGTGGGGTTTGTGAGGCCCAATAGATCTATCCACATTTCCCCCGTTGTGCATCCCCGCACATTCATGGTTTCCCCCCTGGGACTTTCCATAAAAGCCGCATAGTATTTGTAAAGTAACCATAGTATAACATGACCTTTAGTAAGTAAGTATGTAAAATGTTTCTTCCCCGAAAGTAAAACCAGTAAAAGTAGGGTCGTGACACTCACGCACCCATTTCATTTTTCAAAAACTTGTTCGTTTGGAATTCCTCAGGTTTTCATAAAAGAAGCATGTCTTCCACCCCGTAAACATTTATAAAACAGTAAAAAGTGGGGTCATGAACTCACCTTAATTTCCATGCTAAGCTAGCAAATAAAGTCCAAGCCTCGACCGGCTTCCTCGTGCCCTATTACAACAAAGGACACCTTAAAGTCTAACACATATAAACCTAGCCTATAATCCGGCTAAAAGGTAGTTTATCCAACTATCTAGACTCGTGTGTATAACTCGAGTACTAATATGCTTTAACTCGACGAACCGATCGTGACTTATCTTACCTATGCGTTAACACACAACATAGCACTCAAGTTGCGCACTTGTCACTATTCGTGTGTACGCCCCGTTGGACTATATTATGAAACGTATAACTTATCCCGAGCCGTAGCTCGTCTTATAATTATATTTTAGGAAAATACTCTTTGATGAAAATATAAGTAAAGTTATTTAAAACCGATCCATAACAAGTGTCGCTTCTTTTCCTAAATCCGTAAGCCTTTAAAGGTTTCAAAATATTAACTTTTGTATAATTCTATCTCCATTACGTCGAACGTTTTTGTAATTCAAACCGTTAAAATAGAAATGTTTTAGTTACTAAAATCTTTAAAGATTGACACAATTGACGTTCGGTAAATAATATGTATTTGTTTTGGAAATAGTGTTCGACGTTTTTCTTTAAATGTTGCAAGAAAGCATTTGTCGAAAACGTTATGCGATATTGTAGAAAACTACATTTGTCAAAATACTTGAAGATTGTTTATAATGAAATATACAACAAATATCGCCTTCATTTATGCTTATAACTTTTATAAAATTTCGGCAGAGTTTCCTCTGTTTTCGTACAAACCAGGCAACACAAGTCGCCTTCAATTTTCCCAAAATCAATATCCAATACAAGACTTCAATTTGTTTATCCGCAATTCCAATTCAAACGAGACTTATACGTTTCGACGCTTTTATATAAACTACACTTATTTGTATAAAGACACGACAATATATATGTATATTATAGTCCAACCAATTTAGTCCGATATCGATTTTATAAGTCGCGCCTTTTATATCCAATACCAATCGTCCGATTTAATATATAGTTACCGTTTATTATTATTATTATTCGGTTCGTTCGCGAGTCAAAACTATTTCGTTCGAATCAATATTTTTTTATAACTATTTATATTACCCACAATAATAATAACAAACACGAATTAAAGTATACCGATTCGTACGCGCGTAACCCGGAGCCAGCTCGAACCACGTGCAGACCGGTACGCTGACCCGTTGACCAGCTTTGACCGCGTGTTGACCAGTTGACCATGTGTTGACCGGACTAAAACTGACTTGAACCGAACCAGATCTGTCCCGCGACTCGAACCCAACACCGAATCTGAACCGAAACGAGACCATGAGCCCGAGACCACGACCAGAACCGGATCTGCCCGTAACATGGACCCGAATCAAACCAAAATCAACCTTAATAAGAATCAGACCCAAACCAACCCGATTAGGACTGAACCCGCACCCAAAATCTGACCCGTCACCAGCAACCATCGCCGCCGCCACCTCAGCTCCGGCATCCACGAACCCACAACCAAACCACATATCCGGTCACCTCCAAGAACCCCAAACCAACCCTGACCAAAACCAAACCCACAAACCAGACCCGCCGCCGCCACCGCCTTCTGCAACCACCACCTCCGGTACCCTGTTGATAACCACCACCTCTGCTGCTTTGAACCACCATAGAATCCAACCCAACCTCACCTAAACCACTCCTCCGGCTCCGATTCGTCACCACCACCATCTGTCACGATACCATCATACCGGTGCCCGAGGTCCAAGTCACCGGGATCCACCTTCGTCGTCGCGTCGGCCCTCTTCCCCGACCAAGAATCACCACAAAACCCTTGATACGACTGATTATGCCCGATTTGGGCTTGTAACACAGCGCCGCCACCACCGAACCATGGTGGTGGCCGGCTAAGACTGTAACAGGGACGGGGGAGGGTTAAAGGGCCGAAAGAGAGAGAGGAAAGCGGGAGAGAGAGAGAGGGACCTGCGTTTAGAGAGAGGGAGTAGAGAGAGAGGGAAAGTGTGCGGTTTTAGAAAGAGAGTAGAGAGAGAGGGACTTGTGGCTGCTCAATGAGGAAGAAGAAGATGAGAAAATGAGCCATTTTATAGTTAGGGTTAGGTTAGGAGGGTTATTACCGCGTATCGAACCCGTTTTAAACGTAAACGTCTCGGTTTAGATTTAGGCTCGATAATTAATTATAAAAATTAGTCGGTTTTGTTCGAAATACAAAACCGAGCATAAATATAAATATCTTCGATGTCCGACGCGTGTTTTCAGAACACGCGTTTAAATCGCGTTAATTAAATCGGTCGCAGTTTCACTTGTAAAAACGGTCAGTAAACTTCCGAAACTTTATATTTAACAATATTTATAATAAATATTTAATTTTTAATAATAAAAATCACATCGGTACAGATCGGAAATTGCCGGTTGTCACATCCTCCCAATGTTACAGAAATTTTGTCCTCAAAATTTGAGGTAGGATATCATCCAAGAACCAATGGTAGTACAACAAAAATAGTCAACGGACTTGCCGGTACAAATGGCACGAAATAAGGTTTCAGAATCAACTGAATGCAAAGTGTAAACAATAACTCTATCAACAAATACTATTGGCACACCTCAAACGAAGCAACTAGTGCACCAACTTTTCATTACACACCACAAGGTGTGTCTGCATTTAAGGCAATAACAAACACGTTGATGAAAGTGAGACATGTCAATAAAAATCATTCATTATTCCAAGTAGATTGAATATTCACCGCAAGGTGCTGTATCAAATTCCAACAATTCGATTCAACTGAAACATCGACTTTAAAGAAACTCGTCGACGAAGTATCAAAGGATTCATTGCCCACAATGGCCTGACATAGCAAGACTAGAAGACAAACATTACGAGCAACATAATGATAAAGCAAATCATTAATGAAACAATTGTTTGATGCGAAGCCCTACAATGGACCTTCACAGGTTTAAAGAATTCAAACATATAACAATTGACACGTGTACAAAGGTCGTGTCTAATTTGGTGAAAAGAATAAGGAATCAACAAAAATTAAATTCCTTTATAATTGAATGTCGAAGGCCACAAATACAAAAGAAGAGAGATGTAAATCATACTCAAAAGACATGAACCTTAGAAGCTCAAGAAACAAGATCATCAAGATCTTAAACTGGTTTAAGAAAAGCAAGGTCGCGAGTGACACGAACAGGGGAGAATCGACAATCACGTGCGTGACAACAAAAGAATGAAACACCCTTATCCATTATTTATATATATAAATATATATACAACAACACATAGGATACCCTCATGATAGAATTTCTTAGAACTATCAGGTGCCTGTAAATTTGCAATAACGTGACGTCTACGTTATCAAAAATTTACCTCACCAGATCATCCTATTAACCTCCATCATAAGTTGTATCACGAGCACTCGTCACATTCATATCATAACACGTATATATATACAACATAATATAATGTTCGTCGCGTGCGCCACCTTTCCCGGTGCTCTTCTCGTCCGCATTCCAGCTTCACAGCATCATCAGCAAAACGAGGTGCCTCATCAAGACGTTTCTCACCCAAGGCTACTTTAACGACATAGCATACTCCGAACCCGGGATGCGAGACCGCAATTGCTGCAACAATCCCTTTGCCGATTCGTCCAACAAACGTGACACGTGTGTGCGTTCCCAATACGTCCAAGCTTGAGTTGACAACCATTGGCGATACGTACTATATATACTTTACATAAATACACGTTGTATACAAACAAGTAGATTGTTCCTCATACCAAGAAACAATAACTCAGCTAACTCTATGTGAATAACCGCTCTGAAGTCTAAAACGATGACTCGCCAGTCACCAGTGAGGTATGCCTAACCACTGCATGCCAATGTCCTTTCTATATACCACTATAGAAAATACCGACTTCCTATTCACATAAGAAAAATAAATGTTCCTCGCGCCGAAGGAATGTACGCTGAGCTAGTGTGATACACTAATAGTCATGCAACAGATTTGGCAACGGTTGGAATTCCAGTTCCTAGGCGTTCGTACAAAATATCATGTCTTAGAAATTTTTGGTCCCAACTTCAAAACAACTCAGGTTAAAGCCTAGATATCTACCCAGACACCTAGTTCGCTAAAACCTATGGCTCTGATACCAAACTGTCACACCCCGACTTTTCCCTCGTCGGATGCGACGTTTGGTGCCTTTGCCAGCGCAGCGGAAAGAATGCATCTAAGACTCTGGTTCCCTGAACGCCAATTCTAAACCTCTAGGATTTCCCGATCCCAACTGTCACCTACTCCAACCGTGCCGTTACCAAAGTTTAAACCTGAAAGACATACTTAAAAAGTCAACATAAAGCTGGTGAGTTCACAAGTTTTATAAAAGAGTTGTAATAAGTTTGAAAAGATCATATCTGTTACTACTAGGTTATAAGAACGTTAGCTAGACGTTAAGTGTTTGTTTACTACTGCGGTTGGGAATCCATTACTATACGTTTATAAGTTGTTGAAGCTTGCCCAGCAGTTTTGGCTATAACCGATGCCTCGGCGAGCCAGTAATAAGAGACAATATGCACCCGCCCGGCCCAGCCGTCGAGTGGGGTTTGTGAGGCCCAATAGATCTATCCACATTTCCCCCGTTGTGCATCCCCGCACATTCATGGTTTCCCCCCTGGGACTTTCCATAAAAGCCGCATAGTATTTGTAAAGTAACCATAGTATAACATGACCTTTAGTAAGTAAGTATGTAAAATGTTTCTTCCCCGAAAGTAAAACCAGTAAAAGTAGGGTCGTGACACTCACGCACCCATTTCATTTTTCAAAAACTTGTTCGTTTGGAATTCCTCAGGTTTTCATAAAAGAAGCATGTCTTCCACCCCGTAAACATTTATAAAACAGTAAAAAGTGGGGTCATGAACTCACCTTAATTTCCATGCTAAGCTAGCAAATAAAGTCCAAGCCTCGACCGGCTTCCTCGTGCCCTATTACAACAAAGGACACCTTAAAGTCTAACACATATAAACCTAGCCTATAATCCGGCTAAAAGGTAGTTTATCCAACTATCTAGACTCGTGTGTATAACTCGAGTACTAATATGCTTTAACTCGACGAACCGATCGTGACTTATCTTACCTATGCGTTAACACACAACATAGCACTCAAGTTGCGCACTTGTCACTATTCGTGTGTACGCCCCGTTGGACTATATTATGAAACGTATAACTTATCCCGAGCCGTAGCTCGTCTTATAATTATATTTTAGGAAAATACTCTTTGATGAAAATATAAGTAAAGTTATTTAAAACCGATCCATAACAAGTGTCGCTTCTTTTCCTAAATCCGTAAGCCTTTAAAGGTTTCAAAATATTAACTTTTGTATAATTCTATCTCCATTACGTCGAACGTTTTTGTAATTCAAACCGTTAAAATAGAAATGTTTTAGTTACTAAAATCTTTAAAGATTGACACAATTGACGTTCGGTAAATAATATGTATTTGTTTTGGAAATAGTGTTCGACGTTTTTCTTTAAATGTTGCAAGAAAGCATTTGTCGAAAACGTTATGCGATATTGTAGAAAACTACATTTGTCAAAATACTTGAAGATTGTTTATAATGAAATATACAACAAATATCGCCTTCATTTATGCTTATAACTTTTATAAAATTTCGGCAGAGTTTCCTCTGTTTTCGTACAAACCAGGCAACACAAGTCGCCTTCAATTTTCCCAAAATCAATATCCAATACAAGACTTCAATTTGTTTATCCGCAATTCCAATTCAAACGAGACTTATACGTTTCGACGCTTTTATATAAACTACACTTATTTGTATAAAGACACGACAATATATATGTATATTATAGTCCAACCAATTTAGTCCGATATCGATTTTATAAGTCGCGCCTTTTATATCCAATACCAATCGTCCGATTTAATATATAGTTACCGTTTATTATTATTATTATTCGGTTCGTTCGCGAGTCAAAACTATTTCGTTCGAATCAATATTTTTTTATAACTATTTATATTACCCACAATAATAATAACAAACACGAATTAAAGTATACCGATTCGTACGCGCGTAACCCGGAGCCAGCTCGAACCACGTGCAGACCGGTACGCTGACCCGTTGACCAGCTTTGACCGCGTGTTGACCAGTTGACCATGTGTTGACCGGACTAAAACTGACTTGAACCGAACCAGATCTGTCCCGCGACTCGAACCCAACACCGAATCTGAACCGAAACGAGACCATGAGCCCGAGACCACGACCAGAACCGGATCTGCCCGTAACATGGACCCGAATCAAACCAAAATCAACCTTAATAAGAATCAGACCCAAACCAACCCGATTAGGACTGAACCCGCACCCAAAATCTGACCCGTCACCAGCAACCATCGCCGCCGCCACCTCAGCTCCGGCATCCACGAACCCACAACCAAACCACATATCCGGTCACCTCCAAGAACCCCAAACCAACCCTGACCAAAACCAAACCCACAAACCAGACCCGCCGCCGCCACCGCCTTCTGCAACCACCACCTCCGGTACCCTGTTGATAACCACCACCTCTGCTGCTTTGAACCACCATAGAATCCAACCCAACCTCACCTAAACCACTCCTCCGGCTCCGATTCGTCACCACCACCATCTGTCACGATACCATCATACCGGTGCCCGAGGTCCAAGTCACCGGGATCCACCTTCGTCGTCGCGTCGGCCCTCTTCCCCGACCAAGAATCACCACAAAACCCTTGATACGACTGATTATGCCCGATTTGGGCTTGTAACACAGCGCCGCCACCACCGAACCATGGTGGTGGCCGGCTAAGACTGTAACAGGGACGGGGGAGGGTTAAAGGGCCGAAAGAGAGAGAGGAAAGCGGGAGAGAGAGAGAGGGACCTGCGTTTAGAGAGAGGGAGTAGAGAGAGAGGGAAAGTGTGCGGTTTTAGAAAGAGAGTAGAGAGAGAGGGACTTGTGGCTGCTCAATGAGGAAGAAGAAGATGAGAAAATGAGCCATTTTATAGTTAGGGTTAGGTTAGGAGGGTTATTACCGCGTATCGAACCCGTTTTAAACGTAAACGTCTCGGTTTAGATTTAGGCTCGATAATTAATTATAAAAATTAGTCGGTTTTGTTCGAAATACAAAACCGAGCATAAATATAATTATCTTCGATGTCCGACGCGTGTTTTCAGAACACGCGTTTAAATCGCGTTAATTAAATCGGTCGCAGTTTCACTTGTAAAAACGGTCAGTAAACTTCCGAAACTTTATATTTAACAATATTTATAATAAATATTTAATTTTTAATAATAAAAATCACATCGGTACAGATCGGAAATTGCCGGTTGTCACATCCTCCCAATGTTACAGAAATTTTGTCCTCAAAATTTGAGGTAGGATATCATCCAAGAACCAATGGTAGTACAACAAAAATAGTCAACGGACTTGCCGGTACAAATGGCACGAAATAAGGTTTCAGAATCAACTGAATGCAAAGTGTAAACAATAACTCTATCAACAAATACTATTGGCACACCTCAAACGAAGCAACTAGTGCACCAACTTTTCATTACACACCACAAGGTGTGTCTGCATTTAAGGCAATAACAAACACGTTGATGAAAGTGAGACATGTCAATAAAAATCATTCATTATTCCAAGTAGATTGAATATTCACCGCAAGGTGCTGTATCAAATTCCAACAATTCGATTCAACTGAAACATCGACTTTAAAGAAACTCGTCGACGAAGTATCAAAGGATTCATTGCCCACAATGGCCTGACATAGCAAGACTAGAAGACAAACATTACGAGCAACATAATGATAAAGCAAATCATTAATGAAACAATTGTTTGATGCGAAGCCCTACAATGGACCTTCACAGGTTTAAAGAATTCAAACATATAACAATTGACACGTGTACAAAGGTCGTGTCTAATTTGGTGAAAAGAATAAGGAATCAACAAAAATTAAATTCCTTTATAATTGAATGTCGAAGGCCACAAATACAAAAGAAGAGAGATGTAAATCATACTCAAAAGACATGAACCTTAGAAGCTCAAGAAACAAGATCATCAAGATCTTAAACTGGTTTAAGAAAAGCAAGGTCGCGAGTGACACGAACAGGGGAGAATCGACAATCACGTGCGTGACAACAAAAGAATGAAACACCCTTATCCATTATTTATATATATAAATATATATACAACAACACATAGGATACCCTCATGATAGAATTTCTTAGAACTATCAGGTGCCTGTAAATTTGCAATAACGTGACGTCTACGTTATCAAAAATTTACCTCACCAGATCATCCTATTAACCTCCATCATAAGTTGTATCACGAGCACTCGTCACATTCATATCATAACACGTATATATATACAACATAATATAATGTTCGTCGCGTGCGCCACCTTTCCCGGTGCTCTTCTCGTCCGCATTCCAGCTTCACAGCATCATCAGCAAAACGAGGTGCCTCATCAAGACGTTTCTCACCCAAGGCTACTTTAACGACATAGCATACTCCGAACCCGGGATGCGAGACCGCAATTGCTGCAACAATCCCTTTGCCGATTCGTCCAACAAACGTGACACGTGTGTGCGTTCCCAATACGTCCAAGCTTGAGTTGACAACCATTGGCGATACGTACTATATATACTTTACATAAATACACGTTGTATACAAACAAGTAGATTGTTCCTCATACCAAGAAACAATAACTCAGCTAACTCTATGTGAATAACCGCTCTGAAGTCTAAAACGATGACTCGCCAGTCACCAGTGAGGTATGCCTAACCACTGCATGCCAATGTCCTTTCTATATACCACTATAGAAAATACCGACTTCCTATTCACATAAGAAAAATAAATGTTCCTCGCGCCGAAGGAATGTACGCTGAGCTAGTGTGATACACTAATAGTCATGCAACAGATTTGGCAACGGTTGGAATTCCAGTTCCTAGGCGTTCGTACAAAATATCATGTCTTAGAAATTTTTGGTCCCAACTTCAAAACAACTCAGGTTAAAGCCTAGATATCTACCCAGACACCTAGTTCGCTAAAACCTATGGCTCTGATACCAAACTGTCACACCCCGACTTTTCCCTCGTCGGATGCGACGTTTGGTGCCTTTGCCAGCGCAGCGGAAAGAATGCATCTAAGACTCTGGTTCCCTGAACGCCAATTCTAAACCTCTAGGATTTCCCGATCCCAACTGTCACCTACTCCAACCGTGCCGTTACCAAAGTTTAAACCTGAAAGACATACTTAAAAAGTCAACATAAAGCTGGTGAGTTCACAAGTTTTATAAAAGAGTTGTAATAAGTTTGAAAAGATCATATCTGTTACTACTAGGTTATAAGAACGTTAGCTAGACGTTAAGTGTTTGTTTACTACTGCGGTTGGGAATCCATTACTATACGTTTATAAGTTGTTGAAGCTTGCCCAGCAGTTTTGGCTATAACCGATGCCTCGGCGAGCCAGTAATAAGAGACAATATGCACCCGCCCGGCCCAGCCGTCGAGTGGGGTTTGTGAGGCCCAATAGATCTATCCACATTTCCCCCGTTGTGCATCCCCGCACATTCATGGTTTCCCCCCTGGGACTTTCCATAAAAGCCGCATAGTATTTGTAAAGTAACCATAGTATAACATGACCTTTAGTAAGTAAGTATGTAAAATGTTTCTTCCCCGAAAGTAAAACCAGTAAAAGTAGGGTCGTGACACTCACGCACCCATTTCATTTTTCAAAAACTTGTTCGTTTGGAATTCCTCAGGTTTTCATAAAAGAAGCATGTCTTCCACCCCGTAAACATTTATAAAACAGTAAAAAGTGGGGTCATGAACTCACCTTAATTTCCATGCTAAGCTAGCAAATAAAGTCCAAGCCTCGACCGGCTTCCTCGTGCCCTATTACAACAAAGGACACCTTAAAGTCTAACACATATAAACCTAGCCTATAATCCGGCTAAAAGGTAGTTTATCCAACTATCTAGACTCGTGTGTATAACTCGAGTACTAATATGCTTTAACTCGACGAACCGATCGTGACTTATCTTACCTATGCGTTAACACACAACATAGCACTCAAGTTGCGCACTTGTCACTATTCGTGTGTACGCCCCGTTGGACTATATTATGAAACGTATAACTTATCCCGAGCCGTAGCTCGTCTTATAATTATATTTTAGGAAAATACTCTTTGATGAAAATATAAGTAAAGTTATTTAAAACCGATCCATAACAAGTGTCGCTTCTTTTCCTAAATCCGTAAGCCTTTAAAGGTTTCAAAATATTAACTTTTGTATAATTCTATCTCCATTACGTCGAACGTTTTTGTAATTCAAACCGTTAAAATAGAAATGTTTTAGTTACTAAAATCTTTAAAGATTGACACAATTGACGTTCGGTAAATAATATGTATTTGTTTTGGAAATAGTGTTCGACGTTTTTCTTTAAATGTTGCAAGAAAGCATTTGTCGAAAACGTTATGCGATATTGTAGAAAACTACATTTGTCAAAATACTTGAAGATTGTTTATAATGAAATATACAACAAATATCGCCTTCATTTATGCTTATAACTTTTATAAAATTTCGGCAGAGTTTCCTCTGTTTTCGTACAAACCAGGCAACACAAGTCGCCTTCAATTTTCCCAAAATCAATATCCAATACAAGACTTCAATTTGTTTATCCGCAATTCCAATTCAAACGAGACTTATACGTTTCGACGCTTTTATATAAACTACACTTATTTGTATAAAGACACGACAATATATATGTATATTATAGTCCAACCAATTTAGTCCGATATCGATTTTATAAGTCGCGCCTTTTATATCCAATACCAATCGTCCGATTTAATATATAGTTACCGTTTATTATTATTATTATTCGGTTCGTTCGCGAGTCAAAACTATTTCGTTCGAATCAATATTTTTTTATAACTATTTATATTACCCACAATAATAATAACAAACACGAATTAAAGTATACCGATTCGTACGCGCGTAACCCGGAGCCAGCTCGAACCACGTGCAGACCGGTACGCTGACCCGTTGACCAGCTTTGACCGCGTGTTGACCAGTTGACCATGTGTTGACCGGACTAAAACTGACTTGAACCGAACCAGATCTGTCCCGCGACTCGAACCCAACACCGAATCTGAACCGAAACGAGACCATGAGCCCGAGACCACGACCAGAACCGGATCTGCCCGTAACATGGACCCGAATCAAACCAAAATCAACCTTAATAAGAATCAGACCCAAACCAACCCGATTAGGACTGAACCCGCACCCAAAATCTGACCCGTCACCAGCAACCATCGCCGCCGCCGCCACCTCAGCTCCGGCATCCACGAACCCACAACCAAACCACATATCCGGTCACCTCCAAGAACCCCAAACCAACCCTGACCAAAACCAAACCCCCAAACCAGACCCGCCGCCGCCACCGCCTTCTGCAACCACCACCTCCGGTACCCTGTTGATAACCACCACCTCTGCTGCCTTGAACCACCATAGAATCCAACCCAACCTCACCTAAACCACTCCTCCGGCTCCGATTCGTCACCACCACCATCTGTCACGATACCATCATACCGGTGCCCGAGGTCCAAGTCACCGGGATCCACCTTCGTCGTCGCGTCGGCCCTCTTCCCCGACCAAGAATCACCACAAAACCCTTGATACGACTGATTATGCCCGATTTGGGCTTGTAACACAGCGCCGCCACCACCGAACCATGGTGGTGGCCGGCTAAGACTGTAACAGGGACGGGGGAGGGTTAAAGGGCCGGAAGAGAGAGAGGAAAGCGGGAGAGAGAGAGAGGGACCTGCGTTTAGAGAGAGGGAGTAGAGAGAGAGGGAAAGTGTGCGGTTTTAGAGAGAGAGTAGAGAGAGAGGGACTTGTGGCTGCTCAATGAGGAAGAAGAAGATGAGAAAATGAGCCATTTTATAGTTAGGGTTAGGTTAGGAGGGTTATTACCGCGTATCGAACCCGTTTTAAACGTAAACGTCTCGGTTTAGATTTAGGCTCGATAATTAATTATAAAAATTAGTCGGTTTTGTTCGAAATACAAAACCGAGCATAAATATAAATATCTTCGATGTCCGACGCGTGTTTTCAGAACACGCGTTTAAATCGCGTTAATTAAATCGGTCGCAGTTTCACTTGTAAAAACGGTCAGTAAACTTCCGAAACTTTATATTTAACAATATTTATAATAAATATTTAATTTTTAATAAAAAAATCACATCGGTACAGATCGGAAATTGCCGGTTGTCACATCCTCCCAATGTTACAGAAATTTTGTCCTCAAAATTTGAGGTAGGATATCATCCAAGAACCAATGGTAGTACAACAAAAATAGTCAACGGACTTGCCGGTACAAATGGCACGAAATAAGGTTTCAGAATCAACTGAATGCAAAGTGTAAACAATAACTCTATCAAAAAATACTTTTGGCACACCTCAAACGAAGCAACTAGTGCACCAACTTTTCATTACACACCACAAGGTGTGTCTGCATTTAAGGCAATAACAAACACGTTGATGAAAGTGAGACATGTCAATAAAAATCATTCATTATTCCAAGTAGATTGAATATTCACCGCAAGGTGCTGTATCAAATTCCAACAATTCGATTCAACTGAAACATCGACTTTAAAGAAACTCGTCGACGAAGTATCAAAGGATTCATTGCCCACAATGGCCTGACATAGCAAGACTAGAAGACAAACATTACGAGCAACATAATGATAAAGCAAATCATTAATGAAACAATTGTTTGATGCGAAGCCCTACAATGGACCTTCACAGGTTTAAAGAATTCAAACATATAACAATTGACACGTGTACAAAGGTCGTGTCTAATTTGGTGAAAAGAATAAGGAATCAACAAAAATTAAATTCCTTTATAATTGAATGTCGAAGGCCACAAATACAAAAGAAGAGAGATGTAAATCATACTCAAAAGACATGAACCTTAGAAGCTCAAGAAACAAGATCATCAAGATCTTAAACTGGTTTAAGAAAAGCAAGGTCGCGAGTGACACGAACAGGGGAGAATCGACAATCACGTGCGTGACAACAAAAGAATGAAACACCCTTATCCATTATTTATATATATAAATATATATACAACAACACATAGGATACCCTCATGATAGAATTTCTTAGAACTATCAGGTGCCTGTAAATTTGCAATAACGTGACGTCTACGTTATCAAAAATTTACCTCACCAGATCATCCTATTAACCTCCATCATAAGTTGTATCACGAGCACTCGTCACATTCATATCATAACACGTATATATATACAACATAATATAATGTTCGTCGCGTGCGCCACCTTTCCCGGTGCTCTTCTCGTCCGCATTCCAGCTTCACAGCATCATCAGCAAAACGAGGTGCCTCATCAAGACGTTTCTCACCCAAGGCTACTTTAACGACATAGCATACTCCGAACCCGGGATGCGAGACCGCAATTGCTGCAACAATCCCTTTGCCGATTCGTCCAACAAACGTGACACGTGTGTGCGTTCCCAATACGTCCAAGCTTGAGTTGACAACCATTGGCGATACGTACTATATATACTTTACATAAATACACGTTGTATACAAACAAGTAGATTGTTCCTCATACCAAGAAACAATAACTCAGCTAACTCTATGCGAATAACCGCTCTGAAGTCTAAAACGATGACTCGCCAGTCACCAGTGAGGTATGCCTAACCACTGCATGCCAATGTCCTTTCTATATACCACTATAGAAAATACCGACTTCCTATTCACATAAGAAAAATAAATGTTCCTCGCGCCGAAGGAATGTACGCTGAGCTAGTGTGATACACTAATAGTCATGCAACAGATTTGGCAACGGTTGGAATTCCAGTTCCTAGGCGTTCGTACAAAATATCATGTCTTAGAAATTTTTGGTCCCAACTTCAAAACAACTCAGGTTAAAGCCTAGATATCTACCCAGACACCTAGTTCGCTAAAACCTATGGCTCTGATACCAAACTGTCACACCCCGACTTTTCCCTCGTCGGATGCGACGTTTGGTGCCTTTGCCAGCGCAGCGGAAAGAATGCATCTAAGACTCTGGTTCCCTGAACGCCAATTCTAAACCTCTAGGATTTCCCGATCCCAACTGTCACCTACTACAACCGTGCCGTTACCAAAGTTTAAACCTGAAAGACATACTTAAAAAGTCAACATAAAGCTGGTGAGTTCACAAGTTTTATAAAAGAGTTGTAATAAGTTTGAAAAGATCATATCTGTTACTACTAGGTTATAAGAACGTTAGCTAGACGTTAAGTGTTTGTTTACTACTGCGGTTGGGAATCCATTACTATACGTTTATAAGTTGTTGAAGCTTGCCCAACAGTTTTGGCTATAACCGATGCCTCGGCGAGCCAGTAATAAGAGACAATATGCACCCGCCCGGCCCAGCCGTCGAGTGGGGTTTGTGAGGCCCAATAGATCTATCCACATTTCCCCCGTTGTGCATCCCCGCACATTCATGGTTTCCCCCCTGGGACTTTCCATAAAAGCCGCATAGTATTTGTAAAGTAACCATAGTATAACATGACCTTTAGTAAGTAAGTATGTAAAATGTTTCTTCCCTGAAAGTAAAACCAGTAAAAGTAGGGTCGTGACACTCACGCACCCATTTCATTTTTCAAAAACTTGTTCGTTTGGAATTCCTCAGGTTTTCATAAAAGAAGCATGTCTTCCACCCCGTAAACATTTATAAAACAGTAAAAAGTGGGGTCATGAACTCACCTTAATTTCCATGCTAAGCTAGCAAATAAAGTCCAAGCCTCGACCGGCTTCCTCGTGCCCTATTACAACAAAGGACACCTTAAAGTCTAACACATATAAACCTAGCCTATAATCCGGCTAAAAGGTAGTTTATCCAACTATCTAGACTCGTGTGTATAACTCGAGTACTAATATGCTTTAACTCGACGAACCGATCGTGACTTATCTTACCTATGCGTTAACACACAACATAGCACTCAAGTTGCGCACTTGTCACTATTCGTGTGTACGCCCCGTTGGACTATATTATGAAACGTATAACTTATCCCGAGCCGTAGCTCGTCTTATAATTATATTTTAGGAAAATACTCTTTGATGAAAATATAAGTAAAGTTATTTAAAACCGATCCATAACAAGTGTCGCTTCTTTTCCTAAATCCGTAAGCCTTTAAAGGTTTCAAAATATTAACTTTTGTATAATTCTATCTCCATTACGTCGAACGTTTTTGTAATTCAAACCGTTAAAATAGAAATGTTTTAGTTACTAAAATCTTTAAAGATTGACACAATTGACGTTCGGTAAATAATATGTATTTGTTTTGGAAATAGTGTTCGACGTTTTTCTTTAAATGTTGCAAGAAAGCATTTGTCGAAAACGTTATGCGATATTGTAGAAAACTACATTTGTCAAAATACTTGAAGATTGTTTATAATGAAATATACAACAAATATCGCCTTCATTTATGCTTATAACTTTTATAAAATTTCGGCAGAGTTTCCTCTGTTTTCGTACAAACCAGGCAACACAAGTCGCCTTCAATTTTCCCAAAATCAATATCCAATACAAGACTTCAATTTGTTTATCCGCAATTCCAATTCAAACGAGACTTATACGTTTCGACGCTTTTATATAAACTACACTTATTTGTATAAAGACACGACAATATATATGTATATTATAGTCCAACCAATTTAGTCCGATATCGATTTTATAAGTCGCGCCTTTTATATCCAATACCAATCGTCCGATTTAATATATAGTTACCGTTTATTATTATTATTATTCGGTTCGTTCGCGAGTCAAAACTATTTCGTTCGAATCAATATTTTTTTATAACTATTTATATTACCCACAATAATAATAACAAACACGAATTAAAGTATACCGATTCGTACGCGCGTAACCCGGAGCCAGCTCGAACCACGTGCAGACCGGTACGCTGACCCGTTGACCAGCTTTGACCGCGTGTTGACCAGTTGACCATGTGTTGACCGGACTAAAACTGACTTGAACCGAACCAGATCTGTCCCGCGACTCGAACCCAACACCGAATCTGAACCGAAACGAGACCATGAGCCCGAGACCACGACCAGAACCGGATCTGCCCGTAACATGGACCCGAATCAAACCAAAATCAACCTTAATAAGAATCAGACCCAAACCAACCCGATTAGGACTGAACCCGCACCCAAAATCTGACCCGTCACCAGCAACCATCGCCGCCGCCGCCACCTCAGCTCCGGCATCCACGAACCCACAACCAAACCACATATCCGGTCACCTCCAAGAACCCCAAACCAACCCTGACCAAAACCAAACCCCCAAACCAGACCCGCCGCCGCCACCGCCTTCTGCAACCACCACCTCCGGTACCCTGTTGATAACCACCACCTCTGCTGCCTTGAACCACCATAGAATCCAACCCAACCTCACCTAAACCACTCCTCCGGCTCCGATTCGTCACCACCACCATCTGTCACGATACCATCATACCGGTGCCCGAGGTCCAAGTCACCGGGATCCACCTTCGTCGTCGCGTCGGCCCTCTTCCCCGACCAAGAATCACCACAAAACCCTTGATACGACTGATTATGCCCGATTTGGGCTTGTAACACAGCGCCGCCACCACCGAACCATGGTGGTGGCCGGCTAAGACTGTAACAGGGACGGGGGAGGGTTAAAGGGCCGGAAGAGAGAGAGGAAAGCGGGAGAGAGAGAGGGACCTGCGTTTAGAGAGAGGGAGTAGAGAGAGAGGGAAAGTGTGCGGTTTTAGAGAGAGAGTAGAGAGAGAGGGACTTGTGGCTGCTCAATGAGGAAGAAGAAGATGAGAAAATGAGCCATTTTATAGTTAGGGTTAGGTTAGGAGGGTTATTACCGCGTATCGAACCCGTTTTAAACGTAAACGTCTCGGTTTAGATTTAGGCTCGATAATTAATTATAAAAATTAGTCGGTTTTGTTCGAAATACAAAACCGAGCATAAATATAAATATCTTCGATGTCCGACGCGTGTTTTCAGAACACGCGTTTAAATCGCGTTAATTAAATCGGTCGCAGTTTCACTTGTAAAAACGGTCAGTAAACTTCCGAAACTTTATATTTAACAATATTTATAATAAATATTTAATTTTTAATAATAAAAATCACATCGGTACAGATCGGAAATTGCCGGTTGTCACACACACAACAGGAACAAAACAAAACACAATCAATCAACAACCAAGAACAACGAACCCTAGACTCAGGCGAAACCAAGCCAGTAATCTAGATAAGTGGTTCCTCTTAGGGGCCCCACCGCAGGTCTTAACTTGGGAACCTCTACACCTAGACACCTAAATCAACGAATCAATGAGCCAATTCTGGTCCCCCTAACCCGGACAATGCTCCTAGACCAACAAAACAAATAAAAAATAACAGGAACAATCTCACTGAGGGTTTTGCCCAAGTTAGGGTACTCCAATAAACTCATAGTGTTTCAACCTTCACTTAGGGTTGAAACACCAGAGAGCAAAGAAAAATTGCACTCCACAGATCCAAGCCATACCATCTCCTATCAATATCCTTCAATCGAACCACAGCGGAATAATAGATCCCAGATCAACACAGATCAACGATCG
Source organism: Ambrosia trifida (assembly GCA_028751855.1). Classification (NCBI taxonomy): domain Eukaryota; kingdom Viridiplantae; phylum Streptophyta; class Magnoliopsida; order Asterales; family Asteraceae; genus Ambrosia; species Ambrosia trifida. Next base: position 75,713,458 of record CM054131.1, on the reverse strand, counting down.
AATAAGAGATTCGACGGATAATCACAAAAAACCCCTAAATATCATAACCTAGAGCTCTGATACCATGTCAAAATTCATGGTATCAACTCAATAATACTCAAAATACTTTTATTATGATCAAGAACATACAAAGACTCTTAAGGTTACACAGAAAAACCGTAACACCTATTTAGAACCAGATACACGACTCATACAATCATACTTAAGATCTAAACCAAATGTTTACACGAGAACACAAGATCTAAGACAAGATGTCGTAGATCAACTCAAACCCTAACAATCTTATGACTGAATCGACCGGATTCAAAGGTAAATAAGAGAAAAGTATACGACACAAATGATCAGGCTGTTAACCCTTGCACAGTAAACAAGACTCGTTTATATAGAGAGCCAAAGTTGAGAAAGCACACTCTCAGGCTTTCTCAACCATCAGATTATAATCTCATCCCCGGATTGCCAACGTGTACCAAATGAGCGGCTATGATTCAATTATAGAAAGCACACATAAGAAGGCTGGGCTTTTATCTCCTGAACTGGGCTTTATCTCCCAGACTGGGCCACGAACTGGACTTCAAGTTGGGCTAATCTCCATAAGCTCATCTTTAGCATTCCCAAGCTGAGCCCATTTCCATTTTACCTACAATTAGCCTTAACCCAGAAATGAGAACATGATATGTATAAAATGTATAAAACAATGATGAAATTGAAAGTAGTATATAAAATTATATATATATATATATATATATGTATATCTCTTTCTTCTAATAAAAGAGTAGCTAGGGGGACACTTGTCCCCATACTAGAGCTCCTCAATATTATAGTACACATGTTAACCAACCATCTTCTGACCCGGACCTGACCCATGGATCATTCTCTAACCCGTTTTTTTATAGATTACATAATACGCCTCCTTTTCTTTTATCATGATCAGTTTTCTAAACCCTACCCTCTCCATCCAAGAACCTCTTTTATCTGATACCCGCCGTTAGAGCTCAATCGCAAAATCTTGCTTCATCTCTATCATCAATCCGTGACCTGTCTTTAATTTGAGATGTGTTTTTAGTGTCGCAAACCTTTTTCTTCCTCTCCAAAACAATTACGTTGCTCTCTTCCATCCGATCTTCAGGTTTTTAGATCTAATACGATCTATTCTTCTTTCCTGAGTTGCTTTTTTACTTCTACAATATATTTCTTCGGATTTCATGTGTTACGGATATTTAACGGATCCTCAAAAGTTAGGGTCGTTTTAGGGTTCCTAATAATCGTTCGATGATACGTATAAATATATTGTGGTTTCATAAAATAGTGTTACGGTTTTCAAATATTATAATGTTTATATATTTATCTGTATGTAATTATCGTGTTTCAATTTCTAATTTATCAAGAATAGGTATATGAATTTGATTCTCTATGTTTGTTTGATCCAGATTCATTAGTATGGTTTTGGAGAATCTATCAGTCAATCCAAATTGTTTGAGTCGACATAAATAGGTTTGTTTAGTTTTATCGTTATATGTAATCTATCCTCTGATAGGTTTAGATGCTTATTTAATTTGTGCAATTTGATTAATGTGTATTAGACTCTATTGATGTTAACTTCAATCCATTGGAAATCTCCTGAGGGAAAAGCCTAATTGAAGTTGAGGCTAATGTATATCAATTTCTCCCTTTTCAAACATTCATTAATGATGGCTTTGTTCAAAACTAATGTGAAAGATAACAAAGTTTTCTATTTGAAGCACTGGTGTTGTGCTTGTGAAATCAAGGTATGTTGTATGTAGATTAATGCAAACTGTTAGAAGTTTACAATTTCTGGGAAAACCTTTTGTGCGCTTTTGTAGGGTTATGCCCTCCTTTGTGTTGGTTTCCCAACTTCTGATATCTAAGTTGAAATGCAAGATGAGGACAAGCCAAATTACACTTAGGGGTGTTCACGGTCTGGTTTTCGGGGTTTTGAGGTTGAACCATGAACCAAACCATTAGTAATGGTTTTTGATTCTTGTAAACCGAAACCAAACCATAAAATTTCAAAACCAAACCAAACCATTTGTAACGGTTTGGTTCCGGTTTGGTTTCACGATTTAGGCCCGTTTGGCCTTTGTACAAATGGTTCAAAGTATAATATGATATGCATACACACACAACTATATAAGTATGATATGATATGCAACAAAGCATGAAATTAAATACATAAATTACAGATTTTTCGGAAATAGTGGGTATAGATTTTGCGGAGATAGTGGGGTAACTTCAAGAAGAGGTGATGTAGCAGGAACAGGTTTTTGAGTTTTTTGTGGAGGATGGACGATATTTTTGGATTCATTATAAAAAGGAAAATGCTTTTTTAAAGTTAAAAAGGAGGTATCGGACTGAAGCAACTGGCGGTATTGCGCCGTGGATTGTGATAGTGGGCTTGAACTGTGGGAAGGTCATGAATGTGCCATGGGTTTGTCTCGAAAGTGGTTGACCATTTGGCAAAGGCTATAAGAGGTATGTATTCTTTCTCTTAATTATCTTTTGTTGGTTTAAACATTTATTTGGTGTTTGCCGATATTTTGCTTATTGCTGGGTGTTTGCGATTGATATAGCATATAATTAGGATCATGCATAATTGCTAAAAACTCGTATTTGAATACTATATTAAGTGGGAATAGTGCATTGCATCACCCTGGCTACAACATATGCATCTAGACAATGTAACGGCATTGACCCATCTGGTATACGGGTCGTGCCAATCCGCGGTCTTATAGTTGCTGACTATTTTGTTCCGGCATACTTTGTTTGGGCTGTTCGATTGCTAACTTGATCCATGTTGGCTATAAAGAAAGAATGTACATGCATTTGTTTTTGCCTGTCATGTTTTAATATTTTTGTAGGGTGTTTGAACTTACCTTCATGTGAGGATGTCATGTATTTTCTGAGAGGGAATAATGCTTATGGACAACAACATTCAAAGCCACAGTCCTATGTAAGTTTGTCATTTTAAGTTGTCTAATGTTGTAATTATTTACACTATGATATGGCATGTCTAATGAATCAAGAAGAAAGAAATTATTTTATAATCTTTTTGCTGTTCTAATTAGGAAATTTCAAGAACAACTATGAAACCAGCCAAAGGTTTTTGTATGCACCAGAATGACTATAAGTAGTAATCTTCAAGAATCACATTGAAACCAGCCAAAGCCATTTATATGTTCAAGAATCACTTAAAGTAGTATAGCATTTCTTATCATTTTATCAAACAACCTTCACTATATCTTTACTTTATTGTATATTCATAATATTTATATTGAAATCTAAAGTAATCATAATCAGAGATTCGTTTATGACTCATTGGGGGAGATAATACTTATGTGATTATGACATTAGAATACCCGACCACGGTACATGTATAAAGTAGAGAATTAAGGAGCTAAACCACGCTCAAAAGTCTCTTATAATATTAGTTAGGTATGAACAAGTGAAGAAGAAACCTTTTTTATGGCGAAATGTGTTGTGGGATGCTTTGGTCTTGAAATTTGAATCTTTGAAAGAGGCGTTCTTAAAAGCTAGAGCGATTTAAGCAGTAGTTCATGATCATGTTTTTAGACTTAAAGTATATTGTTTTTGCTAAATGTGTTAATGTCCCCTTGATTTGTAAGTTAATATAGTTGAATATGTTTGTTAACTTTGATTATTATTAATTTCAAAACCTGGACTGGGACAGTGTTTTATTGGAATAAATAATATTAATTAAACATGTAATAATTAAAGTACAATGTTTTTCTCGGTTAGATATGCTTTGTTTTTGAGGTATGTTATTTACACAATAACAAAAAGGAAGTTTGCACAGCCCTCTACGGCCCGTAGAGGGCTCTACGGGTCGTATAGGGGGTCAGTGTAATAAATGCTCAACCGTCTACGGCCCGTAAAGCCCTCTACGGGCCGTAGAGGTGGGTTGGTCGAGTGCATTTAAACCCTAGACGGCCCGTAGGCAGTACGAGGTACGAGGTCATTGAATGAAGTGTCTGACATTCAGTGTGTCAGTCTGAAAAAGCTAACCCTCTACGGGCCGTAGAGGCCTATACGGCCCGTAGAAAACCAGGTTGTTGGGAGCATTAAACCCTATACGACCCGTATAGGCCTCTACGGGCCGTAGAGGGTCCAGATATATTCTTCTTCCTTGTCTTCTTTCTTCAGTTAACGAAAGAAAATTTAAAAACGCGGTGCACAAAAATCCGATCGATTCCAAGCTACCACGATGTCTTCGGGTCACTACGGTAATGTTTCGGATGAATGGGAGCATTCGTTTAGCCTATCTCACGTCTCGGAAAGCCTTTTCGGAGCCGTGGTGGAACGTGGTGAGGAGGAGGTTAGCTCCGTTGTTCGCTATGGTGACGGGAATGCACTACCCGATTTGAACCTGCTGCCCGATTTGAACCAGGAGTACGTAGAAGAACCGGGGTCATTTTACTTGCCTCCGCCAAGTCATCCACAGTACGAGGGAGGTGATAACGGTGGCGAGGAACCTGTCCCGGATGTTTCGTACGAAATGAATCAGGTGTGTTTATGAATTTGCACTTGTTTATAATTTAGACCCGTGTATATTTAGACTCGTATATTTAGGGTTTGTGAGATATTTAGACCCGTGTACATATTTAGACTCGTATATTTAGTCCCGTACCTAAATTTGTTTTAGGGTTTGTGAGATTTGAACTCGTAGGGTTTGTGAGATTTGAACTCGTATATATTAGTTGTTATTTGAACTCGTAGGGTTTGTGAGATTTGAACTCGTATATATTAGTTGTTATTTGAACTCGTAGGGTTTGTGAGATTTGAACTCGTAGGGTTTGTGAGATTTGAACTCGTATATATTAGTTGCTATTTGAAGTCGTATATAAATTTTGCAGGTATTCAGGTCTCTTAAAGACCTCAAAGAGTGGGTTTATCAAAGAGCAAAAGAAAATGGTTACATTACCGTATTCGGACGTACTGTTTCTGAAGGCAGGGGGCCGAATAGGAGGGTAACATCGGCATGGATACGATGTGACCGTAGTGGCGTACATCATAGTGTAGCCACGGTCCGAAAGACGGGCAGTAAAAAATGTAATTGCCCGTTTCAACTAATAGGGAGATACCACTCCGGCCACGATGGTTATATTTTGGAGGTCCAAAACCAAACACATAATCACAAACCTTTCCAACACATCGAGGGTCACGCGTATGCTAGGAGGCTGGGTCCGGCCGAGTTAAAATTGGTGGATACACTTTATTTTCAAAATGTTACGCCAGTAGACATACATTCGGCCGTTAGAAAACAAAACCCGGATAGTCCCTGCATCTTAAGAGACATACATAACACAATAACCAAGGTTAAGCATTTGTTATACGGCGGCAGGACTCAAATGCAGGTATTATTATTATTATTATTATTATTATTATTATTATTATAATTACTTCTTTATTATTATTTTTTAATTATTATTATTGCTATGCAGGTACTCGAAGCCACATTGGTGGAAAAAAATTTTGTTTACTTCACCCGGAGGAATGACTCGACAAATGCGATCGAGGATATTTTGTTTGTCCATCCCACCTCGCACAAGTTATGGCGTGCGTTCCCGCATGTGCTGATGATTGATGCGACCTACAAAACGAACGAGTATAAACTTCCGTTTGTTCAAGTTGTGGGTATGACATCAACATCCAAGTCGTTTTGTGTCGCCCATGCATTCATCTCCGGTGAAAAAAAGGATAACTACCTATGGGTGCTACAAAGGCTTAAAGAGTTGCTAGAAGATAGTACGGAACCCCGTGCTATAATAACTGATTGTGAGAAAGCCTTGATGAATGCATGCGACATTGTATTTCCAGCAGCTTCGAAGTTGTTATGCAGGTATACATATTATTATTATTATTATTATTATTATTATTATTATTATTATTATTAATTATTTTTATTATTATTTTTTTTATTATTATTATTATACATTCAGGTATCACATTCAACGAAATATATTGAAGCACTGCAGACAAGCCTTTGGAAATGCAGATTGGGAAATATTCGTGAAATCTTTTAAGCGATTATGTAGATCTTCATCTCCGGAATTTTATAGTCTCTGGTTAGACCGATTCTACAAACGACTATGTCAGGACGAACGAGCTGGTACATATTTTATTAATTTAGTTTAAAACGCATACATACACACATTAACAAATATCTTTTTTCTATCTTTTACAGGTGTTTTTGAATATATAGACCGGGTCTGGCTCCGTGACTACAAAGAAAGGTTTGTTTCTGCATGGACAGACACAAACTACAACTTTGGTCAGTATACGACCAACAGAGTTGAGAGCCAGCATTCAAGGTTTAAGATGCACATTAAGGGGGCTAACAACTCACTCCACAAACTTGTGATAATTGTAGACGATGTTGTAACGTCACAAGAGAGGGCAATAAACCACTCGTTTGAAGAGAGTTTATCTGTGAAAAAGGTGCACCATGACATACCTCTTTTTGAGGACCTACTCGGTAAAGTTTCCCATGCAGCGATCGAGAAGTTGATAAAAGAGATAAAAAATATAGAGAGGTTGAAGGAACGAAAAATGAGTTGTGGTCACCAGCTTTTCACGAGTTCTGGGTTGCCGTGTGCATGTCAATTAGATTCGTATATAAATAAAGGTAATACCATTACTTTATTATTATTACTATTATTATTATTATTATTATTATTATTATTATTATTATTACTACTACTACTACAACTATTATGTTTATGTTTATGTTTATGTTTATGTTTATGTTTATGTTTATTGAATACAGGAATAAAAATACAGCTGTCCGAAATAGACGTCTTCTGGACACGACTGAATTACGAACCGGAAGTAGTATGGGGGAACGTGACCTTGCGAGTGAGTGGGAGATAGTCAAAGAGACACTGATGTCTCAATCACCACGCGTTCAAAGAAATATGTTGTCAAAAATAAAGTCGGTGGTAAATCCAAGTATGACTGACACTCAACCTCCTGAGGTACAAAAGAATACTCGCGGGCGCCCAACTACAAAATTAAAGAAAAAAAAAACAGCAGGAGGATGCGCAAGAAGATGTTAGTATTATTATTATTATTATTATTATTATTATTATTATTATTATTATTATTATTATTATCCATTGTAGGAAGACGAGCCTGTTAGAAGACGTAGGCCATCAGACCCGGGTAAAGATAAAATGAGAGTGTGTAGCAAAAAGTATCCACTCTTAGTAGGGGACAGGTACATAAATAACTATTTATACATACATACATATGTACACATCCCCTAATCATGATTTCCCAATGTTTGGCGGTGACAGGTATAAATTTGTGCTTAGACAATTTAAGCATCAGATTGATCCCCTTTATCGACGGTTTGTCACGCATATTCAAAATGTTCAGCCAGACGGTAACTGTGGGTTCCGATCTGTAGCTTTGGCTTTGGATATGGAGGAGGAAGACTGGGATTTGATCCGCCACCTTCTTAAAGAAGAGATGATGGGTCAATACCATGAGGATTGGTACGAGATTTTGAACCAATTCGACGATAACGGTTTTGCCCGCATATACTCGTCCTTAGATTGGACGGGAGTCGGGAACACACCTAATTCAAAGTGGATGGAGATGCCTTTGACTGGATTAGTGATTGCTCAGGCATTTGGTGTGGTCCTTCAATTCTTCAGTCCTCTTGGAACGAGCACATTCTTCCCTATTCACAAGCATCCTCAAAGCGTGCCAGAACATCGGGTCATTTCGATGGCCTTCGTGAACGGCAACCACTTCATCATGCTAAAGCTAACAGACGACGCTCCGATGCCTTATCCGAATGGAACATGGAGGCGTTGGGTAGATGTAAATCACAACCCATGGTTAGCACTATACAGGGATCGTCTTGATGAGGGGCGTAGGCTATCTCAAAGAGATCCAGAGTTGTTTGACCTAACAGGCTGTCCTGATTCTTCTGATAGTTCGGTGTAAATTTGTTTTTATAATGTATAATGATTTATTAAATACATTTTTTTATTTTTTATTTTACATATACAATATGAAATGAAAACGTTATTTTATAAAAAAAACCTATACCACCTAATTAAAACTAACAAAATTTAAAAAAAACAAAACTTCTATTGGACCGTAGAGGGCTCTATGGGCCGTAGGTAAGATTTATCTACGGGTCGTAGGGCCCTCTACGACCCGTAGGCTTCTGGGACATGCTCGTAGACACCATCTATGGCTCGTAGAGGCCATTAAGCCTACGGGCCGTAGAGGCCTCTACGAGCCGTAGGCAAATTTTTTTGATTTCTAAAAACTTTGTAAAGTTTATAAAAAGTTAATCAGTAGTTTTTTAAAAAAAAATTGGAGTCTACGACCCGTAGGGGTCCCTACGGGCCGTAGACTAGGATTTTTTTTAAAAAAATTGTGGTTTTCAGTGATATGTTATATTTAAATTTTCTGGATATAATTCCAGCGAACTGGTAGCCCAGATGGTTTATATATGTGTGTATATATGCTCTTGTATATGTGTGTGTGATAATGTGCCCAGGTTCGATCCTTGTCCCACCCCGTTTTTTTTTAATTTTGTTTACCTACGGGCCGTAGAGACCTCTACGGGACGTAGGTAAAGCAGTTAAATTTTTTTTTTAATTTTGTTCACCTACGGCCCGTAGAGACCTCTACGAGCCGTAGGTAACCAGTTAAAACTCAATGTGCACAGATCAGTCGACCATTTCCCCAATTCAAAAAAATTCATCCCAACCCTAACCCCCCACCGCCCCATTCCACCAAAACTACCATCACCACCCTAATCCACCACCAACACTTCCTTCTCCACCACTGCAACCACCACGAGATCGAAGAACAAAGATCGAAGATCGAAGAACAGGTTTTTTTTTTTTATTTTTGTTTTTCTTCGTTTTTTTTTCTTTAAATGATGTGTGGGGTGGGGTGGGTGTGTGGTGGTGGTGGTGGGCTGTTGTGGTGGTGGTTGGGTGGTGGTTGGGTGGTGGTTGGGTAGGGTGAGTGGTGGTGGGGCTGTGGTTGTTGGGTAGGGTGAGTGGTGGTGGTTGGGTGGGTCTGTGGTGGTTGGGTAGGGTGAGTGGTGGTGGGTGGGTGGGTCTGTGGTGGTGGTGGGTGGGTCTGTGGTGGTGGTGGGTGGGTCTGTGGTGGTTGGGTGGGTCTGTGGTGGTTGGGTGGGTCTGTGGTGGTGGTGGTGGTGGGGCTGTGGTGGTGGTGGGGCTGTGGTGGTGGATATGGTTTTGGCGATTTCTTTTGAATCGCCAAAACTATATTAGTTTTGGCGATTCTTTTGAATCGCCAAAAACTATATAGTTTTGGCGATTCTTTTGAAACGCCAAAACTATATTAGTTTTGGCGATTCTTTTGAATCGCCCAAAACTATATAGTTTTGGCGATTCTTTTGAATCGCCAAAAACTATATAGTTTTGGCGTTTCTTTAGAATCGCCAAAACTATATTAGTTTTGGCGATTCTTTTGAATCGACGAAAACTATATAGTTTTGGCGATTCTTTTGAATCGCCAAAAACTATATAGTTTTGGCGATTCTTTTGAATCGCCAAAAACTATATAGTTTTGGCGTTTCTTTAGAATCGCCAAAACTATATTAGTTTTGGCGATTCTTTTGAATCGCCAAAAACTATATAGTTTTGGCGATTCTTTTGAATCGCCAAAAACTATATAGTTTTGGCGTTTCTTTTGAATCGCCAAAACTATATAGTTTTGGCGATTCTTTTGAAACACCTTAATTATAGAAACGCCCTAACTAACTATATATTCTTTGATTTTGCAGTTATGGCAGATTTTCTAGACGAGCAGTACATGGGCGAGGAGGAGGAGGAGCAGCAGCAGGAGGAGGATGAGGCCGCGGTGCAGGCGGGGGCTGCCATGGCAGGGGGTGACTTGTCAGGCTATGAGCATTGTAGTTTTCTGCGAGTCGATTACCCGGGTGCCAGATTTCATAGGTTGAGGAAGAAGAAGATTGTGCTGGCGCGTGGGATTTCTTGGGACGCGCTTCGGGCGTGTAGGGGTGCTGAGGCGATTGCCCGACAGTGGATCCCGGAAGGGAGCCCACTGGACAGGTTTTTCGACGACTTTTGCGCGCCGTCCCATAGGCCGTTGGTGATAGAGTTTCTATCCACCTTTCGGTTTCGCCCGCCCACCGCCGGATCGTCGGACGCCGGATCGTCGGGCGCCGGATCGTCAGGCCGCCCACCGAGGGATATTGAGTTTTCCATACTCGGCGTTGAGTATGGTTATTCTCTAGATGAGTGGGCTACGCACATCCGGTGGTACACTCGCGACGACCTTGTAGAGGTATTAATATTATTTTTATTTTTATTATTATTATTTTTGTTTTTGTTCTTATTCGAAATGTTAATGTTAATGTTAATGTTCAGGATGTCTACACTAGGGCGGTGACTACTGTCGCTGATGACGTCCTCTATGCGTGGTGGCCCACCATTGGCGGTCCCGAGTTCGGCAACCCGGCACAGAAGTATTATTATTATTATTATTATTATCATCATCATTATTATTATTTTTCAATATCTTTGTTCTGATTATTATTACTATTATTATGCTGTGCAGGGAGAGGTGTGACAGGGCATCCAACATTCGTCACCCCGTAGTTCGTTACATTCACCGTTGCATTACTTATTCCCTAACGGCACGGGGGAATAGTAACGAGCGGGTGACGAAGACGGACCTGATGTACCTGCATTGCATACTCACCGGCACGCCGATTGCCTTGCATCGGGTCATGGCCGAGTTTTTTGCCTCCTTCCCCCATAAGCCGTTGAAGGGAGGCATCCCATGCGGGGGGCTCATCAGCAGGATTGCTGAGCGCTGCGATGCCGTGAAGTATTACGGTTATGTTAACCGTAATCGGTTTCCGTCACTACCGCCCAGGTATTTCGGTTATTAATGTTATTATTATTATTATTATTATTATTATTATTATTAATGTTAATGTTTTTGAGTTTCTTTCAGCCCAATAGGTCTACAAACGATGAAGGCTATGCTTTGTGCGGCGAAGAAGGCGAAGACGCCGGATCATGATGAGTTCCACTATCTGATTGGTCCCGGTGGCGTGGAGTTTGTGCATGAGCCGTTAGTACATCAGGGCCTTAGAGGTATTATTATTATTATTATTATTATTATTATTATTATACTTATTATTATTATTATTATTATTATTATTATTATTATTATTATTATTTGGGAAACTTGTAGACAACTTGTGTTGTCTGGTTTGCCTAAAAACAGGGGAAACTCTGCCCAATTTTTTTATAAAATCCTGGAATATTATTATTATTTATTAATTATTTATTGTTATCCATTGCAGGTGATGCTGTGGAGGTCGGGTTGCAGTTTGTGCATGAGCAGGAGGGGGGCGGTCTTAGGGACGTCGAGATGCCTCAGCAGCAGCCTGAGGACGTGCAGATACCGGCGCGCGTTTATCACTCTCTTAGGTTGCCTGCTGATGTTAGGGCGGACGTTCGTGCGGCTGCCGAGGAGGCTGTCGAGATGCGTGCGTGGCGTCAGCAGATGGACACCTGGCGTCAGCAGCAGGACACCGATACGCGTCAGTGGCGTGATCGGCAGGACGACGCGATGCGCTGGTTGATTGCTGGCCAGCAGGATATGTATCGCCACCTAGGCATGCAGGCTCGTGTCCCACCGACTTTAGGGACCAGCACGCACGAGCCCGTGACGTCCTCCCAGCAGCCCGAGACGTCTTCGCAGCAGCCCGGGACCGCGCCGCCGACTGACTCTACGATGTTTTATTTCTGATCATCTTATGTATTTAAAAAATCTTTATTTTGAACGCTTCTGTTAACTTTTAGTTTTATTTTGTTGCGTATATAAACGATTAGTTTTATTTTGAACGTTTCTGTTAACGTTTATTTTACACGCTTATCGAGACGACGTTGGTTTATATTGGTTTATGTTATAAACAATTGTGTTCACGTTTTACATGCTTGGGTTAATGTATTACACGCTCGGGATTAATTATTACATAATTAAAATGATTTAAAAAAAAAAAACCCTATCTACGGGTCGTATAGACCTATACGGGCCGTAGAGGCTGCCTAAGACTGGTTTATGTTATATTAAAACTTTCCAACTAAGAAACCAGCGAACTGGTAGCCCAGATGGTCCTCATATACTTAATAAGAATTTGTGTGTGTGTTTGTGTGATAATGTGCCTAAGATCAAACCTCGTCCCAAACGTTTTTGGTTTTTTTTTTGTCTACGACCCGTAGGGGCCTATACGGGCCGTAGGCACCATAAAACACCAATCTTCTCCTTCTTCATTCTCAAAAATAATAAGACTACTTCTACGAGCCGTAGAGGCCTCTACGGCTCGTAGGCAATCATTACCAATGATTGTATGATTACCAATCATTGGTAATGAGTACCTACGAGCCGTAGAGGCCTCTACGGCTCGTAGAAGTCTGAAAAAATTGGCTCTACGAGCCGTAGAGCTCTCTACGACCCGTATAGGGTTGTCTGAATAAAATTACTACTTGTGCAAATATCCGGAGCCTTGTTTTTTGGTTTATATAAACGTAGATTACGACAAAGACTGCTCTTGAAACCAAGGTTTTCAGAACCGGACCGGACGTCGAACCGGACCCCCGGCCGGTTCACCGGTTCGACCGGTCCGACCGGTTCGACCGGTCCAACGAACCGGCCAAAAAACAAAAAAAATAAAAAAAATAAAAAAAAAAATACAAAAAACCGGTCTAACCTCCCGGTTTTCCGGTCCGACCTCCCGGTTCACCGGTTCGACCGGCCGGTTCACCGGTCCGAAGCCGGTTCACTGCACCAGCGGTCCGAACACCCGAACCGGACAGGTCCAGGCCCCGGAGCCCGGTCCGACCGGCCGGTCCGGTCCGGTTTTCAAAACCATGCTTGAAACAACTACTGGATTTCAAGAATCCGGAGATGGAACCTTCTCTTGGTGCTACTTTTTCCGTACTTAATTTAATTACTTTTGTAATGCACTATTATTAAGTTTTGTGAATATTATTTTTTGACGTATGTTTTCTTTTGGAAATTATCTTATTATTTTGTTTAGAGGAAGAATTTATTTTATTACGAGATTTATTTGCATCGATTATTTTTTTTTTTCAACTTACTAATTTCACGAGTGCAAAAAAAAAAACAAAAATTAAAATATTACGTCATACTTTCACATATAATTATTTAAAGACTTGGACAAAATATAATTTATCATGTTATATTTTCTTTCATGCTATGTTTTAAACTTTTAGTTGAACACTGCCTTTATAAAAGTTGCTTAATTTTATTTAAGTCTTTTAAAATGTTTTATTTAAAAAAAAATTCACCAGTGAAGTTCACGGCACTACTAGAAAAAAGATATATCTTGACACGCATTTTATGACACGCACTCATTTATAACACTCAAAAGCGTATGTCATAAAAAAATTGTCATGGTTTATAAAATTTGGTTAATTAATGACATGCATTTTTGCGTGTCAAGAATTTATTGTCACGAAATAAAAAATATGACGGTATAAAAAACTGTGTGTCATATTTTCGTGTCATAATTCCATTTTCTAAAATTTTTATAACTCCCTCCCATATATTTTCATTCACTCTATCTACCCCCAAAACCCTCCTCCACTTACAAAACTCTCTCAAAACACTTTTCAACATTACAACTCTCTTACACCCTCTCCATCGATCAGATCTACTCAAACACCCTTACACCTCCATCAATCTCCACGAAACCAAACAAAAAATATCCAGATCTGAGTTGAGATGACAATAGATCAGAACAACAACAATCCTCAACAACAACAATCGCCGCCTCTCCCCGTCGCTCGAGTTTTGTACTAGACGGTTCTTGAAGCTTTACGAACTGGTCAAGAATACGGGTATGAACAGAAAGGTGTTCTCCGTATCGTATCCCATGCCATGTCTTTGTTTTTGAACAGGTTCTTGAAGCTTTACGAACCAGTCAAGAAGACCTTCTTAATGAGGAATTCCTCTAATAATCAAGTACGGATTACCTGTTGAATGAGAATTTCGGTTGGAGGTTTTTTTTTTTGTTAAACGATTGTCGTTTCACACAGATCTGCTCAAAAACCCTCATTCCGATGATGACAATAGAGGCGTTTTGGTTGTTATTTGCATTTTGTGATAAAGTTTAGACTTACAATGGCTTGTGCAACTCTTGTAGAAGTACAAGTATCATTATTTAGAATTTAATTAGAAATTGAAATGGGTCATCTAATTCCTTTTTTTTTTTGGGTTCGAGTAAATATAATGGAAATGGGTCATCTAACTAGAAATGTGATTGCAAGACATGGGATTCATGGACTGTACTGGAATGGTTTTTTTTTAATTAATTAGTAGTTTTGGGTGGAATGGTTTTTTTATTAATTAGTAGTTTTGGTTGTTATTTGCATTTTGTGATAATGAATCCAAAGTCTACTGTAGATTTGGTAAACAGAAGTGGTAAAGCTGCGGATTGTTCACTAAAGTATTCAAGTGTCAACCGAGCTTGAAGGAATCACAGTTTTAGTCGAAAATCTTCAGACAAAACAATTGTCTATCCCTGCTAAATCACATGTTCAGTTTACGTTTCCTGAGGTGATGCTTTTAATGACAGAATCTTTTTAATTAATATATTATTTTACGTTTCCTGAGGTTATGCTTGGTTTCTTTGAACAAGCCAAGGCAAATTGCGAGAGAAGTAGATGCTTACACGGATGTGGATACTGATGTCATTCGGGAAGAATTGTCAAGTTATGCCGCAACCTTCATTTTCAAGTGATCCATATGTTTAGGTCTAGACTAACACGTAATGTATTAACAATATTTTGTAGCCGTTTAATACTTGTGGTAGGATTCGACAAACATTTATATTGTAATGGGTTTTTTTGTGTTATATATATATGCAATTTTATTATGAAATTTATTAATTTTGTTATTATAAATAAAAATTTAAATCCAAGGTTATTAGTATTTTTGCAAAAAAAAAAGGTAAAAAAAGCATGATACGCAAAATGAGTGTCATAAAGATGTGTCGTGAAAGCGTGTCAAAAAAACGTGTCATAAAAGAGTGTCATTAATGCGTGTCATTAAAAGATGACACGCGCTTGCATGTCATAAAAATTTAATGACATGTTCTTCCTTGACACTTTTTTGTGTGTCATAAACACCCTTTTATGACGCGCAATGCACGTAAGAAAGGGGTTTTTTTCTAGCAGTGCGGGTCTCTAATCTAGTATATCTATATAATTTAAAATGTCCGATTTATTGCAATAATATTCATTAGTTTTCGATTGATTTTATATCATTATTGTGTTCTTTGTTCATTATATCCGCTGCAAATCTGTTTCTAGTCCAACAAAAACCATGTCTCTCTTTAGAGCGATATTAGGGTAAAAGAAACTATGTAGTTAACAAATGATATTAAAACCAACTAGTGATGATTTCAAAGTATATATTATTAATTACATATGGCAAATATCTTCGCTAACAGAATTTTATCATCACCATGCAATTAGGTAGCTATTTACAAATTTCCATGATGATTATATTAACAAATCAAAATCAATCGATAAACTTGTAAGTTGCTGAAAGTTCTCCTTGTGATGATGATTCCGAGAAGTTGTAAGGCTCAACCGACGAATAAAAATAAACCGAACCCACCACACCAAGATTGTCACAGTTACTCGGTTGTTGATCCACCAAATCACCTAATGTTCAGAACCCATATGTGAAAACAATTTAAACGTTATCAATACAAATAAAACTCATTAGATTTCAGTTTATTAATACGTAGATAGTTACTTTGATGACTAGGTTAATTTTGTACCTTGGGTTAGGAGAGGGGTGTCATTAATCAAAGGACCATCAACTACTTCTAATGAGTTCCAACTTTGATAAGCAGCCTCAGCAAACTTTTGAGTATACGCCTGTAAGGAAATGTATTAGTGAGTTGCACAGATTTTGTGTTATAGGACCATCTCCATCGCTACCATCGAGGACCTTGGTCCTATGTGTAACAAACGGAAATGGGCAGGGAGGATGTACGTGCCCACTGCCCAGAATCCTTCAACAAGGGTGTACGCGTGAGGAGGATGTTAAAGGGCAGGAAAGGGGGGCGGTCAACCAAGGTGAAGGATGGTATGCCGCTAGTACTTGAAGATGGTAACAAAAGTCATGGTTTAAAAATCAAGTTTTTTAATTTTGATTTTGTGTGATTATAGTCACATTTATTTAATTATGTTTGAAAATAACCAAAGCAAAGTTTTGCAAGTACAGGAGTATTTTAGGATTAGCTTAGTTGATGTTCGTAAAAAATATAAAAAGGAATACATATATAAGTTTTTCAAATTAAATTTGTTTTTTGAAAATAGATAAATCACAAATGGAAGGACAGCATTACAGACCCTATTTAGCCTTGAAAGATCTCTGCCTGTGAAAGTTTCTCCATTGATTACTGCTTTGGATACTTGACATATAGGGTTGAAGAAGATGGCATGGTTTGATCCACGCAATACATGTAGCTTGTTATCAAGAACACATGTTCTGGCATGAGTAATTGTTGCTTCCCACATCTTATCCGACATCCCGAGTCCTAAAATCTGTCCAATTATATTTATGAATTAGTCAATCGCATCTCTACGTGACTCGACACAATACCGGTTGTGAAGGAAATTATCGTAAGCTTTCACCAAAGAAAACACAAACTATAAAATAATTAAAAGCTAAACTCTTAATCCTATTTTTGAGAAAAGTTACTTATAATAAACCCTAACCAACATATATTATAGCCAACCATAATTAATCAATCATATGTCTAATATATTTGTATAATTATAATTATTACACCTAAAATTTGTGAAAAATCACCCTTATTTCCATAATTTTCAAAGATTTCGAAATAAAAAAACTAAAGATGAAGTGAACTACCATTCTAAGCTTAGGTTCATTGACAACCGAAAGCCTTAAGAAGTCTTGCACGTTTTTGATATCTTTTGCAGCGAGCTTCTTATGGAACGCCCCATCTTTTCCAATCTTCTCTAAACGCCACACCTCATCCTCAAGCATTGGCGGATGATGCTTCTTGTACACTGGACATACCAATGTAGAAGATCAAGTACATGATTATGTACAACAGACATACATAGAATCTTGATTTGATATTGTTAACTGAGTTTGTTACCTTTTATAATTATATAATTATTTGATTTATCATATATATCTATGTTTGTTTGTTGATCAATATTCTATCATTTAGAGTTTAGGTGATGGATCAAACTTATCAATCTACATGTGTTAATAGTGTGCGCTCATGTTTAAGATATAGAGAATGAGGACATACATTCGCCACGATGATCTTTAACCACAAAAGCTTCAGTCATAGCCTCGCGTACAACAAGTTCATGACTCGGTGCTTGAACAACTCGTGCTGCAATTCTAAACTTTCTACTTCGAATCCAACTTGAGTTGTCGGTTAACTCAATATCCCCAAGGAAAACAACACCATCCTTCATTGTTACACTTACTTCACCTGCAAGCAATGGTCTTTTACCTCTTCTTTCCTTCACTATATGCTTGTCAAACTCATCACTTGTCCATATGTTATTGTCCGCAGAAGGGAAATCACCATCTAACACAACAATCTGCAACTTTATAGTACCAGAAAAGGTTGATTCTTGATTGTTATTAATGTCAGCAAGATATATTTCAAGAGGGTTGCCATCTTCATCTAGTATTTTTGTTCCTGTAAAAATTGGGAGTGTAAGACGCTTTCTGAATTTGAGCTGCATGGTTGAGGGTCCGAGTGACTTGAAGCGCAAGGCATTCGAGTTATCGGAAGACAATGTTCTTCTTAGGCCATTTTCAACCTCCTCCTTCACCTATCGTAATGATATCATGCACAATAAGATTAAAATTTAAATGTGTAAGAAGCTGAAATAATCATATAAGAAGAGTACATGGTATACCAAGTATCATACCACTCTTCGAAGCATTGGCTCTAGCACTGTGCAAAAGTTTTGGATGAAATTTATCTTAACAACTTCCCCTATTGCTCTGTCCAATAAAATAAAAACATTTAGTAATATATTAGGGGCCATAATTATCATATCGATAAATCTGCCGACGGATTTGCAACAGATTTGCGGCCACTATTTGACCATGTTTGAATATGCATGGAAGGCTATAGTTTAGGTTAGAATTGTGATCAAGGTTTTCCCCTTGTAATTTGTGATTATTACAAGGTATGTTTTATGTTGGTTTTGTATTTGTAATTAGTTAAAGGGTCTTAGTGTAAATTCGGAAAGTAAGAAACTTAGTGCTAAGGGTTGCGACGTTTCATGGGATATACGTCGTTTTCTATCATATATACACATCGATGTAAACAATTAAAGGTACAAGGAACCCTATTAATTGAATTATTGAAGATTAATATTATTATCTTCCTAGCATTTTTTTTTCAGGTTTTCATGGTTGAATCATAAATTATGGCTCCGGATATTTGCACAAGTAGCAATTTTATTCAGACAACTCTATACGGGTCGTAGAGCCAATTTTTTCAGACTTCTACGAGCCGTAGAGGCCTCTACGGCTCGTAGAAGTAGTCTTATTAATTTTGAGAATGAAGAAGGACGAGATTGATGTTTTATGATGCCTACGGCCCGTATAGGCCCCTACGGGTCGTAGACAAAAAAAAAAACCAAAAACGTTTGGGACGAGGTTCGATCTTAGGCACATTATCACACAAACACACACACAAAGTCTTATTAAGTATAGCCCTCTACGGCCCGTAGAGGGTTAGCTTTTTCAGACTGACACACTGAATGTCAGACACTTCATTCAATGACCTCGTACCTCGTACTGCCTACGGGCCGTAGAGACCTCTACGGCTCGTGTAGGGTTTAAATGCACTCCACCAAACCACCTCTACGGGCCGTAGAGGGCTTTACGGGCCGTAGAGGGTTGAGCATTTATTACACTGACACCCTCTACGGCCCGTAGAGCCCTCTACGACCCGTAGAGGGCTGTGCAAACTTACTTTTTGTTATTGTGTAAATAACATACCTCTAAATTATAATCCGTCCCTTTCCAAAATAGTGTAGTTATGCTTTATTTTTTTGTTATTTTCTATTTCTTATTTTATACAAGTGTAATAGT
The DNA here is from genome assembly GCA_028751855.1 of Ambrosia trifida. Taxonomy (NCBI): domain Eukaryota; kingdom Viridiplantae; phylum Streptophyta; class Magnoliopsida; order Asterales; family Asteraceae; genus Ambrosia; species Ambrosia trifida. Next base: position 75,694,249 of record CM054131.1, on the reverse strand, counting down.
TTCCCATTGATAACCAAAACAATATACCAATGGGGTGGTGGTCCATTGACAAAGGCAAAACATTTAAAACACCTAGGTTGTGGAAGGTCTTGGGTTCAAGTCCCACAGACTACAGGATTTAAAAGAAATTAACATTTAAAAAAAAAAAAAAACATTATACAAATTAGGGACTAGTTATAGCCATCACAATTAGTTAATTTCTATGAGTATCAACAAGAGTGTCGTGATCGAAGATCCATGATAAGAATAATAAATACGAATTCGGTTATGCATTTGGCAATGTATTAATTCATAATTAAGCTAGATAGATTTTGAAAATAAATTGGAAAAAAAAAAAGAAAAAAAGAAATCTCATGCAATACAAGACTTACGAGGCCAGAGATGGTTTAGCACGCTGACGTCTTTGGTTTTGCCAATATTGGTCTGAGTTTTCGGAAACCCTTTTGCCTGTCATGTATAATTTATAAAACTACAATATTCTAGCAAGTATGTATAGTACCTTTGCTTTAAGATAATGAGAATTTAAAGTTGATGAAAGATTAAATATTGAGAATTCTTCGTCTTCAGGAGAACAAGTGAAGCAGGGAAGCTTCGTGGAATGTTCAGGAAGACACCTTGTAAAACAAGTAAACTTTGTGGCTGGTCACAGGAAACCACGTATTGATTAATTCTTGACGTAGACTTTGCTTTCTGAAGTCAATCCCAAAGTCTACCCCCCCTCCCCTCTCTCTTAAAATTCCCAAGTAATACATAGATAGTTTATACATGTTTTTTAAGTAACGTAACCAATAGAGAGGCGACTGAAACAAAATAAGAATAAAATACCGTTGAAACTATAACTTTTTTTGGTTTTCCATAGAATATGGATTAGTCGTCTCTTACATTTTTTCCATGTAAATTCTTTAAAGTTTCTCGTGGAATTCCATTTATATCACTCAACTACTTTAAAGGATAATTACAAAAACTTTTCAACTACTATATAACAAAATATATAACACACGACTTATTATACCACACAACTTCGTAAGAATAGTGTACATGATTAATAGTTCAAGCAAAACTTTGAAAATGGAAAATTAGCTAACAATCGAATTAGTTGGGGTTATTCTATATGAGCCTTGATGTGTGTTTTAGGTGCTGTTTGTTTTTTCTGCAGGAAAAGGTCTGCAGTCTGCGGACCACATCTGCAGACATCTGCAGGAGAAGAGGTGGACCAAAGGTCTGCAGTCTGCAAGAGGAAGACTGTTTGTTTTTTAACTTCTGCAGTTTGCTGAAATAAGCTGAAATTTAAAATAAATAGTTATACAACACTGAAATAACAACAATAACGTTTTTTCAACATTTAAATTTAAATAATAGTTCTACAACACTGAAATAACAACAATAACGTTTTTTAAAATAAAAACAATAACACTTTTTCAACCAATTTGTTCCGTACTTTGCATTTGCATTAATTGCTCGGCAATTTCATCTCGTAATTGGGTCATATATTCTCGATCCGATGCAGTACCGTGTACCTCAACCTCTTCTTCATCAGCATCAACGTGCACATTGCTATTTCCTAACGACACATTCGGTTGATCGTATTCTGTAAAGAACTCATCGCTGAAGCCCTCTTTCCTTATAAAATTATGTAACGCAAAACATGCAATGACGATGTTCCTTTGCGTAACCAACGGAAATGGTGCCATCCTCTTCAATATGGGGAATCGGGCTTTCAAAACACCAAAAGCACGCTCAATGACGTTCCGAAGTTTTGCATGTGCATGGTTAAATTTCTCTTTATTGGTCAATGCACGTCTCCGACGGAAATCTCCAAGCCAATACCTCACATTACGATATGGAGCCATAAATCCTCGTATATGTGCATACGCGGCATCACAAAGATAATATTTCTCTGTATAGAAATACAATAAATTAAGTTATTAAACTAAGATAGAAATATTTAACAAACAATAAACATACCCGGTGGTGGAATCGGAAATGGTGCATGTGGATCTGCTAATGCCTCTGACAATATTCTAGCATCATGTGCTACCCCTTCCCAACCGGCCACAATGAACGTAAAAATCATGTTGAAGTCACAAATTGCTAATACGTTTTGATAACAATCCCCTTTCCCCCTTCCTCTATATAAATCTTGTTTACTAGTGGGGACAACAGCATGTATTAAAGTTCCATCTAGTGCACCAACCGCACCTTTAAAAACCCGTCGTAGCCTCTTGTTATGTCCTGGAATGTTTGGATTCGGATTGAATGAAGTTGGTACTATCATATCTTTGGCGAAAAGCATCATTTTATCCAAGACTTCATAAAAAAATTTATGAATTGTTTGCTTTGAGTGTTGAAATCTACGCTTGATAACCACGTAACGTTGATTATGACCAATTATCATCAAAAACATAGCCATCTTCTCCTCAACCGATACATGTTTACTATCCTTTAACGAATATTTCATTCTAAAATGTGCACATAGTCGGACAAAGGATTCACGAGACATACGTAGCAGTTCAGTGCATTGTTTGGGATTTCCTTGCAATAACTCTAACGTGTATGTATGTCCCGTCATAGCCGAATCATTGTCCCGCATTCTTTTCAAACCTCTCTTCCGAATAAAACGGACATACAAGTAAATAAGAATAACGATAAGTAATTTTTTATCATAATCCATGATGATCCTGTATTAACACAAATAAACAACCATTAAACACAAACAAACAACCATTAAACACAAACAAACAACCATTAAACACAAACAAAAGCATACAATGTTTTAAACATAACAAAAGCATACAATGTTTTAAACATAACAAAAGCAAACAATGTTTTCAACATAACACAAGCAAATAATGTTTTCAATATAACATAAGCAAATAACACAAGCAAATAATCTTCTTCACTTCTTTATTAGTCCTGAACTTGTAGCCTCCATCTCGATCCACCCTTTTAATACCTCTGGAATTTCTGGCAATGCCATCCATGCCGCCCTCATGTCTGGTGACCGACCAAAAATACTGTAAGCAGCTAAAAATAGGGGATCTACCGGGTTTAACCCAACCAACTTTAGCTTCTCTGAACACTCATCAACTGTTCGCCCATCTTTGCCTTTAATCAAATATTGTAGTGCCTTTTGCATATCACGTCCTAATTCATCCTCAAAGGTAGATGATTTTGAAAATTTTGCCTTTTTCTTTGGATTAGGCTGGGTGGAATGCTCAGGAGTAGGCTCAGTAGGCTCAAAAATAGGATCGGGAGTAGGCTCAGAAAAAGGATCGGGAGTAGGCTCAAAGGTCTGATGACCAGTGTCAGCATCATCATCATCTATGCCATGCAAAACGGTGTCCATAAGCAAAAGTGGATTGGGACGATGACAAGAAGATGATCCAACCACTGATGTTTGGGTTGAGGTCCACTTGTGCATCCCAGTGGCCGCATTACCATCAAACAATTGTGCACAAAGTTCTGGAAAAGGCAATGGAACTGTTTTCAATGATCCAGCCTTTGGATGCCCCTAAACCCAAAGTAAAAAAAAAAAGTTATAGGTTTTGTTTATAGTTAGATGTGAAAAAAAATATTAGTCACAAACATACCTTTTTAAATTCCTCCCATTCCTCATTTGTTAAGTTAAAAGTATTTGTCTGAGCATTGTATATGTTTCCAGTTTTGTTTTTCAAATACACCCATCCTGTGTATTTGGCTTTCAGATTGTCATACGCATTTTTCATCTGTTTTTGAGTCAAATCAAGCCCAAACCTTTCCTTAAGAACGTTTCCTAACCTAATCCACGACACCTTTTGCATACTCAATCCTTTCCTACCCACCGTGTTTGTCTCTTCAATGCAAGTCTCTAATAAGCATTTTATATGCTCAGTTGACCATTGTTGTTTCTCTCCCATTTCTATTAATGAACAAACAAGGAACCAACATGAATTACTAGAACAATCTAAGCAACAATTAACAACAAATCGACTAGATTAGACATTAGAACCACCACAACAATCCCAAATGAACTACAACAAGAATCGACATATGAATTACTAGAACAATCTAAGCAATATCTTAACAACAAATCAACAACATGAACAATTAACAACAATCCCAAATCAACAACATGAACTACTACAACAATATCTTAACAACAAATATGAACATTATGCACAAATCTGAGCAACAATTAACAACAATCCCAAATCAACAACATGAACAACTACAACAATCTCTAAACCCTAACAAATCTGAAAATAAACATAACCAAATGTGAAAAAAAAAACTGAAAATAAACTAAAAATCTGATTTAAAAAATCTGAAAATAAACAAGAAATATGAAAATAACAAAAAAAAAATCTGATTTAAAAAAAAAAATCTGATTTAAAAAAAAAAAATCTGATATAAAAAAAAAATAACAAATCTGAAAAAAAACATAAGAAATAACAACCCTAAACCCTAACAAATCTGAAAGTAAAGATAACTTATAACAAATAATAGATAAATAATATTAACAAAAAAATAACAGATCTGAAAAAAAAAAAAAAAAACGTACCTGTTGTTGACCGCCGGAAGAGAAGGAGAAGGAAGGAGGCAGCGGCCGGAGAAGGGAAGCAGCGGCCGGAGGAGGGTGGGGCGGAGGAGGAAAGGAGAAGGAAAGAGAGGCCGAGAGGGAAGGAGAGGGAAGGAGGGAGGGCCGGAGGAGGGTCGGGCGGAGGAGGGAGGGCCGGAGGAGGGTGCGGCGGAGGAGGGAGGGGCGGCGGAGGGAGGGGCGGAGGAGGGAGGAGAGGGAAGGAGGGTCTGCTATGTTTTTTTGGAGAAGAGTGTATTATGTTTTGTGGAGAAGAGGCAAAAAGACCCTAGTCCATGTCTGCTTGGGGAAGAGGTGGGGAAGAGATTTTTAGGTCTGAAGTCTTCTAAAAAACAAACGGTCTGCTGGTCACAAATGTCTGCCCGCGTCTGCGCGGCGCAGACATAAGTGATTAGAAGCTCTTTTCAAGAAAAAACAAACACCCCCTTAGTTAGTTTAAAAGACCCTTCTAATACTTTTAAACTTTGTACTTTCAAGACTTAAAACGCTGCCAAGTTATAAATTTATAAATAAAACGAAAGTTGCTTAATGATCTAAAATTCACAAAAATAGGCAAATGTACCTATCAAGTATGGTATAGAAAGAACAATTACTGAGTATTGAATTCAAAGACACGAATTTTATTACTCAGTTTTAAGTTATTACAAAAAAGTTTATAAGAATAAAGATTATAAAAATAGCCGAGAGAATAACCAATAACGAAATGAAAGTGGTGCTTTAGGATCCGACTTGTATTTGTATGAACTAATAGTAAATATCTAGTTAAGTGATGTGTCCAAAGTATGCCTCCTACATTTTCAGAATCGTGGAGCTTCTTTTCTGGTTAAGCTCTCTTTCATAAGTCAAGAGCTTACCATGAAGCTAGGTCAGATTTAAGTTGAGTTTCTCATGACAATTGCTATAGTTTCTCATTTATTTGGTACTGATCTTAAGAACCTATGGTTTAAAGTTGATTTAGGATAAGTTAGTTTCACCAGTTTTAGTTCATTTATAAGACAATTGAACATCTCAAATTGTTGAGTTAATTACTTTCCCTTTACATGACTAAATGTTTCATATTGTTAATTAAGGTGCCGTTTGGTAGCCTCTGAATGGTCATTAAGAGGCTACATCTGCATGGTTCATAGTCTTTTAATAGTTAACATGTAATCTTTAGTTTGAATGGTTAAGAGGTAACTTCTTAATGGTTACCTCTTAACCATTCAGACTTAAGGTTACCTCTTAACCATTCAGAGGTTATGGACCATTAAGAGGTTACTAAACAGCCCCTAAGTATTTCACGGTTGTTTTCAATTACTTCTTTAGTCCCACCAAACCGTTCTTTCAAAGCATCCCACAATTCCTTAGCAATGTTACAGTGTAACAGGTCAGCATAGATACCATTTGGTATAGTCATTGCAACAATTCTAAAAGCTTTGGCATCTATCTCAATTTTCTGAAAATCTAGATCGGAATAGTTTTCAAGCTTCTTTGGCTCCTCAACTTTTTGGTCCTTGTTACTCGGCACCATCGGAACATGTGGTCCGTAGATAACCGACTTCCAACATCGCGTGTTATGTAGAGCTAGAACATGGCTTATCTGACGTTGACAGATATTGTATTCAAATCTGACAAGCATTGGTGGCTTGTTATTTGTGTCAGTGTTGTGTGGATCATGATTGATTTGAGATATTCTTGATTGTTTATAAAATATAGTGTGTTTAAACTACTTTTAACGTAATTAAACGTTAACCAATTTTCAATTCAACGAAAAAATTGATATCAATAATAGTGAGCTAATATGTTATATTAAATTGATTGTTTAGATCAAATTTAATTGACCAAGCTTTGATACTAATTATTAGGATCTAAGTTTGATTGTTATGAACGTTGATAGATGAAATAGTAAATGAAAGATAACTATAAATTTATTGTGCAGTGGAAATAAACTTTAATTCAAAACAAACATGATACTGTTTTTATCAAATTTTTCATAATCAGCACAAATTAATCAATACAAGAATTACAACCCCATTTGCCTTATCACTCAGATTTGTTTGTACAAGAATGTTGTGTGTAGAGTGATGAACAAAACAGTACATGCACTGTTCTATTTATACTACGAATCAAACATCAGTTGTAATCTAAGTTGACATCACCTAGACAATGACAGCTAACAACTAACTAACTCTAACATCTGCTAGGCTAAACACAGTTCCATTACATCTGTTAATCAATCATCTATCTTCATCATCTATTGAAGCCTAAACACTGTTGAGACTCCAACAAACCTTTGTTCGTCAACATAACTTGTTGTCTTCTCAGCAGATCTTTTCTCCAATAGTTTTTGCTCTTCATAAGATGTTGTTCTCCTTAGTTAGAATTAGAATGCGATTCCAACTCAGCACCTTTTGAGTGAGATTTTGAGAAGAGTTGCTCTTTGGAGAGCACAGTACGATAAAAGTTGTATGCTGTGTTCGGGGGGGAGTTATTGTCTATCGTTGGCCTCTATGGTAGAATCAGTCGGGGGACTGAGACTAGAACTCATAGGGAATCAAATTGATTTATGGATGGAATCAGGTATGCAGTATTTACAGACAAAAGTATTCGGTTATTGGGGAAAATCAATATACTTCTAATGTCGAATCAGGATCAACTAGGACAGAAATAAAGCATTGGGTCGAACTCTTCTTTGGTGTGAAGGTAATCGAATTGATCATATTAGATCGGATTGATTGTTTTCTATTTTAGCTATTCCACACATTTCACTACGAAGACTCTTTATTTTCATTAGTTTATTTAAACTCATTAACTAATTCATTATGGGATTGATTGTTTTCTATTTCAATCAAAACAATTTATTAGTAAAGTTTACAATCCTTTGAGGTATTTTATTACATGTAAATAAAGTTTTTTCTGTTGTTCGTAATTTGTAAATATCCATGTTATATGCAAGTAACAAGATGCACACATGTACTGTCTTACATCCCAGTTTTGGATAAAAAAATAAGGAAATGGCGTATCAATTAAAGCTATAAATTAATCAGCAGAATCTTTGTACTAAACTATTTGGTATCATCTTTTTGTATCACTATACAAATGACCAAGTACTTATTTGTTGAGGAGAAACTAATCCAATTCGGAGTTGCTGATGTGTATATCGATCGATCATAGAAGAAAACTTCTGCTTCATTTCGATTAAGCTTCCTTCCTATTAAGCCGGAAAGTCTTGTCAGATACAAGAAAATGATTCCGCAGTTGTTTGATCATTATCATTTAAAGGATCTGTTCTTCAAGAATTGTATTATTGTGAATCAAAAGATATAATTTTTTGTCTTTCCAATCATCCGTTCTTTTATATGTTCAACAGAGTTTAACAAATCCCCGTCTCGCAACGCGAGGATTAAACACTAGTATAAATTTAAATAGAATTCAAAGTATTATAACTCATTAACATCTACTTAGTTATCAAAAAATTCAAAAGATATTATATATGATCATTACTTTCTTTTTAAAATTCATGAAGGACAAACACATCAATTAATATTTATAATAATAACAAAATAAAACAAGTAGCCTAAATTATTTTACGGTTGGCTTTTTTTTTCTTACCCTTTCTTTCAAATTAAACTATCATTGGGTTTAGGTTAATAAGCGTTTGTAAAATTTTAGGGGGGGGGGGGGGTTGCGATCGATATTTAATCACTTATATAACACTAAAAAATTTTTAGGGTGGGAGGCCGCCACTATTTGAGGCAACACTAGGTCCACCCCTGCACGAAACACTTGGCTCCATAGATGTATTGTGGGTCTAGTAACTTTAAACATGGTGCAAGTATGCACCTTTTAAGTTGGATCCTTTCAAGCATAATTTCATTTTTCTAACTATCTAAAAATTTTACAAGCATAAAAAATTTTACAAATATAAAGAAGGGAATTGGATTTCAATAATTCAAACTCTGTCTTGTTAGTCGATAATAATCTGTACTTAATAAATTTCATACAATAATCCTAACTTTCACAGTATTTTCCTCCAATAAGTTTTTGTTAACTAAGAACTAACCCAGTTAGTGGATGCTGACATGACATGCTCTGTCACTGTCCACGTCAGCATCCATGTCAGCATAAGCACGCCATGTCAGCATCAGTGTTAGCGTCAGCATGCCATGTTAGCTATTGGAAAGTTGGGATTGTTATTGAAAATTTCTTAAACACAGATTATTACCGACTAATAAGACAAAATTTGTATTATTAAAATTCGATTTGCCAGATAAATATGCTAGCTATTGAAAATATTAATAGCACAAACCTTGTGACGAGCCTAATGGTTTGTCCAGTTTTGCAGGTTAAATACTTAGAGATCTGATCAAGCTAGTCGTCTTCAACCTCTCAAAAGAGGTACGTCCGGCTTTTGGATCTTCAATTGGCGCCATCCGTGGGACTCAAACCCACGACCACGACCCGTCACCGGTTCATCACTCGGTGCCGTAAGTTTGTAGGACTCAATAGATCTATTCACACTTTCCCCGCTATGTATCCACATATTATTGGTTCACTAAGTTTGAGAGGTATTTACTGATGAATAAAAGTCACTAAGTATCCATGTGATATAATGTAATATGTTGGTCTAAAAGTTTATAAATTCGTACCACATGTTTCTCCCCCAAAAGTATGAAAATAGTAAAGAATGGGGTTGTGACACTCACCTTAGTTTGCTTCCTTAATTAAAGACACAGTCTTGATAGTCCCAAATACCGGCGATCTATCATAAAATTTTGCATAAGTATTTTGACTAATAACCCGTAGGTTAGCTAGTCCCCGATTGTCCAGATCATGACTAGTATGTTTGAAAACGTGTTTGACTGTTAAACCGACACACCAAACCGACCCGACATCTCGTTGGTGACCCATTACATAAACTAATCAAGTACACATAGATTACACATAAGGTTCATACATAAAACACTTAGTTTGCGTCAAAAATCGCACACATGATGAAGTAAGGTCGAATCAGAAGATTTGGAAAGTTCATTCGACCCATGTGTTGTTGATTCAACCCATATACAAGTTCATTTGACCTAACATATGTTAATTCGACCTAAACACGTGTTCATTCGACCTAACACATATTCATTCGACCTTAACACATGTTAATTCGACCAAAACAAGATTCATTCGACTAGACTGATATTGGTTCGACCCCATAGAACTCCATTCGACCCCATGATGGGTCGAATGAGTTTGTTTGGTTCGACCCTTTCCTGCATAAACTCATAAAACGCATCAAATCGCATCTAAATAGTCCGAAAACATCACGAAACATCATGAATCACAGTATTCAAGCATGAATAACATATCCCTACAAAATCCTACTAATTTTACTCCAAAATCAGTCCGTTTTATAACTTACCCAAAATGGCAAAATTATGGAAATGTCACATCAATGCATGTAAACTTTACCCAATTTGGAAACTTGTTGAAATCCCTTAATAATCAGCTTAAAACGCTCAGATTAGTAAGTATATGAAAGCCCCTAATCATTTCTTTATCATTAACATCATGAATCAAACCCTAGATCTAACAAAAATCCCCAAAATAGACAAAATATCATCATCCAACAACTTGTAACCTAAGATAATCAAAACCCACCATCAATGACAGTCCTAGATCACTTCTATAACATCTATTCAACATTCAATCATCAAGCAACACATTACACAACATAAATCACCATTAACACGTGTTAATTTGTATGAAAACTTACGTTTATTGATGAGGTTTTGTTTATAAAGGTGTTAGAAAGGTTTTTAATCATGAAAACTATCTTAGAATAGATCTGGACCCTTGGGGTTTAATAAAAACGAATAAAAAATGCTTAAAAATGGTTTTGGATCAAGAACACACCTTAGATCTTCACTTGTTTATGATATAGAAGGTGTTTGTAGGTTAGACTGTGAAAAACAAGATCAAAAACTCCTTCCTTAGTGTTTAAGGTCGAGAGAGAGTGTTTAGAGGCATTTAGGGTTTGTGAAATGATGAAAAATTGAAAAGTATGGTATTTATAGTAATTGTTCATTCGACCCTTGAAGGGGTCGAATGGGGTTTTATTGTGGTCGAATGAGAGTTTCCAAGGCATCAACATCTTGGTTCGACCCCCTTATGGTCGAACCAAATTCCTGTCTTTTCCAGATTTTCCAGTTTTGTCGTTTTAACGCATTTTAACACATCCTAACACATGAACATGCAATCCTAACATACGTTAACATATAGAATCATGTATAATCATGTAAACACCGTTAAAAACGTATTTGTACATCATATAGCATATATGGATCAATCTATATATAACACTTAATTCAATTCATGTAATTCACCAACAATGGGACTCAAGACTCGTGTGTACACAAAATAACATCAATGATCCTCCAGATCATTGAACCCTCGACAATACGTAAAGTAACCCGACTCAACTTACCCAATTAAGTATGTAAATAAAATGTTTTTCGCTAAGGTAGACTTATAAGTTTGTAAAATGTTAAGTTGGATATGCCGGGTGTCACATCATCCCCCCGTTGAAAGAATTTTCGTCCCGCAAATTGCACGAAGCCAAAAAGGAGATAGACGAAAAGAAAGAAACGAAAAGAAAATTTACCGGTTGTCACATCATCCCCCCATTGAAAGGAGCCTCGCCTCGAGATTCACTCAGCTTCAGCGGTAACATGTCTAGATTCGAACGCATGCTTAGGAAAAAGATGAGGATATTTAGATTTCATTTGATCCTCCCGTTCCCACGTGAATTCCAGTCCACGATTTGAATTCCAACGAACTTTAACGATGCGTATTTTACTCCGACAAAGGCTACGAATCTTATAATCAAGAATTTCAACCGGTTCCTCCACGATACGAAGACGATCATCAACCCTGATCTCTTCAAGAGGAACAATAAGAGATTCATATGCCAAACACTTCTTGAGGTTAGACACATGGAAGACGTTGTGGACACTACCGAACTCCACCGGTAAGTCAAGTCTGTATGCCACCTGTCCAATCCGTTCCAGGATTGCAAACAGTTCGACAAAACGAGGGCTAAGTTTGCCACGCTTTCCATAGTGTATGACGCCTTCCATGGAGAAACTTTCAGAAGTACCCTGTCCCCAACATGGAACTCCAAAGGTTTGCGAAGGCGATCAGCATAACTCTTCTGACAATCTTGCGCAGCTGCCAAACGGTTACGAATTTGTACGATTTTCTCCGAAGTTTCGTACACATGCTCCGGACCAGTGAGATGACTCTCGCCCACCTCGGCCCAACAAAGAGGAGACCGACATTTCCGTCCGTAAGAAGCCTCGAACAGAGCTGCCTTAATGCTAGAGTGGTAGCTGTTGTTGTAAGAGAACTCCACCAACGGTAGGTGACTCTCCCAACTCTTACCAAAACCGATAACACATGCCCGAAGCATATCCTCCAAGGTTTGAATCGTCCGCTCACTCTGATCGTCGGTTTGCGGATGATAGGCTGTACTCATATCCAACTGAGTAACCAAGGCCTTATGCAGAGCCTTCCAGAAATGCGAAGCGAAACGAGAATAACGATCAGAAATGATAGAAATAGGCACCCTGTGCCGAGAAACCACGTCCTTAAGGTAAATGCGAGCTACCCACTCAAGTTCGTCAGTTTCCTTAATAGGTAGGAAGTGTACTGATTTCGCCAATCTGTCGACAATCACCCAAATCATATCACAATCACTTGGTGATTTCGGTAGTTTAGTGACAAAATCCATCGTGATCCATTCCCACTTCCATTTTGGAATCTCATGTTGTTAATGGACACTAGACTGCTTCTGGTACTTCACCTTGACTTTAGCACAAGTAAAGCATTTGCTCACATAGGAGGCTATATCAGCCTTCATGTTTGGCCACCAATAGAGTATCTTCAAATCCTGATATATCTTGTCGGAGCCAGGGTGACTAGAATACCGGGATTTGTGAGCTTCATCCAAGACAAGCTCTCGCAATGCCCCAAACAATGGAACCCAAACTCATTCTGCAAAGCAGTGCAGGCCGTCAGACCTAAGCTCGAGATGCTTATCGTCACTATGTATAGTTTGAGCTTTAAGGTTTTCCTCCTTCAAGGCTTCCAGTTGTGCAGAACGAATTCGATCAGGTAAAGAAGAATGGAGGGTAAGCTGTAAAGCTCGAACACGACGAGGTTTCACAGATTCCTTCCTGCTCAAGGTGTAACAACCGGCAAAATTAAGGTAATTCCGTACTAATTAATTAAACGCGATTAACGTAATTAACCGTAATTATGTGCTGAATATTTAATTGAGGCCTTAGAAAGATAGGAATTCCCAAATAATGCATAGGAATGCATGAGTTTAATAGCAAAGCATGATAGGATCGTGCGCAGACAAAACTATCCGGTATGGACACTGGCGATTACCCGGTAAAACTGAAATAAGCGAAACGAACACCGGACACCCGGAATATAAAATAAATAATATTTTCACAAAATATTATGAGTTTTGGGAACCCAAAACCATACGTAAAAGCTTATTGCACAAATCTCCCGGTAACGAATAAAGTGCGCGTACCGCACCCGATACGCGCGTAACACGTAAATTCACCCGACAGAAACCGAAATAAATTATCAGTAATGTAACTGGACATAATTTTATAAATATTAACGGTATTTTAATATTGAGGATAAACGCGACGAAAATTTAAGAAATACCCGGGCGGTACCCGGAAGGAACTAGCTTAAACATAATATGGGAGTTAATTAGCAAAGTGGACCCCACCAAGTACCCCCTAGGGGCCGGCCATGGGCCCACTTGGGTGAGAGATTGTGTGAGATAGCTTCTTAATCCTTCCATATTATTGTTAATCATGAGCTTGCATGTACAAGGATTGGGCAATGGGATTAACCAAATCATTTCTTCTCTCTCTCTCTTAAAACTCACGGCCCATACACCCTCTTTAAAATCTTTACAAGATTTTCATAATCTAGCAAATCCTTCCATAATCTCCCCAACCTATCCAAGCAAGATTTGATAATCTTTGGAGGATTTGCAAAGATCATATAAACACTAGAAGAGCACTTGGAGAAAAATCACAAAATCTCTTTCCTTTTTCTCCTCTTGGCCGTAGCTTTTCACCACCCCACCACCACCTCTCTTTCAATTTTTACTACTCCAAACTACCTCTAGTTCATCCTCATTCAAACCCCTTCTTGTGTGTTAAGAGCTTGGAGCATAACCCACTTGGAAGAACACACTAAACCACACCCAAAACCCAAGATTTTTGTCTTCCCTAGCCTTGAGCTAGTTGTAAGTCTTGCATTGTTTTATTAATTTAAATATGTTGTTTTTGTGCTATGATGCAAGTTGTACATTATGGGTAATAAAAATGAGTTCTAAAGAAGTAATGGGTTTTTATTAAAAATGAAGATGAGAGAATAATATTATGATGGAAACTTAGTTATTTTTAATAAAAGTAATATTTTGATGAAAGTATCATAATAAGAACATGTTTGGATGATTGAAGATGAGAAAAGCAATATTTTGAAGAGTGACTTGAATATGATGAAAAGTGGTTTTAATCATCTTAGGATGATATAATAAAGTCATAAAAGTATTAAAATGGATTAGAAAGCCATAGGTGGAAAAACTAGTTCTTCAAAGTCCACTCACTTAGATGAAGTAAAAATTTGATGTTTTGGATAAAGATATGAAATAAACATGTTATTGATATCTAGAATGGATTAGAAGAACATTAAAAGTAAAAAGGAGTAAAAACAACTAAACATGGTGAAAATGATTCTTCAAAGTCCACTAAAGTGGAAGAAAAATAATAACCATGAAAGATTTAGGGAAAAATGCTACAAGTGTAAATTAAAGGATTTAAAATGACAACCTTGGAAACCAATGGACTAAAATGAATATTTTAGAAGTTATTGGACCAAGAACACAATGATGGAAATATTAGTGTCAAAAAGTGTAAGTAACGTTTTACAAGGTTGAATTGGTAAATAATAATAGCCTACTTGGGCATTTTAAGTAAAAAGTATATTTTTATAAAATGGACGTTTTATAAAAATAAATGGAGTCACGCGACTATTTCATAAAGTAAGACTTTATAAAATAAGTACTTGTGAGACTTGTACAAAAATAAGGTGCTTTTATATAAATGGGAATATAAAAGTATCGGGAACGTTTTGGTAACAAGTTGGACGAGTCGGACTAAAACGTTAACTAACAAACTTAGTTACACGAACCAACGTAAACGGACTTATTACGTCGAGATAAAAATATACATATATATTTTACGGAAATAAAATATATATAACAAGGGTGAAACGTGCGTAACACTTTCCTAAGTGTAGTAACAATATTCGTGGGAAAAGAGGAACATAACAAACTAAAACGCTAAACGACACATGAGCTTAACAAGTAGTATCCACGCGACGATATATGTACACATACTCGTTTCCGACGGAATTCTAGAACATCTATTTAAATGGGAAAATAGATGTGCGAGAAGGAAAAACCGAGACGAGTAGATGAGATATATCTACGAACGCGTGAATACCGACAAGATTCTAGTACATTTATTTAAATGGGAAAATAAATGTACGGTATGATAAGTCTAGTCGGGCGTTAAGATTATGTTACCAAACGACAAAGACTTAGCATATTTATTTAAATGGGAAAATAAATATGTGGCAAAGTAAGTCGGGTCGGTTAATAAGAAAACACTTTATATTGAGCGAAAGGATCCTAAGTATAATTATTTGAATGGGAAAATAATTATACGTTGGGTGGAGTCGCATCAAGAATAATGTTGTACAAGTCATAAAGAATATTTATAAGAATAATATATGACTTGTAAGGAAGGGGTAATCCATCGCCATTGAACCTAGGATACGAAACTATTAAACGGGAATTGGGATAAAGACGTGGTCGGGAAGTTGGGTGTACAACTTGTCAAGGCACATACACCATAGGTGTAAGTGACTTATACGCCTAGAACCTTTGTAGGTACGGGATCACAAACTTTACTATTTTCTTTGAGCCGAGCACAGTTACAGGTGAGTCTCACGGCCCCATTTCTAAACTATTTAACGTTTTTACGGGGGAAAGATATGTTGGGATTGTATGACGGGTTGGATACTTGAGTAAAGATCGCCACTCGGGGTTGAGACCTCCCCACTATAATCATTTATTCAGGAATGAGGAACCAAAGGGATAATTGGATAGTACTATTGGTGCCTGACAAGGCCCACCCCTAATCGATAGCGTCGATTATGCATCGGCGTATGCCTGGGGTGCACTTATTCTGAAATAAAGTCGTAGGAATACCGAGTAACGACTCTGGGCGGGGGCATTATTAATTGTCTTGGTTTGGTTATAGGCTCAAGTAAATTGTAGGACTTTGCAACTCCTATAAATGTCATAACAAGGATATTCCCACTTTATAAAGACTTATTAAATTAAAACCTGTGAACTCACCAATATTTATATATTGACGATTTTCAAACATATCTTTCAGGTAATTGATTGATGGAAGTTAGCATGGCGAGCAGGGTCGGGGATGTCTCCAAATCGGGCGTTGGAAATGTCGTGACGGGGTCTTATCTCTTTATTCCATGGATTTAGGGATAAAGGGAGAAGCCTCTTTATCATTTTCGAAAACAATTTATGATTATGTATTAACAATTTGACATGATTATTAGCATTGAATAAATGCCCGTTTTCTAATTAATATTGTGCTTTGCATTAATCTTGGCTTAATACTTTTGAACCGTCGCGCCACGTGTTTCCGCCTTAGACGTGGTGTGACAGAAAGTGGTATCAGAGCCAAGGTTATAGCGAATTAGCATTTTAAAAATCTAAACTATAACCGGAGATGGTTCAAAATCTTTCAAAGTAAATGCGAAACGCAATAAAATAAATTTTTCCAACGACCATTTGGGTATATGGAGATTCCGACCAAGCTAGCCATGGTAAGTATACGTATTATTTTTGTTAGAAGGTTAGGAAGAGAACCGTGGATATGTGCCTTAACTACCTAACGAATAATACTTAAATATTAGTACGGTTTCTTTTGCCAGGATGTCAAACGCAGGGAGCGTAGCACCGAGCTACGACAGTAGCCTCCAGATCATCCCAGCACCGCCAGCGGAGCCGATCGAGGTGGTGATACTCGATCCCGAGGATGATGAGATGGACGTTGATGTCGCCATGGAGGGCGCCGACGGAGATAGCTCCGACGAGACGGACCCGAGCGAGGACCCAGCGTGGGCCCCCGCTGGAGACGATATGGCCGCCGTGGCCGACCTACCGATGGCCGAGGCCGACTTGCCTCTAGCGCCATTCCAGGCAGCACCACTGCCAGCACTACCTATCCGCGCCGTCAGGGACTTCCCTGTAGGTTGCGCAGGTCCTTCGGGACCTATCCCTACACAGTCGGAGACTGTCGAGTCTCCATACGACCGACGCGCACCCGTCGATCGTGAGCCTTTACCCACCCCACCTATCCCCGTTCCCTCCGGCATGAGACTCGTTCCTGTCTGCCGGGGACACAACGGGTGGATCTCCGATGACTCTGACGATGAGTCAACTGCATCGGTGGAGCACATTGCTGTGCCTATCCCACCAGCAGGCCAGGAGGAGCACGTTGCTCCGATGATAGGGCATGCTACCGCCACCCCAGCCACCTTACCTACCATGCCCGAGCCCATACCACAGGATGGGCCAGCTTCTACTGGGCACATCCTTGAGGGCAGCTCAGCCCGCAGTTCTGAGTTGCACCGAGCAGGACTGGCAGCTCATGCCACTGCTAGCCCTCCCACCCCTACCACTGTGATGTCTACTCTAGAGTGGGTCGCTGTCACCCAGCCACTCATGGTTCCACTCGCCGAGCTTATAGTCCCCACACCCTTATCCATGACACTACCCATCACCACTTTTCCCACACTACCACCCCTACCCGAGATGCTCCATATCCCACCACCTGCACCATTCAGTATGGATGCAGGAGCCCCATTTGTGACACCCCCATTTGCACCGTATACTCTAGGTGCGGGAGACCCATACCAGGTACCACCCTACTGCTTCACTGGACTACCGGGCTTTGCCCCACCCTTCACACCCCTACCCATACCCGATATCGTCGGCCCGTCTCAGCCGACGTACACTGACATCCCCGGGCCGTCGCAGCCCCACGGGATGGCCCCACTGTCAGGACCCGCATGGTCCACAGTGATCTCACTGGAGAGAGATTTCCAGACCCTCACCGACACGGTGCAGCGCACCGTGAGTCAGATGGAGCAGCAGGCCCAGCTCATGTGGGCCAGGATCATCGATGCCAGGGATGCACTGGCACATTATGCTGAGGAGCTGCTGAGCATGGATGCTCATTGTGGCCTTACGGGCGACGCACACTTTGCGCATCGCCAATTCTTGTACGATCGCATTATGGCGATCAATATGACCATCAGCATGTGCGCACCTCAGTACCAGTACCAGCACCCGCCGCCGCCACCGCCACAGTAGCATCAGGGACGCTTTGGGAGATCACTCGCGGACATAGCAGTAGTAGTAGTAGTATGATAGCACAGCATGGGTTATAGCACCCATCTGCATTTTTTTGCCTAGCCGAGCGGGATTGTGCCGGCATATGACATTATATTTCTAGTGTATTTCAAAGAGCAATGTAAGAGGAAGGTATCCTCGGTTTTTGTTATTATGAACAAATCATTGTACTTGGTATTGAAATTAATGAAAGTTTTGTTATGGTAAAATATGTGTTGTGATTATCTACGATTATTATTACTTATTCTGTCTATGTTGTGATTGCGTGTTGTTGTTATGGTGATTATTGTGTTCATATGTTGTGTGGTTGTCTATACTATATATGTGATGATATTGTATGAATGATTGTTGAAAATTAACCTTTGATATTGGTTATTGAAGAAACATGGCACCAGCCACAAGAAGCAACAGTGGGAATGAAAGACTACCCACGACACCTGAAGAGCTTGAAACCCTAGTTTCGGGACGTATCGCTCAGGCTCTCGCAGAACACAATGCCACGCGCACCGAAAGGTCGCGAGACCGAACCGGGAGCGACAGACGCGAAACCTCCCCTACTGGTAAGAAGACGTCGGGTATATGCGACAGGAGTCTTCGTGAAAACTCCTACCTTATATTTAACATTGCTTTATTATTGCAGAAACGGCCTCACGAGAACGTGGCTGCACGTTTAAAGCTTTCCTGGACTGCAAACCACTGAATTTCAGCGGCACTGAAGGTTCTGTCGGACTAGTCAAATGGTTCGAGAAAACCGAAGCTGTGATTCGTATTAGCAGCTGTACCCCGCGACAGGCTGTCATGTATGCCACCAACCTGTTTCTGGATCAAGTTCTGACCTGGTGGAACAACCAAGTGCAGACACTGGGAGATGATGCTGCTTACTCCTTATCATGGTTGGAGTTGAAAGAACTAATGATCGCCGAGTACTGTCCGGCAAGTGAAGTGCAAAAGCTAGAGACTGAGTTCTGGAACCTCACCATGATTGGACCGGACGTAGCTGGTTACACGTCCAGATTCCATGACCTCTCCCGGTTAGTGCCTCGCCTGGTCACCCCGGAAAGCAAAAAGGTGGAAAGGTACCTCTTCGGACTGGCACCACAGATACGCGGCATGGTTACTGCTTCCAAGCCTACAACCATGCGCGAAGCTATCGACCTCGCTTTGAGCCTCACTGAAGACGCCATCCGAATGGGCACTCTAATCCGGAAAGTGTCAGGGTTGAAGCTTACTGAGTCCAGCAGTGTTGAGGGTAAGAATCTGGGTACAAGTTCAGCCGTTGGGTCAAGCGAACAGGGAAATAGGCCAAGGTTTGGGAAGCGTAAGCGCGACGAGAGGAAGAAGGATGGATCATCAGGTTCAGGGAAGAAGGGAAAAGGGTATGTAGCCACTGGACGTGGAAATAATGGGAAGCAAGGTTATCAGGGCAAGAACGAAGTAATCTGCGGTAAGTGCCGTCGTTCGGGGCACAAGACTGAAGACTGCAGATCAGGAGCGCCAAAGAACAGTGGAGCGAGGCCCTGTTTCTCATGTGGATCGCTCGATCATTGGAAGAGGGACTGCCCCAAACTTAACAACCAAGCCCGTGGGCGAGCGTTCGTGATTGGTGCCGGTGACGCACGGCAAGACCCTAATGTGGTCACTGGTACGTTCCCTCTGAATGGTCATTATGCTTCAGTATTGTTTGATACTGGCGCTGATTTTAGCTTCGTATCTGTCGAATTTAAAAGATTACTTGGTTTAAAGACTAGTAAGCTAGACACACCATGTTCCATTGAACTAGCTAACGGTAAGACTATAGAAACCCGAGAGGTAGCAAAGGGTTGTAAGTTGGATCTCTGTGGTCATGAGTTTGACATTGATCTACTACCAGTCGTACTGGGTAGCTTTGACATAGTCGTTGGTATGGATTGGCTATCCGCACACCGCGCCATCGTCGTGTGCAATGACAAAGTAATTCAAGTTCCCCTCGCGAGCGGTGAAACCCTATCGATCCAAGGGGAGAGGCGTGGAACGCCACTGAAAATTATTACCAGCATGAAAGCCAGGAAGTGCCTAAGGAAAGGTCTCGTCGCATTCTTGGCGCACGTGGTAGACAAGAAGGCCGACGAGCGAAAGCTAGAAGACATTCCGATAGCCAGAGACTTTCCAGATGTATTCCCAGAAGATTTGCCGGGATTGCCACCACCCCGACAAGTCGAGTTTCGTATCGACCTTGTTCCAGGAGCAGCACCGGTAGCGCGATCGCCATATCGCCTAGCTCCTTCAGAAATGCAGGAACTGTCTGAACAACTGCAAGAGTTGTTGGACAAAGGTTTCATAAGACCAAGCTTCTCACCTTGGGGAGCTCCCGTCTTATTCGTGAAGAAGAAGGATGGCACTTTTCGAATGTGCATTGACTATCGGGAACTGAACAAGCTGACTATTAAAAATCGCTATCCTCTTCCCAGGATCGACGATTTGTTTGATCAACTGCAAGGATCCAGTTTCTACTCCAAGATCGACCTAAGGTCCGGTTATCATCAGTTACGTATTCAAGAAGAAGACGTGCCAAAAACAGCATTCAGGACTCGTTATGGACACTATGAGTTTCTGGTTATGCCTTTCGGTTTAACCAACGCACCAGCTGTTTTCATGGACTTGATGAACCGAGTGTGCAAACCATACTTGGACAAATTCGTTATTGTCTTCATTGATGACATCTTGATCTACTCACGCACTAAGGAGGAACACGAGGAACATCTCCGATTAATCCTCGAGGTACTTCGCAAAGAGAAGCTCTATGCTAAGTTTTCAAAATGTGATTTTTGGATTCGAGAGGTTCACTTCTTAGGCCACGTGGTGAATGAAAGGGGTATACATGTCGATCCCGCCAAGATCGAAGCAATCAAGAATTGGGACGCCCCTAGAACGCCTACTGAAGTACGACAATTTCTTGGCCTTGCGGGTTACTACAGAAGGTTCATCGAGAACTTTTCTAAGATAGCACAGTCTTTAACT
This sequence comes from Ambrosia trifida, assembly GCA_028751855.1. Lineage (NCBI taxonomy): Eukaryota > Viridiplantae > Streptophyta > Magnoliopsida > Asterales > Asteraceae > Ambrosia > Ambrosia trifida. The sequence goes on along the minus strand of CM054131.1, from coordinate 75,673,103 downwards.
ATGCTAACCCGAAAGGATAAGAAGTTTGAATGGACGGAAAAGCAGGAAGCAGCGTTTCAGTTGCTAAAGGATAAGTTATGTGGCGCACCAATACTATCACTCCCCGATGGTACAGAAGACTTCGTAGTTTACTGTGACGCCTCTCATCAGGGATTGGGTTGTGTATTGATGCAGCGAGAGAAGGTCATAGCCTATGCTTCCAGACAGCTAAAACTTCACGAGAAGAATTACACCACACATGATCTGGAACTAGGAGCCGTGGTATTCGCACTCAAGATATGGAGACACTATCTGTACGGAACCAAGTGTACGATCTTCACTGATCATAAAAGCTTGCAGCACATCTTTGACCAGAAGGAATTGAACATGCGACAACGGAGATGGGTCGAATTATTGAACGATTACGATTGTGAGATAAAGTACCATCCCGGGAAGGCAAACGTTGTAGCCGATGCCTTGAGTCGCAAGGAACGGGTTAAGCCACTGCGTGTCCGAGCTTTGGGTCTAACCATCCACACGAACCTGACTGACCGGATTCGTGAAGCTCAAACTAACGCTCTTAAACCCGAGAATGTCAAAGGAGAAAGATTGCGGAAAATGGTTGAGTCACTGGAGTCAAAAGCGGATCAAGCTCTGTATTTCATGAATAGAATTTGGGTACCAGTGTACGGTGGATTGCGTGAACTGGTATTGGCCGAAGCCCACAGTTCGCGATATTCGGTTCACCCTGGAGCAGACAAGATGTTCCACGATTTGAAGGAATTTTACTGGTGGCCAAATTTCAAGAGAGATATAGCGGCATATGTTGCGCGATGTTTGACTTGCGCAAAGGTCAAGGCCGAGCATCAGAGACCATCCGGATTGCTCCAGCAACCGGAAATACCGGAATGGAAATGGGAAAGGATCACTATGGACTTCATCACCAAATTGCCCAAGACAGCAAGCGGCCATGACAGGATCTGGGTAATCGTTGATCGATTGACAAAATCTGCACACTTCCTCCCCATTCGCGAAACGGATAAGTTGGAGAAACTGACCCGTTTGTACATTAAGGAAGTTGTGTCAAAGCACGGTGTACCTATTTCTATCATCTCCGATCGAGATAGTCGTTTCACCTCAAGATTTTGGGAAAGTCTGAATAAAGCCCTGGGTACTCGCCTTGATATGAGTACCGCATATCACCCACAAACCGATGGTCAGAGTGAACGAACCATCCAGACCCTGGAGGATATGCTGCGGGCATGCGCAATCGATTTCAGCGGAAATTGGGATACTCACTTGCCACTGGTAGAGTTTTCGTATAACAACAGCTACCACACGAGCATTCAAGCTGCACCTTTCGAAGCTCTGTATGGACGCAAGTGTAGATCGCCTCTATGTTGGGCCGAAGTTGGCGAAAAGCAACTTACCGGGCCCGAAATTGTTCAAGAAACGACGGATAAGGTCTTTCTGATTAGAGAACGTCTCAAAGCGGCACGTGACCGACAGAAAAGCTACGCAGACATGAGGAGGAAGCCTTTGGAATTTCAAGTCGGAGACAGGGTCCTACTAAAGGTGTCACCTTGGAAAGGTGTCGCGCGTTTCGGAAAGCGCGGAAAACTAAACCCACGATATGTTGGACCATTTGAAATCCTGTCCAGAGTAGGCCCCGTGGCATACAAGCTCAAGTTACCACAAGAACTTAACGGTGTACACGACACGTTCCACGTGTCGAACTTGAAAAAGTGCTTATCCGACGAAACCCTCATCATTCCCGCAGACGAAATCCACATTGACGACAAGTTACACTTCGTCGAAGAACCAGTCGAAGTAACCGATTGGAAGGTCCAAAAACTAAGACGCAGTAAGATCAGATTGGTCAAAGTGCGTTGGAATGCCAAGCGTGGACCGGAGTTCACATGGGAAAGGCTGGACCAGATGAAGCAAAAGTATCCCGCCCTATTTAAGAAGACCCCTATACCGGAGAGCTCAAAGTGAATTCCGGGACGGAATTCTCTTAACGGGGGGAGAATGTAACAACCGGCAAAATTAAGGTAATTCCGTACTAATTAATTAAACGCGATTAACGTAATTAACCGTAATTATGTGCTGAATATTTAATTGAGGCCTTAGAAAGATAGGAATTCCCAAATAATGCATAGGAATGCATGAGTTTAATAGCAAAGCATGATAGGATCGTGCGCAGACAAAACTATCCGGTATGGACACTGGCGATTACCCGGTAAAACTGAAATAAGCGAAACGAACACCGGACACCCGGAATATAAAATAAATAATATTTTCACAAAATATTATGAGTTTTGGGAACCCAAAACCATACGTAAAAGCTTATTGCACAAATCTCCCGGTAACGAATAAAGTGCGCGTACCGCACCCGATACGCGCGTAACACGTAAATTCACCCGACAGAAACCGAAATAAATTATCAGTAATGTAACTGGACATAATTTTATAAATATTAACGGTATTTTAATATTGAGGATAAACGCGACGAAAATTTAAGAAATACCCGGGCGGTACCCGGAAGGAACTAGCTTAAACATAATATGGGAGTTAATTAGCAAAGTGGACCCCACCAAGTACCCCCTAGGGGCCGGCCATGGGCCCACTTGGGTGAGAGATTGTGTGAGATAGCTTCTTAATCCTTCCATATTATTGTTAATCATGAGCTTGCATGTACAAGGATTGGGCAATGGGATTAACCAAATCATTTCTTCTCTCTCTCTCTTAAAACTCACGGCCCATACACCCTCTTTAAAATCTTTACAAGATTTTCATAATCTAGCAAATCCTTCCATAATCTCCCCAACCTATCCAAGCAAGATTTGATAATCTTTGGAGGATTTGCAAAGATCATATAAACACTAGAAGAGCACTTGGAGAAAAATCACAAAATCTCTTTCCTTTTTCTCCTCTTGGCCGTAGCTTTTCACCACCCCACCACCACCTCTCTTTCAATTTTTACTACTCCAAACTACCTCTAGTTCATCCTCATTCAAACCCCTTCTTGTGTGTTAAGAGCTTGGAGCATAACCCATTTGGAAGAACACACTAAACCACACCCAAAACCCAAGATTTTTGTCTTCCCTAGCCTTGAGCTAGTTGTAAGTCTTGCATTGTTTTATTAATTTAAATATGTTGTTTTTGTGCTATGATGCAAGTTGTACATTATGGGTAATAAAAATGAGTTCTAAAGAAGTAATGGGTTTTTATTAAAAATGAAGATGAGAGAATAATATTATGATGGAAACTTAGTTATTTTTAATAAAAGTAATATTTTGATGAAAGTATCATAATAAGAACATGTTTGGATGATTGAAGATGAGAAAAGCAATATTTTGAAGAGTGACTTGAATATGATGAAAAGTGGTTTTAATCATCTTAGGATGATATAATAAAGTCATAAAAGTATTAAAATGGATTAGAAAGCCATAGGTGGAAAAACTAGTTCTTCAAAGTCCACTCACTTAGATGAAGTAAAAATTTGATGTTTTGGATAAAGATATGAAATAAACATGTTATTGATATCTAGAATGGATTAGAAGAACATTAAAAGTAAAAAGGAGTAAAAACAACTAAACATGGTGAAAATGATTCTTCAAAGTCCACTAAAGTGGAAGAAAAATAATAACCATGAAAGATTTAGGGAAAAATGCTACAAGTGTAAATTAAAGGATTTAAAATGACAACCTTGGAAACCAATGGACTAAAATGAATATTTTAGAAGTTATTGGACCAAGAACACAATGATGGAAATATTAGTGTCAAAAAGTGTAAGTAACGTTTTACAAGGTTGAATTGGTAAATAATAATAGCCTACTTGGGCATTTTAAGTAAAAAGTATATTTTTATAAAATGGACGTTTTATAAAAATAAATGGAGTCACGCGACTATTTCATAAAGTAAGACTTTATAAAATAAGTACTTGTGAGACTTGTACAAAAATAAGGTGCTTTTATATAAATGGGAATATAAAAGTATCGGGAACGTTTTGGTAACAAGTTGGACGAGTCGGACTAAAACGTTAACTAACAAACTTAGTTACACGAACCAACGTAAACGGACTTATTACGTCGAGATAAAAATATACATATATATTTTACGGAAATAAAATATATATAACAAGGGTGAAACGTGCGTAACACTTTCCTAAGTGTAGTAACAATATTCGTGGGAAAAGAGGAACATAACAAACTAAAACGCTAAACGACACATGAGCTTAACAAGTAGTATCCACGCGACGATATATGTACACATACTCGTTTCCGACGGAATTCTAGAACATCTATTTAAATGGGAAAATAGATGTGCGAGAAGGAAAAACCGAGACGAGTAGATGAGATATATCTACGAACGCGTGAATACCGACAAGATTCTAGTACATTTATTTAAATGGGAAAATAAATGTACGGTATGATAAGTCTAGTCGGGCGTTAAGATTATGTTACCAAACGACAAAGACTTAGCATATTTATTTAAATGGGAAAATAAATATGTGGCAAAGTAAGTCGGGTCGGTTAATAAGAAAACACTTTATATTGAGCGAAAGGATCCTAAGTATAATTATTTGAATGGGAAAATAATTATACGTTGGGTGGAGTCGCATCAAGAATAATGTTGTACAAGTCATAAAGAATATTTATAAGAATAATATATGACTTGTAAGGAAGGGGTAATCCATCGCCATTGAACCTAGGATACGAAACTATTAAACGGGAATTGGGATAAAGACGTGGTCGGGAAGTTGGGTGTACAACTTGTCAAGGCACATACACCATAGGTGTAAGTGACTTATACGCCTAGAACCTTTGTAGGTACGGGATCACAAACTTTACTATTTTCTTTGAGCCGAGCACAGTTACAGGTGAGTCTCACGGCCCCATTTCTAAACTATTTAACGTTTTTACGGGGGAAAGATATGTTGGGATTGTATGACGGGTTGGATACTTGAGTAAAGATCGCCACTCGGGGTTGAGACCTCCCCACTATAATCATTTATTCAGGAATGAGGAACCAAAGGGATAATTGGATAGTACTATTGGTGCCTGACAAGGCCCACCCCTAATCGATAGCGTCGATTATGCATCGGCGTATGCCTGGGGTGCACTTATTCTGAAATAAAGTCGTAGGAATACCGAGTAACGACTCTGGGCGGGGGCATTATTAATTGTCTTGGTTTGGTTATAGGCTCAAGTAAATTGTAGGACTTTGCAACTCCTATAAATGTCATAACAAGGATATTCCCACTTTATAAAGACTTATTAAATTAAAACCTGTGAACTCACCAATATTTATATATTGACGATTTTCAAACATATCTTTCAGGTAATTGATTGATGGAAGTTAGCATGGCGAGCAGGGTCGGGGATGTCTCCAAATCGGGCGTTGGAAATGTCGTGACGGGGTCTTATCTCTTTATTCCATGGATTTAGGGATAAAGGGAGAAGCCTCTTTATCATTTTCGAAAACAATTTATGATTATGTATTAACAATTTGACATGATTATTAGCATTGAATAAATGCCCGTTTTCTAATTAATATTGTGCTTTGCATTAATCTTGGCTTAATACTTTTGAACCGTCGCGCCACGTGTTTCCGCCTTAGACGTGGTGTGACACAAGGCGTCTGCCACTGCATTCGCCTTGCCAAGATGGTACATAATAGCATAGTCATAATCGTTAAGGAGCTCGACCCAGCGACGCTGCCGCATGTTCAACTCATGTGTATTTCTCTTTGTTCTTATATTTTCTTTCAAGATATTTTCGCTATGATTCTTTCTCGTTATTCTTTCGGTATTTTGCTTGGAGAAGAAGACACTCGTATTTCACAAACGAAACGATATCACCAAGTTAGGAGTGATATCCATACCTTGGTGGTTAGTTTCACTCCTCTATATGTTATACATCTTTGGAATATATCTTTGTGATAGGAGTGACAACCACACCTCAAGGAATTATTCCTCCAAAAGAAACTTAACCACTAAGCTAAGAGTGATATCCTTAACTTGGTGACTAGTTTCACCCCGCCGTGGTTTTCAATTTTGAAATACATCTTTGAGTTAGGAATGAAATCCATATCTCAATGATCTATTTCTACACCCCATTTTTAATCTCGCTAAAGTTTTGGAATTCACTAGTGATGGGGCACGTGCAATCTGGAAGAGTGAGTGCTTGTATCCTAAGTTTTCTGTCTAGGCTTGGTATTTCGTATAAATCCCAATCAGACGAGGGACCCGTATACCTACCTAAGAACTCTTGAGATGAGCATTCACTTATAGGCTAAAGCACGCCCTCACAACTCACTATAAAATTTCAAATACTTGGGTTAGTCGAAGTTTCCTATGAAAACAATCCCAATGTTTTATGTTATTGATATTTATGTTTTGTTTATCATTTGGAGACTCAATTTCATCGCTTGTTATTTCATATGCTCATTCGCTTTTGGATTTTTCATCATCATTATTAAAAAAAAATTATTCACTATATTATCACATTAAAACTTACACTATTTCACTTATGCTTTGTGACTTTTATACTATAAAGCATCATTTCTCTTTTGCTAAAACATTTTTCTATGACCCAGATTTTTAAACATTATGTTTAACTTCGATCACATCTTAATTTTGGGACGTTGAATCTCCACACACAGTTAAAACGAACATGGTTTCAAAACTTATTAATCAACTTGTTTATATTCTCATATTTATAAACTCATTTGATCGATGTCACAATATATCCCTAAACTATGACCTTTTGTATCCGCTTGTGCATCCATAGCCAACTCCTTTTGTCCAGACTAAATTCATACATAAATGTCTATCTACACAATACATACTGGTACATTACTCTCTAAAACGATTGACTTAGCAACTTCTTCGTGTGGTGACTTTTCACAAGAGCACAAAGTACCCAGTTTTGGAGAAATCTATTCACCGGATTAATACACCCTATATACACCTTGTGTCCTGATATAAATAGCACGCTATGAGCCCAAAGAGATGCCTTAACAACTCTTACAAACAAACGAGTTTTCAACATATAAAATTTGTAAAATTTTGACAATTCAAGGTTTCAAGTTTACCCAAATCCTAACGGGTAACACTTAGATTTTCTCAAAACATTTCACAAAAATTGGAAATTTTTAACCTTAGTGAAATTTAACTTACAAGTTAAAGAAATATTTAAAATCCTATTTTCCAAAATTCGTCAAGGCATCTGGGATCATTCACAACCTCATACGTGTCTACCCACACTTTCCAAATATTATCAAGGAGAATCTACCCAAACCAAACTAGATTTTCCATTACCTTCAAAGTACTCATAAACTTCTACCATATTATCAAAATACCGAGTTGATTCACTCAATCATCGCAGGACGAGGAATTTGTGCGCCGTGGACTTTTAACATTGACTTGAGTTTGAAGCTAGGTTACCTGCTATAGTGGAGACTAGAAACTTACACGTTGATCACACTCCTTATCACTATCCTTGTTGTGACTCGATCTCCTTTTCAAAATTTGAAATCTGTTTTCAGAAATGTTATGTAATTATAAGCTTTTCGTGTCATACACATTGGTTTTCATCATTCACGCCATTTTTAAATCTTAGTCTTTTGAAACACATTTGATTTATATGGTATTCTTTTGCATTTTATAAACTCGTTTTGCATATTTACAAGTCAAATGTAAACCTTCTTATTTTCATATAACGGATCCAATAAATGTTTTCGGGAAAAGAAACTTGCGACTAATAATATGTCTTATAACAATTTTCAACTTGATTTCTCGTAAACACATGAAAGTGTGTACTTACGAAGTCTTTTCATGTGAACCTGTTTTGAATCTAAAATATTCTTCGATTTCTAAAAAGTTATTCTCATGCATTACTACTATTCTTTCAACCATATCGCAAAGTTCGGGTAATCTATGCTCCATAAACGGAAATTTATCTTGTTACACTTGTACTCTCTCAGTCACAAAACTTTTGGTCTAACAAAATATTGGACATATCTTCATCGGAATGTTTCTAAATGTCTTTTATCGTCTAGTGCATATATGCAAAACTACTAAATTTAAACCCTCATGCCAGTAAACTATACTTTTGTTCTACACACTCTCATTTGCAGTAAATTTCATTATTTTATTCTTACACCATTTTATTTATAGTTATGTTCGCGCATTATCTTATTTATGATTATTCTTGCATTATTCTTTTATCAGTGGTTATTCTTACGCGTTATTTGCGGTTATTCTCGCACTATTTATTAGCATTTATTCTTACATCACTGATTTTGATCTTTAATTCAACTCATTTACTCTTTTGCGTAATCGCGATTTACTCGATTTATGTTATATTATTCTTTCAATCAAAATTTTATGCTATACTTTTACACTTTTTCATGCAGCGCATATTATTGTACGCATATTTTCTTGTTTTGAGCAAAACCCTATTATACTTTCTCATTATTTTATTCAACACCATGGTCAATAAACATACTAATTGATAGCTCGTAAGAGATCTCAGCCAGTTCCCACGTACGACTCGTCGCAAAGTAATCCTCTAACCCGGGGGGAACGGTGTAATCCTCAGAGTTTATCAATATGGGTGTTTAAAGTCCAACGATGTGAACAGAAATTTACCGGTTAAGGTTGAACCCGAAAGGTGAAGGACCCCTAATCATGTCTTATACTTACCCATTATTCTTATTACGGTTAAAGGGTGAACTCGAAAGGGAAGTACCTCTAACCATGTCATGCTTGAATATTATTTCATTGCAGAATCTATTACTTAATATATCTTGGTTACACGCATTTGTTTCTTGTATCATTTATGTTAGTGTTATGGAAAAGCATAACACCCTAGTGTAAGGTAAATCGGTGATTATGGTCCGGAACGCAATCATGGGTTTACAGGTACATGGGGGTGGTGTGTGATTCTACTTAGGCTATTGGTAGACAATCAGTACGAATCCAAAGTATCGGTAGTGTGGTAGGTTAGCTGCGGTACACCCTATATATAAACACTAACGATACTGCGGGAGCGGACTAGGAGTCTGACCAAGAACCTACCCGATTTTTTTTCTATTGCATATTGGGCTATTCAATAGCGTTGGGTCCGAACTCTTTAATAGGTCGTTGACCAATGGCTATCAGATCCTTTTCCTTTTCTCTTTCGTTAAAAAATTATTACACAAGCTTCGATTCGTCTTCATTGGAATCTTTCTTTTGACCACACACACACACAAAAAGATTGATTCCTGTATACACTCACACTCTCGGTTATTTGAAATCATGTTGCATACCTTAATAAAGTTCAGTCAGAAACCTTTTCAAAAGTAGGGGAGACTACTTTCATCACTACCTCTGCCCTCACCAGTTACACAATACCAAAACCTTTCTCAATATAAACTCTCAACTTTCTAACTTTTGGTCAACTGTCAAAGATTTTGAAACTTTTACCTAGATAATAGATAACTACATCAAAAATTTTGTCAAAACATGAATCGTGTAATTTTTAAAAACCTACTTGACTTTTACAACGTGATGAGAGGGTGTTTTACCATGTTTAAGTATGTGTAAGTAGGTGTTTTTAAGTGATTTATATCATAAAACATAGTTACTTTGAGAATGATTGGGATTTGCAGGTACTTGAGGCTTAATGAAGTTAATTGGAGCTTAATATGAAGGTTTTGGAAGCTAGACAAGAGGTTGGAAGTTTATGGATGCAATCCCAAGTGAAAGTGTGAAGAAAAGAAGAAATTTCAAGTTGGAGCTAAAGGTAAAATGCCTTTGAGCGCACGTGCTCTGATCCCGGCGCATCACAAAAAATTTGGGAAATTTGGTGCTCCCTAGCGCAAGATGAGGAGGGTACCAACGCAAGGTGCGCTAGTCTCACCTGACCTTGCGCCCTTGCCAGCATAAGTTGTGAATTTAATGGTTTAAACCCCATAAATAGATAATTATGCTCCGAAACGTAAAAACACTTAACCCTAGCCGTTTTTAGTGATTCCCAAGGTGTTTTTCCCTCAATTAATCATTCATAATCATCATCTTAATCATCAAATCATGCATTCAATCTCCAACAACACATCAAGTGAAGATCTTGCAATGGAGATGAGAGGCTAATTCCTTTGTGACCACCTCCGGGAGTGCCCCTTATTTCAATACAAATTGGGGAACTAAAAGTTTACTAGGCACTTCTAGATCTTGGAGCTTGTGTTAGAATTCTTCCGGGAAGTATGTATGACCAATATGAATTTGGTCCTTTACAAAAAGTTGGCACCACTGTGGTGTTGGCCAATCGAAAAACCATACGTCCAAGGGGAATGTTGACTGATGTCATAGTTAAGGTAAGAGATTTCTACTATCCGGTTGATTTCTTGGTACTGGATTTTGAGAAAAATGTTAAAGTCACACCACACACGATTATACTCGGTAGACCATTTTTAGCAACTGCTCATGCAGTAATCAATTGTGCTGATGGAATGGTAAGTATGAGATTTGGGGATAGAAAATTGAGTTTAAACGTGTTTTCAAGTTTAACTGACCCAAACGCAGAGGAGGAGTGTCTTATGGTTGACAGGATGGGAGACACTGGTGGGAAGGCTCGGAAGAAAAAGAAGGTTAAAAAACCGCCTGAGTTAGAACAAGGAAACACCAACTTAGCAATGGATGATCCAAGGTGGAATATAATTCATGACCCACAGGAGTATAAGCAGAGAATGTGCTTTGAAGCTGAGGGAGACGAGCATCCCGTTCGACCACCATGAGAGATATAGTAAGTATGAAGTCCGGCTGAAGACTCATAAACTTAGCGCTCTCGGGAGGCAGCCCGAGGTATGTGTTTTATTTTATTTTATTTGTTTTGTTTGTTTTTGTTTGTTTCATAACCATTGCAGCAGCCAAGTGTGGGGAAGTTATGCGAACATAATAGGTTGGGAGTATTCAATCGATACGCATCAGAGTTGATGCGTGTTTGATGGGGGAGTGAAAGTTCGCATAAAGGGACTCAAGAATATCATAAAGAATCGTAAAATCAGGTCCATATTCTCAACCCTTTTCTTTTGTTGTTGCAGGTTTATGAAATTTGGTGGTGTAAACATTTTTTTATGTAGGGAATGGTTTATCTTGTTCATTTAGTATGTGAGTTTTCGTTACTTTTGGGTGTTAGTCTGCTTGGGTTGGTAATGATTAGATTGAATATGTTGAGGGATGAAGGATTGAAAGGCATCAAAAACACCATACATTGGGGACAATGTATAAAGTGTGGGGATGGGGTGACCCTAGGATAGTTGGGGGGAACACTTACACATGTGTGAGAAAATTGAGAAATTTTTGAAATTTTGGGTTTTTAAAAATATGAATGAAAACAAATTTCTCGCAAAATGTCACATTTTTCACTTGATCAGGCACAAAAGCCGCGTTTTCAGTTGCTAACGAGTCCTTTGCCGAGTATGAAAAATGAGACCCTTGATCATGGTCATCCCTTTAAGTTTCATGAGAGTTTTTCTGACAAGCGTTTTTATAGAAGCTGAAAAGAGATGCCTAACTAGGGGTAACATGCTTTTAGGAATTGCATATACTACATGTCGGCAGCCTATATCCCTACTTTGTGAGATTTTGAGCCTACTAGATTGATAGATCTTGATATATATGTTCATTTGTTGAGAGTAGGTCAAATGTTTCCTTGTTGCAGAATTTGTGTGATTTGATACATGCTAAAGTTGTAGGCAAAACATGCACATAGATGAGAAAGGCAAATTAGGAATCCCTTTGTCGTGTTTGAAATCATTTGTTTGTGTTTTGTTGACCCGTTTATCCAAAAATTTCCCTTAGTAGCCCATGTTGAGCCTATACCCTTTCATTCAATTAAACTTATGACATCACCCAAATTGACCCGTTTACCTTTGTGTAATAAATTGATGACATCCATTGTGTTTGTGTTTTGTTCAAGTGTTTGAGTTATATTCAAGTTGTGAAAAAGAAGAAAAAAAATATATAAATGAAAAAAAAAAGAAAAGAAAAAAAAAGAAGTATGTGTTATGGGTCTAATATGCCCAAAGTTGTTTATTTAGTGTATTATTGTGTAGTATGAATAAGGATAGTCATTCAAGTGTGTTGAAACCTTTGTGTTTAAACTATTTGTTTAGCCAAATCATTCCTACCTTTACCCTAAGCCCAAAACCCGTAAGACCTTTCAATGTGTGCATAGTTTATAGCTTCTGTGTGATTGTCATACAAACCTATGATAACAGGGTTACATTCTTGGTTTTCGAGCGACTTATACTAGCACATTACAAGCTAGTCCAGAAATAAACCGAGAGGAGCGACCATTGTGAGGGGTGTGTAGTATATGTGTATGATGACAAGCATGTTAGGCTTAGTTAGGCAAGTCTTGATTTTAAAATGTGCAACACTTGCTTGTCAGTCTGTCAATCTCGATTGTGTAAGTCTATGGGATGGGTATGATTCGGGGCCTTGAAGAGTAGTTTCGGTATGGGAATTGGAAGCGACTTGTTAGCAAAGCGAGTAGTGTTTTGTGATGGTTTGATTGGGGACAATCAAAGGTAAGTGTGAGGATGTGATGAGAGGGTGTTTTATCATGTTTTAGTATGTGTAAGTAGGTGTTTTTAAGTGATTTATATCATAAAACATAGTTACTTTGAGAATGATCGGGATTTGCAGGTACTTAAGGCTTAATGAAGTTAATTGGAGCTTAATATGAAGGTTTTGGAAGCTAGACAAGAGGTTGGAAGTTTATGGATGCAATCCCAAGTGAAAGTGTGAAGAAAAGAAGAAATTTCGAGTTGGAGCCAAAGGTAAAATGCCTTTGAGCGCATGTGCTTTGATCCCGGCGCATCACAGAAAGTTTGGGAAATTTGGTGCTCCCTAGCGCAAGCTGAGGAGGGTACCAGCGCAAGGTGCGCTGGTCTTACCTGACCTTGCGCCTCTGCCAGCAAAGTTGCGAATTTAATGGTTTATACCCCATAAATAGATAATTATGCTCCCAAACGTAAAAACACTTAACCCTAGCCATTTTTAGTGATTCCCAAGGTGTTTTTCCCTCAATTAATCATTCCTAATCATCATCTTAATCATCAAATAATGCATTCAATCTCCAACAACACATCAAGTGAAGATCTTGCAATGGAGATGAGAGGCTAATTCCTTTGTGACCACCTCCGGGTGGATGGTTTGTATGCGAAACTCAACTTGATTCATATTAGTATTTTGGATTGTTCTTTATGTTTTGAAGAATACTTGTGGTTTGATTCATTTAAACAAATTATATGTGTTTCAATTGCTTATCTTTTGATCATTCGCATTCGGTTTTCTTACATCGTGAGCAGTTTGATTATTGGGACGGTATTTGGCACATATGGTTTGGTAATTGGATTGTATAGGTTATTATTAAAAACTTGTGTCTAATTACCACTTGAATTACAATCAATGAACAAGGCCATGTCTATGTGGTATTCTTACTAATTGAAACAAGTTGGGTGAATCGTCAAACTAGAGATCCGGAGGGGGTTACTTTCTATTAATTATTGTTTACAACTTAAAATCAAAGTTCTTAGTTTTCTAACTTTTTCTCAATCAATCCAAACAAATCATTAGGCATTAGTTAATTTAGACAAAACTATACTTTCCACCAATTCCCTGTGAAGACGACTCACTTACACTTTACTACTTATTTACATTATTTTTTATTGACCCAACGACATCGATCACAACGCCTTTTGTTTCATAGTAACCTTCACTTGAAAGAAATTTCGAGACGGAATTTTCTAAAGTAGGGGAGACTGTGACACTCGTCACCCTCATCTTTTATAAATTTGGCAAAACTAGTCCTTATACTTTCTATCGTTTTTGAACTTATTAAAAGTTGAGTTTATGTTGATCAACACATTTTTTTATACATCCAAGTGCCCACGTTTTATCCAAATTCGATATATTCCATTATAAAGTTTATTTTGGAATTTTAAGTTTTAAAGTCGTAAAATGATTTACGAATTATAAAAAAAAAAAATTTAAGATAAAAACCTTGTTAAAAAAAATGTTAGATTTATTTTGGGTTAGTGTTTGGTTAGTTATTATAAAGGAAATATAACCAAAACCATGATTAATTTAACAAAGTTAAGGTTTACGGGCTGATTATGCCAAATATTAAAAGTTTCAAAACTTCACTCCCTCTCTCCCCTCTCTCGGTTTCCCGGCGCAACTTCCGGCCGACGGAATTTTCTCTGGTGAGCTCTTTATTTCATTTTAAAGGACCTTTAACGCGTTACAATCAGTTGAAAACGTATTCTCCGTCATTTCCGATATGCTATAGTTGAGTTTAAGTGCAATTATCAGGTTATAAGTGAGATTTAATTCGGGTTCTTTGAATTGTAATCGTCGGATAACTAGCGTTTCCTTAAAGGCTATTTTTAAGTCGAAATCACTACAAATATTTGACACCATTACGTTTCTGCTCGACTTTACAACATAAACCCACAAGGAAACGTAGCAAAATCGTATTCTAAAGCTTCCAATCGGACACTTATGTCGGCTCTTTACTATTCTTATTTCGATCCGTATACGACATTGTGAGTCTAATTATTTTATGTTATTTTGTTTGTCAGTTACCCTCCGTGAAAACCCTATCAATCCGGACTCTATAATTAACGAATTGTAAGTGTTAGAGTTTCTAGGGTTAGGGTTTGAAATTTAGGGAAGAAGATGATAAACCTTTGGAATGATATAAATAAGTATTGTTTGGAATGAATTCAACAAAGTCTGCTTATAGTGCAGTGGTTATTTCCTAAAGGCAGAACCGAGGCCACCTGGGTTCGAACCTAGGCATGACCGTTTTTGTTTTTTTGGTTTAAACTCCATTTTTGTGTTTTGATAACTTATTATTTAAACATAATTTTACATATAAACTGGAATATTCATAATAAATTCGTTTTTGCTCCAAAAATTATAAAATTTAGGTGTAACATCTTGACACCCTAAAGAAAATTAGCAAATTTTTATTTCCTGGAAAATACTATATTTTTGTATTTTTCTTGATTTAAATCTTTTAATCATAATTAATTGATTAAAAATTCATTTTTAATAAATTTAATCTCAAACTTTTTGGGAAATTATTTCTAATCATCATGAACTGAAATAAAAATTAGCAAATTTTTATTTCCTGAAAATATTATATTTTTGTATTTTTCTTGATTTAAATTTTTTAAACATAATTAATTGATTAAAAATTCATTTTTAATAATTTTAATCTCAAACTTTTTGGGAAATTATTTCTAATCATCATGAACTGAAATAAAAATTATTGGTCAAGAAAACAATAATTTTTATTGGTTTCTCTATTTTTAATTATTTAAATATGATTTAAATGCATTAAATCAGTTTTAAATATAAATAAATTTAGAAAAATTATAGGAAAATTATTTTTATTAATTTGCATCAGAAAGTATTCATTTTCTATAAAAATAATATTTTTGGATCATATCTTGTATTTTTAGTATTATTTATGTTAATTAGACATAATTAATCATTTATTTATTTATATCATTTAACATCTGTTTTATAAAAACTTTTTTCTTATAAAACAGAAATATTCTTATATTTGAAAGTCTAAATCCTCATTTGTTTGGATCACTCCACCAACTCATAATTATTTGTTCAAATATTTATGATTATTGTATTTATTTACAATAATTTAGTTAAAGTAATTAACTAAATTATTTTGTCTTAATTATTCAAACATATTTTTATCTAAATATTCAATTGGTAATAATTATATTACCTAAACCACATTTACAAACTTTGGTATATTATTTTTGATATACAACTTTTATATTAATTCGATTTATCATAAAAACTTTAATTCCCCAAATCGACTTAGCAAACCCTAATGTCTTAGAACCCTAGACACCTCAGACTTTTAAGACATTTCATTCATTAGTATTCTTATACATTATAGGTGGAATTCTTCGGAATTCCCATTTCTTAACTCACGTCAGCTTAAGTTGGATTTTGATCGCTTTGCAAACTGTGAGTCTATCTTTCCCCTTTTTCATGTTTTACACTTTTGGAGTGACCCATGTACGCTTAT
This sequence comes from Ambrosia trifida, assembly GCA_028751855.1. NCBI lineage: Eukaryota > Viridiplantae > Streptophyta > Magnoliopsida > Asterales > Asteraceae > Ambrosia > Ambrosia trifida. Next base: position 75,657,000 of record CM054131.1, on the reverse strand, counting down.
TACTTCACTCACTTAATCATGTTTTATTCTATATTCACAATCGCAATTCTAGTATGTGTTTTACTTGTTGATTGTTGATATGTGTACTTATGACCTTAATCATTAACCCGGTGTGGGCCTAGCATAGCAATAAATAGTACTATGGTAGATACCCCTTGTTGACTTACGTGTTCGAGTTAAGTCCTTGGTTATTGTTATGTGTAAACTACATTGTCTTGTCGCCTACTATATATAATGATACTTATGAGCGAATACTATATATATGATTCTTGATTCTTTAAGGCTTGATTTTGGGTAACATTTGTACATAACTTGAACACTAAATTGTAGACAGTATAACACGTGAATTGCGAAACTCTTTTTCTACTATAGGTATTCAAACAAGGTATGCTCACCAATACATTTTTGTATTGACCTATATTATTTTTGTACATGTTTCAGGTTATTCATGAGACACTTTTTAAGCTTTTGGAATTTATACTTAGATTTTGGATTTATTGTATTTCAGTTTAGATTGTTAGTTTTAATCGTTGTATTTTTTGTATCTCATTTCAATGTAATAAACTATTTAATCAATGTATCAATATTTACACTTTTAGTCCATGAGCTATTGAACAGTGGTCACTACGTGACACCTCGATGTTTCCGTCATCGGTTGGGGTGTTACAGTATATTTTTGTGTGGATCGGTTAAGAAATTTGGCCTTGGGGTGTAGTGATGGAGATTAGCTGTGGATATCTTTGTGTGGGTGGTTTAAAAAATTTGGTTAAAAAAATGGGTTTGGAGTTAGGTTGTGTGGCCGTGGATGGGTTTTTGGCCGGTGTGTTATTATTATTATTAATTAATATTTAACACTCATGAAATTGAATAGTAACTTCATTAATGAGCATCGACTTTTTTTTCTTTTTTTTTCTCAAACACTTATTTATTAATAAATATATATAATTCTATATAAAATCACAAAATGGGTTGGTGGTGGAGTGGTTTTTGGTGCATTTGTATTCTCTAAGGTCTTAAGTTCAAAACATGGCAAGGGAAAGTTTTTTTTTTTTTTTCTCAAACACTTATTTATTAATAAATATATATGATTCCATAATAAATTACAAATGGGTTGGTGATGGAGTTGTTTGTGATGCATTTATATTTCCTAAGGTCTCAAGTTCAAAACATAGGCAGGGCAAGTTTTGTTTTTTAAAAAGTTCAAACACTATTTTAATATATGATTTCATAATAAATAATAACATGACTTAGTGGTGGAGTACTTTGTGGTGTATTTCTATTGTTTAAGGTCTTAGGTTTGAAACATGGGAAGGGCAATGGGCGACTCCATTTTTTTTATTCACAACATGTTAGTAAGTAATAAATACAAATATACCTATGTTTTTTGAGATGTCGTTTATAAATTATGGTATGAAATTGGTAGTTATTTGGTTAATAATAGGTTTTTAGTGTTTTGGATACGACAAAGTTACGCGCCTTTAAACACACTAACTATTATTGTTGTTGTTGTCCTTGTTATTGTTGTTGTCCTTGTTGTTGTTATTATTATTATTATTATTAATAAAACGAAGTGTCAAATTCCAAAGCAGGTGAAATGAATAAAATAATCTGAAATAAGTAAAATAATCTATCACTTCTGAACATGTAATCGACATTTAAATGAGTAAAATAATCTAGTGTTATTTTTTGGTTTTTTAAATTATCCTATATATTAATTTTAAAAGGCTGATGAATAGTACTTGTGCAATTTTTTAGGTATTTAGATTTCTTAGTCTGTTATGCCAACAAAGGTTCGCTTAGTATAGTATATTTGATTGCTTTGGTGTTTTTATTTTCACCCAGGTTCGATTCCATATAGTGGTTTTTTTTTTTTTACCATTTTAAGAAAAGGTCTCCTATGTGGCTGTTGTTATTGGGTGACATGTGCATGACTCATGTATACATTTCACTACTAATCAAAGGTCTTCTTTCTCATGCCCTTTTTAATCGTTCTTCTCTTTTTCCTCCGATCAATTCTCGCTTTTATAAAGTTTGTCGTTTAATTGTTCTTCTCTTTTAACACCAATCAATTCTCGCTTTTATAAAGTTTGTTCTAATAAACCTCGGTGGATTATGATGTGTTTCATTTCGGTAGTAAATCTCTTAGGTTGATCAACAGTTGATGAACAGTTGATGAAGAAGCCAAATTTGTTTGCTTCAATCCACGTTTAATTTTGAAACACTTGAAGACTTTTATAAACCTTTTGTTTTGTTACATTTCTTTTATTAACTTTTATACATGAATTATTAACATGAAATAAAACTATATTAATTATGAAGATCAAGAAATTCGTCAGTGTATACACTCATTAGGCGAACCTTGACAAAAGTAGATTCTCATAACATGTCACGTTTGGTTCGTGGATTTATGCCGCAATCTTGCTAGGTTTAATAAGAATAAACTAAAACAGTCATAGACTATATGAGTGCTGATACGGATGAGGTACTCTAATGAACTGAACCGAACCGTAAACGACGTGCTGATATTTTTTTATCATAGCGCAATTTTATTTATTTATTATATATTTCCCTCTTTACGATGCGACAAATTCTCGCCGCATAGTCCTGGCGCAACGCGCCGGTCTCTAAACCACTAGTTGAATATAATAATCTAGTGTTATTAGTAATAATAAAATAGCTATATATAGTTTCTAAAACATTTACATGATTTGTTGTTAAGCAGAAGTTAAAAAACAAAAGTCTTCTTCTTACGGACTGTAGACGTTTGGTCTACCTCTTCTCCTGCAGATGTCTATAGATGTGATCTGCAAATTGTAGACATTTTATCTTTTCGAAAACAAACAACACCTTACGCATTTATTAACTAGACATTGTGTTTACACCACCTCAAAAACTTAAGGATCGTCGACTAATCATTTTAGTGCTTCTAACACACCTCGGTGTAACAAGATTCAAAACATTTTAAAAAATATTTAAATCAAGTAACAAAAAATGAGTAAAAAAACATATTTCCACAAAACCAAAGAAAAAGTGAACACATTTTGCTCGGTTAATTGAAATTTAAAGTTCTACACGTTTAACTTCAAAAATGCATTACCTCAGGAGCAAGCTCTAATAACCTAAACAAAGAACTTGGTACAAATTTCCTAGCAAACAAGAAGCACAACCTTGTGGGCTCTCCATTGTACATACACTCGGTTCCATTCTGCATTCGTTTCAATAAATCAACTGTGACATCCCACCTTCCAAACTTGTAGGGGTGAGGTCCACCTTTAGACCAGTCAACATAAGTCAATGTTCGATCCGAATTTACGAAGGGGTACTCAATATTCAAGAATGTGGGGATATAATGTTCATCTGAATAACAAGCAGGCTTGCAATAGTCTCGGAACAATGGGTAATATTTCCTGTCGCATATGAGCTCTAGGGCTAGGTGACGGTCCACTTCAAACCATTGGGACCCTTTTCGCCATTGTTGTAATGTTACAACTGGTTCCATGTTATGGTCATATCGTCCACGCCCGACAGGCCCTTCTTGGTCATAGCACTCAACATATGTCTTTCTGGAGTTGATGAGATATGTGTAAATGGTTGAGAAGTTGTAAAGAGGAATGCATGCCTCAGAAAGGAGGACAAATCTTTCATTTGAGAAATCGAGTAATGCACTTGCTAGCAGGCGTCGTTCAGCTTCCACCATACTTATTTCTCCCCACGTAACGACCTGCATTGTATATTATACACTGTATTTTTATTGTTCAATTCAATATTTTGGTGAAAAATCATCTTTACTACATAATTCCATGCTGATAAAAACGAACAATATATAACTTTAGTAACAAAAGATATGTAGATGTAGTCTTCTTAAATGTGTGTAGCATTTTGAACCATTGAGAATAGGGGAAATTAGACAGTTAGACTAAACAAATCACCAAAATAGTCATTGCCTTTTATAAAACCAGCTAATTAAGCTGGCATATTTGGACGCTACGCCGGTAGATTTTGGGCGCCAAGCATAGTCATTGATTTCATGTTCTATATGCTATTCTGATCAAACAACTATTTTTTGTTAAACAAGTTAAATATGTTAAGCCGTGGCCGGCAATCAATGACTTTGTCTATATTTGTGATGTTCCCTTGAAAATAGCATCTATTTTGTGTTCTTGAAGAAGTAGAAAGCATCTAATTTCCCATATGTAATTAAAATATCTACTATTTAAAATCTATACTATTGAACTAACTATACAAATTATTGTAACATTGCAAATGCAAGTTTTACATATATATTGTTGTTATAGTCAAAAGTTTGAAAACTACTGCTTATAAAAAAAAAGTAAACAAATAATGATCACAAACTTGGCCCAAAAAATGGATAATTTTCTCTTACAAACTAAAATATAAAGTGTTAATATACATATGTTATAACGTAATGCATTTGTGCTTGTAATTTTAATAATTCGTTTGCTCTTCTTATAGATACAATAAAAAATGACTAGTCAAATAAGAGGGAGAATTAATCTAGGATGAACATACCTCACTTGGAATTCTTCTTCCTTGAAACATGGGTTCAGGAGCCACTTCACCAATAAAGTATGGTTGAGTATGAACATATATAGAGTACAATCCTTTATATCCTCTAAAGAACCTAGCCCAAAGGGGAGACAATGGTAATCTTCCTCTTACTAAGAACATGAAAGCAACCTTTGGTATTTTCTTGAACGGCGTCTTACGTATTCTAGGGACCATTGACGCTCTCCAAAACAACTCTTCGTCGGTCATGGTGTGTAAAAATGCGCTTGATGCAGCCGGTCGTGGTGTTTCAGATGCGTCTTTTGGTTCTTCTTCTTTAACACAATTGTTGCTTGTGTTAGTGACCATAATGTTTGTGGGGGGAGTGGTGCTATCTTTTTGGTTTGTCACTTGTCGATTGAAAGGATAAAGTCGTGATTGTTCTATAAAGTTGTTAGATGGTACTTCAAGAGAGAAGAATTGCTTCTGCTTTGAGTTGAAGGGTATACTATAAAGGCAAAAGATTAGTGTAGCCCCAAGCCCTATGCCACATACAAGTATTATAAAATAAAGGGCTAATGTTTTCAAATGTACTTGTCTAATTTCTTTCTTCATCTAGAGACAAACAATATTGATCAGTGATCACAACTCCCAAAAGACCGAAACAAGCAATCCAGAAACTAGACTAAGAATATAGAAAATGTTATTTACAAGAATGTATTTCTCTCTTTAGTGATGCTAAGAATATAGAAAATGATCCCTTTGACACTAATGTCGCCTGATCACAAACATATTAATTATGTCTATGAACGTCACAACTATTAGCCACTCGAAAAGGATTATCCGGTGTAACCCTCTTCATAAAATGTAAAAGGAGATCAAGTAGAAGATGAAATATCCTTATCATCTAGGGATGGATCACCTAGAAACAAAGAACTATAAAGAAAGGTGTAGATGTCTAATATGACAACCCTTTGATGTAACCAGAGAAGATGCCAAATAAAACTGGAAGGATGGTTGTTTCTTGTCATGAAAAATAACGGAAAGATGGAGCTTTGTGGAATCCACCCACAGGAATACAACAACAAAATGATGATGATGGAAACGAGGAAAGAGATCGGCCAGAGAGAGGAGATTGGTGCCATGTGGTAGTTACTAGTCCAAAAGTAGGTATTATGTCCACAAATTAAGGGCAGCCACTAAGTTGTCACATTACTAGGCAAGGTTACAACTTTTTTGGGTCCAGATGTTGACAACTAAAGAGTCGAGAAATAAGTCTCATTCCTAGGCAAGGTTATAACTGTTTAAACATATTATTTTTGAAGTAATTAACATTATTATTATTATTATTATTATTATTCTTATTATTATTATTATTATTATTATTATTATTATTATTATTATTCAATAATATAGAGATCAAAATGTATATATGTGTGGCTCTTGGGGGGCAAAAGTAAAGTTGCACTAGGTTTAACGTATTTTACTAATTTCGTGAAAATAACGTTAAAAACGACGGACGGTTACTCATGCATCATGTGGTGGCGTGGATAGCCAAAAGACAAAGGGGTACATGCACCGATCGGGTTTGTCCCGATTGCTAAGTGTTGTGTGCCTTATGTCCAAGGCTTGATACCAAACCACATCGAGCCGGAGGTCTCACTGCAAGCAGCCTCTCTATTCTTAGGGGTAGAGGTAAGGTTGTCTACATCTTACCTTCCTCAGACCCTACCTTAGCTTTGCTATAGGTAGGATTAACTGAGTATGACGATGACGTTGATGAATAATATGGAGGTCAGGAGGTGTCATTTTTGTGCCAAGTCCGGGGCAATGACACATAACATGCGATATTTACAAGAAATTCGGGCTTTAGGGGCAACACCTTTAGGGGCGACCCGTTTTTTGGTCGCCTCTAAAGGTCAATCCAATCCCCAGTTGTCGGATTAACAAGCAGATCAACGACCCACGTTTTATCGTACCTATAGGATTTAGGGGCGACAGTCGCCCCTAAAGGTCCAATAAAATAAAACTCCCGCCTAAAAGCTTTCTTTCCCTCTCTTCCCTTTTCATTTACCCTCAAAACTCTCTGCCTCTCTCTAGATCAACAACACTCTCCTCTCATCTCTCATCTACTCTCATCTCTTTTCCCTTTTCCTTTCCTTTTTCCTGCTTCCCCACACCACCGAAGCCACCCCACCACCGGACGAGCTCACCACCGGACGAACCCACCACCGAACCACCCTCCTCTGTCCTCCTCTCCTTCTCCTCTCTCACTGTAAGTTTTTTTTTTCTTTTTTTCGTTTTTTTTTGTTTTTTTATTAAAGTATATATGTTTAATTTTTTTTTTAATAATAAAAATATGAGTTGTAGGAAGCTTCGATCTACCAAGCCCGCTGAAGATTCGCCCCTAATTATTTTTTTTTATTATTTATGCCTTAAATTTTATATATAGGTTTGTATGTGTGTAAATAGGTATGTATGTGTGTATTTAGCTATTTATTATGTTTTTTTATTTTTTTTCTGATTTTTTTTTAATTTTTTTAATTTTTTTCTGTTTTTATATTTTTTTCTGTTTTTTTTTATTTTTTCTTTTTTTTAATTTTTTTACGTTTTTTCTTTTTTTTTTTCTGTTTTTTTTTTATTTTTTCTGTTTCCTTTTGTTATTTTTATGTATGTATGTATGTATGTATGTATGTATGTATGTATGTATGTATGTATGTATGTATGTATGTATGTATGTATGTATGTATGTATGTATGTATGTATGCGTGTATGCACTGGCGCATTCAGTGGCGGATCAAAGATCTTTCGTTATGGGGGCACAAAATGAGTTGGCTATAGCGGGTTGGTTAAAAGGGGTCGGTTTAAACGGGTCAAAATAATTATACCCGTAACATAAATGAACATATTATGAACGAAAGGAAATAAAATAGAAATCAAAGAACGGAAAATGCCAATAAGTGGATTTGTTGACCTGCTCGAGTGATTGACTAACGACAGCTCGAACAAGTTAACTTGGGTTCAGTTATGGGTTTAACCAATAGGAGGTTTTTGGTTATGAATATGATGCATTATGTTCATGTTTCCTACTGATGTTCCTGTGAAGGTTTGATTTGGGGATGTATGTTGGCTTTGAATGGTAGCTAGTAGCAATACAATATGTAATGTTAGCCTATAAATCCTTTGGTAGCAAAACAATTCGATATTATACATTTAGATTCTAAATCATCCTAACTGGGCTGAAGAGATATGTACCCGCGCGTGCGCACAACTAAGACTCACACACAAGTCAACACAACAGTATGACGTGGAGTTCTAGAAGACGGCGCACGCAACCTCAAAAAAGGACAGGTGTCACCCGACAGGAGCAGGGACATGTGGCCAATCAGAGGCATTTATTCCCTGCTGTCACACCACGACAATGGCGGAAACACGTGGCGCGACGGTTCAAGAGCATAAAGTCAAGGTTAACGCTAAACACAAGTAATTTAAGAAAATGGGTCATTTATTAAGGCGTCAAATCTTGTTCAAAATATTACATAAAAGTAAATTGTTTTATAACACAAATGTAGAGGTTTCTCAAATATATCCCATAGTCTTGGGAAATAAAGGTGAAACCCCGCAAAATATTTAACGCCGCATCGGAGGATTCCATGACCCAGCTTGCCCCGGTTTGCCTTCATCTAATTACCTGGAAGATATGTTTAAAATTTCGTCAATATAAATATATTGGTGAGTTCACAGGTTTTTAGTTTCCAAAACTTGAATACTTGGGAAATACCATGTTATGACAATATATAGGAGTTGCAAATTCCTATAATTCTACTTGAGACTATAATCAAACCAAGACGTATAATAAATATGCCCCGCTCCAAGTCCTTCTCGGTATTCTACGACTTAAGTTCAGAATATATGCACCCCAGGCATACACTAATGCATAATCGACGCTATCGATTAGGGGTGGGCCTTGTCAGGCACCAATAGTACTATCCAAATATTCCACCGGTTTCATTTCCCTGAACAAATGATTATAGAGGCGAGGACTCAACCCCGAGTGGCGGTCACACCTCAAGTAATAAATCCGTCAAACATTTTCCCTAACATATCTTTCCCCCGAAAACGTAAAAATAGTTTAAAATGGGGCCGTGAAACTCACCTGAATCACTGTCCGGCTCACTAAGCAGATAGCAAAAAGGGTCTTGCACCTACAAGCGTCCTAGACGTATAAGTCACTATCCCTATAGTGCATGTGCCTTGGCAAGTTGTACACCCAACTCCCGACCACAAGTTATTCCAAATCCCGTTTAATTAAGCGCGTATCCTAGGTTTCGTTGGCGTTAGATTACCCTTTGTGTTACAAGTTATATATTACTCTTGTTAATATTTCCTTAACTTGTACCTTATTATTATCGACTCGACTTCACTTAACGTATAATTATTTTCCCATTTAAATAATTATACTTAAGATCGCATCGCTCGACATAATATATATTTCAACACTCGACCCGACTCACTTTGCCGCACATTTGTTTTCCCATTTAAACAATTATGCTAAGATCTTGTCGTTCGATTGTATATTCTTAACACCCGATTCAACTCACCATACCGTATATTTATTTTCCCATTCAAATAAATATACTAGGATCTTGTCGGTACGGCATGCACATATATATATCTTTGTCTACTCGTCTCGTTTTCCTTCCCACATATCTACTTTCCCATTAAGTAGATATACTAGAATTTTGCCGAGACGAGTGTACATATATATAAATGTGTAATTTTTCTTGTTAAGTATATACGTTTGTTTAACGTCTTACTTGTTTACGTCATGTTTTTCTCCCACGAATAATTCCTTCAACACTTAGGAAAGTGTTTATTAGTTTTCACCCATGATGTATATATATATTTTACTTCCTAAAAATATATATTTTCTTATCTTGCCGCAATGGCATTTTTCTCATGTTTTGTCCGTGTACGTTTCGTTAACGCGTCTTAGTTCGATATCTTAGCTCGCATAGTTAATTTCTCCAAGTTTTTCCCAACATGTGTTTTATAGAAATATTATTCATATTTCTTCCTCCTAACACAAGTTACTTGGAAGGTTTAAAATACTTATGTATTTTTAGCCCAACTTGTTAACTTAACTACAAAAATGTTTCCAATACTTTTATATTCCCATTTATATAAAAGTATTCATTTTTGTATAAGTTTCTCAAGTTTGTTTAATATTTTTATAAAATCTTTATTTTATAAAAATCCTTATGTTACTACAATCCATATTTTTATAACTTTCAAAACTATACTTTTTATACAAAAATACCCAAGTATATCTACTAGTATTTACCAAATCAACCTTGGAAAATTATTACTTATACTTTTGACACCAAACTTTCCATTATTGCACTTTTGGACTAATAGTTTCTAAAATGTTCATTTTAGTCCTCTAACTCTCAAAGTTGCAATATTAGTCCCTTAACTTTCAAATGTTGCATTTTTCCACTCTAACTCCCAAAGTTAGCATTTTTCACTCAAAATAGTGGACTTTGAAGATTCATCTTTTTATTGGTAAGTTATTTTTGTATCAAAACACTTTTATTAGTCTTATATTTCATATATAAGGCTACTTGTATGTGTGTTTTATGTATTTGCCCATTATATCAAAATATCATTCTTCTAAGTAGGTAAACTTTAATTTTTCAACTTCTTTATTCATGAACTTCTAACATGTTCCATCATTTATTATGTCTTAGATGATCATATAAAGATGATTAAAGTTACTTTTTAACACATTCAAGTTTATTCTATAAATCCAAATCAAACCATCATCTACTTAGTGTATGTGTAGATTTTATACATTTTCAAGATCACTACTTTATCATCATCAAATCCATGATTTATTTACATATCTTTAATCATCTATTTTACTCATGTAAAACCTATTAAAGATTATGTTCCAAACCACATTTTAAACCCTTCATGTACAACTTGCTTCTAAGAACACATACATGAATATTAATAATCAAAAACAAGGTTAAGAAGCTTACTACTAGCACAAGGCTAGGGAAGACAAAACCTTGGATTTTGAGAGGGGTTTAGTGTGTTCTTCCTTAATGGTTAAGCTCCAAGCTTGAAACACACAATAGGGGTTTGGATGATGGATTGTTTTGAGTGATTTGGAGATGTAAAAACTTGAAAGAAATGTGTATATGGGATGGATGAAGTTCACGGCTCAAAGAAGAAAGAAGAAGAAGAGTTTTTGCTTTGTTAACTCATGTATCTAACACATGTTATATATAAGCTCACCATATCTTCCATGGATTGCATGTGATCATTATTAAAGATTTAAGAGATATGTATTGTGCTAAAATGATCTTGAGAGATTGTGTATGAGGGTGTTTGGCCGTAAGTTTTTGGTGAGGGGTGAGGGATTGCTTGCAAATCTTGCTAAGTATTTGTGACCCATCATAACCTTTCACTAGATATTATACTTGCATGTGTGTACTTAGTGTATCATTAGCTTGGGTCTTGTCTTGGATTATAGGGCCTAAGGGCCGAAATTTTTTCACAAGAGGAGACAAAAGGAGAGCATGCTTTGTACTAGTGTATCTTACATCTTTTGTCTTTTGTAAAGCATGCTTTACATCTAGGTGGTAGATTATTATCATGAACACACTTGCATGGATATATCATGGCCATTAGGTCGGCCACCTTTGTGGTTTGGGTGGGGTCCACAACTCCAAATATTTACCCAATATTTGTTAAGTTTAATTCCTCGTCGTTCGGGTGTCGTTCGGGTATTTTTCGGGTTTTAATCGCGCGTTATTCGGACATTAAAAATACCTTTAATAACCCTTAAATATAGTCTAATTTAAGCATTGATTGGTTATTTAGGCTTTTGCCGGGTGAAATTATGAGTTATACGCGTATCGGGTGCGGTACGCGCATTTTATTCGTTACCGGGAGATTTGTACAAGACGTTTCCACTTATGGTTTTGGAGTTCCAAAACTCATTATATTTTGTGAAAATACCCTTTATTTTATATCCTGGGTGTCCGGGATCCTTTTCGTTTATTTAATTATTACCGGGTAATTGCCAACGTCCATACCGGATAGTTTATTCGCACATGATCCAATCATGTTTTACCATCAAACGTATGCATTCCTATGCATTATTTGGAATTTGCTATCTCCTAAGGCCTTGATAATTAAATCACACATAATTGCATTTAATTACGTTAATCATATATTAATTAATTTGTACGGAATTACCTTATTTTTGCCGATTGTTACATTCTCCCCCCGTTAAGAGAATTCCGTCCCGGAATTCACTTCGAGTTCTCCGGTACAGGTGTCTTCTCGAATAGGGCGGGATATTTTTGCTTCATCCGGTCCAGCCTTTCCCACGTGAACTTCGGTCCACGCTTGGCATTCCAGCGCACTTTGACCAATCTGATCTTGCTGCGCCTTAGTTTTTGGACCTTCCAATCAGTTACCTCGATTCGTTCTTCAACAAAATGTAACTTGTCGTCAACTTGGATTTCGTCTGCTGGAATGATGAGAGTTTCGTCGGATAGGCACTTTTTCAAATTTGACACGTGAAACGTGTCGTGTATTCCACTAAGCTCTTGAGGCAACTTGAGCTTGTATGCCACTGGGCCTACCCTGGACAAGACTTCGAATGGTCCAACATATCGTGGGTTCAGCTTTCCGCGCTTTCCAAAGCGCGCGACACCTTTCCAAGGTGACACTTTTAGTAGGACCCTGTCTCCGACTTGAAATTCTAGAGGCTTTCGCCTCGTATCAGCATAGCTTTTCTGGCGGTCACGGGCCGCTTTGAGGAGTTCCTTTATCAAAAATACCTTGTCCGTCGTCTCTTGAACAATTTCGGGCCCGGTGAGTTGTTTTTCTCCAACTTCAGCCCAACATAGCGGAGATCGACACTTGCGTCCATATAGAGCTTCAAACGGTGCAGCTTGAATGCTCGTATGATAGCTGTTGTTATAGGAAAATTCTACCAATGGCAAGTGTGTATCCCAATTACCTCCGAAATCAATCGCGCATGCCCGTAACATATCTTCCAAGGTCTGGATGGTTCGTTCACTTTGACCATCCGTTTGGGGGTGATATGCGGTACTCATGTCGAGGCGAGTACCGAGGGCTTCATTTAAACTTTCCCAAAATCTTGAAGTGAAACGACTATCTCGATCGGAGATGATAGAAACAGGTACCCCGTGTTTAGACACCACTTCCTTTATGTACAAACGGGTCAGTTTCTCCAACTTGTCCGTTTCGCGAATCGGAAGGAAGTGTGCAGATTTAGTCAATCGATCAACGATTACCCAGATCGTGTCATGGCCGCTTGTTGTCTTGGGTAACTTGGTAATGAAATCCATGGTAATTCGTTCCCATTTCCATTCTGGTATTTCCGGTTGCTGGAGCAAACCGGAAGGTCTCTGATGCTCAGCCTTGACCTTTGCGCAAGTCAAACATCGCGCAACATACGTCGCTATGTCTCTTTTGAAATTCGGCCACCAATAAAGTTCCTTCAAATCGTGGAACATCTTGTCTGCACCAGGGTGAACCGAATATCTAGAACTGTGAGCTTCGGCCATTACTAGCTCACGCAATCCCCCGTACACTGGAACCCAAATTCTATTCATGAAATACCGTGTCTGGTCTGCCTTTGGTTCCAGTGAATCAACCATCTTTCGTAATCTTTCACCTTTGACATTCTCGGGTTTGAGGGCGTTAACTTGAGCTTCACGAATTCGTTCAGTCAGATTCGTGTGGATAGTCAGACCCAAAGCTCGGACACGCAATGGTTTAACCCGTTCCTTGCGACTCAAGGCGTCGGCCACAACGTTCGCCTTACCGGGATGGTACTTTATCTCACAATCGTAATCGTTTAATAATTCGACCCATCGCCGTTGTCGCATGTTTAAATCCTTCTGATCAAAGATGTGTTGCAAACTCTTATGATCAGTGAAAATCGTGCACTTGGTTCCGTACAAATAGTGCCTCCATATCTTGAGGGCGAATACCACTGCACCTAATTCCAAATCGTGTGTAGTGTAGTTCTTCTCATGGATTTTCAGTTGCCTGGAAGCATATGCTATTACTTTTTCTCGCTGCATTAATACACAACCCAAGCCTTGATGCGAGGCATCACAGTAAACTACAAAGTCCTCCGTACCATCGGGGAGTGATAGTATCGGAGCGCCACATAACTTGTCTTTTAATAATTGGAATGCTGCCTCTTGCTTTTCCGTCCACTCGAATTTCTTATCCTTTTGGGTTAACATGGTTAAAGCTTGTGCTATCTTTGAAAAGTTCTCGATGAACCTTCTGTAATAACCCGCAAGGCCAAGAAATTGTCGCACTTCGGTAGGAGTTCGAGGGGCTTCCCAATTTTTAATTGCCTCGATCTTGGCGGGATCGACGTGTATGCCCTTCTCGTTCACCGCGTGGCCTAAAAAGTGAACTTCCCGAATCCAAAAGTCACACTTTGAGAATTTAGCGTAGAGCTTCTCTTTGCGTAATACTTCAAGAATTAATCGAAGGTGATTCTCGTGGTCTTCCTTTGTGCGTGAATAGATCAAAATATCGTCAATGAAGACAATGACGAATTTATCCAGGTATGGCTTACACACGCGGTTCATTAGGTCCATGAAAACCGCTGGTGCGTTGGTTAAGCCGAACGGCATTACCAAAAATTCATAGTGCCCATACCGGGTTCTGAAGGCTGTCTTTGGTACATCCTCTTCTTGTATACGCAACTGGTGATAGCCAGACCTCAGATCGATTTTGGAGTAATAGCTAGATCCTTGGAGCTGATCAAACAAATCGTCGATCCTGGGGAGAGGATAGCGATTCTTGATGGTTAGCTTGTTCAGCTCTCGATAGTCGATGCACATGCGAAATGTGCCATCCTTCTTCTTTACAAATAAGACGGGAGCTCCCCAAGGTGAGAAACTCGGTCTTATGAAACCTTTGTCCAATAATTCTTGTAGCTGGCTGGACAGTTCCTGCATCTCTGATGGAGCTAGGCGGTATGGCGATCGTGCCACAGGAGCAGCTCCAGGAACGAGGTCGATGCGGAACTCGACTTGTCGAGGTGGTGGCAACCCCGGCAAATCTTCTGGGAATACATCCGGAAAATCTCTAGCTACTGGAATGTCTTCCAACTTTCGCTCGTCGGCCTTCTTGTCCACTACGTGTGCCAAGAATGCGACAAGCCCTTTTCTTAGACACTTACGAGCCTTCATGCTTGAAATAATCCTTAGCGGCGTCCCGTGCCTTCCCCCTTGAATTGAGAGAGTTTCACCGCTTGCGAGAGGGATTTGAATGACTTTATCGTTGCAAATCACGACGGCATGATGCGCGGACAACCAGTCCATGCCGACAACTATGTCGAAACTTCCCAATACGACCGGCAAAAGATCAATCCCAAACTCGTGCCCACAGAGTTCTAACTTACAATCTTTCGCTACTTCTCTCGTTTCAATAGTTTTACCATTAGCCAGTTCTATGGAGTAGGGTGTGTCTAGTTTACTAGTTTTTAATCCAAGTAGTCTTTTAAACTCAATGGATACGAAGCTAAAGTCAGCACCGGTATCAAATAATACAGAGGCATAATGACCATTAAGAGGAAACGTACCAGTGACCACGTTGGGGTCTTATCGTGCATCACCGGCTCCAATCACAAATGCCCGCCCGCGGGCCTGGTTGTTGATCTTGGGGCAATCCTTTTTCCAATGGTCCAGTGACCCGCATGCGAAGCATGGTCTAGCTCCTCCGTTTTTCGGTGCTCCGGACCGGCAGTCTTCAGTCTTGTGCCCTGTGCGGTGGCACTTTCCACAAGTTAACCCATTATTCCTTCCCTGATTACCCTGTTTACCGCCATTACCACGTCCCGTGGCAACATATCCTTTCCCTTTCTTGTTCGAGCTACCCGATGCTCTATCCCTCTTTCCTTCATCCCGTTTCCGTTTCCCAAATCTCGGCTTGTTCCCCTGATCATTCGACACAACTGCTGAGCTTGTCCCCTGATTCTTGGCTTCTACACTGCTGGCCTCAGAAATTTTCAGTCCCGAAACTTGTCGGATCAGTGTACCCATGCGAATAGCATCTTCGGTGAGGCTTAGCGCAAGTTCAATAGCTGCGCGCATGGTCGTGGGTTTGGAAGCAGTGACCATGCTGCGTATTTGTGGCGCTAATCCGAACAAATAACGCTCTATCTTGTTGTTTTCAGGGGTGACCAAACGTGGCACTAGTCTGGCGAGATCATGAAATCGAGACGTGTAGCCAGTCACGTCTGCTCCTATCATAGTAAGGTTCCAGAATTCTGTTTCCAGTTTCTGCACCTCGCTTGCCGGGCGGTATTCGGCGATCATGAGTTCTTTCAGTTCCGCCCATGACAGGGAGTAAGCAGTATCGTCACCCAATGACTGCACTTGTCCGTTCCACCACGTTCGTGCTTGATCCAAAAACAAGTTGGTGGAGTACATGACCGACTGACGAGGGGTACACCCACTGATACGGATTACTGCCTCGGTCTTTTCGAACCACTTGACCAGGCCAACAGATCCTTCTGTGCCGTTGAAGTTGATCGGCTTACAGTCTAAGAAGGCTTTGAAAGTGCAGCCACGCTCTTGCGAGGCCGTTTCTGCATTAATAAAATAGCATGTTATTATGGGATAGGAGTTTTAGGATATTCTCCCATCGCTTTCAATTATTTTTTAAACCTTCTTACCATTGGGGGAGGTTTCTCGTCGGTCGCTCCCCGTTAAGTCACGTGACCGTTCGGAGCGAGCGGCTTCATGCTCCGCGATCGCTCGGGCTATGCGCTCCGAGATCATGGTTTCAAGTTCAGCTGGTGTAGCGGGCAGTCCGTCTGCGCCGCTGTTGCTTCTGGTGGCTGGTGCCATTTTCTTCAATAATAATTATCAAAGGTTAATTTGGCAAACATTTATACAATATAAAGCATAAATAACAACCCAGAATATGAACACAATAGTCAACACCATGTCATCACACAACATACCAACACATCATACAGAATAAATAATAATCAACACAACATCACCACACAATCACACAAATCACAATATATGGAGTAAGCAATAATAATCGTAGACAACAACATATTTCACCGTCATAATAATAAGATTTTTCATTAATTTCAATAGTACGAGTACAATGCTTGTTCACAATAACAAAATAGGGAATACATCCCTCATACAATACATCGTTTTGAAATAAATAAAACATCATATCATGTGCCGTCGTACCCGTACGGCTAGGAAAAATGCAGACGAGTGTCATAACCCGTGCTATACTACCATACTGCTGCTACTATATACATATGCAGGTGATTCTTCCATGCGTCCCTGATGCATCCCTACTGTGGCGGTGGCGGCGGGAACTGGTACTGTGGTGCATGCATACTGATAGTCATGCTAATCGTCATGATGCGCTCGTATAAGAACTGTCGATGCGCAAAATGCGCATCACCTGTAATCCCGCACTGTGCATCCATGCTCAGTAACTCTTCTGCATAGTGCGCTAAAGCATCTCGTGCATCAATCATCCGCGTCCACATCAGACGGGTCTGCTGCTCTACCTGGTTCACGGTGCGCTGCACCGTGTCGGCGAGGGTCTGGAAATCTCGCTCCAGGGAGATAGCAGTGGACCATGCTGGTCCGGATAGGGGTGTCATCCTGGGTGGCTGGGATGGTCCGGGTATATCGGGGTGAACTGGTGGGAATGGGCCAAAGGGGGCTGGTATCGGTGTGTGAGAAAATAACGGGGCAAAACCCTGTGGTCTGGGGGGTAAAGTGAGGTGGTATCATGTAGGGGTCCCCTGCACCCAGGGGATATGGTGCAGGTGGCATGCTGGGCAAGGTGGGGGTCGGTAGTGTCGTAGCTACGGTGGGTGGTGGTACAAGCTCGGCCAAAGGGGCCAATAGAGGCTCTGAAACAGTGGCCCACTCTGGGGTGGACACCACTACAGTGGGGGTAGGAGGGCTCGCGGTGGCGAAGGCTGCCATACCTGCCTTGCGTAGCTCAGAGCTACCGGCGGGGCTACCCTCAAGGACATGTGCTGCTATGGCTGGCCCCTCCTGAGGCGCGGGCTCAAGTGGTGCTGGTGGGGCTACGGGGTCAGCAGGGGCGTCCTCCATCATTGGAGCCACTGGCTCCTCCTGGACGGCTGGGATCTCGGGTACTAACATGTGCTCAACCGAGGCCACTGACTCGTCGTCCGAGTCATCAGAAATCCACCCGTTCCTCCCACGGGAGATCGGCATGAGTCTCATGCCTGGAGGAATGTGGATGTGCGGTACAGGTGCTGGCTCATGATCAACGTGAGCCTGTCTATCGAACGGAGACTCTGCTGTCTCCGACTGGGCTGGGATAGGTCGTGACGGACCGGCACAACCTTCAGGGAAGTCCCTGATGGCCCTAATGGGGCGTGGGGCTAAAGGTGCGGCAGGTACAATAGGTAGGTCGGCCTGCGGTGCGTCGACCACGGCGGCCGCGTCGTCCCCTACGGGTGCCCAGTCAGGATCCTCGCTAGGATCCGTCTCGTCCGAATCGTCGTCTGATCCCCCTGCGACGTCCATCTCTACGTCGTCTTCTTCCGCATCGAGTACAACCAGCTCGACTGGCTCAGGCGGAGGTGCGGGAATGATCTGTAAGCTACTATCATAACTTGGCGATATACTTCCAGCGTCCGACATTCCTGGCAAAAGAACCGTACATATATATATATATATATATATATGAATTATTTTAAATTAGATAGTTAAGGCGTACATCAACAGTAACCTTCCTAACCTCTAATACAACGTTAATGCATAAAGATACCCATGGCTAGCTCGGTCGGAATCTCCTCATGCCCAATGCTTCTTGAAAAATTACTTTATTGCATATAGCAATTATGTATATTTTTTTTGAAAACTCTATTTTTTTGAACCAAATCCGGTTATAGTCTAGTTTTTTTTTAAGAAAATACTCTAGTTCGCTATAACCTTGGCTCTGATACCACTTTCTGTCACACCACGACAATGGCGGAAACACGTGGCGCGACGGTTCAAGAGCATAAAGTCAAGGTTAACGCTAAACACAAGTAATTTAAGAAAATGGGTCATTTATTAAGGCGTCAAATCTTGTTCAAAATATTACATAAAAGTAAATTGTTTTATAACACAAATATAGAGGTTTCTCAAATATATCCCATAGTCTTGGGAAATAAAGGTGAAACCCCGCAAAATATTTAACGCCGCATCGGAGGATTCCATGACCCAGCTTGCCCCGGTTTGCCTTCATCTAATTACCTGAAAGATATGTTTAAAATTTCGTCAATATAAATATATTGGTGAGTTCACAGGTTTTTAGTTTCCAAAACTTGAATACTTGGGAAATACCATGTTATGACAATATATAGGAGTTGCAAATTCCTATAATTCTACTTGAGACTATAATCAAACCAAGACGTATAATAAATATGCCCCGCTCCAAGTCGTTCTCGGTATCCTACGACTTAAGTTCAGAATATATGCACCCCAGGCATACACTAATGCATAATCGACGCTATCGATTAGGGGTGGGCCTTGTCAGGCACCAATAGTACTATCCAAATATTCCACCGGTTTCATTTCCCTGAACAAATGATTATAGAGGCGAGGACTCAACCCCGAGTGGCGGTCACACCTCAAGTAATAAATCCGTCAAACATTTTCCCTAACATATCTTTCCCCCGAAAACGTAAAAATAGTTTAAAATGGGGCCGTGAAACTCACTTGAATCACTGTCCGGCTCACTAAGCAGATAGCAAAAAGGGTCTTGCACCTACAAGCGTCCTAGACGTATAAGTCACTATCCCTATAGTGCATGTGCCTTGGCAAGTTGTACACCCAACTCCCGACCACAAGTTATTCCAAATCCCGTTTAATTAAGCGCGTATCCTAGGTTTTGTTGGCGTTAGATTACCCTTTGTGTTACAAGTTATATATTACTCTTGTTAATATTTCCTTAACTTGTACCTTATTATTATCGACTCGACTTCACTTAACGTATAATTATTTTCCCATTTAAATAATTATACTTAAGATCGCATCGCTCGACATAATATATATTTCAACACTCGACCCGACTCACTTTGCCGCACATTTGTTTTCCCATTTAAACAATTATGCTAAGATCTTGTCGTTCGATTGTATATTCTTAACACCCGATTCAACTCACCATACCGTATATTTATTTTCCCATTCAAATAAATATACTAGGATCTTGTCGGTACGGCATGCACATATATATATCTTTGTCTACTCGTCTCGTTTTCCTTCCCACATATCTACTTTCCCATTAAGTAGATATACTAGAATTTTGCCGAGACGAGTGTACATATATATAAATGTGTAATTTTTCTTGTTAAGTATATACGTTTGTTTAACGTCTTACTTGTTTACGTCATGTTTTTCTCCCATGAATAATTCCTTCAACACTTAGGAAAGTGTTTATTAGTTTTCACCCATGATGTATATATATATTTTACTTCCTAAAAATATATATTTTCTTATCTTGCCGCAATGGCATTTTTCTCATGTTTTGTCCGTGTACGTTTCGTTAACGCGTCTTAGTTCGATATCTTAGCTCGCATAGTTAATTTCTCCAAGTTTTTCCCAACATGTGTTTTATAGAAATATTATTCATATTTCTTCCTCCTAACACAAGTTACTTGGAAGGTTTAAAATACTTATGTATTTTTAGCCCAACTTGTTAACTTAACTACAAAAATGTTTCCAATACTTTTATATTCCCGTTTATATAAAAGTATTCATTTTTGTATAAGTTTCTCAAGTTTGTTTAATATTTTTATAAAATCTTTATTTTATAAAAATCCTTATGTTACTACAATCCATATTTTTATAACTTTCAAAAATATACTTTTTATACAAAAATACCCAAGTATATCTACTAGTATTTACCAAATCAACCTTGGAAAATTATTACTTATACTTTTGACACCAAACTTTCCATTATTGCACTTTTGGACTAATAGTTTCTAAAATGTTCATTTTAGTCCTCTAACTCTCAAAGTTGCAATATTAGTCCCTTAACTTTCAAATGTTTCATTTTTCCACTCTAACTCCCAAAGTTAGCATTTTTCACTCAAAATAGTGGACTTTGAAGATTCATCTTTTTATTGGTAAGTTATTTTTGTATCAAAACACTTTTATTAGTCTTATATTTCATATATAAGGCTACTTGTATGTGTGTTTTATGTATTTGCCCATTATATCAAAATATCATTCTTCTAAGTAGGTAAACTTTAATTTTTCAACTTCTTTATTCATGAACTTCTAACATGTTCCATCATTTATTATGTCTTAGATGATCATATAAAGATGATTAAAGTTACTTTTTAACACATTCAAGTTTATTCTATAAATCCAAATCAAACCATCATCTACTTAGTGTATGTGTAGATTTTATACATTTTCAAGATCACTACTTTATCATCATCAAATCCATGATTTATTTACATATCTTTAATCATCTATTTTACTCATGTAAAACCTATTAAAGATTATGTTCCAAACCACATTTTAAACCCTTCATGTACAACTTGCTTCTAAGAACACATACATGAGTATTAATAATCAAAAACAAGGTTAAGAAGCTTACTACTAGCACAAGGCTAGGGAAGACAAAACCTTGGATTTTGAGAGGGGTTTAGTGTGTTCTTCCTTAATGGTTAAGCTCCAAGCTTGAAACACACAATAGGGGTTTGGATGATGGATTGTTTTGAGTGATTTGGAGATGTAAAAACTTGAAAGAAATGTGTATATGGGATGGATGAAGTTCACGGCTCAAAGAAGAAAGAAGAAGAAGAGTTTTTGCTTTGTTAACTCATGTATCTAACACATGTTATATATAAGCTCACCATATCTTCCATGGATTGCATGTGATCATTATTAAAGATTTAAGAGATATGTATTGTGCTAAAATGATCTTGAGAGATTGTGTATGAGGGTGTTTGGCCGTAAGTTTTTGGTGAGGGGTGAGGGATTGCTTGCAAATCTTGCTAAGTATTTGTGACCCATCATAACCTTTCACTAGATATTATACTTGCATGTGTGTACTTAGTGTATCATTAGCTTGGGTCTTGTCTTGGATTATAGGGCCTAAGGGCCAAAATTTTTTCACAAGAGGAGACAAAAGGAGAGCATGCTTTGTACTAGTGTATCTTACATCTTTTGTCTTTTGTAAAGCATGCTTTACATCTAGGTGGTAGATTATTATCATGAACACACTTGCATGGATATATCATGGCCATTAGGCCGGCCACCTTTGTGGTTTGGGTGGGGTCCACAACTCCAAATATTTACCCAGTATTTGTTAAGTTTAATTCCTCGTCGTTCGGGTGTCGTTCGGGTATTTTTCGGGTTTTAATCGCGCGTTATTCGGACATTAAAAATACCTTTAATAACCCTTAAATATAGTCTAATTTAAGCGTTGATTGGTTATTTAGGCTTTTGCCGGGTGAAATTATGAGTTATACGCGTATCGGGTGCGGTACGCGCATTTTATTCGTTACCGGGAGATTTGTACAAGACGTTTCCACTTATGGTTTTGGAGTTCCAAAACTCATTATATTTTGTGAAAATACCCTTTATTTTATATCCTGGGTGTCCGGGATCCTTTTCGTTTATTTAATTATTACCGGGTAATTGCCAACGTCCATACCGGATAGTTTATTCGCACATGATCCAATCATGTTTTACCATCAAACGTATGCATTCCTATGCATTATTTGGAATTTGCTATCTCCTAAGGCCTTGATAATTAAGTCACACATAATTGCATTTAATTGGAATTTGCTATCTCCTAAGGACAGAAAGGACGATAGCAAGACACGTGGACCAATCACAGAGCGACAACGCAAAGAATGATAACGGTCGTAATAGTATAAGCCAGCTGTCATTCCCCTCACAGCCAATCACTGACCACCTCAGGGGCCTATAAATACCCCCTTCGTCACCAGAAGAAGGGA
This sequence comes from Ambrosia trifida, assembly GCA_028751855.1. Lineage (NCBI taxonomy): Eukaryota > Viridiplantae > Streptophyta > Magnoliopsida > Asterales > Asteraceae > Ambrosia > Ambrosia trifida. Next base: position 75,634,436 of record CM054131.1, on the reverse strand, counting down.
TCTGATCGGCGAGAAAGAATTCATACTATATAGCTGTGAGAGATAGATTATAGTCAAAACTCTGTAATAGTCTGGATTAGTGTCTTGTATTCATCTTATTGCTTAATGAGAATCACGTCCTTTCTTATATTAACATACTAGTATCATTATATCCGGACTGTTAGATTGGTGTTTCTTCATTGGCGTCATCCGTCTTTTGAGCTTTCAAGAACAGCAAACTTAAATACTTTTATCTCTCTAAAAAACTAGCAATGAGTTCTTTACCGGCGTCACCAACCTTCCCTGTAGGCACGTCAGGCACTGGTATTGCTCAGGCAAACACCAGCCAGCTTGATAACACCACAGAGAAACAACTTCACGGTACGGATGTGGGTCGTACTCTATCCTTCGGGACTAGACAGACCCCATCCTTCCATTTCGCCACTGATAACTTTCAAGCTTCACCTGTTGGTCAGCCCACGCCGATGGTTAGTCCGGAGGTGTGGTATGCCCAACAAAAGGAGGCCTTGAAACAAGCATTCATAAAAAAGATAAAAGAACAACAGCTAAGAGAAGCATCCCGCGCACTATCCTGCGCGAGTATGGTTCGACAGCCTGCCAAATGGCATGATAGACAACCTAAAAGAACTGACTGATAAGTTTTCAGACCATTTCAGCCAAAACAAGAGAATTGAACGCGACTCCACTGACATCTTGCAAGTCAAGAGGCGTGAAAACGAGTCTATTGAAGATTACATCACCAGGTTCAATCGTGAAGCCCTACAAATCGGGCCAATTGGTTTTGAACTCATGAAAGCGGCGTTCACACAAGGAGTGAGGTGTGACTCACTAATCCGCACTTTGGCTGGATGCACAGGCATGCCCAACACCTGGGAAGAAATCATGCGCGGCGCAAAGAATTACGCAAAAACTGAAACAGAGCTATCTGTTTGGAGCAGAATTCAAGCACCTCAATACACAGATACGCAAGCGCAAGCAACGCGCAATAGAAATAACAGGCATGAAAGAAAAGGCAAAGGGAACGTCTGGACAAGGCTTCAAGGAGCCAACCCGACGGTAACAAAGCCCACCGCACCTCAAGAATACCAACACAGTACGTCACTCGTGCACAAGTCAGGTAGAAGGAGTCACAACAACTGGACCCCCTTGATGAAAACGCCAGCGCAAGTCCTGGCCACAGAAAATATCGATTTCCCAGAACCAAAAGTCATCAAATGGAGGGAAGGACTAGATCACAACAAATTATGTGCCTACCATCAAGACATAGGCCATGACACTGACAAGTGCTACCAGTTGCGACAAGCCATCGAGGACGTGTTAAAGTCCGGTAAGCTCGGACATCTGCTACAAAATGTGGAGCGCAAGCAAACAGCGGGTCCACCGCCAAAAAAGATAAAGAACGTGAGTATGATGATCCATGGCAGTGGACGTCGGCTTCAGAAGCGGAAACCAGAAACAACCGCATAGTGGAAAGAACAACAAGTGTGCTTCCCAGTGGTCAAGGGTGGCCCGTCCGCCACGCGGGCGATCATCGTCACAACCATCTTTGACCACTACCGAACTACCAGGGCATTCATGGACACTGGCAGCAACTCTGATATCATGTATGGACAATGCTTCGACCTGCTGGATGAGGAAGATAAACAACGACTACGCCCCATCAATTCCCCAATCATGGGATTTTCAAATGAAGTCGTGACCCCACTCGGGGAGATATCTTTTCCCCTCACTCTAGGAGCACACGGGCACTCACGAACTAAAGAGGTCACATTCCTAGTCATCCCAACGAAATCCAAGTATAATATTATCTTAGGGCGAGATTCCATGGCCTCATACAACATGGTCACCTCCACAGTCCATGGCGCAATTGGTTTCCCCACCCCAAACGGTGCTGCAATCGTGTGGGCTAACAGAGAGTGCGCCATGACCACGATATCTCACCCAGCCAAAATGCTAAAACCATGCTCGCGCACAGAGCCCTAGAAGTGGATCCTGAACCCAAAGTTCCCTGATCAACACATCACACTGGGACCAGCAATCTCAGAGAACATCCGAGATCACTTGAAGCAGCTTCTCCGCAAAAACATGGACGTCTTCGCATGGCAACCGTCAGATATGATCGGAGTCCCACGCGAACTCGCCCAACACAAGCTCAACACATATCGCTCAGTGGAGCCCATCGCGCAAAAGCGACGAAGCATGGGCGCTGAAAAAACGCAAGCGATGAACGAACAAGTCGGAGAGCTGTTAAAAGCTGGAATCTTAAGGGAAACACGATATCAAACCTGGGTTGCCAACCCAGTAATGGTAAAGAAAAACAACGGTGGCTGGAGGATGTGTGTAGATTACACCGACCTCAACAAAGCATGTCCCAAAGACTGCTACCCGTTGCCAGAGATCGATTTGAAGATTGACTCCCTAGTGCCCTTTCGATTTAAATGCTTCCTGGATGCCTACAAAGGGTACCATCAAATCCAGATGGCGCTAGAGGATGAAGACAAAACAGCTTTCCGTACTGATAAAGGGGTTTTCTGTTACACCAAGATGCCGTTTGGCCTAAAAAATGCGGGAGCTACATACCAACGGTTAATGGACCACGCATTTGCCAAGCAGATAGGGAAAAACTTGGAAGTCTATGTGGATGACCTGGTCATCAAGAGCAAAAAAGAGGATCAAATGTTGAAAGATATCGAAGAAACCTTCAAGCATTTGAAAGAAATCTGTATGAAGCTGAACCCAAGCGAGTGCGCCTTTGTGATGGAAGAGGGAAAGTTCCTTGGTGTTGTGGTCACTAAAGACGGTTTCCGACCAAACCCTGAAAAAATACAAGCCATTGCGCAAATGCTTTCCCCATCCACACTAAATGAAGTTCAAACACTGAACGGGCGTCTGGTCGCAATCAACCGTTTCCTGTCGCACCATGCAAGCAAATCAATCCCATTCATCGAAACATTAAAGAATTTCATGAAAAAGAATCACTTCAAGTGGACCGCAGAGGCGGAGAAGGCTATCCAAGAAATGACAGAGTGCGTGATGGACTTACCAACACTCACCGCCCCAATCCCAAGGGAGCCTTTGACAATGTATCTCTGCGCGACAGAGCAAGCGGTGAGCGCGGTACTGATGGTGGACAGAAAACTGGTGCAGACGCCCATCTATTACATCAGCAGAGTCCTAACAGATGCAGAAACCAGGTACACCACCATGGAAAAGCTGGTCCTAGCTCTCGTTCACGCGTCGTGAAGATTGCGCAGATATTTCCAGGGCCATCCCATCAATGTGCTGAGCGACTACAAGCTAAACAATGTCCTGTCCAAACCAGAGGTCTCCGGGAGACTGGCAAAATGGGTCATCGAACTGGGTGAACACATCATTTACTACAAGGCGCGCACAACGATTAAAGGACAGATACTGGCAGATTTCATAGCGGAGGTACCTCAAGAAAAAATCGAAGAATGCAAAGCGGAGCAAGACCCACAACCACCATGTGACGAAAAGGCTATCTGGAATCTTTACACAGACGGGGCCTCAAACGAAGATGGTGTAGGCGCAGGAATCCGCCTAGTTACTCCGGAAGGCACAGAGTTCACTTATGCAATCAAACTCGAATTCAAGGCCACCAACAACGAGGCTGAATACGAAGCTCTCCTTGCCGGACTACGCATCGCGCAAAAACTGGGTGCCAAACACATCTTCGCGCATGTTGATTCAATGCCGGTTGCGGGCCACATTACCGGGAAGTATGAAGCGAAAGAACCCTCAATGATCATGTATCTCCAGCGCGCCAAAGAGCTCATGGCCAACTTCCCTAGCTGCACCATCGACCACATTAAACGCAGTCAAAACAAGCCGGCGGACGCTCTAAGCAAAATGGCTTCTACAAGCTTCAGCCATTTAGCAAAAGAGGTCCGAATTGAAACCCTGAGCGAACCGTCTGTTCCACACAAAGAAGTCAATGTAATACAAACGGGTGTTGACAGCTGGATGACTCCGATAGTTTCTTACCTCGCCACTGGCACGCTGCCTGAGCAACGCGCCGAAGCCAGGAAGATACAACATAAAGCCCTACAATACCAGATACAAGATGGAGTGCTTTATCAGAAGTCATATCTAGGGCCACTACTGCGATGTGTGGATGCAGTCGATGCGGATTACCTGGTGCGCGAAATACATGAAGGGATATGTGGAATACACGCTGGGCCGCGCATGGTGGTCGCTAAAATTACGAATGCGGGTTACTACTGGCCGGGCATGCATCTGGACACCCTAAAGATTATCCGCAAATGTGATTCTTGCCAGCGTCATGCTCCCAACACTTTGCGCCCCAAAAACGACATTATCCCAGTAACCTCAGCATGGCCATTCCAAAAGTGGGCTATCGATCTTCTAGGACCATTCCCAATGACGACAGGGAAAAGAAGATTTCTGATAGTCGCCATTGATTACTTCACAAAATGGGTCGAAGCCAAACCGCTCGCTGAGATCACGACCAATCATGTCAAAAAGTTTATTTGGGATTCATCATCTGTCGTTTTGGGTTACCCATGTCAATTGTTACCGAAGAAGGGATCTGATCGGCGAGAAAGAATTCATACTATATAGCTGTGAGAGATAGATTATAGTCAAAACTCTGTAATAGTCTGGATTAGTGTCTTGTATTCATCTTATTGCTTAATGAGAATCACGTCCTTTCTTATATTAACATACTAGTATCATTATATCCGGACTGTTAGATTAGTGTTTCTTCATTAGCGTCATCCGTCTTTTGAGCTTTCAAGAACAGCAAACTTAAATACTTTTATCTCTCTAAAAAACCAGCTATGAGTTCTTTACCGGCGTCACCAACCTTCCCTGTAGGCACGTCAGGCACTGGTATTGCTCAGGCAAACACCAGCCAGCTTGATAACACCACAGAGGAACAACTTCACGGTACGGATGTGGGTCGTACTCTATCCTTCGGGACTAGACAGACCCCATCCTTCCATTTCGCCACTAATAACTTTCAAGCTTCACCTGTTGGTCAGCCCACGCCGATGGTTAGTCCGGAGGTGTGGTATGCCCAACAAAAGGAAGCCTTGAAACAAGCATTCATAAAAAAGATAAAAGAACAAGAGCTAAGAGAAGCATCCCGCGCACTATCCTGCGCGAGTATGGTTCGACAGCCTGCCAAATGGCATGATAGACAACCTAATAGAACTGACTGATAAGTTTTCAGACCATTTCAGCCAAAACAAGAGAATTGAACGCGACTCCACTGACATCTTGCAAGTCAAGAGGCGTGAAAACGAGTCTATTGAAGATTACATCACCAGGTTCAATCGTGAAGCCCTACAAATCGGGCCAATTGGTTTTGAACTCATGAAAGCGGCGTTCACACAAGGAGTGAGGTGTGACTCACTAATCCGCACTTTGGCTGGATGCACAGGCATGCCCAACACCTGGGAAGAAATCATGCGCGGCGCAAAGAATTACGCAAAAACTGAAACAGAGCTATCTGTTTGGAGCAGAATTCAAGCACCTCAATACACAGATACGCAAGCGCAAGCAGCGCGCAATAGAAATAACAGGCATGAAAGAAAAGGCAAAGAGAACGTCTGGACAAGGCTTCAAGGAGCCAACCAGACGGTAACAAAGCCCACCGCACCTCAAGAATACCAACACAGTACGTCACTCGTGCACAATTCAGGTAGAAGGAGTCACAACAACTGGACCCCCTTGATGAAAACGCAGGCGCAAGTCCTGGCCACAGAAAATATCGATTTCCCAGAACCAAAAGTCATCAAATGGAGGGAAGGACTAGATCACAACAAATTCTGTGCCTACCATCAAGACATAGGCCATGACACTGACAAGTGCTACCAGTTGCGACAAGCCATCGAGGACGCGTTAAAGTCCGGTAAGCTCGGACATCTGCTACAAAATGTGGAGCGCAAGCAAACGGTGGGTCCACCGCCAAAAAAGATAAAGAACGTGAGTATGATGATCCATGGCAGTGGACGTCGGCTTCAGAAGCGGAAACCAGAAACAACCGCATAGTGGAAAGAACAACAAGTGTGCTTCCCAGTGGTCAAGGGTGGCCCGTCCGCCACGCGGGCGATCATTGTCACAGCCATCTTTGACCACTACCGAACTACCAGGGCATTCATGGACACTGGCAGCAACTCTGATATCATGTATGGACAATGCTTCGACCTGCTGGATGAGGAAGATAAACAACGACTACGCCCCATCAATTCCTCAATCATGGGATTTACAAATGAAGTCGTGACCCCACTCGGGGAGATATCTTTTCCCCTCACTCTAGGAGCACACGGGCGCTCACGAACTAAAGAGGTCACATTCCTAGTCATCCCAACGAAATCCAAGTATAATATTATCTTAGGGCGAGATTCCATGGCCTCATACAACATGGTCACCTCCACAGTCCATGGCGCAATTGGTTTCCCCACCCTAAACGGTGTGGCAATCGTGTGGGCTAACAGAGAGTACGCCATGACCACAGAATCTCACCCAGCCAAAATGCTAAAACCATGCTCGCGCACAGAGCCAGAGAAGTGGATCCTGAACCCAAAGTTCCCTGATCAACCCATCACACTGGGACCAGCAATCTCAGAGAACATCCGAGATCACTTGAAGCAGCTTCTCCGCAAAAACATGGACGTCTTCGCATGGCAACCGTCAGATATGATCGGAGTCCCACGCGAACTCGCCCAACACAAGCTCAACACATATCGCTCAGTGGAGCCCATCGTGCAAAAGCGATGAAGCATGGGCGCTGAAAAAACGCAAGCGATGAACGAACAAGTCGGAGAGCTGTTAAAAGCTGGAATCTTAAGGGAAACACAATATCAAACCTGGGTTGCCAACCCAGTAATGGTAAAGAAAAGCAACGGTGGCTGGAGGATGTGTGTAGATTACACCGACCTCAACAAAGCATGTCCCAAAGACTGCTACCCGTTGCCAGAGATCGATTTGAAGATTGACTCCCTAGTGCCCTTTCGATTTAAATGCTTCCTGGATGCCTACAAAGGGTACCATGAAATCCAGATGGCGCTAGAGGATGAAGACAAAACAGCTTTCCGTACTGATAAAGGGGTTTTCTGTTACACCAAGATGCCGTTTGGCCTAAAAAATGCGGGAGCTACATACCAACGGTTAATGGACCGCGCATTTGCCAAGCAGATAGGGAAAAACTTGGAAGTCTATGTGGATGACCTGGAAGGCACAGAGTTCAGTTATGCAATCAAACTCGAATTCAAGGCCACAAACAACGAGGCTGAATACGATGCTCTCCTTGCCGGACTACGCATCGCGCAAAAACTGGGTGCCAAACACATCTTCGCGCATGTTGATTCAATGCTGGTTCCGGGCCACGTTACCGGGAAGTATGAAGCGAAAGAACCCTCAATGATCATGTATCTCCAGCGCGCCAATGAGCTCATGGCCAACTTCCCTAGCTGCACCATCGACCACATTAAACGGAGTCAAAACAAGCCGGCGGACGCTCTAAGCAAAATGGCTTCTACAAGCTTCAGCCATTAGCAAAAGAGGTCCGAATTGAAACCCTGAGCGAACCGTCTGTTCCACCCAAAGAAGTCAATGTAATACAAACGGGTGTTGACAGCTGGATGACTCCGATAGTTTCTTACCTCGCCACTGGCACGCTGCCTGAGCAACGCGCCGAAGCCAGGAAGATACAACATAAAGCCCTACAATACCAGATACACGATGGAGTGCTTTATCAGAAGTCATATCTCGGGCCACTACTGCGATGTGTGGATGCAGTCGATGCGGATTACCTGGTGCGCGAAATACATGAAGGGATATGTGGAATACACGCTGGGCCGCGCATGGTGGTTGCCAAAATTAGGAATGCGGGTTACTACTGGCCGGGCATGCATCTGGACACCCTAAAGATTATCCGCAAATGTGATTCTTGCCAGCGTCATGCTCCCAACACTTTGCGCCCCAAAAACGACCTTATCCCAGTAACCTCAGCATGGCCATTCCAAAAGTGGGCTATCGATCTTGTGGGACCATTCCCAATGACGACAGGGAAAAGAAGATTTCTGATAGTCGCCATTGATTACTTCACAAAATGGGTCGAAGCCAAACCGCTCGCTGAGATCACGACCAATCATGTCAAAAACTTTATTTGGGATTCATCATCTGTCGTTTTGGGTTACCCATGTCAATTGTTACAGACAACGGGACCCAATTTGCGGACTAAGGATTGCTGAAATGGTACGCGGACCTGCACATCCAACCTACATTCACTTCGGTCGCGCACCCGCAAGGCAATGGTCAGGTCGAACGCGCGAACCGAAGCATTGTGGAAGGCATCAAATCAAGGCTGGCTACCAAAGGGAAGGCTTAGCAGAGGAATTGCTGAGCGTGCTATGGGCTAATCGCACATTAACAAAAACGAGCACCGGTGAGACCCCGTTCAGCCTAACTTATGGCTCTGAAGCTATGATACCCGCAGAGATTGGATGCCCGTCAGCAAGAGTCCTCTCAGCAACCCAGACAAACAATGATCGAGAGTAGCGCATCAACTTAGATTTGGCAGAGATACGCCGCGAAAGAGCAGCAGTGAGAGAGGCAAATTACAAACAACAATTGGAGAGGTACTATAACGCAAAAGTCAAGCCTCACACTTTCCACACGGGGGACTTCGTCCTTAGAAACAATGAAGCTAGCGGCGCAATACCCAAGGGAAAGCTGGCTCCCACTTGGGAGGGATCATACCGTGTTACAGAAGTCCTTGGTAAAGGAGCCTACAAACTCTCAACTTTAGATGACAAGCCAGTTCCCTGAACATGGAACGCCGCCCAATTGAGAAAGTGCTACATGTAATAGTATTCCGACTTGTAATGAAGGCCGACGCGCCATTTGATGGAATGATATATGGAAATTTCTTTACTTTATACGCACTTCGTCTTATAGAACATTGTATGGTTAAGATACAATGTCAAAAATAAAATTGCATTGATAAATTTGCAATTTCCTAAACCGCGCGTTGTGTGGTTAAGATACAACGCGCACCCTAAACATTGTATGGTTAAGATACAATGTCAAAAACAAAATTGCATTGATAATCCGCAATTTCCTAAACTGCGCGTTGTATGGTTAAGATACAATGTCAAAAACAAAATTGCATTGATAATCTGCAATTTCCTAAACTGCGCGTTGTATGGTTAAGATACAACGCGCACCTTAAACATTGTATGGTTAAGAAACAATGTCAAAAATAAAATTGCATTGATAAATTTGCAATTTCCTAAACCGCGCGTTGTCTGGTTAAGATACAACGCGCACCCTAAACATTGTATGGTTAAGATACAATGTCAAAAATAAAATTGCATTGATAATATGCAATTTCCTAAACTGCGCGTTGTATGGTTAAGATACAACACGCACCCTAAACATTGTATGGTTAAGATACAATGTCAAAAAGAAAATTGCATTGACAAATCTGCAATTTCTTAAGCCGCGTGTTGTATGGTTAAGATACAATGTCAAAAATAAAATTGCATTGATAGTCTGCAATTCCCTAAACTACGCGTTGTATAGTCAAAAGGCAACGCGCAGTAAAAACACCGTATTCCCAAGATACAACGCCTAAAACTGCAATTGCCCTGCTAAGTTGCAATTCCTTAATCTAAATCATCGTATCATTGGGATACGAAGCGCAAAACAAGCAAGTCATGTGTATATAACCTAAACCTACACTTGTAACACCCCAACCGATGGCGGAAACATCGGGATGTCACGTATTGATGATTGTTCAGTAGCTCATGGTGAATAATAAGTTTTTATAAATGATTTAAATAACTTACATACAAATGTTCTAGGATTTGTACTTCAAATTGAATAAAACTATACACATATCGTCAAGCATCAATACAAATCTTCAAGCAAATAGAACCTGAAACATGTTAAGTTGAAAATGTTTTGGGTCAACAAAAGTTGGTGAGAATTACATAGGTTTTTGATAATTGAATAAAAATGATGTGCAATTCATGTGTCATGTCAATCTAGTCCATATGTGAGAACATACTAGAAATAAATCGAGTGCATAATCAACCCTGATGACTGTTATAATATGATACATACCATACGCTCATGGTCCAATAATGTTATACGATAACAAACACCCACGTAACCTTTGTAGGAGGCACGTATCCGGGTGGGATTGTCAGTCCAATAGATCTATCAATGTATACCGCCGGCTGGATCAATGTTAATGATTATGCTAGAATGGTGCTTACTCTAATCATGCTCAAGACATAATGCAACATAGAAAACACATAGACACATTGATGATTGAATTGCAATGATGATGTTATAAACATGTTTCACCCCAAAAATGGTGATAAATAGAAAAGGGGCTATGTAAAACTCACCTTGGTAAAATGTTATATCTGTTGAGAAATTTGGATAATTGTGTTGACCAAATGTATCAAGTATCACCCTATAATAAAGTAATAAATATGTCTAAGTCTATAGAGTCTACAAATGTATAAGTTCTAGAGCTTCGAATTGAGGATAAATGCTTGTTTGATTATTATTAAAAATATTCGTCAATTGAGAGAAATTTAGTAAATAAATAACTAAAAATCTTTTTATAAATGTTAAATCTAGGATGGTCACAAGAATGTGTTTAAAGTATAAAAATAATTTTTATAAAATTATTTTCTTAAAAATAGATTATTAAATCTATTTATTATAAATAACCAATATTTAACTTTAATATTCAAAAATACTAAAATTTAAGAATATCTATTTTAAAAATCATATTTCTGTTCTAAATGGTTAAAAATAATTTGTATAAAATTTTGGTGCAAAAATGATGAAAATTGGATTTATTATGATTTAATTATGATTAAATCTAACAAAAATTGATTAAAAATATGAAATAAATGATTTTACTGAATTAAAATTTATTTCAGTAAAGTTTAACTTTATAAAAAGTCAGGATAAATTTTGGAGAATTTAATAAAATTGTTTTGATATATAAATGGATTTTTAAATATAATAGTATAAAAATGATTTAATTAATATAAATATTAAATAAATGAATTTCTGAAAAATAAAAATTGTAAATAACACTTTTATCTCAGATTAAACAAATATAATTTTTTTAGAATTTATAAAATAGTTTTGATATTTTAAAATGAATTTATAAGTTTTAAATATAATATATATATATATATGTAATTGTTATTTAGAAAAGAAAAGAAAAGAACAAAAAAGGAAGGTTAGAGCCGGGACTCGAACCCGGTTCCCTTCTGTGTCAAACCCAGGTCACAACCACTTGGCCTAGGCCGGTGGTTGTGATATTTCTTGTTTAAAAATAAATAAATACACACGCGAATTCCAGGTTTATCCCCAAATAATACGTATGAACCCTAGAATTTTAATTGAACGATTCAGACATAATGAACTCGATTAAGGTTAGGGTTTATGTTATATGATTGCCGACTAGTAAAACCCACAGAAAAACAAGTACTCACAGTGATTAATTGATGATGATGGCCGGGTCAAGGCAAAAGTCAAACTACGAGTTTGATAATAATAACTAGAGTGAATTAGAGAGAATTGGAGGTTGAGAGAGAGTTGTGAGCGAGTGATCAAGGTTCGCAGAGGGTCTGATTATATAGTGGATCAAAGGGTTGGGTTAATTGGAAGGTTTGACCTTGATAATTATCATACGCGTATAATCAGTTAATTTAGGTATCAATTGATTGGTAAAATCGTGTTGCTGAGTCAATGTAGGCCGATAATTATGTATCAAGGGTCAAAGATAATTAAGCATGCCTTATATAGCATTTTACGAATTCAAAAGAAAAAAATATACAGCTGTTGCTGCTGTTCGTGACACAGGGAAGAAGGAAGGGAAAATGGAAGTGTGTATTAATATAAATGGAGTTGGAATATAAACAAAAATCAACGCTAGCTCAGGTGGTTAAGGGTGGGTGTGTTTGTCCAAGGCTGCTCGGGTTCGATCCCGGCCCGCAGCAGTTTTATAATTCCCCTTTTTTTTAACAGACAAGGGGGCAAGGGGGAGTGGGCTTGATGCTTGGGCCGGGTATCAGTTATTGGGTTGGGCTCCAGAAATAAAAATGAACAAGGTGGGCTTTAGCAATATTAGGGATTGGGTTTGGTAATGAGTTTTAAGAGTGGTTAGAAAAAAAAAATCAAAAGTGTATATATATATATGTAATAAAATCTGAAATTTTTTTATTATTATTATTATTATTATTATTATATATATGTATGTATATATATCTACATATATTATGAGTTAGGGTAATGGAGACTTAGTGACGTTTGTATAAAATGTAACGAAAATAAGGGCGTTTTAAATTAAAATTTGGGGAAAATTTTCGCGATGTTACAACACTAAACCATATACTTAAAACTGGCATGAAACAATTAACTTGCGCAACAAGTTTTAAACAAACATGTTTTCACCAAAAGAAGGGTTTCAGTTAATACATCAAACATTACAGATGTGGAAATCATTTACAGATAAACATAAAAAAGAGCAGCAGCAGGCTTCATTCTTTGAACTCAGAGGACGCGTCGCTAAAGTCATCATCTTCGTCGGATCCAGACAAGTCCAACTTCTCGCTAGCCTCAGGCTGCTCACCCGGAGCCACATCTGCCGCCTTGGCCTTCCTAAGGGCATAATCGCGCCGCGTGTGAGTTAGGCCTTGCTTGTCAAAAGACTCCTTCAACTCAAAACAAGTCGGGCGGTCACGATGGCCAACAACGAAATCAACTAGCACGTACTTTAGCCCATCAAAATCAGCAGCTTTCTTCGCAAAAACGGCATCAAGATCCTGCCTATATAACGCGAACTGCTCCAAGGGCTTGCCGTCTTTAGCATGTTGATATCCCTCAAGGTTCTTCTGTTGCAACACCAAATTTTCTTTGTCTACCTCCTCATGCGCCTCCTTCAGCTGAGCTATCTCCTCATCTTTCTCCCTTAACAAGTCGCGAGCCTCAAGCAACTTGTTATAATGCTGCGTCACGAGCTTCTCCATACGCTCCAACTCCTTGGAGATCTCTTCATTCCGCGCATCAGTCTCGCTTATGCGCTTCGCGGATGCCTAAATCTTAGCATTTGTCTTAGCACAAGCAGCCGCCCATTGCTGCTCCCTTTCAGACAAGTGATGCTGGATCTTATCCCGCTCCTCACGGAAGGTAACAGCATCCCACTTTGCACGATTTAACTCGTCGTGCATCCGATCGCGCTCCTCAGTGACGCGCTTCAAATCTTGATGGAACCTGTTCCGATCGTGCGCCATGGACCCCCACTCCCGCACTATCTCGGCAGACGTGGACAACATGTTGGACATACTTACAATATGGTCATCCAAGAGCTCACCCCGCGGACGCGTGGCCTGATGCTCCCGCTCCCCAGGAGGGATAATATTAGCCAGAAATTGGCGACAATCTTCAACATCAACAAACCGGGTGGCCGGTGTCAACGTCCAGTTTGGCACAAAAATGCCAACGGACGATTCACCACCTCCAAAGGGAGGGGCATTGGAAAAACTGCCCCCAGGCTCAGTAGTCACCCTCTTCTCATTCTCATCATCATCATCCACCGTCATGTCTATGTCTCGCCGATAACCCTCACTGATATCAGTCGGCGACACCCGTCCAACGCCACCCTCTAACATATCCTGAGGTGGGGTAGGAAGACGCGCGGGTGTCGGTTGCCGCGGAGGAGTAGGCAGACGCACAGGCGTCGGTTGACGCGGAGGCGTTGGTTGGCGCGCAGGCGAAGGCTGGCGGACATGTGGGGACTGATGCACTGGAGGAGACGTCGCCAAAACACTGTCTTGCACCTCAATGCACGCAGGCTCCTGAATCTGTTGATTGGGAGATGCCTGCCTCGAAGGGCCAAGGTTAAACCCCTCAGCAAATGGGGCCGTCGACACATTCTCTGACGCGCTAGCATTCAACAAATCCGCTGCAGAAATGGAATGACGAAGGGTTAATAACAACAATAAGGCTACAGAAAGAAGGGAAAAGAAAACAAGAACTTACCCAACAAACTATCTTTTGCAGAGTGCACAAGATCATCTAACTTCACTCTCTTCTCAGCTGGAGGTGTCAACTCTCCCACAACCTTTTTTCCCTTGGAACCAGCACGCCTGGACCGCTTTTTAGGGCGGGGCGCATCAGTAGCAACTGGCGTGGTCTCCACCTCCTCAGTTGAAACAGGCTTCGTCACCATCGCAGCCTGTACCTCCTCAGTCAACCTTACCGCCGACTCTCCTTGAACAAATGCATCTGAAAGTTCAACGTAGCTTCGTTCAAAAGGGTGGTAATTTTCAAAATACCTATTAACCACTTCGTGGTTAAGTATGAAATAGGAGTCTTCACCTCCGGCTGCCCCTGACTGCGGCTTGGCGATGCGATGGACAAGTAAGTCATCGTCCTTAGTTTCCTCATCGCGATCACTTACAATATTCGTAGGCGGCGACTGAGGTCCCTAAGTGCCTGCGGACGACGGAAGCGGAGAGAAGGAGCCTGATGAGTCAGACGACTCATCACTGGATATAACAATTAAAGGAAAGCCCGTCCGCATGTACATGTTGACGGGCGAAGGGTTATCATAAAGTGGCGAGGACTCACCTGCTTCAGTTATCAGCAATTGCGACGGGGCCTGCTCCCGCGCCACCTCATCCAGTTGGGGACGAATCAGCATGTCCCACGCCTTCTCCAAGATGTACAGCTCATCTTCCGCCAACTCCCTAAAAGCGAAGCCCATGTTGTCTCCGCCCAACAACATATCATACAGATTCTTCATATCTGCAAACAAAAACATACCAAGGGGCGCATTAACGACAATACATAAAGGGTACGCAACGAATAGCAACAACAATGCGCCAACTAACCTTTCCCATCCTGAGTAAGATGCGGATTGCGACCTTTCACATCATACTTGATACTCATTCCAGCCATCACCAACCTAGTTTCTGGGATCTCGCAAAGGTCCACAGGGTGACTGGTTAAAGTCTTAAACCACTATTGCTCCTTGTAGTCAATCAACACAACTTTCCCTATCCCCTCAGCCGGGTCCAACCGACCCATCTCTACAGGGATCACCCCCTGATTGACCCGGAAAAACTTGGGTTTCCACTCACGAAAGCTCTTGACACCCGCCCCGGCACATGCAGGCACGCCAGCGCGTGGCCTGCAAGAGAGCCAACTCTCCACAAAGCTTAGACTATAAAAGACATAGAACATGTCCACCAAGGGCTCAATCTTGTGGGCATGGCAGCAGAACTCAAAAAACATAAGCTAGACATCAAACCAGGGTGGATCTGGTTAATGTGAACCCCAACCGCCCGCACAAACGTGCCAAGAAACCTGGTTATAGGGATCCTAAAATTGCAATCCCGAAAGTAAGCAGCATATAACCCAACCTTCCCAACAGGAGGCTCAAGAATTGTCTTGTCAGGAGCTGGCACTTCTACACCATACGAGGAGGGGAACCAGTACTCCCCCCGGAACTTCCTAAATTCATCCTTCCCCCAGACGGCCGTAACCTCGTTAGCATGAGGCTACCTCTTTTTGGATCCATCATCCCCTCTCCTGGACCCTCCACGTTTTTTCTTCGGAATATTGGTAATATGCTCCATCTATACGAGTGAAACTGCCCTTCAGATGCAAATAGGCAACGAAAAGATGAGAAAACTGATAAACAGGGAAAAGAAATTAGAGAGAGTATTGACAAAGGAAGTAAGAAGAAATGGATGAAAAAAGAGGGATTAAATAGGGGGATCACACGTGGTCTGACGGTTTTTTGAAAATGAAAAGCCCATCCAATCAGCACATGACGCGTCACAGGAAGAGAGAGAAAAAGGCACTCGAACCGACTGGGCGGCCCCACCACGTCTCTGACAGTGTACAACCGTCAGGAACGTTTCGGCTACCAACCTGTCGCTTCACACACGCGGACTGACAGTATTGATGTGAGCATTAATTACAGACGTCCGCAACCTTACCACTTGCAAAACACCGCGCATGACCATCAGAAATCAAACCGAAGCGCAAAAACCGCCCGCACTGACACTTCTATTCCTCTGAGTCCAGCATCTCGCATGCTGCGCATACAACACACTAGACTAGGGGGACTTGAAGAGATATGTACCCGCGCGTGCACACAACTGAGACTCACACACAAGTCAACACAACAGTATGACGTGGAGTTCTAGAAGACGGCGCAAGCAACCTCAAAAAAGGACAGGTGTCACCCGACAGGAGCAGGGACATGTGGGGACTGATGCACTGGAGGAGACGTCGCCAAAACATTGTCTTGCACCTCAATGCACGCAGGCTCCTGAATCTGTTGATTGGGAGATGCCTGCCTCGAAGGGACAAGGTTAAACCCCTCAGCAAATGGGGCCGTCGACACATTCTCTGACGCGCTAGCATTCAACAAATCCGCTGCAGAAATGGAATGACGAAGGGTTAATAACAACAATAAGGCTACAGAAAGAAGGGAAAAGAAACACAAGATCATCTAACTTCACTCTCTTCTCAGCCGGAGGTGTCAACTCTCCCACAACCTTTTTGCCCTTAGAACCAGCACGCCTGGACCGCTTTTTAGGGCGGGGCGCATCAGTAGCAACTGGCGCTGTCTCCACCTCCTCAGTTGAAACAGGCTTCGTCACCATCGCAGCCTGTACCTCCTCAGTCAACCTTACCGCCGACTCTCCTTGAACAAATGCATCTGAAAGTTCAACGTAGCTTCGTTCAAAAGGGTGGTAATTTTCAAAATACCTATTAACCACTTCGTGGTTAAGTATGAAATAGGAATCTTCACCTCCGGCTGCCCCTGACTGCGGCTTGGCGATGCGATGGACAAGGAAGTCATCGTCCTTAGTTTCCTCATCGCTATCACTTACAATATTCGTAGGCGGCGACTGAGGTCCCTAAGTGCCTGCGGACGACGGAAGCGGAGAGAAGGAGCCTGATGAGTCAGACGACTCATCACTGGATATAACAATTAAAGGAAAGCCCGTCCGTATGTACATGTTGACGGGCGAAGGGTTATCATAAAGTGGCGAGGACTCACCTGCTTCAGTTATCAGCAACTGCGACGGGGCCTGCTCCCGCGCCACCTCATCCAGTTGGGGACGAATCAGCATGTCCCACGCCTTCTCCAAGATGTACAGCTCATCTTCCGCCAACTCCCTAAAAGCGTAGCCCATGTTGTCTCCGCCCAACAACATATCATACAGATTCTTCACATCTGCAAACAAAAACATACCAAGGGGCGCATTAACGACAATACATAAAGGGTACGCAACGAATAGCAACAACAAAGCGCCAACTAACCTTTCCCATCCTGAGTAAGATGCGGATTGCGACCTTTCACATCATACTTGATACTCATTCCAGCCATCACCAACCCAGTTTCTGGGATCTCGCAAAGGTCCACAGGGTGACTGGTTAAAGTCTTAAATCACTATTGCTCCTTGTAGTCAATCAACACAACTTTCCCTATCCCCTAAGCCGGGTCCAACCGACCCATCTCTACAGGGATCACCCCCTGATTGACCCAGAAAAACTTGGGTTTCCACTCACGAAATCTCTTGACACCCGCCCCGGCACATGCAGGCACGCCAGCGCGTGGCCTGCAAGAGAGCCAACTCTCGACAAAGCTTAGACTATAAAAGACATAGAACATGTCCACCAAGGGCTCAATCTTGTGGGCATGGCAGCAGAACTCAAAAAACATAAGCCTAGACATCAAACCAGGGTGGATCTGGTTAATGTGAACCCCAACCGCCCGCACAAACGTGCCAAGAAACCTGGTTATAGGGATCCTAAAATTGCAATCCCGAAAGTAAGCAGCATATAACCCAACCTTCCCAACAGGAGGCTCAAGAATTGTCTTGTCAGGAGCCGGCACTTCTACACCATACGAGGAGGGGAACCAGTACTCCCTCCGGAACTTCCTAAATTCATCCTTCCCCCAGACGTCCGTAACCTCGTTAGCATGAGGCTGCCTCTTTTTGGATCCATCATCCCCTCTCCTGGACCCTCCACGTTTTTTCTTCGGAATATTGGTAATATGCTCCATCTATACGAGTGAAACTGCCCTTCAGATGCAAATAGGCAGCGAAAAGATGAGAAAACTGATAAACAGGGAAAAGAAATTAGAGAGAGTATTGACAAAGGAAGTAAGAAGAAATGGATGAAAAAAGAGGGATTAAATAGTGGGATCACACGTGGTCTGACGGTTTTTTGAAAATGAAAAGCCCATCCAATCAGCACATGACGCGTCACACGAAGAGAGAGAGAGAGAAAAAGGCACTCGAACCGACTGGGCGGCCCCACCACGTCTCTGACAGTGTACAACCGTCAGGAACGTTTCGGATACCAACCTGTCGCTTCACACACGCGGACTGACAGTATTGATGTGAGCATTAATTACAGACGTCCGCAACCTTACCACTTGCAAAACACCGCGCATGACCATCAGAAATCAAACCGAAGCGCAAAAACCGCCTGCACTGACACTTCTATTCCTCTGAGTCCAGCGTCTCGCATGCTGCGCATACAACACACTAGACTAGGGGGACTTGAAGAGATATGTACCCGCGCGTGCACACAACTGAGACTCACACACAAGTCAACACAACAGTATGACGTGGAGTTCTAGAAGACGGCGCAAGCAACCTCAAAAAAGGACAGGTGTCACCCGACAGGAGCAGGGACATGTGGGGACTGATGCACTGGAGGAGACGTCGCCAAAACACTGTCTTGCACCTCAATGCACGCAGGCTCCTGAATCTGTTGATTGGGAGATGCCTGCCTCGAAGGGCCAAGGTTAAACCCCTCAGCAAATGGGGTTGTCGACACATTCTCTGACGCGCTAGAATTCAACAAATCCGCTGCAGAAATGGAATGACGAAGGGTTAATAACAACAATAAGGCTACAGAAAGAAGGGAAAAGAAACACAAGAACTTACCCAACAAACTATCTTTTGCATAGTGCACAAGATCATCTAACTTCACTCTCTTCTCAGCCGGAGGTGTCAACTCTCCCACAACCTTTTTGCCCTTGGAACCAGCACGCCTGGACCGCTTTTTAGGGCGGGGCGCATCAGTAGCAACTGGCGCGGTCTCCACCTCCTCAGTTGAAACAGGCTTCGTCACCATCGCAGCCTGTACCTCCTCAGTCAACCTTACCCCCGACTCTCCTTGAACAAATGCATCTGAAAGTTCAACGTAGCTTCGTTCAAAAGGGTGGTAATTTTCAAAATACCTATTAACCACTTCGTGGTTAAGTATGAAATAGGAATCTTCACCTCCGGCTGCCCCTGACTGCGGCTTGGCGATGCGATGGACAAGGAAGTTATCGTCCTTAGTTTCCTCATCGCTATCACTTACAATATTCGTAGGCGGCGACTGAGGTCCCTAAGTGCCTGCGGACGACGGAAGCGGAGAGAGGAGCCTGATGAGTCAGACGACTCATCACTGGATATAACAATTAAAGGAAAGCCCGTCCGCATGTACATGTTGACGGGCGAAGGGTTATCATAAAGTGGCGAGGACTCACCTGCTTCAGTTATCAGCAACTGCGACGGGGCCTGCTCCCGCGCCACCTCTTCCAGTTGGGGACGAATCAGCATGTCCCACGCCTTCTCCAAGATGTACAGCTCATCATCCGCCAACTCCCTAAAAGCGAAGCCCATGTTGTCTCCGCCCAACAACATATCATACAGATTCTTCACATCTGTAAACAAAAACATACGAAGGGGCGCATTAACGACAATACATAAAGGGTACGCAACGAATAGCAACAACAAAGCGCCAACTAACCTTTCCCATCCTGAGTAAGATGCGGATTGCGACCTTTCACATCATACTTGATACTCATTCCAGCCATCACCAACCCAGTTTCTGGGATCTCGCAAAGGTCCACAGGGTGACTGGTTAAAGTCTTAAACCACTATTGCTCCTTGTAGTCAATCAACACAACTTTCCCTATCCCCCCAGCCGGGTCCAACCGACCCATCTCTACAGGGATCACCCCCTGATTGACCCAGAAAAACTTGGGTTTCCACTCACGAAAGCTCTTGACAGCCGCCCCGGCACATGCAGGCACGCCAGCGCATGGCCTGCAAGAGAGACAACTCTCCACAAAGCTTAGACTATAAAAGACATAGAACATGTCCACCAAGGGCTCAATCTTGTGGGCATGGCAGCAGAACTCAAAAAACATAAGCCTAGACATCAAACCAGGGTGGATCTGGTTAATGTGAACCCCAACCGCCCGCACAAACGTGCCAAGAAACCTGGTTATAGGGATCCTAAAATTGCAATCCCGAAAGTAAGCAGCATATAACCCAACCTTCCCAACAGGAGGCTCAAGAATTGTCTTGTCAGGAGCCGGCACTTCTACACCATACGAGGAGGGGAACCAGTACTCCCTCCGGAACTTCCTAAATTCATCCTTCCCCCAGACGGCCGTAACCTCGTTAGCATGAGGCTGCCTCTTTTTGGATCCATCATCCCCTCTCCTGGACCCTCCACGTTTTTTCTTCGGAATATTGGTAATATGCTCCATCTATACGAGTGAAACTGCCCTTCAGATGCAAATAGGCAGCGAAAAGATGAGAAAACTGATAAACAGGGAAAAGAAATTAGAGAGAGTATTGACAAAGGAAGTAAGAAGAAATGGATGAAAAAAGAGGGATTAAATAGGGGGATCACACGTGGTCTGACGGTTTTTTGAAAATGAAAAGCCCATCCAATCAGCACATGACGCGTCACAGGAAGAGAGAGAAAAAGGCACTCGAACCGACTGGGCGGCCCCACCACGTCTCTGACAGTGTACAACCGTCAGGAACGTTTCGGCTACCAACCTGTCGCTTCACACACGCGGACTGACGGTATTGATGTGAGCATTAATTACAGACGTCCGCAACTTTACCACTTGCAAAACACCTTGCATGACCATCAGAAATCAAACCGAAGCGCAAAAACCGCCCGCACTAACACTTCTATTCCTCTGAGTCCAGCGTCTCGCATGCTGCGCATACAACACACTAGACTAGGGGGACTTGAAGAGATATGTACCCGCGCGTGCACACAACTGAGACTCACACACAAGTCAACACAACAGTATGACGTGGAGTTCTAGAAGACGGCGCACGCAACCTCAAAAAATGACAGGTGTCATCCGACAGGAGCAGGGACATGTGGGGACTGATGCACTGGAGGAGACGTCGCCAAAACACTGTCTTGCACCTCAATGCACGCAGGCTCCTGAATCTGTTGATTGGGAGATGCCTGCCTCGAAGGGCCAAGGTTAAACCCCTCAGCGAATGGGGCCGTCGACACATTCTCTGACGCGCTAGCATTCAACAAATCCGCTGCAGAAATGGAATGATGAAGATTTAATAACAACAATAAGGCTACAGAAAGAAGGGAAAAGAAACACAAGAACTTACCCAACAAACTATCTTCTGCAGAGTGCACAAGATCATCTAACTTCACTCTCTTCTCAGCCGGAGGTGTCAACTCTCCCACAACCTTTTTGCCCTTAGAACCAGCACGCCTGGACCGCTTTTTAGGGCGGGGCGCATCAGTAGCAACTGGCGCGGTCTCCACCTCCTCAGTTGAAACAGGCTTCGTCACCATCGCAGCCTGTACCTCCTGAGTCAACCTTACCGCCGACTCTCCTTGAACAAATGCATCTGAAAGTTCAACGTAGCTTCGTTCAAAAGGGTGGTAATTTTCAAAATACCTATTAACCACTTCGTGGTTAAGTATGAAATAGGAATCTTCACCTCCGGCTGCCCCTGACTGCGGCTTGGCGATGCGATGGACAAGGAAGTCATCGTCCTTAGTTTCCTCATCGCTATCACTTACAATATTCGTAGGCGGCGACTGAGGTCCCTAAGTGCCTGCGGACGACGGAAGCGGAGAGAGGAGCCTGATGAGTCAGACGACTCATCACTGGATATAACAATTAAAGGAAAGCCCGTCCGCATGTACATGTTGACGGGCGAAGGGTTATCATAAAGTGGCGAGGACTCACCTGCTTCAGTTATCAGCAACTGCGACGGGGCCTGCTCCCGCGCCACCTCATCCAGTTGGGGACGAATCAGCATGTCCCACGCCTTCTCCAAGATGTACAGCTCATCATCCGCCAACTCCCTAAAAGCGAAGCCCATGTTGTCTCCGCCCAACAACATATCATACAGATTCTTCACATCTGTAAACAAAAACATACCAAGGGGCGCATTAACGACAATACATAAAGGGTACGCAACGAATAGCAACAACAAAACGCCAACTAACCTTTCCCATCCTGAGTAAGATGCGGATTGCGACCTTTCACATCATACTTGATACTCATTCCAGCCATCACCAACCCAATTTCTGGGATCTCGCAAAGGTCCACAGGGTGACTGGTTAAAGTCTTAAACCACTATTGCTCCTTGTAGTCAATCAACACATATTTCCCTATCCCCTCAGCCGGGTCCAACCGACCCATCTCTACAGGGATCACCCCCTGATTGACCCAGAAAAACTTGGGTTTCAACTCACGAAAGCTCTTGACACCCGCCCCGGCACATGCAGGCACGCCAGCGCGTGGCTTGCAAGAGAGCCAACTCTCCACAAAGCTTAGACTATAAAAGACATAGAACATGTCCACCAAGGGCTCAATCTTGTGGGCATGGCAGCAGAACTCAAAAAACATAAGCCTAGACATCAAACCAGGGTGGATCTGGTTAATGTGAACCCCAACCGCCCGCACAAACGTGCCAAGAAACCTGGTTATAAGGATCCTAAAATTGCAATCCCGAAAGTAAGCAGCATATAACCCAACCTTCCCAACAGGAGGCTCAAGAATTGTCTTGTCAGGAGCCGGCACTTCTATACCATACGAGGAGGGGAACCAATACTCCCTCTGGAACTTCCTAAATTCATCCTTCCCCCAGACAGCCGTAACCTCGTTAGCATGAGGCTGCCTCTTTTTGGATCCATCATCCCCTCTCCTGGACCCTCCACGTTTTTTCTTCGGAATATTGGTAATATGCTCCATCTATACGAGTGAAACTGCCCTTCAGATGCAAATAGGCAGCGAAAAGATGAGAAAACTGATAAACAGGGAAAAGAAATTAGAGAGAGTATTGACAAAGGAAGTAAGAAGAAATGGATGAAAAAAGAGGGATTAAATAGGGGGATCACACGTGGTCTGACGGTTTTTTGAAAATGAAAAGCCCATCCAATCAGCACATGACGCGTCACAGGAAGAGAGAGAAAAAGGCACTCGAACCGACTGGGCGGCCCCACCACGTCTCTGACAGTGTACAACCGTCAGGAACGTTTCGGCTACCAACCTGTCGCTTCACACACGCGGACTGACAGTATTGATGTGAGCATTAATTACAGACGTCCGCAACCTTACCACTTGCAAAACACCTTGCATGACCATCAGAAATCAAACCGAAGCGCAAAAACCGCCCGCACTAACACTTCTATTCCTCTGAGTCCAGCGTCTCGCATGATGCGCATACAACACACTAGACTAGGGGGACTTGAAGAGATATGTACCCGCGCGTGCACACAACTGAGACTCACACACAAGTCAACACAACAGTATGACGTGGAGTTCTAGAAGACGGCGCACGCAACCTCAAAAAAGGACAGGTGTCACCCGACAGGAGCAGGGGCATGTGGCCAATCAGAGGCATTTATTCCCTGCTCCACGATCTCCTGCAGGTACGAGTTACAGAAAAGGACAGAAAGGACGATAGCAAGACACGTGGACCAATCACAGAGCGACAGCTCAAAGAATAATAACGGTCGTAATAGTACAAGGCAGTTGTCATTCCCCTCACAGCCAATCACTGACCACCTTAGGGGCCTATAAATACCCCCCTTCGTCACCAGAAGAAGGGATCTGATCGGCGAGAAAGAATTCATACTATATAGCTGTGAGAGATAGATTATAGTCGAAACTCTGTAATAGTCTGGATTAGTGTCTTGTATTCATCTTATTGCTTAATGAGAATCACGTCCTTTCTTATATTAACATACTAGTATCATTATATCCGGACTGTTAGATTGGTGTTTCTTCATGGGCATTTAAATTTTTGACACACAACACATCTATGGGGAATCATTATTAAAGTCTGGTTATGCAAATCACTAAACTTGTTTATAAACCAAGAAATCATATACGGTTTAGCAGCTAATATCCTAATATATGTAAGAAGAGTAAACATGTTATGAACCATTGGGTGGGGTATACTTTTGTGTTCTATTCCAGATTAAAAAAAAATCCGCAAGCAAGAATGTTCGAACCTAGGACTTCAAGTTCGTAAGTGGGGAGCCATAACTATGGAGCCACTCACCACTTTTGATTAACGGTTCATCCCAGTTTTACTTATGGGTTCATGGCATATTTTTATATATATTTCAACCGAAAATTTGAAACCGAGTGGGTTCGTCTGAACCAGTAACCCATTACCTAAACGTCAACGGCTCACCGAAGAAGAAGGGGAAGGAGGAGGAAGCAACTCCCAACGGTTGGATGAGGTTGGTATATATTTGTGTATGTGTGTGTTTAGTTTTCATGTTTTTTCGATTGTTTGTTGGGTTTAAAGTAGCTTAAAACTAATATTATTTGGGTGTTTGAAGGTTGGTATTTTTGAAGAAGTTCTGGGCAAACACCGCGGACATTTTCGCGGGATTGGGACGCCCTGTTCGAGAGAAAGACTTCCGCATCCTACGCAAGCGCAATTTTCACGGGTATGTCTTTGTAGTTTAAATGTTAAGTAAATAGGATATTTGACCAATTTGGTATATATTTGAAGTTCATTTGTTGATAGTTGACCAATTTGATATAAATATGTCTAGTAAATAGGACATTTGACCCATTTGGTGTATGTATGTCTGCTAAATGTTAATATTTAACCCGTTTGGTATAAATATGTGTAGTAAATAGGATATTTGATCCATTTGGTATGTATTTGTAGTTATTTGTTAATAGTTGACCCATTTGATATATATTTGTAGTTCATTTGTTAATAGTTGACCCATTTGGTATAAATATGTTTAGTAAATAGGACATTTGACCCAATTGGTGTATGTATGTTTGCTAAATGTTAATATTTGACCCGTTTGGTATAAATATGTGTAGTAAATAGGATATTTGACCCATTTGGTATATATTTGTAGTTATTTATTCATAGTTGACCCATTTGGTATAAATATATTTGTAGGAGCAACTTAATACCATGATGACGATTCCTGAATTCCAAACACAAATGCTCCAATTTTGTAATCAATTTTACCAATCTCAATTCCAATATCAAAACTTTGGAAATCAAGGCGCAAGCGGCAATAGTGGCGATCACGAAGACGAAGACATTTATGCGTTTTTGGTATGTTTATTTAGTTTTGTTGGTATACTTGACGAATGTTGTTGGTATGTTTAGACGATGGCGTTTAGGCGTTGTTGGTATGTTTATTTAGTTTGTTGGTATACTTCGACAAATGTTGTTGGTATGTTTAGACGAATGTTGGTATGTTTATATATATGTAATGTTGGTATGTTTGGTTAATTTGTTTTTTTATTATTTCGTTTGATTGTGCGTGTGTGGACCCAAAAAAAAAAAAAAAAAAAAACTTTAGGGGCGACGGGTCGCCCCTAAAGGTCCTCCCCAGATTGCACAGAATTTTGCCACTGTATAGGATGTAAATGGATTTTCAAAATAAAATACAAGTTATCACGTGAAATTGATAAGTATAAAGCTAAACTAGTTGCTAAGGGATAGTCAAAATGAAGGTCTAGATTATGAAGAGATCTTTTCCCCATGTGATAGATCCTCTTTTTCCCCATGAAAAATCATTTTTTATTTTCTGATTTCTATTTGTTTAGGGGCGACCGTCGCCCCTAAAGCCCTTGTCGCCCCTAAAGCTCCAGATTCTTGTAGTAAGTTTATGGTGTGAAACTTACTCTCTCCCGGCTAAACCATAAACATTTTATCTATTACTATTTATTTGTTGATATATAATGTAAGTTCCATTTGCATTGCAGGGGCGTTATTTCCTTGGGTGGGGGGGGGGGGGATGGCCTTTCGTTAAACCAATCAAATATTTTTTTTCCTTTTTTTTTAATTAAAGGGATGTTATGTTATTTCCTGATAGTTATTAGAAAAGGGAAAAAAGTCCCCTTTTGACGTGACGCATATGTGACGCTAATATAGCGCATTGAAGCCCCTAAGGGCTCGATTCCATACCGATCAGCCTTATGCCCGTCTCCCCTAATTTGTGGCACTCAAGTCTTAGTCATCCATTTGTTTATATATTCTCTCTCATGTTGTCACTTCCTATTTCCCCTTTTAACATTAAATAACCTTAAAACACATTGCAACACTTGTATTACATCCAAGTTCAATCAATTCTCAAAGACATTAATCTTGAATTTAGGAGATAAAGATTAAATGAGTGATAAATAATTGTTGATGAACTAGTTCATGACCCTGCCCGCTATGGCGGATCAAGCAAAGTTAAAAGCATAGATGGAATTGTAGTGTATTTACATTATTTACAAAAGATTATGATTATTCCATGTATAATTACAAAAGAGCTATTATCTAACATTAATATACATATACATTAGGTGTTCTACATAATATCATCTGGTTTCGTCGTAGTTCATTGTTATCGACAACCACTCCATGCCTAGTTTTAGCACCTTCAACCATATTGCTTTCCCCTAGTTTTAGCACCTTCTTCCATTTTTTTTTTCATGTTGGATTTGACGATTGTTGACCTAGCAAAAGTCAAGTCAGATGACCATTAGCAAGTTTTCCGTATTATTGCCAACTCCTGAAGCTTCAATCCTTTATAGAAAACAAACATAACCTTAACAGGGGTGGTCTAGTGGGCCCCTTTTCATTCAACCAATCAAATTTTTTTTCTTTCTTCTTTTTTAATTAAATGGGCGTTATTTTATTTCCTGATAGTTATTAGAAGAGGGGAATAAAGTCCTCTTTTGACGTGGCACATATGTGATGCTAATATAGCGCAATGAAGCCCCTAAGGGCTCCATTCCACACCGTTCAGCCTTATGCCTATCTTATCTGATTTGTGGCATTTAAGTCTTATTCATCCATTTGTTTATCTATTCTCTCACATTTTGTCACTTTCTATTTCCCCTTTAACATTAAATAACATTAAAACACATTGCAACACTTATATTACTTCCAAGTTCAATGAATTCTCGAAGACAATAATCTTGAATTAAGGAGATAAAGATTAAATGAGTGATAGATAATTGTTGATGAACTAGTTCATGACCCCTCCCGTTGTGGCGGATTAAGCAAAGTTAAAAGCATAGATGGAATTGTAGCGTATTTACAATATTTACAAAAGATTACGGTTATTACATGTATAATTACAAAAGGGCTAGTATCTAACATTAATATACATATACATTAAGTTTTCTGCATAATATCATATGGTTTCTTCATAGTTCATTATTATCGACAACCTCACCATGCCTAGTTTTAGCACCTTCAACCATATTGCTTTCACCTAGTTTTAGCACCTTCTTCCATATTTTTTTCATGCTGGATTTGACGATTGTTGACCTAGCAAAAGTCAAGTCAGATGACCATTAGCATGTTTTTCGTATTATTGTCAACTCTTAAAGCTACAAACCTTTCTATAAAACAAACATAACCTTAATTTCGTTTCAAAATTCTTGAAAAAATTAAGAGCATACGAAAACACGAGCCCAGTCAGAATGAGAATTTCAGACACGAACACGCTAACACGACACGACCCTACATGACATTAACATGTTTTCTTTCTTTAACAGGTCGACATGATAACGCCTTAACAGGTTTCATGTCTAAACAGATTAAAGAACTATTAATATGTTAAGCCGTTGTTAAGACATGTTAATAGGTTTATTTAAAAAAAATATGTATGGGGTGGTGTTATACCTTATACATATGTGTGGAATAAAGATTTAAGGAACCTTAATTTGCAATTTTCCAATGACAGAGTATAAACATATACACCGATCAGTCATCCATCCTCATTCTTTTCAACTTCGCTGTCCCCGTCCTCTACCCACCGTCCTCGTTTGCTATCACCCATCACCCGTCCTTGTCCCGATTGGATGTTTGACTATGAAGAGTGGTTTGAGTCATTCAATCTAGAAATCTTGATTGAAGAAGTTGTACTTTGTTTATATTATGAGTGTAAAATGTTATCAGCTCACCGCTGGTGCATCCGATCACCATAACCCCTCCAACCACGGCTTCTAATGATGC
This sequence comes from Ambrosia trifida, assembly GCA_028751855.1. Lineage (NCBI taxonomy): Eukaryota > Viridiplantae > Streptophyta > Magnoliopsida > Asterales > Asteraceae > Ambrosia > Ambrosia trifida. Next base: position 75,606,090 of record CM054131.1, on the reverse strand, counting down.
CAATGCTCATGTAAATGAAGAAGAAGAAGTATTTCAAGACATTTCTGATACGTTTGATTCATCGGAGTTGGAAGACGACGAAGAAGTTTCTAGCGAAGCGGTCTTGAATCAGGATTCACCACCAGTGAAACCGGATCCAAATGTTACAACATAAGTTCCATCAACTTCTAACTCTGGTAATGATCTGAATTTAACTGAAAATCTTAATGTTCAAATGGATGTCCTAGTACCGGCACATCCAGAATCTCAAAGTCATGCTTACCATCTGTAGGAACAAGTTATTGGTGATCCTTCATGTAGTGTGACGACGAGAGGTCAATTGAAACGAACTACCGCGAGTGAAATTGTTGGAGCCATAGCCCATTATTCCAAGATCTAGAAATCAGAAGAGTAAAATGATTAGTATTTTGCGTGTTATGTTTCCAAGTGGAGCCGAAATCGTATAAAGACGCATTGAAAGATCAATCATGGGTGGATGTGATGCAACAGGAACTTCACCAATAACAGAAGCTAGGAGTGTGGACCTTAACTAATCTATCATCTAGCAAAAAGAAGATTGGGACCAAATGTGTTCAAATGTAAAAAGGATTATCATGGTGTTATCCTTGGCAACAAAGCTTGTTTGGTTGTTCTCGGATTTAATCAGACGAAAGGAATTGATTACAATGAAGTCTATGCACCGATAGCACGCATTGAAGCTATTCGAATGTTTTTTTGCATACGCTTCATATATGAATTTCAAGGTGTATCAGATGGATGTCAAAAGTGCTTTCCTATATAGTTTGGTAAAGGAAGAAGTGTATGTTGGGCAATCACCAGGTTTTGAGGATCCTATCCACTAGGATAAGGTCTATAAGCTGAACAAAGAATTTTACGGTCACACCAAGCCCCTCGGCAGTGGTACAAACACCATCAGGGATGTTCATCCACCAAAAAAAATATGTTTCTGAAGTGTTGAGCCGATTCCAGATAGATGAATCTACACCTATAGCCACTCCTATGCAAACAAATCATGGGATTTGTGTTGATGTAAAAGGTGAAGTCGTTAACCCTTTCACATACCGAGCCATCGTTGGATTGCTAATGTATCTTACTGCTTTCCAGCCGGATATTCTGTTTGCAATATGCCTCTATGCGAGATATCAATCGAAGTTTAAACAATCTCACCTAGTTGCATTCAAGAGGATTCTTCATTATCTGAAAGGGTGTCCTTCACGAGGTTTATGGTATCCTAATGATGATAACTTTGACCTCATTGCTTTTTGTGATGAAGATTTCGGTGGTTACAATATTGATGCCAAATCTATAATTGTTAGATGTCAATTCGTGGGGAGGAAGACTCACCACGTGGCAATGCAAGAAGCAGACGTCAGTTGTTCTATCAAGTTATGTGGATCCAACAGCAAATGCGCGACTACAGTTTGCTATTTCTTAAAACCCCTATTCATTGCGATATTGAAGCCGCCATTGCATTAACTAAAGATACTGTCCATCATTCTAAGGCTAAGCATATTGGAATCCAGTATCATTTTGTACGGGGTTGATATGCCAAAAATAAGTTTTTAATTTCAGGGGGTGGGGGGGATTTCAGAAAATCCAAAAACATTGAAAAAATTAAAATTCATAGAAATCAGAAAATAAAAAATGATTTTTCATGGGAAAAAAGAGGATCTATCACATGGGGAAAAGGTCTCTTCATAATCTAGACCTTCATTTTGTCTGTGTCCCTTAGCAACTAGTTTAGCTTTATACTTATCAATTTCACCTAATAACTTGTATTTTATTTTGAAAATCCATTTACATCCTATACAGTGTCTATTCTTGGGAAGATCAACAATTTCTCACGTGTTATTCCTATTAAGAGCTTCAATCTCTTTATTCATACCCTTAATCCAATTTGGATGTTTCTTGGTTCTATGCTTTTATCAAGACTAGAAGCAAAACATTTGTTTTCAAAAGACAAGTTTGCTATATTAACATCCTTTTTAATATTATATTTTACCTTTCCTTCAATCACAAAATCATTTAGTTTCCTATGAAAATTCACACTTCTAGATGACCTTCTAAGGTGACTAGACTCGATGTTCTCAATATTAGTGTCCCCCTCAGAGTTTTGATTTAGATCATATTCAGTAGTCACCTGATCAGCCTTATCTATCTCCCCTGTGTCACTACTAGGCTGCTGTTGACCAGCCAAGCTACTACTATGACAAGTTGAGTGTGATTGTTGACAACCATGTGTTCCTGAATCCCTATTAGCATTACCCTTTCTTTCATCACTGGGATCTTTCATATCTAAGTTCTGTTAAGAGACTGTGTTTTCAAAAATATTAAACAAAATTATAAAGTTGACTCGTTTATCAGTATTGGTTTCAAATTTTTCACAGAATCTTCTTTAAAAGGAAACACTACAAGAAATATAGGTCTTTACCCACACATAAATTAAGTGTTATGATTTGTAGACTCAGGACTGTGGATATAGATCATTAACCACACATAAATTATGTGTAGGTATACAGCAAGCTATACCTACACATACATATGTAGCTAAAGGTATGTTATATGTGTGGCTAAAACTATAAAACTTGTTAAGATAGATTATGATATGGCATCTGACGTGGAACATGACGTGGCCTGTGACGTGGCAAATGACATGGAAGCTGACGGGGCACATGATGTGACATCTGACGTGGCACATGACATGGCATATGACGTGGCGTGTGTCGATGTGGCCGATGACATGGCAAGTGACGTGGCACATGACAAGGCAGCTGAATTGCACTATGATTATGACATGTGTTACAAATATATATGTAGTTAAATGTAAAATTATGTGTAAGTAAACACTCACCACTATATATATAATAATATTCAAATATATATATATATATATATATATATATATATATAAACAAATACAAAAACAAGTATATAAAAACATGCGACCAAATTATCATTATTAATAAAAACATCATCATTCAAGAAACCAAACCAAATACTTAAACAAACAAAAGAAAAAATAGCCATAATTTAATAACGAGTTATATAAAAATACTAAAAAAACTTTAGTCATCGGTACTTTCATCACTCTCTAGTGTATCACTTTGAGATTGTTCTGATGTGCTTGATGGAGGAGCCATAATATTATTATCAATCAGTGCTTGTTCCATAATTGCACATTTAGTTGTCACTGTTTGAAGTTTATCCACTAGCTCGTCATAAGTAGGACGCTTTGATTTTTTAGTACGCATTGTGTTATCAGCTATAATTGGATCGCGTCCCCACCCATGCAGACGAATAGAGCTTCGTCTAAGTACACTCTCAATAATCTTCTTATCGCTCATTGATTCCACTGTATGTTGGTTTCTCAGCTTCATCATTTCATCCTTTTAACGAAAAAGAAGACAAATACTATAAATTACCATATAATGAATATTTAGTGGTAGAAATGAATATGTAAACTTACATATATTGTAGCCGCAACATTAGATATCCAACCTTTTTCCTCATCCCAATGTGTAAGCCGCCAAGTCTCAAGTTGACCCGATGAGGATTCCAAATCTAAGCCACGCTCAATGTGATACCGTACTGTACTTTTCGATCCATTTCTGCTACCTACTTTTCGTTTTGCACGTGCAATAACTTTCTTTTTTTGCAACTTCCTTCAAGGACATACAACCAAATTTTACATAAAAAAAAAGATAAAATTCGATAATAAATAATAAGATAATAACAAGAAGATCGATAAAACATTACCAAGTATTTTACGTCACTCCACATATCACATATATATATATATATTCCCAATCTTATTTCTTAACATCAGAAGGAGGTGTGGTCTTTGCCTTTGTAGGGTCAGCTTCTCCTCCAATTTCTTTGAAGTAAGCATGCAACGTAGCTCGGTGACCCCTCCATGCCCTTGAAATGTAGTTATCGATAACTTTTCGTACATTCGAATTCTCCACATCAATATCATAAAGTGTTTTCAAGCAACAATTATAATAAACTAGTTAGCTTCTGGCGTAACGGCAAACAATTTTTCCCAAAATTAAAAATCATATTAAATTATAAAAGAAACTTACAGAACTTGTGGCGCAACATGGTCCTCTCTGCATTTGGTACAAGTCTCCAATCTTTATATTGTAAGCTACAATTGGTATGCAAAATATATCCACACTCGTGCATAAAAGACGAGTCATTTTGGCATACTACTCGCAACATTTGAAAGTTGAATTCTAGTGGCAATTTCTTCTTAGAAACTTTCATTGCATTTCGAGCTCCTTTGCCACACGTAATGCCACGTGTTGGCCTTGTCATACCTTCACCGATTTCTTCCTTGGTCTCATGAGTTGTGTCTACAAACAAGAAGAAGAACATATATATTTACAAGACTGTGTGGCATTACGTGTGGCAAAGGAGCTCGAAATGTTTTTCTTCTTGTTTGTAGACACAACTCATGAGAGAGAGGAAGAAATCGATGAAGGTGTGACTAGGCTAACACGTGGCATTACGTGTAGCAAAAGAGCTCGAAATGCAATGAAAGTTTCTAAGAAGAAATTGCCACTAGAGTTCAACTTTCAAATGCTGTGAGTAGTATGCCAAAATGACTCATCTTTCATGCACGAGTATGGATATATTTTGCATACCAATTGTAGCTTACAATATAAAGATTGGAGACTTGTACCAAATGCAGAGAGGACCACGTTGCGCCACAAGTTAACTGTAAGTTTCTTTTATAATTTAATATGATTTTTAATATGGGGAAAAATTGTTTGCCGTTACGCCAGAAGCTAACTAGTTTATTATAATTGTTGCTTGAAGACACTTTTATGATATTGATGTGGAGTATTCGAATGTACGCAAAGTTATCGATAGCTACATGTCAAGGGCATGGAGGGATCACCGAGCTACTTTGCATGCTTACTTCAAAGAAATTGGAGGAGAAGCTGACCCTACAAAGGTAAAGACCACACCTCCTTCTGATGCTAAGAAAGAAGACCGGGAATATCTATGTGATATGTGGAGTGACATAAAATACTTGGTAATTTTTTATCAATCTTCTTGTTATTATCTTATTATTTATTATCGAATTTTATCTTTTTTTTTTATGTGAAATTTGGTTGTAGGTCCTTGAAGGAAATTGCAAAAAAGAAAGTTATTTCCCGTACAAAACGAAAAGTAGGTAGCAGAAATGGATCGAAAAGTACAGTACGGTATCACATTGAGCGTGGCTTAAATTTGGAATCTTCATCGGGTCAACTTGAGACTTGGCGGCTTACACATTGGGATGAGGAAAAAGGTTGGATATCTAATGCTGCGGCTACAATATATGTAAGTTTACATATTCATTTCTACCACTAAATATTCATTATTTGGTAATTTATAGTATTTGTCTTCTTTTTCGTTAAAAGGATGAAATGATGAAGCTGAAAAACCAACATATAGTGGAATCAATGAGCGATAAGAAGATTATTGAGAGTGTACTTGGACGAAGCTCTATTCGTCTGCATGGGTGGGGACGCGATCCAGTTATAGGTGATAACACAATGTGTACTAAAAAATCAAAGCGTCCTACTTATGACGAGCTAGTGGATCAACTTCAAACAGTGACAACTAAATGTGCAATTATGGAACAAGCACTGATTGATAATAATATTATGCCTCCTCCATCAAGCACATCAGAACAATCTCAAAGTGATACACTAGAGAGTGATGAAAGTACCGATGACTGAAGTTTTTTTAGTATTTTTATATAACTCGTTTTAACTTATGGCTATTTTTTCTTTTGTTTGTTTAAGTATTTGGTTTGGTTTCTTGAACGATGATGTTTTTATTAATAATGATAATTTGGTTGCATGTCTTTATATACTTGTTTTTGTATTTGTTTATTTATATATATTTAAATATTATTATATATATAGTGGTGAGTGTTTTCCTACATATAATTTTACATTTAACTACATATATATTTGTGACACATGTCATAATCATAGTGCAATTCAGCTGCCTGGTCATGTGCCACGTCAGATGCCACGTCAACTTCCATGTTATCTGCCACGTCACAGGCCATGTCATATTCCACATCATATGCCATGTCATAATCTATCTTAACAAGTTTTATAGTTTTAACCACGCATATAACATACTTTTAGCTACATGTGTATGTGCAGGTATAGCTTGCTGTATACTACACATAATTTATGTGTGGTTAATGATCTATATCCACAGTCCAAAGTCTATATATCATAACACTTAATTTATGTGTCGGTAAATACAAAATCCAACACATATAGCCTTTTTCCCACATATACTATGTGTTGGTAAAGAACTATATTTCTTGTATTGGTATACAACCCTGGCCATGAACCAATATTTTCAAACGACAAAATGCTTGATTTTTTAAAAGAACTCTCATGTGACTCTTTTCTTTATTTATCAAGTGAAAACAGTGTGACAGATTACAATTAGAAAGTGAAATCTAACTAGAAACTTATGTTAATGTTTTTAGAACCGGACCGGACGTTAAACCGGTCTTACCGGTCCATTGGTCGGACCGGTTCAACCGGAACTAAGAACCGGATGATCTTATGAATATTATACCAATGAAGGTCAAGTACGCCAGCTCTTGGTGTGCTTTGGTGCGTTTCGAGAGGAAATGGATGGTGAAAGGGGATCGAGTCACAAGTTGGATGATAGGCAAAATTGGGAGTGGTGATAAGATTAAGTTTTGGTTGGATATTTGGGCAAATGATAAACCATTAAAACTGGTGTTTCCTAATCTTTTTCGCCCGGAAAAAAAGAAAAAATGTTTGGTAATCGAGCGATGCACTGTTTTGGGTGATGAAAACTCTTATGTTTGGGACTGGGGTGCGCATCAGGTAACTGGGGCTGCTGCAGAGGAGCTGCAGAATCTGCTGTGTTTGCTGAGACAGGTTCGGCGCGTGGGAAGGTCTGACCAGTGGGCGTGGAAAGCTGATTCCACAGGCGAATTTTCTGTCCGGTCGCTGAAAAGACGGGTTATTGAAGACGATATGCACACATTGTTAATAGTACATAGGTTTTCAAAGCTGATTCCACAGGCGAATTTTCTGTCCGGTCCAATGATTAAAGCAGGAAAATATTACTTTAGCATAAATGTTCCTGGAATGGCAAAGACGGAGAGTAATGAGGCTCTATGTTTATTCCTACACATTTCTAAACTGATTACTATCTGAAATGTTCAGCCCAATCACTAGACCATATGAACATAAATATAGCAAAGAGTATCCTACTATCAAACATCCTCACCAGTAACTCGCTATATACCAGCAAGCAAGAAACAAACCACTTTTTACAACCTCGGTTCCACCAAATGAGCTACACCTAGATTTTCCTAAATGTATTACTGATATAAAATTGTAGTAAATCCATTACTAATAATGTTAAGATTTCTATATTGCAGCATTTAAGTTTGATAATACAGTTATAATTAGCAACAGCTACTCATAATTACAAATCATATCAAATTTCACATGCAGAAACTAGTTAAAATATCATCACCTCATAGGCATAAAATATCAGCAAAATTAATATGAATCCGGCACCGATCGAGACAACAAAACTACGATGTTTGGTATGTTAAACACAAAACTAATATGCTGATCATCAAAGGAAAAACAGATTAAATAAGCTACGAAGGGCAAATGCGGTTTCCTGAGCAAATTAGAATTAAAGACGACTAGCATCTTCGCTAATTTCAAATCTAAACTCCTCCTGTTTTTGGATGGCTTTGTTTATGGTATAGCAGTTGCTATGATACCCCTGATCCCTGGTCCAACCGGACGGGTCGATGTACAAGCGGTCTTATATACCGGACCGGCCCGGTGTCACTCACGGTTCCCGGTCCGACCGGTTGAACCGGCCGGTCCGGTCCGGGTTTAAAATCATTGGTTAATAATAAGATCTATGCGATTCGCCTATTCTAAGTACCATACAAAATTTTATATACAGACCGTACTATAAACTAAGTTTGTTGCTTGCTTAACAATCTGAATAATAAATCTTTATTAAATATGAAGGTAAGTTCCAAGTCATCTACAATTCACCTGCGTGTCTGTTGGAGAATGCGGTTGATGCCAATGGAAACAAGTCCACGAGATTTCTCCTTTTTTTGGGCAAACAGCAAAGACATATGAAACAACTATATTTATAAAATTTAAACTCTTTTATTTGCTTCTATTCAAAACGTGAATAAATACAAAAACAACACAATACTAGCAAACGCCTTTTCCATTAGGCCATGTCCACTTTGATATTTAATTGCTTATTTATTATTTACTAATAGACGTAAACTACGCGTCATCCTCAATCTGAAACAGTTGCTACAGTACCCGACTCAAAGAAAGCACTAATTTGACCAGGATAGGACCCGATATCTAAATTAAATTTATGTGTTTTGTTACCTAATAAAAACCGAAACTAGGGTATGAAATAATCGAAAAATAACTGACCTGTATGCTCGAAATCGTGAAACAAAACCTGAAACTTTATCGACCGATTAGAATAGGAGGGTGATGAGTTTGGAGAAATTGTGTTGGGGTTCTTATAGTGAATGAGATGTGGTTTTTGAGAGCTAGAGGGATTTGGAAAAGATCTAGAGGATAAAGTTTGATTGAAACTTGAGTGCTAAGTTATTTTTATAAGATTTTTCTTTCCTGCGTTTTTTCTTTATTTAAGACTATTTTTTAATCCAATATTATATAGAATCAAGTTCATGTACAAATAGATTTCCAGTACGAACAGTACGAATCAAACAAAAAAAGGGCGGTGACATTTTTGTAATTATAGACAAACTTTTTTTTTTTTTTTTACAAAAACTCATGATACCAACTAGAAATCCCAAATTCATTCTAAAAATCCTAACAAAAACCCCAAATTAACAACACAATTGAAGACGATCAAGCAAGATGAAGCTCAAATATCATCGAAAACTGGAAACCGGAGGTAATATGTGATTTTAAAAGATTTTTTTCCAGTTTTCATGCTATGAAAAGGTGTTCGATAAATGTCTAAAACAGAGGATAGGATGTTTATTATTATTTTTTTATGAAGAACAAGATTTCAAGTTTGTAGGCTTTTGAAGCTGTTCTATGTAGAGTACTTTTTATGAAACTTGGTATAGCATGTTCTATGTAGATTAATTTTTGTGACACTTGGAGCTGAGAAAGAGACAACATGAATTTGTTTAAAGCAGATGATCAATAAGAACATGATGAAATGAAAGATGGATCTGCTACAAAATTACTCTACTTGTACAATAATTACTCTACACTATAAACAACTGCTGATTACTCTAGAGTATTTATATAGCGTAATTATAACTAGAGTAATTATATAATTACCTTTTCTTCAGTAGTAATGGTTTGATTTCTGGAGTAATTTTGAAACTAGAGACTGAATGTTTCTTGTAGAGTAATTTGTGAAGTTGTAGAGTAATTTTTAAAGTAGTTATTGCATATCTTTGTGTTTAGGAGAGGAAGGAGTCCAATGGTTAACTAACCTCTTCAATAGTATATTCAAGTCTGGAAAAATGCCAGATCAATAGAGAAGTAGTGTCGTGGTACCTATATATAAGAACAAAGGAGACGCCCAATGTTGCGGAAGCTATAGAGGAATTAAGTTGTTGAGCCATACTATGAAATTATGGGAAAGAATAATTGAGACTAGGATTAGAAAAGAAACGCATATTTCGTTAAACCAATTTGGCTTCATGCCAGGCCGGTCAACTATTGAAGCGATTCACATTCTAAGGAGACTAATGGAGAAGTATAGGGAGAAAAGGAGGGACCTGCATATGGTGTTCATCGACTTGGAAAAGGCATACGACAGTGTCCCGCGTAAGCTACTTTGGGATACCCTGGAATGTAAGGGGGTGTCGGGGAAGTATATAGATATAATTAAGGATATGTATGAAAGGTCTGCCACCAGCGTTCGGGTACCTGTAGGGGACACTGATCCCTTCCCTATGGAGATAGGACTCCATCAAGGGTCTGCTTTGAGCCCATTCCTCTTTGCGATGGTATTGGACGAGCTGTCCAAATCGATTCAGGAGGCAGTGCCGTGGTGTATGCTTTTTGCTGATGATATCGTGTTAGTGGCGGAGACCAAAGAAAGTCTGAATGCGAGGGTAGAAGAGTGGAGAGCATCTTTAGAGAGCAAGGGGTTAAGGATTAGTCGCTCGAAGACAGAGTACCTCTACTGTGGTTTTAGCGATACAGGTGACGTCAGTGACGCACAGATCACCGTCGATGGCCAAGCGGTCCCGAAGACCACGACTTTCAAATATCTAGGATCTTTTGTTCAAAATGATGGAGAGATAGATAGAGATGTAACCCACCGTATCCAGGCCGGCTGGCGTAGATGGAAAGCAGCCTCCGGGGTTTTGTGCGACAGGAGGTTCCCAACTAAACTAAAGGGTAAATTCTATAGAGTTGCGGTCAGACCAGCTATGCTATATGGGACAGAGTGTTGGTCCATCAAGAAGACTCAAGCCCGAAAGATGGATGTAGCAGAAATGAGGATGCTTAGGTGGATGTGTGGGTACACAAGGCTAGACCGAATAAGAAATGAGTTTGTTAGGGAAAGGTTAGGTTTGGCTAAGTTTTCAGAGAAGATAAAGGAGGGGAGGTTGAGATGGTTTGGGCATGTGAGGAGGAGGCAGACGTCAGCGACAGTTAGAGCAGTGGAAGCACTGAATATTGAGGGTAGGAGGAGTAGAGGTAGACCCAAGTTGACCTGGGATAAGCGTATTGAACAGGATTTGACAGAGTCGCACCTCTCTGAGGACATGGTCCAAGATAGGAGTTCGTGGAGACGTAGAATTAAGGCTAGTGATTCTTAGGGACTGTCCTTTTTTTTCTTTGTTCGGCTAGTTTGAGTTGGTAACCATGCTTGCATATAGGTTGTGTATTCATGTTTCACACTTTCTTGATTGTTGGTACTTGGTAGTGTTTACTTTCTATATATCCAGTTTCTCCTGTTTAGAGCCGGGGGTCTCCTTGGAAGCAGCCTCTCTATCCCTAGGGATGGGGGTAAGGTTTGCCTACATCCCACCCCTCCCAGACCCTACCAATAGTTTTCTATGAGTGGGATTTACTGGGTATGGTTGTTGTTGTTGTTGTATTGCATATCTTTGTGGAGCAATTTGTGAAGTAGCTATGGATTGTTTTGTAGAGTAAATTGTGTTTGTTTAGTAATTTTGTAAGTAGTTTTGGTTTGTTTTCTAGAGTACTTTTGGAACTAAAGACTGAATGTATGTTTTGCTTTTATATAGAGAGAGAAAGTGAGGTAAGAGAAAGTGACATAATGTGTGAGAAAAAGAAAGTAGCAAATAAAAGTTGTTATTTACAATAATGCCACCGCCTTTTTTTTCTTTGATTCGTACAGTTCGTACGATTTTTTTGTTTGTATTTGATCTTTTGTCATATTATATAATAGATATAGAGGGGAAAGATCCGGCACAAAGTATTTTTTTCGGTAAGAACTGTGAGAATCAAAAGAGGGTATTTTTTTTTTTATTTTTTTTTTCAAAATTTTTTCCCCCATATTGTTAAACATGTATTATAGTATTGAAAACTGAAAAAAAAAAAAAAAAATTGGTGTAGAGTAATTACGTGTAGAGTAATTACATAATTACTCTAGTGTAAACTAATGTATTTACTTTAATGACATAATTACACTAAAATTTTTTTTTTAGTTTTTATTTTTTGTATTATTCTTTTAAAAAGAATATTTAAGCACATGCGAAAAAAATTCTAAAAAAATTAAATTCTTTTTACCCCCTTTGATTCTCACAGTTCTTACCGAAAAACACTTTGTATTTGATCTTTACTCAATAGATATATGTGAGAAAAGCCTAAGAAGAAATCTGGTCCATTATAATTAGTGTATCCTGTTATATATATTAGGGTATTAATAAATTCAATCTTGTTAACTCTAAAAATTAAAAATAAAAAAAAAATTAATTGAGTTATTTGTGCTAAGAACGTCGGCTCTTTTTCTATTATTATGTTTATACTAGTTTTTATCCCGGGAGCGTCCCGGTTTGAAATATCTAATATAACATAATAAAATATATTATTATTATTATTATTTTAAACAAATCTCTGCCATAAGTTATCATATTCAAATATAAAAAAACGAATCTTTGCGCCGGGGTAAAAATCTAGTGCCATTACAAATGAATTCAGAAGTTTGTAATCGATCATTCTAAAAAGAACTAACATGAATTAAGAAAAAAAAGTTAATTATTGAAATATCAAACGCATTAGTCTAAGGGTTATGTGATGCGTTAAAAAATTCATGGGTATATGATCGGGTATGTAGTTCGGGTATTCGGGTATGTTGTTTCGGGTAATCGGGTCGGGTATCACCTAATCCCAGGCCCGACCCAAACCCACAATTTTTTTAAACTAATCCCAAACCCGACACAATACCTGTCAGGTTACAAAAAAATAGTTATTTTTTTCTCCGATTTTTATATAGCACTATGGTACTCGTTGGAAAGATAATAAAACGCTCGTTAATTTGGTGTAATTTTTTTCTTTAAAAAATCTCGTATATAAAAGATATTAACGTTTAAAAGTTACGGGAGAAAACACGAGAGAAAAAATAATAAAGGCTTAATATTTAGATTTAGTAGATTAGGTATTTAATAGATTAGGTTAAAGATTATAATAGATTAGATTAAATCATATTTATTTCTTTTTTTTAATTGGTTTAAAGTTGACACATCACATCCTATGTGACATCTCTTAAAAGAGAGATTGTATAAGAGTATGGCATGTAGGATTAATCCCTTTGCTATATATATATATATACTAGCTGATTACCCCGGGAGGGTCCCGGGGTTGAAAAATCTAATTTTACGTGATAACCTATTGCAAATGACTCAAGTTAACTAACCACAAAATCTCTCAATCATTGCAACTCTCCATTATGATGCCACGTGACACTCTCAAGGGAAGGTTGAGTGCTCCATTGCACGTCACGTCAGCATATACGTTTTCTTTTATATATATAGATAGATAGATAGATATAGATTTCTCAATTTTTTTTTTACAATTCTCGGTTTATTTATGTTTAAAAATTAAACCCGATATAGTGATTCAAAAGTAGTTCAATCCAAAATGAGGGCCACGTTGAAAGCCCATCTTGTTTGCAATCTGTTCTAAGATCCTAGAGCTCGTACCTAATAGAAATTGAAACTTTTTTAAAAATATTTTTTGGTAGTTTATAAACAAGTTGGTCAACTATACGATGAAAAATTTATAATATTTAAAGTATAAGGTGCATAGTTAAAATTACAAAAAAAAAAAAAAAAAAAAATTGATATTACTTTTCACCATAGTTGGTGATTGTTATATATATATATATATATATATATATGTGTGTGTGTGTGTGTGTTTAGTTTCTTGTATAAATTCATTTTTATTTAGAAGTATGAGAACCAATATGAGAGTGTTTGGGCATTTTAGTAATTTTTACATACTATTAAATAATTATTAGAATTATAATTTTGGTAAGAGGTATGAGAGAGAACATAAAGATAGGTATATATATATAGGGTTGGGCTAAAATAAAAACCCTTGTGAGTTGTGAAAACCCAAGAAACCCTATAATAGCCATTGATCACACTTAATCAAAGGTGGAGATCAAACCAATATTTTTAAAATTTAAAATATTAATAGCTTTGACATAAAGGGTACATAAAGGGTAATTTGGTATTTTCCACATACCCATCACTTACACATTCTCTCCTCTCTCCTCTTTTTATCTCCTGCATCTCTCTCATCTTTCTGCCTCTCTTTTACATTTATTCGATCAGTCAGATTTGTCTGTAACACTTATGTGTTACGTTTTAACATGTCATAGGTATCATCAGTTAGTTGTCTGTAACACTTATGTGTTACGTTGTAACATGTTATAGGTATCGTTGGTTTTTGTTACAAAAAACATGTTACAAAAATGCCAACTTATAATAAAAACATGTATATACATGAAACAACTCTGTGTTACGTGTTACATCTTTTACTTATAGTATATTATGATTTTTGTTACCATGTTACAACTTATAATCCCCATGTTAGATTTATGTAACATCTACAACTTAAAAATGTTTACAAGAAAATAAAAACGTCCAAAATCAAGCCCTTTTTTTCTAATCTTCATGAACTCATCTGTCTTCACCAAAATCGACAAACCCACCAGGTACTGCCATATGATTCACAACCTAATGTTACAAGGAAAAAAAAATCCAAACCAATCACTTTTTCTCAGTTAAACAAATCTTAAAAAAACAAACAAACCAAATAAACATCAGTTAAACAAACTTAAAAAAACAAATTTCTAATGACTGGGTGACTTGGGTTGTGTATTATCAAATGCATATAAGCTCATAAATTGTTTTATTTATAAAGCTTTAAAATAAAAATAGTTAAAAAGCGGAACGGGTTGATTGATCTGAAACTCTGAAAGTATATTTCAATGCATATAAGCTCATAAATTGTTTTATTTATAAAGCTTTAAAATTTTACACAACAATATTATTTTTGTAATCATTATTAACACACATTAAATATTTATACCATTTGATCAACCCATTCATTTTGCTACCTAACAGTTGATTAAAACAGTTAAGAAGCAACAAAGCTTTACTGATTATAGCATAAATAACCACAGAGTTTAAGAACGAACTTATGAAAATGATGAAACTTTCCGTGCATATTCTGTAGCAAGATACAAGCTTAAGGAGTTTACCTTCTTTTTCAGGGCTCTGATTCTTTTATCAATATCTGGAACATGATCAGCCGTTTCTGAATTTACAAGAGGGCTGGCAGCCGAAGAGTTTCCAGAAATAGTGATCTCGTTCATCTGGGACACAACTGATTCTAAAGGTTCTGATGCTCGATCTACATCGTCATTAGACGAACCTTCACTTTTTCCCTTATCAAGGGACGCCTGCTTGAACAAGTAGCAATGTAGCATACATATACTAGGGATAAAAAGAAATGTCACGGTAAAATAAAAAACAAAAATATACCAACAATTTAACTTAATCAAAATGTCAACTGTCTCCTCTGTGTCGAGCAAATAAGCATTCTACAACATTATATGGACAAGACCTTCAAATAGAGGAAACATGTGCAGACTCGCAAAAGAATTGACTCTAATAATAATAATAATATCCCTAATCCAGATTTACAAAGATCTCCATGTCAAGATCTGGATTTGCTCATACTGTCTCCACCACCATCTAGAACCCCCCAAAAATAATAGCCGATCCAAGATCTCCAAGAACCAAGATCTCCATGTCAAGATCTGTATCAAATAATAACAATAATAATAATAACAAATCGAGTTCTGTATCAGATCTGTATCAATCGAGATCTGTAACAATAATTTTGATAAAACAAAGGGAGAAGAAGGAACTCCCCATTACTGATTTTAGGGAGAGAGAACTAGAGAGAGAGAGAAAGGAACTCGAAGGGAGAAGAAGCAGAGAAGGAACAAAGAGAAAAGAGATAGATCGGAGAAGAGGAACCGCCGGCCGTAACGCCTGGCCGGCCCCCTTTCCACTTCGATGGCGGTGATTGGTCTTGATAAAGACGACGATTGACGGTGGTTGAGTAGAGGTTTCTGACGGCAGCGACACCTACCACCATGTATCATCGAACCATAAGGTAAAACCCGTTCTTTGATAGTGTTAGGAGATGATGGCAGAGGGTATTTGGTCACGGTGGTTGCGTTGGGTTTTGTAGGTGTTTGGAAGAGGTGGTGAGGAGATGGATTTTCTTCAACAAAAAGGCATTCAAGTGATGAGAGAGAGGGGAGATGTATTGAGTTTATAAAATGGATTTGAAATTTAACAGGCAAATGATTTTAGATATAGAGAGATGAGAGAGAGGGAAAGATAAAGAGACTTTTGTGTCAGTCATGCTCAGTCAACCATATGGGATTTTACCATCTTGTCCTTATGAAGTATGTATCAAAAGCTAGATGTGGCTGCATTATAACCCTTGGATGGGTTTTTAAGGTTTCCACAACTCACCAAGGTTTCTATAGGATACTTATCCTATATATATATATATATATATATATATATATATATATATATATATATATAGGGTAGGGATCATGCGAGAACCAACTTTAGGGAGAGAACTAAAGAACCAATGTGAACAGGGGCATTATTGTAAATACTCATCTTATGCCATCTCCAACAAATTAATACTCATCATCTTCTTCTACAACCTCATCCAATCATCCCTGTTCCTCCAATCTATCACGAATATTAACAATAATAATAATAATCTTCACTGTTGTGGGGTGGATAAAGCCCCTGGTCCCGATGGTTTTAATTTAAATTTTGTTCGCAGGTTCTGGAGTTTTCTTGAAGATGATTTTTATGGTATTCTCAATGAGTTTTATAATACAGGGAAAATTAATAAAGGTTGCAGCTCGGCTTTTATTACTCTTATTCCCAAGTGCAAGAACCCGGTCAGTCTGAAACAATACAGGCCTATCACCTTAATTGGCATTATCAGTAAAGTCATTTCCAAGGTTTTGGCGTCTCGGTTGAAGAAGGTCATGGAGTTTATTATTTCGGATACCCAATCGGGTTTCCTATCTGGTCGTTTTATTTTAGACGGCCCGTTATTAATTAATGAGATTATGTCTTGGATCAAGAAGAGGGATAAAAAGGCGTTTTTATTAAAGGTAGATTTTGAAAAAGCCTATGATAACGTTAATTGGGGCTTTTTAATTTCTATTTTGCAGCAGATGGGCTTTCCGGACAAGTGGTGCACGTGGATTCTGGGTGTCTTACAGTCGGCTAGAGCGGCTATCCTGGTTAACGGGTCGCCTACTTTTGAATTCCAAAGTGAGAAGGGCTTACGCCAAGGAGATCCTTTATCTCCGTTTTTATTTCTTATTGTGATGGAGGCTCTCTCGTGTATGTTTCATAAGGCTATCGATGGTGGCGATTTCAAGGGTGTTTCATTTTCTAACAATGGCCCAACTGTGTCGCACCTTTTCTATGCTGATGATGCCCTTATTTTAGGAGATTGGTCTCACGAAAATGTGGCTAACGTGACGAGAATCTTGAGGTGTTTTCATGCGTGTTCGGGCCTCAAGGTTAACATACACAAATCTAATCTCCTTGGTCTTGGTACAACGGACGTGGAATTAAACGACATGGCTGCGTGTATGGGTTTCAATACTGGTTCGTCGCCGTTTGAGTATTTGGGCATTATTGTTGGGGCGAATATGAATAAAATTTCCAATTGGCGTAAGATTGTGGAAATTTTTGAGGCCCGCTTGACTTTATGGAAGGCGAATGTTTTATCCATAGGCGGGAGACTTACTTTACTCAAATCAGTGCTTGAAAGTTTGCCGGTATATTATTTTTCGTTATATAAAGCCCCGATTGGGGTTATTGAAAAATTGGAAGGTATTATGAAACGATTTCTTTGGTCTGGTTCGGATGCGGTTAGAAAGATTCATTGGGTGGCGTGGGATAGAGTTGCTACTTCTAAAAAGAATGGAGGCTTGGGTATTACTAGACTTAAAGACGCTAATGAAGCTTTGTTGGCTAAGTGGTCTTGGCGCTTTAAAAATGATCATAAAGGATTGTGAAAACAGGTTATTTTATCTTGTCATGCGACTCGGGGAAATTGGTGTTTTCTCCCGTGTTCGTATAGATTCGGGGGCTGCTGGGGAAATATCGTCAAAAATGCGGAGAGGATGCGTTTTGGAGATCATAGACTCATTGATTGTTTCAAAGGTAAGATTGGGAATGGCGAGTCTATTCGTTTTTGGAGTGATCCTTGGCTTTTTGATGTTCCTATCAGAAGTAAATTTCCGCGGCTATACACAAGGGCAATTAATAAAAGGGCTTTCGTTAAGGATGTGTGGTCTGTCAATGGCTGGCAGCCCCTTCCTCTGGACGAACCATACAGCGCTCAGGAGATGGAGGAGTGGTGTGCATTGTCTTCAAGCTTGGAACAGAGTAACATTGGGGTTGAACAAGATAAATGGATTTGGATGGTCAATGGAAAGATTGACTCCTTTTCTGTAAAAGGTGTTAAAGATCTGTTACGTGATTCGAGAGGATATGAGGATTGTTACACCTTCAATTGGGTTAGCTGGGTTCCGCTTAAATGTAATATCTTGGCGTGGCGAGCTGAAATGAACCGAATTCCAACGATTGAAGCTCTTGTCAAAAGAGGTTTGAATTTTGAAGACTTGCGCTGCAAATTATGCGATGCGGATATGGATACGACGACCCATCTGTTTTGTGATTGTATTTTTGCAAATGGAGTGTGGTCTTTTGTGTTAAGTTGGTTGAAGATGGAGCCGTTCAATGCGCGTGGCTTTCGAGAAATTTTGGATATGCACAACAAAGCGTCGTTTGGCAAAAAAGGTAAGAATCTAGTGCTTGGCATCATTTTGGTCACGGTTTGGTGCCTGTGGAAAGAAAGGAATGACAGGATTTTTAGAGACAAGCGAGCGAATCTTGGAGAAGTAGTGGCTAGTATTAAGTCCATCTCGTTTTTGTGGTTTAAAAATAGGGCTAGATATAAACACCTTAGATGGAAAGATTGGTTTGTGTTTCCTATGTACATTTTGTAATCGCTCGGTTTTTGGGGCAAGGTTCTCGTTAATGTCCTTGTCGCCTTTGTGAATGAAAGTTAATGTTCAAAAAAAAAAAAAAACAACCATAAACCCCCAATTTTCACTCAAAATTTCAATGGAGAAGCAGTTGGTGTTAACATTCGCATCTGATGAAGTAACCGATCTAAAAGTTGCATATACTGAATTAGAAATTAGATCGTGGAACTTATTCGCTAATTTATTATCTATAGATCGACCAGTTCCTCTAACCGAGCTCGCATCCCGATGCACGAGTATTAAAGCCTTGTTTCTCATCGAAAAAACTCATATATTATCAATTCAATCCTCTGCACGAAGTCAACCAGAGACGTTGACGCCTTACGTATTGCAGCAACGATAGCGGATATCATGATGTCATCATCTTCGCATTTGTTAGAGTTGTCATTATTATTATTATCATTATCATTATTGTTGTTGTTGTTTCGATTGAATGTAGGTAGTCAATTGTTATGTTGAGTTGTTGATGAAGTTTTGTTTGCTGATTATAGTTAGGTTATTATGATGATCAGATCTGGTATGTGTAGGTTAGATTGTTGTTTGTTGTAATTAACAAAGTAATGATCAGATCTAAATCGGAATTCCGACTGGTCAAATAAACTGTGTCTAGCGAATCAAAATTCCGAATGGTCAAATAACTAGAGCGACTGATGCACATGTGCATAATTTATATGGTAATGTTGAAATTAATGTTAAGCACACGTGTATTAAGGTTTAATTCTTGTTATCATTAAGGTCGTGCATAGTTTATATGGTAATGTTAAAATTAATGTTAATGCACATGTGCATTAAAGTTTAATTCTTGTTAATTTGGATCTGTTTAATTTGTTGCAGGTGTCTTACGATTACAAATGGATAGAAGACAGTGATCGTTGAGAATGGAGAGGTGACAAAGACGGAATTTATACGGTCCGGAAGGCAAAACAGTTGTGCGTCGATTGGTCATCTTCCCCGTTAGCTTAATTTACAATCCCACTTATTAGCGTAAACGGTAACGCTTATTACTTCCATTAGTGTTGTATTGCAAAAAAAAAAAAAAAAAAAAGTGGTTGCTTTTTTCTTATGTCAGTTTAGTTTTATTGCAGCTAAGACAGAAAGTTCAAGAGCAAATGGGGATGAATGCTTACAATCAAATTAGGGCAAATGAGACCCTTTACTTTTAGTACCAACAAAGGTTCAAAAGTTGTTGCCTTGCAGCCAAAACATAAAATTCAAGGGCAAATGGGGATGAACATTTATAGGTGAATTAGGGCAAATAGGTCCCTTTGTTTTAGTAACCAACAAATGGTCAATTTAACAAATGGTAGTCGTTAAAGACGGTGGCGACCAAAGGGTTTTCTGGTCAAATAAACTGTGTCTAGCAAACCGGAATTCCGAATGGTCAAATAACTAGAGCGACTGATGAACATGTGCATAATTTATATGGTTATGTTGAAATTATGTTAAGCACATGTGTATTAAGGTTTAATTCTTGTTATCATTAAGGTTGTGCATAGTTTATATGGTAAAGTTAAAATTTATGTTAATGCACATGTGCATTAAAGTTTAATTCTTGTTAATTTGGATCTGTTTAATTTGTTGCAGGTGTCTTACGACTACAAATGGATAGAAGGCAGTGATCGTTGGGAATGGAGAGGTGACAAAGATGGAATTTATACGGTCCGGAAGGCAAAACAGTTGTTCGTCGATTGCAGCAACAATGTTGTCGGACAGAAGGTTAAGTGGAAGGTCTGGACTCCTCTCAAGTGTAAGTTACTGATATGGCGGGTAGTTCGGAGTGGCATACCTACAAAACAGGAGCTGCAGAAACGTGGAGTCATATTAGCAAACGATATCTGTCCGTTATGCACCGAAGCTGCTGAAACAGTCACACATTTATTTACAGGTTGTTGGTTCGCACAGGAGTTGTGGTTTAGGATATGCAGATGGTGCCGGTTGTAGCCAATGCTGCTGTTTGATGTTGATGATCTAATGTAAGTGGCTGAAACAAGTACGAAGATCGCTGCGCAACGGAGTTTACTCAGGGGTATTATATACGCAACCATATAGTGTCTTTGGAATGAGCGGAACGCAAAGGTTTTCTCGGATAAAAGTCGGCAACCGGTTTAAGTAGTTGAATATATTAGTGAAATACACATGTGCATGCAGAACACGTATCTTATATTATAGTTTTTATAAATAGTTGTTTTAATTTTATTCATGTTTGTTGTCCTACACATGTTTTATTTTTCGTTTTATGTTATAATATGCCTGACTAAACAATTGACGAGTTCGAGTGTATTTTATATCTCAATTTACGTACATTTAATGATCGTTGAATAAAATTTTTTACCCCTTGTAACGTCCATTTAATAATCATTTAATTATGATAATTGACAATTCATTCAAAAGTGTGATTTAATAGTGAAATGCACATGTGCATACGGTGTATTTCTGTATATATAACAGCGAAATGCACATGTGCATCAGGATGACGTCATACGACGTCACAAGCCATTTTTTTTATTATTTTTATATTTTTTGAATTAATAATTCAAAAGAATCATTTTGGTGTTTTTACTTTTTTTATTTTTTATTTAGTTAGGTTATATAATTTTTTTTTATTTTTATTTTTTTATGGAGGGGTTTTTGTAGACACCTTCATATTTACAAAAATGCCACCTGTTTACACTGGTTCTTTGGTTCTCTCCATAAATGGTGGTTCTCAAATGATCCAAATCCTATATATATATATATATATATATATATATATATATATATATAGAGAGAGAGAGAGAGAGAGAGAGAGCAGAAAGAGAGAGAAAGAAAGAATGGTTCTGGTCACCATCATCATCGTCATTACTAACGTTATAGTGTTTTAACAATCAACGTGTGGTGTTTTATGTTTAAGGTAGATTTTTAGTTCTTATTTATACAAGTTATGGTGTTTTATTATAGTCTTGTAAATGGTGTTAATCTTACATGGTGTTTTATCAATTGCAATTTTTTTAAAGTGTACAAAAATAAACCCAACTTGTATGACCATATGAAGATAAAACACATAAATATGAATATAAAACACCACATTGTAATACAGTAACCACCATGAAAATATAACACACTATTATGAATGTAAAAAATAATCCACCATGAAATACACCAATGAAGATAAAACACATTGATCCATATCTCAATCATTGAAGCTTCTTACACTATTTTTTCTTCGTGTCTTCTGAAACCGTCTGATCACTTCTATTGCCGTCAAAACCCTTTTAATTCCTCAAGATTCCCTGTGTTATGAGGAATCTGTTGAGCATTTAACCGTGGGGTGTTTGTTCGCGCAAAGCATTTGGTGGAATATATTGGTTTGGATGCGGATCCCTTGGCCGAGCAATTTGAACTCTTTATCGGAGGTCATTCGGGTCATTTCGGACAGCCCCGATAGTCAAAAATGGAGGAAGATCGTGTACACGGTGGTTATGGCAACGGTTTGGAGGATATGGATGGCGCGGAATACGAAGATATTTGATAGCAGATTCGTTTCGGTTTCGGTCTCGGTGGATTTGATAAAGGAAGATGCGTTTACATGGATTACTAAACGGTACAAAACGGCCAAGATCACTTGGGATAAATGGATTAGCTTTGATGTCTTAGACCTTTTGTAATCGGAGCCCGTTGTTTGTTTTGGGTTTTTTTGTTTCGGTTGCTCGTCTTTCCAGCTCCTTGCTGGGCCTTTATATCCCATATCAAGAGCCCAGGTCTCCACGGCCCACTTAAAATGATTTTTGTGTCCAGCAACTAAAATAAATGCCACCATTCAATAAATTCGTTTTCTCTTTCAAAAAGCAAACACGTAAATAATAATAGCTCATTACGTGATGGTGGTAGTTGATGGCGGTTGTGTAGGTGGCGTAAAGAGAGAGAGAGTGGTGAAAGAATTGATTGAATGTTTCCTTTTATTAACAAACTAGTTTTTATCCCGGGAGCGTCCCGGGTTGAAATATCTAATATGACAACATAATTAATGACTTGCCAATATATGATTAATGAATATTATTATTATTCTATTATTATTATTATTATTATTATTATTTGTTTTAAACAAATCTCTGCCATAAGATATCATATTCGAATTCTAATATAAAAAAAACGAATCTCTGCACCAGGATATAAATCTAGTGCCATTACAAAATATTATATAATGTCAAATGAATTCGGAAGTTTGTAATCGATTATTCTTAAAAGAACTAACATGAAATAAGGAAAAAAAGTTATTTATTGAAATATCGAACGCATTAGTCTAAATTTTATGTGAAGCGTTAAAAAATTCATGGGTATATGATCGGGCATTTGGGTATGTGGTTTCGGGTAATTGGGTCGGGTATCACCTAATCCCTGGCCCGACCCAAACCCACAATTTTTTTTAAACGAATCCCAAACCTGACACAATACCAGTCGGGTTACAAAAAATAGTCGTTTTTTTCCGTTTTTTATATAGCACTATTGTACTCGTTGGAAAGATAATAAAACGCTCGTTAATTTGGTGTAATTTTTTTCTTTAAAAAATCTCGTATATAAAAGATATTAACGTTTAAAAGTTATGGGAGGAAACATGAGAGAGGAAATAATAAATGTTTAATATTTACATTTAGTAGATTAGGTATTTAATAGATTATGTTAAACCATATTTAAACCATATTTATTCCTTTTTTTTAACTGGTCTAGAGTTGCCACATCACATCCTATGTGGCATCTCTCAAAGGAGAGATTGAATAAGAGTATGACATGTAGGATTAATCCATTTGTCATATATATATATATATATATATATTCAATTTAAATGTGAATTAAATGTGGGTAATGATTTTACCTTAATACCCCTCAGCCATATAATTTATTATTAATAATATAACATTAATTACCAAAATGCCACTCACTTAATTCACACCATAGATTAAGATGATCCAATTGCCAAAACACTTTCTCACACTTCTCACAAAAAAAAAAAAAAAAACCACTTTGTACAGGATCTTGATCATATATATATTGATGAGATTGGGTACTAAACGGACTAATCCACATACCCAAACCCGGAAAACATTGCCATGCGAAAGGAATCCACGCGCAAGGAATCAGCAAAGCAGCTCACCCCTGGTCAACGTCCACGTAATGGTCAAGGCGAAAGTCATACATGGTCAAATGCCATGCATAAATCAGGGCTACAACAGCGTTGACCCAGCATTAAACGCGGTAGACCGTTCCACCATTTTCATTAATTTAGCTTTCCTTAAATCACCATACTAGCGTAATCAAGGGTGATGGGGACAACCTAACCACGGTTAGGACTTGGGTAATGGTGACATACGTCCACTCCTATATAAGGGATCACATCCCTAGTAGGAGATGACACTTTCTGCTAACACGAAGAGCAATCACTACAAGATAGTATCCCCATTCACCCCGTTTTTGTCATAAACTACTACCTCGTGTAGTCGTCTTCACATCCACAATCAACTCTTGTTTGCAGGTTCCTCAATCCGTAGCTGCTAGTGAAGGATCAACCCTGTAGATACAATAATATTATCATCCCTAACCGGTGGTAAGACTATTTGTTTCTTCATTGGCGCCATCCCTTACGGTTCACTAATCTTTTACACTAGCAACCATGGTTTCCTCGAAGGACGCAAACAAAACAACTGCTGAAGTAGACGCAACAAATGACGACCAAATCAATGAAGTTACACCAAACACCATCACAAAGAACGTGACCCAGAAACAGCCAACTTCAACATTTCAGTTCAGCCCAATCAAGGGAGGACTAACAGGAGCAAAGAAGAAATAAGACAACCAGTCTCCGGTAGACCCGGACGAATGGTTAGCCAAGCAGAATTCAAAAACAATTGCTGAGTACCAGAAGATGGTTATGGAAAAAGCTAAGCTGAACGTCCAAATGACCTTAAGCTTCGGCACAATGGAGGATGATTCAGAATCACCTCCGGAAGACAAAAATGGTCATCGTCCAAACGGTCCTCGTTAGGCGGTACATGGTGGAGACTGTGGTAGAAATACTCGCGGTCAGGACCCCAACAACCTGAACGAGGAACCAGACGGCTATGAATCAGAGGATGAAGTGCAGCACGACTCCAACCGAAAACAACGTTCTAAATCAGTTGCTAGTAATCCAGCACCAAAGGACGATGATCTCTATAAGCCTTACAGGCCAAAGACCTTCGCAGAGAGATCAAAGTTTTGTGCGCGCATTGCGCTGGCACCAATGCCTCAAGAGTGCAAGCTCCCAAGTACTGTTGGGAAATATGACGGTTTACACGATCTGGACGATCACTTACATGCTTTCGATTGCGCGGGCAGTTCCAAACTCTGGCCCGTACAAGCCTGGTGTCATCTGTTTGTACAAACATTAACAGGGGCGGCCAGGGTATGGTATGAAAGTTTGCCCGTGGGAAGTCTGCTAGATTTCGATGATCTTATCCGAAAATTCAAAAATGAATTCTCACACCTACGTAAGCACAAAAAAAAGATAAAGCACATATCCTTTTGTGTACACGTCATGAGAATGAGTCCTTAGAAGACTACATCGTCAGATACAACAAGGAGGCCTTCCAGCTAGGTTGCGGAGAAGAACTTACCCGTGCAGCATTCATACACGGGGTAAGAAATGATGATCTAATGAAGTGCCTCACTGGAAAAGATGGTGTACCCAATGCTTGGGACGAAGTGATTGAAGCTGTAAACGTTTATGCATCTTCCGAACGTTCTTTCCATCGAAACAAATACACATACCAGAGTGGTAATCACCACTCATCCTCTAACAACAAGGGGAAAGGAAAACAACCTGTCTGGTCCAAAATCTCTAGCGCAGCAGAAGAGGGAAAATATTCTTCTGCGCAAGATGCACGTAACATGCTTAGCTCAAAGGGGTCTCATGAGCATAAGGGGCATCACCGGAAGAATTATGATTGGACCCCGTTATCCAAAATGTCGTCCGAAGTGTTGAAAACGGAACAAATCCAATTCCCGAAACCGCAAGAGCTCCGAGGTGATAGACGGAATGTGGACAAGTCCAAATACTGCGAATATCATGAAGACTATGGCCATTTAACAAACAACTGCTATAGCCTAAAGATGGAAATAGAGAATGCCATAAAATCAGGATAGCTAGCACACTGTAACATCACACAAATTTTCTTTATATATATATATAGAACTCCCTCGTTTATTCATCCGATTCATGTTTACAGTATCTTTACCATCCATTTTGTTAACTTTTTTTTGTTTAAATAATGACGTATAATCAATTCTAAATTGGATTGTATTAAAAATTCTGATTTAAAAACGTCAAAAAATGTGTTTGCCTGTGCCAGGATTCGAACCCGAGTCCCTGGCGGGCTAAACCATAACCACACCACACAAACCACTACACCATTTGGTGTTTTGTGATGTTAATTAAAACCAATTAAACTTAAACCCTTTCAAGGTCCCTTAGTCAAACCTGAAAAGTCAAACGTAGTCTCCTAGTCAAGTCAAGTCAAAGTGTTAGTAAATATGGTCTTCTAGTCAAGTCAAAGTGTTAGTAAATATGGTCTTCTAGTCAAGTCAAAGTTGTTCCTAAATTCTAGCCTAGTCAAAGTAGTCCCTAATTACAACTCCAAATTTTACACTATAAATACACTAGCCTACCATTCAACTCTTTATACCATTCAAAAAAAAAAAAAAAAACATTATCATCCCATCTCCCATATACTAAAGTTTTCATCCGTCATTATCTCCTCTAGCTAGTTTCGAATTTTCCAAGGCATTATTACTAAGTGTTTGCACGCTCAATAAAACGCACGAACTCATTATGCACCTAAGGTGAGTTTACATAGCCCCCCCTTTTTTTTTTCCATTTCACTATTTTGGGGTGAAACATGTTTAAGCATTTTATACACTATCATTGTTGAAACTTGTGATTCAATTATAAACATTTTATACACTATCATTTACTCATTCTATCATTTGACTGTAACAAAAAGACACAGTACAATCATTAACATTGATCAAGCCGCCTGTTTAGATTATAGCGCTATAGGTCTGACAAACCCATCCCCCCGCATAAATTCAGGGATGATCGATAACAGTTACACTTTTACTAACTTGCGAGTTAGGTCTCAGTCGACACAAGGTTTGCTTGTACAAAAGACGCATTGTTACATGTCGGACTCATACTATTATATTATACAACTATGATTGTTGTACAAACTACTATTATCTATCATATTCAAAAACCTATGTATTCTCACCAACTATTTATAGTTGACCCCCCCTCTTTCCAACTTAACATGTTTCAGGTTTATATGCTATTGGAAGTTGTACAAGTCTTGGAACACATAGGAGCTTTGGACCTAGTTTATATTAATCAATTTTTGTAATCTCTTCTTGTAAGATGAATTGTAAATTGTTAAATATTATTCAACTTTCATTTAGTACCATGAGCTATTGAACAATCATCACTACGTGACATCCCGATGTTTCCACCATCGGTTGGGGTGTTACAGATTGGTATCAAAGCCCTGGTTACAGGGAATTAGGTTATTAGAAAAATAATCTAGTCTATAACCATAGGATTATAATCAGTACTTGCTCCTTTTACTTGCAACCCTACTTGTTTCTATTCTCTATCTCCCTCCTACTTCTTATCCCTACATTAGTCCCTACAAGAAGATTGTTCTCCATCACAAGATCTACTCTTAGACTAATAGGACAAACCCTCAGGTTTAGCCTGAACCACCTTGAAGATCTCGTCAAAGTTCTAGATTTTAATAACGAATACGTGCAATCTGGAAGGGTGAACGCCTGTATTCTGAGTTTTTTGTCTAGGACTGGCATTGCGCATAAATCCCAATCAGACGAGGGACCCGGATGCCTACCTGGGAATTCTCGGGATGAGTGTTCACTTATAGGCTAAAACATGTCTTCACTATGTTATTAGAATCTAGAAGTTTTGATAAGTCAACGTTTTCGTTTATTCGTTTTAATTAATCAATAAATGATTACACTCACTTTCCTTAAACTAAGCTCTAAAATCTCAAATTTTTACAGCTTAAATCAATCTCATTTCATAACCATTTATGGATTTCACAATCACACTTCACCTTACCATTTTAGCCACTTTTTAAATATTCAACACCCTACCCAAATCATATTATTTCATTTCTCCACATGTTACTTATTTTTAAAAACTATAACCTCATACCTTAGCACAAACTAAAGATTTCTAAATCCTGTTGTATTTTCATTACCTAGTAACTTTACAAAGTACATATTTTTTGTCAAAAGATATCCTCGAACTTAAATTCAATTGTTTATTTATTGACGTAACAAACAATTTTCTATATAATGCTTTAAACTATTAAAAATCACTTAATAGAACCTTGATCTTCAAAACCTAATGTCATGTTGGAAATCTCCAACTAACGGGAATATTTTAATCAAAGCCCACTTAGCTTTTACTATTTAACAACTTTTCCTTTATGTATAAAACCAATTTTGAAAATAAGATTTTTTTTATCCATAAGAATAATATATAGTCTCTAAATTCTCCATCGACACTCACTCATTTTCAACTTGTTCAAATTTTTACAATATTTGGCATATACCACAATCATGTTTTCTTATACACTTGATTATAACCTTTGATCCAAACCCCAAAATTTACACTGCTACATAATCTCCTTACTATAAAATAAACTCTTTATCAATTATCTTCACATTCACTATCTCTCACAACCTTGATTATGCTTCAAGATTTTTCATCATCCTCTCAAGAACTAAATTTATATCCTTCACCTTCTCACACATGAGCTAGTTACCCATGATAACCAAACTATTGAATCTTGATTGTGTGCTGCATCAAACATAATCCTTAGTTATACATTAGGATTCAACTATCTACCATATTTGAACATTTGAAACTAGAATTCATGGAATATAAACTATTTGCTATAGACACACCTAGAGTCATTAACCTTGTCTAGGGCAACTCTATTACAACTCGTATGCTATACTTGATACTTGATTGCTTACATGTACATATTATCAATTTGCAATTCATGTGTCTAATAATTGGTACACTTAATCAAACAACTGATAGAGGATGAAGTACTTGCTCAACAGTTAGTAGAGTACCAAATAACCTACTCAACGATTGGTAGAGGTCATCATGCCTGCTCAACAGTCGGTAGAGGCCCTACAACCTGCTCAACGACTGGTAGAGGCTATCGCACATGCTCAACAATCGGTAGAGGTTCTTACTCACTGACTGGTAGAGGTCTTTTTCCTGCTCAACAGTTGGACTTATTTTTGGATACATTGTATACGATTCAATCACAAGGCTATTTTGCATTACTTACATGTGTGTTTAGAGTCATAGAAGGACACAAAACCCTAATGTAAGGTAATTGGTGATTGCGGTCCGGAATGTAATCATGAATTTACAGGTACATTAAGGTAGTGTGAAATTGTATTAAGGTTTTGGGAGATACCCCGTATGTTTTCGAAGTACCAGAGGTGTGATGGGTTAGCTGCGGTACACCCTATATATAAACACTAATGATACGTGGAAAGGGATACTGTAGGGTCAGACCAATAACAAACCCTAGTTATTTGGTAGTCCATCTAGCATTTACGGTTATCTTATACATTCCTTAAACGCTTACCCTACTCTGAACCATAGTCACCCTAACTATCCTCAACACTATTCAAATGTTTCTTCTTAAAATAAACTTCGGGACGAAGTTCCTAAAAGTAGGGGAGACTGTAACATCACACAAATTTTCTTTATATATATATATATATATATAGAACTTCCTCGTTTATTCATCCGATTCATGTTTACAGTATCTTTACCATCCATTTTGTTAATTTTTTTTTTGTTTAAATAATGACGTATAATCAATACTAAATTGGATTGTATTAAAAATTCTGATTTAAAAACGTTAAAAAAAATGTGTTTTCCTGTGCCAGGATTCAAACCCGAGTCCCTGGCGGGCTAAACCTTAACCACACCGCACAAACCACTACACCATTTGGTGTTTTGTGATGTTAATTAAAACCAATTAAACTTAAACCCTTTCAAGGTCCCTTAGTCAAACCTGAAAAGTCAAACATAGTCTCCTAGTCAAGTCAAGTCAAAGTGTTAGTAAATATGGTCTCCTAGTCAAGTCAAAGTGTTAGTAAATATGGTCTTCTAGTCAAGTCAAAGTTGTTCCTAAATTCTAGCCTAGTCAAAGTAGTCCCTAATTACAACTCCAAATTTTACACTATAAATACACTAGCCTACCATTCAACTCTTTATACCATTCAAAAAAAAAAAAAAAAAACATTATCATCCCATCTCCCATATACTAAAGTTTTCATCCGTCATTGTCTCCTCTAGCTAGTTTCGAGTTTTCCAAGGCATTATTACTAATTCTTTGCACGCTCAATAAAACGCACGAACTCATTATGCACCTAAGGTGAGTTTACATAGCCCCTTTTTTTTCCATTTCACTATTTTGGGGTGAAACATGTTTAAGCATTTTATACACTATCATTGTTGAAACTTGTGATTCAATTATAAACATTTTATACACTATCATTTACTCATTCTATCATTTGACTGTAACAAAAAGACACAGTACAATCATTAACATTGATCAAGCCGCCTGTTTAGATTATAGCGCTATAGGTCTGACAAACCCATCCCCCCGCATAAATTCAGGGATGATCGATAATAGTTACACTTTTACTAACTTGCGAGTTAGGTCTCAGTCGACACAAGGTTTGCTTGTACAAAAGACGCATTGTTACATGTCGGACTCATACTATTATATTATACAACTATGATTGTTGTACAAACTACTATTATCTATCATATTCAAAAACCTATGTATTCTCACCAACTATTTATAGTTGACCCCCCCATCTTTCTAACTTAACATGTTTCAGGTTTATATGCTATTGGAAGTTGTACAAGTCTTAGAACACATAGGAGCTTTGGACCTAGTTTATATTAATCAATTTTTGTAATCTCTTCTTGTAAGATGAATTGTAAATTGTTAAATATTATTCAACTTTCATTTAGTACCATGAGCTATTGAACAATCATCACTACGTGACATCCCGTCTTTCCGCCATCGGTTGGGGTGTTACACACACCTTGTGAAGCACATGCGGAGAAAACAAAGAGACAACGTTGAAGGGATTAAACCCCCTCAAAAGAAGATACGCAATCTCAATGCGCATCACGTGTATAACACAACGCGCAATAGTTGCAACATGATCCACAGAGCTGCAAGTTACAAGCGCACATTCGCTGACGTGAATGATGACTCATGGAAAGAAGAGCAAGTAATTATGCCAAGAGTGAAAGGAGGGGCTTCCTCAACAGTTCCATTAATCATCACAGGAGTTGTCAGACATTACCGGACAAGGTACATGTTTCTAGACAACGGGAGTAGCACATATATCATGTACCAGCAATGTTTCGATCAGCTGGATGACGATGATAAAGCAAGACTAATACCCGTAACAGAGACCATCTCAGGCTTTATTCACGAGATGATTTTCCCATTGGGAATGCTTACGTTCCCGGTGACACTCTCAGACGGAAAGCATTAATGCACAGAGGTGTGCGATTTTATTGTTCTTCCCGTCAACTCCTCACATGACATTCTGTTAGGATGGGAAGGACTGGCAAAATTCAACTGCAATGTGTCCACACCACACCAGATGGCAGGTTTTCCCACGCGGACAGGAGTTGCCTTTATACGTGGGAACAAAACATGCCATACAACAGATGCGCCGGAACCCGCAATACAAATGAAATCAACTGTCAGAACTGAACCGGAAAAATGGGTCATCAACCCTGCATTCCCGGAACAGACAGTTGTCATTGGTCATGTAATCTCCGACTCCATTCGCTTACATCTGAAGCAACTGCTAACCAAGAATATGGGTATATTCGCGTTCCAGCCGGAAGACATGGTTGGCGTTCCATGACACATCGCGGAACATAGGCTCAACGTCTACAAGAATGCAGAACCGGTTGCTCAAAAGAAACGCAGCATGGGGCCGGAGAAAACAAAGGCGATGAATGACCAAGTGATGGAGCTCTTAAACGCGGGTATTCTCCGCAAAAGTAAGTATCAAACCTGGGTCGCAAACCCAGTCATGGTGGGAAAATCCAACGGCACTTGGCGCATGTGCGTCAATTACAAAGACTTGAACAAAGCTTGCCCGAAAGATTGTTATCCGAGATCGATTTAAAAGTCGACTCACTGGCACCTTACAGATTCAAGTGTTTTCTGGACTCTTACAAAGGCTATCACCAAATCCAGATGGCCAAAGAAGATGAAGACAAAACAGCGTTCCGCACGGATATAGGAACTTTTTGCTACACCAAGATGCCGTTCGGACTAAAAAACGCTGGAGCAACGTATCAACGTCTGATGGATTCAGCATTCGTAAAACAGATCGGTGTGAACTTTGAAGTTTACGTCGACGATCTTGTAATAAAAAGTAGAGAAGAAGACCAGATGCTGAACGACATCCAGAAAATATTTGATCAACTGCGCAGTCTACGAATGAAACTGAACCTGGGGAAATGTTCTTTCGGAATGGAAGAAGGAAAATTTCTCGGGGTGATAGTAACAAAAGATGGTTTCTGCGCAAATCAGACAAGGTAAAAGCAATCGAACGCATGCCGTCCTCATCTTCCGTCAAGGAAGTACAGACATTAATGGGACGTCTCGTAGCTTTGAACAGATTCCTATCAAACTACGCGTCCAAATCGTTCCCTTTTGTGGACACGTTGAAAAATTGCTTGAAGAAATCTAATTTCCATTGGACCGCAGAAGCAGAAACGGCTTTTCAGGAAATGAAAAAGTGTTTGAGAAATC
Organism: Ambrosia trifida; assembly: GCA_028751855.1. Lineage (NCBI taxonomy): Eukaryota > Viridiplantae > Streptophyta > Magnoliopsida > Asterales > Asteraceae > Ambrosia > Ambrosia trifida. The sequence goes on along the minus strand of CM054131.1, from coordinate 75,573,466 downwards.
TGCCAACACTCACTGCTCTGTTACCTGAAGAGCCGCTCACATTGTATTTGGCCGTCACTGACAAGGCAGTCGGCGCAGTACTCATGGTTGATAAAAAAGGGGTACAAACCCCAATCTATTACGTCAGCCGTATGCTGCTGGATGCGGAAACTCGTTATTCAACAATGGAAAAGTTGGTTCTCGCATTGGTTCATGCTTCCAGAAGATTGCGCAGGTACTTCTAGGGCCATCCTATCAACGTCCTGACCGATTTTCGTATCAATGATATCCTGTGCAAACCAAAACTTTCTTGAAGATTGGCCAAATGGGCCATCGAATTGGGAGAACACTCAATTTCCTATAAAGCCAGACCTTCTTTTAAGTGGCAAATTTTGGCAGACTTTATCGCGGAAGTTCCAACGAATAAAATCGAAGAATGCATCAATGAAGCATCTTCAACACCAACTCCACCAGATGAATCACAAAAGTGGAAACTCTTCACTAATGGTGCTTGCAATGATGAAGGAGCCGGCGCGGGCTTACGTCTGATAACACCGGAAGGAAAAGAGTACACCTACGCGATCCGGCTCGACTTCCAAACAACTAACAATGAGGCGGAATACGAAGCACTCATAGCAGACTTGCGCATCACCAAAAAGATGGGAGCTCAAAACTTTAAAGCTCATGTTGACTCCATGTTAGTCGCCAACCACATATATGGCTCATACGAAGCAAGGGAGCCGTCTATGGTCTTGTATTTGCAGCACACTAAAGAACTGATGAACACCTTCACCCACTGTAAAGTAACTCACGTGCGTCGAAGCCAGAACAAGCCGACAGACGCCTTAAGCAAGATGGCATCAACCGCATTCGATCACATGGCCAAAGACGTGCGGGTAGAGGTGCTGACAAACCCATCCATACCACAAAAACAAGTAAACGTGGTCCTGACAGGAAAAGAATCTTGGATCACTTCCATAATGGCTTTCTTGACCAAAGGGATCCTTCCATCCAACAAAGCTGAAGCTAGAAAGTTACAACATAAAGCTTTGCATTACGAGATTATCGACGGTATTCTATACCGAAGATCTTACCTTGGACCATTGCTGCGCTGTGTGGACTCCGCGAAAGCCACATATTTAATCAAGGACATCCATGAAGGAACCTGTAGATTGCACGCAGGCCCTAGGATGGTTGTGGCAAAACTCATGAATGCGGGCTACTACTGGCCCGAAATGCACCTCGATGCATTAAAAAGAATTGCGCAAGTGCGAGGCCTGCCAACGGCATGCACCCGAAACACTCAGGCCAAAAAACAACTTAGTACCAGTCACAGCAGCATGGCCTTTCCAAAAATGGGCCATCGATTTAGTTGGGCCTTTCCCCACAACTCCGGGCAATGTCAAATACTTAGTGGTAGCCATTGATTACTTCACCAAATGGGTAGAGGCCAAAACATTGGCCTCAATCGATGGACGAAACATCAAAAAATTCATATGGGAGTTCATCATTTGCATATTTGGCCTACCACTAGAGATCGTGAACGACAACGGTACGCAGTTCGCAGACCAACATCTACAAGAATGGTTGTCATCCATGAATATTAAACAGATATTCACTTTAGTTGCGCATCCTCAAGGAAACAGTCAAGTAGAGCGCGCGAACTGGAGTATCGTTGAGGGCATCAAAGCCCATCTGGGAACAAAACGCAGTGGTTGGGTCGATGAGCTTCCCCATGTCCTATGGGCTCATCGTACTCTATCAAAAACAAGCAACGGGGAAACACCGTTCAGTTTGACATTTGGAACTGAGGCAGTAATACCCACAGAGGTCACATGTCCATCCCCGAGGGTCTTGTTCGTGCAACACACCGACAACGACAAAGAACTGCGGATGAACCTAGACCTACTGGATGAGTGTCGAGATGCGGCTTCCGTCCGTGAAGCCTCTTATAAACGACAGCTGGAAAAATACTATAACGTGCGAGTCAAAGAACATCTCTTTCGCGTGGGGGACTTCGTCTTCCGCAGCAACGAGGCATCAAATGCCAAAAAACTGGGTAAGCTTGCTCCAAACTGGGAGGGACCTTATAAAATCCAGGAAGTATTGGGAAAGGGCGCGTACGCCTGGATGGTACACCTGTCCCACGCACTTGGAACGCAGCGCAGTTGTGCATATGTTATGTCTAATTTATTATTTCAAAGTTTGTAATAAGGGCTATATGCCCAATTAGAATATATTACAATCAAGCATGCTTTTTTACAAGTCATCATGTTATGATTAAAAGGCCAAACAAGAACATATGATGTTGTTATATCGACATATGCAAAAGAAAGGGACCATTACAAAAAACACATACATCCCAAATGTAGATATGCAACAACATCTTCAAAAGACTTACCTGCATCTATCTACAAACAAGGCTGAGACCTAAGTAGCATGCCTCCATTCACCTCCAACCCGCTTGAGTTTGAGCTTTGGAGTCTTGGTCAAATCTCCTACCTCCGATAGGTTCTTCATCTTCAATGGTTGCCCATCAGAAATTCCCTAGTCATCAAGATCATCAGGCCTCATACTTTCTTGTGACAGAAGATATCCACAATACTCCGCGAGTTGATCAAGAGCATCTGCAAGCATCTCATTATTAACAGGATGACGAGATAGTTTCATCATCCCCTTCACAGCTAATTTTTCATATGCTTGAAGATTGCTTGAAGTGATGTTGGTCGACATTTTCTCCAGAGGAAGTGAAAAAGTTTTTCAGAAATATTTGGAGGATATGAATGCATGCACTTACTATTTATAGAAGAAAGAGAATATAGTAATTAATTAACATTAATGGTAATCACTTGATTACCCTAGAGAAGTGTGACAGTCGCCTGACGCTAGCCGTCGTAACTGTCACATCTGTCAGTAACAGATTGACACATACTTGTGTCAGAAACGGATGACATCATCTCATGATTGGCAAACGTCTGGAAATAAAAGAAAGCATACCCAACCGTCATAACAAAAAAGAAGCCAAAAGATTGTTTAGGAACATTACAAGATCAAGAGAATTAAAATGTTCAGAATGAAAAACAAACATCTTTATTCAAGGTTCAAATATTGGGAAACACCATCAGCACGCGGAGCTTCCTCCTGTGTCCCAACAGCCGCGGACGAAGTACCTGCTCCGCTTGTTAAGGCAGCCTTTTTAGCCTCTTCTTCCTTGCATGCTTTCTCAGCAAGCTCTGCACCAAGACGATCAAACTTCTTAAAATAATTGCGCAGCTCTCCAACGTGGTCATCAGTCTTCAAGCATGCTTCCAACAATTCAAACACATCAAACGTCAAAGTTTCATAATCATCTTGAGCCTGTATCATTTCAGCTTCATAAGGTTTTTCATAATAGGGCCCATCCTCAATCTTTTTCCCGTGCGCATGATGATAGAAACCTTCATAAAACCCAAGGCTAAGACCTTGCTTCACAGAAGAACTGGAAATGCGGGCAATGACCTCCGTCAACTTAGGCTCATTCCACACACGCTTGAATACCTGAAATAAAACGATGTCACAATTTTACACACACAACAACAGAGGAAGACGAACAAGTTTTTATGAGGGTAACGATTAACTTACCCCTGCAACACCATCTCTCATCAGCCAGGTAATCCTCTCGTTAGCAGCAACAGCAATGTCCGTAGCATCTCGACACGCGGTCCGCATTTCGTCCAAATCTGCTTTAACTTGAGAGCAGGAGGATTCCACCAAGGATTTTTCTTCTTCTCACTTGGATTTATCGGCGCCAAGTTTCTTTATCTTCAATTTCGCATCAGATAATGAAGAGGTGGCTTTGATAAGATCTTCGTGCTGACGATTATATTTCTCAATCGTGTCAGCAAGCTCCGCTTGCTTCTCGTCACAAGTTTTTTGACTTTGCTCTACTTCCTTGACAAGCCGGGAATTGTCAGCCATTAGCTTCTCAACAGTTGAGCGCAGATGCTCAGTTTCCTGGTTGGTCCGCTTGCACGCATCTTTCCAAGCCTTGGAAGCCTCAGCTTTTTCCTTCTTTAATCTCTTCACCTCCTCCGCTGCTTCATGGGCCATTTTCTTGTGATGGTCAATCTCGGACCGGATATCCTAACGTGCGAGCTGGAACTCCTCTTCGCGCTGCAAAAGGATGGCCTCTGACTCCTTTAGATTTTGCGAATCACGCATGAACTCATTCTCCCACCGTATAAGGGAACCCAGACCGCTAACTCCTAGCGCAAGGTTCATAGCCACATCAGTGAACAATGACCTGCGATCCACATTATCTTGATAATCCCGCTCAGCCGGCGGAACGGATAGAGTCACAAACTCCTCAACATCCAACAGATTTGTGAACCGAGTCATGTCCATAATATCCCAACGGGGTTGGTACGGTTTGGGTTGATCAAATTCACGCGAGGAAAACCTACCTCGTCCGCGACTAACTTGCCCCGACTTTCTAGACCTCCAGCTCCCCTCAGAATGAGCTTTCTTGTAAATAACAGTTGAATCTTCCACAGTCCGCACAAGAGCAGAAGGATTCTCCTTGACTATGTGCTCTCCTTTCCCTTTCTGCAAAGCTGCACCAGCATCTACTCCCTGCGAAGAACTTTGTTCTGGAATTTGCTCCGACACACTAGCAGGCTCTTCAACATTTAAATTGGGGGTGGAACTTTCATCCACTTTCTTCCCAGCTGCCTTCTCCAATGCAAGAACCACATCATCTGCGGTTGGCTCTACTTGAGGCGTTTGCTCCAACAAAGTCAATGATTCCTGGGGCTCCTGACTCTCCTCAATCACGAGCTTCGACATTTCCAGACCCATCACATTCTCCAAATGTTCATCAGCGGTATCAACGTTTTCAGTAATAGGGGGTCTGGACATGATGACTTATCAACAACAAAAGAGCTCCGCTCCAAGGGAGACTTCGCAAAGGGCAATGATGCTACGAAAAAGGCAATTATCAGTTATATAAAATTATGGTCAAACATTTAAGCCAGTTATAATCATTCATAGTTGTCAAATGTCTCAGAGTCCTCATGGGAAGATTCTGGCGAACAGTTGGTGGCTTCACAGTCACCTCAAGCTTACGACCCTTTGACCCAGCTAGGGGCTCAAATATATCAACAGGAACTGCCGCAATAGGTTCAGGACGGGGCACCACAGAGGCTTCCCCAGTTGACTGCGGAATCTGTACTTGTTTCCGCTTCAGGGCATCAATCCTCTGCTGAAACAACTCCGCAGAAACATCCTCCATTTAACGCACAGGCGAATGTTGCCTTTGGCGTTTATGCTCCAACTCTGTGTCGGATTCCGTAGCCTCATCATCCTCCTCTTCAACGATGATGGGGGAAGTAGGTGGTTTGGTCTTCTTACTCAATTTTGCACGCTTCTTCTTTGAAGTACCCATGCTTGTTGCGGAAGTCACATCTGTATATATCAAATCATACATAAGAAAATGGACTACAAGTTCAATACTAACCAATGCAATCTTGACGCTCAGATTTAACTTCTTCGACTTCGACGGTAATCTTTCTGCGGGACTGTATACCGGCACCTGTCACGAAGGACACGCAAAATCAGCACGCAGATAACGTACATACCTGCGCATCCTTCGTGCGCATACGGTACTTGGAAAAAATATCAGGACATAAAGAAATTTTCTAACCTGTCCTAGCGTAATGTCTGGGGGGATCAATGAGGTTCGGAAACAAAAAATTTGAACTCATCCTCTCAATCAGCCCCTGCGCACCCTCAGTAACTTGAGTATATAGAACTTTTGCTTCACCCCTCTGCGCAAACAAGTCAATCAAAGACACACTTGCAAGCAGTTACAAAAATAATACCTTGAGAACAGTGTGCAAGTTGTTTAAACAAAGTGCAGATGCAATAGTATCACCTTCCGGCGGACAAGGATCATAGCCCTCTGGGTTTACAAGGCTGAGTCCTAACAACACCAGCACACCCTCCGGACAATCATCCATCACCAGCGGAGTAGCATGCGCACAAAGTGATTTATACCATTCTTATTCTTTATACCCCTCCATCGGTGATAACTCAGCAATCTTTTCCTTCAAACCCAATGCCATCCACTGAAAGGAGGTAGGGAGAACTCTGCGGTTGATGTAGAAGAATTTATCCTTCCAATCATACATAGACTTCAGATTCTCGGATACAAGTTGTTTAACTTTCCTGCGCGTACCCAAGCTATACCAACCACTTCCACCACGAGAAGCCTCCAACACATAAAACACATTCAATCTTTCGAATGTAGGCTTGATATCTAATGCCTTGCATGTGGCTTCAAAGTGAATTAATCGACACCACCCAAATGGGGTCATTTGTGTAGGATGAACACCATACGTCAGAAGGGCATTCACTATAAACCTCGTCGCCGAAACACGGAAACAACATTTTGAAAATGTTGCTGCACACAAAGTAATTTTGCCAGGAGGTGCCTGCAAAGCAGTCTTGCCTTCTGCCGGAAGCTCTGGATCCCACTCCTTCAAAATTCCATATTGATCAAGAAAACTAGAAAAAGAGGCTTTATCCCACTTGATCGTTGTTGTATCAATACTTTTTGACGACTCTTTCATAGACTTTGACGTATTGCTTGAGTCAGGAACGTTTTGTGAATCTTGAGACATAATTAAATTTTAGAAGATACAAAGAAGGCTAGAGAGAAAGACGTTAAAGGATTTTTGAATATGGAACGAATCATGTAAAGAGGAAGTAGGAAACTACAATTTCAAATTGATTATATAGGCTTGGTAATTAATACAGATGACGTCATGACAAGTGGGCCAGCCACACCTTTTTGTACATGAGCCCAACAAGATAATGACATGTTAGGATCTGAGTTTGATTGTTTTGATTTGTTTATAGTAAGATGAGAATTGAATGAAGTGAATATATATGGAAAGTGCAGCGGAATGATAAACTATAATCAAAACAAAGGAATAAATGTTTTCTTAATTGAAAGCTTTCATTGAATTGAAAGATTACAATCAAATACAAGTACTCCCCCTCAGCCTGATCACACAGTGATTGTTTGTTTGAGAGAATGTTGTGTGTGTGACCAATAGAACAGTACAAGCACTGTTCTATTTATAGACAAATCTAAACCACTGGTGACCTGTGCTGACGTCACCTAAATTAGTGACCTCTAACAGAATAATAACATTAAACATCCGCCCTATACAAACTACTGTTATATTACAAAACACTGTAAGGTAAACTACTGTTGAGGGAAAACTCTGATGGTCTTGTATCATCTGTTGGAGCCTAAGTGCTGTTGGCTCCAACAGACCTTTAGTCTTCAGTACTTGATCAGCAGTTGTTCTTCATCATACCTTTGGTCAGCAGTTGTTCTCTATCAGTTGTTATCCAGCAGTCCTTTGTATCAACAGTTGTCATAGCAGTTGTTTGGGTGGAACAATTGTTAGGGTCAACAGTCTTTTGGGGAGAGTATGTTGTAAAGACTATTTATTTATGTGGATCAACTGTTTGTATATTTTGGCTTTTCAATCATCTGTTCTTCTTCAGGTCAGCAGACCCAACAATCTCCCCCTAGAACAGATGATGCGAAAACTAAACTTTATTCTTGATCTTTATTTCTCATCAGACTTTCTCTGATTTGACCTTTGAATTGTAGCTCAAAGTTCAAAGAGAATAGGTCTTCTGCATCTCTTTTAAGCTCAAGGTTCAGCAGTGTTTGGAGGTCATCTGCACACAGGCTATATGCATCATCCATGCTTAGCTTTTGAGCTTCTCCATCTGACCTGAGCAAAGTCAATTCATGGGTGTCTTTGTTGACCTTCCATTTTAGAATTTTTGAGTCAGAGGATTTGCTGAGGTGCACTTTTATTCTAGATGAGTTTGGTGATGGAGGTCTCCCAATGAGTTCTCTGAGCTTTTCAGTAGTAGGATCTGAGAAAAAGTGTACTTGATTGAAGAGGCCCTCCTTTATATAAGTATCAGCAAACTTCTTCTGATCTTCTTCAGACATTTCTTTCTTTTTCTTGAATTGTCTTCTAGCAGCAGCTGATCGATCAGAAGTATCAAGTAAGCTATCTACTTCAAAAGCCTGTTGAGGTCTCTTCATCAGTGGTTCATCAGAGTAGACAGGTTTTCTGGGTAGGTTATGATCTTTCTTCCTATTTTCTTCCAGTCTCTTGTATGTTTCAACCAACCTCAGCTCAGACCACCTTGCAACTGACCTCATCTCCCCATAGTCAGCAGGCACAATTTCTTGTCTCATTCTTTTAAATTTCAAGGCTCTGGCTGGATCTCTGCCTTTACTAAAATCAGGGGCAGAGACCTTAGCTGGGGGATTCTTGGCCATCTCTTCAATTCTTAAGAGTTCTTCTCTGAGAGCATGAGTGGTCCAGCCTGCAAGCTGTTTCTTGTTTGCTTTATAAGGCATGGTTGCCAAGATCTGTTCAAGAAGTGATTCCCTAACCTCCCTTTCCATGTCACTGCTGAGAGGCATGGTAGACATGGAGTTGCTCAGGGTCTTAGCAAAATCTTCAATCCTTCTCAATTTGCTAAGCTCTGCTGAATGGATGCCCTGAGCAGTCCTGTCATCTTTCCCTTTGCATTTCTCTTTTATGATGGCATCTGCCTGTTCAACCATGTATTTTAGATATGTGTCTATGTTTAGGGGAACTGGAAAATATGGAAGAGAAGGGAAAGATCTTTCAGATGGTTGTTCAGTATTATAGAAGGATTGCATTTCCCCTTGAGTAGATCAAGTTCAAGGGGATACTGAACAGCCAATGGTGTAATGGTTGGTGGTGGTCTATGGGAAGTGAATTGTGATGTGTGTGGTGAGAATGATGAAAGTGGAATGGCTGATATAGGTGTAGATTGTGTGGTTGAAGTGGTAAGTGGTGATGTGTGAATGTTTTCATCCTGTACAACAAAAGAAGATTTCCTCTTCCTTTTGTACAAGATTTTTGGTGATGGTGGTGTAGAGACAGTGGTGGTGTTAACATCTGTTGGCACCTTAGTAGGACCAGCAGATGTTTGGGATTTAGGTGGTGATGTGGTTGTAGGTTCAGATGTTGGTTTGGTGGTAGTGGTGACAGGCTCAGATGTTGTGGTGGTATCAGTGGTTTGGGTAGCAGCAGTGGTTTGGGTAGCAGCAGTGGTTTTAACAGCCAGTTTGGATGGTGGTTGTTTGATATGTTTGGTAGGCATTTTCTTCCTTTTAGAGGAACCCACATCTTCAACTTCCTGTTGTTGTTGTTCCCTTTTCTGTTTTATCAAAAACTCTGCCTTAACTTCCAAAGTGTCAGCCCTCTTTTGCTTATCTTCAGTAGCTTTTTCAGCTTCTTCATTGGCAGAGTTTTCCACTTCTTTAGCTTTGCTGGTTTGTTGTTGTTGTTGTGGTGCTGTTTGAGTAGACCCTGGTTTGTTGGCAGAATTTGATTGACCTTTTTGTGAAGGTGGACAACCAAAGGGATCTAGCTTTGGCAATCTATCTCTGCCACTCTCCCCCTTTTTGGCATCATCAGCTGTGAATTCATCATCATCTTCATCTCTGAGAATGGTGGTAGGGGCAGAGCCAGTGGTCTTCAGCAGATGGTCTTTACTGGCATGAATGTCTGCATGGGTATCTTTGTACCTAGCATCTACTATGTTTCTGATTTCTGCCATGTAAGTTTCATGAGTCTGATCTGCTAGTTTTCTATGAGCTATGATGATGGGAGAAACAGATTTCCATAGCTCACTAGCAATATCAGCTGTGGATGGTTGACTCTTGGTGAGAGTAGCCAAGGATTCCAATATTGACTTGACATCAGATTTGATATCAGCAACTGAGGTTTCAATGGATTGGATTCTGGCCGTCAATTCATGGTATTTTAACTCATCACCTAAGTTAATAGGATCATCTGAATTCCTACCAGTGGTAGTTGTAACTGGTTCAGTCCTAGGAGGTGAATCCAAAGGATGAGAACCAGATGCCCCTTTTTCTTGGTTTTGGGGACTTCCAACTGATTTTGGGGACACTATAGTGGCCTCATCAGTTGTTGCCTTCAAGGGAGTCTTAGTTATGTAACCACTGTCCTGTTGTGAGACAATGGTCTCTACATCAGTAGTGGCTGCTCCACCTGAAAACTCACCTAGAGTTGCATTGAACTCTAGGGGTGTAACCTCCTCTTCTGCTTGTGGGATGGCTGATTGAATTTCCTCAGTCCCAGTCACTTGTGGAGGTATACTCTCATTGATAGGTGAAAGAGAGGACCTGGGATTTTCCTGAGTTTTGTCAATAGCCTCAAACAGAGGTTGCATGGTTTGTGGAACATGTGATGGTGAAGGTGGAGGAGTAAAAAGAGAATTAGCCCTGGGAGAGGGGCTTGTGAACATATGGCCGAGTGACTCAAATGTATCATGATATGTTTCCCCTTGGCTTACAACATGATCCTTTTGTGAGGATGCATGAGGAGTTTGGACAGGTTGAGATATTTCCAACTGTTGTGAGGAAGTAACAACAGTGGTTTCTAGTTGCTTTTGTGTTGCAACAGGGTTATCTTCTGGTATCTCATCTTCCAGAAGTCCCCTTTTTGGTTGAGTGGTGGTTTTTGTGGATGGACGTTTTCTTTTGGAAGTGGCTGGTGTGGGTTTCATAGCACTGGATGTAGTGCCATGATCACCAGGAGCAGTGGGCTCAACAACAGAGGTTTGGACAACAGTTGTTGTCTTAGTCCTCTTTGTTTGTGTTTTGGAAACTTTTGACACTTTTGATACTTTTTCTTGGGTGTTTGAACCCAGCATTCTTGTGAAAGTTTCATCAGTTAGACTCTTCATTTGCATAAACTCACCCTTTTTAAAATCTTTTTCTGGTAAAACCTTTTGAAGGATTACACTTAAAATTCTTGGGTAAATTAAAAAAGCATTATTAGACCCAAACTTTATGGCTTTCACATTTGACACTAAGTCCATAAACAGTCTCTGGGATAAATTGAAGTCAGAATCTGACAGCATAGCATAGCCCAAATACTGAATCCTCAATGGGATTTCATTATAGGAAGTGGACTTAGCAGAGACACAGAGAAGGAGGGTATGGAAGAAAAATTTCATGACTGGTGGGAAAAACTTTTTGAAAAGTGTTGACCCAGTCATCTATGCATCATAACCTCTTTCCTGAAACTCTGTGTGAAGCTCTGCCTTAGGGAAAGAGTCTTTACCTGACAGGTCATTAAGTGAGAAGGTTGTGGATATGAGTTGAGGGGTAATGACGATACTTGTCTCTCCAATTTTTGAGATAATGGAAGTAGGCTTTTTGTCTTGAAGTACAACCTCAGCATTCAACCAGAATTCTTGGAGAGTATCAAGTTAGATAGGGGCGTCAGCGATTAGGATTGTCAGGTATTTGGATTTTAAAATGATGTCGATGGTGGAATGGAATGGAGTGTTTTCATCTGTTTTTACCAGATATGGGAGATAATAATGGGTGGCTTTAGCTTGAAGATCCATTGTAATGGATTCCGAAGTGAGAGTGAGTGGAATTAGATTAAGGGTTTGAGAATGAAGAAGGCGGTTTCAGTATTTTGAATACAATGAGACAGTGTAACGACTGTTGTGATAAAACAGGGTTTTTACAGGCTCTGGTGAAACCGCTGATGTGGCCAAAACTCTGCTTGTAGGAGCAGACGTGGCAAACATCTGATGGTTAAACATCTGGTGGTGTACAGCTGTTTTGGCAAACAGCTGATGCAATCAGCTGTTGTTTGACCAAAGTGCTGATGCCAACAGCATTTTTTTATTAGATATATGTATATATATGTATATATATATATATAAATAGATAATAAAATAGTTGTTTTATCTGATCAGAGGTTTGAAACAGATTTTCCAACTTAACAGTGGATAAAATGGATGAAACAGTGGTTGTTTTATCTTTAACAGATTTTTCAACCAAAAGGCTATTTTTAAGGATGGATTTTGATTTTCTGAAACATTTTAATGCTTTTATTAAAAACATTTGTGTTGTCTAATCCATTTTTAGCATACCAATTCTAGAGATCATATTTGTAAAGGTAGATGTGTCTAAAGCTTTTGTCAACACATCTACCAACTGGTCCTCTGTTGGAACATGGTGCAGAGAAATCAAACCTTTTTCATAGCTATCCCTGACAAAATGATGTCTGATGTCTATGTGTTTGGTGGTTGAGTGAGAGACTGGATTTTTGATGATATTTTCAGCATCTTGACTATCCAACATGAGTGGAGTCTTTAGTGCAGTTATCCCAAAATCCAACAATTGATTTTGAAGCCACATGAGTTAGGCTGTACATCTTGCAGCAACAATGTATTCAGCCTCAGCTGTTGAGGTGGAAACCACTGCCTGCTTTTTGCTTTGCCAAGAGACTAAGGCATTCCCTAGAAACTGGCACCCTCCTGATGTAGACTTCCTTGTGGTGTGACAGCCAGCAAAATCACTATCTGAATAATCTGAAAGCTCAATGTTTCCATTAGCAGGATACCAGATACCAAGTGTGGGAGCACCTTTTAGGTATCTAAATATCCTTTTCACAGCAATAAGGTTTGACTTTTTGGCTGAAGCCTGGGATCTTGCACAGACACAAGTGGCAAACGTAATGTCTGGCCTAGATGAAGTTAAGTACAATAAAGACCCAATCATGCATCTGTAATGTGTTTGGTCAACCAGTTCATCCTAATCATCAATAGTGAGTAGCTTGACTGTACTCATGGGTGTACTACATGGCTTACAATCATTCATCTCAAATCTAGTTAACAAATTCTTTACATATTTATTTTGATGAATGAATGTGCCATTTTGCAGTTGTTTCACTTGGAGACCAAGGAAACACTGAAGTTCACCCATAGCACTCATTTCAAACTCTGCTGCCATGAGTTCTCTAAACTCTTCACACATTTTGTTACATGTGGATCCGAAAATGATGTCATCCACATATATTTGAACAATCATTAAATCTTGCCCTCTCCATTTCAAAAATAAGGTTTTATCAATTTTACCTCTTGTGAAACCAATGGATAAGAGAAAAGTGGAAAGAGTTTCATACCAGGCCCTTGGTGCTTGCTTGAGTCCATACAGAGCTTTATTAAGCTTGTAGACATGATCAGGATGGAATGTGTCTTCAAAACCAGGTGGTTGACATACATAGACCTCCTCCTGAATTTTGCCATATAGGAAGGCACATTTGATATCCATCTGATACACCTTGATGTTGTGGTTGACAGCAAAGTCTAGAAAGAGTCTAATAGCTTCTAACCTTGCTACAGGAGCAAAGGTTTCATCATAGTCTATTCCTTCTTCTTGTCTGAAGCCTTGAACCACAAGCCTGGCTTTATTATTGACAACAATACCCCTTTCATCAGTTTTGTTTTTGAAGACCCACTTTGTACCTATTAGACAAACATCCTTAGGTAGTGGTACAAGTTCCCATACTTGTTGTCTTTTGAACTGAAGGAGCTCTTCTTGCATAGCTTCTACCCAACTGTTGTCTTTTAGTGCCTCTTGGTACTTGACAGGTTGTGTGAGAGATAGAAACCCTGCAAAAAGACAGATATTGGAGGATTGGTTTCTTGTTAGCACACCCTCTCTGATGTTGCCAATGATTTGGTCTGGTGGATGATCTCTTAGGTAGATTAGATCTCCCTGATATGGTATGATGGCATTTTGAGGTGAAGGACAGAGGTTTAGTGACTCTGTTGTTGTAACATCTGTTTGTACTTCTGTAGTGCCATCAGATGTTTGAAATGGAACTGGGGGAATGGGTCCAAGTGGTGTAAAACTGGACTGACTTTTGTCAACAGATGTTTGACCTTTGTCAAAAGATGATTGTGCAGAGGTTATGAGAGGTGAAGCAGTGGTTTGAGGGTAAGACTGGCCAACAATGGTTGACTCAGCTGTGACAGAGTTTTGACAGTTGTTTTGAACAACTGCTTCCTCTGATGCAGAATAGATTTTATAGTGACTGGGGATCACAACATCTGTTCTGTAATCTTGTTGTGGAGATTGTGGAGTACCTGCATTGTTAGTTTTAACAGTGATATCTTCAAATTTGAATTAATCTAAATCAAACAACTCAGCAGGTTTTGCTGGGATTTTTAGGGATGAAAGTTCATTGAACTTTACATTTAGAGTTTTGTTGGGTGTCGAATCCAGCAAATAAATAAAAATATTCTACTTAGTATAAGTGAAAGTAGAGTTCGTGTCCTCAGGGATACGGACCAATAGATTATACCAAAAGCGTTTTCGCACAAATACTATAAAAAAAGGGGGGTGGTTGATGTATTTTAAGTTAACGAAAATAAAATTAAAATTAATAAGACAAGCGACTAAAAAAATGTTAATTAAATTGTGAAATAAATTCAGATATTAAAGCTAATTCCAACACTAAGGCAGTTTCTTAATTTGACCCGGACTTATGATCACTAACAATTATGGTGCAATGATCCTTTAATTAAACGGTTTGTATCAATACTAGACGTCACGCCGTTCGGACATCCACTCTATCTAATGTCTAACCAAACGCCATTCATTGATTAGAGCCAACCCGCTACTCCAAGCTCACGCCGTTCGGATCTTAGCGTGCGCGTTGCAATGATAGAAGCATCGATTACAATCAAACACTCACGCCGTTCGGAGTGCTTAATTATATTGTTTAGTTCTATAAAGAATTTAAATTCATAGACAAACCTAAACCATTATTTGTTCCCTTTTATCAAATATATAAAACCGGTTAAAGTGTTATAAATTGATGAACTCTATTAGAATGATTAACAAAGTGGCCAACTTTATCAACCAACTAATATTTTACCTAAAGGTATAAAATCAAGAACCAACCAAACAAACCATTCAAAAATTGAATCTCATAAGAGTTTCACATAAGCTTACGAATCAAAACTAAGTAAACATACCCCCTATACTTCTTTCCATGCTGTTTGCGGCCTAAACTTCTTTTTAAGAACGCCAGTGAAGTCCAAGTAAATAGCGACCTCGCCTTGTCAATGCTCGCCATTTCTCTTTCAATTCTCCACACCTACAAAATTAACCAAAACAAGCCAAAGTAGATTCCATTCCACCAAAACATGTATTTCATGAAAATGATGCAATATGTACAACCTAAATGCATAAAAACGTTAAAACTAGCTACTTAAAAGATAATAAAATATGCCTAAAAATGCAACTAACAAATCTCCCCATGCTTAAACCTTTCTTTGTCCTCAAGGAAGTCAAGAATAAAATTAAATCGAGGAGCGAACACGAAAACAAACAAAACACGTATGCATGCTTGAAATGATTTTTTTTTCTTTTCGTCCCTTGGCAAAACTTCATGCTAAACATGACCAACACATTCCCAAGACGTAGACGACTAACATCAAACGGAGCCGAATATAAGCCACAAACCCTAGGAACGCTTTAATTCACAAGACTTACAACGATCAATAGATTTATGATCCAACAAGTCTAGATGGTACCAAATTTTAAAAACCATGGGCGTACCTATTCAAATTTCGCCTCCCTTCAAGAATCTAACCATACATAGCAGTACCCTCACAATAATCACTCAACACTCGGTTATATATATAATTTGGAGTGATTCTCTCAAAACCAGACAATAAAAACATCGTTAACATATAAGCTTGTACATTAATCAAATCTACACCTAATTGTTAAAACTTAACACAGATTAAGAGGACTTTTCAGGTTGGCATGGGTTAAAGGTAGGGAAAATATGGGGAAAGTGGCGAAAACAGAAAAAATGACAATCCGGTCTAATAACGAGCTTCTAAACACATAACAAAACTTAGTCTTTTCGACTCAACAATTTATTCAATCTTTTTTTTTCTCTTTTTTTTCACTTTTTTTCTGTTTTTTTTTTTCAATTTTTTTTTCAATTTTTTTTATTTTTTTTTCCTTTTTTTTTCAAATCAGATACTCATCTGTCTTTTTTATACATATCAACAAAGTCACGATGTAAACACAAGTTAAACCGGATGTAGTAAACGAATCATGGGTTAAATCAAAAGAAAAGGCCAAGGCTCAAAGGGGCAACTATTGGGAATGTTTCAATTGGGCTAATAACAAAATAAACGAAAATAAAAATGATGAAAAGGCTAAACATGTGGGTAATCCTAATGCCTCTGTCACTTCTATGTCAAATCCCAACCCAAGGTCTCAAAATGTATATAATGCACAAGTTCTAAAACGATGGATCATGTCGGTATACACACATCAAACGAAACAATGAATATGTATGGAAATTTTAAGGCTCAAAACTCACTGAACGTATGGAATTGGGTTGCCGATACAAGCCATGCATAACTATCAACTATCCAGTCAACTACGCCATCCTAAGTACCCCAAACATTTTATACTTTCTAAAAAAATGACTATGTTGGGCCTACTTTATCTCGCAACTTAAAGAATTTGCGTCCTAGAGCGTGTAAGCCCACACCGACCCGCCTTCAGCTTACGCTTTACAATGAAGGAGAGGTGCCTTCCGTGTGCAATCAGATAACCTTGGGAATTTGTTTTAAATTTTTTTTTATTTTTGTTTTTTTTAATGCAAAATGGCTACTAATGCATGAAATATATACAACCTAAATGTATGAAAGAACAAAAATATGAAAGTACCTCTCCCCAAGCTTGAATATAGCATTGTCCTCAATGCTCGGAGTCTAGAGTAGAAGGAATCTACTGAGGCGGTGGAGAGTGTGATGGGCCGACAGAGAAGGGTGAGTAGTGAGGGATGAAGGTGATGGTGTGGGAAGGGGTCTTACTCGGCTGGGTGAACTCGTGACACGCTCGGGTCAGCTTATGTTCTGAATTGAAAGGGTTTGTTTTTTTATAAATAAAAATAACTAAATACGGAGCCACGGGTTGCCTCCCGTGCAGCGCCTTTCTTTCACGTCTTTAGGCTAGACTTAGACCAAGTCTAATCTTGGTAATGCACGCATTCAAACTCCATTGCACACTCTTCTTCGTGTTGTAATGTTTCATAAAACACTTTCAAACGATGCCCATTCACCTTAAACGTTTTCCCTGTTTGTTCACTTGTTATTTCTACTGCACCATGAGGATAAACGTTAGTAACCACAAACGGTCCGACCCATTGTGACCGTAATTTGCCAGGAAATAATTTAAGTCTAGATGAGAATAACAATACCTTCTGGCCCACACTGAAAGTTTTTCATGCGTTTACCTTATCATGGAAAGCTTTAGTCTTTTCTTTATAAATCCGGGAATTTTCGTAAGCATCGTTACGGATTTCTTCTAACTCTTGAATTTGTAGCTTACGATAAATTCCCGCTTCGTCAATCTTCAAGTTGAACTGCTTCACTGCCCAATAAGCTTTGTGTTCCAGTTCAACAGGAAGATGACAAGCTTTTCCAAAGACCAGGCGAAACGGCGACATACCTATCGGTGTTTTGTAGGCAGTGCGATATGCCCACAATGCATCATCCAAGTGTAGGCTCCAGTCCTTACGGTTTGGGTTAATCGTCTTTTCAAGGATCGACTTGATTTCTCGATTTGATATTTCTGCTTGACCATTCGTCTGTGGGTGGTATGCTGTCGAAACTCGATGCGCAACACCATATTTCTTGAAAAGTGCTTCAATGGTTCTATTGAAGAAATGTGATCCTCTGTCGCTTATGAATGCTCTTGGTGTACCGAACCTGCTAAAAATATTAGCCTTCACAAAATCCGAAACAACTTTAGCATCGTTAGTTCTCGTGGCTTTTGCCACCACCCATTTGGAGACATAGTCCACGGCCAAAAGAATATAAACATTACCAAACGACAATGGGAATGGACCCATAAAATCAATGCCCCATACGTCAAAAATTTCACACACTAAAATGGGTTGGAGGGGCATTTGATCCTTAGACCTCAAGTTACCGGTTTTCTGGCATCTTTCACAAGACTTACAAAACATGTATGAGTTAAGAAATATTGTTGGCCAAAAGAAACCGGATTCAAGTACCTTGTGTGCTGTTCGTTTTGGACCAAAATGTCCTCCACAAGCTTGTGAATGGCAAAAATCTAAAATTGAAGCTACCTCACTTTTGTCGACACACCTTCTTATGACTTGATCGGCACAAATTTTCCAAAGATATGGATCGTCCCAAACATACCGCCTTGCTTCCTTCTTGATTTTATCCTTCTGAGCACGTGAAAGATCGAAAGGAAGAGTGTGCGTCACCAAGTAATTGACGATGTCCGCATACCAAGGAGTCGTCACTTCAGTAGCGAATAACTGTTCATCCGGAAATGAATCGTTCAACGGCATCGGGTCCTCATTGTTGATGATCCTACTCAGATGATCCGCTACCAAGTTATGCTTCCCACTTTTATCTCTAATCTCCAAATCGAATTCTTGGAGTAAAAGCACCCACCGAATCAGTCTCGGTTTTGCATCCTTCTTTGTCATTAGATATCTCAAAGCTGCATGATCAGAATAAACAATTACTTTAGTACCCAACAAGTATTGTCTAAATTTTTCTAAAGCAAAAACAATAGCTAAAAGCTCCTTTTCTGTAGTCGAGTAATTGGTTTGAGCATGGTCCAATGTCCTCGAAGCATAGTAGATCACATGTGATACTCGATCCTTCCTTTGACCCAACACCACTCCTATTGCATGATTGCTTGCATCGCACATGATCTCGAACGGTAAATCCCAATCAGGCGGTTGGATTATGGGTGCGGTAACTAGCGATTCTTTCAAGGTGTCAAAAGCTTTCTTGCATGCTTCGGAGAAGTTGAATTCAACATCTTTTTGTAAAAGCTCACACATTGGTCTTGCTATCTTTGAAAAATCTTTGATAAACCTTCGGTAAAAACCTGCATGACCAAGAAAAGAACGTACCTCGCGGACAGAGTTAGGATAAGGTAAAGATTTAATAATGTCTATCTCTGCCTTGTCAACTTCCAAACCTTTTGCAGAAACAACATGCCCCAGAATGAGACCTTGATCAACCATAAAATGACATTTTTCATAATTCAAAACAAGGTTGGTCTCAATGCATCTTTTCAAAATTTTGGTCAAGTTTGTTAAACATTCTTTGAAAGAGTTTCCATAAACAGTAAAATCGTCCATAAAAACTTCAATGATCTCTTCAACATATTCTGAAAAAATGCTTACCATGCACCTTTGGAATGTGGCGGGAGCATTGCAAAGCCCAAAAGGCATCCGTCTATATGCAAATGTTCCAAAGGGGCACGTAAACGTGGTTTTCTCTTGGTCTTCCGGTGCGACGGGTATTTGGTGAAAACCGGAGTACCCATCCAAGCAACAATAATGGGTCTTTCCCGCTAACCTCTCTAACATTTGGTCAATGAATAGTAGCGGGAAATGGTCCTTTCGGGTCGAGGCATTAAGCCTTCTATAATCTATGCACACTCTCCACCCGTTTTGTACACGGGTGGGGACCAACTCACCTTGTTCATTTTCAGTTATAATAATACCTGCTTTCTTTGGCACTACCTGTACGGGGCTCACCCACTTGCTATCAGATATTGGGTAGATCATGCCTGCATTCAACAGCTTGAGAATCTCCTTTTTCACAACTTCCATCATAGGAGGATTTAACCTTCTTTGTGCTTCCCTTGTTGGCTTGTAATCTTCCTCCATAAGGATCTTATGCATACAAAGTGTTGGACTCAAGCCTTTGATGTCGGCTATAGTCCATCCTATTGCTTCCTTATAGTGCTTCAAAGTCTCAACCAACTCACTTTCTTGCTCCCTTGACAACTTGTTGGATATAATCACCGGTAAAGTTTCCTTCTCCCCAAGGTATGCATACTTTAAGTGTTCGGGGAGAGCTTTCAACTCCAAATCTGGTGCCTGCACAATAGATGGAAGAAGCCTTTGGTTAGTAATTGGTAATTGTATTTTTGGAGCTTCGTACCTGGCTTTCCCTTGTGCATCCATAAAAGTCACTAGTTCCATAAGATCCTCCCCAAGCTTGAACTTTTCAGTAAGTTCTTTTGCTGCAACTTCATCAATGCTTCTGTTTAAGACTAATGCTAAAACATCATGGTTAGATAACTCAAAACAATCATCAGATAAGGGTTTAATAACATCTAACCAATTCAAAGATGAAACATCACTTGGGTAACGCATAGCATCATAGATATTAAAATTGATAACATCCCCATCAAATTCCATTGATAGGGTACCACTATAAACATCAATTTTTGTTTTAGCAGTTTTCAAAAATGGTCTCCCTAACAAAATGGAACTTGCAGTTGGAGTGTCATCATCCTCCATATCCAACACATAAAAATCAGCGGGAAATACCAATTCATTCACTTGAACCAAAACATCCTCTAATACACCTTTTGGGTATACTAGGGATCGATCGGCTAACTGAATGACTACCCCAGTCCTTTTTAATGGTCCTACATTTAGTGTTTTGAAAATAGAATTTGGTAGGACATTAATAGAGGCTCCAAGGTCGAGCATGGCTCGTGGTATAGTTAGATTCCCCAATTTGCAAGGAACCGTGAAAACACCCGGGTCCTTGCACTTTTGTGGTAATCTTTTTTGTAAAACCGCTGAAATATTTTCACCAACCTTGACAGTTTCATTACCTTTCAGCTTCTTCTTCGATGTGCAAAGCTCTTTTAAGAACTTTGCATATCGTGGAACCTGTTTAATAGCATCAAGTAAAGGAATGTTTACCTCGACCTTTCGAAAGGTCTCCATGATCTCTTGCTCTTCCCTTTGCTTTTGTGTGCTTTGCAGTCTAGAAGGGAATGGAGGAGGAGTAGTGAACTTTGCCTTCACTTCATCAGATTTGGGCATCTCATGCTTGTCATTGCCCTTTTTCTCAACAATAATTTCTTCATCTTCCTCTTGCAATTCAGGAGCATCATAACTCTTTCCACTTCTCAAGGTGATGGCACAAGCATTGTGTTTGGGATTTGCTTCGGTTTGTGGGGGCAACTTGCCTTGAGATTCTATCTTACTGACCGAGCTAGCGAGTTGTGCCATTTGTTGCTCCAAATTCTTGATGCTAGATCTAGTCTCCTGTTGGAATGATTGAGTACTAGTGGCTAAACTCTTCACAATGTCTTCTAAAGATGGCCCTGAGCTCCCCGCTTGTTGTTGTGCGGGTGGTTGTTGCCTAGACTGATAGTTTTGCTGCTGCTGATTTCCTTAAGAGGGTTGGCGTTGTTGAAATTGTGGCGGCTTCTGTTGATAACCCATATTGGGAGGATGTCCCCAATTTTGATTTCCTCGTGGTTGTTCATATTGTCTCAAATTCTGTCCCGAATAACCAATTGCATTTGCATCTTCAACATCCTCTTTCAATGTAGGACACATATCCGTGGGATGTCCAGGTTGTAAGCATATCCCACAAGCTCTTGGTTTCTGTTCAACACTTTTTTCTTTGGTAAGTAGCATCACAGCTTTTGTCAATTCAGCGATTTGGGTTTCAAGATGAGGAGTATTCACTTCTTTGACACCCCTTGGCGGATCAACATACCATTCCTCCTCTTGTGCTGAATGCTTTGAGTCTTCAGCAATTGATGTGATTAAAGCTCTAATTTGAGTAGGAGTTTTATCAAGTAGAGCTCCTCCACTAGAGGCATTTATCAAACGCCTCTCCATCGGTGCCAATCCTTCACAGAAGTACTGAAGGAGTTGATGCTCAGATATGCCATGTTGTGGGCATCGAGCACAAAGCTTCTTAAACCTGTCCCAATAGGTGTGCAATGCTTCCTTTTTGATTTGCTTGATCCCGATGATCTCTTTACGGAGTATTGAAGCTTTGACTTCTGGGAAGTATTTGTCAAGGAACAGTGTTGCAAGTTCATTCCAAGTGGTTACCGACCCCGGTGGCAGGTAATATAACCACTCCTTAGCTGAATCTTGAAGAGAAAAGGGGAATGCCCTTAGTTTGATTTGGTCTTCAGTAATGTTGTGTGGCTTCATACCTGAACACACAACATGAAACTCCTTGAGGAACTTATGTGGATCCTCATTCTCTAAACCTCGAAAAACGGGTAACAGATGGATCAACCCGGATTTCAGTTCGAAGTTTTCCATTGCAGGGTAGTTGATGCAGAGTGGTTGTTGTGGGACATCACGATTCGCCCACTGTCTAAGGGTTTGTTCAGCTGCCATAGTTGGTTCGGGTGAGTTTGGTTCTTGGTGGGCATGGGTGGGTGAGTGTGGTGGAGTACTGGATGTTTGTGGATGTGAGAGAGATTCGGTTTCAGCTTCGGATTCACTTGACAAGAGTACGTCTTGCCAAATGTTAGTGATCGGAGGTGAAGTGATAGAGGTTAGGGAGCTTGCTAACTTCTTTCGTTGTTTTGCTTGCTTCCTTAATCTCCTTGCAGTTTTCTCTATTTCCGGATCAACTTCAAGTGGTGTACCTGTACGAGAAGATCTTGGCATAAAACAATTAGAATTGCCGTATCCCCGGCAATGGCGCCAATTTGTTGGGTGTCGAATCCAGCAAATAAATAAAAATATTCTACTTAGTATAAGTGAAAGTAGAGTTCGTGTCCTCAGGGATACGGACCAATAGATTATACCAAAAGCGTTTTCGCACAAATACTATAAAAAAAGGGGGGGTGGTTGGTGTATTTTAAGTTAACGAAAATAAAATTAAAATTAATAAGACAAGCGACTAAAAAAAATGTTAATTAAATTGTGAAATAAATTCAGATATTAAAGCTAATTCCAACACTAAGGCAGTTTCTTAATTTGACCCGGACTTATGATCACTAACAATTATGGTGCAATGATCCTTTAATTAAACGGTTTGTATCGATACTAGACGTCATGCCGTTCGGACATCCACTCTATCTAATGTCTAACCAAACGCCGTTCGTTGATTAGAGCCAACCCGCTACTCCAAGCTCACGCCGTTCGGATCTTAGCGTGCGGGTTGCAATGATAGAAGCATCGATTACAATCAAACACTCACGCCGTTCGGAGTGCTTAATTATATTGTTTAGTTCTATAACGAATTTAAATTCATAGACAAACCTAAACCGTTATTTGTTCCCTTTTATCAAATATATAAAACCGGTTAAAGTGTTATAAATTGATGAACTCTATTAGAATGATTAACAAAGTGGCAAATTTTATCAACCAACTAATATTTTACCTAAAGGTATAAAATCAAGAACCAACCAAACAAACCATTCAAAAATTGGATCTCATAAGAGTTTCACATAAGCTTACGAATCAAAACTAACTAAACATACCAAAGTGCCAGAATTAAAAAGGTTCTAGCCAGACATGGCGGCTAGTTCAATCCAAACGAATACGATATAAAACAAAAATAAATAAATCTTACGACACAAGAAAATAGTAATTGTCTTTAAAGCCTCCAAAAAAACCAAAGTGCCTTCAATTTCTTTTTTCAATACACAGCAGCCAAAAACCTCTGCTATGAATAAAAAATTCCTCCTTGTCCTTTTTGTGTGCAACCTCCTCCAGAAATGTGAATGAATGATAATATATATATTGACTTCTTGTTCAATCCACCCCAAGATATGAATGAATGATATGAATAATAATATTCTACTTTCCAAAAATTTGTCCAATCTCCCATGTAGCCGACTTCAAAATATATATGGCATGAATGATTAATTCCTTTTGCTATTTTTCGAAGCTTACCAAAAAAAAATAGGTTTTGTTATTATTTTTTTTTCTTTTCAAAATATTTCGATTCAACCCCCTATACTTCTTTCCATGCTGTTTGCGGCCTAAACTTCTTTTTAAGAACGCCAGTGAAGTCCAAGTAAATAGCGACCTCGCCTTGTCAATGCTCGCCATTTCTCTTTCAATTCTCCACACCTACAAAATTAACCAAAACAAGCCAAAGTAGATTCCATTCCACCAAAACATGTATTTCATGAAAATGATGCAATATGTACACCCTAAATGCATAAAAACGCTAAAACTAGCTACTAAAAATATAATAAAATATGCCTAAAAATGCAACTAACAAGTTTCTTCTATTGTCTTGGTCCTTGTGTTAAATACTTAATAAGCCTTGGAAGTAGAAGAATATCCCAGAAAATAACCACAATCTACTTTGGCTGCAAATTTTGAAATGGAATCTTTGAGATTTAAAATGAAACATGGGCAGCCAAAGATTTTGAAAAATGAGATTAATGGTTTGATTTTGAACAAAATTTCATAAGCAGTTTTTTGATGTCTTGGGTTGATCAAAACTCTGTTTTGAACATAGCAAGCAGTGTTTACAGCTTCTGCCCAGAAGGACAGTGGCAAACCAGAATCTGCTAGCATGGTTCTTGCAGCTTCTATAAGAGTTCTATTTTTCCTCTCAACCACCCCATTTTGCTCTGGTGTTCTTGGGATGCTGTACTGCCTCACAATCCCTTTTGACACACAGAAGTCATCCAACTCCTTATTTTTAAACTCTGTTCCATTGTCACTTCTAAAGACTTTTACTGGCAAGTCATATTGTTTTTCAACTTTGGTGACAAAGTCCTTCAAAATACCTGCAGTCTCATCCTTAGAGTGTAAAAAGTAAGTCCATGTAAACCTAGAAAAATCATCAACTATGACAAGACAAAATCTTTTTCTTCTTAGACTCATGATTTTAACAGGGCCAAACAAGTCCATGTGCAACAATTGTAGACATTGACTGGTTTTGGACTCATCAATGGATTTGTAAGAGCTTTTATGTTGTTTTCCTTTTAAACAGGAAACACAATGCTCATCACATTTGAATTCTTTTGATGGTAAGCCTCTGACAAGACTTTGTTTGGAGAGTGAATTGATAGTTTGAAGGTTTGTATGACCCAGTCTCCTATGCCACAATTCTATTTCCTTTGTGGAGGCAGCAGAAAACAAACAGACATTTGCCAAAGGATTGTCCTTCAACATATTAACTACATACACATTGCCACTCCTATGAGCAAGAAGTTGTGCTTTGCTTTCAGCAATGATGGTATCAATCTTTTTCACCACTTCTGGCCCAATAATCTTACAAGTTTTCTTAGTGAAGAATGAGCCATAACCTTTGTCACTCATTTGTGAAACACTAAGGAGATTAAATTTAAGATTATCAATAAGATTGACATTTTCAAACTTGAGTTTCCCAGCCTGAACAGTCCCTGAACCCAACACCTTACCTTTTCAATCATTACCAAAGGATATATCACCCCCTCCATGAGCTAAGAAGTCTAGAAGAAGGGCTCTACATCCTGTCATGTGCCTGGAGCCTCCACTATCTACATACCAAAGACTATCTAAACAAGCAGAAGCTCCCTGCACAGCAGTAATGAATTAGTTTTGGTGAGTGTCCAAAGCCAAGTTGGCTTTGGGTGGGTCCTCAGACTTTTCAGACTCAAGCTTTGAAAGATGATCAATGGTTTGAACTAGTTTTTGAATCAAGTTCAACAACTTTTGCTGACCATTTGCAAGTGCTTGAATGTCAACACTTGGGGCAACAGTTGTTTGATCACTTCCACACAGATGATAATACCCATAGGGATTTCTGTTCACTCTTGGTTTAGAAGGACTTTTTGGCTCCTCATAAACATGTGACAGATTATGACATGGTGGTTGTCCATATCCTCTTGGGTACTTGCTTGTGGGTGGAGCATCTGTTACTTGGACATCCCTGGGAGCAGATGTTTCAAGACTTTTAGTAACAAATGTTTGGACTGGAGTGAAAGTCTGTTTGGGCTTTCCTTTTGAAGTACTCACCACTTGACTTGCAAGAGTTTTAGCCTTGTACTCTTGTATTTTGGCATCAAAATTTTTGAGATACAGACACTCTTTGGTTTTGTGATTCTTTTTCCCACATATTGAATATTTGGCTTTGGAATCACATGCACTTGTTCCTTTGTTAATATCATATGCTTTTAGAAGAAAACAGTTTTTAGTGACATGATTCTTCTTTTCACAGAAATCACAGAACAAGTGGACAGACTTTTCTTTCTTTTTCCCTTTTTCAACCTTCTTTTCAGCAGATGTTTGAGCATCTGCTGGAAGATTTTTCAAGGGAATGATCTTTGCCTGAGGTGCTGTCTTTCCTTCAGGAGTTTTGAAATAAACAGGTTTAAAGTTCTCAAGAGTACCACACTCATCAGACCAAGTAGGTTTAAATCCATAAATTTCAAGTTCAGTGAATGATAAGGAAGAGGAACCTTCTGGTTTTTCTAGAACAATTTTCTTACCATTGGGTTCAGTGATTTTAATCTCTTGACCCTTCAAATTTGTTGGTACTATCTCAACTAACTTTTGATCCCTTTTGTCAGTGTTTTCAAAAGCTGGAGCAGTGGTTTCAAAACCAAAACCAAACTTCACATGACTTTTGGTTTGTTTGTTGAGTAGCATTTCAAAACCTCTACATGATTCCACCCATTTCTGACATTCAACTTGGGTGGACTCAAGCTCACTTTTACAACTTTGATATTTTGTTATCATAGTTTGGAGCTGGTCTTTGGTTATGGTTGCTTCATGTTTTAAGCTGCTTATTTCAGATTCTTTTTCAGTTAAATTTGTTTTTAATTCTTTTGAAAGTTTCTCAAATTTAACTTCATCATCTAAAATTTTCTTTCTAAGGTTTTCATTTACCTCTTTGATGTTAGCAAATGCTATCACACATTTGTCAGAACATAAATCCTTAAGAATTTGAGGAGATACCTTAGCAGCAGCCATCAATGCACAATCACACTTGCACTCACAATCATCAGATGCACCCCAGGGATCTGAGAGATTCACAACCTCTTCTTCAGGTTTTTCACCTGTAATTACCTCATCAACAACATCATCAGTCACAACTTTAGATTCAGTAACCACCTCCTCAGATTCAACTTCTTGTACCATATCCATGAAACAAAAATTTTCTGGTTCATTTTCATCTGTTAACTCATCTGGTAGACTGCTCCAATCAACAAAGCCTTGTGTGAAGAAACTCTGTTGACTGGTCTCTGTAGGAGCAGAGGATGGAGCAGCAGTCATTTGCACAGGTGCCTGAGCAACAGGTGTTTGCACATAGTGGATCTGAGGAACAGTGGTTTGGACAAACTGGACAGGAACAGTGTTTGAGGACTGTGCAAAATGAGCAGTGTTTTGCACATTTGGTCCAGGGGTATTTTAGGAATTTTGATAAGTGTTGGTCTGAGGTCTTTGATTTGGATAGGTGATTATAGGTGTATCATGTTGACTCCTACATTCCCTAGCAAAATGACCAAGTCTATGACATTTATAACACTTTATCTTTGATTTATCCAACCCAACCTTTGATCTGCCAGTTAACCCTGGAAACATTCTCCCAGTTTTCTTGTAAAAATTGTTAGTTCTTACACTGAGAAGGGCCAATTGGTGCATAATGTCCATTTCTTCCAAATCATCAGGGTCAAAATACTTTAGGTCATCATACTCAAAGGATATGTTATCAGATGCCTGGATATCACCACCACTTGCTGTAAAAGCATAGTTTGGTGAATAAGAATCAGAGTTAAAACCTGAGTTAAAACCTGAAGTTATGTCAATGAAGTGATCATAACTCTGATCCTTAGTATTTCCAAGCACCTCATCATGACCCAAAAGTGTTGTGTTACCAATTACATAATCATCAGACACTTTTCCAAAGCCCTGGAGCTTCTTTTTCTGGTTAAGCTCTCTCTCATAGGTCAAGAGCTTACCATGAAGCTGGGTCAGTGATACGTCCTTAAATCCAATTGAGTTTCTCATAACTATAGCAATAGTGTCCCATTTATCTGGTAATGATCTTAAAAACCTATGGTTCAAAGTTGAATGAGGGTAAGTTAGACCAACCAGTTTTAGTTCACTAATGAGACAGTTAAACCTCTCAAATTGTTGAGTTAATGACTCTCCCTTAACATGAATGAATGTTTCATATTGTTGGTTAAGTATTTCACGATTGTTTTCAATAACCTCTTCATTCCCACCAAATTGTTCTTTCAGTGCATCCCACAACTCCTTTGCACTGTTACAGTGTAACAGCCCAGCATATATATCATTTGGTAGAGCCATGGCCACAATACTGAAGGCCTTAGCATCTAACTCAATTTTCTGAAAATCCTGGTCGGAGTAGTTTTCAAGTTTCTTAGGCTCCTGAACCTTGGGAACTTCGGTACTCGGCACCATCGGAACATGTGGTCCGAAGATAACCGACTTCCAACACCCAGTGTTCTGTTGAGCTAGAAAATGGCTCATCCGACGTTGCCAGATATTGTATTCAGATCTGACAAGCATCGGTGGCTTGTTGTTCGTGCCAGTGTTGTGTGGATCGTGATTGATTGAAGCCATTCTCTGATTTTTTTCAAAAACAAAGTCTGTTTATAACCGGTTGAATCGAAAATAAACTATTACTCTGTTTTCAATCTGACAAACAAACGATATCAATAATTGTGAGATGATCTGTTTATATTAAATTGATTGATTAGATCGAATTTAATTGACCAAGCTCTGATACCAATTGTTAGGATCTGAGTTTGATTGTTTTGATTTGTTTAGAGTAAGATGAGAATTGAATGAAGTGAATATATATGGAAAGTGCAGCGGAATGATAAACTATAATCAAAACAAAGGAATAAATGTTTTCTTAATCGAAAGCTTTCATTGAATTGAAAGATTACAATCAAATACAAGTACTCCCCCTCAGCCTGATCACACAGTGATTGTTTGTCTGAGAGAATGTTGTGTGTGTGACCAATAGAACAGTACAAGCACTGTTCTATTTATAGACAAATCTAAACCACTGGTGACCTGTGCTGACGTCACCTAAGATAGTGACCTCTAACAGAATAACAACATAAAACATCTGCCCTATACAAACTACTGTTATATTACAAAACACTGTAAGGTAAACTACTGTTGAGGGAAAACTCTGATGGTCTTGTATCATCTGTTGGAGCCTAAGTGTTGTTGGCTCCAATAGACCTTTAGTCTTCAGTACTTGATCAGCAGTTGTTCTTCATCAGACCTTTGGTCAGCAGTTGTTCTCTATCAATTGTTATCCAGCAGTCCTTTGTATCAGCAGTTGTCATAGCAGTTGTTTGGGTGGAACAGTTGTTAGGGTCAACAGTCTTTTGGGAAGAGTATGTTGTAAAGACTGTTTATTTATGTGGATCAACTGTTAGTATATTTTGGCTTTTCAATCATCTGTTCTTCTTCAGGTCATCAGACCCAACATGACATATGTACAATTGAAGACAAACAGATGCCACACGCGCCTCACGCCTGACAACTGCCGAAGAACGTGTCTGTGCACATCTCAACCGTCATCAGTCATGTCAAGCCCCACTCGCCAGGGCGTCCACACATTTTCAAATTCATGGGGAATTTACAACTGTCCTGTAGATGCAAAAGTGCGACTAGTGCTTCGGATTGAACAACAAACTTGTTTTTGATGATTGTCGTTGGTGCGAAGGAGTAATTGTAGGTACGAAGGAGAGTTTCTGAAGGTGCGAAGGAAGAAGACTTGGACGAATGTGAATATACTTTATTATGTAACTTGGTTCGACCAGACAGATGGGACGAACCTGCACATTCGCACAATCAATTTGGGCGAATGTGCAGTCTATAAATAGACAAGTTTGATTTTTGAATGTAACTTGTGGTCATTATTATTCCCTCCACTTTCTGATATTCTCTCTAGTGTTTTGTTTAACTCTTTTCACGTTCTTACCTTGTTTGTAATCATATTTCAACGTGTAATCGAGTTGTTAATTAATGAAAAGCTTTTGAAAATGATGATCTGTGTGTTTTAATCTGTTTGACTATTATTTTGTGATAGTTTTAGGGATTCCGCACCTAAAACTAACTTGTTTGATCATTCTTTGTTGTTATACGATCCTTTCACGCACATACAAAGTGGTATCAGAGCCATTCTGG
This sequence comes from Ambrosia trifida, assembly GCA_028751855.1. Lineage (NCBI taxonomy): Eukaryota > Viridiplantae > Streptophyta > Magnoliopsida > Asterales > Asteraceae > Ambrosia > Ambrosia trifida. The sequence goes on along the minus strand of CM054131.1, from coordinate 75,543,608 downwards.
ATCAAACAACCACAAATTAATAGTTTCTCAGTTGATTTGGACCCAATTTTGGTCAAAAAGTTTCTGTTTTCATTGAACAAACTAATGTGATAAGATTTTGATTGATTACAACTTGATTTCGAGGTTAAATTGGATAATTCTCTTCATTAAAGTTGTTTCAAATCAATTCCGATTCAAAACCTGATTTAGATCATCAAAATCCATCAACATTTGATAAACATGATCAAAATTAACGGATTTTCAAAGAATAACCGTTTTTGAAATCTCAGGGGTCGAAAGAGAGAGAGTGGTCGAAAGTGGAAATTTATTTGGTCGAAAGAGGGATTTTGTGGTCGAAGGAGGTGTTTTAGTGGTCGAACGTAGACTTTCATTGCTTATTTTGTTCATTCGCCCAGTTGTGTCACCTTCGATTGATCGAACGGTCGAAGGAGCAGAAAAACGGTCGAACGAGAGAAGAAAGCGGTCGAAAGAGATTTTGTGATTTCAGTCCACATTCGTATCAATCAAAACGGTCGAAAGAGAAGATTATTTCTCATTCGCACGTTCGATCATACGAAAGAGAATCCTGTTTTAAAACATTTCTAATCTTTTCGTGTTTAATCGTTTGCAGGTCAAGATGTGGAACTTCCCAACAACGCCAAGATCTACTCAAGCACCACAACAGCAGACAATACAAGATCCATGGTCGGTTGCAGCCCGAAAGACTAGTCAACCATCCCAGCCAATCAATTATATGGCTATGACTAGTTCGGCTCCTCAACAAGTTGTTCAACCATTACAACAACCTATTGACAACTATTGGGGAGTAGCAGCAGCTGCAGTTCATTCGCAGACGACCAATGCCATATCCACACTTATTCATGATTTATCCTCAGGAAGCGGCAATCGTCCACCAAAGTTAATGGACATGAAGGAATACAACACATGGAAGACGAAGTTCAAGATCCATGTTGAGGGACAAGGACTTGAGGGAGCTGAGGCATGGCAGATGATAGTTAAGGGTTATGTTGCTCCTATTCTAGAGAATACTAGAGAACCGATACCTTTGGAGAATTTGGCGGATGATGAGAAAAAGAGGTTTGCGATAGAGAAGAAGGCATTCTCTCAGCTATCCCAGGCGATCAACACTGATTTATTGCATCAGTTTGGTTCGTGTACAACATCCAAACAATTATGGGACATGCTGAGAAACCGACATGATGGAAATGAGAAGACAAGGAAGCTGAGGATGGAAGAGCTTCGGAAGGAATTTGAAAACTTCAGTTACATGGGCAATGAGACTCTAAAAGAGTTGGTTCCACGGTATTGCCATTTGCTCACTGAACTGTCGAGCTATGAGATCAGCATACCAATGTCAGAATTAGTAGACAAATTTGCTGATGCTTTACCACCCTACTGGAACCAACACATTGAAGTGTTGAAGGAAACGGATGCCTACCAGTATTGGACCATCAACGAGTTCATTCAAAAGCTGGAAAACAAAGAAATGGAGGAGAAGAGAAAAGCCAAGAGAGCTCAGATTCCACAGAATCCTGATCTGTATGTAAGTGGTACATCTAACTCTCTTTCTGCTTCAAGTACTACTTCAAATGTTGCTCCTCACATTGCATGTGTATCCAATGTTGTTGAACCCACAAAACCACCAATCAACTATCTTGCCCAAACTTCGTCATACACACCACAATCTTATCCAACACCAAACTTTATCCCACCTTTTTCACCATTACAACAAGCTGCCTGCTACACAGCCAGTCAACCTCAACAACAATAACAATATACTCCTCACATGAATCAGATGCAGATTACTCAAGCACAATCAAGTCAAAGCCCGATTGTGTTAGAGACCTCGAATCTTAACAATGTGACTGTTGAAATTGCTCAACAGCATGTTGCTTTAGTGTCTGCTATGGTTGCATCTTACAACGGTTTGGTTGCGAGTCAAATTGGAAACAACAATCTCACCAATGAGGACTACGCTCAAATCGACAAAGAGGAGATGGAGCTTATGGACATTCAGTGGGCTTTTGCAAGCATAATGAGGAGAGCCACTGACTTTATTCAGAAGACTGGAAGAACTGACCTTTCAACTTCTCCCAACACCACATACGGATTCAACAAAGCAAAAGTTACATGCTTCAATTGTGGTGAGAAGGGTCACTTTAAAAGAGAGTGCACACATCCTGCACAGCAAGGTAATCGAAACCCGTTCAATTCAACATACCAAAACAGACAAAACCAAAACCAAAATCAAGTTTCATACAACAGTCCCAACATCTCAAGCTTTCAACCACAAAACAATTATCAGAACCGTCAACAAAATACCAACACTAGACAATCCACAACTCAAAACCAACCTCAACAAAATCCAAACCGAACTATTGTTCCTATCTCTACACCTAACACTCAAAACCAAAACCAAACTGACAATCAAAACCAAGCACTTGTAATTCAGAAAGATGAAGATTTTGATTGGACGGGTATGCAATTGGGGGTGGAGGAGATTACTGCTGGGAACGTGGCTTGTGTGGCACAGAAAATGAGTCTGGATGAGAATGAGGAGATTGAAGAGGAGGTTGTGATTGAGAAAGTGTCGGAGTTGAAAATTGAGGAAGTGAATGAGGATGTGATTGCTGAGAGTGAAGACAAGAAATCTGGGATGATTCTTGATTCTGTCACGGATGTTGGAGACCACTACGATTCAGCTTATTCGGATATGGAGAGTGAATCTGATTCAGAAGCTAGTGTGAATTCACTAGATGATGACATTGATCAACTGTTAGCTGAAGCTGATTTCCTTATGACCCGCAAGTCATGTATGGTGGATGATGCGTGCACCAAGATTGACTACTCCAAATTCTTCGCAGGAAAGGAAGCTCACTTCGCTTTGATGGCAATGACAGAACCTCCTAAACCGGTAAGTTATGAATCTCAATCTAAAGTGTGTGTTAAATGTGCTGATTTTGAAAAACTGACAGATGAAAATAAGCTTCTCAAGGTCCAACTTGAGAGTGCCAAAATCAACTGTCAGATTTATCAAAAAGATTTAAAAGATTTCAACAAAGTTCTTGATGGTTATAAAAAATATGTGTCTGAACTTAAAAAGACATTGTCAGTTAAACAACTTGCCATTAATAACTATATTAATGAAATGGAAAACACTAAGTTAGAAATGGCAACCATCAAGTGCTTTGCTGAAAAAGTGAACATGAAGTTAGAAAGTTACAAGCACATAGCATACGTAGTTGACCATATCATAGAAGAACCCTCCCAGTCGAATAGTGCAAACTATAAGGCGGTCCCATCTCCGGTATTGTTTGAAAACCACAACTTACATGCAATACCACCGGAGACTTTAGTCAATTCTGACTCCACATCAGAAAACGAGCCCAACACTTCTAGTGTCGGAGATCCGTATTCTGATGTGAGACCTGTATTGGGAAATGATGAGGGTGTGGTCGCTGCTGATGATTCAGATGAAGAAGATGAACAATCTGAGACGGTTGAAAATGAAAGTGATATCCCTGATGAAAATCATATAATCACTACTGAGCCAGTCTCACCGTCTCAGATCATTCATCCCATGGCAAATGCTCATCGAAAGAATGTGGTTAAGAAAACTGAAAAGTCTGTTGGTAAGTGTGTTGAAAAGAAAGAGGTAAAGAAAATTGAGAAAAATGTGATTAAACCGATTGAAAAGAAAACTGAAACTAAATCTGAGAAAAATGTGGTGAAACCAGTTGAAAAGAAAAATGAGATTAAAACTGAGAAAACCAATGAAATGAGCAATGAATCGTGTGACAAACCTGTCAAAATTTTCTATCGGATGCAAGGCTCCGATAAGATTTTATCTGATGATGAATATCCGATTAAGTTTGTCAATTATTCCAAAATCGAGAAGATCTGGCAGGAAAGTATGATTTGGTTTCCAAAATTTGAACGAACCAATGACATTCCTCCAGAAATTTTAGAGAAAATTTATTCGGATAAAGATGCCAAGGTCAATGTCACACAATTTGTTTTGCCAGTTGATAAAGCAAACAGTTTTATTGAACCGACTTACTCGAAGGAACCAGCTCCTGAGAGTTTAAGGAAACAATGCATGGTTGATCGATATCCCATTGCTAGTTTTTCCAAGTCGTCGATCAATGAAAACTATGAGGAATACCGTGCGTGTTATAAGTGCGGGGAAATGGGACATTTACTTGCCGCCTGCCCGTACGTACGACACAAAAGGCACGAGGTGGAGATGAGGCAACATCATGAGTATCCGGTTGACAACTACGGTTATCCACAAAGACGGTATTTCCCTCAGCAAACACCTTATTATAATCAAAACAATTTTTACAACAATAGGGAAAACCGTCCGATGACTTATGATAAGCGCAACCGGATAACCACTGAGAAATCTGCTAAGAAACCTGTGATGAACTCAACTGCGGATAACAAAAAGGTTGCTCCTAAACCTAATGGAAAACAAGCAGTTGGACCTGTCTCTGTTAAATCAGAGAAGGTAACCAAAAAGGTTGCATTTAAAGATGAAGTAAAGAAACCGGCTGAGACTTCAAAATCTCAGATCCAGATCTTGAAAAGATCTGAGCAATCCTGGTCATCTAAGGAATCTGAAGGAGCCTCAACTTCACAGAATGAGAAGAGTGAGAAAAACGAAAGTTGTGAGTGAGAAGAAAGGGGTTGAGTTAACCCAGGATGTTTGTGAATTGAAAGAATCTTTGAAACAACCCGTTCAAAGACCCAAGACCAAACAGGCTTGGGTCCCCCGAAAGATCTAACTGCTTTACTTTATATGTGCAGGGAGCTCCAGCTGGCCCTGTTAGCAGCCTATGGATTGTTGACAGTGGAGCTTCTGGTCACATGACAGGGGACCTCACATTACTCTTTGATATCAAAAACTAAACGGAGGTTATGTAGCGTTTGCTGGTAATAAAGGAGGCTACATTACGATGGAGGGTAGTGTAAGCAATGGGGTCGTGACATTTGAGCGGATATCATACGTGAAACAGATAGATTACAATCTGCTCAGTGTTAGTCAAATCTGTGATAAACAATTTTCTGTGTATTTTGATGACAAATCCTGCTACATCTTGAAACCTGGGTTTGAACTTCCGAAAGAGTGGGTGATGCTGAAGGCACCGAGAGTAAACAACTTGTATATTCTCGATATTTCCAAAGCAATGACCACCCATGGCCAAGTCATGTGTTTCCTCTCTAAGGCTACAGAAAAAGAATCCATAATGTGGCACAGGAGAATGGGACATATCCATTTGAGAAAGATGAACCAGTTAGTGAAGAATGAACTTGTCATGGGAGTTAATGTAAAACACTTCCATTTGAATGCAAGTGTGTTAGTTTCAAAAAGGGAAAGCAGCACAAACAGGCCCATAGACCAAAGAAAGTCAATTCCGTTGAACTGCCGCTTGAGCGTTTGCACATGGACTTATTCGGTCCAGTCAGACGTAAAAGTCATGCCGGGGAGTTGTACTGTCTTGTGGTGACTGATGATTATTCAAGATTTTCATGGGTCATGTGCTTGCATCAGAAAAGCGACACTTTTGACAATCTGAAGGTTCTGTTTACACATCTGGAGAATATATATGGTCTGAAGATCAAAAGAATCCGGAGTGACAATGGGACGGAGTTTAAAAATGCTCAGATGGAGGATCTTTGTGCAAACAAGGGAATTCATCATGAATATAGTGCTCCGTACACACCCCAGCAGAACGGTGTCGCAGAAAGAAAGAACAGGACTCTAATTGAGACGGCGAGAACTATGCTTGCGGATTCAAATCTTCCAGTCATGTTCTGGAACGAAGCTATTTACGCAGCATGTTATACTCTTAACCGGGTTTTGACAGTGAAGAAGTTTGGCAAAACTTCTTATGAGCTGTTAAACCGACGCAAGCCGAATCTGGAGTATCTAGAACCATTTGGTGCCCCGTGTACAATGCTGAATCCTTCGGAGAAGTTCACACCAAAGGCTGAGGAAGGTTATTTTGTTGGATATGCAACCCCACTAAAACGGGTATTCAACAAAAGAACTAGAAAAGTCGAGGAGTGGGCTAACGTCGAAGTACAAAGATACACACAAAATGTACAGGGTGGAGGTCCAGATTGGATGTTTGATTACAAAGACTTCTTTGAATCATTCAATCTAGATAGCATGGTTGAAGAAGCTGTACTTCGCTTATATTACGAGGTCGAAAACGCCGTGACTTCACCGTTAGTGCGTCCGATCACGGTAAATCCTCAAGCAGCTTCTAATGATACTACTGCTCCTGTGATGGAAGAATAGGTGTTCCAAGAAGCTTCTACAACGCTTAATTCATCAGATTCAGAAGATGAAGACAATGATGCAACAAGTGAAGCTATTCTGGACAATGCTACAGTGACACCACCAGTGAACCCAACTACTACTGATGCTTCAACATCGAATGTGGGTAATGATCTGGTTTCTACAGAGAATTTGACAACTCAAACGGGAGTACAAGTACCTGATTATCCGGAATCTCGAATACATCGGATACACCCGCTTGAACAGGTTATTGGTGATCCTGGTAGCAGCGTGATGACAAGAGGGCAGTTGAGAAATGCTCAAGCACCAGAAAATATTGGCAACCTTGCTTTATATGCCAAAATACAAAAATCTGGTTTTCAAAATGACTGGTCTTTCGCTTGTTATGTTTCGCAGGTCGAGCCGCGGACATACAAGGATGCTCTTTTGGATGATGCCTGGGTGGAAGCAATGCAGGAGGAGTTGTTACAATTCTAGAAACTCGGTGTATGGACACTGACAGATTTGCCCCCTGGAAGAAAGAAAATTGGAACCAAATGGGTGTTTAAGTGCAAAAAGGATGATAGAGGAGTCATAGTGAGAAACAAAGCTCGTTTGGTCGTTCAAGGTTTTCATCAGGTTGAGGGAATCGACAACAATGAAATCTATGCACCGGTTGCACGCTTGGAAGCTATCCGAATGTTCCTAGCGTTTGCATCATGGAAGAAATTTAAGGTGTATCAGATGGATGTAAAAAGCGCATTTCTTTACGGTGTGGTCAAAGAGGAAGTTTACGTAGGTCAACCGCCAGGCTTTGAGGACCCTATTCACCGGGATAAGGTTTATGTATTAAACAAAGCTCTCTACGGGTTGCACCAGGCTCCGAGACAATGGTATGAGGAGCTGAGCACGTATCTTCTCTCGAAAGGATTCAAACGCGGACTCGTAGACTGCACACTGTTCACAAAACGAGCAGGAGATGATTTGCTTCTTGTACAAATTTATGTTGATGATATTATTTTCGGGTCAACTAACGAACTTCTGTGCAGGGAATTTGAAAAAGTTATGCAGGAAAAGTTCGAAATGAGCGCAATGGGAGAAATGCAGTTTTTCTTAGGCTTGCAGGTGGAGCAAAGATCAACGGGGATCTTTATTCACCAGACGAAATACGTTTCTGAAGTCTTGAGCCGATTCCAGATGGATGATTCGAAGCCGATGGATACCCCGATACAACCTAATCACGGGATTGGAGTTGACCTTAAGGGGGAGCTGACTGGTCCATTTACATACAGAGCAATCGTCGGATCTCTGATGTATCTCACAGCGTCTAGACCCGATATAATGTTTGCAACATGTCTTTGTGCGCGATATCAATCGAAGCCGAAACAGAGTCATCTTGCAGCTGTCAAGCGCATCCTTAGATATCTGAAGGGTTGTCCATCGAAAGGACTTTGGTACCCTCATGATGATAATTTTGACCTAATCGCTTTTAGTGATGCAGATTGGGGCGGCTGTGACAAAGACAGCAAATCCAGAACGGCTGGATGTCAGTTTATGGGGAGCAGGCTCGTGACCTGGCAATGCAAGAAACAAACCGCAGTTGCTCTATCCACATGTGAAGCAGAATACGTTTCAGCATCGAGCTGCTGCTCACAGGTTCTTTGGATCCAACAACAGATGGTGGATTACGGTTTGCAATTTCTTAAAACCCCTATTTACTGTGATAATGAGGCCGCAATCGCATTAACAAAAGACTTAGTAAATCACTCAAAGGCTAAACATATCCGGATTAAATATCATTTTATCCGTGATTGTTATGCTAAAGAGTTGATCGATATGGTCAAAATCCACACTGATTACCAACGCGCAGATCTTTTTACCAAAGCTTTTGACAAATCTAGATTTAATTATCTTTTAAAAGCTAATGGTATTAAAGAAAAACAGGACTGATCACCACCTCAGTCTGTCACTTTTTAGTTTACATTTTTACTGTTTTTCAGAAAAATTTCAAAAATCCAAAAACATTGAAAAATTTCAAAATCCATAAAAATTAGAAAATTTCTTTGCTGACTGCTATATCTTCTTCCCTTAGATTAATGCCGTCAGATTTCTGTGAACAAACGATATCTGGGCAGTCACATATTTGAAATGCTCCAGCTTATCCTTGGGATCAGTAAATTCGAAAATCTATAAAAATCAGAAAATTCTAAAATGATTTCCTGGAGTATAGAGGGAAATGATAGTACATCAGTGGGGATCTGACACATTCTAAGTAATGTATTGCTATATAGGGCGTGTGTCTGAGTCTGTGCGATGTGTTGATAGGCTTCGTAGACCTATTACTGCGTGCCTGATACATACATATCAAACACATTGTTGTGTGGATGAACTCCTCATGGGCATATGGTCTTAGTACCGTAATTTCGTTTGATAGGGTATTTGTACAAAACTCGGAGGTTTAGGGTCGTTATGTTATTAGTTGTCTGGGGATAGCCTCTCTAATCTTCTGCTGTAAGTCATTACGGACCTAGATAAGACAGGGTGTCTTTATAAAAGAGCTATATGCCAAATCCTAAAGTTACCGAATTGAGGAACTTTCCATGTTATATGATGATCAAAGATTATCTATTACATCGTATTGATCACTGATGCAAATCATGATTAATATCAGTCCTCAACCTGGTATAGTGCGTATGTTACTTTGCTGCATTAATTTGCTGACCTATATACCTCTATGCATTATATCTTGTACAATTACAGACGACGAAAGCATAATCACGCTTTACAATGAGTCTTTGTGCATTTACTTCTTGATACGTGAGTATGTCGTGTGCGTGGGAACCACAGATAATTGCGTTTATACTATAAATATTAGTATCAGTATAAAGCACTGCACAAAAGTCTGCATGTGAGTTTATGTGGATCACAATATCAGCAGTTGCCAGATCACACATTGTCTTTAATGATAATAATTCAAAAGATCAACGGTGTGATCAGATTTCTAAATAACTGATATGATCCCTTTACCGGAAATCCCAAAAACATTTACAGTTTTTCATTTACATTTCTGCATTTTATTTTCTCGTCAAAAATTACAAAACTCAAAAAGATTTTAGGTGTGTTTTAGCATAAACTTTAGAAAATCCAAAAAGATTTTTCATTTCCATCTTATTTTTGATAACTGATGGTGGTTGATGTCGATTTTCTAAACCTTGATACACCATTTGAGCTTTGTAACTTTTTAAATGTGAAAACATGATTGTTGGATGCTTAAAAGTTGGAAAATAATTGGACCGGGACTCGTTTTTGAGATTTGGAAAATTTGTCAAAAATCCCATTTCTCATTCGCCCATTCGGTTGGTCAAATGTGGGATTTTACATGTTCCTTCGTATGTTTTGAACGGGCGAAGGAGAGTGTTCATGAACATTTATCTCATTCGAACCCTTTTGCCTCATTCGAACCTTTCACTAGGGTCGAAGGAGACAAAAGTTTCTCCTTCGTACGTATAAAATGGGCGAAGGAGGATGCCTATATATACCTTTCTGTCTCATTCGAACCCCATTCAAAAAATTTTTTCTGAATTTCTATCTTAACCTCACCTTGTTGCTTGATTATTTTGAATCTTTCCATTGTACTCGTCACTTCCTACTGATCATTTTGCACCATCTTATACAGGTTAACATCAAGGATTGAAGGATTAAATCCCTGTTTTCTGTTTCAAGCCCTAACTATTCAATCTGTTTAAATTCAACTTCATTGTAACAATTATTGTTTAGGTTTCATTGTATGTGTGTTTTAAGGGGAGAATTACCAAAAACCATGGATTCAAAACCAACTGTTTGATCAATTGATCAATAGTTGTGTTTAGAACCCTAGTTTTAATTGAACCACAATATCCTAAACGAATTGTTCACAAGAAGGATATTGATCAGATTACAGGTATGCCCAAGGTGACGTTAAAGTACAAACCACCGCGAGTGTTGAAAAAGATTCCTTTGTTGCCAATCTCACAACACTTCGCTAAAGATTTCATCTGGTGGTATTACGATTGGAAAATAGCAGAGGCTGTGATTGTATTGAAAGACGGAGAGAAGAACTACAAGAAAGTACACATTTTTGATCCCATGTGGTTAATAAACTGTTCACTTGAGGATATAATCATGTTGTTTTACAATCCGATCTATTCTGATACGAAGGATGCTGAGCAAGCAGGAAAGTACCAACGTGTGGTATTTCTGTGCTTTGCATATGACATTAATGCTGGGTGTGACTATGGCGAGAAGCTCGGAAAGTTTGTTGAAAAGCAAAAGGTGCCTGAACTGAAAAAGAAGAAGCAAACGCAATTTCAGGAACCGGTGTTGATGAAAGAACAAAAGATTCAACGACATATCAAACTGATGAACATTAGAATGGATGAACAGCGTAGACAGCAATCCAAGCAATAGTCGAGGGGGAATTTGTAGATGCAAAAGTGCGACTAGTGCTTCGGATTGAACAACAAACTTGTTTTTGATGATTGTCGTTGGTGCGAAGGAGTAATTGTAGGTACGAAGGAGAGTTTCTGAAGGTGCGAAGGAAGAAGAAAGTGTGACACCCGGCAAATTCTGGTTAACAACGTTGTCTAGATGAAAGTCTACCTTAGCGAGTCACGCGTATATTGTACTTAACTGGGTTAGTTAAGTCGGGTTATGGTTCGGGAACTATCGGTTTAGTCTAGAAGATCATTGGATGTTGGTCTAGAGGTTCATTAGATGTCGGTCCTTAACCAAGTGTACAAACGGTGACGATTTGTAGGATCGTCAGGGCATACGGAACATACAAGTCTCGAGTCCCGGGAATTGGTGAATGAGTGTGAATATGTGTATTTACAAGTGTTATGTGTTTACAATCATTATGTGACTTGTCGGTATGTGAATATGCGTTAACATATGTTTAAACGGGGTTTAACGCGCAAAACACACGAAACTAGCCCCTATGGGCGATTAGGGGGCCAAATGCATGACTGTTCATGCGATTAGGCCCAAATGCATGACTGTTCATGCGATTAGGGGGCCAAATGCATGACTGTTCATGCGATTAGGCCCAAATGCATGACTGTTCATGCGATTAGGATCCCTAATCGCGTATAAAGCTGCATAGTCGCGTGTTACGGGCTGGACGACTAAAAACGACTATAAATACCATACTTGACCTCATAAACTTCATTATACAAACCCTAGTCGTCCCATAACCTGCCCCAACACACACACAACCTCTGGAACGCGATTTTTGATCCAAACACAAGGTTTCAAGCTTAATCCATCATTCTTTCACAAATCTAAGGTTTGGTTTCCATCCATGAATCTTTATAAACGTTTTCATTCAATCCCTAATGGTCCAGACCTGTTCTAAAACGGAAAAGCTTTCTGAAAATCGTTAATAAGTGTTGATAATCGGATTCTAACTAGTATACATGTGTTATGTGTGTTTATGATTAGAAAGCTAGGGTTTTTATGATTCAAGATGAATGAATGACATGTTATTATGTTAGATCAGAATAATAATGATATTATGATGATAAAATCTGAGTAACTGATTATTAGGGTGATAGTTATGCATGTTAGTGTGTTGTTGCATGCTATGTGAATGGTGTTTGGAATACGTGATTGCATGCAGGACTGATAATACGAGGTTAAACGAAGGATTTTGGGTTAAACATGTTTAGAATAGTGTTTGGGATGATATTGGGTGGTTACACACGTTCTGGATCTGATTTGGAGCGTTAAACGCGCGAAAAACTGGAACAGCAAGGTTACAGGCGATTAGCAATCCTAATCGCCTATGTTAGAGGCGATTAGGAGGCCAATCGCCAGTATTTCATGCGATTAGGGCCTAATTGCTAGTACTTATAGGCGATTAGCCCTAATTGCTAGTTGATACATGTGGTATAGCCCTAAATGCTAGTAGTTACATGTGGTATAGCCCTAAATGCTAGTAGTTACATGTGGTATAGCCCTAAATGCTAGTTGATACATGTGGTATAGCCCTAAATGCTAGTAGTTACATGTGGTATAGCCCTAAATGCTAGTAGTTCATGCGATTAGCTTTCCTAAATGCTAGTTGACCGACCTAAATGCTAGTTGACTTTTCCTAATCGCGTGTACTGCTGCTGTAAGTGTAAATTAGCATTCCGAGAACCGATTTGACATGTAGTAACATGCTAGGAACCTCGTAACATATCTAATAACTTGGTAACATATGATTGGATGTAATTCGGTGATACGTGAACTATGTGCTATAACTTGTTGTGCGTTAACGTATGTTAAGTGTGATTGCATGATTGCATGATTGAGAGCGTAAACATAACACGGGGAGTCTCGGGTCACCGATGGGATGTCGAGTCTTGTACTTTGGGTCAGTTAAACAGTCACGGTGTTTTCAAACGAACTTGGTTATGGTCTGGACATCTAGGGACTAATTAACCTGCGGGTTATTAGTCTAAGTACTTGTAACTGTCATATGTTAGGTCGCCGCTTTACGGGACTAGCATAGCAGCTGAGTTTACTCGGGTTAAGGAGTAACGCAACTTAAGGTGAGTTTACGGCCCCTCTTTTAAACTGGTTTCACATTTTCGGGGGAGAAAACATGTGTTAAAACGATTATTTGGTAACTACTGTCATACTATGGGTTTCTATTGTGTACTACACGATCTTTGGAAGTCCCGGGGGGAACCATGAATGTGCGGGTTTGCACAACGGGGAAATGTGAATAGCGCTATTGGGAGTGACCAACCCCGCTCGTCGGCTTGGAGGGCCGGGCGAGTGCATATTGTCTCAAACAGGAACAACAGGAACAACTGGTTTACTTTTCGGGCACAACATCTGGTATTCGAGTTAGTAATGGTTTTCCAATCGTGGTAGTAACGAAACATACGCCTAGCTAGCGTACACTGGTTTTCGATTTGTTATAGTATTGACAGGTGGACTTGGTACTTGGATTACAAAACCTGTAAACTCACCAGCATTTTTGTGCTGACGTAAACTTTTACATGTTTTCTCAGGTCGCTAAGGTAGCACAATGGAACTAGGGCGCACGCGTCTGCACGGCGTCTAGCTAGAGTTGCATGATTTTACAAATGTTGAACATTAGTCTACTATTGAATAATTGTTTTGAATAAGCTTCCGCTGTAAACGGGGATTTTAAACATTGTTTTGAAATTGCATTATGTTCATGTTAGACTTGTTTATTGTGATCGTTGGTTTAGATCCTGGTTTGTCATGCGCCTCGCGGTAAAACTCCGCAAGTGGATTTTCAGGGTGTGACAGAAAGGGTGCGAAGGAAGAAGACTTGGACGAATGTGAATATACTTTATTATGTAACTTGGTTCGACCAGACAGATTAGGCGAACCTGCACATTCGCACAATCAATTTGGGCGAATGTGCAGTCTATAAATAGACAAGTTTGATTTTTGAATGTAACTTTTGGTCATTATTATTCCCTCCACTTTCTGATATTCTCTCTAGTGTTTTGTTTAACTCTTTTCACGTTCTTACCTTGTTTGTAATCATATTTCAACGTGTAATCGAGTTGTTAATTAATGAAAAGCTTTTGAAAATGATGATCTGTGTGTTTTAATCTGTTTGACTATTTTTTTGTGATAGTTTTAGGGATTCCGCACCTAAAACTAACTTGTTTGATCATTCTTTGTTGTTATACAATCCTTTCACGCACATACATGTCCTCCATAAACAACTGACGTGTCTTGCATTCGCGGAGCTTTGACGTAAAATTGCAACATCCGTTCTCCGCACAATCACCTAGCGCAAAGACATTCACCGCACTTCCGCATGAAATACAACTTTGATGAGCTGTCATCAAGGACTTCAATTTTCTGAGTCCAGCATCCCTCCATCTCATCATAACTTCATATATAGAAGACACACTGGACTGGGGGGGACTTGATGAGATTGGGTACTAAACGGACTAATCCGCATACCCAAACCCAGAAAGCATTGCCATGCGGAAGGAATCCACGCGCAAGGAATCAGTAAAGCAGCTCACCTCTGGTCAACGTCCACGTAATGGTCAAGGCGAAAGTCATTCATGGTCAAATGCCATGCATAAATCAGGGCTACGACTGCGTTGACCCAACATTAAAGGCGGTAGACCGTTCCACCATTTCCATTAATTTAGCTTTCCTTAAATCACCATACTAACGTAATCAAGGGTGATGGAGACAATCTTACCACGGTTAGGACTTGGGTAATGGTGGCATACGTCCACTCCTATATAAGGGATCACATCCCTAGTAGGAGAAGACACTTTCTGCTAACACGGAGAGCTATCACTACAAGATAGTATCCCCATTCACCCTGTTTTTGTCATAAACTACTACCTTTTATATGTCTTCACTTTACTGTATATGTCTTCACTTTATACGTAACTTTTATATGTCTTCACTTTACTGTATTTTGTATTATTTAAAAGTGTATGTTTAATATACATTGTGTTTGCAGCCGATGTGTTTTGTTATGGTTTCCACCATAAAAAGTGTTGAAGAAAGCTATGGTTGGTTTTTTGCTGCTTGCTGCAATTGTAACAAGAAAGTTTTAAGTAAATCTGAGTTTTTGCAACATGCCGAAGAAGTGTGTGAAGCAATTCTCAAATTACCTGGTACTGCGCTGGGTTGTGGAAAATGCCAGTGGGAATGTACTTCCATTACCACAAAGTATGTAAATCAGTAGATCTATACACTGTTTTTTTTTTCCCAAATTTTTCATTTCATTTCATTCAGTTTTTTTAGATAAAGTATGTTTTATTTGTTTTAGGTTCAAGTTGCAGATAAGGGTGCAAGATGAATCAGGCGGTGTATCATTTGTGATGTTTGATAAAAATGTCATGATGATCATTGGAGCTGTTGCATGGTATATTAGGGAAAGGGTGTTTTAGCAAAGCAACACAAAAAGTTTGCCGCATGCGTTGTCTCCAGTTGTTGAAAACAAACTGACTTTCAATATTGATGTTTGTGATTACAGTCTTGTAAATGAGTACCATGTGTACACTGTCGTTAAGATTAATTGTCATCGTGTTATAATTGAAGAGTTGGTTGATGGATATGAGAATGTACAGGGTACTTCTGGCGAGGTATTTATTCTATTTTTTGTATAATAAGCATTTATTTTTAGTAGACGTTTAAATCTGTTATGCTTCTTTATATTTGAGCACTTTTTAGGTCATTCAGGAAGTTTGTCGAAAAGTGTCTGTTAAGCCTTCAGAATCTTCGCAACTTGGGTTTCAAGTTACTTCTAAGGTATTTATACCTTTGTGCAAGTATGTCTAGGTTGTTTCTAAATCTTGTATTGTTATGTAACGTTTTATTAGTTGTTTCGTGTTTTGTTTAAAGGATCTTTTATGTGTTGATGCGTTTGTTGATACTGCCACAAATCCCAATGGAAAAAGAAGTCTTGAAGATTGTTGTAATGTAAATTTTGGTGATCAAACTTCTAGGGGCAAAAGATTGAAGAAGAAGGCAGCTAGATTTGAAAGTTAAGAATTTATTATTAACGTATTCAGATGTTTGTTAAGTTTTTCAAGTTGTAAGTTTTTGTTAACATCTTTGAAGTTCAAAGATATGTATGTTAATTTTGTACACAATGCTTTAACAACTTGCTATGAATATATTTTAGTTAACAGTTGTTGTTTAACATCTGTTGTTGGCGTGGATGTTATGTTATTTTGTCATCCACATCTGTTTTAACTTATGTTATCCAATATATGTTCAAACAATAATTTTGCAAAGTCTGTTTTAAAACTCTGGTGATATCATTGTTATTAGAGTAGATTTCTATACCAAAGTTATTATTAGGACATTGAACATAATAATAATATTTATATTAATAATTTAAACAGATGGTTATAATAACATAGCTGAGTTATATATAAATATTCAGTTTATATATATTAAAATATTAGTTACAGTGAGTATATTTCATGTCATTTCTTAAAAAAGTTTGTTATGGAAATATTATTTATTTAAAACATAATAAGTCGTCAATAAAAACTATAATTACACGTTTTATAGGTGATGATATTTTTGTAGAATTTTTATTGATATAAAATAAATGTTAATTTTTTAAAGATATAGGAACCATAAAAGACTTCAAATTATTTGTAAGAACAATAATTTTAATTGTTTTATTAGTATAAAATAATAATATTATAATGATATGGTATATTTCCACCTAGATCCTTCGTTTGTACAGTGGTCATCAAATACATTTAGGGTTGTGACAACTGTTTGTAATTATGAATTTGAAAAGACCGGCCTAATTTAAATTTATAGTTGTTTTGTTAGATATTGATTACAAATTAACTTTTGCAAAGTCTGTTTTAAAACTCTGATGACATCATTCTTTAGTTGAAAATTTCAATTGATCACAGTTATTTCTTAACATCCGTTTGACAACTCATAAATATTGTATAACTTGAACTTAGAATAGGTTTCCATACCAAAGTTATTATTAGGACATTGAACATAATGATAATATTCATATTAATAATTTAAACTGATGGTTATAATAACTTAAGTGAGTTATATGTAAGTATTCAGTTTACTATATTAAAATATTAGTTACAGTGAGTATATTTCTGTCATTTCTTAAAAAAGTTTGTCATGGAAATATTATTTATTTAAAACATAATAAGTCGTCAATAAAAACTATAATTTCACGTTTTATAGATGGTGATATTTTAGTAGAATTTTTATTGATATAAAATATATGTTCATTTTTTAAACATATAGGAACAATAAAAGACTTCAAATCATATGTGAGAACAATAGTTTTAATTGTTTATTTAATATAAAATAATAATCTTTAAATTTAAGGTATATTTTCATCTAAATCCTTCGTTTGTACAGTGCTCATCAAAGACTTTTAGGGTTGTGCCGACTGTTTGTAATTATGAATTTGAAAAGACTGATCTAATTTAAATTTATAGGTATTTTGTTAGATATTGATTACAAGTTAACTTTTGAAAAGTCTGTTTTAAAACTCTGGTGACATCATTCTTTAGTTGAAAATTGTAATTGATCATAGTTGTTAGTTAACATCCGTTGACTACTCATGAAATATTGTATAACTTGAACTTAGAATAGGTTTCCATACCAAAGTTATTATTAGGACATTGAACATAATGATAATATTCATATTAATAATTTAAACTGATGGTTATAATAACTTAAGTGAGTTATATATAAATATTCAGTTTACATATATCTAAATATTAGTTATAGTGAGTATATTTTCTGTCATTTCTTAAAAAAGTTTGTCATGAAAATATTATTTATTTAAAAGATAATAAGTCGTTAATAAAAACTATAATTACACGTTTTATTGTTGATGATGTTTTTCTAGAATTTTTATTTTCATAAAATATATATTAAAGTTATAGGAACAATAAAAGATTTCAAATCATTTGTAAGAACAATAGTTTCTTTAATTAATATAAAAACTAATAATGTTTAAATTTATGGTATCTTTCCATCTAGATTCTACGTTTGTGCAGTTATCATCAAAGACATTTAGGGCTGTGACGACTGTTTGAAATTATGAATTTGAAAACACTGATCTAATTTCAATTTATAGTTATTTTGTTAGATATTGATTACAAGTTAATTTTTGCAAAGTCTCTGTTAAAAGTCTGGTGACATCATTCTTTAGTTGAAGATTGTAATTGATCACAGTTGTTTGATAACATCCATTTACAACTCATGAAATATTGTATAACTTGAAATTAGACTAGGTTCCTATACCAAAGTTATTATTAGGACATTGAACATAATGATAATATTAATATTAATAATTTAAATAGATGGCTATAATAACAGAATTGATTTATATCTAAATTTTCAGTTTACATATATAAAAATATTAGCTACAGTGAGTATATTTCATGTCATTTCTTAAAAAAAGTTTGTCATAGAAATATTATTTATTTAAAACATAATAAGTCGTCAATAAAAACTATAATTAAACGTTTTATAGATGGTGATATTTTAGTAGAACTTTTATTGATATAAAATATATGTTCATTTTTTAAATATATAGGAACAATAAAAGACTTCAAATCATATGTGAGAACAATAGTTTTGATTGTTTAATTAATATAAAATAATAATCTTTAAATTTAAGGTATATTTCCATCTAGATCCTTCGTTTGTACAATGCTCATCAAAGACTTTCATGTCATTACTTACAGTGAGTATATTTCATGTTATTTCTTAAAAAAGTTTGTCATGGAAATATTATTTATTTTAAACATAATAAGTCGTCAATAAAAACTATAATCAGTAAATTTGTATACATTTGTTGTGAAATCATTAAATTTTAATCTATCACAGTTGTTTGAAAACATTTGTTGTGAAGTTATTAAATTTTGTATATGTACAGTGACATTATTAACTTTTCTTCAATTTTAATATATGTTGAACTTTAGTTACAATCAGTGAATTTCACGTAATTTGTTAAGCAAGTTTGTCATTAAAATACTATTAATTAATTTAAAACATAATAATTTGTCAATAAAAAGTATAATTACATGTTTTAGATATAGTGATATTCTTTTAGAATTTTTTTTGGTTTTAAATACATGTTCATATGCTAAAGTTATATGGAACAATAAAATATTATAAAATATTTTTATGAAAAATAGTTTTAAGTGTGTAATTAATATTAAATTGATAATGTGTAAATTTATGTTTTATTTTTTAGTCATTTAATAATATTAAAAAGAAGTACATTTTGCATTATTATGGCAGTATCTTCTGTAAGTTTTCATCTATATCTTTCATTTGTGCAGTGGTCATTATAGACGTTTAGGGGTGTGGGTTGTTTTGTAATTATGAATTCGAAAAGATTGATATATTTTAAATTTACATATATCAAGATTTTAATTATGAACTTGAAAAGGTTTCTGTATTTTAACTATATATGGGTATAATTTAATAATAAATTTAATTATGTAATAAACGATTTTATACTCAGTTTTTTGACGTTTAACATTTACAAAGTTTTGTTTTATAACAACTGTTGGGATGTTAACAGATGTTATACAAAGGTCCAAAAGTAATGATTACTATTTCTAATTTACTTTATTAACAATATTATTTTATTATTAATGTGTTGCAATTTTCTTCCACTCTATTGAAAGGACCCAAAGTAGTTTCCAACTTCATATTTACTTGAAATGCAACTTGTCAAGTTGAAAATTAACTTTCCGTATAGTTACTTTGTTACTTTTTTATTCATCTTATATGATAAAATAATATGAAAATAATATTATTAAAAATTTATTATTAAATTATTATGAATTTGAAAAGAGTGATGTAATTTAAATTTATAGTTATTTTTATCATTTTATTATGATAAAAATGTTATTTTTATTAATTTTCAACCGATGACGATTGTTTGTAATTATTATGAATTTGAAAAGAGTTATGTAATTTAAATTTATAATTATTTCGTTAGATATTGATTACAACTTATTTTATTTCTATAAATTATGTCTTAATCTTTTAAGAATTTATATGGTAACTTTTTTTTGTTGTTTAATAATAGTAAAAATAAGTACATTTAGCATTAATTGTAGCTGTATTTTCTGTCATGTTGCATCTAGATCGTTCAGCTATACATTGTCCACCAAAGACTAGGGGTGTTCAGAAAAACCGCAAACCAAATAAAAACTGAAAACCGAACCGTAACCGTAACCGAAAAAACCAATCCGAACAACGAATTTGGTGTTTGGTTTGGTTTTAACCGGAACCGAATTGTTTATTCGGTGTTTGGTTTGGTTTTAACCGAAACCGAATTGTTTATTCGGTGTTTGGTTTGGTTTTTGGTTCTATATTTTTTTTTATTTGGTTTATTTGGATAACCAAATAAACCGGTAAAATAATTAACTATTAAATAAAAATAATAATATTTAATAACTCATATATAATATATAAGCCCAAAATATTAAACCTAACCCAAAATAAATAAAGCCCACTAATTTATAGAGGTAATAATCTGAGTATAAACTAGTAAACTAGGGTTCATTTTACTAATTCTAATTTTTATGATGTTTCTGTTTGCGTGGTTTGATTTTTTGGTTTATATTTATTGCAAACTTTCTTTTCGGATTTTGGAACATATAGGTATATAAGTTAGAGAAAAAAAAAACTTCGTTTCAATTTGGTTTGTTTGGTTGAATTTGGTTTGTTTGGTTTTAAACCGAAACCGAACCGAATTCAATTTGGTTGAATTTGGTTTGGTTTTCGTATTCCTAATTTGGTTTGGTTTGGTTTTTGGTTTGAGGTACAAAATTTTGAAAACCGAATAAACCGAATCGAATAAACCAAATAAACCGTAAACCAAAGACTGGTGTAATTTAAATTTACAGTTATTTTGTTAGATATTCATTACAAAGTCTGTTTTAAAAATCTGGTTATATTATCCTTCAGTGGATAATTGTAATGGTCAGAGAGAGGGGAGGTAGAGGTCAGAGAGAGGGGAGGGCTAAACATTAGAGATTGGGGTTAGGTGATGGTCTGTGACACCCGTCAAAATCACAGGTCATATCCGTACATTTAACTACACGTAAATACATTGTGCATAGCATTCCATGTCATCTATTTCGTCATAATTGGACCATACAGGGTTCCAACAAGTCAATCCCGAGGCATGCAGTCTATCAGTAGACACATTAGTTAGTACAAGGTTTCAACTAGGTCAAATAGTTCATGGTAGGCTATAAAAAGTCCATGCAAAAACCCTAATTTCAGAAATCCATGCGAACGAACATAAGATCCCAATTTGTTGCCCCGACAAAAACGAAAACAAACAATGTTTAATAACAATAAGGTTACCGACGCGTATTCTATGGAATATAGTAAAAACACGAACAATGTGTCCACATGTAACCTTAAAATATGATCCACAAGGACTAGTGTGAGTATTAGAATAAAAACAAATACATTATCCCTCACACATACATACATGCGGCTATATATACACACAAACATGATGTCGCATTATCAAACCAATATCCCTTGAATATATGTATATACATCGACACACAAGACACACACAAATCCTATATATGTATACATATACGCAGATACACACACAAGCCATCCTATCTCTCTAACATCCACCATAACATCTTATTCCCAAGCATTACACTAATAAGGCAACAATGTCACTATGCAAACAATCAACCCATGTTGGAGCATTCCATACTATTCCTCTCCCTTTCCCTATGTTTCGACTCAAGTCAAGCCCCCACAAACACCCATGAACATGAAATCTCATGCTCACTAACCTCTTAGATCTAGAATGTTTAACATCCAAAACTCCCATGCCCTTTCCCTATGTATTGCGGCCCATACATTCCCAAGAAAAGCAAAAGAGGTTGACTTTGGACATAGTATTAGCCTACACTATACATACACTGCATATACATACCCACACATACTTATACTCACACCCAAGTCACCATTCTTATCCTCAAAAGCCACTGGTCAAGAACCCTTGCACAAACATGGAACCAACATAAGTTTCCACAACCTCCAAGCTAAGTTGACTAGCCACAAAAACTCATTTCCCTTCCCCATAAGTCGGCTACCAAGAGCCCTACATAAACCAACAAAAAACATTAGTCAACTACTTATATCAAGATAGTAACATACCTTTTTGATCCAACAATCCATGAGTTTTGACTTTCCTAAACTAACACTCATGCCTCACACTTTCTTCCTCTCTCTCGTGTATATATGTGGGTCAAATGGCTCACAAGAAACATCACACAACACTCTAGAGCATCCAACACTTAAACCTACCCTCACTTCCCTTTCCTTTTCCTTTTTTCATTTCGACCGAGCCAAGGGGATCCAAAAGGGGTCTTGTTCGATCATTTGTCTTCACCAATTGGGAGTCACATGTTGCTAGCAAGTCTTTAGGAGTCAATTGGAAGGAAGTAGCTTATTTTTCTTATATATTCTCGGCTATAACTCAAAGTATAACACCCGAACTCTTTATCCTCATTCACACCTCATTCGGTTACGTATATTGGTCACCCGAAGCTCACACACACTCGTACACTCTCTCAACAATTAATCTTTTAAGTTAAACTAACTTAGACACTTAAGTTTTATGTTAAAAGTTCAATACTATAGCTTGTACATACAAACTCACCTATATGTGATTATATACACCTTAGGACATGTATATGGACATAAACGAGCACACACACATACATATAGATGTATGTGTGCGTGTATGAGGCCGCCCAAGAATAACATATTTCACTCAATTTACAATATACAATATGGTTAGATTTGTAAACATGTGTTAAGAGAAATAAAAACATGTGTTAACAAGCTTAACACAAGAGTTTTCTTGGAAACATATGATATGCGAGTATGTACAAATGCAAAACACCTAAATGTGTTGTTTTTATGCAAAATTGCCAAACGATGTGTCCATATGCCACCCTAGACTTGCATAACTGAGACATAAGTAACCCTTGGTAACACTATGCAAGTCACAACATTTTGTTTTCCCAAAAACAAAATAAACATGGCCACGTGAATAACAAAACGAACGATTACTGACACGTACAGTGTGTGACACACGTGGATAGTGGTACAGAAGCCCCTAGTCCATAGGTGTTAGAGTCGGGTGAACAATTGCATGGTAGTTAGAGCCAAACATAGACCTAAGTTTCTTTTAACTGCATTTAGGGTTTCTAGACCAGACAAACCGCATCAGATTCGGTTCAGTCTAGCATCTAGACATCAAGTGAGTTTTACACGGCCCCTTTTTACAGTTTTTACATTTTTGGGGGAAAACATGCGTACAGTTTTCATTTACATACATGACTGTTATGTGAACATGAGACAATAAGGTTCAGGATCCATTAAGACCTCGTGTCATACATTTCACCATAACCATTAGCTATGGGTTTATCCATGAAACACCGGAATAGATCTATTGGGTTGACACCCCCACTCTTGGTCAGTCGCTCTGACCGGATGACAGATATCAAGAGAATGCTTGTATTTCACATTATTTCATTGTATTTAGTGTACAATGGGAGAGGAAAAACATGTCAAGGTTTGGTCATGGGCTCATGTCAAATCACATGATGATTATTGCCCTAGCTAGGCAGTAATTTAGTCGGTTTTGGATAACATGTCCATTCATACAAACCCGTGTACTCACCAACTTTCTGTTGACCCATATATTTTTTACATGCATGTTTTTCAGGAAATTAGCATGGATAATGGAACTTGTGGGGGTCGCGTGCGAGCATTTGTGGGATACCTTCTTTTGGACCGTTGTGTTGTTGTCCTAATACTAGACATTTACATACAATGGTTTTGAATATTAAACAATTAACTCTATCTAGAACCAATCTGGTTGTTTAATAAAAGTTCCCGCTTTATTTTAATCAATGCTCGTGTGACCTTTGTGCTTGGAAATCTTTCGAAGTCGCACCTCGCGTTTCCGCCTAGGCGAGGTGTGACATGGTCGTGGGTTAGGGCGTAGATCCGGTTGTGTAAAAGAAAAGATGGTGTTTGTTTCCAAACGAAATGGCGGTTCCTTGCAGGTGACACAGTGGTGTTCAGGGAGATAGCAAGGGAGAAGGTGGCTGGGTGGGTGGATGGTGATATGTCTGGTGGCGGGAAAGGCTTCATCAATCATAATATTGAAAAAAAAGTATATGGACAATATATATTTTAGTGTTTCTTTTTAAATATAAAGTGATTTCCTTCTTTACAGTACTTGACCAAGAGTAGCAAAAATAAAATACAACGAATTTGTATAAGATCGGGTGTAATGGCTCATTAATGGAGCGCTAATGCCTCAATTTAGCACCCAATTCACATATGCACACTGCCCCCCTCTAGTGTTCATAAACTTTGATATGAACAAACCAGATTTCATTTTGCTTATAAAGGTGATTTATAAACATGGAAGAATAATATTAAAAAAAATAAAAAAAAAAGAAAAAAAATTATAACATAAAGAATCTATGGATCAATTGATAGGGTAAACATACAAAAATCAATATACTTTTTTTTTCCGATAAGAGTCACTTAACAGTCTTTTACACATAAAAAAATGTTCTTTATATTTTTTTTTCTCATAATAGTTACGTAACCATTTTTTGAACATAAAAATATCTCCACATTTTAAATTTGAACAAAATTGTGAATTACATTTTTACAATGCTATGTCACACCTCGAAAAGTCGCATCGGTTGTGAACATTTGATACATATGTTACGCAGCGGAATAATACAAGTAAGACTTGTACTAGTTTGGGACGCCTGTACTAAGCCTTCCAGGGTTTCCAATCCCAAGACATCGCTTATTTCAATCGTGTCGTTGCCAAAATCTAGACCCGAAAGACATGTTTAAAAAAGTCAACATTAAGTTGGTGATTCATGGTTTTATGTTTATTAATTTCGAATAAAACCCTTCTTTTTAAATCATTGGGAAAATATTCATAAAATATCTTAAGAAAATTTATTTTCATTATTTAAAATGTTATTTGGGAAAAATCTTGTAAAAAGTCCCCTTGGAATCCTCGTCCAGCAGTCCATTTTTATCATTCAACTCGACTCACTTTACCATATATATATTTACCTCCTCATAAAGGTAAACATACTAAGTTCTTGTCGTTTGAACATTATCCCAAAAATGAGACTTTATTCCCGTGAAATCCTCGTCGCGCATTCCGCAATAACTTTTGATAAACTTTCTCTTTGTAAACAATTTTCCCCTTAGATTCCTCACTGAAAATCCGTAAACATTATTCTGAAACCCATTTTCCCTGGAAATTCCCACCGGGCAAACCTGTACGCAAAAGCGGAAATGATTATCCATTATCTGAAAAGGAGTGCACGTAACAAAAATAAGAAATGTACGATATATAAATTAGGGTTGCAAATCCTACATTCGATGGCGTCCCCATGAGCCCATAATCAAAGCCAAGACTAGTTACATTGCCTCGCAAGTTGTTTCATGGTAACAACAAGTTTAGCATATCATTGCACCCATTGGTCCTTCCGAGTTGAAGCTAATCAACAAGGGTGGGTCTCATCAAGATCCAATGGTACTATTCATATATTCTAAGGCTACATCCTTTGAATTGATGGTTATAGTTAACTGCGAAAACTACACATCCCATGTGACTTTTGCACGTTGCCCATGAGCCTATCTCGTGTCATATTTCATGTTTCCTAAGTTACCGCATTTATTGATAAACATATCCTTCATTTCCTTTTTTTATCCACGTACGATTTTATAAAACACATTTTGTAACTCTGAAAGTTTTTATAACTTTGTTACGTTTTATAATAAACAGGTCTTCATAAAAAAAAACATGTTTTCCTCCCAAAAACATTTACAAAACCATAAAAAACGGGGTCATGAACTCGCCTAAATTTTCTTGAAAAAGCTAGCAAGCAAATCCCAAAGCTTTGAACAACTGACTACCTCGTGCCCTACCAACAAATGACACCTCATAAAGTCTATCACAAATAAGCCTAGCTTATTATTTGGTTAGAAAGATAGTTTAGTGTGTACTAACCGGAGTCTCAAAGTGTTTCCACTCGACGAATAGATCATGACTTGTCTTAATTATGTGTTACATACGACATAGCACCCAAGTTACACATTTGTTACTATTCGCATGTAAACCACACTTTAACACCACCATAAGAATTTATCAAACTAATAGGAAAACATGAAAATAAAATAGAAACATGAAAAAGTAATTTACTTTTAAATCAACCATTGTTTTTGAGAAAATACCTTGAAGATGCAGTTGTAATATCATCAATGACACGCAATACTCATATCCAAACAAAACAAAGTTCCAAAATATTAACAGATCTTAATCTTTCGAAACCCATGATTGTGTAAAAAACCCTAAATCTACAAAACGATAAACATATTCTAAAAATGATAACCCAAATCTGAAATCAAAGAATAAACAACCGAATGTCGTTTTTAATCGGATTACAACATTTTGAAATCCTACATTCAACAACCACGGATACAAACTGTGACACCCGTCAGATTTCCAGGTCAAGATCCATACATATTTGCATCACTTTCTGTTATCTTCTGTATGCATTAGACATTTTATAGTAAATGTGTCACCCCGAGTCTAGTGAGACCCTAGATAGTTCAGGATCCATTATGTTTACCCATTACTCATGCAACACCCGACTCATGCATAGAACAACTGAAAATGATAGTCAGGGCAAGCACATGCTCAACCGAGAGTAGCTAAACGTTCAATTACAATCTACCCTTAGTCACATGTGGACGGACATATATAACTTGGAAGTTAACCAATTCCATAGCATGATTCAAAGACAATCTGTAGAGATTTAACATGGGAAAAATTTATGGAACCACCTCACATACACAAATGTCAACTTATAACAATACAACGTTATTCTTGTCATGAAAGGTTATATAAGCATGTACACTAACATTCTTGTGTACAAATCAATTCACATACACATGAACAACTAAGATGAAAATCAACTATCACAAACATAATCCATACATATCAATTAACACCTATATTGTCTAAACTATCATATGTATGTATAAGAAAACAATTTCTATGCTAGAGAATTATTAAAATATGATTAAAAATAATATAATAAGTAGTAAAAAATATACCATCTTCTTCATAATCACCATCTCAATAGTTCATGTCCTCACCAATGTTACGTATATTTGGTTTCCTCCATATTCCATAGCCTAATCACTCTTACCTTGATTTTATGGTCTTTTCGTAAGTTTTGACCACACCATTGTCAAATGGCTACAACAAGTTATATAGTTTAGATAAATCTAGAAGTTCGTATTTTAATTATATATATAATAAGTAGTAAAAAAATATACCGTCTTCTCCATAATCACCATCTCAATAGTTCATGTCCTCACCAATGTTGCGCATATTTGGTTTCCTCCATATTCCATAGCCTAATCACTCTTACCTTGATTTTATGGTCTTTCGTAAGTTTTGACCACACCATTGTCAAATGGCTACAGCAAGTTATATAGTTTAGATAAATCTAGAAGTTCATATTTTAATTATTTATGAGGGTTTTTTTTTCTTCTGAAAATCCATAAATATGCTCCATCTATATTTCTATATTATCTTATTAAGTAAGAGAGATGTACTATTTAGTAATTTTATCAAGCGTACAACTATTAAAGCAACATATACAAGTAAATTATGCTTATATAATGAGGGTAAAATTGGAACTTTATGTACATTTAAGACAGTTAGAAGGGTAGAATAGTAAATTTAGCATAATCAAATACCTCACATTCTGAAATCTTATCCTAATTTTACTCCCATATCCAACTTCAAGAAGACAAAATACAACCTATTATGCATCTTAAATGTGAGACCTTTCAACCCTTCCTAATCATCAACGTTTCATCATCATCATCATCATCATCAATTCAGTAGTTAATTTGACAATGGAACAAAATTTAAAGCTACATGTACATTCATATGTTGCATCCCACCTCCAAGGGGCGTAAGACGCATCTCTTTGTTTCTTTTAAGATGCCAGTTATTGAACTTCATGATCATTGATGGCACCAGCAGCTTCTTAAACACCGTTCTGTCTTTTTTTCTCCCAGTACGAAACTCCTCATGTTGCCTTCACCACAGGTGAATCCGAATTGATCCTCTGTCCACTGCATGCTGAATATGAATCTCCCCTTCATTTGATTCTAACATCATGTGCAACATATGGTCTTTTGTATATTTTCCCTTTTCCAGGTTAGAGTTTACTTTATTCATCATTTGAATCTCTGTGATTCAATTGATTTCGACACTTCGATTGTTAAAATATTTCGTTTGTTTATATTCTACCCATTATATTTTGCAGGTTTGATCAGGTCGTGGCGCTATGAAGGTTTGATTGTAGGATCTATTTTGGGGCTTCAACAACAACTATCTCATCAAGTATTCATCATTTGTTAAATTTCAGTCACCATCGTACACCACTGCTTCTTTTTTTATTTTCATTCGCGGTGGAATTTGGTAATGTTTGTTTGGCATATTTAAATTAATTGCAGTTATTTGCCGACAAAAGTTGATATCGATGTAAAATTATATTAATATGTTAAATTATTAGTTGAAACTTGAAAGTGTAATTCCTAATCTTTTTGTATGCTATCAGTAAACAAAAAAGTTATATATGATTTTTTTTTTTACACTTTACCGCCATAGGTGACTCTACCTCAACGCGCGGGTATGAGATAAAACACAACCACGCGTTGACCCATTTTAAGTCAAGGGGTCAAAATTGGCACCTCTAAGCTATATTGTTTATGTCTTGATGCTTACAACAAAGCAATAGTGTTAAGAATCATTTGTTAAGTTGTATTAGTGGTATAAGCATAAAAAATTTATCAATAACATATGTGAAACCAGCAAAGCAACGTGTGGCAAAATAAATATATATACCGGCAGCAACGGGCGGGCATTCCCACTAGTATTTAATCATCATAGATGACATGCATTTTCATAAGAAAGTAGAAATATCATTGCCCACAGTTTAACGTGAATGAACGAACGTTCACGATCATAATGAGCAAACATGAATATGAACAAACAAAATGTATTCATGTTTGCTCATTTGACTAAATGAAAAAAAATTGTTCATGTCCGTTTGTTAAATAAACAAACAAAACGAACTTTCCTATTGAACGTTTAGTTAGTTCTGAAAGTTTGTCATCATCTAATCTATGTATATAATAAACAAATTGATAGCTTTAAACAAGCGTCATATTGATCCCCCTCATCCATTTGTATTGTAAAGATAAACATGCCAAGACAGGTTTAGTTTTCTGACTTTCATATCGTTTACATCCCTGAGTTTGGTTTGGTGTTAGAACAGCTTCTAGCTGCACCTCATTTATGAAAACGTGCTCGAGCTTCTAAGTTTTCCAAACGAGAAAGTCTTGTGTGTGTCGTCGTAAATCAGCATCTATATCATCACATAATCTAGAGAATTCTCTTAATGAAGTGTTACATTTGAAAGTACCAGGAAACTAGCTTTTACATCTATAAAAAAAATGTAGTGAGTTGAACAATATTACCAGATTTTTTTTTTTTGCCCAGTCAATCGTGTGAACAATTTAGTGGCACTCAGACATCATAAAACGTTGTGGGTCCATAAGCTTCAAGTATGTACAGTTACCGCGATCAAAGGCTAGAACGTCGAACTTCATAAGCACTACGCCTAGGGCATGATTCTTGCTCGGTGCTACAGAAGGCAATTTCAATGAAACAATTTGGATTAAAATGTTTTGTTCAGAGAAATAGGCCGCCAATGTCTTTTGTGTTGTAAATTGTTTTATTTAGAGAAATAGATTAATATAGTCACGCTTGAGCCTATATTGGAGCTCATTCAATAGCCGATCTTGATACTAAGCTTCAAATACCAAGCTAATTATTGATGGGAAAAAAGTGATATTAATATAATTAACTAATCTATTAATATATAATTATAATAACGATAACTAAATTATAAATAACACGGTATGTGTGTGTGCGCACGCAATTACAATTATAGATATAAAAAATGACAATAATAAATGAGCCACTCTTGAAAAATCACTCACAAGGCAAGCTCAAGATTCAGACAGAACTTGAAAAGATCCGTGCTTGTGCTTGGATTTGGCTCACTCGTTACCACGCCTACTAGTAATACATACCATGATTTAATACTATATAAAAAATTAATAACATGACAAAATAAGGTGTTCATACCTATTTCTTCAGGCTACCTCTGGAAAAATATGTTACACAACCAGCCTACAGGCTGCCTCAGGAAAAATATCTATGCACAACCTAGAAAAGTTGATCATACCCATTTCTTCAGTTGTTTAGTCAGCACTCAGCATAGAATGGCGGCCTACCCATCCCACCTGACCATTTGGCCACCTCTATTAGATGCGCTATGATATCAACTCCTTTGAGGGCCATGCTCATTTTAGACAAAAGGAAACAGCCAAAAGTACATATTATAACTTATAAGTGAAATTATAATGTAATCATATTATATACAGTTATGCGGTGTTTGTTTTTGAAGTGATCAAATATGTTTGTTTCCACCTCTTATTCATTAAAAAAAAGGTCAAAAATACTAACGCTGAACAAGAAAAAACAGTCTGCTTGATAAATATGAGTCAATATTTTAATCAAGAAACATATCTGTTAAATGGGTATGAGCAGCTTTTTTTGTCATGTTATTAATTTTTCTAGGTTGTGCATCGACTCATTTACATCAAAACAAAAATCAGTCACACAGATTAACAAGGAGAGCTTGTATTACCGTTGATGAGCAGGAAGGATTGGTGTAATGACGGAGTATTCGAGGGATGGAAATGGCAGAGCAACCATAAGTTGAGGGGCTGCAGATGACGGTGCTTGGGCTGGGGTGACGAACGGAGAAGTGGAGAAAGCAAAAATTTAGAAAAAAAAAAAGGTAATTTTTGGTGAATCCAACCCGAAAAGTTATGGCCCATACCAAAACATGTGTGCCAACTTGTTACGCAGCACACTAATTCTGCGACCATCAAACTGATTATCTTTGTCAATTTGTCTTCGACTTGGCATAAGGTCTTGCTTTGTAGTTTTTCCACAAATATACAATTGGTTCTGATATCACAAGGTGAGAAAATAAAAGTTAGCAAGGTTAACATAACAAATTGGTAACGAAGGGTGATGCTAAAAACAGAAAGACTATAATCATAAACGGAAAATGGTTGCAGTGAGCACAAAGGGGAGAAAGAGAACTGACCTCGTAGCTTTACAAGCAGGAAAATGATGTCTCATACTTAATAGTACCTGAAGAGGACTTACCCACAAAAGTTAGTACTCCATCCATCTGTTATCATGGAACAAAAGTCTGATGGTTTGACTTTTGGCGTCAAATTTAGGTCAGTTTGAGATTCAAACACGATATGCTGCAGATTGAAGGTGGTGATCTCAACACAGTATTCGAGAACAGGCTAGATAAGATTATGTTATACCTCTAAAGGGTCAAAAGGGTTAAAAAACATAAATTTTAAAGCAAATGGATGAAATGTTGCCTAAACCTATTTTTAAATGCATAAAACATCTTACATATTTTATTTAAAAAAAAATTATAAACAAAATATCATTAGATTGAATTTGACACACCCTTGGTTTTAAAAAGCGATAGGTGCACAAAAGCGATGGGGTCTAAGGGCGAGGCGCGAAGCGCAAAAGCAGTGAGCTTTTTTTACCCGAGGCGCACACTAATTATATCATTATTTTTATATATCACATAGGTTCTTAGCGTCCTTTACCCGTAATTTAGCTATAAAATAAGGTTTTTATATGATTTTACCTATATGTACAAGCCAAAAAACCCAAGGTACAATAATATGTTTCTGCATAAAAACTCACTGGGTATGAGAGGCGCGCGCCTTAGAGCCAAAAAAAAACCCAAAAGAATGCGCTTTTTCTGTGCTTTCTGGAAATTGCCCAGGCGCAGATCCCTAAGGCGCTAGGCAGTATGCCTTGTTGCACCTCACGCGCCTGAGGCAGTGCGCTAAGCAGTGCGCCTTTTTAAAACCAAGGACACACCAACTATTAAAAAGTTTATAAAGTTCAGGGCCTGTTTCAACATGAATAAAAGTACCAGTTTTGACTGTTACCCAACCTGCCGTTTGCCACTAATATATAAGTTTGAAAATAGCAGTTTTAAAAGTGCTAGTATAGTAGGGAAGAAACACAGATACAAACTTGGCTATACTGATAACAATTAAAGAAACCTGATGAATTATAAAGAGAACTACGGGCGAAAAATCTAAATAGCAAAATGTTTGATCTCTGAATCCTAATATATGACACTGAAAGATATAAACATGCACATATATACGTACACATATATATTAACATGAACATAACTTCTCTAGTTTCCCAACAATCTCCCACCCCTGAGGCCCAAACCCTCCAACAAAATACAAGCTTGCTTACACATCTACTGAGTGTAAATTGTCAACAAATGACAAACAAGAATCATCACATCCATGCCAAAAAGATAAATTTAACATCAGGTCTGATCCATGCCATGCTACTTATTCAATTTTTGGAAATCAGGATATCCCTGCAACATATCTTATCTTACTAGAGTATTATAATATAAAGCATTGACTTCAAAAGCCGGAATAAAAGTAAAAGTGTAAAACCCGAACAACCCTTCACTAGCAGATCAACACCATGTTTGAGTGTTCGTATATGATTTCCATCTATAGGTTACACAAAATAAAAAGGAAAGATCCCAACCGAGCATGAAACAAAAAACCATAGAAAACTAGTAATAAAAAGAGTTGATTTCTAAATTAATCAGGAGAAACAATATGCTATTTAACAGCTTGGAGTATTTTCAATACAAAAAACAAGACCTAAAATATCATGTCCAAGCACAAAAACAATCCAATAATTCCATAAATAACCACAAATCCAAAAGTTGTATCTTTAAAAGAAAGAAGGTATACAAGCATACACAAACAACATGAAACAGTAAAAAAAAAACACTTTGAAAGTAAACTGACCTTCACAACAGAAAATTCAACTCAAAGTAAAGCAAACACTACAAAAGGAAATCAGGTATTACTTGTTTTTGAACAGCCACATCAATAACAGCATCAGCTCTTCGCCTAGATTTATGCTTGCCTCCACTTTTCCGCTTACCTTTTTCACCATTTTCTTCTTTTTCTTCAACATTTTTACCATGATTACGATGTTTGCTTCTTCTTTTACTTGAATTACCGGTTTCAGAACTCTCCACCTTATCCTTGGAATGTGACTTGCCTTTTCTTCCGTCAGATGGATTATTACTGTGGGATGAAGCTTCATTTCCTAAAAGAACATCTCTCACCGCTCCAGAGATCAAGTCATCATTCTCATCTGTTTTCTTCACTGTCATAGGAAGTCTATCTCCCTCATCCAGTTTGACTACAACAGGTCTCGGTCTGCTGAGATTCGGCTTCCTCTTTAGTACTAGAGATTCTTCTGTAAGCTTAACTAGATCTTCCACATCTTTATCTCTTTGATCAGGATCATTCGCAGGCGGGAAACTTGAGGATGCATTTTTATTATCATCAGAAGGAAGGTAAAACAACCCATGTCTCTTTCGATGTTCAGCAAGCAGCGACGTGGATTCGGCAGCAGACGTTTCTGATTCTTCTTCATTCTGCTGATTAGAAATAGAATCACCATCGATGGGCCGGAAAACATTTTTTACGAGGGAAAACGATTCAATTATAGGTAACTGAACATCTGCACATATACTATCCAATTTGCTAAGATCCTCCTCAAGCACCAATCCATCTGGTACAGGCACCCGCTCTTGAGCACTGAACGGAACCGGACCAAAATCCTCCGAGAGTGCATCGTTTATTAATCTAATAATAATAGCAGTTTTAAGATCCACTTTGTCAACCGATTTTTCTTTCTGGTCATGATGACAAGATATCTCTTCTAGTGCTAATCGAGCTAAACCAAGGACGTTCCTCACTCTCTCTTGTATTTCAACATCATGGCTTTCGGCCAATGGGGTTAACGATGTAATAACAAGATTCAACACATTAACAATAGACTCCTGTGTAAACATATCACTTTTGTGCAAACTTAAAGAGCTTGTAGCCTGATCAGTTTCCGTAAACTCTTGTTCAGATTCCGAATATGTAAAACCAGGTTCAATATCAACAAAGTTCTGAGGCGAAGAACTCGCACCTTTCTCACACAAAAGAAAAGAATGTATGCAAAAGCTCAGAACCTTAAACGTGGAATGAATATATACAGCTCTTATTGACGGTGGCAAGAGACTAGTACGTGGTTGTAGTAACGCTTCCATGATCTCAAACGGATTCCTTGAAAACCCAACATACTCCCCCGAAACCCACGCAGCAGCGGATAATATCCTATGAATGAAAGGATTCCCAAGCAAAGCTGGATCAATCAACAGATCACGACCAACACGTACAAGTTCCGGTCTAACATCTTTAACCCTCATACCAATATCTATCAACTGATACTCTATTTCTTCTCCGTTCTGACAATGCGGAATCCTCGCCATTTCCCCAAGAAGCGAAACGTACCAATCAAAATCAATAATAATCTCATAAACATTCCTCGAACAAGTCGACAACATCGCTCTCAAAATCTCATTACAAAACTCCGGATCAGATTTCAACGCGTAACCAATCAAAACCCTACAAATCTCAACCACATTATCCTCACAAACCATCGCCATCACAAGCCGCAACGCCTCAACCTTAATATTCCTATCCACATCACTCAACGACTTAATCACCACCTCCTTATTCT
Source organism: Ambrosia trifida (assembly GCA_028751855.1). NCBI lineage: Eukaryota > Viridiplantae > Streptophyta > Magnoliopsida > Asterales > Asteraceae > Ambrosia > Ambrosia trifida. The sequence goes on along the minus strand of CM054131.1, from coordinate 75,508,884 downwards.
CCACCACCGCCCACAAATGATTCCTCGCCGCAATCAACAGCCCTTGCAACCCAAGATACCTCAAATTCAAATCACTCTCCAACAAAAACTCCCTAATCTTCCCAACCGCCAACTTCACCGCAACCTCATACTCATAAAAACTCCCAACTATCGTCCTCACACACTCAAACACCAATGACTTCGCCTCACTCCGTTTCATCACATCACATATCGGCTCCACCACCTTCTTCCCTAACCTCGGCTCTATCCTCCCTAACCGCGCAAATATCTTCACAACCTTAATCAACACCCAATTATTCCTAGACTCCACCAATATTTTATAAAACTCCGGCGCTAAAGGCAAATACGCCTTCGCCTCCTTTCCACACAACTCACAAAACACACCAACCGTAGCGGCAACCAATGTACCATCATTACTATTATTATTACTATTATCCAAATTATCAACTAAGCGTTTAAAACAAACGCGAACGGCATCAGGGTACTGCGAAAACACTTTCAACAAACAAGCAACAGCTTTCTTCCTAACAAACATTTTATTACTAACCAAAAGGTTAAAAATATCGGGAGTAAGGTCACGGGCGAGATCTAAACTACAAACAACGGATAAACATGACAACGCAAGGCTGACGTCATGGGGATTAGAAGAAGCAAGGTCTTTACGTAACTGATTAGTGAGGAGGAGAAGAACAGGGGTGTTTGGGTGGAAGGATAAGGAGGCGGCTAAATAGCCGGTTTTTTTGAAAGGGAAAAAAGGGGAAGAGGTGAGTTCGATGGCGTGGAAGGAGGCGAAGGAGATGTCGATGTGGTGGAGAGAGTGGAGATATGTGAGTTTTTGTAAGGCGGTGTGTTTGGTGTGGAGATCGGTAGAAGGGAGTTCGCGACGGATTTCGGTTAAGGATTTGGAGATGAAGGTGGATTGGGATGGGTTTTGAGAGTGGAGACGGAGGCCTTTGATTAGGTCGTCGAGCGTGCGTTGGAAGAGAGTGTCCATCAGTGATGGACTGCCGGTACCGGACATAGACGGTTGGAGGGGATCGGAGGTTTGGAAGAGTGTGATTTGTTTGGCCGGTGACGGAATTGGGGGGTTTAGGTTAGTAGGGAAGGGTCCGGGAGAGGACTAGCAAGGATTACCTGTGGAAACCGGAGGATGAAAACCCACTTTAAGCCTAATCAATAGATTACCTGCACATTAACCAACCCTTATTCGCCCTACCCTAACCACTAACGCGTCAGCAGACCAAACCTTGCAAAACACTCCATCTATCGGTAAAAGAAAAACTGTATTTTTTAACGTATGTTCATTTCACAACATCAATTAATAATACACTGAGGCAATAGATCGTTTGTTACTAAACGGTTTATAATTCAACGTCTGTTCGTTTCGCAACTCTGTTCATTACATCAATTAAGCAGGTTTTTTAAAACACCTGGTTGCAAAAAAGTGTTGATTCAAACAGTTGTCAATTCAACGGTTTCTTTCAAACAGTTGTTGCATTAACCACCGACTAACCGACACGTCAACAGTGCAAAAGTCTGCTGAGAGAACCGTTGTTTCGCAACGACTGTTTATATCTTTTAACACTGATCAGATGTTTAATAACTGAAAGGTAACAACAAAGAAACAAAAACTTTCGAATGTCTTTAGTATTTTATAGACTGACAACGCGTGAACATGAAAGATCATACGGTAGAATATTTATTATACTTGGGTTAACGCGTGAAACATAAATGCACGAAGACTTTGGAAAACGAATAGACGAAATAATTTATCCATAAATTCCACACAGTACATATTCTAAAATTCATCTACAAAAATGGCAAATAGATCATACTACCATTTTGCTGATACATCAGATGCTAAGTCTTTATCCAGCGCTTGGTCACTAACAGAAAAGAGAAAAGATGAAAATATTTGCAATGAAGTAGAGAGGATCAAAGAAAAAATTAAGGAACAATCCTGGGAAAACATTGCCCTATTAGATATGGTCTTGCATGAACCAGCAAGTGCTTTAAGAGACAAGATAGAAGACTATTTGACGCAACAACTACAAATCGAAAACAACATCAAAGAATCCTTGACGGATTTAAATGAGGATCTTTCAAGGGAGATACTGAAAAAGAAACAAATGATTTTTGAAATTTTAATTAAGTAGTTTTGTATAGTAGATATGATTATTATTATTATTATTATTATTATTATTATTATCATTATTATTATTATTATTATTATTATTATTATGTACGTTTTAATTTTAAATGTTAAGCTCTGTTTATTAAAAACAACATTATTTATCCCATCGTCTGTTGTTTTGAGAACATCTGCTTATTACCGTCTGTGTGTATGTTGGAAACAATTAGTTTAAGGTATGTTTACTAAAAACCGAAAAAAAAAAAATAAACAAAGCAAGTGTTATACTCTGTTTGGTAAAAATCAAATTAAAGAGTCAATCTAGTGTTTAAAATAAAAACTGTAATTTGGAAGGTCTATTTCATTCACAATGTTAGTTAAATGTACGCACAAATTAAAGGTATGTTGAGTTAAAACATATCAAAACAAAAAAGAGGATGATCAAATTAAGAGGTAAATATAAAGTTAAAAGAAAAAACGTATTTGATAACGTTGTTCAAAAGACGCCGTTAATATAGCAGAATTTTGAAACATTGTTTAAAAAACTGTTGATAACAGATGTAAATTCAAGTGTTTGGTTGAAACAGTTGTTGACTTAGACAGTTGCTATTAACAACTATAACACCTTTACATTTTAAATGTTTGATTACTAAAGATCAATAATCTGTTGATTTTAACGGTAGACTATTTAATCAGTTTTATTATACTCAAATTTGTATTTAGAACAATAATTCTCTTTAACAAAGTCTCTGTCAAACACCTGTTATACGATTCAACAATATTATTACAATTCAATAATTTGAGTGAAATATTTACTTTAAGAAAAATAAATACAATATGGAAGACTTATAAAAAAAGAAATACAAATATATTTAAAAAAATACTTCAATGACAATAGAATTACAATATGTGACTTTACAAACTACATAAAAATACAACGTAAAAAAATATATTTATAACAACCTAACAATAGAGAACGATATTTCTTGCCAGCATCATCGGAATATATTTAAATGTCATCCAGTTCTAAAAGCCCTAACGAATAAAAGGATCATCCAATTGTTAGTGACGACCAAAGGGAAATACGAGTCTTACACTTATGCGTGGATGAAGAATATTCATGAATATATTCATCAAGATCTTTGCAAATTTAATATGCAAGATCCAGTATATTAAATCTAAAAGCCCTAAAGATTGACAATAGGGAACCGGTGCAGAATATATATAAAATAAATACTCATTGATGTTTTCCTTTGACTCTATGAATCATCGAAAAACATCAATTCAAAGTTCTTTACCAACGAAATGTTGGTAATCAATTTTCCTTTGATTGTAAGAATCTTACGAAAATTTGTGGAAAGAAATTTGAAAGTAATATCATTATGCATATGGGATGGAAAGATGTATGTGAGAATAGTTAAACGAATATATAAAGATGGAAAATGATTATTCGGAATTCATCCCCTTTTATAGTGTGAATACTCAAACTATTCGTAAAGTTGGTTCTTAAATTTACCAGTTGTATTTCAAGTATATATAAATTTCAAAATTACTTTTGTGACTTTTTTTTTTTTACTTTTTATATAATAATAGACAATTACTTAACAACAATAATAATAAAACAATAGTGTTAATAAAGTAACTTGAAAATCGTAATCATTAGTTTAGGGCCTTTTTATAACATCTGTTGATAGTAAAAACAGCTGTTGTCATATCAAAGTTTTTCAGTATTTTTTGCAACAGATAGGGTAATCTGTGGAAGGAAAAACCCCACCATAAATGATGAAGCAAAAGTGACAAAACATTGGAAATTATTAGTTAAAACTTTCATATATATATATATATATATAATAAACTTAATATTAAAACAATATTCATACTTCAAATAATATTGTGAATGCCTCCATTTTTTATAGAATGAATGAATAAACCAATAACTCCTAAGTTGATTTTCAATTTTATGAGTTGTTTTCAACTTTAAATAATATTAATCTTTTCAAATATATAATTATCACAACTATACAAATAAACCAAGTAAATAAACATTGAATTTAACATAAATAAATAAAAAACTGAACACTTATAAAAGAACAAATACAAAATATCTCTAAAAAACTACTTTAATTATTATAGAATTACAATATGTGACTTTACAAACTAAATAAAAATACAAGGAAATATAAAAAAAACGCTACTAACAACGAAACCCTAGCCATTGATCTTTCTTCACAGCATCATCGATCCAAATGACAAACCAAAACAATGAAAACCAGCACACGACAGCAGCTCGTATGTAAATATTATCCAGATCCAAAAAGCTTAACCATTGAAGATAGGAAGTGGATGTATATATATAATAATAAATTGATGTTTTCCTTTGATTGGAAGAATCATAGGAAAACATCAATTTGAAGTAGTTTACCAACAAACTGTTGGCAACCTATTAACCTTTGATTGAAAGAATCTGTAACAAATTTGTTTTATATAATTTGAGATTTTGTATTGTTTGACTGTTTTATATAATATAGTTTTCTAGAAATGTAATTGAATTAATAAAGCAGAAAAAAAACCCTATAGCAAAGCTAATGGTAGCAAATTTTCAAGGAAAGTGGTGGCTAAATAGTAGCAAATTTTCAATAAAAGTGGTGGCTAAATGGTAGCAATTTTCAATGAAAGTGGTGGTTAAATGCTAGCAAATTTTCAAGGAAAGTGGTGCCTAAATGGTAGTAAATTCTCAATGAAAGCGATGACTAAATGGTTGCAAACTAAATTGTACCAAAACGGTTACAAAACAAGGTATAAATTTTCAATAAAAACAGTGTCTAAATGGTGGCAATATCGGTGGCTAAGTGGTACCAAAACGGTAGCAAAAGACCTTCCTAAAACATTGTAGGAGCGGTAGCAATAATTTTAACCGTTTTTGCGGTAACAAAAATATGGTAGCAAAATACAAAATTGGTAGCTATTTGGTGGCATTAGGGCAACAGACACGGGTGTTTTTGCTACCCGCATTTTCGGTTGCAAAATGGTGGCTACAGAGCAAGTGCTACCATTATGTGACCGAAAATGTGGTGACAAAAGCCCAATATTCTAGTAGTGTCCAGTGGTTTTGTGTTGTATATATATATATATATATGTGTGTGTGTGGGGGGGGGGGATAAAATGAAAACCCTCTTGAGTTGAGAAAAACTTTGAAAACCCATGTAAAAAAAACAATATTTTTTTTTTGAAAAAAATAATCAATGTAAAATACATGTTTTAAAACATTTTGTGAAAAAAAAATAACAAAAACGCTGATGGGATTTTTTTAAAAAAAATAAACAAAGTTGCTAAAAAAACATATGTTTTCAGCTATTTGCCTATGTTTTCAGCAACTTTGTTTATTTTTTTTTTAAATCTCATCGGCGCTTTTTTTTTTTATTTTTTTGACCCAAGACGCTTACAAACATGTATTTTACATTTGTTATTTTTTTCAAAGAAAAATAATGTTTTTTTACATGGGTTTTCGAAGGTTTTCTCAACTTAAATGGGTTTTCATTTTATACTTGGCCTATATTTATATATATATATATATATATATATATATAGGGTAGGGATCATACGAGAACCAACTTTAGGGAGAGAACCAAAGAACCAATGTGAACATGTGGCATTATTGTAAATAGCTCTCAACCCAAAATAAAACAACCCTATCTTCATCCTCTACCTCCCTTCTCTATCTACCTTTCTTCTCTGTAAAAAAAAAATCCATCTCCATCGTCTAAATACATCGATCTAACTTCCTTCATCGGAGATTCCATCGATCCGTCACCATCATAAACTGAAAGGTGAAACAGGAACCATCACGAGCATAAGTACAACGACCAGATGAGTAGTTTAAACCCAAACAAAGGATCGACCAGATCCATCAGCTACCTTGTTGCTTCAAGTACAACGGACCGTCTCCTGTGTCTCACTACTTTAAACCCAAACAGAGGGTGAAGGAATTGTGGGTTAAGGATGATGTCGGGTGTCGGAGAAGAGGATTGGGTTGTCGAAGGTGGTTAGTTTTTTTTTTGTTAAGTATTTTACTACAATCTATACGATCATTTTATGTTCAGTGAGTATAGACATAGCCTAGTGTTTGAAAGATACAGTTCTCTTTGAATTTAAATTGCATGAGAAACTGTTTCTAGTTGTGCACACAAGGTGTTCGATAAAATGCCTCACTGTGATTTGTTTTAATTTACAGGGATTATTATAAAAGATTTCTATTTATGATCAACTGTTAAAGATGAATATGCTATATGAGGGGTGGAATGAGATTTTAAAGATTCAGAAGTTTCAGAGAGCGATGGGAAAAACAATATTCTTTTCGTTCTCGGCTCTCATTAGCTATGCATACAACAACAATACGTATGTATACTGTTTATTTGTGTTATTAGTTTTTAAGCAATTATAGACTATCTAAAAACAATAGTTGGCATTTTTATATGAAGTGATCAACTGTAAGGCAGAAATGATTAATTTATTCTAAAGATGTTTTCTAATCTCATCATATTCTTATGTTTAGATATACAGGACAAAAAGTTATTATTATTTTTTTTTTAATAAGTTAGGATGTTGTGGTTGAAAGTGTTTAATTGCAATTCAATTCAAATATGCTAGGGTCGTGTGGATTGACAAGAGAAGCACATACATCTCTGAATGTTACCTAATAACCTTGTGAATGCACATGTGCATTAAGATTGTTGATGCACATGTGCAAAACGTAGTTTATAATGTTAAAAGTAATATTAAAACACATACTGGTATAATTAGGCCATTAAAAATAATGCACGTGTGCATTTGTTTTGTTGTATTTAACAAAGTAATGTTGTTGCACATGTGCAATCAGGCTGAAAATCGGTTTTCTTATGCATTTTTATTGATTGTATCTAATAGATGGGGAAAAACATCAAAGAAAGTAACATTTGTATCACAATCGAGGGATAAAGGAACAAAAAGGTTACTGGATGCAAGTGAAGATAATGACACGATTGTTGATCAGAAAGTTGATTCAGGATGGCATTATTTATTTAGTCCGAATGTACTTGGTATCCCCTTGTTCCCTGTATTAGTTATGTTCTTTATTTATTTTATAATCGAGCTCCATTTGATATCCCAGAAGCGGAAGCTGATAATGTCACGAATGTTCATCAGGAAGTTGAATCAGGTTGGTATTATTTATTTAGTACATTTATATAGAAATGCACATGTGCATATGCGCAGTTTTTCTTGTGAAATATTAAATGTTGATTGTTTAAACACACAAATTATCCTATATGCAGATATAGATTTAAGAAGAAAGGTTCAAACGGGGTCAAATAAGCGGAAACATATTGTGACAGTGAAAAATGACGGTTAAAACGGTGGCAGTGAAGATAAATCAAAAGAATGTTATGAAAAAAGCAAATTAACCCCCAATACGAACACGTGTAACACCACGTTAACGTTGGTTGGGTATAAGGAAATTGTCAAACAAACAAAAAAGTTTGTATAACATTTTGTGTAATGTATGTTTGGTTTAACATTTTGTTATGTTGGTGAACGTGAGGTTGTGAGATAATTAGAATTTTGTATGTAGGTGGTTAACATAGTTGGTTTGTAATATGGATATTTTTTTGTTATCGGTTTTTTTATTGAGTTAATACGTTTAGTAGAGACTACATGTAAGTGTATGATAAAGACAAATTGGTATAAAAACTGTGTTATTTGAAGAATGATGCATGCATATATATATGCCCGAAAGTTAAACCACTAAAAAAATCTAACAATATTAGTGAAATGCACATGTGCATGCAGTACACGTTTATTATTTTATAGGTCTTATATAGAGGTGTTTCAAGTTTATTCATGTTTGTTGTCATACATGTGTTTTATTTTCAATTTATGTTATAATATGCATGACTAAACACTTGACGAGTTCGAGTGTATTTTATATCTCACTTTGCATCCATTTAATGATCATTGAATAGAATTTGTGACCCCTTATATATCTGTATCGCGTCCATTTTATAATCATTTAAGTATGGTAATTGACAATTCATTCAAAAGTGTAATAGTGAAATGCACATGTGCATACTGTCACACCCTCAAATTTCCACATGCGGGGTTTTACCGCGAGGCGCGTGACACACCAGGATCCAAGTCAACGGTCACAATAAACGACACTATATGATATGAAAACAACGTAAACTGCCATAGAGCTTCAAAACCGTTCTAAAACAGCGGAAGCAAAATGTATTATTACAACTCAAAAGTAAAACTCAAACTCTGAAATGTTTAACAAAACATGCTTATGATTCCTAGACGCTGTGAGACTCCGTGCGCCTATCGACAGCTGCTACCTTAGCGACCTGAGACAAACATGCTAAAAACGTTAGCAAATAATGCCGGTGAGTTCACAGGTTTTTAATGAATACCGACTCCAATGAATACTAACTCCCAAATGAATACCCATGGTCAATCCAGACCACATGCATGCAAAACATATGAATACCTATTACTACTGCGATTGGAAAACCATTACTGGACTCGAATAATGTGAATACTGAATACGTGCCCGAATGAATACTGAATACTGAATACTGCATACTGAATGCTGAATACCTAAGAGACAACATGCACCCGTCCGACCTCCAGTCGACGAGTGGGGCGGGTCAAGCCCAAATAGATCTATCCAAATTTCCCCCGTTGTGCATCCCCGCACATTCATGGTTCTCCCTGGGACTTCCAAAGATCGCATAGTAACATAATGAATACTTGAAAACATAATGAATACTCCAAAACCCAATGAATTCGTGAATACCAAAACGTAGTTGACACACCTTTCATGAAAACATAGTTGAAACGCCTTTTATGAAAACATAGTTGAAACGCCTTTTATGAAAACATAGTTGACACATGTTTAAAGAACACAGCATGTTTTCTCCCCCGAAAAATGTAAAACCAGTAAAAGAATAGGGCCGTGAAACTCACCTTAGAGTGCGCCTTCAGATACTTAGAATTCCAACACGTGTATGATGACCCAACTTAGTGACGACCTATCAATGAGTTTGAATAAGTGTATTGACTACTAACCCGAAGGTTAACTAGTCCCCGATTGTCCAGACTGTGACCGTGTATGTTGGAAACATGTTTAAACGGTAAACAGTCCAAACCAAACAATACCCGACATCTCATTGGTGACCCGACATCCCACGTGTTAGCCACATACAAGATATCATGCAACTTATGCAATTAAACACTTAGCATGCACAAATATTCACCCTATCTAGCATAACGCCCAATTAACGCATAAACGAGTCCGAAAACGTGTTACCAAGTTATTAGACATGTCACGGGGTTCCTAACATGTTCCTAGACGTCAATCCGTGCTTCGGGATGTTAAAAGATACATACAGCAGCATTACACGCGATTAGGAATCAAACAATGAATTAGGAAAAGTCAACTGGTGATTAGGAGAGTCAAACTGGCGAGTAGAGCTGTAATCGCCAGTAATAATGGCGATTAGGCTCCCAATCGCCTATAGTTCAGGCGATTGGGGGCCAATCGCCTATATTATAGGCGATTAGGAACCCCTAATCGCTAGTACTGTTCTGTTCTGACTTTTTGCGTGTTTAACCCTCCAAATCAGATCCGAAACATGTGTAAATACCCAATATCCAACCCAAAACATTAACCCAACTATTTCAAGTAAATACCCCTAATTTATCATCACCCTAGCCGTCCCGAATGCATGTGCTTTCCCAAAATAGTAACATTATCATGTAAACATCACATCCTCATGCAAAACTTACCCTAAATAGCAAATATCCAGATTTCATCACATAACGACGTTGTCCGACATTATCCTACTGTTCTAGCATCATCCTAGAGTAAACCCTAACCTCAAACAATCAACAAAACACAACATATCATCATCAATCCACCATAATCATTCAAACGGGTCAAAACGCCTAATATCAATATTACACATCTATGAACCTTCAAACTCCTAGGTTATCATCATATGAACTCATTTAGATCGAAAACACAATAATAACACAAGAACAATCATGTTTAAACGATAAAAATCCTATCTTGCGTGAATACATCACATATAACAAGTATAGAGGTTTGGGTTTGTTTTGAAACTGATTTTAATGAGTTTTCAAAGACACAAATGTTTATAAATCAGGTCTGGACCTTTAGGGATCAAAACAATATCATTACAAAGGTTTGGGATGAAGAACACGCCTTGAAATGATGAGATTATGAGGTGTAAAGCTTGGAAATGTGATTTCTTGCTCAAAAACGTGTTGCAGAGGTTGGATAAGGTGTGGGTGGCTTTGGGGTGTATTAGGGTTTCACAAATGATGTTTTAAAACATAAGGGTGGTATTTATATGCGTTTTCAGTCGTCATGTGCAGATCAGGCGAGTACGCGACTGATACTGGCGATTAGGGATTCTAATCGCTAGTAACTACTAGCGATTAGCCCCTAATCGCCACAAGGACCCTTCTACTCGCCTCATTATTGGCGATTAGGGCTATCCCACATGCCCTAATCGCCCATAGCCTATGTATCCGAGTTTTTGGCACGTTAAACCCTATTTTAACACATATAAACACGTATTCACATACCGGCAAGTCATATAATGATTATAAGCACATATACAGAAATATTCCGTATGCACATGTGTATTTCACTATTAAATCACACTTTTAAATGAATTGTCAATTACCATAATTAAATGATTATTAAATGGACGCAATATTAGATATAAGTGGCAAAAATTTTTTATTCATTGATCATTAAATAGACGCAAAGTGAGATATAAAATACACTCGAACTCATCAATTGTTTAGTCATGCATATTATAACATAAATTTAAAATAAAACACATGTAGGACTACATGAATAAACATATAACAACTATATATAAGAACTATAAAATAAGAAACGTGTACTACATGCACATGTGCATTTCACTAATATAGTTAATTTTTTTTAGTGTTTTAGCTTTAGGATTTATTTTTTATGTATGGTGGGAGGGGGTGGGGTGGTGGGTTTATGTTTTTGGATGGTGAGTGGTTTAATTATAACTATCCACATGTGCATATGCCAATTTCTTATCATACAAATTTACATATGTTAAAATAATAATCACAAACATAATCAACCTATCAACCACCATATAAGGCAACCCATAATATACATATGTGCATGCATCATCCTTCAAACAACAAACGTTTTTATACCCATCTGTTTTTTAATATACATATACATGCAGTTTCTATCAAATCATCAAAACAATAAAACAAATGATAATAGAAATATATATATATATGTATATATATATATATTACAAATTAACCATATTACCATTGACTACCTACCTACAAACTTCTATCTATCTCACAAGATCACGTCCACCACCAGTGTCCACTTCTATTGCTTAATTGTCCGCTTTTCAACTTCTTCCCCTTTACTCATCTTCTTCCAACACTCTTCACACCTAATTGATGGCTCATCTAACATCTCCCTTGTTTTTTCATCTGTCAACCTGAACATCGTATACTTCTCAAATTTATCACATTATTCGTTTGTATAAACAACTAACAATTAACATTTATTAGTTAACATGAAAAATATACATATCTGCACATGTGCATGTTTATATATGCACATGTGCATATATACATAAAATGCTTAAATAAATAATAGCGACCTTTTTTAACTTCCTGAGCAACGATTATGTCATCATCCTCAATCGCAACCAGCAGCTTTTTTTTACCCTTTCTCCCTAGTTATAACATAAAAGTTACATTCTTTTATGTTTATCCCATCTTTGTCTACAAATAATAAACAACACATGAGAAAACCATATTTTCAATCTTAATGCATATGTGCATTAACATTATTTTTTTCATTACCACATAATCTATGAACATATGCGTTAGCGCGAAAGACATTAACGATATTAGTAAAAAAGCACATGTGCATAAACATTACTTTTATCAGTAGCAACTACGTTATGCAAATGTGCATTAACATTTTTAATTCACATGTACATAAAAACAATTATTAGCCACATTTTGTAACAAAATAATAATCCTAAAACAATCATAAACATTTTTTAGTGTAATTTCATTAATACAAAATTAGAAAAGAAAAAAAATGTAACCATAATTATGTATCAATTAGACACCAAATATGGTCACCTTAACCATCATAATTACAAACGAACTGAATCTAATTCACTTCCTACATCTCAATTCAAATAATAATAATAATCCAATACCTCCTAGCTCTATTGGGATCAATCGTCAACAACTCCAATAGCCAAGGCCTCATACTACCACTCTTAATATCACCACCATTAATAGAGAGAGAGAGAGAGAGAGAGATTTGAGATCTTACAAGATGAACAGGGGCTTTGATATGTTTAACGAGGGATGAAGTGCACTGGTTGCCTCTAACCTCATTATTATTATTATTATTATTTTGACTAGCATTTGTAATCCGATCATTATCCAAACCATCAGTGATGTTAGATCCAAGCTTCCCCATATCCATATACGTACATAACAGATCGTCTTCAGATTCAAGCTCGTCGAAGCTTCTAGAAGGCGCATCAAAGGTGTCAGAGTCCAGATCTAGGTCGTCAGGGAGACGGTAGGTGACCTCGGAGTGTGCTCGACGGTGGTAAGATGCTCTAACTAGAAATGGAGTTAGGTTGTTGTTGTTGTTGTTGCTGTTCATTGGATTTGGATTAGTTGATAGAAATTATTGCATTGTGTTTGTGTTTTTGTAGATGAAGGTTGAAAGAAAGGTTTATTTATTTATTTTGTCTTTTATCATATTTACAATAATGCCATCTGTTCACATTGGTTCTTTAGTTCTCTCCCTAAAGTTGGTTTTCGCATAATCCCTACCCTATATATATATATATATATATATATATATATATAGGGTAGGGATCATACGAGAACCAACTTTAGGGAGAGAACCAAGAAACCAATGTGAACAGAGGGTATTATTGTAAATATGATAACAAATAACTACACTGCAAACCTCCTCTCTGCCCCCAATCGTTCTTCCCAAACTTCTCCTCCACAGCCCTCCTCCCTGTGCCCTCTCGTTATTCCCAACCTTCTCCTTCATGCTACCGCCGACTGTAGATCTATTTGTGCAAATCTCTAACCTTCCACGTATTCGACGTATACTCTTCGTATGCTTTGATTTCTTTCTATGTGCTCCGTCTTCGGGTTCCAAACGCAATAGGTTTCCGGCATAAATCTGTACAAATCACATGTCTCCGATGATGACGTCAAAGTCGGAGAAGTTTCTCGATCGTCGTCAAACAGTTTCATCATTGATAATCGTGTCATTAATGACGGTTTATATTCTGTTACTGTAGTATCAACACCGTTAATGATATTAACATCACCGTCTGACTCCAACAACAAACTTTGATCAAAGAGTGGATATCGAAATATAGAGAGAAAATGAAGAAAGGTATAAATATGATTTCTCTTTCAGCCTTGGATGTGCTTTCTGGTGAGGTCGATTAGAGGTTTAGAGTTCAGGTACCATTGTAAAGAAAATGTGAAGAAGAAGAGAATAATAAGATTCTCTTTTAGTAATTTAAGTTTCAGTAAGCCATGGCAAGAAAGATTAAACACTAAAGCATTGCATATTTGCATTTATTTTAAACTTTAGTCATAGATGCTTCATGATATTTTTTCTTATAATTTAGTGGATAATATATACTATAAAACTTTATAGGTAATACAAAATTACTATATAACAGTATGGATATGTGTATTCATATTGCATTACCTGCCATTAACATCATTTATATTGATGCACATGTGCATAATTTATATGGTCATGATAAAATTAATGAAAATGCACATGTGCATTAAGATTTAATTCTTGTTATCATTACGGTCATTCATTATAATGTACATATGCATATGTTATGTGGTAATGAAAAAAGTAAAGTTATTGCACATGTGCATTATGGTTAAAATTTTGATTTTCTTATGTATTATTTATTATTTTTAGTCAAAGTGTGACATCCGTCACTTTTATCCTTATTATATATATATATATATATATATATATATTTATTTCGTACCTCCTATCTTGTACGTCGCATTTTATCCTTATCTATAATCATAATAATAATAATAATAATAATAGTGAGTCTCATTTTTTATTTTATCCCATTTAACCATAACCTTATCCTCTAAACTTACCATTAACAAAACCCACTATCCTAAAACACAACCCAACCCAACCATCCCTTTTAAATATTTCGGAGCCCACCATGATGAGCCCAAGTAGTCCGGCCCAATCCTTCTCCCCTCCTACATGATTTAAAAAGAAAAAAAAGGGGATTTGTAGCTGCCCGGACTCGAACCCGGGCCAGCTACCAAACCAAACATCAACACCACCACTACACCACATACTCGCTTTGTGTTAGAACTAGATCCCATTTGTTTTAATACCTTCTAAAAACGAACCAACCTGCTACCCCTTCTCCTTCTTCTATTCGCTGCAAACCCAAACACCCTCTTTTTATTTTTATTTTTTTTATTTTTTTTCTTTTCTTTTTTCTCTTTTCTTCTTGCTTTGACCATTGACCTTGTAGTTTGATCACACCATAGAACTCGAAATTGAAGACCATCTTGTTAAATTCGCGTCAATTACGGCCATTACATACTCGGTTACCACTATAATTGATCCAAACATAACAATCATACGCGAATTTTGAGTAACCAAGGTCAAACAATCACAACCTTCCAAATCAAGCATGAACCTATAAATTGGACACTCCTCTTTGTTCTAGAGACGCCGAAACACAAACCCCCACTATCAATTTCTGTTAAAATCGTCTGAACAAGAAATAATCGTTCGAAGTTTGACTTTTCTGTTGACTTGGCGATTACCACGAACCGTGCATTGTAAGTTCAATCTCTTGTATAGGTTTTGTTTATCGGCCCCTGATAACCATTAACCCCATGGTTATTCAGCCATTGAATCCGTTATTAATCGGATTGGAAAGCTAGGGTTCATAAGGGTTTGATTTGGGGAAGAACACTCTGCAGACTTTGTATATTTAATTAAAACAGACGCAAAGAAAACACAACCACTGATCTAGATCAAGTGGTTGTGTCTGTTGGTGTGTAAATCAAGGGCTGAAGTTGCTTTATCTATATCTTGGGCTGAAGTTAAGGAACTCATGATCGCCAAATTCTGCCCTAGGAACGAAATCAGGAAACTGGAAGATGAGTTTCGTGAGCTCAAACAAGACAGTGGTGAGAATCTTGCATATAATACTCGATATCATGAACTTAGCATACTGGTTCCACACATGGTCACCCCGGCCTCTTGAGCAATCGAGAAATATATCGAGGGATTACCCGACCTGATTCAAGACGTTGTCACTGGAGGCAAATCCACTACGGTGGAAGAAGCCATCCAGCTTGCAGCCACTTTAACAGACAAACACGTAAGGAAAGGAAACTTGGTTAGGAAGGGCACCAAGACGACTACTGAGAAAACCACCAATGCTGTTGAACGATCTAAGACTGTTTTAGCAAAGGCCGCCACTACTTCTTCGAACTCTAAGAAACGAATGGGCGATAATCAGAACCATGCTGTTATGGATCCGGTGACTCAACCCCCTATCAAGAAAGCCTACACGGGAATCCATCCTCAATGCAACACTTGCAAGTATCATCACCCTGCAAATCTTCCATGTCGTCACTAGATGTGGAAGATTTGGACACTTTGCCACTACTTGTCGTGTAACGGCTAGGACACAGGATAATCATCAAACAACTGCCCAGGAACCACTGCCGATTACTAACGGCCGGGCATGTTATAATTGTGGAGACCCTAACCACATGCGACCTCGATGCCCTGAACTGAATAATGTAAACCAGGTGGCACATGGACGAGCTTTCAACATCAATATCAACGAAGCAAACGGTCAGGATGACGTTAATCCCACTGGCTAAGCCATGGATGGAATCTTCTTAAGACTCGGGAATCCAATACTTGTGTTTTCATTTTCTTGATCCTATTATCATTTTGTACCCAATCGTGTCGAACTCATAAGCATATAACATCTAGAAATTTCCTTGCATACTATTGTGTATGAACGCAGGTTGGAAATTTATCATGTTTGGTTACGTTTATTTTAATCATAGACTCTACCTTACATTCTATTGAAACATTTGGGTTTGATTTCCATGAAATCAAACTACTAAAAACTTGATACTTGATCCTACTGAACTTTTCTAAAAACGTTATTGTTGGTTATATGAAACTTGATTTTTCCTTAAATTGACTTTCATTGAACATCTAATTATTGAAGATACTTATAAACATGGCTGGCCAAATATGAGCTATTTCCATAGGCCACTAAGCTAACACTTATACTTAATGGTTTCCGTACTTATAAACT
Source organism: Ambrosia trifida (assembly GCA_028751855.1). Classification (NCBI taxonomy): domain Eukaryota; kingdom Viridiplantae; phylum Streptophyta; class Magnoliopsida; order Asterales; family Asteraceae; genus Ambrosia; species Ambrosia trifida. The sequence goes on along the minus strand of CM054131.1, from coordinate 75,492,267 downwards.
TGCTTGCATGTGTGTATTATCAATTTGCATGTTGATCTATGAAAGACAACTACTACATTATCCACTCAACTCAAACAAACATTTCACTTAAAGGGCTCCTCGGGTGAGTGGTAGCCCATACTTAAATTTTGTTGTGCTTGCAAGTCGTTGCAAACCAATGCAATTGACCTCATTATTTCATAGCCTCAATTCGTTGGTAACATCTCATTATAACCCAACGTGTTTGTTGTGTCGTCTTCTTGTGAAACTTATTTGCTTTAATGTGTTGTTAGATTTGGATCATCAAAGGACATAAAACCCTAATGTAAGGTAAATTGATGATTCCGGTCCGGAACGTAATCATGAATTTACAGGTACATTAAGGTGGTGTGAAATTCTATTAGAGTTTTTGGTAGGCGTCCAGTACGTTTTCAAGGTATCAAAGGTGTGGTGGGTTAGCTGCGGTACACCCTATATATAAACACTAATTGTAACACCCCAACCGATGGCGGAAACATCGGGATGTCACGTATTGATGATTGTTCAGTAGCTCATGGTAAATAATACATTTCATTAAATGATTTAAATAAATTACATACATTTGTTCTACAAGAATTTGTACATCAAAATGAATAATACTATGTACACATCTTCAAGCATTAACTCAATTCTTCAAGCAAGTAGAACCTGAAACATGTTAAGTTTGAAAATATTTTGGGTCAACAAAAGTTGGTGAGAATACATAGGTTTTCGAATATAATTGATAAAAATAGTTTGTACAACAATCACAGTTGTATAATGATAGAGTATGAGTTCGACATGTAACAATGCGTCTTTGTACAATCAAACCTTGTGTCGACTGAGACCTAACTCGCAAGTTAGTTAAATGTTGTTACTGTTTTCGATCATCCCTGAATTTATGCGGGGGATGGGTTTGTCAGACCTATAGCGCTATAATTTAAACAGGCGGCTTGATCAATGTTAATGATTGTACTGTGTCTTTTTGTTACAGTCAAATGATAGAATGAGTAAATGATAGTGTAATTGAATGACAAGTTTCAACAATGTAAGAATGAGTAAATGATAGTGTATAAAATGTTTAAACATGTTTCACCCCAAAATGTAAAACAGAAAAATGGGCTATGTAAACTCACCTTAGGTGCATAATGAGTTCGTGCGTTTTATTGAGCGTGCAAACACTTAGTAATAATGCCTTGGAAAACTCGAAACTAGTTAGAGGAGATAATGACGGATGAAAACTTTAGTATATGGGAGATGGGATAATAATGTTTTTTTTTTTTTTGAATGGTGTAAAGAGTTGAATGGTAGGCTAGTGTATTTATAGTGTAAAATTTGGAATTGTAATTAGGGACTACTTTGACTAGGCTAGAATTTAGGAACAACTTTAACTTGACTGGAAGACCATATTTACTAACACTTTGACTTGACTAGGAGACCATATTTACTAACACTTTGACTTGACTTGACTAGGAGACTACGTTTGACTTTTTAGGTTTGACTAAGGGACCTTGAAAGGGTTTAAGTTTAATTGGTTTTAATTAACATCACAAAACACCAAATGGTGTAGTTGTTTGTGTGGTGTGGTTAAGGTTTAGCCCGCGAGGGACTCGGGTTCGAATCCTGGCACAGGCAATCATTTTTTTTAACGTTTTTAAATCAGAATTTTTAATACAATCCAATTTAATATTGATTATACGTCATTATTTAAACAAAAAAAATTAACAAAATGGATGGTAAAGATACTGTAAACATGAATCGGATGAATAAACGAGGGAGTTCTATGTATATATATAAAGAAAATTTGTGTGATGTTACAGTCTCCCCTACTTTTAGGAACTTCGTCCCGAAGTTATTAAAAACACAGGGTTGAGGGTGATTGGAACAACCGTGGTTTGGAAAATTTGGCGTTAAGGCACGACATAAATTTTGTAGGTAATAAAAATAAATTGTTTCGAATAATTTGGATAAGAGGATTGATGTGTGTGAGTTTTAAGGGTTGGATTAGGTTCGTCTGAAGTAGCAAGGAGCGTAAGAATCTAGCAAAATACTAAACTTAAGTTTTAGGAATCTTAAAAGTAATGCATGAGTTGATTGACTATAGAAAGACTAAATGAACTAACAAAACCTTATTAGAACTTCACACCACCATAACGTACCTGTAAATTCATGATTACGTTTCGGACCGCAATCACCAATTTACCTTACATTAGGGTTTTGTGTCCTTCTATGACTCTAAACACAAATGTAAGTAATGCAAAATAACCTTGTGATTGAATCGTATACAATGTAAAAAAATAAGTCCAACTGTTGAGCAGGAAAAAGACCTCTACCAGTCAGTGAGTAAGAACCTCTACCGATTGTTGAGCAGGTGCGATAGCCTCTACCAGTCGTTGAGCAGGTTGTAGGGCCTCTACCGACTGTTGAGCAGGCATGATGACCTCTACCAATCATTGAGTAGGTTATTTGGTACTCTACTAACTGTTGAGCAAGTACTTCATCCCATATCAGTTGTTTGATTAAGTGTACCAATTATTACACACATAGATTGCAAATTGATAATATGTACATGTAAGCAATCAAGTATCAAGTATAGCATGCGAGTTGTAATAGATTTGCCCTAGACAAGGTTAATGACCCTAGGCGTGTCTATAGCAAATAGTCTATATTCCATGAATTCTAGTTTCAAATGTTCAAATATGGTAGATAGTCGAATCCTCATGTATAATTAAGGATTATGTTTGATGCAACACACAATCAAGTTTCAATAGTTTGGTTATCATGGGTAACTAGCTCATGTGTGAGAAGGTGAAGGATATGAATTTAGTTCTTGAGAGGATGATGAAAAATCTTGAAGCAGAATCAAGGTTGTGAGAGATAGTGAATGTGAAGATAGTTGATAAAGAGTTTCTTTTATAGTAAGGAGATTATGTAGCAGTGTAAATTTTGGGGTTTGGATCAAAGGTTATAATCAAGTGTATAAGAAAACATGATTGTGGTATATGCCAAATATTGTAAAAATTTGAACAAGTTGAAAATGAGTGAGAGTCGATGGAGAATCTAGAGACTAGATATTATTCCTATGGATTAAAAAAAAATTATTTTCAAAATTGGTTTTGTACATAAAGCAAAAGTTGTTAAATAGTACAATCTAAGTAGGCTTTGATTAAAATATTCCCGTTAGTTGGAAATTTCAAACATGACATTAGGTTTTGAAGATCAAGGTTCTATTAGTGATTTTTAATAGTTTAAAGCATTATATAGAAAATCGTTTGTTACGTCAATAAATAAACAATTGAATTTAAGTTCGAGGACATCTTTTGACAAAAAAATATGTACTTTGTAAAGTTACTAGGTAATGAAAATACAACAAGATTTAGAAATCTTTAGTTTGTGCTAAGGTATGAGGTTATAGTTTTTTAAAATAAGTAACATGTGGAGAAATGAAATAATATGATTTGGGTAGGGTGTTGAATATTTAAAAAGTGGCTAAGATGGTAAGGTGAAGTGTGATTGTGAAATCCATAGATGGTTATGAAATGAGATTGATTTAAGCTGTAAAATTTTGAGATTTTAGAGCTTAGTTTAAGGAAAGTGAGTGTAATCATTTATTCATTAATTAAAACGAATAAACAAAAACGTTGACTTATCAAAACTTCTAGATTCTAATAACATAATGAAGACATGCTTTAGCATATAAGTGAACACTCATCCCGAGAATTCCCAGGTAGGCATCCGGGTCCCTCGTCTGATTGGGATTTATGCGCAATGCCAGTCCTAGACAGAAAACTCAGAATACAGGCGTTCACCCTTCCAGATTGCACGTGTTCATTATTAAAATCTAGAACTTCGACGAGATCTTCAAGGTGGTTCAGGCTAAACCAGAGGATTTGTCCTATTGGTCTAAGAGTAGATCTTGTGATGGAGAACAATCTTCTTGTAGGGACTAAAGTAGGGATAAGAAGTAGGAGGGAGATAGAGAATAGAAAAAAGTAGGGTTGCAAGTAAAAGGAGCAAGTACAGATTATAATCCTATGGTTATAGACTAGATTATTTTTCTAATAACCTAATTCCCTATAACCATGGCTCTGATACCAATCTGTAACACCCCAACCGATGGCGGAAACATCGGGATGTCACGTATTGATGATTGTTCAGTAGCTCATGGTGAATAATACATTTCATTAAATGATTTAAATAAATTACATACAATTGTTCTACAAGAATTTGTACATCAAAATGAATAATACTATGTACACATCTTCAAGCATTAACTCAATTCTTCAAGCAAGTAGAACCTGAAACATGTTAAGTTTGAAAATATTTTGGGTCAACAAAAGTTGGTGAGAATACATAGGTTTTCGAATATAATTGATAACAATAGTTTGTACAACAATCACAGTTGTATAATGATAGAGTATGAGTCCGACATGTAAGAATGCGTCTTTGTACAATCAAACCTTGTGTCGACTGAGACCTAACTCGCAAGTTAGTTAAATGTTGTTACTGTTTTCGATCATCCCTGAATTTATGCGGGGGGGATGGGTTTGTCAGACCTATAGCGCTATAATCTAAACAGGCGGCTTGATCAATGTTAATGATTGTACTGTGTCTTTTTGTTACAGTCAAATGATAGAATGAGTAAATTATAGTGTAATTGAATGACAAGTTTCAACAATGTAAGAATGAGTAAATGATAGTGTATAAAATGTTTAAACATGTTTCACCCCAAAATGTAAAACAGAAAAATGGGCTATGTAAACTCACCTTAGGTGCATAATGAGTTCGTGCGTTTTATTGAGCGTGCAAACACTTAGTAATAATGCCTTGGAAAACTCGAAATTAGTTAGAGGAGATAATGACGGATGAAAACTTTAGTATATGGGAGATGGGATAATGTTTTTTTTTTTATATTGAATGGTATAAAGAGTTGAATGGTAGGCTATTGTATTTATAGTGTAGAAATTGTAGTTGTAATTAGGGACTACTTTGACTAGGCTAGAATTTAGGAAAAACTTTGACTTGACTAGAAGACCATATTTACTAACACTTTGACTTGACTAGGAGACCATATTTACTAACACTTTGACTTGACTTGACTAGGAGACTACGTTTGACTTTTCAGGTTTGACTAAGGGACCTTGAAAGGATTTAAGTTTAATTGGTTTTAATTAATATCACAAAACACCAAATGGTGTAGTGGTTTGTGTGGTGTGGTTAAGGTTTAGCCCGCGAGGGACTCGGGTTCGAATCCTGGCACAGGCAAACATTTTTTTTAACGTTTTTAAATCAGAATTTTTAAGACAATCCAATTTAATATTTATTATACGTCATTATTTAAACAAAAATTTTTTTAACAAAATGGATGGTAAAGATACTGTAAACATGAATCGGATGAATAAACGAGGGAGTTCTATGTATATATATAAAGAAAATTTGTGTGATGGTACACTAATGATGCATTGAAAGTGAGACTGGAAGTCGAACCAGGAACAAACCCTCCTTACTTGGTAGTTCATTTGGTTTTTCTATAGTCAATCAACTCATACATTTATTTTAGGATTACTAAAACTTGAAGTTTAGTGTTTTACTAGATTCTTATTCTCCTTATTATTCGAGACAAACCTAAATCCAATCCTTAACTCACACCTATCAAACCACTTATCCAAAATGATTCAAAATTTCCAAACCACGGTTATCTTAATTTCTACCCAAACATCCATAACCTTATGTTTCTAATAACTTCGGGACGAAGTTTCTAAAAGTAGGGGATGCTGTGACATCCGTCACTTTTATCCTTATTATATATATATATATATTTTTTTATTTCGTACCTCCTATCTTATACGTCGCATTTTATCCTTATCTATAATAATAATAATAATAATAATAATATTATTATTATTAATAATAATAATAATAATAATAATAATAATAATAATAATAATAATAATAATAATAATAGTGAGTCTCATTTTTGATTTTATCCCATTTAACCATAACCTTATCCTCTAAACTTACCATTAACAAAACCCACTATCCTAAAACACAACCCAACCCAACCATCCCTTTTAAATATTTCGGAGCCCACCATGATGAGCCCAAGTAGTCCGGCCCAATCCTTCTCCCCTCCTACATGATTTAAAAAGAAAAAAAGGGGATTTGTAGCTACCCGGACTCGAACCCGGGCCAACTACCAAACCAAACATCAACACCACCACTACACCACATACTCGCTTTGTGTTAGAACTAGATCCCATTTGTTTTAATACCTTCTAAAAACGAACCAACCTGCTACCCCTTCTCCTTCTTCTGTTCGCTGCAAACCCAAACACCCTCTTTGTATTTTTATTTATTTTTCTTTATTTTTCTTTTTTTTTTTCTCTTTTCTTCTTGCTTTGACCATTGACCTTGTAGTTTGACCACACCATAGAACTCGAAATTGAAGACCATCTTGTTAAATTCGCGTCAATTACGGCCATTACATACTCGGTTACCACTATAATTGATCCAAACATAACAATCATACGCGAATTTTGAGTAACCAAGGTCAAACAATCACAACCTTCCAAATCAAGCATGAACCTATAAATTGGACACTCCTCTTTGTTCTAGAGACGCCGAAACACAAACCCCCACTATCAATTTCTGTTAAAATCGTCTGAACAAGAAATAATCGTTCGAAGTTTGACTTTTCTGTTGACTTGGCGATTACCACGAACCGTGCATTGTAAGTTCAATCTCTTGTATAGGTTTTGTTTATCGGCCCCTGATAACCATTAACCCCATGGTTATTCAGCTATTGAATCCGTTATTAATCGGATTGGAAAGCTAGGGTTCATAAGGGTTTGATTTGGGGAAGAACACTCTGCAGACTTTGTATATTTAATTAAAACAGACGCAATGAAAACACAACCACTGATCTAGATCAAGTGGTTGTGTCTGTTGGTGTGTAAATCAAGGGACGCGGGTTCGAATCCCACAAGTGTCAAAACATTTTTTTCCCATTTCATTTATATATTTAACCTCTTAATCTTTTATAATGATTTTAAAATACTAAAAGTGCTTATTAAATTCTACAAAAATTATCTTTAGTTACTCTTATGTTAAAGTTCATTATCCAATTTTTAGATTTTCAAAAATCTTTTATTAATTATATAAAATAAATATTACAAGTTTATTCTATTATAATTATAAAATTCTATAAAAATATCAAAACGATTATATAAATTCCCACAAAAATTTTTCTGAGTTTATATAACATTAAACTTTTTTGAAAAGATTTTTATTTCTGAAAAATCATTTATTTAATATTTTAATCAGTTTTTGTTTGTTTTAATCATAAATAAATCATAATAAATTCATTTTTCAATATTTTTGCACCAAAATTTTATATAAATTATTTCTATCCATTTAGAACAGAAATACAATTTTTAATTTGAAAATTCTTTAATTTAAATATTTTTAAATATTAAAGTTATATTTTGACAATTTGAAATAAATAGATTTAATATTCTATTTATAAGAAAATAATTTTATAAAAATTATTTTCACACTTAAAACTTTATATTGTGACCATCTTTGATTTAAAAATTACAAAAAGACTTCTGTTTATTTATTTATCAAATTTCTCTTATTTATTAAACGTTTAATTTATTAATCAAACGAATACTTATCCCTTATTCGAAACCCTAGAAATGCTTATAGACTATATAGGCTTAGACTTATTTGTTACCTTATACATAGGGTGATACTTGGCAACGTTGGATTACACTTATTCAATTCCACAAGACTTATCACCTTGCTAAGGTGAGTATTACCTATCCCCTTTTTCGCTTTTACAATTTTTGGGGTGATTCATGCACAAGTATACAAAACTTTCATATTCAGTTACACATACATTTTCTTCATTTACAATTCATATACGTGTCTTGTTATCTTTGTGCTTATGTTTGAACATGAACGTAGCTTACATACAAAATCGTACATATAGACATAACTTATGTTATGGTGCTCTTTACATATAGACGTAACTTATGTTACGGTGCTCGTTTAGACATAACTTATGTTATGGTGCTCTTTTAGACTTGACACGTGTTAGGGTGCTCATTATCAATTTCATCTTATCAACTTTACATTTGATCTTTGTCTTGTTTGGTTACTTGCATGTTTACATAATGCCTTGGTGATGCTAGACACATGAATTGTACTACTTTTCAAACTTATACTATATGTACAAAGCTAGGTAGTACTCACCAACATCATATGTTGACAAAAATTTATTTTCGTGCATGTTTCAGGATAAGCTGCTTGACGCTTCACATAGGACTTTGGACTTAGACTAAATAAATCAACTATCTCAATTTTTGCTATGTATTCTGCTCGCCACATGCTCCGTGATGCCAGCCAACGCACTGTTCGTGCTTCTGGGCAACGTTCTGATCGTCGCCTCGCATGTTTAGTCGCTGAGCAAATTGCTGCAGTAATCCCGAACCTTGTCAGTGAGTTAACCCAGAATAGTAACAGTACCAACACAGGGGGTACGACTCAATTTCGGTGCACTTTCAAACACTTTAACTCCTGCAAACCCACAAAATTCACTGGTGAGGAGGGTGCTACTGGCCTCCTCCAATGGTTTGAAAGCATGGAAAGCACCTTTGTGAATAGTGAATGTCCTGATGAACTCCGCATTCGCTATGCTACTAGTGTCCTTCAAAAGGGGGCACTAACCTGGTGGAATGGCGAAAAGCGCAATCGAGGAGCTGATGTTGCTTTATCTTTATCTTGGGCTGAAGTTAAGGAACTCATGATCGCCAAATTCTGCCCTAGGAACGAAATCAGGAAACTGGAAAATGAGTTTTGTGAGCTCAAACAAGACAGTGGTGAGAATCTTGCATATAATACTCGATATCATGAACTTAGCATACTGGTTCCACACATGGTCACCCCGGCCTCTCGAGCAATCGAGAAATATATCGAGGGATTACCCGACCTGATTCAAGACGTTGTCACTGGAGGCAAATCCACTACGGTGGAAGAAGCCATCCAGCTTGCAGCCACTTTAACAGACAAACAAGTAAGGAAAGGAAACTTGGTTAGGAAGGGCACCAAGACGACTACTGAGAAAACCACCAATGCTGTTGAACGATCTAAGACTGTTTTAGCAAAGGCCGCCACTACTTCTTCGAACTCTAAGAAACGAATGGGCAATAATCAGAACCATGCTGTTATGGATCCGGTGACTCAACCCCCTATCAAGAAAGCCTACACGGGAATCCATCCTCAATGCAACACTTGCAAGTATCATCACCCTGCAAATCTTCCATGTCGTCAATGCACTAGATGTGGAAGATTTGGACACTTTGCCACTACTTGTCGTGTAACGGCTAGGACACAGGATAATCATCAAACAACTGCCCAGGAACCACTGCCGATTACTAACGGCCGGGCATGTTATAATTGTGGAGACCCTAACCACATGCGACCTCGATGCCCTGAACTGAATAATGTAAACCAGGTGGCACATGGACGAGCTTTCAACATCAATATCAACGAAGCAAACGGTCAGGATGACGTTAATCCCACTGGCTAAGCCATGGATGGAATCTTCTTAAGACTCGAGAATCCAATACTTGTGTTTTCATTTTCTTGATCCTATTATCATTTTGTACCCAATCGTGTCGAACTCATAAGCATATAACATCTAGAAATTTCCTTGCATACTATTGTGTACGAACGTAGGTTGGAAATTTATCATGTTTGGTTACGTTTATTTTAATCGTAGACTCTACCTTACATTCTATTGAAACATTTGGGTTTGATTTCCATGAAATCAAACTACTAAAAACTTGATACTTGATCCTACAGAACTTTTCTAAAAACGTTATTGTTGGTTATATGAAACTTGATTTTTCCTTAAATTGACTTTCATTGAACATCTAATTATTGAAGATACTTATAAGCATGGCTGGCCAAATATGAGCTATTTCCATAGGCCACTAAGCTAACACTTATACTTAATGGTTGCCGTACTTATAAACTTGCTTGCATGTGTGTATTATCAATTTGCATGTTGATCTATGAAAGACAACTACTACATTATCCACTCAACTCAGACAAACATTTCACTTAAAGGGCTCCTCGGGTGAGTGGTAGCCCATACTTAAATTTTGTTATGCTTGCAAGTCGTTGCAAACCAATGCAATTGACCTCATTATTTCATAGCCTCAATTCGTTGCTAACATCTCATTATAACCCAACGTGTTTGTTGTGTCGTCTTCTTGTGAAACTTATTTGCTTTAATGTGTTGTTAGATTAGAATCATAGAAGGACATAAAACCCTAATGTAAGGTAAATTGATGATTACGGTCCGGAACGTAATCATGAATTTACAGGTACATTAAGGTGGTGTGAAATTCTATTAGAATTTTTGGTAGGCGTCCAGTACGTTTTCAAGGTATCAAAGGTGTGGTGGGTTAGCTGCGGTACACCCTATATATAAACACTAATTGTAACACCCCAACCGATGGCGGAAACATCGGGATGTCACGTATTGATGATTGTTCAGTAGCTCATGGTGAATAATACATTTCATTAAATGATTTAAATAAATTACATACAATTGTTCTACAAGAATTTGTACATCAAAAGTCAAATTTTGTAAGCAATAACACTTTAGCTTCTTTCAAGTTTGTCTCATTTGTGTTTTTTCCTAAACACACACTAAAGGTGTGAGAGAAAATCCTCTCTACGTTTCTTTCCTTTTCCGTCAAATCCCTCCGGCCACCTTCTCTCCGCCACCCTCTACCACTAATCCTTCATCCACTCCACCATCTATACTACCTTTCATCTTTAGTTTTCTGTGTTTATGAGATTAAACAGTTAGTTCGTGTAAGTTTTATGATATTTTTTTGTTAAAACATGGGTAGAAAGAAGAAACAACCGCCGCCGAAGCCTCCTCAAACTAGATCTGTTCGTAACAAAAAGAATGAAGATATTAATGCAGATTCAAGGGTTGAAGCTGTTGTTTCTGGGTTAGCTGATGAAGAAATTATGAATGTTTTAGAAGAACAAGAAGTTCCTGCTCATCAGAGTGTTGAAGCAGATACAAGTTGTTTTATTGTTAAAAAAGATATGTCAAAGGCTGAAAAACTGGTTGGCTTCGGGATTTAAAAGCTTCCATGAAGGAAGATTTGAAAAAGAAAAAAGAAATAAACAGTTCTTCACCGGTTCTAAATGTTAAAGGACTTGTTGAAGAATTGGTTATGCATGGAAAAGAAAATCCGAATGTTATTGAAAATGTTTCAGAAATAGAGCATGTTTTGGATATGATGGAAAAGAATGAAGATTTGAGTAATTCTGGGTTGAATGATGATGAATTGGTTGAAGATTTGAATATGGATATAAAAGAAAATGAAAAAGATGATAAAAAAACGCAGCCGTTGGATAATAATCAAGGGGTGATATCAGATGGGACCACATCGTTTTCAGCGCCAGAGAATGTTTCGGGATTGATGCAGGTTGACAGCTGTGCGGACAAATCAAAAGCTGGGTCTGAACCGTTGGATTTCTGCGCGTCTGTTGCTGAAAAGGAAAGGCAGCCGTTAGATGATGATGGGCCAATCATTGCACAACATGGGGATTCGGCATCTGCACATGGGAGTGTGATTGTTGAGAATAAATCTCAACCGCATGATGAAACTAATCGTATGGACAATATTATTAATGACAAAGAGAATGTCTCGGGATCTGTGCAAAGTGGGACAACCTCCATGCATCGGTCACATGCAGGTAACTCTTTTAGTGGGCCTAATTTTTCTGAAATGCAAACATTTGGGCTTAAAAATTCTGAATTGGGACAAAACTCTAACAGCCCAGCTAAGCCTAAAGCAGCTGGGACTGGGCCGGTTCCTAATTCTGATATTGGGCTAAGTATGCAGGGTTTATTAAAAGATATTAAAGGGCTTACTGAGGCATCTGCTGGGCCTGTTTCGGGCATTACTGTCCAACAGCTTCAGTTTGGGTCCTTTAGCCCAACAAAATCAAAAACTCCTACTTTTGATTTTGTTTGTGATAACAACTTAAATTTTGAAGGAAATGGTTTAGATGTTGATCCGGTCAGGGGTACTAAGTATTGGAACCAAGAATTATTTGCAAAATTTACGAAGGGTATAGAAGTTCTGGAAAGTGAAACCCGATTACTCTATGAACCGCCCAAGAAAGATGAAGAGGGTGAATTTGTAGTTGATCTTAATGGTCATTTTATGACAAAATGTGTCAAAGCTCATCGCCTTCAATTATATGGGTATTTTGTGGGAGATGCACTTCCTTTCCAAGTTGTGAATGAGAATCTTATAAAAATTTGGCACAAATTTGGGGTGACATCAATTATTAAGAAAAGTGGAGGATTTTATTTCTTCAAATTTGCTAATGATGATGGATTAATTCAAGTCCTTGAAAGGAACCCTTGGTTAGTTAAGAATGTTCCTTTGGTGTTACAACTTTGGGAACCGGATACCATCTTATCTAAACCGGATCCATCTTCGGTTCCTATTTGGGTGACTATAAAGGACTTGCCTCTATGTTTGTGGAATGGTGGTAATATTGGGCAACTAGCTAGTTGTGTTGGAAGACCTCTTATGTTGGATAAGGCTACTTATGATCGTTGTGAGAAAAAGTCGGGACCTTTATCTTTTGCTCAAGTCTTAGTGGAAGCAAGTGCTTCATGTGGTCTTCCGGATAGCACAAAGGTAAGGTTTCCTCCTCGTAATGGTTTACCGGGTAAAAAAGCTTTTTTGGAGTTTGGTTATAAATGGAAACCTCCCCTTTGTCACTTATGTGGTTTGTTTGGACATCTAACATCGGTTCATGAACCAAAAGTCCAAGAGCCGAGTATAAATGTTCCAAAACCACATATTGAAACTGTTGATAATAATCAAAATGAGCCCAAGAAGGATGTGGATGGGTTTGTTGAAGTCCAAAAGAAAAAACGTAATAAAAAAGTCTAAAGCTAAAGTGACTTGGGCACCAAAATTAAGTCATGAGGCTAGCCCATCGGGTACTAAAATGAATGAACAACAGAGTAGGGAGCAGGCCTAACCGGCTGGAAAAAGCCCAATAATAGCCACTGATGCAGCCGCTGCTCATCAGGCTGGGCCAGCTATGTCCCATTACGCTGGGCTTAATCAGAAGGGAACGGGGGTGTTTGTTCCGGGTATGGGGCCGATCAACAGCCCAAAACAGCAAAATGTTACAGTTTCAGCGGGCCATTCGAAGTCTATTGGGCCGCTAAATAGTCCAAAATTGAATAATTTGGATTCTTTGGGTTTTGTGGATTCTAATCCTCTTATTAGGCCTGTTGTTGGGCCTGAAAAAGACTCAAAAATGAAATCTAAGGTTGATGGTTCGAACCGGTTTTATGCACTAGTTGATGAGGATGATGATGATTGTTTTAATGTGGACCTTGGTATTTGGGAGCATGAATTTGATTTGGGCGCATAAATATTTCAACTCAAATACCCGGCCACCGGATGATGAGTATGAAAAATGGTCTAAGGAGCTCAAGGCATACTTTAGGAGCTTAAAGAGAAATTCGCCACCAAACGGGTCTCCAAAAAAGAATGTCGTGAGTGTTGCACAAGAGGATGATAAGGAGGATGATAGTGATGAGGTGGAGTCCGAGACGCATGAGTCGGGACGATTCATGAGCTTGCCTTAACTTTGTGCTATTTTTCCTTGTATGTTTTGTTTAGTTTGTTTGGTTGTTGGGCCTTGGGCCTAGTTTTGTTTTGTTTGTTGGGCTTAGTGCCTAGTTTGTTTTGGTATTGGGCTATGTGCCTTGGTTTGTAATCTCTTTATGGTTATTAATAAAAGTTTGCCGGGGTCTTCCCCTTTTTCCAAAAAAAAGAATTTGTACATCAAAATGAATAATACTATGTACACATCTTCAAGCATTAACTCAATTCTTCAAGCAAGTAGAACCTGAAACATGTTAAGTTTGAAAATATTTTGGGTAAACAAAAGTTGGTGAGAATACATAGGTTTTCGAATATAATTGATAACAATAGTTTGTACAACAATCACAGTTGTATAATGATAGAGTATGAGTCCGACATGTAACAATGCGTCTTTGTACAATCAAACCTTGTGTCGACTGAGACCTAACTCGCAAGTTAGTTAAATGTTGTTACTGTTTTCGATCATCCCTGAATTTATGCGGGGGGATGGGTTTGTCAGACCTATAGCGCTATAATCTAAACAGGCGGCTTGATCAATGTTAATGATTGTACTGTGTCTTTTTGTTACAGTCAAATGATAGAATGAGTAAATGATAGTGTAATTGAATGACAAGTTTCAACAATGTAAGAATGAGTAAATGATAGTGTATAAAATGTTTAAACATGTTTCACCCCAAAATGTAAAACAGAAAAATGGGCTATGTAAACTCACCTTAGGTGCATAATGAGTTCGTGCGTTTTATTGAGTGTGCAAACACTTAGTAATAATGCCTTGGAAAACTCGAAACTAGTTAGAGGAGATATTGACGGATGAAAACTTTAGTATATGGGAGATGGGATAATAATGTTTTTTTTTTTTGAATGGTGTAAAGAGTTGAATGGTAGGCTAGTGTATTTATAGTGTAAAATTTGGAATTGTAATTAAGGACTACTTTGACTAGGCTAGAATTTAGGAACAACTTTGACTTGACTAGAAGACCATATTTACTAACACTTTGACTTGACTAGGAGACCATATTTACTAACATTTTGACTTGACTTGACTAGGAGACTACGTTTGACTTTTCAGGTTTGACTAAGGGACCTTGAAAGGGTTTAAGTTTAATTGGTTTTAATTAACATCACAAAACACCAAATGGTGTAGTGGTTTGTGTGGTATGGTTAAGGTTTAGCCCGCGAGGGACTCGGGTTCGAATCCTGGCACAGGCAAACATTTTTTTTAACGTTTTTAAATCGGAATTTTTAATACAATCCAATTTAATAATGATTATACGTCATTATTTAAACAAAAAAAAATTAACAAAATGGATGGTAAAGATACTGTAAACATGAATCGGATGAATAAACGAGGGAGTTCTATGTATATATATATAAAGAAATTTGTGTGATGTTACAGTCTCCCCTACTTTTAGGAACTTCATCCCGAAGTTATTAAAAACACAGGGTTGAGGGTGATTGGAACAACCGTGGTTTGGAAAATCTGGGGTTAAGGCACGACATGAATTTTGTAGGTAATAAAAATAAATTGTTTCGAATAATTTGGATAAGAGGATTGATGTGTGTGAGTTTTAAGGGTTGGATTAGGTTCGTTTGAAGTAGCAAGGAGCGTCAGAATCTAGCAAAATACTGAACTTAAGTTTTAGGAATCTTAAAAGTAATGCATGAGTTGATTGAGTATAGAAAGACTAAATGAACTAACAAAACCTTATTAGAACTTCACACCACCATAACGTACCTGTAAATTCATGATTACGTTCCGGACCGCAATCACCAATTTACCTTACATTAGGGTTTTGTGTCCTTCTATGACTCTAAACACAAATGTAAGTAATGCAAAATAACTTTGTGATTGAATCGTATACAATGTAAAAAAATAAGTCCAACTGTTGAGCAGGAAAAAGACCTCTACCAGTCAATGAGTAAGAACCTCTACCGATTGTTGAGCAGGTGCGATAGCCTCTACCAGTCGTTGAGCAGGTTGTAGGGCCTCTACCGACTGTTGAGCAGGCATGATGACCTCTACCAATCGTTGAGTAGGTTATTTGGTACTCTACTAACTGTTGAGCAAGTACTTCATCCCATATCAGTTGTTTGATTAAGTGTACCAATTATTACACACATAAATTGCAAATTGATAATATGTACATGTAAGCAATCAAGTATCAAGTATAGCATACGAGTTGTAATAGATTTGCCCTAGACAAGGTTAATGACCCTAGGTGTGTCTATAGCAAATAGTCTATATTCCATGAATTCTAGTTTCAAATGTTCAAATATGGTAGATAGTCGAATCCTCATGTATAATTAAGGATTATGTTTGATGCAACACACAATCAAGTTTCAATAGTTTGGTTATCATGGGTAACTAGCTCATGTGTGAGAAGGTGAAGGATATGAATTTAGTTCTTGAGAGGATGATGAAAAATCTTGAAGCAGAATCAAGGTTGTGAGAGATAGTGAATGTGATGATAGTTGATAAAGAGTTTATTTTATAGTAAGGAGATTATGTAGCAGTGTAAATTTTGGGGTTTGGATCAAAGGTTATAATCAAGTGTATAAGTATACATGATTGTGGTATATGCCAAATATTGTAAAAATTTAAACAAGTTGAAAACGAGTGAGTGTCGATGGAGAATCTAGAGACTAGATATTATTCCTATGGATTAAAAAAAAATTATTTTCAAAATTGGTTTTGTACATAAAGCAAAAGTTGTTAAATAGTACAATCTAAGTAGGTTTTGATTAAAATATTCCCGTTAGTTGGAGATTTCAAACATGACATTAGGTTTTGAAGATCAAGGTTCTATTAGTGATTTTTAATAGTTTAAAGCATTATATAGAAAATCGTTTGTTACGTCAATAAATAAACAATTGAATTTAAGTTCGAGGACATCTTTTGACAAAAAAATATGTACTTTGTAAAGTTACTAGGTAATGAAAATACAAGAAGATTTAGAAATCTTTAGTTTGTGCTAAGGTATGAGGTTATAGTGTTTTAAAATAAGTACCATGTGGAGAAATGAAATAATATGATTTGGGTAGGGTGTTGAATATTTAAAAAGTGGCTAAGATGGTAAGGTGAAGTGTGATTGTGAAATCCATAGATGGTTATGAAATGAGATTGATTTAAGCTGTAAAATTTTGAGATTTTAGAGCTTAGTTTAAGGAAAGTGAGTGTAATCATTTATTCATTAATTAAAACGAATAAACGAAAACGTTGACTTATCAAAACTTCTAGATTCTAATAACATAATGAAGACATGCTTTAGCCTATAAGTGAACACTCATCCCGAGAATTCCCAGGTAGGCATCCGGGTCCCTCGTCTGATTGGGATTTATGCGCAATGCCAGTCCTAGACAGAAAACTCAGAATACAGGCGTTCACCCTTCCAGATTGCACGTGTTCGTTATTAAAATCTAGAACTTCGACGAGATCTTCAAGGTGGTTCAGGCTAAACCTGAGGATTTGTCCTATTGGTCTAAGAGTAGATCTTGTGATGGAGAACAATCTTTTTGTAGGGACTAAAGTAGGGATAAGAAGTAGGAGGCAGATAGAGAATAGAAAAAAGTTTGGTTGCAAGTAAAAGGAGCAAGTACTGATTATAATCCTATGGTTATAGACTAGATTATTTTTCTAATAACCTAATTCCCTATAACCATGGCTCTGATACCAATCTGTAACACCCCAACCGATGGCGGAAACATCGGGATGTCACGTATTGATGATTGTTCAGTAGCTCATGGTGAATAATACATTTCATTAAATGATTTAAATAAATTACATACAATTGTTCTACAAGAATTTATACATCAAAATGAATAATACTATGTACACATCTTCAAGCATTAACTCAATTCTTCAAGCAAGTAGAACCTGAAACATGTTAAGTTTGAAAATATTTTGGGTCAACAAAAGTTGGTGAGAATACATAGGTTTTCGAATATAATTGATAACAATAGTTTGTACAACAATCACAGTTGTATAATGATAGAGTATGAGTCCGACATGTAAGAATGCGTCTTTGTACAATCAAACCTTGTGTC
Organism: Ambrosia trifida; assembly: GCA_028751855.1. Classification (NCBI taxonomy): domain Eukaryota; kingdom Viridiplantae; phylum Streptophyta; class Magnoliopsida; order Asterales; family Asteraceae; genus Ambrosia; species Ambrosia trifida. Next base: position 75,474,490 of record CM054131.1, on the reverse strand, counting down.
GACTGAGACCTAACTCGCAAGTTAGTTAAATGTTGTTACTGTTTTCAATCATCCCTGAATTTATGCGGGGGGATTGGTTTGTCAGACCTATAGCGCTATAATCTAAACAGGCGGCTTGATCAATGTTAATGATTGTACTGTGTCTTTTTGTTACAGTCAAATGATAGAATGAGTAAATGATAGTGTAATTGAATGACAAGTTTCAACAATGTAAGAATGAGTAAATGATAGTGTATAAAATGTTTAAACATGTTTCACCCCAAAATGTAAAACAGAAAAATGGGCTATGTAAACTCACCTTAGGTGCATAATGAGTTCGTGCGTTTTATTGAGCGTGCAAACACTTAGTAATAATGCCTTGGAAAACTCGAAATTAGTTAGAGGAGATAATGACGGATGAAAACTTTAGTATATGGGAGATGGGATAATGTTTTTTTTTATATTGAATGGTATAAAGAGTTGAATGGTAGGCTATTGTATTTATAGTGTAGAAATTGTAGTTGTAATTAGAGACTACTTTGACTAGGCTAGAATTTAGGAAAACCTTTGACTTGACTAGAAGACCATATTTACTAACACTTTGACTTGACTAGGAGACCATATTTACTAACACTTTGACTTGAGTTGACTAGGAGACTACGTTTGACTTTTCAGGTTTGACTAAGGGACCTTGAAAGGGTTTAAGTTTAATTGGTTTTAATTAACATCACAAAACACCGAATGGTGTAGTGATTTGTTTGGTGTGGTTAAGGTTTAGCCCGCAGGGGACTCGGGTTCGAATCCTGGCACAGGCAAACATTTTTTTTAACGTTTTTAAATCAGAATTTTTAATACAATCCAATTTAATATTGATTATACGTCATTATTTAAACAAAAAAATTTTAACAAAATGGATGGTAAAGATACTGTAAACATGAATCGGATGAATAAACGAGGGAGTTCTATGTATATATATAAAGAAAATTTGTGTGATGTTACACTAATGATGCATTGAAAGTGAGACTGGAAGTCGAACCAGGAACAAACCCTCCTTACTTGGTAGTTCATTTGGTCTTTCTATAGTCAATCAACTCATACATTTATTTTAGGATTCCTAAAACTTGAAGTTTAGTGTTTTACTAGATTCTTATTCTCCTTATTATTCGAGACAAACCTAAATCCAATCCTTAACTCACACCTATCAAACCTCTTATCCAAAATCATTCAAATTTTCCAAACCACAGTTATCTTAATTTCTACCCAAACATCCATAACCTTATGTTTCTAATAACTTCGGGACGAAGTTTCTAAAAGTAGGGGATTCTGTGACATCCGTCACTTTTATCCTTATTATATATATATATATATATATATATATATATATTTCTTTATTTCGTACCTCCTATCTTGTACGTCGCATTTTATCCTTATCTATAATAATAATAATAATAATAATAATAATAATAATAATAATAATAATAATAATAATAATAATAATAATAATAATAATAATAATAATAATAGTGAGTCTCATTTTTTATTTTATCCCATTTAACCATAACCTTATCCTCTAAACTTACCATTAACAAAACCCACTATCCTAAAACACAACCCAACCCAACCATCCCTTTTAAATATTTCGGAGCCCACCATGATGAGCCCAAGTAGTCCGGCCCAATCCTTCTCCCCTCCTACCTGATTTAAAAAGAAAAAAAAAGGGATTTGTAGCTACCCGGACTCAAACCCGGGCCAGCTACCAAACCAAACATCAACACCACCACTACACCACATACTCGCTTTTTGTTAGAACTAGATCCCATTTGTTTTAATACCTTCTAAAAACGAACCAACCTGCTACCCCTTCTCCTTCTTCTGTTCGCTGCAAACCCAAACACCCTCTTTTTATTTTTATTTTTTTTCTTTTTTTTCTTTTCTTTTTTCTCTTTTCTTCTTGCTTTGACCATTGACCTTGTAGTTTGACCACACCATAGAACTCGAAATTGAAGACCATCTTGTTAAATTCGCGTCAATTACGGCCATTACATACTCGGTTACCACTATAATTGATCCAAACATAACAATCATACGCGAATTTTGAGTAACCAAGGTCAAACAATCACAACCTTCCAAATCAAGCATGAACCTATAAATTGGACACTCCTCTTTGTTCTAGAGACGCCGAAACACAAACCCCCACTATCAATTTCTGTTAAAATCGTCTGAACAAGAAATAATCGTTCGAAGTTTGACTTTTCTGTTGACTTGGCGATTACCACGAACCGTGCATTGTAAGTTCAATCTCTTGTATAGGTTTTGTTTATCGGCCCCTGATAACCATTAACCCCATGGTTATTCAGCCATTGAATCCGTTATTAATCGGATTGGAAAGCTAGGGTTCATAAGGGTTTGATTTGGGGAAGAACACTCTGCAGACTTTGTATATTTAATTAAAACAGACGCAATGAAAACACAACCATTGATCTAGATCAAGTGGTTGTGTTTGTTGGTGTGTAAATCAAGGGACGCGGGTTCGAATCCCACAAGTGTCAAAACATTTTTTCCCCCTTTCATTTATATATTTAACCTCTTAATCTTTTAAAATGATTTTAAAATACAAAAAGTGCTTATTATATTCTACAAAAATTATCTTTAGTTACTCTTATGTTAAAGTTCATTATCCAATTTTTAGATTTTCAAAAATCTTTTATTAATTATATAAAATAAATATTACAAGTTTATTCTATTATAATTATAAAATTCTATAAAAATATCAAAACGATTATATAAATTCCCACAAAAATTATTCTGAGTTTATATAACATTAAACTTTTCTGAAATGATTTTTATTTCTGAAAATCATTTATTTAATATTTTTAATCAATTTTTGTTAGTTTTAATCATAAATAAATCATAATAAATTCATTTTTCAATATTTTTGCACCAAAATTTTATATAAATTATTTCTATCCATTTAGAACAGAAATACAATTTTTAATTTGAAAATTCTTTAATTTAAATATTTTTAAATATTAAAGTTATATTTTGACAATTTGAAATAAATAGATTTAATATTCTATTTATAAGAAAATAATTTTATAAAAATTATTTTCACACTTAAAACTTTATATTGTGACCATCTTTGATTTAAAAATTACAAAAAGACTTCTGTTTATTTATTTATCAAATTTCTCTTATTTAATAAACGTTTAATTTATTAATCAAACGAATACTTATCTCCAATTCGAAACCCTAGAAATGCTTATAGACTAGATAGACTTAGACTTATTTGTTACCTTATACATAGGGTGATACTTGGCAACGTTGGATTACACTTATCCAATTCCACAAGACTTATCACCTTGCTAAGGTGAGTATTACCTATCCCCTTTTTCGCTTTTACAATTTTTGGGGTGATTTATGCACAAGTATACAAAACTTTCATATTCAGTTACACATACATTTTCTTCATTTACAATTCATATACGTGTCTTGTTATCTTTGTGCTTATGTTTGAACATGAACGTAGCTTACATACAAAATCGTACATATAGACATAACTTATGTTATGGTGCTCTTTACATATAGACGTAACTTATGTTACGGTGCTCATTTAGACATAACTTATGTTATGGTGCTCTTTTAGACTTGACACGTGTTAGGGTGCTCATTATCAATTTCATCTTACCAACTTTACATTTGATCTTTGTCTTGTTTGGTTACTTGCGTGTTTACATAATGTCTTGGTGATGCTAGACACATGAATTGTACTACTTTTCAAACTTATGCTATATGTACAAAGCTAGGTAGTACTCACCAACATCATATGTTGAAAAAAATTTATTTTCGTGCATGTTTCAGGATAACCTGCTTGACGCTTCACATAGGACTTTAGACTTTTGAACATGATATTCAATAAATCAACTATCTCAATTTTTGCTATGTATTCATTTTCATATGTTGTAAAATGATATTCAATAATCAAATATTTACATTTTAGTACCATGAGCTTTTGAACAATCGTCATTACGTGACACCTCGATGATTCCACCATCGGTTGGGGTGTTACACAAAGATGGGATATAAATCAAATAATATAACTTCTGTGTTATAATCGAGGTATAAAGGGTCAAAAAAGTGATTGAGTATGATGATATAATCGTAGATTATGAAGTTAAAAAAGGTCGGTATTAAGTATTTAAGCAATTTAGATATATATGCACATGTGCATATATGTATATTTATCATGTTAACTAATAAATGTTATTATTAGTTGTTTAAACACACGAACAATGTGATAAATTTAAGAATTATACGTTGTTCAGGTTGACGGATATTAAAACAAGGGAGATGTTAGATGAGGAATCAATGAGGTGTGAAGAGTGTTGTAAGAAGATAAGTAAAAGGGGAAGGAGATGAAAAGGGGGACAAATAAGCAATAGAAGGGAACATTGTTGGTGAACGTGAGGTTGTGAGATAATTAGAAGTTTTTAAGTAGGTGGTTAGTGGTAACATGTTCTGTTATCATCTGTTTTATTGTGTTGATGGTTTGGTAGAAACTAAATGTAATTGTATACTAAAACAGATGGGTACAAAAAAGTTTGTTGTTTGAAGGATGATGAATGCACATATGTATACTGCGGGTGATCTTATATGGTGGTGGATAGGTTGATTATGTTTGTGATTATTATTTTAGCGTATGTAAATTTGTATGATAAGAAAATTGACATATGCACATGTACATAATATAAGTAAAAACCCCACCACCTAAAAACCTAAACCCATCACCCCACCTAAAAAAACACCTAACCCCCATCCCACGACCCACAATACCTAAAAACTAATCCCTAAAGCTAAACCAATCAAAAAACCTAACTATATTAGTGAAATGCATATGTGCATGCACTATACGTTTCTTATTTTATAGTTCTTATATAGAGTTTTTCTTTTTTAAATTTATTCATTTTTCTTGTCCTACACGTGTTTTATTTTCAATTTATATTATAATATGCATGACCAAACAATTGACGAGTTCGAGTGTATTTTATATCTCACTTTGCGTCCATTTAATGATAATTGAATAAAAATTTTGACTCTTTATATCTCATATCACGTCCATTTAATAATCATTTAATTATGGTAATTGACAATTCATTCAAAAGTGTGATTTAATAGTGAAATGCACATGTGCATACGGTATATTTCTGTATATATAACAACGAATTGCACATGTGCATCAGGGATGATGTCATAGGACGTCATAACAGCCGTTATTTTGTTTTTTATTTTTTTTCGAATTATTAATGTAAAATAATCATTTTGGTGTTTTTACTTTTTTTTATTTTTTTATTTATTTAGGTTATATATTTTTTTTAATTTTTTGATGAAGGAGTTTTTGTAGACACCCTTCATATTTATAAAAATGACACCTGTTCACACTGGTTCCTTGGTTCTCTCCCTAAATGGTGGTTCTCAAATGATCCAAATCCTATATATATATATACGGTATGGTTCAAATGAGAACCATAGCTTAAGTAGGAACCATAGGAACCACTTTATAGCCATTGATCTCTAATGGCATAATTGTAAATAAGTAAAACATTAATTGTTTATTTTAATCAAAGGGTATTATTGACTTTTGTTCAATATGCTTATTTGTAGGTAATTAAGTCTAAATTTGTAACTGAATAATTATTAGCCCCCATTTATTATACCCAATCCCTATAAAATCTCCCTATCAGTTTTTTTTTGTTTCATTCATCATCATCGACATATATATACATTGGTGTATATTAGTTTCTTTTTTGTTTTTTCATTCATTGTGAACGCATATATACATTGGCAGGCCCGGCTAAAGCATGGGCAGGGTGGGCTTGGGCACAGGGCCAGAAATGTCAAGGGGCCCGCTAACTTTTAAACCCACAGTTATATATGTGTGTGTATGTACTGATGTTAAGAGTAGTTATAAAAAGGAGAGAGTGATAAAAAATTTAAGGGGTTTTTTTCCAGCAAGTTTTAAGTTGCAGCAATGGTGTTGCAATGAAAAGAGAGGAAGAAGATGAATATAGTTTTATAGGCTAGTTATATCTAGGCTTTATGGTCTTTTTAGTCAAAGCAATAAAAACGTATCAACACTGGACACTTTTTTATGTCATTTCAATAACCCCTTTCTTTTTAAATTAGTGATTTATAGAAGTTCTCACTATCTTATAATTGCAAAAGACAAAACTTAAATAAGTCTTTTATTTTAATTAATATTTTTAGTTTATTATTTACTGTGTGCAGATTTATTTAATAATTTTTTTACAACATTATTTTGTTTATTCATTTTTTCTTAAAAAAAAACTATTACACATTATTGTATATATATTATGACGGTGCAAGAGTATGTGAACGCATGGCACAGCCGTAATTTCATATGTGAACTAAGGGCAAAACGGTAGTTTTGCCTATACCTGCTAGTTTATTATCATAGGTTAACAATATAAAAAGTGTTTTGTGACTAGTGAGTTATATTATAAAATGGTTAGGGCTCGAATTTATATCTCGCCAAGGGCCCAAATTTTTTTCCTCATTTTCGGAGACGGGCCTGTACATTGGTGTATATCAGTTTTTTTTCTCATTTACCATCATTATCGATACAGATATATGTTGGTGTATACCTGTTTCTTTTTTGTTTTTTCATTCATCGTCATCACCTTTAAGGTTCGGTCTCTTATCCTCTTTATGTAATATACACCAATGTATACTATACACTGGTGTATAGGCATTTGGCATGTTCATCCTCACAGCGGTTATGTCTCTTATCATCTTTATGTAATATACACCAACGTATAATATACACTAGTGTATATGCATTTGAAAATAATAAAAGCCTCTCCTTCATTTTGACGTGATAATCCTAATTAGGGTTTGGTCGCTTAACCCTAAATGTAATATACACCAACGTATATTATCAAAAAATACATAACCTCAATGTACTGCACATTCGATTCAAAGAAATTATGCAATTGATCTAATCTAACATAACAAAATCATTACAAATACAATTCCAATTGATTATACATTTCGATCTAACAAAAACAAAAATAAATACCTAATACATCCGAGCAATTGAAGATTAAAAATAATAACGATTGATTAGTTTGAAAAAAAATAACAAAAACAGAAAATACATACATGTATACGAATTGTTGATTAGGGTTGTTCTTCAAGATAATGATCGTAATAGTTGTTGAGAGTTTTAAGGAAACCAATCAACTCTTATTTAGTAACTACTTTGATTATAAATTCTAATTATAATAAAAAGCTAATTAATTAAATGTATATTTACACTAATACCCTCTAGATCAAAATAAAAAATGGATGGCTCAGATTGGTTCTTAAGTTCCTAACTAGGGTATTGGTTTCTATTTGATCTTATTCCTATATATGTATATATTGAAGTTGGGGAAGATGAGGTGTCCTCACTGTGTTGGCCAAGCAAAAAATCAAACGAGCGTTATAAACATAACGCCTAAACCAATTTTGATACATAGCGCCCCCTGTAGCGTTGTGGGGGGCGCTATGTTGTCTTTTCACGCCCACATCACGCTTCACTACACCCGGCCTTACCAATAATTTATTCTTCCAAGTTTCGTTTTCTTACACGTCCTTTTCTATATATAAATGGGTAATAAAAGCCAATAACCAACACAAGTAATGTACCGCCCCCACCACAACTCATTATTGTTCGCTCAACTTGCAAATTAAATGTTGTGCCGTGTGTCGTTCGGGTTGGGTATTCAAAGTTTCATTATAAATCTAAACATGCATCCACTTGCATTTTCTGCTATAATATTCCTTGATATTTACAAAAATGAAGTTATTTCAAGCTTACCTGCGTATACTCCTTTTCCTAATTTCGTTAGCACCATCACCCCCAGCACTTGCAAAGTACGCCAAGACAGGGTGCATTGATAAGTGCGGGAACGTGATCATTCCATACCCTTTTGGAATCGGTGCGCATTGTTCGGTCAACCCATGGTACGTTGTTGATTGCAACTCCTCAAAGCCATATCTACCTGCACTAAACTACCTGGAGGTTTTAGGTGTCAACTTGGAAAATCTAACAGTCACTGTTAGTACTCCAAGGATCACTGATTGGCAAAACCCAGTGCAGAAAAGCAGTGATATTATGGGTGTTGATCTTAGTGGGAGCCCCTTCTTGTTTTCCAAAGTGCACAATAAATTTGTTCTTGAGGGGTGTGGTGTTGCTACTATGATGATGGATGATGGGAGTGTGGCCACAGCGTGTTCAACGACTTGCCTCAATGTTACTGATAGCGATAGATACAACTGTTTAGGAAATGGTTGTTGCCAAACTGCAATTTCTCATCGTCTCAAGTCGTACAGCATTAAACTCACCTGCAAGGATACACGTTGTGGGTCTGCCTTCCTGGTGGATGCAACCTTATATGATGAAGGAAGGTTTTCTAACCCATTTCTTTTTAGAAATAGGTCTTTTATTCCGGTATCACTTCTGTGGACTCTCACACACTCCGACCAAGTAACTTGTTGTCACAACGAAAACCCAATGACACGCGTAGTCGATATGTATAATGGTACTCCAGTGGATACGTTGATATGCAACATTTATAGCAGGTTAAAGGAGAACAACGCTTATTTAATAGATGGATGCAGCGACTACGGTATGTAACACAATACATAGCATAATTTATATGTCAACTTTTCTTCTTAAGATTTATTGATTTTAATTCAACTAGATAATCAACCCACGCGTTGCCACATGGAGGCAATGAGGATTTTATCGGTATCGGTTCTGTTTATCACCATACTGCAAAAAAGAAAACCAAAAAGAATTCGTGACATAACAAAAAAAAAAAAAACAGTATCTACATGAAGCGATTGAAAAAAAAAAAAAAAAAAAAAAATCCTTTTTTAACATGCAACTATATTTAATTTTAAGTTATTATATGTATAGATAATTTCATATAACATCCTCCAAAGTGAGAGTATATATATCACATTTATCATGTAATAAATTTTAATATATAAGAGTTAAAGCAGTGGCGGATCCAGGAATTTTTTCCACTGGGTTCCTTTTTTTAAGTGTTTCAATTTCATATGACCAAACATAAAATTTTGGGTCGGTTCACGGGTTCGGGTCAGATAAGGTTCATCACATAATAAAAATATGATATAATAAAAAAAATTGACATTAGAAATTTAAAACACATAATATAAATACGATTGTCTTTAAGGACTAAAAAAACATACCTATGGTTGTTTTCGGGCTACCGTAATGCTCTTGATTCTCCCATTTAGGCCATTGTCTTTCGGGCTACCGTAACGGTCTGAATATGCGCCATTGTCTGCAAATTTGGATAAATTAAGGAGATACCAGATGGTAAAGCATGAGTTTTTCTATTTTAAACAATAATCTCACAAACTCAGCTCTAATTCAACAATACCCATATAATAAAAAAAATATAAAATAAATAAGTGATACCCATATGATGAATTGATATCACTAAGTTGAAAAAAAAAAAAACAATCAGGAATTAGGATTTATTCATTGTCGCATGTGTTTAGCATCACTTGTGTGGAATTAGAAATGGAAATTATATAATGACACCTACGAATTCTATCAATACCGTTGGTGTATACCTTATGTAACTTGTTCCGAATACATTGCAATGTGATTTGTAATTTTTTCCGATCTTTGAATATTCATCTTAATCGAATAACAAATCATTAAAACACAGGGCAATGTACATGTTTATATACATCAAATAAAAGGAAGAACGCAATTGAAATAGGAAAGCCTAGTCTGTATATTTGATACCCAAATGAACTAAAAAAATGCAAGCATAAGTGCAGAGTCTAAAAGCAATTAAGCAAACAATCAAAGGACATTATGAATAACCAAGAGACAAATAGATCTTCATCCTAAGAAGTAATAATTGATGATGTATTTCAAAATCAACAATAAAAATACAGTAATAGTCAACAAAAATCCTAATAACTTTGAATGGCCAAACATCACTAGACATACAATAACATCAACTAATTACACAAACTATTTCCGCCATTGATTCACAATTTGTTATCTGAATGAATTAAAATGTTATACACAAAAAAAAAAAAAAAAAAAAAAAAAACACAATTTGGAAAGGTATCCTTACCTTTGAAACACACACCCACTGCCCGAGTTTCATGGTGGAACCTAAGACGTGGAGCAGAGGTCGAGGAAGGATGAGGGCAGGAGATGGCGGCGCAGAGCAGGAGTCAGGGAGGGAGGAGGGTTTGGGGCTGCTCACTTGTATGTTTTTGTTTAGAAGGGGTGAGAGTTGGGTTTAGGTTTTACCCTAGGTTTGAACTAAAAAAAAAAAGAAAAAAAGTTTAGAAACCAAAAAACGCATGAAGGTGGAATCGAACCTGGAACCTTCTGAATGTGAAAGCGGGTTTTAGAGTTCAGACTTTCAGCCACTACACCACCTTCAACTTTTAGTAATGGGTTCCTAAATCATTTTTCTTATGGGTTCCTTTCTATTTTTCTACATACATTAACACTAAAAATTACAAACCGACTGGGTTCCCGGGAACCCACCCGATTAAACCTAGATCCGCCCCTGAGTTAAAGAGAATATTAATTGATAGGAACCTTTCGTAGCAGTTTAATTACAAAAATACAGGTAAAAATAATTGATGGAAACCTTTTACAGCGGTTTGATTAAAAAAGGTGGACATCCTGCATCAATGTTGTAAAAATCAACTTCATTTTATATATGGTGTATAAGTAGTATTTTGCTAGCCGTGTGTTTCGGCAGCATGTGACGGGTCGAAACGTGCAGTAAGAAATGATATATAAAACGCAATGCGTAAGACATAATACACTACACATAATTCGTAAAAATAATGCATCAAAAACAATTACAAAAAGGTGTAAAACACAATGCTAGACACAAAGTGTAAAACACGATGCCTAATACACTACTAGAAAAAAACTCTTTCTTGACGCGCATGACGCATCATAAAAGGGTGTTTATTACACACACAAAATTGTGGAAGAACATGTCATTAAATTTTTATGACACACATTAATGATACCCTTTTATGACACTCTTTCATGACACACTTTTATGACACTCTTTTTTGACATGCATTTACGACACACCTTTATGACACTCATTTTACGTGTCATGCTTTTTTTACCTAAAAAAAATTCTGCAAAATAACTAGTAACCCTGAATTTATATTTATATTTATAACAACAAAATCAATAAATTACATAATAAAACTGCATTTATTATATATAGTATATACCACCAAAAAATCCATTCATTACAATATAGTCATTTATCGAATCCTACCACAAGTATTAACGGTTACAAAAATATTGTGTCAATACATTACGTTAGTCTATACCTACACATACGGATCACTTGAAAATGAAGTTTGCGGCATAACTTAACCATTCTTCACGACTGACATCAATATCTGCATCCGTGTAAACATCTACTCCTCCCCCAACCTGAGACAACAATTAAATTAATAAGATGAAGGTTAAGGTTCATGATGGTTTTAGTTTCAAGAAATCAAGGGTGGCTAGAATTTGACTCGACCAACTTACATAACGTTAATTGAAGCAATTACCAAACATTACACCATCAATATTACAAACACTTGCTGTGCATAACAATTACCAAACAATGAACCAAAAACAAAGCAAATGACTAAGATCTAATCAAATACACAACAGATAGGAAGCATTCAATCGAACTAGATTCAACAAGCCATGTGAAGTCATGTGAATATGTTGCTGCAAGTTTGCTCCAATGAACCAAATTCAAACATAACAGATATGCATAGTTAGCACCAACTGTCATACATATGGCTGATTGCCAATTTGTATGGGTCAAAACTCAAAAACATGTCACTCAATCAAACATACATAGTAGTGAATTAATGGCATGTTTTGACGCATTGTATAATTTAAATGACTCAAATCAGATCATTTAACTAATAAAAATAACTAAAATCAATCCAGTTATTTAAAAATGGATCAATAGATCATGATTCATGAAGGCCAATTATCAAGATGTTAAATTAGTTGGGATGTGAAACAACTTTCAAGAACAACAATACCACAAACTGGAACCACAGTTGTTGAACACTTACTGAAACAGCGAAGGCTATCAACTCCATCCGAATCATTAAGAGTATTGGTTGGGCGTTTTATAGCTTAGAAGTGTGGAGCTTCTGCTTGAGAATTAGTTGGACGAATTCATGGAAGCCATCAACTACATCTGAATCATTAAGAGGATCTTTCCAAGCAGCCTCGTAGAGATTTGGATACACATTTCCATCATAACGCCCAAGAATTGAACCCTAGTAGTGGCCAGTGTAGTTGAATGAATCAACAAGTGTGATTGCATTGGGGCGGACATGTCATCACATGTTTCAGTACATAAGTAAAAGTGGTAGACTATTTGTCGATTATCTTAACTACCATTTAATAAGAGATATAATAAGAAGAGCAGGACAACAAATACAATTTTACTTAGTTTTCAACAAAAATGTTAGTTTTCATCGCATCTGAATGTAGTTTCCACTGGTTTCTTATGGTAAACCGTTAAAACGGTGAGTGTGTATAAATGTCTTTTGACTATAGTAATATTCAAAATGGTTACAGATATGTGAAAAGTTTTAATTGTTATTAAACTTGATACTAACCTGTTAGCCCCAATATGTGCCATCTTCTATGCTGGGAGCCGTTGTCAGCTCGACCTCACACTCAGCCAGATTATCCATCCTTCCCTATAATCATATAAATAAAAACAAAAGAAAACAAATATACAAAAATCAGTACAGGTAAGCTTCAAGACTCATTAAAAACTAGTGTGGAAAAAATAATAACTCATTTTAAAATGGACATCAAACCAGCTACCAAACCCACATAGCCATGTGTCCTCGTTGCTAATTGTTGATGCTATGCTAGCTTCAACTTTGAGGATATCATCAATAGTAACCATTAAACAATCAATCTCCTTTAAAATAGCAGTTGTTCCAACAATCAAGAAACTCCTTAGTCACTAACACACGAAGCCAAATATATTCCACAAATGATTAATATGTGTATTAATAATTTAATTAATATTCTTCAACTACAAAGGATAATAAAGCATGATATAGCATACCCACTCCTGCATCAACATGTTGAGAACCCAATAGAGCATTCCCAGTAGCTTCTCCATATTTTCTCCATAATTACTCTAAAAACACTACTTTTTCTCACTTTTTTCTATTTAATAATATTTATTCTATACTTTTATCATTACCTTTTCTCTCCTCTACTCACAACCACTTTAAAAAATATTAAACAATTATGAAGGATGAACAGTTCCATATCAAATTTACTGATTAACAGTAACTTCTCTATATATTCTCTATCTCCTTTACTCACAACCACTTATACACACTATATATAATATGGAGGCCCATCTCACAATAATATAGAGGCTCTACTGTGAATGCTCTTAAAGGCTAAATATTCAAATCAGTTAGCAGTTTAGCACTTAGCATGCAATGCCGGTTGAATAAATAGCTCGCTTATATAAGAACATTCACAACAATAAACACATCCAAAATTCCAAACCTCTCGTGTCACTCTAAAACACAACCATTTCAAACCTATTTTTTTTTCTACAAAAATAAACCACTCTAAACATTCACCTCATCAGCTATATGTAATATGTACTTTTTTACTTAAACTATATCTAATTTATATTCTCTAATTTTAGTTTATTCAATATTTCATCCTTTATTATTATTTTTATAATAATTTTGTATATATATATATATATATAAAATTATATAAATTCAAAATTAAATTTCAAATAATAAAAATAATATTTAATATTCCCAACAGCTACACAATTCACTTCTTAACACACAATTCACCACAAACACCCATAAACAATCGCAAGAAGCCGTTGAACTGAAGATGAAGATATATATTTGGTTAACTCTTGGATTCACTTCTCTAGGAACATGTTACGAAGAGATGTACTGTTTGCCGAAGCACTATTTCAAAATTTTCCAACAACGTGTAGGTGAAACCGATCACTCCTCAGTCTAAGCTCTTTCATGATTTAGGATTTTGAGAATGATTGTTACTTGGTTTAACCAACCTTTTTTCACACTGTGATGGCTTGCGGTGCAGGAGGAACGAAGGCTCAAGCAATTGTTCGAGGTCTTTCGCCTTTACCTAGTTGCAACACAATAGCATATTTACTCACATCTCTTCCTGACAATTATTAAGTATAATAGTAGTATATCTGATTCTGACTTTGAGGGTTCGGCGGTTGAAGATTAGTTTAATTATGTAGTTTGTTTAACGTTTTATCTATTTTATTTAATGTACTTTTTGTAATGTTTTAAATTTTATGTTATTTTTAATTGTAAATATTATGTTACTTTTAACTGGTTTGAAATGAGGTTTTTTTATTTATAAACGGGGTTAAAAAAATAACTACAAATTCTTTTTTTTAAATAATTATTAATTGAGGCGGGATCCACACATTGATTTCGGACCAGTCTAGTATACCGGACAGATGGCGTGGTTTGGAACCAAACCACCCCTACATCAAGTGGTGGTCCGGAATGGGTGGTCTAAAATTTTGGACGAGGGGAATAAAGAGCTGTTGTGGATGCTCAAAGTACATGAAGAAACAATGGACAAACCTTAGATTCAAGGGGGTTAAACCAACTTTCTGCAAGCTTAATCCTTCGCTAGATGAATGACTCGTGGGACCGTAAGAACGGTGAACCTGAAACAAACACAATAATCCGATGTGGGGCGACCGCCTCGAATCCCGAGAGATTCGACTTAGAAGACACAAAAACGTAGTCGGCCTTATGTGTGTTCTTCATGGTTTTTCGAATGGCCTATTGAAGGATGTGAAGTTCTACTTAAATAGGTTTCACACAGGCCTCAACATTCACCCTTAACTTACCCAATGGGCCGAAACCCAGGTAAGGGCTTGCCTCCACATCGCCCCAAGATTAGCCCAATATAATATATATGTAATATTATATAAATCATAGAGAGAGGTCGTACCGTTGGTCCTACGTGCATCCGCCTGCTGGCTGCAGGTCTGACGTTACATGATTGGCTACCGAATGTACTATTGTCCCCTATGCAGGTACGTGTTATTAGAGATCCTTGCTGAGGTGGTCCCATGTCCTCTGATTGGGTAATGCGGGCGGGATGCTTACTCTTTGTCTCCTGCGGCGGTTACATGGGTACATGTGACTTTCTGATTGGTGGATCGTGCATCATGCTCTTCGCCACACGTCCTGATGCAATGATTGGTTCGTACTAGTCTGTACGTTCATATCAGGGTCTGCCACGTGTCCGTCGCCGGTTCGGTAGGGAACAACTGGCGGATGTTGTCAGAGATAGATGCTTGTCCCGGTATTGCATCAGCCAGGTAGGTGATGACCGCCTGATCAAACCCGCTAGACACATGTCCGCAGTTGCTGAGCCTGCTATCCGCATGGGTTTATGTCACTGGGCTTGTTTTTGGGTATGGGTCCGTCTCACTATCAGTGTAGTTTTGGGCCCATATCCCTTCAAGTCCCCCTAGTCTAGCGTGTCTTCAGGGCATGCATGCATGAGTGGGAGGGATGCTAGACTCATTGAGGTGGAGTCCTTTGCGCAGGTATATGGGTTGCGTAGTTATTGCTTTCATCCTCTACGCGGATGAGGAGATGGAGAGTTGCGTTTTATGTCATCGCAGACGTAGACGGTGTGTACCATCAACGTGGACGCGGATGCGAAGATTTACGTTCTACGTCACGGCGGACGCGGTCATGAAAATTGACGTGTTACGTCACGACGGACGTAAAAGATTTGTGTCAGTTATGCGGAAGCGGAGATTTGAAGTTCCTTTCTACGTCACGACGGTCAATTGATCCGCTTGATTAAAATTTGAATTCAATGTTAATCATTTGGAGGGAAATCGAGAAAGTACTTCATCTAATGGGTCTAACTGTTGACGTGACCGTCTGCCACGTTTGTGTCAGGCGGGAAACTTTTTCATTTGTTGTTAGTAGTGTGAATTCACGCGCTACATGTGAGACACCGTTTTATCTCCATCCTATGACGTGTCGACTGCCGGTTGGCTGCCCTTCTGCACGATCTCCCATCACAATTAATGTGCTGGGTATAAATAGCCTTGCCCTTCAATTTCTCTTTCACTTAAATCAGTTTCTTACTTTTTGAATTCCTCTCTTTTTGAAATCCTCCTCTTTATTGTTGAAGATTTTGTCCGGCCTTTTACATTTCCTGTGGGCATTTGTAGATTCCGGACGATCTGCAAGTTTTCCGAAAAACATTTCTAGCTTTCAATCGTTGAGAAATGTCTGTCGCTGAGATTAAAGCCAAAAAAGACCATGTGGCCATGGCTGATGCTCCCATTAAGTGGAGGAGAGATTCGTATGAACAATTTCTTGTTTAGTATGAAATTCCGGCCAGTTGGGAACCTACCCTTCCGGCTGAGGGGGAAACCGTCTTTGATGCCAGTCCGGGTAGGATGGCCCTGTATGCTGCTCATTTCCAGCTTGCTGGTTTCCGACTACCTGCTACAAGGTTCGTATGTGACTTGTTGCTCCGATATGGTTGCCATCTGACCCAGATGACTCCGTTAGGAATGACCCGAATGCTGCATTTTGAATTTGTATGTCCCTCACAGGGAGTTGAGCCGACCTTTGACATGTTCTACGCCTTTTACTGTTTTGCGTGGAGTGGGCCCCAATGGTATTATTTCAACATGCGTAGGAAAATTAAGCCCGTTGGTAATGAACCACCACGGAGTATGCACGATTGGAAGTGGAGATTTTTCTTTATCAAGAAAGTGGTTGTTCCGGTCTCGCTTCAGTGGTTGGTGGTTCCAGCCAAGTCAAAGTTGAAGGATTTTGCAATCATGAATTACGCGGATTTCGATTGGTACGAGAAGATCATCGAGTAGGTGACCTCCATAGACATGGCTGAAGTGAAGCCTGAGGCATTGCTGATGGCTAGGGTGAGCCGCGTAGGCGTTCGTGAGGACCAGAATCCACGTTTCTATGTTGGCGGAGAAGGTATTTTCCGTCTTCTTGTTTTTTAGTGTTTGTGTATTGCATTATCATATGTTTTTACCGTAATATGTTAATCCCGTGTTCCTCAAAGAGGAGTTGTTTCTTATCATTTGTTCCTAGTGTTGTTGGTGAGTTTGTTTGGGAGCCCCTCCGCGAAGGTGAGAAGCCGCTGGTGGAGCAGACGCTCAAATTTTTTGTGGAAGTAAATGTGAAGGATTTCCCCGGTCATCCTCTTTGCACACGTGAAGTTCCCGTTAACCCCGGCCGCTGAACGCGGTATCCGCCAGTGGGGCGAACATTATGTTTATTTCTGATGATGAGTCCGAAGATGAGTCCTACTTTCTAACTCACCGGCCTCGAAATCGTGCAGGTGGAGGCAACGGAACTAGTTCCTCTCATCACCCCCCCCCCCCAGTCTAGCGGGTCAGTGACAAAGGCCACTTCTGCTGCCGTTTCTGCTTCTGCTACGGCCAAACCCACTAAACCCATGTTCGCAGTTGTTGAGCCCGCTATCCGCATGGGCTTATGTCTCTGGGCTTGTTTTGGGGTATGGGCCCGTCTCACTTTTAGTGTAATTTTGGGCCCATATCCCATCGGTAGAAGTTGTCCTACTTTCATTTTTTATGTTACTTGGTTTTTCTCGGTATGTTTCCCCATCTAAGCTAGCATATTATAAACACAAGCAGCCATTTACATTTTCTGGTATAATATGAAAATGAAGTTATTTTTGTGTTGAAGACTAATTCAAATAAGTTAGAGCACCCATAATGGGCTTATTATTATGGATGTTATCATAACACCAAGTCAAGTCAAAGTCCCAGTCAAAGCTACAAATTAATTATCTTAGATTTAGCTCATTGACCATTGACTGCAAGTGTGGTTACCTTAACCCTTGTCTATAACTATGTATTTATACCTTTTGACCATTGACTGTAACAATACATTTATACCTTCGTCTTGTATATAAAGTTGTGAATCAATTCCTTAACTTTGTATATCACATATGGTATTAGAGCTTTAACAAGCTCCTTTGAGTTTTTCAGATCTAGCCTCCTTCATCCTTTTTTTCTTTCACTCGATCACTCATGGCCACCACCACCACTCTATCCACCCACACTCACTTTCCCATCCAATTAACTGCAAAAAAACTTCACCTCCTGGCGCAAGTAGGTCCTTTCGACACTCAAATGGCTCGAACTTGAGCAATATGTTGACGGTTTAACAACAACGTCCCCAAAGGTCCTTGATGGGAACCTAATCGAAATACTGATAATGGTTTCCTCATGATCAAATCCTACTTGGTGCACTCCTTGGCAGTTGTTCGGCCACCGTATTAGCAATCGTCGCCTCTGCTGCAACCACCCTTTAACTATTCTAAAGACTCACTGAAAGCTATGCTGGAATCCCTAGCTCTTACATCATATCTCTTTGCTCCAAACACCAAAGGTAACAAACCGGTTGCTGATTGTCTCAGGGAAATGACTACATGCCTGTTACAGCCGTCGTGAAGATAAAGGACACCTCAATAAGTTTTTCCGATCATTTTGAAAAAAGTTGTTGATCATGAACAATCTCTGTAGGAAGCTCAGCCTGCAAATCCCCTGTTAACTACCGTGAACAACACTCAAAGGCGACATACCTATTCTCGAAACTATTCTGATGGTCGCGGCTCTTATGAAGCTCGCAATAGCAGGACCATCACATATCGACACCCACTCCATCTACCATCAAACCAACTATCAACTGCTCCATGGCGTGCTCATCTATGCTTGACACTGGAGAGTCCAATCATGAGGGTTATGACCCATCCGATTTACACACCCTCTCCGAGTAAGGCGGACATGATAAGATTGTACTAGGAGATGGTTAAAGTCTTTCCATCTCTCATATTGATCAAACTTCCATTCCCCCCAATTCGCGTCCTTTAAAATTAAAAGATGTGTTTTTGTCCCTCAATTGCGTAATAACTTAGTTTCTATTGGTAAACTTTGCAAAATTAACCATGTTTTTGTTGAATTTTTGTCTTTTCATTTTTATGTTAATGATCTTCGCACGGGAGGCGGGAGCGAGCCTTATGCGGGGAGTGAGCATAAATGGTGTCTACTACCGCTCATAACTTTGTCCCTCCCATCTCAAAGCAAAGCAACTCAACCACTTCAACTTCTAGGCCACTTCTTTCGTAGCATCAGAAATTTGGACATCCCTCAGTAAAAGTTCTACAACTTTTGCTTAATAATTTTGGACTCAATTGCCATAAAATGTCAAAAACTACCTTTTACTGTAATGCTTCTTCCTTAAATAAAAGTCATAAAATGCATTTTGGCGTAAACTCTTTCAAATTGTCTAAACCATTAGAACTTATTTACTTCGATGTTTGGGATCATGAAAAAACTTCTAATGACGATTACAATTACTATGTCATTTTTGTTGATTACCACACCAAATACACATGGTTATACCCAATGAAGAAAAAAATCCAACGTCTCAATTCTCTTCCCACAATTTACAATCTTAGTGAATTTTTTTCGCACACCTCTCGTCTCACTTTTTTCGGACAATGGTGGAGAATACGTTAGTTGCATTCCATATCTTCAACAACGTAGGATTTATCACTTCACCACTCCTCCTCATAAACCCAAAAAAATGGTGTTATCTAAAGGCAACATCGACATATTGTAAAAAAAACCGGCCGTTTATTACTTCATCATGCCCACTTACCCATCTCTTTCTGGACACATGCTTTTTAAACCGCAGTCTACCTTATCAATCGCCTTCCCACACCTATCCTTGATAATTCCACACCATTTCAACACCTTTACAATACCCATCTCACTTACATAAAACTCAAGCCTTTTGGATTCTTATGCCTTTCTTGGTTGCGACCTTATGCTTCCTCCAAACATCACCCGCGCTCTGGAAAGTGCATTTATCACCACTCTCGACATGTTGAATTTGTCGAACACATCTAATTCCCTTTCGCATCACCAACCCCTCCACTTCACTTCTCCCATTTGTTGACCAATTTACTTCTAAAGCCAATGCTACTCTGCACTCCTCCACCAATACTGTACCACCTCCACAATACCCACCACAAATGGATCTGATAACATATGTGATATACAGAGTTATGGAATCGACTCACAACGTTACATACAAGATGAGGGTACAAAAACATGGTTACATTCAATGGTCTATGAGCTAAATTTGGAATAATTAATTATTAACTTTGACTGGGACTTTTACTTGACTTGGTATTCTAATAACATCCGTAATATTTATGTGACTCTCGTCCAAAATTTCCAAACCAACCATTCCGGCCCCATTGTAGGGGTGGTTTAAAATTCGCAAACAAACCATTTGCCCGGTATACCAGACCCTAGGGGTGAGTAGAAAACCGAAAAAACCAAACCAAAACCGAAAAAACCAATTTAACCGAACTGAAAATAACTAAACCACACAAGAAACTGGAAAAACCGAAACAAAAAAAATCGAACCAAAATTAGCGGTTCGGTTTCAGTTTTGCATTTCATAAAAATAAAAAAAAAACCGAACCACACCGAATAACCAAAAAATTCATTTTTTGATATATCTTATACATTGATTTAGAAATTATTAGTTTTATTCTTGAAAATAATTATTTTTCAAAGTATTATAAAAGAAATGTTTTAATAAAAACTTTGGAAAGACATGAAAATTATTTAGAATGTTTGGTTTATGTGAACAGTATTAATTTAAAAGTTTAAATATATTAACATAAATATAAACATCTAAGAAAAGATTCCTAGATCTTGGATTATAAATTCTACTTTTTAAATTTTATGAAATTATGTTCCACAAACCAAAAAAACTGAAAAACTGAACCATTACCAAAACCGAAAAAACAAAACCGAGCGGTTTTCTAACCAAAAACCGAACACTTCGGTTATGGTTATGGTTTTACCAAAAAACCAAACCGGACCTTGCACACCCTACCAGACCCCTCCGGAAGTGCACCAGTGGGTCCCGTTCCATTAAATAATCAATTTTAATAAACAAATAATTTATTTTTTAATCCCCTTTATAAATTTAGAAAAAAAGCCATTTCAAACTAATTAAAAATGACATAAAGTTTAAAGTTAAATATATAAAACTAAAAATTAAATACATAAAACTTAAAATTAAAAACATTATGAAGAGTACATTATTAAACAAACTAGTTATTAAAAGTAAAACGAAATATATAATTAAACTAATCATCAATCCTTGTATCGTCATACTCGGAATCTGGATGCACAACTCTATTCTTAGTATTTGTTGAAAAAATAAACGTCTGAAAGTAGTCGTCAAGAATATTAAATATTGTTTTTTATTATATAAATTTTATTTTTTGTTTTATATACTTTTTATATAATTAACTTATTATAAAAAATTAAATAAGAGATATAGTATATAAATTTAGATATATGTTAAACAAAAAGGAAAACTGGGTAATGTGGTGGGTAATACAGTGGATGTTTGGAATAGTTTATAGTCATGGTTTGAAATGATGTGGCACGCTGACATTGCTGTTTGAAATTCCAAACCATCTTTCCGATTGTTGGTGCTTTTAGCGTGTATGAACGTGGAATGGCTTATATTAGAAGTTGTGCTAATGTTTTTTATATCGAATTGGTTTGAATAAGGTTGCTTGTCAGATCCTACTTTCTATTTTCCATTAATTTGAACCTTACCTATTACTCCTTGTCCTTTCAGTAACAATTCCAAGATATGCCAAGAAAGGGTGCAGTGACATGTGTGGGAACGTGAGGATTCCATATCCTTTTGGAATAGGTGCAAGTTGTTCTCATAACCAATGGTACATAGTTGATTGCAAAAACTCCACGCCGTCTCTACCTGCAGTCAAACACCTGAAAGTCTTGGGTGTAGACTTGGAAAATCAAACAATCACTGTTAGTACGAGGAAAATCATTGGTTGCCAAAACCCAGTTAGGAATAGCAGTGAGATTTTGAGCGTCAATCTTGGTAACAGCCCCTTCTTGTTTTCCAAACTACAAAATATATTTGTTTTTGAGGGGTGTGGTAGTGCTGCTATGCATGTGGATAATGGAAGTGTGGTCACAGCGTGTTCAACGACTTGTCGTGGTGTTACACGTGGCGATAGAAACAACTGTTTTGGAATCGGATGTTGTCAAACCGTAATTCCCCATTATCTCAAGTCATACAACATTAACCTCACTGGCTTGGAAGAGGAAGGCGGAGGTTGTGGGTCTGCCTTCTTGGTGAATGAAGCTTTATATGACAAAGGAAGGTTTTCTGACGCTAACGCTGCTTTTGTTCCCACATCACTTAAGTGGACTCTAGCAGAATCCCCCTAAGTAAATTGTTGTTATTACGCTTACGGGCGGGGAATATCCATACTAGATATGTCAAATGGTACTCGGGTGGATACTTTCGAATGCAACGGTGGCTCGTCATTAGAAGGAAACCCTTATTTATTAGATGGATGCAAGCATGGCGCCTATGGTATGTAATTCAATATATATATATATATATATATATATATATATATATAGTGTAAGGTTCAATGGGGAACCTTAAAAAAGTAGGGAACCGGGAACCATGCATTTAACATGTTAAACATATTTTAAAAATTCAATTTAACATGCAAAAAAATATCGTTTTCAAAAATTTCTTCAGAGCTTTTACATATAAGGATGTGTAGAAGCTATTCCAATAAAAAAAATTAATTTTTGTAAAAAAAAAAATTTATCCTTTTTTTTAACTAATTTTAAGCATTTTTTTTAATTATTTTGTTTTTCAATTTTTTTTTTTGTCAAAAAAGCTTCTACATACATTTATATACAAAATATCCAATTAAAGTTTTTGATAAAAATGATTCCTAGGTAAAGATGAGTTTGCGAAAGAGTGTAAAAGGTGCCAAGATAATGGAGGTTACTGTGGAAGTGACAAGATATATAACGTGGATGATTTACTATTAAGGGAGAGCTTCATTTGTTATGATGAAAGAAGAATTTCCCTCGGTGTAATTCTAGGTAATGTCCTCCTCTCTTTCTATTATCTAAAACCAACTTTTATAGTAAAAACACTGTAAACTCTAATTTCATGAGCTTCTTTTATATGAAAATTTTAGGACATGTAATATATATGTTTTTAAGCATTTTGAGCCAAAAAAAAATAAAAAATGCACCGAGCATTTTTTTTTTTAAAAAATAAGTTTTCGAGTAACACATGTTAAGTGAAATAAACATGTTTTAACAATGTGTTACCTAAAAACTTATATTTTTTATTAAAAAAGTGCTCGGCGATTTTTTAATTTTTTTGCCTCAAATGCTTAAAATCATGTATATTACATACCCTAAAATTTTCATTAAAAACAGAGATAGCTACACGAATAGTCCTTATGGTTTATAGAAAGTAACATCTTAAAGTACTAACTTTATTTTTTAACATTTTAAGGGTTTATGGTTTCAGTTTTGTAACATGTTGTTGTACTATGGTCAACTCCGTTAGTTTTTCTAATTAAATTTGATAAAATAACTAAAATGCCCTATATAATTAGATATTCTTGTAATTAACTCTGTTTGATTACAAGGATAATTTTTGTAATTTATTGAAATTAGAAATATCTATTAATATTAATAAAACATAAAAATTTTAAGTTATAAAAATATATTAAATTAAATAATTATACTTTTTGCATTTTAGTATCTTTTATAAAACAATACTTTTATCCATATAAACCACCGCGTATAAGTGTAATTCGTATCTACCATCAAACACCACGTCAACTCTCATATCCACTACCATTGCTGCCATGTGTTACTTGATGTAGAATTAGCAAACAATATTATTAAACCGCATAAACTGTAATTATTTAATTTAATATATTTATATAATTAATGTTTTTAAATAATATTAATCGATAATTTTATGTATTAAAAATAGACTACTTGTCAAATATAGATAACACATGGCACAAATGGCGGTGGGAGTGAGAGTGTACATGCTGCTTAGTGGAAAATACGAATTAGGTTTATCGGCCCTTGTTTACATGGGATAGAGTTATTGTTGTATAAAAAAATATACTAAACGTATATGTTATAATATTTAATTTAGTATATTTTTTTAATTTGAAATGTTTAAGTTTTAAAAAATTAATAGATAATTCTATATATTAAAAACATAGATGACCTTGTCAAATATAGACAACGCATGGGGGCAATGACGATGGAGATGAGAGCTGACGTGGTACTTGATGGCAGACACAAATAGACTTATCAGCAGTGCTTTATATGAATAAAAGTATGTTTTATAAAATAAATATATTAAAATGCGTAGAGTATTATTATTTAATTTAGTATGTAATTTTAAAATTTAATAATATTAATAGATTTTTTTTGAACATTTACTTCATTCAAAAACGAGCAATTCCTCAAATTAAAGACCACTCGCAAACCAATTAAAACATATACATCGGGTATTTAACCCATGCTTTCCAATCCAACTTGAAACTAAGAGATCTAGAATTTAACCAAAGAAAAGACATACTCTTAACTCTAGACACAACGTCTACAACTTTTGGAGCAGAATTCTGAAAAACCATCTCGTTTCGCTCTTTCCATATCACCCAGCAAGTAACCGTAGTAATACCACGAACCATCTCCTTACCCCGAGTAGACGCAATCATCAGATCCTGCCCCTGCAACAAATCTGCAGTGGAGCCATATTGAACCGGTAACAATTTACACCATCTCCATATTAAAGTCCAAACAGCAAACGAGAACTCGCAATTGACGAATAAATGATTAACAGATTCCTCTTCCAATCTGCACAGAGGGCAACTTGAATCAAGTAAAACCATCCTTCTTTTAACCAGCTCCAAACGAGTTGGGACTCTGCCTTTTTCAATCCTCCACATCAGTATGTTGACCTTAATCGGGACCCATTTAACCCATATCATTTGTTGGACCTGTTGCGCATAAAGATTTTTCCTCAGCGAATTTTTAACTGTAGCCACAAAGAATTCAGCGTTCAGGTTTTTATCCCAAATCCATCTATCAGTGCAGCCGCTAAAGTGAACTTGGGACAGCATATGCGACACGTCTTGAGCTTCCGAAATTCCTTTTATTGTTGAAGCATCCGATCTCCAGCTATCATCCAAGACTAAAAAGGTCCCATCTTTTCTGATCCGATCCTTAATAGAAACATTTTTGTCCCTGTCCTTCGAAAACAATATCGGCCATCTAATATTAATAGATAATTCTAGTTTCAATAAATTGTAAAAATTATCATTGAAATTAAATAGAGTTAATCACATAGATATCTAGTTATAATAGGGCATTTTAGTCATTTCATCAAAACTTAACTAGAAAAACTAACGGGTTGGCCTCCCATAGATGCATTCTCCCATTTGAGAGTGCAGGAGGTGATGTGGCATGAGTGATTTTAAGAAAAAAATAATTTAAAAACAAAATAGAATTTTTCTCTCATGTTTCCTCTCATAATTTTTAAACGTTAATATCTTTTTTATACGAGATTTTTTTAAAGAAAAAAACTACACCAAATTAACGAGCGTTTTATTATCTTTCTAATAAGTACCATAGTGCTATATAAAAAACGGAGAAAAAAACGACTATTTTTTTGTAGGGTTATGTTCATACATAAAAATGATCAGGTTATTCATTAATCATGTATAGGCAAGTCATTAATTATGTTCAAACCAGTAAATATAAATTCTATTTACAACAGGTGTTAGCATTGGAGTTGTACATTATTTTAGGTTAAGTATTAATATTAGAGTTATACATTATTTTAGGTTATATGTTAACATTAGGGTTATATATTGTTTAAGGTTAGCGTTAACATTAGAGATATATTGTTAATTGTTTTAGGTTAGATGCTACCCGAAGTTTTTTTGCATGTAACTGTAAAGTGCATCAGTCTATTTCATATGTAAAATTGATATGTCATATTAGATTCCTCAACCTTGGGACGCTCCCGAAGTATAATCTAGTGTGTGTGTATATATATATATATAATTAAAAATTTATAACAAAAGATACTAAGTTGTGGAAAAGCTGAGGTTAGAAGCAAACAAGAAATAATAATGTTAGCAATAGGAAGAAACAATAAACAATTGCGGTTAGAAACGTATAGAAAATAAGGAACATAGTTTGGATCTGGCATGAAAGAATGTACATTGTTAGAATCAGACATAAAGACAAGAACAATGATAGCAATATGGCAAAATGTAGGAACGTTCTAAAACTATTTGGTGTGGAGACCAACTCCTCCAAATGCCATATCAGCGCCACATTATTTCCTTCATTTTCTCTCTCAAGTTTGGAAATGGTTTCTGCCAACTCCCCCATTTCCCCTTTATTTTTTAATTATTTTTCCTTTTTATTTAATTATATATTTTATATTTCATAATTACTTTTTTTTAAAATGTAAAAACCCGTAAAAAATAATTAAAAAAACAGTAAAAAATAAAATAAAACCGTAAAAAATAAAAAAATAGTAAAAAATAAAATAAATACAAACTTCATTAAATTAAAAAGTTACAACCTACAATGTATAGAAATCTAAAAAATAACAAGAAAAATACATAAAAAAAACATCTAAAGCATTCGTTTTCCAAGCCACTTTTCGCGATCTTGTCTTTGATCGCCGACATCACCGCTCTTCCTTGCTCGGGAAGACCGTCGAGACTTTTCTCCATCATGGCAAACTCCGTCTTTTCGTCTTGGGAAATATTGTACGCGAGATGTGCCCTCTCCAATTCAAGCTTCTCCCTCTCTAGACTTGTGGCTTCTTCCTTCTCCTTCCTTCTTTCTTTCATTCCACCTTTCCATTTGCTCCGCCTTAAAATCGTTAAAGTTTTGAATTAAGGCATCTATTTTTTTGGCCACTTTTAGTTTCGAACCGGATTCCTTTCCTTTTGAGCTCGAGGCGGCTTTTTTCGCGCGGTCCCTTCCAATTGGCCGCTCCGATTCGAGCGTTGGAGCTTCATCTTCAAACTCCGGGTCATCGCTTATATTTATATTACAATGAGCATCGGACCCCCCCGCACTATAACTTCCCGAGGTGCTCGTCTTCGTTCTTTTTGCTAGTGCCACTTCGTTTGGCACCAACTTCCATTTGTCACATTGGCTCAAAATCTCATATGGCCTCATGTACGCCCACCCCCTTTCTTCATTATGCTAAACTTCCCAAGCGCCTTCTTCAACACATTCTCGTCACTTTCACCCGTCTTTCGATTGTTCCAACATTGTTGATAAACACCCGCAAATTCTTGGCATTTGGCGTTCATCTCCCTAAACTTCGTACTAATGGAATGACCGGTTCGATAAGGCTCGTGTTGCATTAACTTGAAAAACTGTTCGCAAATAGCGTTCCAAAAGCTATCCCGTGTTCGATTTGTACCTACACGTGATAAATTAAATTAAGTATGTAATTTATATTTGATATATAAATTTTAAAAACCTACGGCCATAAAAAAACCGGTTAATAAATTTTATAACAAAAAAAATTGTAAAGTCTAAAAAATAAAGATAAAATCTTACTTCTTATTGGGTCCGTAGACACATTCACCCATGCACGTACTAGGGCCTCGAGCTCGACTTGAGTCCAAGGAACACTATCCGCCTTACTAGCCTTTCCTTCAATAACACGTTTTTTTTCCCTTTGGTGTCCTTTTTTGAGGTTGGTTGAGTTTCGAGTATAACGCCTAAGGATATGAAATCGTGTTCGGGTTCGGATTGTGATTGAGGTCTCGCGGAGAAGATTGGCATTTGATTCGGGCGTTGCATTTGCATATGAAATTGTTGTTGTTGATGCATTTACATTTGCCAAGGATTTTGTGGTTGATTAAAACCACCAAACGCGTATGTGCTAGGATTGAACGGTGTAGTGGGGTAGGGAAAGTTTGGTGCTTGGGTCGAAGGAGTAGCGGGGGTATTCGGGAAAAGGGGTTGCAGGTTTGAACGCCTTGGATCCATTTAATTTTTTTTTTTGTGTGAAGATTGGAAAAGTTTTATAAAAAATGGTTGGATGGTTAAAAGTTTTTTGTGGTTTAAAGTGGGGTGTGGTGATTTATTTATATATAAAGGTTTGAATTTGTTTTTTCCTATGTGGTACCAAAAACCAAGTGTACGGATTTAACACCCATATCCCCTTGATCGTTCTATGTCTCAACATCTTCCATTTTTGCATACTCTTATCCTATGTGGTACCAAAACCAACAATATGGGCGGTTGTTATCTAGACGCGTCTTATCGTTGTCACCATTGCGGCGAGGAATCCAAGGCTATGATTCTTTCGCTCATATTCCTTGGCTTTTCCCTTGCCCGGTCAACTTCTGGCAAGACTCGACTATAGATATCACATCCACTCATCTCATGGTGTTGAAATCTCAATGCCAACATTCTAATTTAACAAGCTACAACGTATCTATATGACTCAAACTCGTAGAACGACTTACCTTATTCCAGGCCCTTCAACTTCAAGATAGAGCCGCCCTTGCCTCCCGAACTTTCCGACTTCACACCTATTCCATGTTTCATACACATAGGCGTTTAGTCATTAATTCATTGTGCGTGCATTTCATGGTTTCATATAAGTCAAGTTTAACACATATATCAATTGTACCATTACCACATATTTTCATACAATTTCATTCATTGAAGCATTTAATCAAATACCTTGAGTGCTCAATTCTATATCATTGGATTTCATAGAATTCAAGTTCACCAATTCATACCCTTTTCATTATCAAGCCTCATTATGATTCACAAGCAGCTAACTAGCCTTTATTATGATTAATTAACCTGTTTTACTACAACAAATTGACATTTGTTTGGTGAATTTACTATTTGAGGCAACACCCTCATCATATACTTAACCAAGTTTTCTCATTGTATATAACTAGCAACATGCACCTATTTCATTACGTTTTTAGAATTTCATAGTGCTTTTAAAGCATGTAGAAATCTTCAAATAGCACACAATCATGTTCATATGAAATCCCCTAAAATTGCCCCCTTCCATAATCTATGGATTTGGGTGATTCAAAAGAGTTATGGAGTTACCTTAGAGTGATTTGATCAATATTTCAACAAGAATTCCTATATACATTGGCCAAGATCCTTGATTTGAGTGGAATTTGGGGCTGATTGTGGTGAACCCTTTTAAGTGTATGTTTCTAGGTGTTTTGGTCGATGGTTTGTGTGTGTTCTCACTCACATGGTTTTGTTTTTTTGACCCACCAGATTTTCACTTTGAAGTATTAACATAATCAGCCCCTCTACTTAAGGATTTAATGTTATTGACTAAATAACACATAACTAGTGGCTTTCCACTGCTAGTTGCGTCAGAAATTTGATCCATAATGCGGTCGTTATTAATTTGGTTTGTTATGGTATCGACTCTTACTGTGCCAATCGAAAGAAAATAAAACAAAAATACACAACACAAGTTTTATATGGGTAGGATATGATTCAGATCTAAGAATACCAAAACTATAAAATAAGTTTAGCCTGTTCAACTAGTATTGTTCGATTGGGGAAAGATCCGGTACAAATAGCTTTTTTGGTAAGAACTGTGAGAATCAAAGGAGGGTATTTTTTTTTAATTTTTTTTTTCAAAATTTTTTTTCCCATATTGTTAAACATGTATTATAGTATTGAAAACTAAAAAAAAAAAAAAAATTGGTGTAGAGTAATTACGTGTAGAGTAATTACATAATTACTCTAGTGTAAACTAATGTATTTACCTTAATGACGTAATTACACTAAAAAAAAAATTTTTTTTAATTTTTTTTTAATTTTTTTTTTTGTATTATTCATCTAGAAAGAATGTTTAAGCACATGGGAAAAAAAATTCTAAAAAAAAAAATAAATTTTTTTACCCCCTTTGATTCTCACAGTTCTTACAAAAAAACTATATGTATTTGATCTTTACTCTTGTTCGATTCGTCACAATAGTTTTTAAAAAATATATCCAGAATAATTGTTCATCGAGTTTGGAAAAACTAAAAAATAAAAATAGTACAACCCATTATGTGCCCAATATTAATGATATGAGAAAAATTATAATGATCATAAAATAAAAATAAACTTAATTATGTAAAGTTGGCCAACTAAAATAATGAGATTCGTTACCGATGAGACTTAAAACTAAAACATGTAAAAAGTTTATTAGTAGAGTGCTCGCGCGATGCGGTGAGAAATATAACACTTATACCTTTGATTTTAGGGGTATGGTTCAGTTTAATTTCATAACGAAAACCACATTTGTTATAATACGTTAGACTCTAACCTAGTTAGTTATAAAGCTGGGGATTCTAACGTAGTTAGTTATAAAGAAAATAACTTTTATAAATTCGTGCACAAAGAGAAAGCTAACAAAAATTACATATCTAAATGTGTTTATCTCAGATAACAAAGTCTTAAAAATCATTATTATTAGTACTTGAATTGCTCTATTTAAAATAAATCTACAACAAGCACATCAACCTACAATTTTTGATAGATATGATTCACCTATAGTCTCGTACTCAACTATCTTGTAATAAAAATAAAAGCGCATAATACTAAATCATTCATTTTACTTGAAACTTGAATGGTAGGTCGTGTCACCATTATTCACGAGTTCTAACCCTATAGTATATAAAAAGCATATCAACATCAATTTTATTTTAACTCCCTGCTATGATATAATTATTTATACATGATTAGATGATATTGTTAATCTCAATATCTTATTCTATATCATGAGGTTATCATGGCTAGGGCAAAATAGGTGTTTGTCAAACTGAAGGGAAATGAAAGTGATATAAAAATATATCACGTACAATACATACATACAAATACATGTTTATAAAAGTTAAAGCTCCTACAAGATCATCAAATCAGAATAAGAGTAAACAAGGATGTCTTGTATGAACAAAAAAAAAAGTCATCTTTTTAAAATCAGAATCCAAAAATACATACAAACGCAACTAAAGTAGAAACAAAACATACAATAATTGAGTAACTTTGCTTGCCAGGACACGTTCATGTCTTTCGATGTATTCAAACGAAAAGCATCCTGTTTGGCTGCTTTCCCTTTACATTCACCTTCTGTCTAACCATTATTGTTATGAACAAAAAAAAGAAATTTCATTTGTAAAAGTTGTATCTTTAATTTTCCTTAATTAATTAATAAATCATTTAATTTTATAAGAAGTTGCATCCTTTTACTTGCTTCTTTTTAATTGCTATCGTGTTACAAGAATATGATGATTAAAAATTTTACTATTATACAATTCAAAGCAATTTAATTGTATTATTAATTTATCTAACAATTCATTTATCAATTTAATACTTATATAAAAAGACAATAAAAAGACAATATTGCTCCTTACTGATTTCCTTAACTTGTTGTACCATAAACAAAGAATGTTGTAATTACTTAAATTATGTTGATATCCTTTTCAAATGCTTTATAATATAAAAATTTATATTGCGAAATCATCGGTTTCTACGTCATAAGTATGTGTTTTAACTCATTTTAAATAATTACACTTTAATTATTTGTTACCCATTGTGTTGTTTGTCAACACATATGATTTAACCAAGTGGACATAAAATATGGGAAAGTGAATATGGGGATGTTACACATTTATTTACATGTGAAATCAACCAAAACTATATAGTTTTAATAAAACTCAACTAAAACCAATTTATTCTATTTATTTTATCTCCTTAATTTTGCCATTTGATCATCTTTCCCCACATAAATTTTCAATCAGTTCTCTTCGTTGCTTAGTGTTTATATTTCTCCAAACCATGTGCAAGCCACTCCCAATTGATGCCCCCGTATAATATCGCATTCTCTAGAAACTTCAAAACAAATAAAGACATAAACGGGGAAGTTAAGATTCTGTTTAGTCTACTTACTAACGACTTTACTTTGTATTCACACTCATTCAGGTGTTAGTATAAGCACGGGTGTGGTTTTTCTTATTGCTATTAGCTATGTATTGTACAAAGTGTTCAAAAAAGCAAAAGAGAGGAGGCAAAGAAAGAGATTTTTTAAACGCAACGGCGGTTTACTTCTAAAACAACAAGAAGAAGCTGACCCTTCTTTAGTTGATAAAACCATACATTTCACATCACGTGAATTGGAGAAGGCCACTGACAACTTCAATGAAAACAGAATTCTTGGCCGAGGAGGTCAAGGTACAGTGTATAAAGGAATGTTGGTAGATGGAAGAATTGTGGCAGTAAAAAAATCAAAGATAGTTGATGAAAGCCAGTTAGAGCAGTTTATCAATGAGGTGGTTGTTCTTTCTCAAGTAAATCATAGGAACGTGGTCAAACTTTTGGGATGCTGCTTAGAGACAGATGTCCCTCTTCTTGTTTCCGAGTTCATTCCAAATGGTACCTTATATGATCGACTTCACAACCAAACGGATGAGTTTTCGATTTCTTTGGACATGCGATTACAAATAGCTACTGAGGTTGCAGGAGCAGTTGCTTACTTGCATTCAGCAACCTCCATACCAATATACCATAGAGACATCAAAACCACCAATATACTTTTGGATGATAAATACAGGGCTAAAGTTTCCGACTTCGGAACTTCAAGGTTTGTCTCAGTAGATCAAACCCATTTGACCACGTTAGTTAAAGGTACGTTTGGCTACCTTGATCCCGAGTACTTCCAGTCTAGTCAGTTTACCGAAAAGAGTGATGTTTATAGTTTTGGAGTTGTCTTAGTTGAACTCTTAACCGGAGAAAGACCAATTTCCCTAACAAGATTTGGTGAAACTAGAAGTTTGGCTACACATTTTATGTTGGCTATGGATAATGGGCATTATGTCAATTTTTGATGCATCGGTTATTAAGGAGGGTACTAGAGATGAGCTTCTAATTGTAGCTAACTTAGCAAAACGATGTTTAAATATGAATGGAAAATTTAGACCAACAATGAAAGAAGTTTTTACAGAGTTAGAAACCATACGAAGGTCACACATTCCCTCTACCATTGAAATGAATATGGGTCCCGTGGTGTATGGGGAGCAACGACCAAGGCTAACTTATGGCGAATCATCCTCAACATTCTTGAGTTTCAATGATAGCATTAGTTAATGATGCAACAAATTAAAGCTATATTGCTGTTTACTGTTTAATAATATTATATGTTTCCCTATAGTTTCAAGACATCTAATAGAATCAAGTTTATGTCGTCACATGTGGGTTTAAGTTCGGGAAAGCAAAGTACTTCCAATTTCTATGAACATACTCACTTTTATTTTCTTTTAACGGTAGATATATATGTATTCTGTTTAGAGTTTGGGTCATATGAGCATGGCAAAACTTATTTTAATCATTAGAGTTATATCTTGTTCGAAATTTAGGGAAAATGCTATTTTCACAAAATATAGGAAAATGAATTTTTTCCTATGAACTAAAATATATATTTGAAATCGAGGTTTATTTATATATTTCTTTGTGGGTTTATGTTCTATGTTGTGAGAGCTTCGTAACGAACCAAACCACGTCCAAAACGGAGTTAAGATGAATGAGATATCGATGCTCAAAGGTTGGTGATTGAAACACTTGATGGTGAATTTTGGAACAAAGTGGGCAAGTGGAACCTGTCCCACATTGGAGGAGTGATGTACCATGAGTGGTATATAAGTGGGAACACTCTTTCCTTAGACTATCCGTTGTGGGTAGAGGTGAGCGAAGGATTTATCGAATAATATTGTGCCACGTCAATGCCTAGTTGGCACTTGTTAGCGCCCAGCGGACCCTCGCTAGAGGGTGTTATGGGTCAAGGTGAGTGAGGTTTTTTTTTTTTTTTTACCAAATGTATTTAATTTTTTACCACAACTTTTTTAAACTAAAATGAAAATAAAACAAACATTACACTAAAAAATAAATCAAAAGTTACACTAAAATAAAAAAATCATTACATTAAAAAAAATTACACTAAAAAAACATTACACTAAAAAAAAGGAAATTACACTAAAATAAAAAAACCTAACGTAGGCCCAAGCGTAACATTTGCTACGCCAAAACGTGGTTAAAGTTATGGCCAACCGTCCGAAGGTACTCCACTTTGACGAAGGCGACGAGCACGTCATCGGTTTCGTCGGGCATATCCTCCTTCACCGCTTTGTACGCGGTTTCGAAGCGTTTACACTTCGATTTCATGTCCCTGAATTTGTGGGAGATGGAGTCATTGGTACGGGTGGTACCCCCTACAAGGGTACCAAACTCGGCCAAAACCCGGTGCCACTGTGGGCCGCGAGTCCCGTATCCACGCCTTGACGAAGCAGCGTTCCCGTGGACTTGTTGGTACGCGAGCATGAGTGCTAACTCCTCCTCCTCAGTCCACTGCACAATGATGATGATGATGAAGTTTTGTTTGAAAATTGAAGGTTTAGATGGTTTGAGTATGAAGAAGAAGAAGAAGATGGTTGGGATAAATATATAGATGGTATAATTAATTGGGTGGGTGAATTTAATTTTTGAAATTTAAAAAGTCTAGCCAGCCCGCTAACAGACGCGAGCTGGCTCACGTCCCATCGCTCGCTGGCAGTTCATGTGGGCCTGTTGTGGAATCCGCTAGCCACGTGGTTAAAGTTGTGGCTCGCGGCAGGCTGCTCGCGGGCCACAACGGATAGTCTTATTGTTTCATAGGAGCACACAGTGTGGAACTCGCGAAGGGTGCGGACCCAGTGGCAGGTAACGGCGAGCGTGGGCGATGGGCATAATGTGGCGCTTTGATGGTGCACTTTGCACTTCGCATCACCGCGAGCCGCTTGTGCATAGGACCCAGTGGCAGGTGACGGCGCGTGAGTACGAGCAGACAACCAGGTGGCGTCCTGGTCTGCGTAAATGCTTCCGCGCCGGTGCTCGGGTGACGTAGAACGAGCAGAGCAGATTCCGCCTGACGTAGAATGTTAAATACGGTCTGCGCAGATGCGGGTCTATTCTGCTGACGTAGAACGAGAACTACATCGTGCATATGCACGCAGGTACTGTCCAGTCAAACCGTTTCGTTTGAAACTTTATCAACATAATAAATGCCATTGAAGACGTTCAATAACATTTATTTTTCATTCTTAATGATTTCCGAAGCTGTTTCGACATGGGACATTATAAATACCAAGGAGACCTTTGGTTGGAAGACACACCGAAAAAGACATCACTGAAATCGCCAACTCTCTCCAGCAATCACCTTCTGCTCTCTTTCTTGTTTCAGGTACCATTCGGGTCAAAGCCAACTCCGGCAGTATTTTTGCTGTTCCGGCTGTTGTACGCTAGGAAACAAAACGAGTTCTCATTAATAGACTCGGAATTTGTTTTAAGGGCCCCGTGTTCAACACGATCCTCAATGCCACACTTTCTGTTTCTACTCCTTGTATTTTGTTTCTTTAAGTTGTAATCGTATTGTATATTTTTCTGCTTTCGTTTTCATTGTTAGTTTGTAATCGTAATATAAAAATTGTTTATTTTATTTTATATACGAGTGGTTTCTCCAATCTTAAAACAAATTTTTTAAACACCGTTCGTGTATAACAAAACCACTCTATTTGTGATTCAAACTAGTTTTGTTTCACATAGTTTGTGTTTTAAAAACAGTTTTTTTTTTTGGTTTTAAAGACAATAAACTCACTGTTGGTCTTCAAAGTTGGACTTAGAAGCCTACGGTTTCTTATTTTGTTAGAAAACAGAATCGGTTACATCTAAACCTTTGTCTAATATCGAAATAAAATTTTCTGTTGGCCTTCAAAGTTAGACTTAGAAGTAACAGTTTGTTTTTATTTTGATTTCAAAGTTGACATTTTTATAATCTTTTAGAGTTTTATAAACTGAAAAATTAACATGTTTTGGTTAAAAGTTTTCAGAATGTCGACTAGTGACAATAACAACAACGTGAACCAGACTGCTGTTCTTGGTACCCCCTTTGACTGCCAACACAGTGGGAGCATCCAATCCACTATGGCAAATCATGCTGAAAAACCCAAAAAGTTTTCGGTTTTACACTTCAAAAGGTGGAAACAGAAGATGTTCTTCTATTTAACCACCTTGAACCTTGTAACATCCTGGGATTTTGCCATAAAAAATGATTTTAACCAATAAACGAGTTTGGCGCCTAAGGGCGAGTTTAAAGAATTAGATGGACCTGTTTGACATTATTAAAAGACGGTTTCGGTTATGTTAAAAACAAGTTGTCAACATAAGAAATGGAGGGATCGTAAGTGTACCATTTTAGCATTTAAAATTGATCTACAAGCAAACCCTAGGGCTATGAAAAGACCTAGGTGTGTTGTGGCTGCAGAGAAATACATAGAGAGAGAGAGAGATCAGATCAGGAAGAGAACTCGGACGACGGCATAAATAATTGCTGGTTAGTAGTGCTCCTGGTTTCGCGACTCCAACATTA
This sequence comes from Ambrosia trifida, assembly GCA_028751855.1. Classification (NCBI taxonomy): domain Eukaryota; kingdom Viridiplantae; phylum Streptophyta; class Magnoliopsida; order Asterales; family Asteraceae; genus Ambrosia; species Ambrosia trifida. The sequence continues at coordinate 75,437,926 of CM054131.1, read as the reverse complement.
TTGGGAGGTAATACTCTACACGTCTCGTATGCGTTTTACTTGTTCATTTATGATGTTTCGTTATGCGTTACGATGAGCTACGATTGAGTACCGGATGTGTTGTGGTGATGGTGGTGTGCGATGGTGGTTCGGATGGTTTGCATAGACGGGATAGTCACCGGTGATGGTTATTGTAACTTTCCCCCATACCTTTCTTCTATAGTCTATTACTTCTACAATTGAAGCTTTGATTATAAGCTCTTGTAATTGGCGAATTGGAAGCTTGATATTCTTTCTTTTTCGTTTTCTTCAATTTGGACTAGCTACGTTGTTGAGTCTTTGGGATTCGCCTCGCATACATTCACAACACATTATTCTATTTTTTTCACGAGACATAACATTTTGCTAAGGTGAGTTTTACATAGCCCCTTTTCTATTTATCACCATTTTTGGGGTGAAACATGTTACAACATTATTCATGCAATTCAATCATCAATGTGTCTATGTGTATTTTCTATGTTGCATTATGTCTTGAACATGACTAGGGTAAGCACAATTCTAGCATAAACATTCATCAGCCAAACGGTATACATTGATAGATCTATTGGACTGACAATCCCACCCGGATACGTGCCTCCTACAAAGGTTACGTGGGTGTTTGTTACTGCAATATAAACGAGTGAACCATGAGCGTATGGGATGTACCATAATACAACAGTCACAAGGTTGATTATGCACTCGATTTACTTCTAGTATGTTTTCGCATATGGACTAGATTGCCATGACACATGAATTGCACAACAATTTTATTCGATTATCAAAACCTATGTAATTCTCACCAACTTTTGTTGACCCAAAATATTTTCAACTTAACATGTTTCAGGTTCTACTTGCTTGAAGATTTGAATTAATGCTTGAAGATGTGTGCATAGTTTTATTCAATTTGATGTATGAATTCTTGTAGAACAATTGTATGTAATTTATTTAAATCATATAATGAAATTTATTATTTACCATGAGCTACTGAACAATCATCAATACGTGACATCCCGATGTTTCCGCCATCGGTTGGGGTGTTACAGTTATGGTGATTCAAATAGAGAAGTTAGCGGTAGAGATGGTGTTCTAGATGTTTATGGTTATAGACCTGGAGATATAATGATGTGCGAGGAAGACAATGAGATTGGTTGTGGTGGCCTATGGTGGCGACAACCGGGGTAACCAGCGATGGCCATAGCAGCGTAGAAAGTTGAACGCGGTGATGTCCGGTTGCGAGATTGTGGGTGCTGGTCGATAGTGTGGTTAGTTAAAGGTGGGAGTTGATGACAGAGCTCGGTGCTCGATGACGTTGTGGAGGTGATGAGGGTGGTTGTGTAGGTCGAGGAAGGTGACGAGGGTGGTTGCATTGTCTGGGTTTGGGTGATCCGAAACTTTGTAATTCTATTAATACATGGTGGTGCATGGGATATATATATATATATATATATATATATATGCATGAAATTTTATAAATAAGTTAGCATTAATGGTGTGTAACGATTACAAGATGCTGTGGTTGGTTGGTGTAGGGTCAAAGAGGATTGACAAGCCAGTATAAACCTTAGTCTTATATCCTCTTCACATTTTGTGAAACTGCTGAAGTGAAAGATATCTAAAGTTCTAAAGAGTAAAAGGATCAGAAGTTCTGAAGATAAACCAGAAAAATATCTGAAGAACAAACTACTGAAGACAAACTCCTAAAGATCTTTCATTAGAAGTTTTTCACTCATCCGCACTTTCATTAACCGCCCTTAAACTCAACAGTTTAGTATTATATTAGTTTTCTTAAAGTCTTTGTTCAACTTTCGATAACTACAGCTTGTTGTAGTATTATCTTACATTATTTTAAGCTTTTGATTACTTAGTCTGTATGTAATCCTTCGTCTATAAATAGAGGGGTCACGCCCACTATCTTAGACATTGTTCATTCACTCATCAATCTAAGACTTGAACATTTTCCTTCAAATTACTTTGTAGTTAATCTTTTCGTATATTTGAGAATCATTATGCATTTACTGTTATATTCATTTACTATTGATTCTCATCTTTACTTCCTAGTTCATTGATTGAGGGGGAGTCATAACTCCTGTTAAAAAGTGATGCTTTAACTTGAACACTTTAATATTCCGCTGTGCAATTTACTTTAATACATTTACAACACACAAGTGTTCATTAATAAGAACTGTTAAGTAGAGCCACTGATCCAACAATTGGTATCAGAGCACTGGTTTATCTGATCAAATATCAATCTAACAAATTGAGAATCAGACACATGCTTTTATTGATATTCAATAAAGGATAAAAGTTCACTTTTAATCATCCATCACTTTGAGAAAAACTTGACAAATCAAAATTCTCAAAAATGGATCCTCATAATACTGGATCTGCCACTAAACTTGCTATGCTGGTTAGAAATGAGTATAATATCTGGCAAAAAAGGACAGACCAACATTGGTTGTTGGAGATTTGTCATGTATGGACCTCATAAACCAGTAATGTCACACCCTCGAATTTCCACTGCGGAGTTTTACCGCGAGGCGCATGACAAACCAAGATCCAAGTCAACGGTCACAATAAACAACACTATATGAAATATGTAAACTCAAAAACATAGTTTTCATAAGGTGCCAACCATAGCGGAAATATTTAAAGAATTTAATCAGCTACAAAACGGTGTTCCAAAGTATTCAAGACACTTATTTCAAAACGTGCAACTAAGCCTAGACGCCAATGCAGACCTGTGCGCGTAGACCAACCGATGCTACCTTAGTGACCCGAGATAACATGCCAAAAAGACGTCAACATATATAATGCTGGTGAGTTCACAAGTTAGTTCAATATGTTACCAAAATGTTACCAAATGTTACCACAGTGTTACCATGTCCATACTATATCAATGTTACCAAGTACGCTAGCTAGGCGTATGTTTTGTTACTACTACGATTGGAAAACCATTACTGGACACGTTTAGCAATGTTTAGCAATGTTCAGCCTGAAATGTTTAGCATGTTAGCAAAGTTCGAGACAATATGCACCCGCCCGGCCCTCCAAGCCGTCGAGTGGGGCAGGTCACGCCCAATAGATCTATCCACATTTCCTCCGTTGTGCATCCCCGCACATTCATGGTTTCCCCCGGGACTTTCAAAGATCGTATAGCAACGCAAAGTTTAAACCATAGTATGAAATATGTTACCAAAATAAGTTTAGCGCATGTTTTCTCCCCCAAAAGTTAAAGCAGTAAAAGTGGGGCCGTGAACTCACCTCAGGTTGTGTTCCTCAAGAATATAAGAAACCCAAGATCTTGATAATCCCAACTACCGGAGATCTATCAAAATGTTCACATAAGTGTCCCGACTAATAACCATAAGGTTATCTAGTCCCTGATTGTCCAGATAGTGACCAAGTATGTTTTAAAACGTCTTTTGAATGTTCAACCGACACACTAGACCGACCCGACATCCCGTTGGTGACTCATTACCCTAACTAATCAAGTATACATAGATTACGCACAAGGTTCAAGCATAAAACAGTTAGTTTGCATCAAAAATCCCATTTTTGATTCCATAGGGCCGAACCAGGATTTTAAGTTCCACCTTCGCCCCTTTTCTACCACGTTCGATCCTTTTTAGACAGGTTCGACCCATTTAAAACAGATTCGACCAACATATATCCAGGTTCGACCCTGGGATTCCACCTTCGACCCCACGACTGGTCGAAGGTGCCCAGGTTCGACCCTGGCAAAGTGTTTTTCCACAAAATGCTTCAAAAACATCTGAAAACATCCCGAAACATCATCAATCACAGCAGTCAAGTATGAATAACATATCCCCACAAAACCCCACCAACTTTGCCCCAAAACCTGTTCGTTTTAACCCTTTCCCAAAATGGCAAAAATTATGGAAATGTCACATCATGCATGAAATCTTTACCCAATTTGGAAACTTTTCAAAATCCTTTCTTAATCATCTTATTATGCTCAGCTTAATGTGTATATGAAAACCCCCAATAGTTTTTATTGATGATACCATCATGCAACAAGCCCCAGGTTTATCAAAATCCCCAAATTTGACATAACATCATCATTCATCTAATTGTAACCTTAACCAATCATATTCCCACAACAATTGCTGCCCTAGATCATGTTTCTATCATTAATACAACAGTAAATCATTAACAACACATAATATCACATAACACATAATTAACATATGTTTATTGATATGAAAACCTATGTTTAGTGATAAGGTTTAGGTTTAGAAAGATGTTTAAAAGGTTTTTAATGGTGAAAACATCCTTAGAACAGATCTGGACATTTAGGGTTAGATGAAAACGAATTAAAATGCTTTAAAAAGGGTTTAGGATTAAGAACACACCTTGGATTTTTAATTAGATGTTGTTTGTAGGTTAGTGTAACACCCCAACCGATGGCGGAAACATCGAGGTGTCACGTAGTGACGATTGTGCAATAGCTCATGGACTAGAAATGTAAATTTGATTACATTGAATTTAATAATTTATTACATTGAAAAAAAATACAACAATTACGACTAGCAATCTAAACTAAGATACAGTAAACTCAATCTAAGTTTAAGTTGCAAATGCTTGTAAGTAATCTCATAAGAACCTGAAACATGTACGAAAATGATTTAGTCAATACAAAATGTATTGGTGAGCATACCCTGTTTGAATAAATATAGTAGAAAAAGTGTTTAGCAATTCATGTGCGGTACCATTTGCAATTATGTAATAAGTAATATCCATTCAAAACCAAGCCTATGAATAATGACTAACACATGACTAACCAAATGAATAATGAATTAACAAGACAATGACCAAGATTCTCTCAACAGAGTCTCAAGGGGGTATACCATAGTACTATTCATTGAAATGCTAGGCCACCCAGCGGTTAATGATTTTGACAAGTCATAGACACACCAATTAACATAAAGCAAACACACATGAGAATTGCATTTAGTAAAAGAAATAGAAACTTGATAGCAAGTACATGAGTCACCCCAGAATAGTAAAACAGTAAAAAGGGGAAAGATATACTCACAGTTTGCGAAAGCGGTCTTAATCCAACTTAAGCGGTCGTGAGCTAAGTAATGGGAATTCCGAGGAATTCAACCTATAATGTGTAAGAATACTAATAAGGAAGTGTCTAAAAAGTCTAAGGTAACTAGGGTCTAAGGCATTAGGGTTTGCTAAGTCGATTTGGGGAATTAGAGTTTTTATGACAAATCGAATTAATGTAGAAGTTGTATATCAAAAATAATATGTCAAAGTTTGTAAATGTGGTTTATGTAATATAACTATTACTAATTGAATATCTAGTTCAAAATATGTTTGAATAATTAAGACAAACTATTTTAATTATTTACTTTAACTAATTATTGTAAATATTACAATAATCATAAATATTGAAATTACTAATTATGAGTTACATAATGATCCAACAAATATTAGATAAGACTTTCCAACATATTAATATTTCTATTTTATAAGAAAAGTATTTATAAAATGGATGTTAAACAGTATAAATAAATAAATATTTAATTATGTCTAATTACACATAAATAAGACTAAAAAAATACAAGACACAAACCAAAAATGTTATTTTATAGGAAATAAATAATTTCTGATGTAAATAATTGAAAATAATTTTCTCATAACTTTTCTCAATTTATTTGTATTTAAAACTGATCTAATGAGATTAAATCATGTTTAAATGACTAAAAATAGGAAAATTAATTAAATAAATGTTTTCTGAACCAAATATTTTTATTTCAGTTCAAAAGGATTAGAAATAATTTAACAAAAAGTTTGAGATTAAAATCATTAAAGATGAATTTTTAATCAATTAAATACGATTAAAACAAATTAAATCAATAAAAATATAAAAATAAAACATTTTCCAGAAAATAAAAGTGTGGTAATTTTCTTTATGGTGTTAAGAAGCTACTCCTAAATTTTCATAATTTTTGGAGCAAAAGTGAATTTATTATGAATATTCTAAGTTTAAGGCATATATATATAAATATATATGTAAATATATGAATAAAACAAAAGAAAAAAATACTAAAAAAAAAAAAAAAATAGGAACAGCTCGCTGACAGCAGGATTCGAACTCGGACCCTTTGTTTGCCAACAAACATACACTACCACTAGACCACATTGACACTTCTTCCCCAATTCACCTAGACAAGAACCCTAACCCTAGACAAATCAATAACCCGATTCAAGGTTGCTAAATGTCAGATTCTAAGGAGCTTTCGTAGAACAATATCAAAACAATAAAATGGCACATAAAATTGAAACTTACACCATGTATAATAAACCGAAACGAAGCTCAAAAGTTCTTGATGAACCCGTGATTTTATAACGATTTGAAGCAGATTTTTGTGGGTTTAGCGCGACTAAAGGTGCAGAAAACTAATGGTGTAAATGTTTTATACTAATGTTCGATTAAAGACAAGTTAATTGGCGATATAAATTCCGGTCGGTTACCCATCCTTCGGTCCGATTAAAACACAATTAAACAAGTTATTTACATGCTTTAAATCATTGTCATTTATCAAGACATGATGGAGACGTGACGTGGAATCAAAAGAAACGCTCAAGAAGTATAAAAGAGGCATTTAAATCTACGCCGGAAAGATCGCCGGAAATTGGCTGGAAAACTGGCCGGAATTTCGAGTTCCAGCAGGTAGGTGGGAAGATTTCAAACTTTCAAAAAAATGACATAAATGGTCCTTCAACTATAACTTGGTTATTGATATTATAAATTAGCTAGATTTTCTTTATAAGGACTTAACTAAGTTAATATAAACTAACTTTAAAACTTTTAAATTAAACTTTTTAACTAAGATAAAATAGATAGTATTTTAATGAAATGACATGATTATACAATTATGACTTGTTTTATATGTCAACACGTACGTATGCAAAACGTATAAATACACCCTTTTTAAAAGAAAAGATAAAATAAAATAATAATCGATAAGAATTAAAGGTTAAGCTTCAAAATAGATGAAGGACTAAAATTGACAACTTGCCAAAAGATGAGGGTGACGGATGTCACAGTTAGATTATGAAAAACGAGAGCAAAAACTCCTTCCTCAGTGATTAAAATCGTTGAGAGTGTTTGGAGGCATTTAGGGTTTGTGAAATGGTGAAAAATGACAAAGTGTGGTATTTATACTTATTCCACGTTCACCCCTTGTATGGGGTCGAAGGTGCCACCTTCGCCCCTTACAAGGTCGAATGAAGTTGTTCATGTGGTTGTTCCAGGTTCGCTCCCACGCTATGGGTCGAACCTGGGCTTGTGTTTTCCAGGTTTTCCAGTTTTGTCGTTTAAACGCATTTAAACACATTCTAACGTATGGTCATGCAATTCTAACACATGTTAAGCACATATAGGCACATATAATCATGTTCACACCTTGTAGCACGTATTATCATGTTATGTTACACGTGTGTTAATACTCTACCTGTCCTACTTGATTTGGTTCATCTAATTTCACCAACAACGGGACCCCGTACTAGTGTATTCCCAAAACGACTCCCATTGATCCTCCAGATCATTGAATCCTAGACAATCCTATCATAACCCGACTCAACTAACCTAGTTAAGTCCATTTATAAATGTTTCTCGCTAAGGTAGACTTATGTTTTACCAAAATGTTTAAGCCGAACATGCCGGGTGTCACATCATCCCCACGTTGAAAGAATTTTCGTCCTGAAAATTGCACGAAGCCCAAAATGAAAGAGACGAAAAGATGGAAACGAAAAGAAAATTTACTGGGTGTCACATCATCCTCACGTTGAAAGGAATATCGCCTCGAGATTCATTCAGCTTCAGCGGTGACATGCCTAGATTCGAATGCACGTTTCGGAAAAAGATGAGGATGCTTAGCTTTCATCTGATCCTCCCGTTCCCATGTGAACTCCGGTCCACGATTCGAGTTCCAACGGACCTTAACGATGCGGATTTTACTCCGTCGAAGGCTACGGATCTTGTAGTCGAGAATCTCAACAGGTTCTTCCACAATGCGAAGACGATTATCAACCTTAATCTCTTCCAGTGGTACAATAAGAGATTCATCAGCCAAACACTTCTTCAAGTTAGACACATGGAAGACGTTGTGAACACTACCGAGCTCCGCCAGTAAGTCAAGTCTGTATGCCACCGGTCCAATCCGTTCTAGGATTGCGAACGGTCCGACATAACGAGGGTTAAGCTTGCCACGCTTTCCAAAGCGTATGATGCCCTTCCATGGTGAAACTTTTAGAAGTACCCTGTCCCCAACCAGGAACTCCTGTCACACCCTCAAAATCCACTTGCGGAGTTTTACCGCGAGGCGCATGACAAACCAGGATCCAAACCAACGATCACAATAAACAAGTCTAAATGAATATAAATGCAATTTCAAAACATAGTTTAAAAATCCCGTTTACAGCGGAAGCTTATTCAAAAACAATATCTCAATAATGAAACAATAGTTCAACGTTCAAAAGACCATGCAACCCTAGTAAGACGCCGTGCAGACGCGTGCGCCCTAGTCCTGTCGTGCTACCTTAGCGACCTGAGAAAACATGTAAAAGTTTACGTCAGCACAAAAATGCTGGTGAGTTTACAGGTTTTGTATCCAAGTACTAAGTCCACCTGTCCATACTATAACAAATCGAAAACCAGTATACGCTAGCTAGGCGTACGTTTTGTTACTACCACGATTGGAAAACCATTACTAAAGCGAATACCAAAAGTATGCCCGATGTAGTTCCTGTTGTTCCTGTTGTTCCTGTTTGAGACAATATGCACCCGCCGACCCTCCAAGTCGACGAGCGGGGTTGGTCACTCCCAATAGCGCTATTCACATTTCCCCGTTGTGCAAACCCGCACATTCATGGTTCCCCCCGGGACTTCCAAAGATCGTGTAGTACACAATAGAAACCCATAGTATGACAGTAGTTACCAATAATCGTTTTAACACATGTTTTCTCCCCCGAAAGTATAAAACCAGTTTAAAAGAGGGGCCGTAAACTCACCTTAAGTTGCGTTACTCCTTAACCCGAGTAAACTCAGCTGCTATGCTAGTCCCGTAAAGCGGGGACCTAACATACGACAGTTACAAGTACTTAGACTAATAACCCGCAGGTTAATTAGTCCCTAGATGTCCAGACCATAACCAAGTTCGTTTGAAAACACCGTGACTGTTTAACTGACCCAAAGTACAAGACTCGACATCCCATTGGTGACCCGAGACTCCCCGTGTTATGTTTACGCTCCAAAACATACAATAACGCAATTATACTTAACATACGTTAACGCACAACAAGTTATAGCACATCGTTCACGTATTACCGAATTACATCCAAATATATGTTACCAAGTTATTAGACATGTTACGGGGTTCCTAGCATGTTACTACATGTTAAATCGGGTCTCGGAATGCTAATTTACACTTACAGCAGCAGTACACGTGATTAGGAAAAGTCAACTAGCAATTAGGTTGGTCAACTAGCAATTAGAAATCCCACTCGCCTCTATTATAGGCAATTAGGGCTATTCACCTGAACTTACTAGCAATTAGGGCTATTCACATGAACTTACTAGCAATTAGGGCTATTCACATGAACTTACTAGCAATTAGGGCTATTCACATGAACTTACTAGCAATTAGAGCTAATCACCTGATCTTTCACACGAGTAGGCCTCTACTCGCCTGTGTTATAGACGATTAGCACCCTACTCGCCTATAACATAGGCGATTAGGAATGCTACTCGCCTGTAACCTTGCTGTTCCGGTTTTTCGCGCGTTTAACGCTCCAAATCAGATCCAGAACGTGTGTAACCACCCAATATCATCCCAAACACTATCCTAAACATGTTTAACCCAAAATCCTTCGTTTAACCTCGTATAATCAGTCCTGCATGCAACCAAGTAATCCAAACACCATTCACATAGCATGCAACATCATACTAACACGCGTAATCATAACCCTAATATCCAATTACTGAGATTCCTATCATCATACAATCAATATCAATACTGATCTATCATAATAACATATCAATTCATCATCATGAATCATAAAAACCCTAGCTTTCTAATCATACACACCCATAATGCATGCATATTTGTTATAATCCGATTAACAACCCTTATTGACGATTTTCAGAAAGCTTTTTCGTTTAAGAACAGGTCTGGACCATTAGGGATTGATTAAAAACGTTTATAAAGAGTTATGGATGAAAATCAAACCTTAGGATTATGAAAATACGATGATTCAAGCTTGAAACCTTGAGTTTTGATCAAAAATCGCCTTCCAGAGGTTGTTTATGTGTTGGGGCGGGTTATGGGACGACTAGGGTTGGTATAATGAAGTTTAGGAGGTTAAGTATGGTATTTATAGTCGTTTTTAGTCGTCCAGCCCGTTACTAGCGAGTATGCAGCAGTTTCAGGCGATTAGGAATCCTAATCGCCTGATTGTTCAGGCAATTGGGCCTATTCGCCCTTACCTATACACGAGTAGGGTCCTACTCGCCCTTAGGGTTCCCTACTCGCCTCCCCTATAGGTGATTAGGCCTCCTACTCGCCTATAGGGGTTGGTTTTGTGCGTTTTGCGCGTTAAACCCCGTTTTAACATATGTTAATACATATTCACGTACCGACAAGTCATATAATGATTGTAAACACATAACACAAGTAAATACACATATTTACACTCGTTCACCAATTCCCGGGACTCGAGACTCGTACGTTCCGTATGTCCTGACGATCCTACAAATCGTCACCGTTTGTACACTTGGTTAAGGACTGACATCTAACGAACCTCTAGACCAACATCCAATGATCTTCTAGACTAACCAATAGTTCCCGAACCATAACCCGACTTAACTAACCCAGTTAAGTACAATATACGCGTGACTCGCTAAGGTAGACTTTCATCTAGACAACGTTGTTAACCAGAATTTGCTGGGTGTCACATCATCCCCACGTTAAAAGAATTTTCGTCCCGAAAATTGCACAAGTACCAAAAGAACAAAAGAAATAACGAAGGAACAAACAAAAAGATAGAAACCAAAAGAGAGATTTACCCGAGTTGTCACATCATCCCCACGTAAAAAGGAATCTCGACCCGAGATTCATTCAGCTGCCGAAGAGACATGTCTCGACTCGAACGCTTCCTTAGGAAAAAGGTGAGGATACTTAGACTTCATCTGATCCTCCCGTTCCCACGTATACTCCGGTCCCCGGTCCGAGTTCCACCGAACCTTAACGATACGAATCTTGCTGTGACGCAGGCTACGAATCTTGTAATCAAGGATCTCCACAGGTTCTTCCACAATCCGAAGACGATCATCAACCTTGATCTCTTCTAGTGGAACGATGAGAGACTCGTCAGCCAGACACTTCTTCAAGTTTGACACGTGAAAGACGTTATGTACGTTACCGAGCTCCGTCGGTAGATCAAGTCGATATGCCACCGGCCCAATCCGTTCCAGGATCGTAAATGGGCCGACATATCGCGGATTGAGTTTGCCACGTTTCCCAAAGCGTATGACGCCCTTCCACGGTGAGACTTTTAGAAGTACCTTGTCATTGACTTGGAATTCCAGTGGTTTGCGACGCTGATCAGCATAACTCTTTTGCCGGTCCCGTGCCGCCGCCAACCGATTACGAATCTGTACGATCTTTTCCGAAGTTTCGTACACTAGTTCAGGCCCAGTGAGTTGACTCTCACCCACTTCAGCCCAACAAAGAGGAGAACGGCATTTCCGTCCGTACAGTGCTTCGAACGGAGCAGCCTTGATGCTCGTGTGATAACTGTTATTATACGAGAATTCTACTAACGGCAGATGAGCTTCCCAACCCTTTCCAAAATCGATCACACATGCCCGCAGCATGTCTTCTAAAGTTTGAATCGTGCGCTCACTCTGACCGTCAGTCTGTGGATGATAAGCCGTACTCATGTCTAGTTGGGTACCCAAAGCCTTGTGCAAAGACTTCCAGAAGTGAGAAGTAAAATGGGAGTCACGATTCGAGATAATAGAAACTGGTACCCCGTGCTTAGAAACAACTTTTTTCAAGTAAAGGCGAGCCAAACGATCCATGGTGTCGGTCTCCTTAATGGCAAGAAAATGAGCTGATTTCGTCAACCGATCGACAATCACCCATATCTTGTCATTCCCGCTTGGTGATTTAGGAAGTTGTGTGACAAAATCCATAGTAATCCGTTCCCATTTCCATTCCGGAATTTCAGGTTGTTGCAAGAGACCCGATGGTTTCTGGTATTCCACCTTGACCTTAGCACAGGTCAAGCATTTGCTTACGTATGAGGCTATGTCCGACCTCATGTTTGGCCACCAGTAAAGCACCTTCAGATCTTGGTACATCTTATCCGAACCAGGATGGATAGAATACCGGGACTTATGAGCCTCATCAAGGACAAGCTCCCGTAGTCCCCCGAATAAAGGAACCCATATGCGTTCTGCGAAATAGTGCAGGCCATCAGGCCTTCGCTCTAGGTGCTTGTCGGCACCGTGCATAGTTTCAGCTTTAAGGTTTTCCTCCTTCAAAGCTTCTAACTGGGCAGAACGGAGTTGGTCAGGTAGTGACGAATGAATGGTGAGCTGCAACGCCCGAACGCGACGAGGTTTAGTAGATTCCTTCCTGCTCAAGGCGTCTGCTACAACATTCGCCTTGCCAGGATGGTACTTAATAGCACAATCATAGTCGTTCAAAAGTTCAATCCAGCGACGCTGCCGTATGTTCAAGTGTTGTTGGTCGAAAATGTGTTGGAGACTCTTGTGATCGGTGTAGATGGTGCATTTGGTACCGTACAAGTAATGTCTCCAAATTTTCAACGCGAACACCACTGCACCCAACTCTAAATCATGAGTTGTGTAGTTCTTCTCGTGCACTTTGAGTTGACGAGAAGCATACGCAATCACTTTCTCGCGTTGCATCAACACGCAACCGAGACCATGAATAGAAGCATCACAGTAGACAACGAAATCATCAGGACCCTCAGGTAAAGACAAAATAGGAGCAGAACACAGTTTAGACTTCAGTTCTTCAAACGCTGACTCTTGTGGTTCACCCCAGTCGAATTTCTTATCCTTCTGAGTGAGAGTGGTGAGGGGTTGAGCAATCTTCGAGAACCCCTGAATGAAACGACGATAATAGCCCGCAAGGCCTAGGAATTGCCGCACCTCAGTTGGCGTCTTTGGTGCTCCCCAGTCCTTGATCGCTTCGATCTTAGCTGGATCGACATGAATCCCTAGTTCATTAACCACATGTCCTAGGAATTGAACTTCGCGTAACCAAAAGTCACACTTTGAGAACTTGGCGTAAAGTTGTTCCCGTCGCAAGAGTTCCAAAACTAACCGCAGATGTTCCTCGTGTTCGGTCTCGTTCTTGGAGTAGATCAGAATGTCATCAATAAACACAATGACGAACTTATCCAGGTATGGTTTACAGACGCGGTTCATCAAGTCCATGAAAACCGCCGGTGCGTTCGTGAGACCGAAAGGCATGACCAAGAATTCGAAATGGCCATAACGTGTTCGAAAGGCAGTCTTGGCAACGTCAGCCTCCCTGACGCGTAGCTGGTGATAACCGGACCTCAAGTCGATCTTGGAATAATAACTAGAACCCTGAAGCTGGTCGAATAGATCATCAATACGTGGAAGAGGATAACGGTTCTTGACGGTCAATTTGTTCAGTTCTCTGTAGTCCACACACAATCGGAAACTTCCATCCTTCTTCTTAACAAATAGAATCGGGGCTCCCCAAGGGGAAGAACTTGGTCGGATGAAACCCTTGTCCAAGAGTTCCTGTAACTGGCTAGACAATTCCTGCATCTCGGGAGGTGCAAGACGGTAGGGGGCCCGAGCAATAGGAGCAGCCCCTGGTACAAGATCAATACCGAACTCGACTTGACGATGAGGAGGAAGACCAGATAAATCATCGGGAAAAACATCAGGAAACTCGCGTACCACCGGAATGTCGTCGATCTTCTTTTCATCACCAGAGGAAACAGATAAAAGCGCCAAGACGGCTGAATAACCCTTTCGAAGACACTTAAGGGCTTTCATGCTAGAGATGATGTTTAGCGGAACACCACCCTTGATACCGTACACGGAAAGAAATTCTCCATCAGGGAGAGGAATCCGAATAACCTTATCGTAACAGACGATCTCCGCGCGATACAAAGATAACCAATCCATTCCTACCACAACGTCAAAACTACCCAAAGGTACCGGCATAAGGTCGATGGGGAACGATATACCCGACAACTCTAATTGACACTCCCGTTGGACACTAGTAGCTTCAATCGTTTTACCGTCAGCCAACTCAATAATATACTTGGTCTCTAATGGTACGGGTACTACATCTAGCAGTCGACTAACATCCATGGATACAAAACTCTTGTCGGCACCAGAATCAAATAACACGCTAACAGAACGATTATTGAGAAGAAACGTACCGGTGACTGTGTCAGGGTCCTGCCTAGCCTCAGCAGCTCCAATGACGAAGGCACGTGCATTTCTGCCGCCGCCCCCGTTGTTCCCATTCCCGTTGTTCCCACCCTGCTTCAGTTTTGGGCAATCCTTCTTGTAATGCCCAGTGTCGCCACAGTTGTAGCATCCTTGTTTCCCTGTAGTCCCCTGAGTAGTCGGAGCTGAGCTGTTAGTCGGAGCCTGAGTCGATGGAAGTGTAGCCCGACAATCCTTAGCATAATGCCCCGTTCGCTGGCAGCGGTGACAACGGTTACTGTCGCAGTTCCCTTGGTGATGGCGTCCACACTTGTTGCATTTGGGCAGTTTTCCCGCATAACCACCCTGCTTGTTACCCGAAGAAGAAGAACCCCCATTATCAAACCTTTTACCCTGCTGTGCTGACCCAGATCCTTTCCCGTCGTTTTCCCACTTGCGCTTGTTGTTCTCTGGGGCCTTAACAGTTGAACCCTTCGCAGGCAAAATCCCCTCATTCACTTTTAAGTTGGTCATCCTATGGGCCGATCGAACTACCTCTGCATACGTAGGATGATTTCCAGCAGCCACTAACCCTGCAATTTCCGGTACTAACCCTGAGACATAGTGTTCAATCCTACGATATTCTGGCACGTGCAGATCGGGACACAGCACTGCCAACTCATTCCGCCTCACAGTATACTTCTCAATTTCCGACCCAGTCATCTTGAGGTTCCACACCTCATGCTCCAGCTTTTGTACCTCTTCCCTCGGGCAATACTCACGCTTCAGCAACTGCACAAAATTCTCCCATGGCATAGCATATGCCTCCCCAATACCCATGTTCTAGGTGATGCCATTCCACCAAGTCAATGCCACGTCCTGAAATAACGCAGCAGAATACTTTACCCGATCTTCTGGGAGACAGTTACACATCAGAAATACTGACTCCACTTTCTCCAACCACCTAAGCAAGCTCACTGCACCCTCAGTGCCAGAGAATTCCTGGGGCTTACAGTCCCGGAACATCTTGTAGGTGCACATGGGTGGGGGTGGGTCAACAGGACCACCTGAAATGAAACGTATGAGAAACCACGAAGAATGTAAACAAGGTTCACCAATGAGGCAAAGAAAATGGATAAATCAACTTACCACCACCGTTGTGCCCTAACTGAAAGGCAGCTTGGAGCAAGTTGTTCAGATCAGCCTGCGATAGGTTAATACCTCCACCACGACCACCAGCACCACCGCGACCACCACCACGTCCACCATTGCGACCACCTCCACGTCCTCCACGCACTCCAGACATGATTCTGGCAGAAAGAACGAGAAAATTTAGTTTCGCAGTTAAAGATAACCACTAATGTTCACAAGATCAAAACTAGATCCAATCCAGGACTATCCCCTCAAACCCAGAGCTCACTAGGGCTTCCATGCATTTCGGTTTATGATTTTGTGTGCACCCAAAATGATAAAACGCTCTACATGGTCCTCCAAGTGTTCTCCTAGTTCAAAGTTCAAATCACCGAACATAGACTCTTAGCTACACACCGTAATACCACGGTAGTTTATGACAAGTGTTTCTATTGGAGTGCGAAAGGGAGATGTCCGAGCCTTGGACAAATCTCAAGAGCACACGAGTTACTCCAATAGACTACACTGCCTAGAAAACAAGTAACCCAACCTAAGATAGAACGGATGATGTAACGTAGAAAGACCAACGATTTAGAGACACCCCGACAAGGCCATACGTAAACCACTATAACGTTTAGTACCATGTGATCGTCTAGTGTGTGCGACTCGGCTATAGACTAGACTCTACATGCAGTCCTAGTTCACTATAACCATTGGCTCTGATACCAATCTGTCACACCCTCAAAATCCACTTGCGGAGTTTTACCGCGAGGCGCATGACAAACCAGGATCCAAACCAACGATCACAATAAACAAGTCTAAATGAATATAAATGCAATTTCAAAACATAGTTTAAAAATCCCGTTTACAGCGGAAGCTTATTCAAAAACAATATCTCAATAATGAAACAATAGTTCAACGTTCAAAAGACCATGCAACCCTAGTAAGACGCCGTGCAGACGCGTGCGCCCTAGTCCTGTCGTGCTACCTTAGCGACCTGAGAAAACATGTAAAAGTTTACGTCAGCACAAAAATGCTGGTGAGTTTACAGGTTTTGTATCCAAGTACTAAGTCCACCTGTCCAAACTATAACAAATCGAAAACCAGTATACGCTAGCTAGGCGTACGTTTTGTTACTACCACGATTGGAAAACCATTACTAACGCGAATACCAAAAGTATGCCCGATGTAGTTCCTGTTGTTCCTGTTGTTCCTGTTTGAGACAATATGCACCCGCCGACCCTCCAAGTCGACGAGCGGGGTTGGTCACTCCCAATAGCGCTATTCACATTTCCCCGTTGTGCAAACCCGCACATTCATGGTTCCCCCCGGGACTTCCAAAGATCGTGTAGTACACAATAGAAACCCAGAGTATGACAGTAGTTACCAATAATCGTTTTAACACATGTTTTCTCCCCCGAAAGTATAAAACCAGTTTAAAAGAGGGGCCGTAAACTCACCTTAAGTTGCGTTACTCCTTAACCCGAGTAAACTCAGCTGCTATGCTAGTCCCGTAAAGCGGCGACCTAACATACGACAGTTACAAGTACTTAGACTAATAACCCGCAGGTTAATTAGTCCCTAGATGTCCAGACCATAACCAAGTTCGTTTGAAAACACCGTGACTGTTTAACTGACCCAAAGTACAAGACTCGACATCCCATTGGTGACCCGAGACTCCCCGTGTTATGTTTACGCTCCAAAACATACAATAACGCAATTATACTTAACATACGTTAACGCACAACAAGTTATAGCACATCGTTCACGTATCACCGAATTACATCCAAATATATGTTACCAAGTTATTAGACATGTTACGGGGTTCCTAGCATGTTACTACATGTTAAATCGGGTCTCGGAATGCTAATTTACACTTACAGCAGCAGTACACGCGATTTGCAAAAGTCAACTAGAAATTAGGTTGGTCAACTAGCAATTAGAAATCCTACTCGCCTCTATTATAGGCAATTAGGGCTATTCACCTGAACTTACTAGCAATTAGGGCTATTCACATGAACTTACTAGCAATTAGGGCTATTCACATGAACTTACTAGCAATTAGGGCTATTCACATGAACTTACTAGCAATTAGAGCTAATCACCTGATCTTTCACACGAGTAGGCCTCTACTCGCCTGCTTTATAGGCGATTAGCACCCTACTCGCCTATAACATAGGCGATTAGGAATGCTACTCGCCTGTAACCTTGCTGTTCCGGTTTTTCGCGCGTTTAACGCTCCAAATCAGATCCAGAACGTGTGTAACCACCCAATATCATCCCAAACACTATCCTAAACATGTTTAACCCAAAATCCTTCGTTTAACCTCGTATAATCAGTCCTGCATGCAACCAAGTAATCCAAACACCATTCACATAGCATGCAACATCATACTAACACGCGTAATCATAACCCTAATATCCAATTACTGAGATTCCTATCATCATACTATCAATATCAATACTGATCTATCATAATAACATATCAATTCATCATCATGAATCATAAAAACCCTAGCTTTCTAATCATACACACCCATAATGCATGCATATTTGTTATAATTCGATTAACAACCCTTATTGACGATTTTCAGAAAGCTTTTTCGTTTAAGAACAGGTCTGGACCATTAGGGATTGATTAAAAACGTTTATAAAGAGTTATGGATGAAAATCAAACCTTAGGATTATGAAAATACGATGATTCAAGCTTGAAACCTTGAGTTTTGATCAAAAATCGCCTTCCAGAGGTTGTTTATGTGTTGGGTCGAGTTATGGGACGACTAGGGTTGGTATAATGAAGTTTAGGAGGTTAAGTATGGTATTTATAGTCGTTTTTAGTCGTCCAGCCCGTTACTAGCGAGTATGCAGCAGTTTCAGGCGATTAGGAATCCTAATCGCCTGATTGTTCAGGCAATTGGGCCTATTCGCCCTTACCTATACACGAGTAGGGTCCTACTCGCCCTTAGGGTTCCCTACTCGCCTCCCCTATAGGTGATTAGGCCTCCTACTCGCCTATAGGGGTTGGTTTTGTGCGTTTTGCGCGTTAAACCCCGTTTTAACATATGTTAATACATATTCACGTACCGACAAGTCATATAATGATTGTAAACACATAACACAAGTAAATACACATATTTACACTCGTTCACCAATTCCCGGGACTCGAGACTCGTACGTTCCGTATGTCCTGACGATCCTACAAATCGTCACCGTTTGTACACTTGGTTAAGGACTGACATCTAACGAACCTCTAGACCAACATCCAATGATCTTCTAGACTATCCAATAGTTCCCGAACCATAACCCGACTTAACTAACCCAGTTAAGTACAATATACGCGTGACTCGCTAAGGTAGACTTTCATCTAGACAACGTTGTTAACCAGAATTCGCCGGGTGTCACAACTCCAAAGGTTTGCGACGGCGATCGGCACAACTCTTATGACGATCCCGTGCGGCTGCCAAACAGTTACGAATTCGTACGATTTTCCCTGAAGTTTCGTACACCAGTTCCGGACCAGTGAGTTGGATCTCGCCCACCTCGGCCCAACAAAGAGGAGATCGACATTTCCATTCGTAAAGAGCTTCGAACGGAGCTGCGTTGATACTAGAGTGATAGCTGTTGTTGTAAGAGAACTCCACCAACGGCAGGTGAATCTCCCAACTTTTGCCAAAATCGATAACACATGCCCGAAGCATGTCTTCCAAGGTTTGAATCGTCCGCTCACTCTGTTCGTCGGTTTGCGGATGATAAGCCGTACTCATATCCAACTGAGTACCCAAATCCTTGTGCAGAGCCTTCCAGAAATGCGAAGCGAAACGAGAATCACGATCAGAGATAATAGAAACAGGTACCCCGTGCCGAGAAACCACCTCCTTAAGGTAAAGTCGAGCTAACCGATCAAGTCCATCAGTTTCCTTAATAGGTATGAAACGCGCCGATTTTGTCAACCTGTCGACAATCACTCAAATTACATCGTAACCACTTGCTGACTTCGGTAGCTTAGTGAAAAAATCCATCGTTATTTGTTCCCATTTCCATTCTGGAATCTCTGGTTGTTGCAGGAGACCAGACGACTTCTGATCTCCACCTTGACTTTAGCACAAGTCAAGCACTTGGTCACGTATGAAGCTATATCAGCCTTCATGTTTGGCCACCAATAAAGTATCTTCAAGTCCTGATACATCTAATCGGAGCCAGTGTGAACAGAATACCGGGATTTGTGAGCTTCATCCAAAACAAGCTCCCGTAATCCTCCGAACAAGGGAACCCAAACACGCTCTGTGAAATAGTGTAGGCCATCAGACCTGAGCTCAAGATGCTTGTCAACACTGTGCATAGTTCCAGCTTTAAGGTTTTCCTCCTTCAAAGCTTCCAGTTCTGTAGAACGGATTTGGTTAGGCAAAGAGGAATGAATGGTGAGCTGTAAGGCTCGGACACGACGAGGTTTCACATATTCCTTCCTGCTCAAGGCGTCCGCGACAACGTTCGCCTTGCCAGGATGATACTTAATAGCACAGTCGTAATCATTCAGGAGTTCAACCCAACGACGCTGCCACATGTTTATCTCCTTCTGGTCAAAAATATGCTGAAGACTCTTGTGATCGGTGTATACATCACATTTGGTACCGTACAAGTAATGTCTCCAGATTTTCAACGCAAAAACCACCGCACCCAGTTCCAAGTCATGGGTATTGTAGTTCTTCTCGTGAGCCTTGAGTTGACGAGATGCATAAGAAATGACCTTCCCGCGTTGCATCAACATGCAACCGAGACCACGAATAGAAGCATCACAGTATACAACAAAATTATCCGTACCCTCAGGTAAGGACAGGATAGGTGCAGAACAAAGTTTAAGTTTCAGAATCTGGAATGTCGATTCTTGTGGTTCACCCCAGTCAAACTTTCGGTCCTTCTGGGTTAGAGTGGTGAGGGGTTGAGCGATCTTCGAAAATCCCTCAATGAAACGACAATAGTAACCTACAAGACCTAGGAATTGCCGCACCTCAGATGGTGTCTTTGGTGCTTCCCAGTCTTTAATAGCTTCGATCTTAGCCGGATCGACATGAATTCCCAGTTCATTAACCACATGCCCTAGGAATTGATCTTCACGTAACCAAAAATCACACTTTGAGAACTTAGCATACAACTGCTCCCGTCTCAAAAGTTCCAAGACCAACCGCAAGTGTTCCTCATGGTCCGTTTTATTCTTAGAATATACCAAAATGTCATCAATAAACACGATGACGAATTTATCGAGGTAAGGCTTGCAAACGCGGTTCATCAAATCCATGAACACCGCCGGTGCGTTAGTGAGACCAAAAGGCATGACCAAGAACTCAAAATGGCCATAAGGAGTACGAAAAGCAGTTTTCAGAACATCGGCTTCCTGAACGCGCAAATGATGATAACCAGATCGCAAATCAATCTTCGAATAATAAACTAGAGCCCTTGAGCTGGTCAAAGAGATCATCAATGCGAGGGAGAGGATAACGATTCTTGATGGTCACTTTGTTCAGCTCACGATAATCGATACACATGCGAAGACTTCCGTCCTTCTTCTTCACAAACAGAATAGGAGCTCCCCACGGGGAAGAACTTGGTCGGATGAAACCCTTTTCCAAGAGTTCCTGTAACTGGCTGGACAACTCTTGCATCTCGGGAGGTGCAAGATGATACGGAGCTCGGGCAATCGGAGCTGCACCCGGACTAAGATCAATGCCAAACTCGACTTGAGGATGGGGAGGGAGACCAGGTAAATCATCAGGAAACACATCGGGAAAATCACGAACCACCGGAATATCCTCAATCTTCTTCTCATCGTTAGTCGAAACAGAAACAAGTGCCAGAATGGCCGAATAACCCATTAGAAGATACTTAAGGGCTTTCATGCTAGAAATGATACTCAGCAGAGTACCGCTTTTCTCGCCCTGGACCGAAAGAGTCTCTCCATCAGGGAGAGGGATCCAAATGACCTTATCGAAAAAAACGATCTCCGCACGATACAACGATAACCAATCCATGCCCACAACGACATCAAAACTACCCAGGGATACCGGCATAAGGTCAATGGGGAATGACAAACCCGATAGTTCCAAGCGACATTCCCTAAGAACGTGTGTCGCTTCGATTTTCTTACCATCAGCTAATTCTATCAAGTACTGAGCCTCTAAAGGTGTGGGTACTATATCTAGCCATCGACTAATGTCCACAGATATGAAACTCCTATCGGCACCATAATTAAACAAAATAGAAACATAGCGATCATTAAGAAGGAACGTACCGGTAACTGTGTCTGGATCCTGCCTAGCCTATGCAGATCCAATGACGAAAGCACGCGCAGTCCTGCCGCCGCCTCCGTTGTTCCCATTACCGTTCCCGCCCTTCTCATTCTCGCCCTGTCTCAGCTTGGGAGAATCACGCTTGAAATGTCCCGTGTCACCACAGTTATAGCACCCCTGCTTTCCTGGAGTCCCCTGAGCAACAGGAGCAGGAGCAGCAGTAGGAGCCTGAGTTGAGGAGAATGACACCCTGCAATCCTTAGCAAGATGCCCCAACTGATGGCACCGATGACAACGAGTCCGATCATAACTCCCAGAGTGATGATAACCACACTTGTTACACTTGGGATGCTTCCCAACATACCCACCCGACTTCTGTCCCGAAGAAGACCCAGACGAATCAAACTTCTTCACCGGCTGAGATGGTGCTGGCACGACACTCTTCCCCACGTTATCCCACTTCCTCTTGTTCCCCTCAGAGCCCTTCACAGTAGTACCCTTAGGAGGCAAAACACCTTCTGCCACCTACAAATTAGTCACCCGATGAGCCGATCGAACAACTTCAGCAAGTGTGGGAAGATTCCCGGTAGCCACCAACCCTGCAATCTCCGGCACTAACCCAAAAACGTAGTGCTCAATCCTCGTATTCTCGGGTGTGTTCAAATCAGGACACAACACCACTAGCTCGTTCCTCCTCACAGTATACTCCTCTATCTCCGACCCAACCATCTTGTAGCTCTAGACCTCATGCTCCAACTTCTATACTTCCTCCCTTGGACAGTACTCGCTCCTCAAAAGATTCACAAAATCCGCCCAAGGCATAGCAATAGCCTCCCCCAAACCCATGTTCTGGGCAGTAGCATTCCACCACGAAAATGCATGCCCCTCAAATGTCGCAGTAGCATACTTAACCCGGTCCCCAACGGGACAGTTGCATATCACAAACACAGATTCAACCTTCTCTAGCCATCGGAGCAGTCCCACCGCTCCCTTAGTTCCAGCTAAGTTATGGGGCTGACAGTCCCGAAACTTCTTATAAGAGCACTGAGGTGGAGGTGGATTGATAGCAATACCTGAGACATGACACACGAATAAAACACAAAAGAAAAGACATGACACCCAAGAATGAAGCAGAGTCGATAGAAGTCGACTCACCACACATGGCATTAAGTCCAGCCTGGAAAGTAGCCATGGACATGTTCACTTGTTGTTGCAATAAGTCGTTCAGTTCAGCTTGGGTCATGTTGATGTTACCACGACCACCGCCGCCAGCACGGCCACCGCCGCCACCGCGGCCGCCGCCGCCACCACGAGCACCAGACATGATCTGATAATCAAGAAATCGAGGGATTCAGATTCACCTCTAGTGCCAACCACTAGAAATTACAAGGGTTAACCTAGGGACAAATCCAGGACTGTACATCCAAACTCAAAGTCCACCGGGATTTTCATGCATTTCAGTTTATGATTTCGTGTGCACCCGAAATGATAAACTGCTCTACATAATCCTCCTAATGTACTCCTAGTTCAAACTCCGGTCACCGAATATCTTCACCTAGTAACGTGTTACGATAGGTGTAAGTGTAAGAGAGCATGTGTGTGCAAAAGTCAACTAGTCAGTCCGTTCCTTCTTCAAATCCCGAAGAAGAAAACAAGAGTAGGTAAGAACCCAAGTGAGAGTGGATACACAGAAGTATGATGATGATACAAAGACACCCCGACAAAGCTAGTACGTATCCCACTAAGCGACTCAAAGTATGTGACCGTCTAGTGTGTGCGACTCGGCTATAGACCAGACTCTACATGCAGTCCTAGTTCACTATAACCATTAGCTATGATACCAATCTGTCACACCCTCAAATTTCCACTACGGAGTTTTACCGCGAGGCGCATGACAAACCAAGATCCAAGTCAACGGTCACAATAAACAACACTATATGAATTACATAAACTCAAAAATATAGTTTTCATAAGGTGACAACCATAGCGAAAGCATTTAAAGAATTTAATCAGCTACAAAACTGTGTTCCAAAGTATTCAAGACACTTATTTCAAAACGTGCAACTATGCCTAGACGCCAATGCAGACCTGTGCGCCTAGTCCAACCGATGCTACCTTAGCGACCAGAGAAAATATGCAAAACAGACTTCAACATATATAATGCTGGTGAGTTCACAGGTTTGTTCAATATGTTACCAAAATGTTACCAAATGTTACCAAAGTGTTACCATGTCCATACTATATCAATGTTACCAAGTACGCTAGCTAGGCGTATGTTTTGTTACTACTTCGATTGCAAAACCATTACTGGACACGTCTAGCAATGTTTAGCAATGTTCATCCCGAAATGTTCAGCATGTTTAGCAAAGTTTAACATAATATACACCCGCCTGGCCCTCCAAGCCGTCGAGTGGGGCAGGTCACTCCCAATAGATCTATCCACATTTCCCTCGTTGTGCATCCCCGCACATTCATGGTTTCCCCCGGGACTTTCAAAGATCGTATAGCAACGCAAAGTTTAAACGATAGTATGACATATGTTACCAAAATAAGTTTAGCGCATGTTTTCTCCCCAAAAGTTAAAGCAGTAAAAGTGGGGCCGTGAACTCACCTCAGGTTGTGTTCCTCAGTAATATAAGAAAGCCAAGCTCTTGATAATCCCAACGACCGGAGATCTATCAAAATGTTCACATAAGTGTTCCGACTAATAACCATAAGGTTATCTAGTCCCCGATTGTCCAGATCATGACCAAGTATGTTTTAAAATGTCTTTTGAATGTTCAACCGACACACTAGACCGACCCGACATCCCGTTGGTGACTCATTACCCTAACTAATCAAGTATACATAGATTACACACAAGGTTCAAGCATAAAACACTTAGTTTGCATCAAAAATCTTATTTTTGATTCCATAGGGTCGAACTAGGATTTTAAGTTCCACCTTCGCCCCTTTTCTACCACGTTCGACCCTTTTGAGACAGGTTCGACCCATTTAAAACAGATTCGACCAACATATATCCAGTTCGACCCTGGGGTTCTACTTTCGACCCCTCGACTGGTCGAAGGTGCCCGGGTTCGACCCTGGCAGAGTGTTTTTCCGCAAAACGCTTCAAAAACATCCGAAAACATCCTGAAACATTAGTCAAGTATGAATAATATATCCCTACAAAACCCCACCAACTTTACCCAAAACCTGTTCGTTTTAACCCTTTCCCAAAACGGCAAAAATTATGGAAATGTCACATCATGCATGAAATCTTTACCCAATTTGGAAACTTTTCAAAATCCTTTCTAATCATCTTAGTATGCTTAGCTTAGTGTGTATGTGAAAACCCCCAATAGTTTTTATTGATGATACCATCATGCAACAAGCCCTAGGTTTATCAAAATCCCCAAATTTGACATAACATCATCATTCATCTAATTGTAACCTTAACCAATCATATTCTCACAATAATAGCAGCCCTAGATCATGTTTCTATCATTAATACAGCAGCAAATCATTAACAACACATAATATCACATAACACATAATTAACATATGTTTATTGATATGAAAACCTATGTTTAATGATAAGGTTTAGGTTTAGAAAGATATTTAAATGGTTTTTAATGGTGAAAACATCCTTAGAACAGATCTGGACATTTAGGCTTAGATGAAAACGAATTAAAATGCTTTAAAAAGGGTTTAGGATTAAGAACACACCTTGGATTCTTGATTAGATGTTGTTTGTAGGTTAGATTATGAAAAAAGAGAGCAAAAACTCCTTCCTCAGTGATTAAAATCGTTGAGAGTGTTTGGAGGCGTTTAGGGTTTGTGAAATGGTGAAAAATGTCAAAGTGTGGTATTTATACTTATTCCACGTTCGCCCCTTGTATGGGGTCGAAGGTGCCACCTTCGCCCCATACAAGGTCGAATGAAGTTGTTCATGTGGTTGTTCCAGGTTCGCCCCTTAACCATGGGTCGAACCAAGATTCATTTCCAGGTTCGCCCCCATGCTATGGGTCGAACCTGGGCTTGTGTTTTCCAGGTTTTCCAGTTTTGTCGTTTAAACGCATTTAAACACATTCTAACGTATGGTCATGCAATTATAACACCTGTTAAGCACATATAGGCACGTATAATCATGTTCACACCTTGTAGCACATATTATCATGTTATGTTACACGTGTGTTAATAATCTACATGTCCTACTTGATTTAGTTCATGTAATTTCACCAACAACGGGACCCGGTACTAGTGTATTCCCAAAACGACTCCCAATGATCCTCCAGATCATTGAATCCTGGACAATCCTATCATAACCCGACTCAACTAACCTAGTTATGTCCGTTTATAAATGTTTCTCGCTAAGGTAAACTTATGTTTTACCAAAATGTTTAAGCCGAACATGCCGGGTGTCACAAGTAACATAAATCTTGAAACTAAGGAAGAAATTCCAAAAGACCCAAAAGTCTACACTGATGAAGATTTCCTAAAACTTGAGCTTGATGTTAAGGCATTCTCTATGTTGGCAATGGCTCTCCCAAATGATATCTACTCTGAACTTTTACATTGTGAAAGTTCCAAAGAGCTTTGGGACTGCCTAAAAGAACAGTTTGGAGGAACTGAAGAGCTGATTGCCAACACCAGAGAAATTCTTGCTCAACAATATGAAGCATTTACTCACATTAATGGAGAAACTTTGACACAACAATTTGAAAGATTTTCCTCATTAATCTCTGAGTTAAAGTTAAATGGTCAGGCCTATACAACAGTATCTGTGCTTCATAGATTTTTAAGGTCTTTACCAGAAAAATGGGAAACTTACTCAATAGTTCTTAGATCTGGACCAGATTTTAACTCCCTCACTCTTACAAAATTACATGGGAGATTGTTAACTTTTGAAAGAGAAATAAATCAAAAGAAAAAGTTACAAAATTCTGGCAAAACAGCTAATGACTATGTTCCAGGTAGTACAACACTTTTAGGACAAGACTCACCTTCTTGTCCAAATGATTTTGGATCTTTTGACCACATTGACATAACCACTGGGATCTCATCAGAAAGGTCATATCCAGGTTATGACAATGAAGAAGACAGTCAAACTACTGATAACATGTGTTTTATAATGGATGATTTAAAAAATTTCAGTAGTGATGACTTAGAAGAAATGGACATACTACACCAACTGGCCATGTTAAGCATAAAAACAAATAAATTTTATAAAAGGTCAGGAAGGAAATTTCCAGGACTGAACAGTTCAACAAAAGTTGGTTTTGACAAATCAAAACTTAGATGTCATAAGTGTCAGAGGTTGGGACACTTTGCTAGAGAGTGTAGAAACTCTAGCTTTAACCAATCACAGTCTGGAAATCAGTTCAACTCCAGTTATAATAGGAATAATGGAACTCAAGGGAGTGCTCATTTTGTACAGGCACAAGCAACACAAATCCAATATGTGCCTCAAATACAGTATGTTCAGATGCCTGCTTAACAACAGGGCCAACAACAAACACCTCCTGTTCCAGCTGCTCAACATCCTCCACAAACTCAACAACCCTCTCAACAAAGTCTTTTTACATCAGGGTATGTTGATTGGAGCAGTCTTTCTTTTGACACATCTGAATGCAGTCCAGATGCATACAACAAAATCTATGACATCAACTGGGGAGAACCTGATAATGGCAGAAAGAATTTTGCCTTTATGGCTTTTGAGGGATGCACCTCTAAATCTGACTTATTTCAGGTATCAAAAGAATATTTTTTAAAACTTTGTTCAACTTCTTGCAAAGAATCTTTTGCTCTCATAAGAGAGACCAATGTGCATCTACATGGCAAAGCAAATGACTCTGAAAGAAAATATACTCAAATAAAATGTGATTTAGAAAGAAAACTTGCTGCAAAATCTAAAGAAATTTCTAAATTAACAAATAATGCTATTGAAACTCAAGCACGGATTAAAATCATGATAGAAGACCTAGGAAATGTCAGAAAAGAGCTAGCTGACACCAAGGTTGATTGTGAAAATTGGGTTGAGTCATGTAGAGGTTAGCAAATGCTTCTTAACAAACAAACTACATCAAATGTTAAGTTTGGCATAGGGTACCACCATACTGAAACACCAATTGATTTTACTCCCAAAACTACTGATGATGGGAGTAGAATAGTTATAAATCAAACTTCCAATATGAAAGAATGCACATCCATTCATCAGAATTTTCTCCAAATTAAAAAAAAAAAGTCCTGCAGAAGTTATAAATACTGACATTAAGTCATCAGTAGTTTCATCTACATCAGGAGTTGAGAAACTGAAAACTACTGATGACCTAACTCAAATCTCTAAAACTGTCAGTAATTTGCCTTCCACATCTCATGATGAATTTAAAAGCAAGGAGAAGGCAAAAGAATGTGAAATTGTGGTCTGTTTAACCACAAAACAGAATTTTGTAGATATAGAAAAGGAAATCAGTACAACAAGAAGATCTTACAACTGGTTGTGGGAAAACAAATCATACAAGATTTTGAAGAAACTTTTTTATCCCAACAAACAACAACCAAGTAACACCTTTTCTCAGAAAAAGGCTAAATCTCAACAAAGGCCTTTTTTAATAGCATTTGGTATGTTGATAGTGGAGGCTCAATGTACATGACAGGATGCAGATACCTGATAAGCAATTTTATCAGTCAAAGAGAAGGAGCTGTGTCCTTTAGGAACAATGCCAAGGGATATGTGCTAGGATATGGCAATGTATCCTCTGGTAAAATACAGTTTGACAAGGTCAATCTGGTTGAAAACTTGGAATACAACTTCCTGAGTGTATCTCAAATGTGTGACAAGGAATATTCTTCCCTTTTCACTAAAACAACATGCAAGATCATATCACCAGAAGGGCAAAATTTGATAGAGAAGATCATTGAAGATCATACTTTGTTGATAGCCAAAAGATGTGGCAATGTCTATGCAGTGGACATTGAAAAAGACAAAGTACTGAATAACACTACTTGCTTCTTCTCAAGAGCATCAACTTCTGAAACTGATCTCTGGCATAGGAGACTTGGCCATGTGAACTTTAAAACCATAAATAAAGTCACAAAAATGGGCTTGTTCCGAGGTATACCTTTAAAGGAATACCAGTGTAAAGAACACCGTGTTTCCTATCTTAAAGGTAAACAACATAAGTCCTCCTATAAGTCTATTGAAGAATCAAAAACAGCTGCATGTCTTCAACTACTCCATATGGACTTATTTGGACCAGTCAAGATTATGAGCCTTGGTAAGAAGAAGTACTGCTTGGTCATCATTGATGACTACTCAAGATTTACATGGGTCTTCTTCTTATACTCCAAGTATGAGGCAGCTAATATTAACAAGTTCTTCATTCTACAAATAGAGAAACAATTCTCTCTCTTTGTGAAAGTCATCAGGGATAACAATGAGACAGAGTTCAGGAACAAAACTCTGGATGAATTCTATTTGTCTAAAGGGATTGTTAGACATTTCAGCATTCCCAGAACTCCTGAACAAAATGGTGTGGTAGAAAGAAAGAACAGAACATTAATTGAAGCAGCTAGAACTATGTTAGCTGATTCAGGCCTACCATTATATTTTTGGGCTGAAGCAGTCAACGCAGCTTGCTATGTTCAAAACAAAGTCCTTGTCCACAAAAGACATTCCAAAACTGCCTATGAAGTTCTTTATGGGATCAAGCCCCTTATCTCCCTTTTCAGGGCTTTTGGATGTCAATGTTTCATTCTAAACATCAAAGACTCTATTTCGAAGTTTGCTGCAAAAGTTGATTCAGGTTATTTTCTTGGTTATTCTTCCACTAGAAAAGTCTACAAGGTATTTAATTCCAGAACCAAGATAGTTGAAGAAACACTGAATGTCAAGTTTAATGAGTCAAACCACACTCTCATTCCAGCACATCCTGCTGAACTCTTTGACCTTGACAGTTTTCATTTCGGACCTAAAAAGACTGTTACATCATCTAAACCCACTTATTATGGTGATCAAGGTTTTATGATGATAGTCCTCCACCATGGACTCTAAACACAATCATTAAATCAACTTTCAAACCATCAGAAGTTTTACAAACTTCTACTTCAACAACTGCTGATGAACAAATTCAAACTACTGATTCAGCTCCACAGACTCCTGAACTACAATATACAGTTGAACTAGATATCATCAACCTCAGTGGTTTGTTTGAAGAAGTTTAAGAGCCATCTCCAAGTACAGGGCTACAACAACTGATTGAACGCAGAGATCATCCATTGGATCAAATCATGGGTGATATTGCTTCAGGGGTACTTACAAGAAACCAGCTTTCCAACTTTTGCTTTTTCTCAACATTCATTTCTCAGTTGGAACCAAAGAATTATCAATAAGCCCTGAAAGATAACAATTGGGTTCAAGCTATGCAAGAAGAATTGCTTCAGTTCAAGAAGCAACAGGTCTGGGAAATTTGTCCCTTACCTCCAAACAAGCTACCAATTTGCACAAGATGGGTCTTCGAAACAAACAAGATGAATCTGGTATGATTATCAAGAATAAGGCAAGACTGGTAGTATAAGGTTATTCACAAGAAGAAGGAATTGATTATGATGAAACCTTTGCTCCTGTTGCAAGGCTTGAAGCCATCAGGTTATTTTTGGCTTATGCAAATTCCAACAAAATTAAAGTTTTTCAAATGGATGTCAAGAGTGCATTTTTATATGGAAAAATAAAAGAGGAAGTGTATGTTTGTCAGCCACCTGGGTTTGAGGATTCTTCTCATCCTGATTGGGGGTGTACAAATTTGACAAAGTTCTTTATGGGCTAAAACAGACTCCCAGAGCTTGGTATGAAACACTGTCTACCTTTTTACTCAAAAATCACTTCACAAGAGGGCTCCATTGATTAAACACTTTTCATAAAGAATGTTGGAAATCATGTCTTACTTGTTCAAATTTATGTTGATGACATCATTTTTGGTTCAACAAACACAAAATTGTGTGATGAATTTAAGAAACTCATGCAATCAAAATTGGAGATGAGTACAATGGGAGAACTGTAGTACTTTTTGGGACTGATCAAGAAACAAACAAATGGAACTTTTATACATCAATCTAAATATGTTAAAGAATTATTAAATAAATTTTCTTTACAAGACAGTAAATCCTGTTCCACTCCCATAACACCTACCACACAAGTTGAACCAGATGATCAAGGAAAACAAGTTGATCAAACCATGTATGGATGTATGATAGGTTCCTTTTTGTACCTAACTCCTTCTAGACCATATATTATGTTCTCAACTTGTGTCTGTGCTAGATATCAATCTGCACCAAGGGAATCACACCTAACTGCTGTCAAAAGAATTTTCAGATATCTGAAAGGAACTCTTGGGAGACTCAAGTTTGAAAATGTCAATCTTATTGATAATCTTAAATTTAATCTTCTTAGTGTTTCACAAATGAGTGACAAAGGCTATGGGTCATTCTTCACTAAGAAAACTTGTAAGATTATTGGGCCAGAAGTGGTTAAAAAGATTGATACCATCATAGCTGAGAGCAAACCACAACTTGTTGCTCATAGAAGTGGCAATGTGTATGTGGTTGATATGTTAAAGGACAACCCTATGGCAAATGTCTGTCTATTTTCTGTTGCCTCATCAAAAGAGACAGAATTGTGGCATAGGAGATTGGGTCACACCAACTTCAAACTATCAACTCACTCTCAAAACAAAGCCTTATGAGAGGCCTTCCATCAAAAGAATTTAAATGTGATGAGCATTGTGTTTCCTGTTTAAAAGGAAAATAGCATAAAAGCTCTTACAAATCCATTGATGAGTCCAAAACAAGTCAATATCTTCAATTGTTGCACATGAACTTGTTTGGCCCAGTTACAATCATGAGTCTAAGGAAAAAAGAGATTTTGTCTTGTCATAGTTGATGATTTTTTTAGGTTTACATGGACTTACTTTTTACACTCTAAGGATGAGACTGCAGGTATCTTGAAGGACTTTGTCAGCAAAGTTGAAAAACAATATGACTTGCCAGTAAAAGTCTTTAGAAGTAACAATGAAACAGAGTTCAAAAATAAGGAGTTGGATGATTTCTTTGTGTCAAAAGGAATTGTGAGGAAGTTTAGTATTCCAAGAACACCAGAACAAAATGGGGTGGATGAAAGGAAAAACAAAACTCTCATTGAGGCTGCAAGAACTATGCTAGCAGATTCTGGTTTACCACTGTCCTTTTGGGCATAACCCCAAACATTAAAAGACTACTTATGAAATTTTGTTCAAAATCAAACCACTGATCTCATTTTTCAAAATCTTTGGTTGTCCATGTTTCATTTTAAATCATAAAGATTTCATTTCAAAATTTGCATTCAAAGTAGATTGTGGATATTTTCTAGGATATTTTTCTATTGCCAAGGCCCACAAAGCGTTTAACACAAGGACTAGGACAATAGAAGAAACACTGAATGTAAAGTTCAATGAACTTTCATCTTTAAATACCTCAGCAAATCTTGCTGAATTGTTTGATTTAGATAAATTTAAATTTGAAGATATTACTGCTAAAACTAACAGTGCAGGTACACCATAGTCTCCACAACAAGACTACAGATTTGACGTTGTGATTCCATCTCACTGCAAAGTCTATTCTGCATCAGGGGAAGTAGATGTTCAAAACATCTGTCAAAACTCTGCTACAGGTGTGTCAACCACTGTTGACCAGTCCTTCCCTCAAACCACTGCTTCATCCAGCTTAACCACTGTTCAAACATCTGTTGACAAAAGTCCAACTTCAGTTGACAAAAGTTAGTCCACCTTTACACCACTTGGTCCTATTCCCCCACCTCCATTTCAAACATCTGTTGACACTACAGAAGTGCAAACAGATGTTACAACAACAGGTGCCACAAACCTTTATCCCTCACCTCAAAATGCCATCATACCATATCAAGAAGATTTAATCTACCTTAGAGCTCATCCACTAGACCAAATCATTGGAAACATCAGTGAAGGGGTGCTCACAAGAAGTCAATCCTCAAACATCTGTCTGTTTGCAGGCTTTTTATCTCTCACACAACCTGTCATGTACCAAGAGGCACTGAAAGACAATAGTTAGGTAGAAGCTATGCAAGAAGAGCTCCTTCAGTTTAAAAGACAACAAGTATGGGAACTTGTACCACTGCCAAATGATGTATGTCCAATTGGCACAAAGTGGCTTTTCAAGAATAAAACTGATGAAAGGGGTATTGTTGTCAAGAATAAAGCCAGGCTTGTGGTTCAGGGCTTCAGACAAGAAGAAGGCATTGATTATGATGAAACCTTTGCTCCTGTAGCTAGGTTGGAAGCTATCAGACTCTTCTTAGCCTTTGCTGTCAACCACAACATCAAGGTGTATCAGATGGACATTAAGTGTGCATTCCTTATCCATTGGTTTTACTAGAGGTAAAATTGATAAACCCTTATTTTTAAAATGGAAAGGGAAAGATTTAATGATTATTCAAATATATGTGGATGACATCATTTTTGGGTCCACATGTAACAAAATGTGTGAAGAGTTTAGGAAACTTATGATAGCAGAGTTTGAAATGAGTGCTCTGGGTGAACTCTAGTGCTTTCTTGGTCTACAAGTTAAGCAACTGCAAAATGGAACATTTATTCACCAAAATAAGTATGTTAAAAACTTACTTACAAAATTTGAGATGAATGACTATAAACCATGCAGTACACCCATGAGCACTACCAAGCTACTCACTATTGATGACAAAGATAAACTGGTTGATCAGACAGGTTATAGATGCATGATTGGGTCTTTATTGTACCTCACTGCATCCAGGCCAGACATTATGTTTGCCACTTGTGTCTGTGCAAGATCCCAGGCATCACCTAGAAAGTCCAACCTTATAGCTGTGAAAAGGATATTCAGATACCTAAAAGGTGCTCCCACACTTGGTATCTGGTATCCAGGTAATGGAAATATTGAGCTATTAGGTTATTCAGATAGTGATTTTGCTGGTTGTCACACCACAAGGAAGTCAGCATCAGGAGGGTACGAATTCCTAGGGAATGGCTTAGCCTCTTGGCAAAGAAAGAAAGCAAGCAGCTGTTTTAACATCAACAGCAGAGGCTAAATACATAGCTGCTGCAAAGCTGTACAGCCCAACTCATGTGGCTTCAAAACCAGTTACTGGATTTTGGTATAACTACCCTAAAGACTCCACTCATGTTGGAAAGTCAAGCAGCTGAAAATATCATCAAAATTCCAGTCTCCCATTCAACCACAAAGCACATTGACATCAGACACCATTTTATGAAAGACAACTATGAAAAAGGTTTGATTTCTCTGCACCATGTTCCAACAGAGGATCAACTGGCAGATGTGTTGACAAAAAGCTTTAAACACATCTACCTTTGAAAATCTGATCTCTCGGATTGGTATGTTAAACATGGATTAAAAGCAAAAATGTTTTCATAAATAAAACATTAAATTGTTGTCAGAAAATCAAAATCCATCCTTGAAAATAGCTTTGGTTGAAAAATCTGTTCAGATAAAACAACCACTGTTGGTTGAAAAATCTGTCCAAATAAAACAACCACTTCATAAGTCTTTTCATCTATTGGTTGAAAAATCTGTTTCAAAAATCTGTTCAGAAAAAACAACCACTGTTGGTTGAAAAATCTGTTTCAATACTCTGTTCAGATAAAACAACTGTTTTCCTCTAATATATATATAGTTAAAAAATTCCTTCCATTAGATGTTTGCCACGTTTGCTCTCAAAAGAAGTGCTTTGGCCACATCAGCGGTTTACCTGAGACTATAAAAACCCTGTTTTTCCCCGACAGTTGTTACACTGTCTCATTATATTCAAACTTCTGAAAACCGCCTTCTATCAACCTCAAACCCTCGATCTAATTCCATTGATCCTCTTACTCGAATCCAAAACATGGATCTTCAAGTAAAAGTTCCCCACAAAATATAACCATATCTGTCCAAAACAAATGAAAACCTTCCATTCCATTCCGTAATCGACGTCATAATAGAATCAAAGTACTTGCCTGTTCTCACCGCTGATTCTCCAATCTATATTGACACTCTCAAGAGTTCTAGTTAAATGCTGAAACCCTGTTTACAGATAAAAAGCCAACAACCATTATCTCCAAAATTGGAAAGACACATGTCACCATAACCCCCCAAACCATATCCACAACCTTCTCACTGAACGACTTGGCAGGTAAGGATTCTTTCTCAAAGACTGAACTTCACACTGAGTTTTTAAAGAGGGGATATGAAGAACAAATGACTGGGGCAACCATTTTCAAAAAAGTAGTTTCCCCCAGCCATGAAATTTTTCTTTCATACCCTTCTCATTTGTCTCTCTGCTAAAACTACTGCTTTCAATGAAATCCCATTGAAAGTTCAGTACTTGGGATATGCAATGTTGTCGGATTATGATTACAATCCATCCAAGGCACTTTTTCTAGATTTAATAGCAAATGTGAAGGGATTCATGTCTGGGTCAAAGAATGCTTTTCTTTTATACCCAAGACTTTTAAGTGTTTTCCTACAAAAGGTTTTACCTGAAAAGGAATTAAAAAAAGGTGAAGCTCTTCAAATGAAAAGTCTTTCACAAGAAACTTTTACAAGAACGATGGGTCCTAATACCCAAGAAAAAGTATCAAAAGCAAAAGTTTCCAAAACACAAGCAAAGAGTGTTAAGACAACAATTGTTGTCACAACCTCTGTTGCTAAGCCCACTGCTCCTGGTGATCATGGCACTACATCCAGTGCTGTGAAACCCACACCAGCAACCACCAAAAAGAAACTTCCATCCACTAATCCTACCAAAAAGAAAACACAAAGGTTAACTCTCGAAGATGAGATACCAGAGGAAAACCATGCTGTAACACAAATGCAACAAACAACTACTGTTGATACTTCCTCTCAACCGATGGATATATCTCCACCCATCCAAACTGTAACAAACCGCATAACATAATAGTAATTATAAAATTGCTAAAATAGTAAATAAAATAGTATTGGGCCACCCAAGGGTGTTGCTTAATAATCTTACCCGGATAATAGACCAAGGCCCAATAATATGTGACTAGGCCTAGTATGATTATTAAAACTCAGCCCAACAATATCCGATTGGGCCCACTCCAACTAATATAAGCCCAAACCTCCTAAAACCCCATCCCACTAACTAATTAACCCCGGCTCAAACCCCCCCCCCCCCCTTGAGCCCAATAACCCATTTACGGCTCACCACCTAAACCGCCTAAAACATTCCACCTCAAATATCTAAAAATGATGAATACCTTCCACCTAAATACTCTACTTATAGCACCATGATGATATTTCAAGAATATCCCTTCCAGGCATATTATAAATGAACCTCGACACCTCCTTTTATTTTGTTTGAAACCATTACATATTATCCCATGCCTATTATCAAACCTATGGCTCTTTTCCTTTTCTTTTGATAGAAACCATCGCATGCCATATAATAGGATTATAACCAATCAGCTCCTTATTTAATTTGATAGAAACCATCACCTATTATCAAATATTATTACTCTCTAAACCATAACAAATAATAATTAATCGGCACCAGATATAGCCGACCCATCTAATCCTTTCCAAGAATCCGGGTAAGTGTTCTAACATAATCTCTTAGGAAAACGAGTGCCTAAGTTGTAATTGCCAGCTTTAGTTTAGATACGAATACGCCTACGATGTAACGGCCAGCTATATTTACGTATATATATATATATATATATATATATATATATATATATATATATATATGTATAACCTTTATTATGTGATAAACACGCAATCCGAGCAACGTCCGAGCAACCAGTCCTTATTAGAAATCAAGAAGATCCAAATCAAGTGAGTGAATGTACCCCATATTTTCTTTAAGATTTTCGGGGTAAATGCATGTTATTTAAACGAGTCGAAAAACTGCATTGGATCATGATCAAGTTATTATAATAGAATCGGTTGAATAGAAACTACGTAGAATGGATCCATTCGGTATCATAAGAGTGTAGTACCCGAACCACTTAGAGGTTTTGGGATCATTATTAATCGATCTACGCTCAAAACAAATATAGACCGAACCATAATGAGAAAGCTGCATGTTGTAAAACGAGTAATAATCGGTTATCTGGCATCACTCGCTAGTTTATAACTAACATATTTTTTAATATGCATTTCAGGTTTTATATGAATCTATGGAACCCGAGTATCATGCGAGTATAAGTGAAGTAATCGACTAAAAGCACTAGTTTATAAATAAAAGTTAGCTTCGGCTATGTTCAGTGTTTTCGAAATGTTAGGCTACAGCCGCTTGTGTTAAAATGTTGTGGTATAAATTTTCCAGTTGTAATGTTTTAGTTTGTTATGTAACGAGTTTACGCCACCCCGCGCGTTGCAGCGGGTCGTTGATTATGAATGTGTCTAGTATTGTTATATGATACGCGAAGTTTTCTAAAATCTACTAGTTGTTTTTCGAATCGTGAATTAACTGGTATTCGCGATTTGAGCAAAAATGGTAGGAGTTTGCATGGGGCTAGACAATTGGCGAAGTTTGTTAATGGTTATCATATATGTAAATTAGGTGGTTTTGTGTAAGTTAAAAATGTTAAAAGAGTCAGACTATTCAACTTTTTTAAGATAGGAAATAAATAGACGGGTAAATTGAGTGGAGAAGAAGGAGCGCGTGAGATTGGAGATGAAAAATGGTACCGACTCATGACTACATCATCGACTATGGCGTTTCAGTGATATGTGAGAGGTCATGTCGGCTACTGAGAAGTCGACGATTGACGTAACAAAACGATTACCTCGCTTGATTACCTAAAAGTATATAGATTCTTGCCTAATGGATAAATAGAGGTGGTTGTCGGTGATGTATAGTGATGGGCGACTACGGGCAAAGTCGGTGTACAATTGCAACAACGAAACAAAGAGCAAGGTAGATGGAATGACGTAACTGGTGAGCGTGTGATTGATATTTAGATGACCGACGACTAGAAAGTAGTCCTAAATGGATGGCGGTTACCAATCGTTGTAGTTTTCACACCGATTCAAATTCCTTAAAAAATAAAATTAATATATTTTGTTATTATTTAAAATTTTTAAATTCCGTTTTTTCCTTACAAAAATTGTCAAAAATAATCTAAAAAACGGTTTATTAGACCTTTTTATGGATGTTGATTTTGGATTCAATATGCTTCAGAATTTTGATGAGCAAAATAAGGAGAAAATTTAATTGATGTGTTCTTCATTTTTAAATCTTAAATAAATGGGTTAAAATTAATAAAACATAATAAATCGTAAGTAAACTTGTTTTTTTAATGGATAGATAATATATAGTTTGTGAAACGGTGTCAATTGATGGGTAAAAGGGTCGTGACTATTGAAGGAAATTCATGTTAAATTGTGAAAAGGTGGGTATTGGACAACAGAAAGGTGGTGATGATTTGAGGTAAACCAAGTGGCAAATTGTATAGTTTGTGAAACGGTGCCAATGGATGGGTAAAGGGCCGTGACTATTGAAGGAGACTCATGTTAAATTGTGAAAAGGTGGGTATTGGACAACAGAAAGGTGGTGACGATTAGAGGTAACCCTAGTTGCTAATTGTATATATATATATATATATATATAATATAAAGAACCAGCCGTGTTTAAAAATAATAAAGTGGAAGCTTAGTAGCATGATTTGTTCTTGATTACCAATCGGTAATGACTCGTTAAATCCGGGTCGTTACAGGTTGGTATCAGAGCTCGGGATCGGGAATAGAATAAATATATAGAACTAACTTAAAAATTATTTGTTGTGATTATGTGTAATAGAAAATGTCAAGCGTCGGAAATTGGCCTATATTGGCTGAAGGCGAGCAAGGGGAAGCCCCTATGGAAATTGAAGAAGGCGAGATCCCGACACAGGATTAAGTGGCTGAAAATGAAGCTCAAGAAATACCAAGTACCCAAGACTTGATCGCTGAAATTCCGGGACTAAGGTGGAATGAGCAGTGGTTCAATTTAAACTTGGAAAACTTCGGCATTATAGGGCCTTTGCATGAGGCGGTTTTTACCCCTTTGGAACTCATCCACCCTTATCCCTATTCTGAGCAACCATCCCACTACTACTATCCCAACCCGACCATAGGAGAATATATTAGCTCCTCTAGTAACGTGCCAGTAGAAGAATCAAGTTATGTGATAAATTATGTGGTAGGGTGTGGTAAGTTAGTAACAAGAAATACGTATTATTATGGTATTTTATGTATATATATATATATATATACACACATATGATGTAATCATCTGAAAATTTTGAGTATGGTATGAAATATAACTGGATATTATAATAATACGACTTGGAATATAAAAAGGGATAGTTGTAATTAAGTAATAATATTATTAAGGAAACGTAAAATTAGTAAAACTCCTATATTTCCAATAAATCAACGTACAGTACATGAAAAGGAAGAATGGACAACATATATGTTAACATTCATGCATGTGCACCTTCTACTTCTTGTTTTGATATTCTTTAGATAAACTAGTATGTGAAATAGAAAGGATAACTTTTATAAAACAACTCTTTCCATATCTATAATAATTTGTAAAGAGAAACAATATAAAATAAGCATATTACTAATTAAATTAACTCTTTATTTTAGAAAATGCCACGAAGATCCTAACGAAAGACAAAGACAAGGCAAGAAGTAAGGGATGTATTACAATCAAAAACCAAGAAAAATAATGCCTCGTCATCCAAACCAACCAGAACCACAGAAGAAGTAACCCCAATAGAAGAAACCCCTATCACTAACGAAACCAATGACTTAGAAGAACGAATGAGAAAGCTAGTGTTAGGAATTCTTCAAGATTCTATACCCACGATCATAAATATGTTAGAAAAACCCCATTCTTCCGAATCACCAGAAAGAAGCCATGAGGAAGAATACCTAAATTAGAAGAAAATCCAATTAGACCTAAATTTTGTGATTACAAAACCTTTATGGCCTATAAACCGAAATCCTTTGATGGCAGCACTGGGCTGCAGGAGCTACCCAATGGTTGGAAGAAATGGAGTCAATCCTAGAAATCAGTAACTGTGCCCCTAGGGATCAAGTAAAATTTGCCACCCATTTGTTAAAAGCCAAAGCCTTGAACTGGTGGAATAAGATTAGGCAGCTAAGAGGCAGAGGCGTAGTATCTAGCATAACTTGGATAGAGTTTCGAACCCTTATAACTGAAAATTGTCCAATCAATGAAATAGAAAAGATAGAAATGGAATTTCTAGGATTGGAAATGAAGGGTTT
Source organism: Ambrosia trifida (assembly GCA_028751855.1). Classification (NCBI taxonomy): domain Eukaryota; kingdom Viridiplantae; phylum Streptophyta; class Magnoliopsida; order Asterales; family Asteraceae; genus Ambrosia; species Ambrosia trifida. The sequence goes on along the minus strand of CM054131.1, from coordinate 75,397,687 downwards.
AGATTGTATGGGTTATGTGAACAGATTTAACCAACTTGCTCTATTAGTACCCCATCAGGGAATAGTGAGAGGTGCTAAACCAGTTAAGTTTGATGTCGCTTATGAACTAGCCTTAAGTTTGACTGATGATATAATAAGGCACAAAGAAAAAGAAAAATTACCAGTAGGAAATAAAAGAGGGTGGAATGAAACTTTCAGAACTACCAATTACAATACCTCCGATAAAAGTCAAGAAATTTCAAAAGATCAAGGAAACCCTGAAAAGATACAATGCCATGGAAGTAATCCTTTTTGCTCCAAATGCAAGTTTTATCATACCGGGGAGTGTAGAAAGAAATGCAACCGATGTGGTCGATTCCACCTTGGCGACTCCAGGGGACCACACTGCCAGAAGTGCAAGAAAATTGGACATTTGGCCACAGAGTGTAGGTTTGACCCTGATCGCCTATGACTCTGTTATGAGTGCAAGGAACCCGACCACTACAAGGTTAATTGTCCCAAGCTTAAGAACCCACCCAGAGTTGAACACGGAAGAGGCAGAGCTTTTGTAATCAATGCTAAAGAAGCCCGAGACGAACCAGATTTGGCCATGGGTATGTTTTACATTAATCAGTTACCCGCATAGGGGCTAATCTTAGTTTTGTTTCAAAAAATTTCATAGAAAAGATATATATCCTCCCTGAACCCATGAATAAAACATGTGAGATAGAAATAGCTGATGGAAATTTTTTAAAAGCTGCCGATGTTTTAAAAAATATTTCATTAACTATTGAGAATCAAGAATTTAAAATAAATCTCATACCTATGAATTTAGGAGAGTTTGATATTATCATTAGGATGGACTGGTTAGCAACAAACCAGGTGTAGATGCAAAAGTGCGACTAATGCTTCGGATTGAACAACACATATGTTTTGGTAAATATCGTTGGTGCGAAGGAGGATTTCAGAAGGTACGAAGGAGGTTTTTGTAGGTACGAAGGTAGATGAATGGTGCGAAGGAAGACACTGTGGACGAATGTGAATATACTTTATTGTAGAACTTGGTTCGACCAGACGATTTGGGCGAACCTGCACATTCGCACAATCAATTTGGGCGAATGTGCAGTCTATAAATAGACAAGTTTGATTTTTGAATGTAACTTTTGGTCATTATTATTCCCTACACTTTCTGAAACTCTCTCTAGTGTTTTGTTTAACTCTTTTAACGTTCATACCTTGATTGTAATCATATTTCAACGTGTAATCGAGTTGTTAATTAATGAAAAACCTTTGAAAATGATGATCTGTGTGTTTTAATATGTTTGACTATTATTTTGTGATAGTTTTAGGGTTTCCGCACCTAAAACTAACTTGTTTGATCATTTTTTGTTGTTATACGATCCTTTCACGCACATACACCAGGTAGAAATCATTTGTAAAGAAAAACAAGTAAATTCCCATTACCCAATCAAGAAACCTTGATCATATATGATGAAAAACCAAAAGGAACCTTAAACCTAATCTCTAGTGCCAAAATGATGAAATATTTGAAAATGGGGCATCAAGCCTTCCTAATACATGTGAATTTATGAAATGAGGGAAAGGAACCAGAAATAGACGAAATCAAAGTAGTGTCCGAATTCAAAGATGTATTTCCCAATGAATTACCAGGTCTAACCCCTGCCAGACAAGTAGAGTTCCAAATTAACCTAATTCTTGGAGCAGCACCAATGGCCAAAGCTCCATATAGGTTAGCTACTTCAGAAATGAAGGAACTCACAAGTCAATTAGAAGAACTCATAGAGAGAGGTTTTATTAGACCTAGTACATCCCAGTGGGGAGCACCGGTACTCTTTGTAAAGAAGAAAGACGGGGCCATGAGAATGTGCATAGATTATAGAGAACTGAATAAGTTAACCATCAAAAACAGATATCCGTTGCCTAGGATAAATGACCTTTTCAATCAATTGCATAGGGAAAAATATTTCTCCAAAATAGATCTTAGGTCCGGATACCACCAATTGAAAATAAGAGATGAAGATATCTCTAAAACGGCTTTCCGAACTAGGTACGGACACTATGAATTCCTAGTGATGCCATTTGGATTAACAAATGCCCCTGCAGCTTTCATGGACCTCATGAATAGAATTTGTAGACCACATCTAGACAAATGTGTAATTGTGTTTGTTGATGATATTTTAATTTATTCAAAATCAGAAAAAGAACACGATCAGAATTTAAGAGACATCCTAGAAACCCTAAGGAAAGAAAACTTATACGCCAAATTTTCTAAGTGTGAGTTTTGGGTTAGGGAAATCAAATTTCTAGGACATGATCAATGGTGAGGGAATCCAGGTAGATCATGTTAAGGTAAAAGCTATCCAAGAATGGGAAACTCCTAAAAACCCTACAGAAATCAGACAATTTTTAGGGTTAGCCGGATATTATAGAAGATTCATTGGGAATTTTGCCAGATTAGCATTACCACTCACGAACCTAACCAATAAAACCATTAAGTTTGAATGGAGAGAAAAACAAGAACAAGCCTTCCAGAGTTTGAAAGAAAAATTGTGTAAGGCCCTAGTCCTAACCCTACCCGAGGAAGAAAAAGTATTCACGGTGTACTGTGATGCTTCCCAGCAAGGGGTGGGTTGTGTTTTAATGCAAGAAAACCAAGTCATAGCCTATACTTCCAGACAATTAAAAAGGCATGAACAAAATTATGTTACGCGTGATTTAGAATTAAGAGCTATCATATTTGCAGTGAAAATATGGAGACATTACTTATATGGAACCAAGTGTACCGTTTACACTGATCGTAAAGGTCTTCAGCATATTTTCGATCAAAAGCTTCAGCATAATTCTAAGAGATTATGAGTGCGATATAAAATATCGTCCAGGAAAAGCAAACATTGTAGCCGATGATTTAAGTAGAAAAGACAAGCCCTTAGAAGCCAGAGCTTTCAAACTTCTCATAATTAACGAGTTTCTAAACCATCTCCGAGATCATCAAAGAAAAGCCTTAGAACCCACTTTTATAGAAGCTGAACTTCTTAATGGTGAAGAAGAAAGATTGATAGAAGGGATGGATGGAATATTCAGACATAACCAGAAGATGTGGATACCACGATACGGAAATCAAAGAGAAGTTGTCCTAAAAGAAGCACATAATTCAAAATACTCCATCCACCCAAGAAACCATAAAATGTAAAATGACTTAAGAAAGAATTTTTGATGGCCTGGCATGAAAAGAAGTGTAGGAGAATTCATAGCCAAGTGTATCACTTGTTCAAAAGTGAAAGTTGAACACCAAAAACCCAGCGGGTTATTGATCAAACCAGAAATTCCAGTTTGGAAATGGGATCAAATTACCATGGACTTTGTAACCAAGTTACCAAAGACGCAAAAAGGTAATGATACCATTTGGGTCATCGTAGATAGACTAACCAAATCTGCTCATTTCCTGCCGATTCAAGAAAGTTTCAGAATAGAAAAATTAGCTAGAATCTATGTACAGGAAATTGTATCAAGACATGGAATACCTGTTTCTATAATCTCATATCGTGATAGTCGTTTCTCTTCTAGATTTTGGGAGGGATTCCAAAATGCCTTAGGATCCCAAATCAAACTTAGTACAGCATATCACTCGCAAACTGACGGTCAAAGCGAAATAACTATACAGACGCTAAAGGATATGCTAAGAGCTTGTATCCTGGAATTTAGGGGAAGTTGGGACACCCATTTACCATTAATAGAATTCTCATATAAAAATAGTTACCATGCTTCCATTCAAGCTGCGCCATTCAAAGCATTATATGGTAGAAAGTGTAGATCTTCGATATGCTGGAACGAAGTCAGAGAAAACCAACTGACGGGCCCAGAAATTATACAAGAAACCACCGATAAAATCGTTCAAATAAAAAAGAAGCCAGAAGTCGACAAAAGAGCTACGCAGATAATCGGAGAAGACCCTTAGAATTTCAAGTAGGGGATTATGTCCTGCTAAAAGTATCACCCTGGAAGGGAGTAATAAGGTTTCAAAAACGAGGAAAATTGAATCACGTTTCATAGGACCTTACCAGATAAAGGATAAAGTAGGACCGGTAGCTTATCGATTAGAATTACCTCCAGAACTGAGCGAAATTCATGATGTGTTTCACATTTCTAATCTCAGAAAATGTATAATAGACACTCAGACTATCATTCCATTAGACAACATCAAAGTCAACCCTCAGCTTCATTTTACTAAGGAACCAATAGAAATCATGGCTCAACAAGAGAGAAAATTAAGAAGAGGAAAAATTCCTATCGTACAAGTCAAATGGAATGCTAGGCGAGGACCAAAAGTTACATTCGAAAGAGAGGATGTAATGAGAGTCAACTACCCCCACTTATATGCAAATCAGGTATAAAATATTAAAAATTTCGGGGACGAAATTTCCTAAGGGAGGGAGAGTGTAACAACCTGCACAACTTAATAGTAATTATAAAAATGCTAAAATAGTTAATAGAATAGAATTGGGCCACCCAAGGGTATTGCCCAATAATCTTACCCGGATAATAGACCAAGGCCCAATAATATGTGACTAGGCCTAGTATGATTATTAAAACTCGGCCCAACAAGATCCGATTAGGCCCAGTCCAACTAATATAACCCCAAACCTCCTAAAACCCCAACCCACTAACTAATTAACCCTGGCCCAAAACCCCCCTTGAGCCCAATAACCCTTTTACGACTGACCACCTAAACCGCCTAAAACATTCCACCTCAAATCTCTAAAAATGATAAATACCTTCCACCTAAATACCTTACATCTAGCATCATTATGATATTTCAAGAATATCCCTTCCAGGCATATTATAAATGAACCTCGAAACCTCCTTTTATTTTGTTTGAAACCATTACATATTATCCCTTTCCTATTATAAAACCTACGACCCTTTCCTTTTCTTTTGAAAGAAACCATCGCATGCCATACATGAATATTATGAACCAACCATAACCAATCGGCTCCTTATTTCATTTGATAGAAACCATCACCTATTATCAAATATTATTACTCTCTAAACCATAACAAATAATAATATATCGGCACAAGATATAGCCGGCATATCTAATCATTTCCAAGAATCCGAGTAAGTGTTCTAACATAATCTCTTAGGAAAATGAGTGCCGAAGTTGTAATGGTCAGCTTTAGTTTAGGTACGAATACGCCTAAGCTGTAACAGCCAGCTATATTTACGTGTATATATATATATGTATAATCTTAATTATGTGATCAACAGGCAATCAGAGCAACTTCCGAGCAACCAGTCCTTATTAGAATCAAGAAGATCCAAATCAAGTGAGTGAATGTACCCCATATTTTCTTAAAGATTTTCGGGGTAAATGCATGTTATTTAAACGAGTCAAAAAACTTCATCGGATCATGATCAAGTTATTATAATAGAATCGGTTGAATAGAAACTACGTAGAATGGATCCATTCGGCATCATAAGAGTGTAGTACCCGAACCACTTAGAGGTTTTTGGGACCATTATTAATCGATCTACGGTCAAAACCAATATAGACCGAACCATAATGAGAAAGTTGCATGTTATAAAACGAGTTATAATCGGTCATCTGGCATCACTCACAAGTTTATAACTAACGTATTTTTTAACATGCATTTCAGGTTTTATATGAATCTATGGAACCCGAGTATCATGCGAGTATAAGTGAAGTAATCGACTAAAAGCACCAGTAGATAAATAAAAGTTAGCTTCGGCTACGTTTAGTGTTTTCGAAATGTTAGGCTACGACCGCTTGTGTTAAAATGTTGTGGTATAAATTTTCCAGTTGTAATGTTTCAGTTTGTTGTGTAATATAAAGAACCAGCCGTGTTTAAAAATAATAAAGTGGAAGTTTAGTAGCATGATTTGTTCTTGATTGCCAATCGGTAATGACTCGTTAAATCCGGGTCGTTACACAAACTCCTCATGTATCCTCAAAAAACGATCATGTTGTAAGCCAAGGGGAAACACATCAAGAAGCATATGAGTCACTTAACCAGATGTTCAAAAGTCCTTCTCTCGGGGATGCTTCTCTTCTCACTCCACAACCATCATCGTCACATGACATTCCACCCACAATGCAACCATTGTTCGAAGCCATTGACAAAACTCAGGATAATCCTAGTACCTCTCAATCACCTATCACTGAGAGTATACTCCCACAAGTGACTGGGCTTGAGAAAAGTCAAGTGGCTAGCCCCCAAACAGAGGAGGCCACACCCTTTAAGTTACATTTAACTCAAGGAGGTTTTCCAAGTGAAGCAGCCACTACTGTTGTAGAGACCGTTGTCTCACAACAGGACAATGGTTACATACCTAATACTTCCTTGGAGGCAACAACTGATGAGACCACTATATTGATCCCTAAACCAGTTGAAAGTCCCCAGAACCAAGAAAAAGGGGCATCTAGTTTCTTTTCTATGGACTCACCTCCTAGAACTAAACCAGTTACAACTACCACTTCTGGTAGGTATTCAGATGATCCTATTAAATTAGGTGATGGATTAAGATACCAGGAATTGACGGACAGGGTTAATACTATCGTGTCATCAGTGAATGAAATCAAGAATGATCTTAAAACTATGATGCAAACCTTAGATACCCTCACCAAAAGTCAACCATCCACCCAAGACATTGCTAGTGAGCTATGGAAATCTGTCACTCCAATTATCATAGCTCATCGAAAACTAGCAAATCAAACACATGAAACTTACATGGCTGAGATTAGAACCATGGTGGATGCAAGGTACACATACACCCAGGAAGATATCAAAGCCATTAAGGAACATCTGCTGAAGACCACTGGCTCTGCCCCCACAACAATTATAAAAGATGAACATGATGATGAGTTCACAGCTGATGATGCCAAAAAGGGGGAGAGTGGAAGAGATAGATTGTCAAAGCTTGATCCATTTGGAATTCTACCTTCTCAAAAGGGTCAACCACAAAAATCTGCCGACAAACCAGGGTCTACTTCAGCTCCTCAATCCACTGCTCAAACCTCTGCTGATACTGCCAAAGCTGAAAAGGCAAAGAAGATTGATGAATCTGCAAATGTCATGGCTGAAAAGGCTGCTGAAGCAAAGTTAAAAAGGTCTGAGACTTTAGAAGTCAAAGCAGAGTCTCTTGTGAAGTCAAAACAAGAGAAAGAATAGGAAACAGAAGATGTTGGCTCCTCAAAAAGGAAGAAAATGCCTGCAAGACATGTTAGGCAACCACCATCCAAAGCCTCTATTCCCAAAACATCTGCTGCCACCACCACTACAACCACTGAACCTATCATCACAGCAACCACCACCACTACAATCCCTATACCCATCATCACAACAACCACCACCACTACACCATCCATATCCATGTCACCCATACCATCTTCTCAAGCTCAAACATCTGCTGGTACTAAACAAGTGCCAACAAATGTTAACACATCCACTTCTTCACAAACACCATCATCTCCTCTGATCCTATACAAAAGGAAAAGAAAGTCCACCTTTGTGGTACAGGATGTGTGACACCCCGCATTTTCAAAATATTACTTTTACTGAGCTCTAGTTAACTTGCATGTACCTTCGTGACTAAACGCATAACTAGGGTTAGCTAAGAAGGTCTTTTGATATGTCATGGGATAATAACATATGTTAGATGATATTAACGTACGTTATAGTTAGGAAAAATAATTGTCTTGACGCACACACGAATCCTGTATCCCGAACGTTGGTGATTTGTTAGGCATTCATGATTATATGAATGATTGGGTGTTGATGAATGTGGAATAACACGTGTACGTGAATTGCATGCTTATGTGAACTACTGCGTGTTAGTTAACTTGTACGTAAACGTTATGGGATATGTGCACTTAGGGTAAACATAATATGAATTGATAAAACAGTAGTTTTATATGAGTTGGTAGGACTATTATTGTCGGGATTAATCTCGAGTGTTAGATAGGGCTATTGGGCTCGCTTATCAGATAAAACCACTAGAGCCCGAAACCTTGGCCCATGACCCTAACCTTAGTGTATTGTTTATATATATATAAAAAAAAAAAAAAAAAAAAAAAAAAAAAAAAAAACCTAGACACTCCCCTTGCGCCGTGGATTAGGAGCAACCCCACAACCACCTTTCAATCTCAATCTTCATCAATTTTCCACTAGTTTAAACTATTTCGGGTGCTATCTTGTGATTCTAGGGACTCTAGCAATTCAAGGTATGTGTTTTACATGTTGTATGATGTGATTTTAGGCTGGAAAAGTTGTAAAAACTTAAGGAAATATGCATGCTAGAATCGCAAATCATGTATGTAGGATATCTTGAATGTTTATTGTGATTGTTGATGAGTATTGTTGATAGAAATCATATCTAGGGTATGGGGTACGTAAATACATAGATTTAAATGTGATAATATGGATTGAATTCTGTTAATATGAGTTATTTTATGATTATGGGTTAATAAGAATGATTAGGGTTCATGAGAAGCATGTTATTAGAATTCTGATTTTCTGACAGATTCATTGTGACGAATTGTAGGGCTGTTATAGGGTGATTAACATGTGTAATCTGATTGTTTTCTGATGCTAAAACATAACTTATGATGTTAGCTTTTCAAAAAAGTCCATAATCATGCGTTTTGGACCTGTTTTGATAGGTATTCATGATTTTATAAGTTTAAAGGTCATATCAGATTTTCGGAATTATAAATTGGGTCACCTTTAAACGGTCATAACTCGAGATTTATAAAGGGTTAAGTTATGAAATTTGGACAGTAGGTCAACATTAGAAGAAATTGGCTTTTCCAATTGGATTCACCTAGTTTGGGTGAATACACAATTTTTGGGAATTTTTCTACTAAACCGACCTGCTGTGGAAATTTTCTGGACATAGCTGTGTTGTACGAATTTTAATAATTTTTGTGTTTGGTTGTGAGACAAAACAAAAATATAGATTATCAAATGAGTCCCAATGAATATTCAGTAAAAATTTGGGAGTTTAATTCGTTCGTTAAGTATTTTAAATAATTCGTTTTTCGCAGCGTACAATCTGCCCTGAAAACGCAGATTGTGTAAGGGATGTTTACGTGACTATTTGGAGTCTTATATGGTATGTATATGACATGAACTTGCATGAATACTTATATGAGATGTGTATGAGGTATAAAACTGATAATAATCAATATGATCACCAACGGGATACATAGGACTTACTTGTGTATGTAGAGTCATTAGGTGTCACTACACGGTTTGAACTTTAAAAGTCTTGGACAAACGAGTTGTATGGTGTGTTGGTTATGCACATATACTCACCTAGTGACATTTGTAATAGGGAGTCGGTAGCTCATTTCTGTTTTAGGAATTTAGATTATTCACGTGCAACCTAAGGTGAGTTTCACTACTCTTTACTCAAAAGCATGCGTCTCGGGTTGAGACAACTTACTTAACTTTTCTAGTCCGGTTTGGGACTACTTACACATCCCGGGTTGGGATGCTATGGATCCTTGTGTGGGTCAGTTTTTTACTCCTTGTGTGAGTCAGGTTTTGCTAGTTCGCAAACTGTGTCCTTGATGAACTAAACCAACTCTATCATCTGTAAGTCCTTCACATACCGAATGAGTTGCCGGGTTATGGCAAGCGGGTTATTAGTTGATAGCGCTTTTAGGTCTGACAAACCTCACATCGGCTCGGGGAGCGCGGGAGTGAACTATAACTTAACAGATTTTATCATTGTTGATAGGCAATGATGAAAGGCATGCAGCTCACATTTGTGACTACACGTTCTTTAGCAATTCGGTATATCGGTGTTAGTTATCATGAATGGGTTAGCTACCCTTGACATACGATGAACTAGTGTTTACACGGTTCTTGGAACCAACTCAATTACTTGTTTACGTGGTTTTGGAAACGAGCGCAGTTACATACTCATTTACTTTACTTAGTGAACTCACCAACATTGTTTGTTGACCCACGATTTACATGCTTTTGCAGGTAGTTAGCTTCCGGTGCCAGGATTAGAAAGCACTGCACACTTCACTGCATTTGGGGTCTTGGGCATACATCTAAATTACATATTATGCTTTTACATTTTCTTTCATATGATTTTATTTTGGGCGCGTTGTTTTGCGCATGGTTTTAAAAGGGTTAAATTTGGTTTACGCTTCCGCAGCTTAACCTAACTTGGTTTTTGAAAACGAACTAAATGGTTTGGGCATTTAGAGTTCGTTCATATGACTTATGGCTATAGGATCCTGGTATGTCATGCGCCTCGCGGTATAAACCCTGTAGTGGAAATTTGAGGGTGTGACAGGATGAGAACATTGATACTACACCTACACCACCACCATCATCTGAACCTATTCCAGCCATTCCATTGACATCTTTCTCACCACACACTTCCCAATTTTAATCCCATTCTACCACCACCATCCATGATCCCATTGGCTGCTCAGTGTCCCCTTAAACTTGATTTACTAAAGGGGGAAATTCAATCCTTCTACAATACTGAGGATCCATCAAAACTATCCTTCCAATCTCTCCCAAATCTGCCTAAACCTAAAAATATTGATGAATACTTGAAATTGAAGGCAATACAAATAGATTTGATAATTAAGGAGAAGTGTAAAGGAAAGAATGACAGGACTGCTCAAGACATCCATTCAGCAGAACTTAGCAAATTGAGAAGGATTGAGGATTTTGCTAAGGACCTGAGTAAGTCTATGTCCAACAAACCAATAAGTGGTGAATTGGAGAAGGTAGTCAGGAAATCTATTCTGGATCAAATTATGGCAACTAAGCCTTACAAAGCTAATAGAAAACAATTTGCAGGCTGGACTACTCATGTTCTACAAGAAGAATTGTATAGAATTGAAGAAATGGCTAAACATTCAAATCAAATGGTTTCAGCTCCTGATTTCAGAAAAGGTAAAGACCCTGTCAGAGCCTTGAAATTCAAAAGAATGAGGGAAGAAATAGTTGCTGCTGATTATGGAGAGATGAAGTCTGTGGCAAGATGGTCTGAGCTGAGGCTAGTTGAAACTTACAAGAAACTTGAAGAGAATAGAAAAACTGATCCTACACTTCCAAGAAAACCAGTTTACCTTGATGCAGCAGTGGTTAGAAAATCCCATCAGACCTTTTCACTTGGCAGCCTACTCTCAACATCTGATCTCACCATTGCTGCCAAGAAACAATACAAAAGGCAGAAGTAGATGTCTGAGGAGGATGAAAAAGAGTTTGAAGACACTTTGTGAAAGAAGGGATTTTCATCCAAGTCCACTACTTCTCTGATCCCATTAGTTTAGAACTCAGAAGAATCATTGGCAGGCCTCCATCACCAAACTCATCAAGAATAAATTTGCAACTCAAAAACTCCTCAGGTTCAAAAATTCTAAAGTGGAAGGTCAACAAAGACACCCACGAATTGACTATGCTCAGATCTGATGGGGAAGCTCAAAAGTTAAAGATGGATGATGCTTATGGTCTGTGTGCAGATGATCTCCATGACCTGCTGAACTTAGAGCTTGAAAGGGATGTTGTAGACTTGTTCTCTTTCAATTTTGAATTACAATTCAGAGGCTAAATTAGAGAAAGTCTGATGAGATATAAAGATCAAGAATAAAGGTTGAGTTTTGGCATCATCTGTTCTAGGGGAGATTGTTGGGTCTGCTGAATCAGAGAAAAACAGATGAAGTGAAAAGCCAAAACATACTAAACATCTAATCCACAATAAAATAGTACTTTGCATAACAATATCCTCCCAAATGACTACTGACACTAACAACTATTGTTCCCTAACAACTGCTGTATAACTGCTAATTACAAGGTCTGTTGAAGAAACATCTGCTGAGCCAAAGGTCTGAAGATACAAGGTCTGTTTGAGTAAACATCACTTAGGCTCCAGCAGATGATACAAGCCATCAGATGTTATCCCATCAGCTATTTAGTCATAAGAGTTTTCCTATGTAACAATGTTTGTATAGGGTGGATGTTTTATGTTGTTATATCTGTTAGATGTCACTATCTTAGGTGATGTCAGCCTTAGGTCATCAGAGTTTTTGTTTGTCTATAAATAGAACAGTGTCTATGCTGTTCTATTTATCACTCCAAAACATTCTCTAGTACAAACAGAGCTGTGAGTGATCAGGCTGGGGGGAAGAATTGTGTACTGTACTGTAATTTGTGATGGTTAATGAAAAGTACTTGTTAAAAGCAATTGTCCCATTTGTTATGATTTAAAGTTTACATTTCCGCCGCACTTTCCATTATTATTCATCTTCATTATTGTTTCATTTACTAAACTTCAGAATAAATCAAACTCAGATCCTAACAGTTATCTTGAACTCTTTTAACTAAAAATGCATTTATTTTTAAGTTAGATTATTCAAACTATACTAATTAGCGAGGTGTTTGTGCATTTCGTGCTTGTACGTGTTGTTTGGTTGGTGTTGTGTGCAGTGGTGGGTTGTTAGTTGTGTTGTAGCTTGTATGCTTGGTGACCTTTAATATACTGTTTTCCTTTTCATCTCTCTCTCTCTCTCTCTCTCTCTCTCTCTCTCTCTTGTCGCCTCCTCTCCACCTTCTCTCATGTTTCTCTCTCTAACCCTGTTGGTTTACGGTTTTTTCCGGTCGTTTTCTTTGCTTGGCGGTTATTGTCTATGGCGGCCAGTGAGAGGGGGTTTTTAGGATTTTGTTTTATTGTTTTATGTTGGTTGGGTTTTGGGGTCCCGTCGCCGGTGCATGTGTTTTGTTCCGGTGAGTGAGACCCTTTCTTGGTTTTAACATGGTTGTACTACTTGCGTTGAACTTTTTACGGTTCTTTGAGCTCTGTGGTTTTATCAGTTTTCTTCTGATCATTTATGGCGCATGGTTTTTAGGTGGTTGTTGTGTTCGGATGGGATTGTTGTTTTTGCATGTTTGCATTTGTTGCTTTTGATGTTTGGGTTAGTGGTTGATTATGTTTTTGGTTTTTTTTTTTTTTTTTGTGTTTTGGTTTATTGTTGATGATGGTTGTTTTTGTGTTTTAGTCTATTGTTAATGACGGTGGTATGCTTTCGTCTGTTGTGGATGATGTTTCTCTTCCGAATATTTTGGTCTCTTGTCATTGATGTTTGTTTTCATTTTTGTTCCAGGCGTCTATGGAGACCGATCACGTTTTTATATGCTTTGTGTTTCTGTGGTTTTTGGGTGATTCTTGTTTTTGCATGTTTACGTCTGTTGTGTTTATGATATGGGTTTTTGGATGTTTTGGTCTGGTTTTTGTCAGTTGTTGATGATGTTTGGTTTTGTCTTTTGGTATGTTGTTGATGATGGTTGTTTTGGGATGTTTTTTATTGCCGATGATATTTGTTTTGGGGGTGTTTTGCTCTATTGTGGATTATGGTTATTTTCAGACGATGTTTATGGTTGCTTTTCCCTTGATTGTGTAGCTTCTTACCACAACGATGAGAGCATGCTACCTGGTATGGAAACATTGGTTGCAACCCCTTTGATTTATGGTTTAACGATTATGGTTGATCTACAGGAATATTGAAGGCGATGTGGTTATGTGTTGGTTTTAGTAATTTCAAAGATATCAATTTCCGGTGCCAAAACCTTGTTATTAAATAAAAATAAAAATAGGCCAACAAGTGTAAATTTTGAATTTGTGAATCGGAATTGGTTTTTGTTAACACGAATGGAAAACTTTTAAGAGGTTGTTTGGGATTGAGTTACAAAACAACTTATTGACTTATTGGCTTCTTCCAAAAGCCAATAAGTCATTAAGTTGTTTGTGTAAACCAAAACCACTTTTGGTTTTGGCTTTTCAATAAGGGTGAAGAAGTTTTTTTCCAAAAGTCAAAAATCCTGGCTTTTGGCTTTTGACATTTGTTTATTTTACACCAATAAACTAAACCAAACACTTTTTAAAAAACAACTTATTAACTTATTGACTTTTCCCACCACAAAAGCTAAATCAAACACTTTTTTATAAACTCATTTTCAAAAAGTCATAAATAAATAAGCACTTCTGACCAAAAGCATTTTTCGAGTTAAATAAGCAATCCGAAACACCCTCTAAGTCCAAAGCAAATCGGTTTCAAACCAACACATCGTTTTCTCGTATAAATCAATTTCATTATGAACCAATTTGCTATTGTTGACCGTGTTTGACCAAACCCAAATTGGTTTAGACATGGAAATAGATTTAGGCACATGTATTTTAATTTTAATCAGAATTTTATGATGATTATTAAACTCATTTTAGTTAATAAGACTATCTCCATTCACAACCCAATCCAATCCAACTTAAAAAAAAACTAATTTATCTCTCTTCCACTTACACAACCTAACCAAACCAAACCCAAATTTTCACTTTCAATAACAACCCAACCTTCACAATATTTTATAAAATAAATAAATTTAATTTATATTTTTGGTTATTTATTAATACTAATTAGAAATATAAAAAATAATCAGTTTGTTTTTAAAAAAAATAAGTTATTTAATTTAAAAATATTAAAAAAAGAAAAAAATATATTTATATTCATCAAACATAATTAATTAAATAGATAAACCAAATTACAATTGTAGCATGAAATATAAAATTACGCTTATAAATAATACAAACTACATAATTATTCATCATCACCAAACTTTTGCCGTATGTGATCAATCAAATCGTTTTTAATGTGATATGAGCTTCTCTATTGTGATGTTGTTCCCTATTGGTCATATAACTAGATAAGCTTCCAATTCGTTGAGTATAGTATTGAAAATGTTGTTCATCATCCTGACTAGAGCTTCTCCATCGCCGGTTTTGAGGCCTGTCATCTAGAAATTCAGATGGATCATAATAGTTAAGGTATGTGTCAAGTTCTTCCTCAACAATCAAATTTTGCATGATCATACATGCAATCATAATTTTCCCCATCATATCTTTTTCCCACACATGACATGGGTTCGTAGAAATGCAAAACGAGCTTGTAGAACTCCAAATGCTCGTTCGACATCTTTCTAGCGGCCTCTTGATGTTGAGCGAACAACTTGTGTTTTGGAAACTGTGGAGAAGTTATTGACTTGAAAAAGGCAACCCATGGAGGATATATACCATCAGTAAGATAGTATGCCCTATTATATTCCCGACCATTCAGGACATTGCTCACCTTTGGTGATCGACCTAACATCACATCATAAAAAAGAGAAGATCGATGGAGGACGTTAATATCATTGCACGTACCTGGTGTTCCAAAGAATGCATGCCATATTCATAAGTCATATGACGCAACGGCTTCCAAAATGATTGTTGGTTTGCCACTTCTACCTGCATATTGCCCGACCCAAGCGGTGGGGCAATTTTTCCATTCCCAGTGCATGCAATCAATGCTTTTTATCAAACCTGGAAATCCACGTTCAGCCCTGACATGGAGCAGTCTTCTTAAATCATCTTCATTAGGCCTTCTAAGGTACTCTTGACAAAAACATGAAATGACACCGTCTACGAACCTTATAAGAGTATCCCTTGTTATAGTGTCACTCATTCTCAAGTATTCATCTTGTGCATCTGTTGATGTTCCATATGCCAACACCGCATAACTTTGATACATTTTGCAATGATAAAAGACGTTTTCTTCCGGTGGCATAACGTCTTTGCTGAAAATATGTATCATTCAATGTAATAGTAGCCACTACACGAAGGAATAATGGTTTTTGCATTCGAAATCTACGTCGAAATATGTTTTGATCATATGTTGGGTTGTCGACAAAGTAGTCGTTCATCAAATGTGCCCCACCCTGCTCGCGTTCATGATCATGATACCTTCTTCTTGCTCTAGGATGATATCTGCTATGATCATATTTAGCATGCTTACAAATATTTCACAAATAAGGTGATCAAGTTGTCGATTTTTCGCAGCAATCCTAGCTTCCCATTCATCAAATTCATTCAAGTTTGATGAATTGAAACCTGCTGTTAGATTTTCATTATGAGACATTTTTCAAAGAGGCTGGAAATGAAGAGTTGGTGCTGGATAAAATATGTCAATGTTATGCTCTTATTTATACAAGAAGAATAATGAAGATAATGTTAGATATCTGGTTAATAATGTTAAATCCTTTTATCTAAATAAAATCCAAGCATCAAGTAAAATGTTGACACGTGGAAACGAAGATAATGTTGGATATAGAGCTGGATAAAATATGTCAATGTTATGCTCTTATTTATACAAGAAAAATAATGAAGATAATGTTGGATATCCACTTAATCATGTTAAATCTTTTTATCTAAATAAAATCCAAGCATCCAGTAAAATGTTGACATGTGAAAATGAAGATAACGTTGGATATCCGGATAATAATGTTAAAGCTTTTTATCAAAATAATGTTGGAGATGATAAATAGTTGATAATGAAATATGTTACAAATGCATTACAAACATTCCTATTACATATACATAAAATATGAAACGACTAATAAAGTATGTTACAAATGCATTACAAACCAACTAAAACTCAAACACACACTTAACTTGACTAAACCAACTAATTATAAAACACACACTAAACTTGAGTTACTTAGACAGGCCCATAAAACTTTAACATTAGATGGCGGTTTATGTTTTCTTCTTTCGGCGTCAAGAACTGTTTTTATAATAGTGTGTTTAAATGCATAATTTGCTCCCTTTATTTTTCAATAAAAAACCGCCAAGTGTTCGATTTTTTAGATAATGGGAAAATGTGAATAATTGTTAATGTTATTTTATATTAAAAATGCATTTTTTTAATACAAACTCTGTTTTTAGTAAAATTTATACCTGCATGTTCATTAAAAAATGATCAAGACTGTATTTTTATATTTAATTTTTTTAAAATGTTAATTATTAGTAGTTATTAAAGAAAAACAAATTTTATTCATAACTAATTAGGTTGAAATAAAAAAAGGAAAACAAAAATTATATGTGTCCAATAGTATCTTAGCACATGGCACCCAATTTAGTTTGCAATCTAGGTTGTGGGAACTCTGTACTAGTTGCTTTTCACCCTTTTATTCTTTTTAAATTGCTAAATAGTGTCACAATTATTGAGAGATTACCAATGATAATGGTCTGAATGTGGTAGTTCGGGTTGGGAGTGTAGAATAGTACGTGAAGCTCAAATCACTCTCTATAGTGATCAAACAATAACAAACGAATGAAAATATGTTCAATTGACTGAATATGTTGAAGTGAAATAAAAAGATTGAGTTACTTTGTGCCCGTTGAAAACAAAAATAGATATGATTTACACACTCCATATAATTTTTTAAAACGACTAACATATACACTCTCTAAATTATACTTTTAGTTCCACACCAATATTCATTAAGGAACTCTAACTCTTAACCTTAACCTTAGGAAGATAAACAACACTTTACGCACATTGATACCTTTAGGCTAGAAGCATTTTGGTAATTAACGCACTTTGGATTAAATATTTGTAGTCTATATTATATTTTTGTTATTGTTATTGGTACACACATAATCAGTTTTTGTTTATGTGAGTTACTTGGGTAATTTAGCTTACCACATTCCTATGCAAATGGTCATTATATGTTGCACACTTTATTTTAGTTTTTAATGATTTTTATTTTGTCATTATGTTTAGGGATGAGTCTACGCTTTTGGTTTACTTAGGGATGTTTACCCTTTAATTTGCATGGAATATATATATAGGGGTTTACTTAGGGTGTTTACCCATAAACAACTTTACTGCACATCTATGACAACTTTTACTTAGCTCTTACAAGTACATGTCCCTTTCATATCTTTTTTTCTTACAGAAGTTATATACCACACACTACATTCTTTAAATCACATCTCTCTTTACACACACACACACACTCTCTCTCTCTCTCTCTCTCTCTCTCTCTCTCTCTCTCTCTCTCTTCTTTGCATTTCATCTTTAATGTCACCTACTTCTCTTTGAATTTCTAGTCATGGACCTATTGGCAGTTTCCACGAAAAGGTCCATTTCTTTCTTTTCATTTTATAACATCTCATCCTCTGAAGTGTGGAAGCATTTGCAATTGCTTCTGGAATATGACCTTGAAGCAAGTTATTAAAGAATGAGATCTCCATTAAGGTTTTAGACTCCCATAGTTGAGTTGGAATCGTTCTAGAGAACCGATTCTTCGATAATCCCAATGTTACCAATTGAAGTTCTCCTAAGTAAGCAGGTATTTCACAATAGAAGTTGTTTTTGGATAACACAAGACATGTGAGAACAAAACAGGTCATGTAACGCATTGTTTTGACAAATTCCATCGGGCAGTTCACCAGAAAGCTTGTTGGAACTGAGATCAAGTGGTTTATAGATGAAGCCGAAAGATTGATTGTTATCATAAAAAAGAACATACAACAAATCATGTGGTTTATAGATGAAGTCGGCAGTCAACCGATCCGATGGTGTATGTTGGTGACAGTGGTATTTGGTGGGTTGACAGTGGTGACGAGGTGGTATTTTGTGGGTCGAAAATTCCGGTGAAGCCTACATTATTATTATTATTATTATTATTTTGGTTTTAAAGTTTAGATCTAGTGTTTTTTTTTTTGTGAATGTTTTGAATAAACCCTTCTTTCTTCTGGTTGATGTTGTGAAAACATTTGTGTTTTTCATTTAAAAACATATGTTTTCACTGTTCTTGGATCTAGATTAGGGTTTTGATAAGGTTGTTTAGGTTTGTTTAAAATTTTATATACAATGTTTTTTATATAAATGTTTATGATTTAATCGAAGTGTTGACGGTTCGTTTATCCTTTGTTTTTGTATATCAAAAATTTGTTTTCATCTAAAAACATATGTTTTTTGCTGTTTAGATTTATAATTTGAATTTTTAGTGAGATAAGTTTGTGAAAACATATGTTTTTGTTGTTAGGTTATAATTTATTAAATGTTTGGGGGTGAGATAAGTGTGAAAACATATGTTTTGTTGTTGGGTTATAATTTTATTATATGTTTTCATATAAAAACATATGTTTTTGCTATTTGGAAACATAAATTATCATATGTTTTTGTGTTTGTGTTATATTTTTCATATGTTATAATTTGTTAAAAAAACATATGGACAATTCTGATGAGATATAATAATCGTGAATTTGTTATAAAGAGAGAGAAAGGAAACAGAGAAAAAGAGAGATGAGAAAGAGAAAATGGTTTTCATGCTTCTTCTTTCTTATTAGACTAGCCTATGCATCATGTTAGTTGTAACAAGAAAAAGAGAAATGATTAAAAAATTATAGACAATTCCACCCTTTTTGTACCACATGTTTATTAAATAATGAGTTATAAGTCAACAAAGAACCACAACCGTTGATCAGGTGCAATGGATGGTTAAGATGATGGTTTTGTGGGTTTTTTTTAACTGGGGAGGGTTTTTATTTATCCCTCCCCTATATATATAATTAGGTTCAATTGAAAACCACCATTTTGTGAAAGAATCGTAAGAACCCCGACGTAAAATATGAATTTAAATTTTTTTTTTTACACACCGGTGTAAAAATGGGTAACACCGCCGTAAAAAATAAAATAAAATAAAATTTACGATGGATTTACAGCGGTGTAAAGATCTGGGCCCACCAAGTTTTGTCTTATTAGAAAAGGGAACATTCTCTTTTATATTTTATTCAACTTTAATTTTCAACCATTAATTCTTTTTTATTAAAATAAGTTTGTGGGTTATAAAGTGAGTTCGGTAATTCTTTCACGAAAGTGTGGTTCTCATTTTACCCTAACCCTATATATGATATATATATATATATATATATATATATATATATATATGGTAAGGTTCTAGAGAAAACCTCAAATATTTTAGGAAACTCTCTAAACCCTACCACAGCCATTGATCAAGCATGATCAATGGTTGCTATTAATGGACCCACCTTTTAATTAATATAATACACACAAGGACACACAAATTAGTATTATAATACAATAAGGTTATATTGGGTATTTGACTGGTGCATTGGGTTTTGGTGTCTGCACCATCTAATCAAGTGACATCCCTCTCTCTCTCTTTCTCTCTCTCTCTCTCTCTCTCTCTCTCTCTCTCTCTCTCTCTCTCTCTCTCTCTCTCTCTCTCTCTCTCTCTCTCTTTTATAATATAGATATATTCAAAAATCCAAGACCCATCTCTCTCTCTTGTTCATCTTCTCTCTTTCTTTGATACATTCTCTCATCTTCTCTACACTCTTTCATCTATTCCTTTCTTCTCAAAAGAAACCTCAAACACCATTACCTTTTTTTCCTTCCTTCCATCATTAATACATCTTCCTACCTCCTTCTCTCTCTCGCTTGTAGAAACGTTGACAGAACAAGGATGAAATCATCTCTGTCAACAATACTGTCTCTCTCAAGAATACTTTCTCTCTCTCTCTCTCCCTCTTATCTCTTAACACAAGAACGAAGCATAAGAACGATGGTGATATGGTCGTCAAACTGGTTAGCCACGTTTGTACTGGTTTGGATTTTTTTATTAGTTATCGTTGATATTTGTTAGTTTTTATTGATGCAAAGTTTTTGGTTTTTGTTAGTTTTTGTTGATATTTGTTTACAAAATATGATTTACCTAGTGTATCAGCCTTTGATGTGTTTTATAAAGGATGAAATGTGGTAATATTGTTGTTAGTCTATATTACAACAATAATATAACAATAAATGAAAGTTTTGGGATTTTTTACTTTTTTACTTGGTGTATTGGCATTTGGTGCAATGAGGTTGAAGTCGCGCAAGTGATAAAGGTGAGAAACGATGTATAGTAATAAAATATGAGAGTAATGAAACTATTGTTGTCTAGTATCTTAAAATGTTGTACATTGTGTTTTATTTATCATGTTTTAGTAATTTTGCTGATAAACATGTGTTAATAATTTTGCTGTACATTGTGTTTGATTTATCATATGTAACATTTACTGATAAATATGTGCTAATATTTTTGCTAACCTATGTTAATTTGCAGGTTTGTTATTTATTTTATAGAAAGATGGGGTTGGGGAGGCGAGTGTACAGGTCTGTTACTTGTGTTACTAAGTAAGTCGTTATCTTGGTTGTTTTGTTGATAACATTTAAGCTATACAATGTTAGTGACGTCTAACAAAATTCTTAACTTATGTTATGACTTCTACCCACAAATGTAGTGAGCTTTTGTTTAGAAGCATTTGTAATGTGGAGGCCACTCGTAGTATTTTAAAGTCTCTCAGGCCACGTATGCATGTGTTGGCTGGCGTAATCGGTTGTTGGGCTGAGGTTTTAAACTATGAAGAGACGTTCAAATCAGATGAAGTGTATTTGCGCCTCTTTGTCAGGACAAAAGCAGTGGTAAGTAGAAACGATTTACCAATTGTAAGTAAGTTCCAAAATATCACATGTAGTTTACTAAAAATGTTCTTAATGGCAACCCAGTTCCCATGGATGCTCTACGATAAAGATTGTGACAAGAAGAAGAGGATAAGCAAGTTCACTAGTAACATGAGAGCCGCCCTGCATGTGTAACCAAAGAACGTTGATTTTAAGAAATATGACCTTGTCTTTTTAACATATAGCACGCTGGTACATTATTCCGTGTTTTGGTAACATATGCATTAGTAAATTGTTAACATATGTATGGTTAATGATCAAACTTATGGTAGGTGACTTATGTATTAGTACACAGTTAACATATAGTACACTGTTAACATATCATGTCTTGTGTAAGATTTAGTAGCATATGCATGTATTTTCCCAGCATGTTAAACATATGTATTGTGACTTCTAGTGGATATCACAAATATGACATACTTAGAAATGATGATAAAAGAAACATTGAGACTACACCCTCCTACCCCTTTACTAATATATGCATTGTGACCTATGTGTTTGCTAACATATGCATTATGACATGTGTATGTTTTTGTAACATGTGTTAGTAGCTTGGGAAAACGTCATTTTCGATAAGTGTAACAAGTTTGGTTTGATAAGGATTTCATGTTTTAGTTACCTAACGACCATATGTATGTCTTTTAGAAACATACTAACGTATATTTGTCTTTTATCGCATACACGACCTAAAAATTTAAGTTACATGGATCTCCATATGTATGTCTTTTAAAAACCAACTAACGTATATATGCGGTAACAAAAACAAACTACATGGATCTCCAAATTTGAATCTATTCAAAAGTAAAAAACTTAAAAAGTTATAAAAAAAAACTAGAAAAAAGGTAAACTATGAAGAGACGTTCAAATCAGATGAAGTGTATTTGCGCCTCTTTGTCAGGACAAAAACAGTGGTAAGTAGAAACGATTTACCAATTGTAAGTAGGTTCCAAAATGTCACATGTAGTTTACTAAAAATGTTCTTAATGGCAACCCAGTTCCCATGGATGCTCTACGATAAAGATTGTGACAAAAACAAGAGGATAAGCAAGTTCGCTAGTAACATGAGAGCCGCCCTGCATGTGTAACCAAAGAACGTTGAATTTAAGAAATATGACCTTGTCTTTTTAACATATAGCACGTTGGTACATTATTCCGTGTTTTGATAACATATGCATTAGTAAATTATTAACATATGTATGGTTAATGATCAAACTTATGGTAGGTGACTTATGTATTAGTACACAGTTAACATATAGTACACTGTTAACACATCTTGTCTTGTGTAAGATTTGGTAGCATATGCATGTATTTTCCTAGCATGTTAAACATCTGTATTGTGACTTGTAGTGGATATCAAGTTTGGTTTGATAAGGATCTCATGTTTTAGTTACCTAACAACCATATGTATGTCTTTTAGAAACCTACTAACGTAAATATGTCTTTTTCAGATACACGACCCAAAAATTTAAGTTACATGGATCTCCATATGTTTGTCTTTTAGAAACCTAAGTCCCAAAACATTACAAATAAGCATATAACGCAACAAAAGTGATTCATACAAATTTAATTATATAAAAAACAATAAACAATGATCGTTACAAATTAACAGTTATATAAAAACAATAAAATCATTACAATCCAAAATTCTAATTGGGTCAATTTGGGTGTTAGTGTTGGGCATATACTAACATGTTTTAGCATCACTAAAACATGTTAATTGAACTCTAACACATGTTAATGGGGATAGATTCATCAGTAGGCACCAAAACAAACATGTGTTAGCATCTCTAACACATGTTAATTGAACCCTGGCACATCAGTAAACACCAATACAAAAAATAAACCTTCACACAAAATAATATATATACAAGAAATAAAAAGTTAAATATTATCAAAGAAAAATCAAAAGATATATCAAGAAAATAAAAACATATTCACTATTTAACACATGTTAATTGAACCCTAACACATGTTAATTGGGATAGATTCAGTTCCTAATACGGAAATAAAAGAACCCGCACCACATGGCAAAAAAACGCTCAATCAAACTAGCTTTTTCATAGCATAAAAAAAACAAAATCTTACAAAATTAGCATATGTTATCTATCTAGATTCAAACATATTTTATGACAAAAATATTTTAAATATTTCATAACAAATATTTAATAACAAACCCAATTCAAAACAAATATTTCATAACAAAAATATTACAAATAATCCTATCTTTAAATAACATCTTTTTCATAAACTAGTTAACAACATGAATATCAAATACCCATTACAGCATCTGGTGTTGACATTTTCCTTATCATTTACCTCGTTTCCATAGCACTCCATGTCTAGCCGATCCTTGTGAGGAGTAGCCGGCTTGAAGTCCGGTGTTCATAAAACGTGTTTGTTAGCATCACTAACACATATTAATTGAACCCTAACACATGTCAATTGGGATAGATTCGTTAGTAAGCACTAATACAAAAAATCAAAACCTTCACACAGAATAACATATATACAAAAAATATGAAGTAAAAATTATTAGAGAAAAATCAAAATATATACCAAGAAAATAAAAACGCATTTGCTATTTAACACATGTTAATTGAACCTTAACACATGTTAATTAAGATAGATTCAGCTCCTAATTCAGAAACTAAAAGACCTTAAATAAAAAATATGTACTAAAAACATATTTACCCAATTCAAAAAATATGATCTTTTTAACATACAATCTAACATGAACAATATAATAATAATAAAACAATTTATAATTTTGTGTGCACATCCATATTAATAAAAAATTTAGCTTTGGTTCAACATTCATATTAATAATAATAACGTATACAAAAAGGTTAATTAATGTGTAAGCGCATGTGTATGTTATCCACCTTTTGTTAACATGTGTTATCTATTTAGATTCAAAATGCATAACCCATATAAAAAAACACAAATAATCCAAAACCCAATTCACCCACATAAAAAAACAAATAATCCACAACCTGCTCATATGTATCCCCAAAATAGAATTAGATATCATATTAATTTACGATTACCTTGTTAGTAACTCATAAAATCGTTATCATCTAATCAAAATAATCCAATGAAAGAATGTATTTTAATGAATCAACCGTTGCAAACATTTGACATGTGATGATAAATCATAGCTATAATAAGAATATTAAGAACTAATAGCGTCCAAAATTTGAGTCCTGAAGAGACAAAGAACTTACCATACATCTTGCCGGATATCTTTTTTTTGTGGATTTCCCGACAGGTGTATGTGATGTTCGGAGATGCTTTCGTACCAACATTTTTTATTTCTCTCTTTTGAAACTAGTGGTTGGTCACCATCGTTGCCATCCCCTGTGTCACCATCCCTTTCGTTACCATCGTCGCATCCCTTGAAAACCCTATCCACCGTCTACAACAACAAGCACCCACTATGTCAGCATTTATTCAGATCTGTCAGTTCAGACCTTGGTAGGGATCGACCTCCTCATCTTCATCTTCATTAAAAAAACAGAGCTTATATGGTTTTTTTATAGAGATGTAGAGAAAAGGGAGGAGAGAGGATGATGGATAGAAATTAGATTTTGAAAAGCCCTAAATTTGAAGCTCGACGGAAGACATACATGAAATCAAAAGCCCCAATTTTATAGATGAAAAAAGCCATAAATTAATGAAAAGGAACATAACTTAATGAAAATGATGGAGAATCAGATACAAACCCCCTTGTTGATCTTGATGAATAAGTAAAAAAAAAAGGTAAAATGAGAAATAGGAAATTGATGAGGAGTATTAATTTCAAAAAAATCTGACACATAAATGATGAGAGAGAAGATAGATGAGAGTAAATGACATAACTAACCTTATGCTTATAATAATCATATGCATGGGTGGTTAAATATGGACCACATGATGGGTTTTCTATAGTTTTCTCAAAAAAAAGTTTTCTCCCAATACTTCCCCTATATATATATATATATATATATATATATATATATATATATATATACTAGTATGAAACCCACGCGATGCGGCGAGAGCGACACTTTGTATTGTGGTACTTATTTCAAATTCGTATAATATTTGTTGTAGCATCATTGCAGTGGATATACGTCATAAACTTTATACATGTCTGTAACTAAAAAGATTTAACATTTAAATTATAAAATACTTCAAGAAACATTTGAAAAAATAAAGTAACACACGAAAGGAAAAATAAGTATTAATAAACATAAAAGTTGAAAACTAAAATCTCAATCGTGAACTACATGAATCATGAGATCAATTTAGTCATACTTCTTCTAAGTCTGCATGATCTCATCTATATTGTCTGCCTACCATTCGTCATCAAGAGTGATCCTTGAAATTTCTTGTATATCTTCATGTTTTATTTTTACATCTTTTGGAGGATGAGATTTATTTCAAAAATCAAAATCTAAAACAAATTGTTGCTTCCAATCCATCTTTTACATTTTCAGCGAACACGTATATTTTTATTTTCTTGTTGTTGATTTGCAAAATCAAAATGGTAATTAAAATGAAGAAAAATCGTATCATGACTAACTAAATTAAATGAAAAGTTACTTGAATGAACAAAATAAAATACGATACTAAAAATAACACAACTTTTAAATAAACATATAATATTAAACAGCATGAAATCTGTTGCATTTCTAAATTGACACACGGGGTATCTTAAATGGAGTTTTCAAGTTTAGTGTTTGAATCTGTAGTATCATCAAATACGTATTCTTTGTCATTTTCATCGGAACTATCTAGATTAATAACTTGACTCCATCTCCAATCAAATACTCTTTTGGATATCTTCCTATTAGTTTCATGAATCTAATCCTTAAAAAGAATTAAAAATATTTAATACACAAGTTAATAGAAGAAGAAATAAGTATTGATATTACCTCTTTAATAATTCACGTTGAAGATTAAATTTGTAGGGACTAAACATTGCATCATAGCAAATAATCTCAATATATTATCAACATTATCCTGAATAAAATACATACAATATACCACATAAAATAACAACCATGTTAATACTAAAAAGTAAACATTAATAAATACAAACTTAGATGCTTGTATAGCTATTGGTTTGTTCATTTCGTATATTTTTCATCTAAATGAATTTGCAAAACCAAGAGGCTAACATTTACATGACTAAGGGGCTGTTTGGTTGGTTAAGTGTTGAATCATTAAGAGGTCTGAATGGTTAAGAGGCTCTGAATGATTAAGTGTTGAATGATTCAGCATCTTTTATTAGCTTAATGGTTCAGCACTTAATCATTCCATTCAGATACTGAAAACAAACAGTCTGCATGCTGAATGATTCAGACCTGAATGGTTAAAAGGCTGATTAAGAGGCTACCAAACAACCCCTAAAATATGTAAAAAAGGTGTAAATAGTAAAATAAGACGTATGAAAACCATAACTAACAAACAACCAATCTTAGAAGCTTCAACCTTTGAATTTAGATTTAGATACATGCCTAAGTATTTTAGCAAGTGAAATAAGTGTGCATTACTATGTATATGGTTTAAATTTTAAAACTCATGATTTTCCCACCTCTTTAAATTAGGAATTTTTGTTTATCTTTGAATTTAGTGCTTTTATCTTCTGTAACACCCCAACCGATGACGGAAACATCGGGGTGCCACGTAGTGATGATTGCTCAATAGCACATGGTGACTAATAAATGTTTCAATAGATTATTTAAAATATTTGCATAGAATCAACGAAGTTCAAACAACAATAACATGTTTAATTTGATTGAATCTAAGACTTCAACTCCTATGTGATCCACAAGCAAATGCTAAAACTTCCAAGCAACTGAATACCTGAAACATGTTAAGTTTGGAAAATGAAGGGGGTCAACTATAAATAGTTGGTGAGAATACATAAATTTTAAATAAAATAGTGATAAGAATTCATGTAGCAATTACTATGACAAAGAATTAAACAAAGATAGTGTGTGTGTGTGTGTGTGTGTGTGTGAACATGATCTACTAGTAGCTCAAGTCATTGTTTTGTACAATCAACCCTTGTGTCTACTAAGACCTAACTCGCAAGTTAGTAAAATGTTGTTACTGTTTCGATCATCCCTGAATTTATGCGGGGGATGGGCTTGTCAGACCTATAGCGCTATAATCTACACATGCGGCTTGATCAAAGTTAATGATTGTACTGAGTTGGACTATATATACCACAACCAGTTCACAAGTATATGAGTTTATTGTATGATGCGTAAATGTAATTGCACAAGTTTTAAACACGTTTCACCCCAAAAATATTGAAAGCAGTAAAAAGTGGGGATATGTAAACTCACCTTAACCAAGCAAATAAGTATCCACAACGCAACGAACAACTAGCAATATGATTCACGAGGAATCAACCTAGAGGATGCAAACAAAGTCTAAGGATAAACACGCCTTAAAAGTCTAGGGTTTTCTAGGTCGAGCGATTAGGTTCTCTAGTTTTGGGGAAAGACGCTTAAATGTTAATGCTCTAGTAAAGAAAAAAATATAATAATATTTAAACCATTATTAATTTTTACATAGACTAAAAGGTATAACTTTTAAAACTATGAAAAATATATTTCTATAAATTATTGCCTATTTATTTTGTATTCAAAACAATTTATTTACACAAAAGATTATATGATAAAATATAAAATGTATATATATACATATATTTTTCCTCGAAAAGTTTATGTTTTTTAATCCATTAGGTTAGAAATAATTTTAGAAAAATTTTGGCTTTCGAATCGTTAAAAACGGAATTTTTATGAATAAAACAATGTTTATATTATTATTTATATTAAATAACAAATAATAATTCAGTAAAAAAAATATTGGGTGAACTGGTTTTGAAAGGACTCGAACTTGCGTCTTTTGGTTTACAACCCATCATGCCAGCCACTAGTCCACCATATCTGTTTGTTTATTATTCTAGGACTAATCTTTATAAACACACACTACACAGACATATCTATTCCTCAGAAAAAAAAAAAAAAAAAAAAAAAAACGGGTTCTCACAGGGATAGAACCTGGATCCCTTGCTGTTACACCAACATACAAACCAGCTGATCTAAGAGACCAGTTTGGTTAATTATCTAATCAGTAAGTTTATAAACAATTTCGCTGAAAGTCATCTTCCCAAAATTTAACTTATAAGAAACCCTAACCGAACCTAAATCCAATTACCCCAGAAAATAACATGTTCGAGCAACATGATATGGTGGTTTTGTTATACAACATTATTCGACCAAATCCTACAGTTTAATTGAAAGAAAACTTACATTTGTCTCGATTTGTATACAAAACGCGAGCAGAAAAAAAACTTCGATTAGGTGAGAACACGAACAAAAACAGCAATCAATGGGGGGTTTTTATTAGGCTACGAGGTTCTGAATCCAGAGATGGTTTCAATTTATAGGGAAAGAATCGGATCAAGCGGTTTAAAAAGTTAGGATATATACGGTTTAAACGATTAAAAGATAATCAGTGAATTAACCGACCTAGAACTGATTATAATGCGTAATTTACAGCAGATAGAGTCGGTTTAGGTATTTGATTAGGATTCTAGTATTGATTTGCATTATCCTTCGCGAATTTGAACTCGGCTTAACAATATGCTAACGGGTCGTGTTAATCAAGATAATTTGATCATTTTTTTTTATAAAACTAATAATAAGTTTAAATAAACTTCTAAAATAAATTTTATGATCTTAATTTTACAAGAACAAATATGTATCTATTATGTATAAAAAAATATATAAGAACGAATCAAAATAATAGGAATAATAAGAAATAAATTGGATTTTAGTTAATAAATTGGGAATTTTGTTAAATGGAAAAATGTTTGGAAAATACGCGATGTTACATGATGTGCTCAAAGTGGTTTAGTAAAAACTACTAAATTAACCTAAACTAGACACTCTAAGTTTTAAATTTATAACCTAAGACTCTCTAAACCTAAACCACACAACCGGCAAGTGTACCGGTCAGTGCAGTACAGCTAAAGTAAGTCCGAGTATCGAACTCACGAGACTCTACTGGAAAACGTAAACTAGACTCGACTACTTATCCTAAATACTGACTTAATAAGGTTTTTTGTTGCTTAAAGGGGGGGGGGGGTTTCTAATAAACTAATGCAAATAAATAAAATATAACTTAAATAAACTATAGACACAAACTGGGAACTGGAATTAAAATCAGGTGATGGGAAGGCACTACCTAGGCTAGAATCCTACACATGAATGATAAATTTCTAATGGCTATGGAACTGGTGTGGAACCGGGATCTTAAAATACTAAACATCAAGAATAAACTAGACACCCTCGACCCTTCTCAAGGGGAAACCCTAGAATACTGTTGTGCTGTTAAATCACCGGTTGAGAGGTTACCCTCACAGGCTTACCTACTCGAATCTTAAAGTACCCGCTAGACAGTCTACCTCACAGCGCGAAAGTCACAATACACCCGAAAGTGCAAGGGGTAACTACAATATTTCTGATAAGACTTGGCCTACAAGGAATGCTAGGGAAACTAGGAAGATCTTCTCACAAAGCCTCTAGAACTAGCAATTTAACACCCTAGACAGACCAACAATCTCGCACCTTACAACTATTGAGAATTGGTAGAACACTTAGAATTATCTAACTAACAATTACAACTCCTATGGATAACCTGTAGAATTAACCATAAACTAGCTGCTAACACCCAGTCCGCAACCTAACCCGTATTCATACATGAAAGACATTCACAAAAACGCAAGTGGTGTTTATAAAAGTTATTTAAATAAAACTAAATATGCAATCCGGTTTTTAGATCGAGTGCAGAAGGTGGTGCATAGTAACTCTCCTGCGGCCAAGGACACAAGCTTTATATTTAATAGAGTAGGCTTTGCTATTTAAAAAGGGGTTGCGGCGCAGCTTGTTGCCCGTCTACCCGCGCCTCACTTGTAATTCTTGTTGCTTTTCTAATATAATGAAAAATATAATATGCATATACATCAAACCAGAAAATAAAAAGTACTTTACTTTAAAATTCACCCACAATCAAAAGTTCCAAAACTAAAAAAAAAATAATCAAACAAGCGTATTCATCATCGCCTATGTAGTTCTACGATCTAGCCAATAATTGTCATGATAAAATCAAAACAATAAAAACTAAACATATTAATGGTGTTCACTACAGGTTTGAATAGATAAATAATAAATACCGACCCGTGCTGGCACCTATACTTCTGCCCTTAACCTCCTTCTCTTGATCCTTCAAAGAATAATATCTGATGTGCGATCTCTTCTCCAAATATTATGCGCCTCCCTATGAATGATAATCCTCTTCTCAATTCGTGCGACGCCCTCTTTTATAATCCTCCAATAATCGTTGCCTTCCCCCCAATAATTATAATGATGATCGCCGCTGTTATGCTCTTTTCCATTTTATATTTGTTTTCCACCAAAGAAACATGCCCTCCAAAATTGGGTTTGGGCCTCACGTTTTTATTATTATTATTATTATTATTATTATTATTATTATTATTATTATTATTATTATTATTATTATTATTATTATTATTATTATTATTATTATTATTATTATTATTATTATTATTTTGTTTCTTATTATTATTATATCTAATATAATAATATAGTATTATAACTTCGTGTTTTAGACTCGGGTGTTCTTGACTTGATCAAAGTTACTCGTTTATGCTCCAACGTCCATGAACACCTACAAAATACAAAATAAATACATAAGTACTAAAAACGACACAAACTAATAAAAATCTATAAAAACCTATACTAAATAAATTAGACCGGTACAAGCCTAAAACTAATAAAAATATTATTTAAACGACTCAAAAACTATACAAATTTTACACTGGAAATAGATGTATTTTACAATACATCAAATATCCCCACACTTATCTCTTTTTCGTCCCTGAAAAAGAATTATGCTATGGAATCACAGTTAGGCTTACATCCAGTTTCAAAACATAGGTTACTTAATTAATAATTTACTAACGTGTTGATTGCGATTGCAGGTATATTGATCCTCTTAAACCCACACCGGTTTCCAAGCCCCTTTTTATTTATGTTAAGTTCATGTTGATTAGTATATCTAGGGTCTCACTCGAAGGAAGCCACAGTTCCTCCTAATCGCGCCTCAAGCTTATGAAGCTAAAGGAACGACCAATTGACCATTTCACAACCGTCTTATGTAAAAAACCAAGAGAATTTAAAATCACTTTTTTTTTTCTTTCTTAGCATACTTAACTCAGAGGGTGTGACCAATCCAAGTCGCTATCCCAGTGGCCAGGCACCTTAAGCTTCAGCATTTTTTTTTTCATCTCAGCATACTTAACTCAGAGGGTGTGACCAATCCAAGTCGCTATCCCAGTGGCCAGGCACCTTAAGCTTCAGCATTTTTTTGCTTTGATTTCTATTTCTATTTTTTTTTTTTGTGATTAAAAATTCTAACGGTTTTCTACTTATAACGGTGCTTCTTATACTATTTTTGGCGGTTTCGGTCTCCCCGTTTCTCCTAGATGAGAACCCACAAAATAGCCTAACATAATTAATTTATTACTTTTTAAAGGAAACCTTTCTACCGGTTAAGCCTACCCACATATCCCAAATCAGACACGTTTTCAATCAATTTTAATCTCTTATTATACATACTATTTGAAAACCGGACACCTAACTTTACCTATCATTATCCATATTTTATATAATGCAAACTTCAAAATCAGGGACTTTTTTTTATTATTATTTTTTTTTGGATTTTTACTTTTTTTTTTTTTTGAAATCAAAACGACCCTATATACAGACTAGACGACAGTTTCCCATCCCCACACTTAAACTCTACATTGCCCTCAATGTAGGAATAGAAAACGACTCAAAACAATATAAATTCCGAATACAAAAATTATAAACATAAATAAAAAACAAGGGCAAATTGGAAAGGACTTAGCTGGTTAAATAACGCGTAAGCTCCAAAAACTCTAGTCCAATGCAGCTCGATCGTATAGCATTTTGGTCGCGATCGGCTCTGACACACTGGTAAACTCTGGGCTTGCCTTGACAAATGATAAACAGCTCTGGAATCACCCGAATGGAGATTGAGTACGGGCGGTGCAATCCAAACCTGCGCAAAACAAAACAAACAAAACCCGAGCATAATACTGACTCATACATAAATAAATGACTCAATACAAAAATAAAAACCGACAACAAAGAAAAATAAAAAAAACTCATAAATAAATAAATATTTACAAACTCTACAAAGCCTCCCCACACTTAAAACTTAATCAGGGGGCTTCTCTTTAATCTGGACCCGATCCAACCCGTTTAATTCCACCCGGTCCTTATTAATTAAAAAAATATACTAGTGGAATTGAGAAAGATTTTATCGAATTTAAACGGATCGGGCCACCAATATTTAAATTTACCTGGACCAAACCTGATTCTTGGCATGTAATGCGGGGACATGTTGTCTTTGCAACTCTTAGCCCTCAGCCTGTGTCGGTCCAGGTGCCTCTTCGCCTTCTCCTGTGATTTTGGGTGATCAGGTGATACTCTATCCTTTAAAATATTCACGGGCCAGCAGTGGTGCTCTTCCTCTTCCACCACTTCTTCTTCAACTTCATTTGGTGACTCTTTTATTTCCACAGTCGGGTACCCTTCCAATAATGCCTCTAAGATGTTGAGGTCACCTATCGGGTCAAAATCTCTGTCTACTTCTCAAATCGGCAAATCACCCAACTCGTCACCAAACTCTGCCTCCCATGATTGTTCATTACTTACCTCATCTTCAACCATCACTACTTCCTCATCCGTTTCTTCTTCATCAGAGTCACTCCCGAAATCATATATAGTAACTTGTGGCACCGGAGGTGGGACTTCAACGTCCATTTTCGTCTCCGGCTCTAACTGTGATTCAGGGGGAGCGCTACAAACTGGGTGCAGATAAACTGTTTCCATCTCCACTGGAGGCGGATTTGTTCCTGGGGGAAGTGGGATTAACGGGCCGGAGCCAACATGATGACCAACTAAGTTCCCATTTTTATCATAGCAAGGAACCTTTAGAACTATGGGACTTGGTCTATTTAGACGCTTGATTATGGCCTTACGTTCCCTATCTCGCTCTTCCCTGTATGATCTAAGCCATTCATCAAATTCCTCTTTTGTGTTCAGTTCTGTCCAATGATGCTGCAGGAAATTTGACGTGGTATACGCATTTGCACGAAAACCTGGGGGATACCTTGATGCATTTGGGCATTTCATGGTAAAATGGGGTCCTCCACAGATCTCGCACATGATTAATACAAAAATTAAAATATAATTATATAATAAAAATAAAAGACAGACTCAAAACAAACAACCAGTAGCACGGATATAGCAAATAAGTGTAATCGAAGCTAATAAACGCAATCGCCTAAGAGTCCCCGGCAACGGCGCCAAAAACTTGATGTGCTCAAAGTGGTTTAGTAAAAACTACTAAATTAACCTAAACTAGACACTCTAAGTTTTAAATTTATAACCTAAGACTCTCTAAACCTAAACCACACAACCGGCAAGTGTACCGGTCAGTGCAGTACAGCTAAAGTAAGTCCGAGTATCGAACCCACGAGACTCTACTGGAAAACGTAAACTAGACTCGACTACTTATCCTAAATACTGACTTAATAAGGTTTTTTGTTGCTTAAAGGGGGGGGGGGGGGTTTCTAATAAACTAATGCAAATAAATAAAATATAACTTAAATAAACTATAGACACAAACTGGGAACTGGAATTAAAATCAGGTGATGGGAAGGCACTACCTAGGCTAGAATCCTACACATGAATGATAAATTTCTAATGGCTATGGAACTGGTGTGGAACCGGGATCTTAAAATACTAAACATCAAGAATAAACTAGACACCCTCGACCCTTCTCAAGGGGAAACCCTAGAATACTGTTGTGCTGTTAAACCACCGGTTGAGAGGTTACCCTCACAGGCTTACCTACTCGAATCTTAAAGTACCCGCTAGATAGTCTACCTCACAGCACGAAAGTCACAATACACCCGAAAGTGCAAGGGGTAACTACAATATTTCTGATAAGACTTGGCCTACAAGGAATGCTAGGGAAACTAGGAAGATCTTCTCACAAAGCCTCTAGAACTAGCAATTTAACACCCTAGACAGACCAACAATCTCGCACCTTACAGCTATTGAGAATTGGTAGAACACTTAGAATTATCTAACTAACAATTAAAACTCCTATGGATAACCTGTAGAATTAACCATAAACTAGCTGCTAACACCTAGTCCGCAACCTAACCCGTATTCATACATGAAAGACATTCACAAAAACGCAAGTGGTGTTTATAAAAGTTATTTAAATAAAACTAAATATGCATATACATCAAACAAGAAAATAAAAAGTACTTTACTTTAAAATTCACCCACAATCAAAAGTTCCAAAACTAAAAGAAAAATAATCAAACAAGCGTATTCATCATCGCCTAGGTAGTTCTACGATCTAGCCAATAATTGTCATGATAAAATCAAAACAATAAAAACTAAACATATTAATGGTGTTCACTACAGGTTTGAATAGATAAATAATAAATACCGACCCGTGCTGGCACTTATACTTCTGCCCTTAACCTCCTTCTCTTGATCCTTCAAAGAATAATATCTGATGTGCGATCTCTTCTCCAAATATTATGCGCCTCCCTATGAATGATAATCCTCTTCTCAATTCGTGCGACACCCTCTTTTATAATCCTCCAATAATCGCTGCCTTCCCCCCAATATATATAATGATGATCGCCGCTGTTATGCTCTTTTCCATTTTATATTTGTTTTCCACCAAAGAAACATGCCCTCCAAAATTGGGTTTGGGCCTCACGTTTTTATTTTTATTATTATTATTATTATTATTATTATTATTATTATTATTATTTTGTTTCTTATTATTATTATATCTAATATAATAATATAGTATTATAACTTCGTGTTTTAGACTCGGGTGTTCTTGACTTGATCAAAGTTACTCGTTTACGCTCCAACGTCCATTAAGACCTACAAAATACAAAATAAATACATAAGTACTAAAAACGACACAAACTAATAAAAATCTATAAAAACCTATACTAAATAAATTAGACCGGTACAAGCCTAAAACTAATAAAAATATTATTTAAACGACTCAAAAACTATACAAATTTTACACTGAAAATAGATGTATTTTACAATACATCATTACATCTTTTATATTTTTAAACATGTTAAAAGATTTCCTGCAAATTAGGGAGTTTTGTTGTATCAACATAGATGTTAACATAACATGGATATATAATATGCATTAGGTGTTTTATGCTGAATTGATGCAGCCGAAATGTTTAAAAGAAATTTACCTACAATTAATATCTAATATGCATCTGTACATTTTCTAAACTTAATTATTTTAAAGTTTTATATATTTAGCTAATTATGTATATTTAAAAGTTTAATGAGATATCTTCTAGTTAATTATATTTATGAGTATATCAATTAATATATGCATGCACACCCATATACATATGCACATACGGTTAATGTTGATTATTTAAACAGGGGACTACAATTGAAGCTATTTGTAGTAAATGTGATAAAGCATTATAAGAGCTAAGGGTTGTGTTGCAGTTTTGTTACCGTGTGACAAATTATTTTTCTGCCAAAGCAAGGATGAACCATAGCATTTAACAACACTATCATATTTTAAGAATAACCAAAGCCGATCTGTAGATTTCAAGTGCCCTGTTTAGTTTTTGAATCGTTGCATTTGATTGATGTGAATTTTTCATTATTGGTGGAACAATATTTAGAACCAAATTCAATTTTATGATTTTGAGTTTTACTTGGTCATGAAATGGTGTTATGATTCAACATCCATATTACAATAAACATGCCTAAGTTCTTTAATTGAGTCCAAATTATGTTGATCTGTAATCCAAATTTCACCTGCATTATAGTTTTTATTTCAATGTCTATTCAAGCTTTATAATATTTTCTTATAAAACAATGTGTTAGCTGCTTTATGATTACTTATGCATTAATGGAATGTACCTTATAACAATATTAGTTACATCTTTTAAATTTGTTACCTATAAAAGCATTTCATTGTAAGGTGAAATTTGGATTCTTTCAATTAATTAATAAATATTCGTTTCTTTTAGTTTCTTGAATTAAATATGCAATGTAATAATCACTTGTACATAACGCATTTGTTTCTTGTACATTTCAATCTACACGCCGATATTGACTAAGACAAATATCGAAACGTTGACAAAAATGAGTAGGTTGTCACTGTATTTTCGAATGTTTTTAAAACATAATTGTTTAAAAGTTATGATAAGATTAAATAAAAGAATTATAATTTTGTAGGAGGAGAGAGAATGTAAATACTAACTAAAATGAGGGAATTTAATAACTAAAATAAGGTAGTAAAGTGTAAAAGTGTTTGAAATGACTATTTTATCTACATTTTAGAGTTGTTAATGAAAATAAAGTTTTTAACTTTTGAGTATATTAAACTACCCTTCTTTATAGATATATCTCTTACTAGTGGTACCAGAGCTTTATTCCATTTGTACTTTACTTGAAACAAACATAATATTTCTGTTTATTTTGAAAATATAATCAAATTTATTTTGACATAATATTGTTTGTCAACATCTTGAGCAGGTGAATACGTTCTTTTAAATTATGAATAACTTAAATGGATTTGCTTTGCAAACTTGTTAAAAAGATAAGCAATCAGTGATACGGTTACTTTGATCGAACTTAATGGTTAATCGTCTATAAATAAAGATTTTTTTTGTAACGCTTTTAAAAAAACCGAGATATAATAAACTCTCGATGTCTGGTTTTTTCCTTCCGCTTTACTTGTAACGCGACATATTACAATTCCTGAAAAGGTCTCTCTGAACTATACAAGAAACAAAGCTACATTAACTAACATACATGCATTATCTTCTCAAGTGGTATACAAACTTGATCACTTATGGCTTATCCTTCTCTTGGATATCCTGCCGGTTTGGTGATGAACCCACACTCATTTTGCTAGGGGCTGGTGTGCTTTTACGCGACTGTCTCTTGGTGGGGACCAGCACATTATCCTTTTCCCACTGTTTATCGTTCATATCATCATCGTCGTCATCATCTGAATCGCTAGAGTCTGCTTCCTTGAAAATGGGAGGGACGTATGCGTTTTGAAGGTACACTTTAAGGTTTAAGTTAGGCTCTCTTGCTCGTTCAAGCGTGTCTTTCATCATGGCTTCCTGAAAGTTTTAAAATCATATAACGACTGTTAACTAGCGATGAAATGCTAAGGGTAAAAGCGTGTTTTGAAATGAGTGAGTGCTCGTTTGAATGCGCTCGCACGTCATAGCCAAATAGAGTTCAAAACTAGCCATGCTCGGCTTGGCTCATTCACACCCTGATATTAAAATTTAATTATGTTTTGTTATTTAAAAAGGGGTGGTCAGCTTGTTGCCTGTCTGCCTGCTATGCTAATATAAAATTGCCCTTTATTAAATGAAATTCAAACTACGTACCTGTAACGGATATCTGACAAACGCAGGTTCAAAGCGACCTTTACAGTACGTATGGAAGCCAATGGTAAGAATGGGAAGTGCTAGAAGAAATGGAGTTGAAGAAGCCGCCTCTTTTGTGCTCAACAATCCCAACAGAAGTAACTGTGATATTATCAGTGCTGCAACTATACGCCCATGAACATCGGGCCAAAACGCTGCACTGCTTTCGTATTCTTGGTTGTACACGTTTATAATCTGCATTCAACAAAAAAATCACTCAAAAATGTTCTTGTTTTTACTTGGGGTGTCAACCGTGTCAAAGATATCACGACATGTTTAACCTATTTACCTAAACGAGTCGAATGAGCTGCAAACTTACTAAATGGGCTGCGGTGTTGTAATAAATAGGTTAAACGGGTTGTAAATGGGTTATTGGGTTGGCGGGTAGACTTGTTTGATTAAACGGGTAACAAGTCAACATATCTAGTGAAACATGCTAAACATGTCAACCAAACACAGCCCATTTATTAAACAGGTTAGATATGACGACCCGAAAGCTGATTACTTTCGTGAAGTGTTTGGGTTGTGTCCACTAACTATAACTTCATGAGTAGTTCCATGTGAGACTTTACCTGATGACGGTAAACAACATACGCAAGGACGAAGAAAACCAGGATAAATGGGGTTAAAAGCGGCGTAACCACAGCATATATAAGCCCGATTAGAAAATAAAACTGTATTTGAGGTTCTCCCGTGTTAAAACCAATGCTTCCAGGATCCATAGCTTCTTCTCTGTCCTTTTCGGTTTTAACCAAGAAAAAGTTCTTCAAGTGATAGATTATTAAAGGCTTTAACCTCAAAATCTCTCCAGCAGTACCACTCCAACCGTCAACCATTATATATGTTATAAAGAAAGTTGCTTTCATTGGGATAGCCACTCCAATCGTCTCCGGGATCCTGAGGTCAAACATATCAAAGTCAAAAGTCAAATCATGATCAATTTAGTTAAAATTAAGGATATGTATGCAATTTTACGCTATATTGTGATAATTAGTTTTGTTGCAGCTAGTATGCTATTACAATAAAGATCATACATGAAGTTACAGGATACATGGATTGATTAAACATACTTGTTCACAGATTGTTTTAGAAATGTATCCAGTTGTTCCAACACTGTCCCAGCAATGACACTCCCAAGAAACACATTCACAAAGTTGAACAGATAATATCTTGATGCGGATCTGCGCTCTAGAAGCGATATACTCAAAAATCCTTCAAATTTTGACATTATCATCAAGATTGTTGGTAGAAGGATGAGAAAGATCTTCAACGCAATCCCGGGGAGAAAACCTTGTATAAATGACTTGATTGTTTTCCTGCCATAACAATTACAAGACCTTTTGTTAACAACAAGGCATAGCAGTAAATATAACATACACTACTATCATGTGAGGTGGTGGCGATATGGTAAACAATTTTTGTCCACTTTTTTAAAAAGTACAAAAAAGTTATTGTGTTACAAAGACCATATTATTACACTAATAAGCATTTTAAATATATCGATTATGAATACAGTTTCGGCCACTTTCGACCCAAATCTTTTTAGCTGATTTTTATGACCGGTGCATAAGTAAATAGGATGAAAACTGCCACCTTATATAAAACCATCTACATACATAAGTAACATGGAAGTTAATATCTTAGTTAATATTGGTGGTAAAAACTCGAAAATAAAAACTTACACTTCGATAATAGGCTTAAGAAAGGGTGCAGCCTTCTCGATACCTTCAATGTTTGCAAGCGATTGCACAAACGCGATTGGAATAATGAAAAAGAAGGTGAGGAAAAAGAAGGCAACAGCAACTATAAGCCTCCTAACAGTCAATGAGACATAAGGGATCGGAAGGTTTTCCCAGAAAACATCCCGTGGCTCTGGGGCCCACTCGGTCAACCAAAGGGTCGGGTTTCTAACCTGCTGTGTCTGTGCACAGACAGCAGCTGCCCAGCGAGTTTTGAACGATACAAATGCCGCTGGCATGATTGCTTTTGGGTTGTTTACAACATTCTCTCTCTCTTCAGCTATCTGTAAATAAATTAATCCAACAATATCTTTTAACTTTTAAAAGTGAAAAATCTACTTAAATCAATCAAAGTTTGAAGCATATGATCATTACTTCATTTGAGAGTCTCTCGATTTCAGATATATGATGTTGAATGGCGTCTACTTTCTCTCCCCATAGTCCAAGAAAACCAGTCTGCAAATGCACACGACAAAAGCTGTGAACGGAAAATACAACAAGTATATACAGGGACTAAAATACGTACCTTCATCAAGGGTTGTTTTGATTGGTTTCTTTCGAACTTATTCTGGTAATAAACGAGCCAGTTTTGCTTTTTTTTCTTCTCTTCAACCAATTTAGAAAGCTTGTTCGCATTTACTACAACCTGCAAATATATATTTTTTTACTAACACGCTACAGTAAGAACCCAAGGGGTATAAGCAACCCTTTTAAATTTACTCATGAGCTCTCTTACATCAAACGAGCCAAACTCGGGCATCAACCGCACAGGCTCGGCTCGTGTACATCCCTAGTTACCACTACCAAATCAATGTATACACTACCGGCCTGAAAATTGATGCAACATT
The DNA here is from genome assembly GCA_028751855.1 of Ambrosia trifida. Classification (NCBI taxonomy): domain Eukaryota; kingdom Viridiplantae; phylum Streptophyta; class Magnoliopsida; order Asterales; family Asteraceae; genus Ambrosia; species Ambrosia trifida. The sequence continues at coordinate 75,357,067 of CM054131.1, read as the reverse complement.
CCCTTTCCATAGAGTTTCAATTAGTTGTCAATGATAATCAACAATCTTTACACATTAATAGTCAATAATCATCAACAACTCTTTACATAAGGCGTAACATTGGTTACGGACCATGGTCCACAAAATTCTTTTATTTCTTAAAATAAATTTTAGATATTTGACTAACATAAAATTTTTAAATTCATTTCTTTATTATTAATTCATATTTTTGGGTGAGGGATGTGAGAGTAGAGTTGAACCTGATGAGTTAGATAGTGATCAGGATGGTTGACTAGAAAGAAATGCTCCACGGCCTCACTGACGGATTCATCAGCATCTGGTGGCACATTCTTCACAAGAACCTGTAAAAAAAAATCAATTTCAATCGTCTTAAGTTTTGAAATAGAAAATCGCTTTTCGTTTGATGGTTCCACTTACTGTAAATTGATCAGGGCGGCGTTTTTCTGATTGAAGAAAATGTAACCTCATATTTGCAACCGTCTCATACTCCTTCTTTAAAGTGAAACATGTCCAAAATGTTACAGCATATGCCATTACTACGTGAGTATAAAACCTGCAAGCATAAATGGGAGTTAAATAACCGCCTTACGCATCACACTTAGCGAAGGATACAAGTGCATTATGTGGTTCTTGCAGTTTTGAACTTCAAATTTGTTATGCATTGAACGACCCTCTAATTATGCATCTATGTATTAGTTTTCATGCCTGTTAGAGCCTTGTGGAATGTTTGATATGGAAAGCTTATCGATCTCACTAAAAGTAGCATCTGTGCGCTCGAGCCACTTGTTTGTCCAGTTAACCGGCACCAAGATAGCCCATGTAAGGATCAGTATGGGTACAAATATTTTTAACCTGCTTACATTGAAACCAAACATCAGAAATAAGAATAATTAAAATATGGTCACAAAATAAGTTATTAATCGCGTTTAAATATCTAAGATAGAATGCCACTCCAGCTCACTCAAAAAAATGAACTAGGTAACAATTTCGACTCAATTATATCATACTGAGAGCTTTTGGTTAAACTTAAAAATAATTTGATCGATCATTCATCAAAGAGCGACGACAGTAAAATAATAATTTCGGTCCACCACTAACTGATAGAAGCAAAGTAGCATACCCTAGCAAGTAAATCCGCAAATAGACCGCAGAATCCAATCCAGCATGATCAATAAGCTCAGGCTCAGGCATTCTTAGTGCATCCGGCATCCAATTCAAGAACCTTATGTATGACCGATAATCCAAATTGATAAACTTATTTACAAATGCACCAGATGTTGCAGGACTCGCCCGTAAACCCCTAAGATACCATTTTGGAAAATATACTCTGTCATTAAAAGGTTGAAGTCTTAGGATAGCAAAAGCTAGCAAGAAAATGAAAGCTGTGATGATATTAAGGGCTGCTGCAAGCCCGATATCGGATAGTGTAGCCATTCGCCTTCAGATCTTCCTGTTCAAGAACATCATAAATTAAACTGTTAATAAATCATGTAGAAATAACATAAAAATATTAACTAAATTAAAGATCTTTGAAGAATATATACTAACAAAAATCAAAGTTGGCATTTAAAAATATATCATTGTGCTTCCTGTTTAACAACAGCACAAAGTAACAAATTATTCATTTAAAAATTAAATTTAACTCTGGGTATATGAAGAAGTTTGTAATGCTTGATAAATTGTTGATGTAATAATAAAATATAAATATTAAGTAAATTAAAACTCTTTAAAGAATATATGTTAACAAAAATCATATTTCATATTCTTGAAAGCACAAAACTCTTTTCAGTTCATTTGATATTAGTATAAAACCATAAAATGTCCTAAATATAAGAGATAAAGACCAAGTAAACTGCAAAATGATTCAAGATTCAACAAAAAAAGCAACAATTCTTGGAAATTAATAAAAAAATAATGTTAAATTGAAGATCTTGAACAATATATGTTCATCATTTCCTATTTCAGATTTAAAAAAAAAAAAAAAAAAAAAAATCACTAAACCCTATACAATTTAATCTAAGGTCCTACATATCAAAGAAGCAGCAGACACAATAGCAGAGTATTAGCAGGTTTTCAGGTAACAAGTTCACATGGCTAAGATAAAAAAATAATAACAATAAAATAAAGGTAAAATATAAAAAAAAAAAAAATAATGATGGTAAATAACTAAATGTCTACAAAATTCCTATATTTTTCTCAGTAAACAGCAAGCCCAGCTCAAGAGTCAAGATCATCAAAAAGCTTCAACTATTGAAAAATAACAAATAATTCAAGACCAATCCAAAATTAAAAAAAAAAAGTAAAAAAATAAAAATAAAATAAAAGGGCTGTCCTAATATTGCATTTTAAACACATAGTCAAACAAATTCCAACAACACTTTCAGCATTTTAATCTAAAACATAAAATATTTCAAGAAAAGATTTACCCTTTTACTCTTTTAGATGAATGAACTGAGGCCAGTAAAATCAAACTAAAAAACCAAGTTAACAGAATCCCAGATTGATCCAGATAGATATTAATCAAACTCAAAGCTAAGAGCTTAAGAAGAAGAACACTCCTGATCCTGAATATTATGTGCAGGCAGGCAGGCAGGCATGAATGAGATCTTTAGAGCAAACACATTTAAATAAGAAGTGGTTATTTATTGGCACTATTATTTTCAACTGAAAAGTTATTTGGATGGATTGAAAACGACGAGAAGAAGAAAATGAGTAGTATCATGCTTACGTTTTCAACAGTCAAATTATTAAGAGAAATGATGTGATTTGTCCCTTGATAATCTTTCATTATTAAAACGCTGCTAAATATGCTTTGGTTGTCCTTCTTTCCTTGTTTTTTGGGATGGTTTTGGTTTTAAGAAATTAAGAATATTAACCTAAGGAAAACACCATAATTATCTTCTTTTTTTTTAACTAAATTCTCAAAATCCTTTTTAATAACATGATTTCAAATGTATTTTATTTTTAATTTTTTATGAATATTTCACCAATTATGTGTTCAAACTTTGTCTCGAAGTGTTTGTATTAGTGTGTTGTGTTTACCGTGCGCATCACCCAACACCTCTCTAGTGTATGTATACTTATATAGTTTTTATTTTAAAAACAACTTTTTACATCTAAATACCACATAACCTTTCATTTAGAGCTTTCCACAATGCATTGTGTTGTACAGGTTTGGTTCCAGATTGACTGGGGGAAGATGTTGTGACACGTTGGAGGGAGAAGTCTGGTATACCGGACCAGTTTGGAAGATGAGGCTTGGCAGAGGTGGGGCCACATGCGGACTTTTAATAATATAAAAAACAAGAATTTTTTTTTTATAATTTAAATAAAGGAAAAGTAAGTGATGAGGTAGAACTAATATGAATGTTTAGAATGCTTGAGTGTTGTAGGAAAAAATGTGGTGTGGATTTGGACAAGTATAGAATGATTTGACATACTCATATGCCAAGTTTTGAAAGTTTGGACCAGTTTCGACTTAAATAGCGTTGTGAATGCTATTATAAGGATTTGAAGTTTTGCACACCACGTTTGTCCATAGTAAAAATCATACCACTAGATACTATCGGTCATAGATATTTTAAAAAATGTATAAAATAACCTATTTTTATAGAAAATAAAGTGAAAAAAAGAAAAATAAGCACTCAATACAAATTTTGTGTATAAATAAAAAGAGTAAATTATATATTTTGGGTTGAGTTATCTTATAAAAGCTAACAAAAATGAGAAGACTGTGAAGCCACTATAGAATGACATGTGTCTAAAGAATAAACAAGTGGCCATGACAGTTTTGTCAAAACAAGAAAAATAAATATACACATGCAAGTCACATGCTATTTCTCACATTTTTAAACATTCGTAACTTTTTTATACGTCATATTTAAATATATATATATATACACACACACCATAAAAGCAAGCGTCTTATTATCTTCAATATGAGTACCCTATTGTTTACTTCTGAAAAAAAAAATCGAAAACCCAGTTGTGTAAGACACAATGGAGAAGGTAAAACACAATGAATTCCAAACTAAAAATGTAATGAATAATAGGGTATAAAACACAATGAACAACATAATAAAACAAAATGAATGACATATTAAAAAACACAATGAACAACTGAATAAAACACAATGGATATTAAACTAAAACACAATATATACCAGAAACGCAAAACTCAGTTGCTAAAGCACAATGAACAATTTAAAACACAATGGAAATCATACTAAAAACACAATGGATAAAGTTAAATCATGTGTATGCTAAAAAACTAAATGAGCATATAACGGGCATACTTGTCATACCCTCAAAATTTCCACTTACGGGGTTTTACCGTGAGACGCGTGACATACCAGGATCCAAGTCAACAGTTACAATAAACGACAACTATATGATAAGAAAACAACATTTAAAATCAACCATGCAGTTTAAAGTTTAACCAAACCGATACAACATAAACAATTTAAAGTTTTCAATCCATAAACCAAATATAAATGAAATAGTTCAACAATTTAAAACAGTGTTTAACATGATGAGACATCTCGACATCCCGTTGGTGACCCATCATTTCAGTTTATCAAGCATGTAGAGTTCTTATACAAGTATTGCACATAAAACACTTGGTTTACTCTAAAGTTTCACAAAATTTTACGTTTGTGCGAATGAGGAGTAATTCCTCTCATTCGCACCAATCGTATATGCGAATGAGAACTAATCTCACTCATTCGCATCATCGATCGTGCAAATGGGACTCATTCTCACCCTTTAGTTGAAAAACCATTTTGACGAACGAAAACTCTTCAAATCCGATTGAAAACCCAACGAATTATAATAAATCACAGTAGTCATATCTATCTAACCTAATAACATGTTATCACACCTGAATCAATCATCAATTTGTTCATTTTGCATATCAAATCACATATTTTCCAAAATGGCAAATTATGAAGATGTCACATCAATTGGATGAAAACTTTACCCAAAAAAGAAAAGTACTGAAATCAACCTATAAACATCATTTTCCAGATTATCCAACTTTGATTCAACTACCCTAATATGTTTCTAACACGTCATTACTATTATACACATGTTACAATTTTATGTTCATTTTCCGAATAGGAAAGAAGGATATCATGAATTTTATTTAGTTTAGTTGATCTGTGCTAGTTTCTATCAAAGTTTCATTTATAATTGGAGAAGAAAACAACTTCTTCATTCTTCCACGATACATCCCATTCAAAAATGGATCATACATTTTAACTAGGCAATTGTTTTTTTTATTCTCAGCATTAGACAATCTTTAGTTTATTTCCTTAAGTTATTTGAATTTCGTTTGATTAGGGCAAAGTTCCTTAAAAACCACTACCCTTTTTAAAATATCCTGAACAGTTTCTGTAGGCTGAGCGCCTTTTTCAAGGAAATAGAGAATCTAAGTTTGATTCTTGATAGGATCATATGAACCTACTTTCCGAAGATCTCTTCCTTCTCTTCGAGATCGAACATCAATTGCACGATTCGATTGACGGCTCATCGGGATAGATGTAGAGGAAAAAGAACCCCCTTACAATGGTAAAAGAAGTTTTCTCACCGTACGGCTCGATAAAAAATGATTCGAAGTTTTGTCTATGGATAAAATTAGAATAAATAGTAAGGAATCTGTAAAATAAATTAGTCTATAATTTAACACACAATCATTTTTATTTAGCTTCCTTCATGGAAAAAAAATCATTTGTACTCATAACTCAACTTTAATAATTTTAAACGAGTTATGAGTACAAATCCATATTGTGTAGTGCGGTATTATATGTTGCGCTAGCTTAGTGTTATGTGCTTTAATGAAGTTCCTAACGTAAAGCGTATGAAATAACTCAAATCGCAATGCTCAGAGTATGAAATAGGCTAGGGAAAAAGCGATGCTACCAAGGCTGCAGAGTAGGCTGCAACGCATAGGATGCCATCTATGAACCATGCCACGCCAACGCAACAATCGCAACAACCTCATAATCAAAATCGTGAACTCATCATAGCCAAAAAGAAATACTGGTCTATCATTAGAAAGAGAAAACCTCAGCAATCAAACAGCCAACACCCCACAGAATAAGATAATGGTGAAGCTGTGTTAGGGGCAAATTCATGGTTCATCACTCAAGGTGCCAGGATAAGTCTTAACACAGGAGCCTTATCAATTCAAATAATGACGACAAAGTTGTGTCAGTGGGAAGATTCTTGGTTCGTCACTCTAGGTGTCAGGACAAGTCTTAACACATGAGCCTCACTTAAAATTCACTAATCATCAAGTCGTTTGTGTTATCGTAATCACTTAACGAAGCACTAATTTACATAATCCAAGCGAATATTTCTAGTTCATCACTTAAGAGAGCAGGTGAAGTTTTAACACATGAGCCTTATAAAAAAATATACGTTTCAACATAGCGTTTATGCCATTCGAATCACTCAATCAACCACACATATATAAAATCACTTTGAAGCTACGTCAAGACCATATAGATTCCTGCTTAATAACTCAAGGTGCCAAGACAATTCAATACATAGAAGTCTCACCTTATTCTAACAACTGAATTAAGACAACAATGAGGAAGTAAAAAAAAGAGCAACAAAACGTATCATGAATCAACATAAACAGAAAACAGCTTAACAATAAAATAGCTAACAACCAAACAAATAAGCTTAACCACATGTACCTCTAACCCGGCCAAACGCATCTAGACACAACAAACAACAAAAGAAAAATAAGAAATAGCCTCACTGACTTAACCCAAGTTAGGGTTTTTCCAGCACTGTTATCCATATTGGGAATAACAGTAAGAAATATAAGGTTTTTACGACCCCTAGCACATCACCTTCAAACCCCCCAAAAGATCAAGCAACAAAGTCACATGAAAACTAAGAGCAGCTACGGTTGCAACCAAAGTTGCCATACCTAATAGCTTGCCTTGGTCATCATAGCAACATCCGAAACATTCAATTAAAAAGCAAGCATAGATAAGATCCATGAAACAACCATCACCAACAACAAAACATCACAAAAAAAACAACCATTAGACAAACATCATCAACAAAGGACAAATACAAACCATTAAATACCCTCGACAAAACAAATTACAAAACTATCTATCATCCAACATCAAAAAACAACCATCATCCACAACAAACCATAAAATCTAAAAAGCAACATGATCAACAATAAACAAAAACATCAAAAAAACAAACATCGTAAAATCAAAAGAAAACAAACAAACATGCAAACCCCAATATTGTCAACAACTGTAACACCCCAAAAATATTAAATTAATGGTAGCATGGTAAGTATATATATATATATATGTGTGTATGTATATATATATATACGTTATTGCAAGTATGTATGGATGCGTAAATATGTATGTATGTAGATGTTTGTACCCCTAGTTGTAAGTAGTGCATTGGTAATTGTACATTTGACAAACATAAAATTTACCAAGTTAGTCACTTGGGTAAATTGGTAGAAACTTAACTAATAAAGAGGGAGGGGTTAAATATGAAATAACACACACTTGAGGGGTTAGTTGGGGGGAATAGAAGTGGTAATACATAAGGGACTAGAAGGGAAAAAGGGAGGGGGTTACAAAGAAAAGAAAAGAATCGCAGAAGAGAGGGAGGGGGTGGCGACAAAAAGGGAGCTTCACCTCATCCATCCATAGCTGAAAATCTGAAGTAGAAATCACCTCTAATCCCTTGCATGTTCTTGAATTATTAACCCTCTTGTGGTGCTAATCTCATTGGTAAGTTGTATGATTAATTTTAGTAGAGTTTGGAAGTAGTATGGTGGATTTCATGATTATGTTGTGATAATTACTTCTTGTGGTTAAGAAAGCATGCTTGTTATGTGTAGTAGTGTGAAATTGAAGAGATTGTATGTTAATTGGTTGTATTAGGGTGGAATTGAGAGTGTGTTAAGTGGGTGTTGGAATGAAGGTTTTCTGTTGACTTTTAAAAGTAACATCATGGGGATAGTGGAAGGTATGATGACGAGTAGGTTCGATGAACTAAAGAAATTGATTGAAGAGGGGTCGTCCGGCTCCAAGAATGATAAGAGATGTACATACCGAAACTTCATGTCGTGCAACCCCACCGTGTTTAAGGGAGAAATAGATCCACTCGAATGTCTAAGGTGGATCTCAGATATGGAAGGAGTGTTTGCACGAAGTCATTGTGAAGGCGAAGATGAAGTAATGTTTGCTACGGGTCAATTGCGACTCCGCGCGAAGGATTGGTGGGATAGTTATAGCAAGGAAGTGGGACAAGAACGAGTAAGAACCATGACATGGGCTGAGTTTAAAGAGCCCTTCCTGAAGCATCATTGTCCTCAAACAGCAATCGATCGCATTCAGGAAGAGTTTCTACACCTCCACCAGAAGAATGAAACCATTGATGAGATCACAAACATATTCCTCGACAAAATGAAGTTTTGTCCAGAATTGGTGGGAACGGAACGGATGAAGATTAACAGGTATCATGCCATATTAAGGGCAGAATACCAGGAGTTTATCACTGCATCGAAATGCAACACATTGGGTGAACTCATCGATAACGGGAAACAGAATTAAAACGCCAAGAACAACGGGGTGAGAAGAAGAAGGCTGAAAATACTTGGGAGTCGCCAAAGAAGGCTAAGGGTCACGAACAGGGCAAGACGGATTCTAAGAAGGGTGAAATACCGAGTTGTAAAACGTGTGGGAAACCGCATACGGGGGAATGCCGCATGGGGCAAAAGACGTGCTACAATTGTGGGAAGGCGGGACATCTGTTTTATAAATGCCCTAGTCCGGTTCAGTTGTGTTATCATTGTTATGAACCCGGGCACTTCAAGGCGGATTGTCCCAAACTCAAGAAGGAGGCACCAAAAGAAGGAAAGAAGAATGAAGCTTCGAAGGCTCGTGGAAGAATGTTCCAAATCACCGCCGAAGAAGCAAAGAACCACCCCGAGGTGGTGTCGGGTATGTTACTAGTCAACAATACTCTTATGTATGTGTTTTTTGATACAGGGGCAAGTAGGTCTTTTGTGTCTACCAAAGTGATTTACCACCCCTCCTTTATCATAGAAACGTTGTCAAGCCCATTAGAAGTAGAAATTGCGGATAGTAAGAACTATTTATTACACAACGTATGTAGAGATTGTACTCTCACGGTAGAAGGGGAGGATTTTAGGGTAGACTTGGTACCTATGCCTATGGGGGAATTCCAAGTGGTGATAGGCATGGATTGGTTGGCCAAACACCACGCGGAATTCCAATGCAAGAATAAAACCATATACGTTACCTCACCTAGTAGGCGGCGGGTAAGTTTTATAGGGGATAGAAAGGTCAAAGCCAAGTTATGTACCTTGGTGGAGACCATGAAACATGTGCGTAATGGGGGAAAGGCGTTAATGGCCTACGTGGTTGATACCACTATCACCACCCCCAAGATTGAAGAAGTAACGATTGTTAGGGAATTTCGGGATGTATTTCCGGACGATCTTCCGGGGCTTCCTCCCGAACGCGAAGTGAAGTTTAAAATTGAATTGGTGCCCGGGGCTCAACCCGTTGCAAAAACACCATATAGGTTGGCACCCACCGAACTCCGAGAGTTAATGACACAACTTCAAGAGTTACTCGATAAGGGCTTCATTCGCCCGAGTGTGTCCCTGTGGGGAGCCCCTATATTGTTTGTGAAAAAAGAAGGATGGGTCTATGCGGATGTGCATAGACTACCAGGAGTTGAATAAATTAACAATAAAGAACCGCTACCCCTTACCCCGTATTGACGATCTATTCGATCAACTTCAAGGGGCGAGTTGGTTCTCAAAGATTGATCTTCGCTCCGGGTACCATCAATTGAAGGTAAGGGAAGAAGATGTGGCCAAAACGGCATTTAGGACTCGGTATGGGCATTACGAGTTCCCAGTAATGTCCTTCGGGTTGACAAATGCTCCGGCCGCATTCATGGATTTAATGAATCGGGTATGTCGTTCGATGTTGGATCATTTCGTGATAGTGTTTATAGACGGCATTTTGATTTACTCCCGAAGTGAATCGGATCACGCGGATCACTTACGGGAAGTCCTCGAGACGCTTAGAAAGGAAAAGCTTTATGCTAAATTTTCTAAGTGTGCCTTTTGGTTGAGGGAAGTCCAGTTTTTGGGACACGTAATGAATGAGAAGGGCATTTCTATAGACCCTTCGAAAGTGAAGGCGGTGGTGGAATGGGTTTCTCCCAAGAACCCAAGTGAAATTCGAAGTTTTCTGGGCCTAGCCGGTTATTATAGAAGATTCATCCAAGATTTTTCAAAGGTGGCACTACCTTTGACCCGGATGACAAAGAAGAACGAAAAGTTCGTTTGGGGCGAAGACCAAGAAATAGCCTTTCGAATGCTAAAGGAGAAGTTGACTAGTTCGCCTGTTCTGGCCTTGCCTGAAGGGTCGGATGATTTTGTAGTTTATACGGATGCCTCGAATCAAGGGTTGGGGTGTGTTTTGATGCAACGGGGGAAAGTCATCGCTTACGCATCAAGACAACTCAAACCCCATGAATGTAATTACCCAACCCATGATTTGGAATTGGGGGCCGTAGTATTTGCGTTGAAAATCTAGAGGCTTTACCTGTATGGGACAAAATGTACCATATATTCCGATCACAAAAGCCTCAAGTATTTCTTCGAACAGAAAGATCTCAACATAAGACAACGGAGGTGGTTAGAGTTGATCAAGGATTATGATTGTGACATCGTGTACCACCCGGGCAAGGCTAATGTGGTGGCCGATGCTCTAAGTCGGAAGGAAAACCCACCCCCGATCCAAGTTAAGGCCTTGGGTGTTGTAATTACACCTACCCTTTTGGGTGAGATACGAAAGGCCCAAGTCGAGGCTTTGCAAGCCAATGACCCAAAGAAGATAAGAATGAAAGGGATGATAGACAAGTTGGAAGAAAATGCGGATGGGATGAAGACCCGATATGGGTGGGTATGGGTTCCTTGGACATGTGAAGTCAAGGCTTCACTACTTGACAAAGCCCACAAGTCTCGGTTCTCAATCCACCCGGGGACGACCAAGATGTATCGGGATCTAAAGAAAGACTATTGGTGGCCGGGAATGAAGCGCGACATCGCTAAGTATGTGGAGAAATGTTTGACCTGTTCTCAAGTCAAATCCGAACACCAAAAGCCTTATGGGAGGTTACAATCACTTGAGGTCCCGGTGTGGAAGTGGGAGGAGATCACTATGGATCTCGTGACAAAATTACCAAAGACAAGGAAGGGTTATGATGCAATTTGGGTAGTGGTGGACCGGCTCACTAAAAGCGCACACTTTTTGGCTATCCGGGAGGCCTACACCTCCGAATGGATGGCGGAAATTTATGTGAATGAGATTGTATCCCGGCATGGTGTACCCGTGTCTATTGTGTCGGACCGGGACACTCGATTCACATCCCGGTATTGGAGGAGGTTTCAAGAAGAAATGGGTACAAAGTTGTTGGTTAGTACCGCCTACCACCCTCAAACTAACGGACAAACAGAAAGAACCATTCAAACCCTCATAGATATGTTGAGGGCATGTGTTTTAGATTCTGGGGGAAATTGGGATGAACACTTACCATTAGTGGAATTCTCTTATAATAACAGCTATCACAGTAGCATCCAAATGGCACCATTTGAGATGTTATACGGGAGAAAATGTAGAACCCCGGTGTGTTGGGGAGAAGTGGGTCAGCGGGAGTTAGCTCCAAGTGATTTGGTGGCCCTCACTAACGAAAAAATTAGCCTAATACGGGCTAGAATTCAAGCCGCTCAAGACCGACAAAAGGCGTATGCGGATCGTAGGAGATGCCCGATCGAATTTCAAGTGGGAGATTTTGTGTTATTAAAAGTCTCCCCTTGGAAGGGCATCATCAGATTTCGTAAGCGCGGGAAGTTAGGCCCGCGTTATATAGGACCTTTCAAAATCTTGGCACGGGTCGGGCAAGTGGCTTACCGGTTGGAGCTACCGCCATCCTTGAGTGGGATCCATGACACCTTTCATGTGTCCCAGTTACGGAAGTGTCTCGCAGATGAAACCGCGTACGTGCCTCTTGAAGACATAGAGGTAGACGATAAGTTGAATTATGTAGAAAAATCGGTGGCTATAAGAGATTTCAAGGTGAAGCGGTTGCGAAATAAGACCATAAACCAAGTTTTGGTCCAATGGCAACATCATAAGGGTTCGGATCTCACGTGGGAATCCGAGGAAGAAATGCGGAAACACTACCCGGCTCTATTTGGTACGTATCTAGGTTTCGGGGTCGAAACCTTTTTAAGGGGGGTAGACTTGTAACACCCCAAAAATATTAAATTAATGGTAGCATGGTAAGTATATATATATATGTGTGTATATACATATGTGTATGTATATATATATATATATATATATATATATATATATATACGTTATTGCAAGTATGTATGGATGCGTAAATATGTATGTATGTAGATGTTTGTACCCCTAGTTGTAAGTAGTGCATTGGTAATTGTACATTTGACAAACATAAAATTTACCAAGTTAGTCACTTGGGTAAATTGGTAGAAACTTAACTAATAAAGAGGGAGGGGTTAAATATGAAATAACACACACTTGAGGGGTTAGTTGGGGGAATAGAAGTGGTAATACATAAGGGACTAGAAGGGAAAAAGGGAGGGGGTTACAAAGAAAAGAAAAGAATCGCAGAAGATAGGGAGGGGGTGGCGACAAAAAGGGAGCTTCACCTCATCCATCCATAGCTGAAAATCTGAAGTAGAAATCACCTCTAATCCATTGCATGTTCTTGAATTATTAACCCTCTTGTGGTGCTAATCTCATTGGTAAGTTGTATGATTAATTTTAGCAAAGTTTGGAAGTAGTATGGTGGATTTCATGATTATGTTGTGATAATTACTTCTTGTGGTTAGGAAAGCATGCTTGTTATGTGTAGTAGTGTGAAATTGAAGAGATTGTATGTTAATTGGTTGTATTAAGGTGGAATTGAGAGTGTGTTAAGTGGGTGTTGGAATGAAGGTTTTCTGTTGACTTTTAAAAGTCAAACAGGACCTCAACACCAAGAAAACTCCATTGATTATGTATTGTTGTTAATTAGAAAGGTAGATTGTAAATGTTAGTGTAGAATGGGAGATGTTGCATCATACAATGTTATGACCACTTTAATGTATGGTTATGCACACCAATTGTATGATGAAATGGCTAGTATCTTAGAATAGGTGAAATTGTGGAAAAATACATAATAAATATGATGGTAGATGTTGTAGCTATGTTGCTAGTTTATCTACCTTGAACCAAGAATGGTAAAGGGTAAAGTACGAAAAGCTAAAATATGAATTCCTTCGCTATGTAGGTGTGAAGGTGGAAGGTACAAGCGGTTACAAGGAGCAAGGTGCGCACGATAAAGGTAAGTTGGTTACTACCAACTATGTAGTTTAATGAGTATATTAATCATAGTTATTATGTATGCATTGTTGTGGTTGAATTTGGTAGAATGGAAGTAGTATGAAGTATCCTTGTGGCTACACAAGGGTGCAAATTGGTAGAATGGTTTAAATGGTGGAAGCACCCTTAACGGGTCAAAATAGTAGGAATACCCTTGACGGGTCAATATGGTGGAAGTACCCTTAACGGGTCAAAATAGTAGGAACACCCTTAACGGGTCAAAATGGTAGGAACACCCTTAACGGGTCAAAATGGTAGGAACACCCTTAACGGGTTAAAATGGTAGAAGTAAGGATTTCATCATGGTTCCATGGGCTCCTTGGGTTCCTTGGATAAGATGATGATATTGTTTATAGCATACTAAATGTTTGCCTTGTTGTTTTGTAATAGGTAAAGCACATGAATGAAGATCAAGTCTCAAGCAAGGATGGGTTATGCACACTCACGTTTCTTTTGGGTTGGGTACCATGGTAGTATTAGGATCTTTGAGTCATTTAAACAAGTTGTTAATGTTTTGTACATGGTTTTGAATATGGGTCAAAGATTCACATGGTAGCCAACTAGGGCATTGTCTTTTGTAAACTTAACTAGTTTCGCCAAGGTTGTTGGTATGTCGTTGGACAAGATGTTTTGGGTATGTATATATAATGGAAGTTTTTGTATTATCCTTATGTTTAAAAAAAAAACGAGTCTTACAACAACAAACCAAAACAGGGCAAAACCAAAGCACCCAAAAAACATCATAAAACAAAAAAAAAAAAAAAAAACCATCACCCACAACAAACTAGGAAAATCTATAAGACAACATCACCAACAATAGACATAAAAAATCATAACACAAAAAATGACACATCCAAAAACAAAATAACAAAAACGTTTCATTCACCGGGTCAAAACACAGACGCTGAACCGACAACCGACGACGTTAAGCCCGTGCATTTTTAGAGAGAAAAATATACAAACGCTGTCAACATAAACAACCAAAAAACATCATCAAAATACCTGTAAATCTAAAAAAAAATACAATAAACACAAAATGAAAAATCCAAAATCAGACACAAAAATGCAAAAACCAACATCATCAACAACATACTAGAAAATTTTGTAAAACATCACCAACAATAGACGCAAACATCCAGAAACAGTCATTATAAAATACAAAACAAAACACACAAAAACGAACACAAATAAAAACGTCTCTTTCACCGGATCAAACACAAACGCCGGACCGAAAACCGACAATGTTAAGCCATGCCATTTTTAGACAAAGAAACATAACATAAAGTGAAGAATTCGTGAAAAAAACCCACCAAACATACAACCAATAAATCACAGCCTACAACCCCCAATACTCAAAACAACAACAAAGCACAACGTACAAACGCTATCAACGTCAGACACAGACCGCTATAAAAAAACAAGACAACCACCGACCTTGCTAATCCGAAAGGGAGGCAAGGCTGTGCATCTCTAGAGAGTGAAAAAGGAAACTTTGAAGATTAAGCGAAATATGATAGGGAGAGAGAGAGAGTGAAGCAGTGAAGCTATAAAAAACCCACCAAATATATAACCCACAAAGCATTGTACACAACCCACCATAGCGCATAACACCCAACAAGTATGTAACATTCGTACTTTTTGCATTTTCAATTCTAGTCCCTGTACTCTTGTAATTTTTCATTTTACCCCCTTGTAATCTCTAGCTTATGATCAATGGAAAACTTTTAGTCAAATACACTTATTAATAATCAGTTATGCTCATTCAATTAAATGCAATCACGTTGCATTTTTACGCTTAAAAATCGAATTCTAACACTAAACCAAAGCATAAACGGACCCATACAAGCTAGGAATCAAGCCCAATCCAAAAACATGTCAAAATGGGCTTAAATCTTAAGTTTTAACCCACAAACAATGCCATAAAACCAAGTCTGTTTGGCCAAGCCCAACCAAAAAACACTTTTGGGCCTAAAACCCCTGGTCGCGGCACGCGTAGGGGAACTGACCACCCCGTCGCGTGACATGAAGGCCTCCTGGAACAGCAACAACATTTTTTATTTCGTTTTTTAATGCAACTCCCACCTAACTCACTTCTATCCACCTCTTAACTCCCATAATGACCCAACCACCTTATCCCAAATATATATACCCCTCTCCTACACTTCCTAACCCTTTTTCCATCCCAAACTCTCTCTATTATCCAAGATATCAAGCAAACTTTCTACTCAGAATCAGTGAGTTCCAAGGCCTTAACCTTCACTTTTCTTCCACTTTCTTCACCTCTCCTCCTCTTTTAACCCCTGGGGAAATCTCTAGGACCTTGCTCTTGTTTTCCAAGGCAAATAAACATGAGTGGGACACCAATTTGAGGCCTCAATGGTGGTTATCTTCTATATTTTTATGCACTAGGATGTTACTTGTAGTGATACCAACCGAGTTCACCAACAACTTAATGTTGGATGGACTTGTGTTATGGTTAATGGTTGAAAAAGGAAAGCCAAGGCTCATCCAAACTAAGTCACCATACTCTACTTTAATTTCCTAGTTATACTATGTAATACTAATATATACTTTCAAAACCTTCATCCTACAACTATTAATCTAATAACTTGGAAGGTTTGTGGATACATCCCTACCTTACCAAACTCTTGACCCTTCTTGTAATTCGGATTTATTCCATATAAGAATGGGAAAATCTCTTGTCTAAGAACCATGCTTGATCCATAAGCAAAGTGGTCATGACACGAAACTCTTTAAGATGGATTCACATTCCTAACTTAACTTTCACCATCCGAATCACCTTCATGGTGGTTTTGTGCTTGGTTACTAACTCTAACTCTTGACCATCCGAATCATCTTCATGGTGGTTTATGTTTTGGTTCGCCTTAAAGACAATGCATGACTTCCTTGAACTTATGAATCATTCCTCCGAATCTAAAATCCATTCCTTTTCAACTATAGAATAACCGGAGCTAAATCTCTTCCTCACAAGACTCTTAACGAAATCTAACTAAACGCGCCCTAAGGTGAGTTTATACATGTCCCCTTTTTCTCTTTATCACTTTTGGGGCTCAACATGTATCATATGCAAATACACTAAATGCTTTCATACACACATGCTCAATCTATCAAACATGCCTATATGCCTTTGCCATGCTAGAAATCAAATTCTAAGATACAAAAGCCCTGGCATACAACCCGCCTTAACATGTATAGCGCTATAGGAGTAGCACACCGCCCTTTTTTGGGTCATTGTTTAGTTTTAACGGCCTATCACGATAGTGTTAGGATATGTAGTGGCAACAAGGGATTGATTATGCCTTTTGTATGATTTTTTATGCGCAAACTATAGCATGATGATTCGAGTAAAACATTTTATTATTACGTATGTTCACCAATGCTTTATGTGTTGACAAGATATTTTATACATGTTGCAGGAAATGTTTGATGCGTTGATTCAAGAAACCCATTAGGGTGGACTTAGATATTCACGCCTTAAATGTTGATTATTATGAAGGTTGTAATTTCTATTTGAACAATATGTACTACTTTGCCTTTATGTTATGAAATGGAACCATTTAAATTATATTGTCGCAAATCTAGTGTCATGAAGTCTTTGAACAATCTATCACAAGTCGCACCTCGATGTATTCCGCCATCGGTTAGGGTGTGACAAAGCATATCGTACAACACCGCACTGCACAAATGCCTTGCTAATTAGTAAATTTTAAATGATTAAGTATAAAAGAGAGAAGGGAAACCAAAAAATTGATGTTTTCAATGAGT
This sequence comes from Ambrosia trifida, assembly GCA_028751855.1. NCBI lineage: Eukaryota > Viridiplantae > Streptophyta > Magnoliopsida > Asterales > Asteraceae > Ambrosia > Ambrosia trifida. The sequence goes on along the minus strand of CM054131.1, from coordinate 75,339,791 downwards.
GATATGTGTCTCCATATGTTTTTTTTGTTATATAGTACAAATAAAATAGATATAAAATATAAATTACATTCCCAACAAATAGCATCTCGATTATATAAGTATTCAAATATCACAAAATCAAACTTCACATAACACATGGAACTAATTCTTAAGTATAATACAATAACTTAAGCAAACTTGAACCCGTTTAACTGAATCTAAATCGAATGTATTAGTATCGATATGGATATCTATATCTATACTACTATAAATTACATTTAAGGATGTGACCGCTTTAATTTACATCAATGATTAAGACGACTAAAACAAATTTTAGTGCATAGGGTACAAGTGCTCTATGCAATATTTACTAATAATTGATACATTATTCGATAAACTTCTCTTAGTTATTACATTAAGTATGTATATAATAATTTCAATCACATGAGATTTATATAATGGTGTGTGTGCATATGAAACTGTGTGCGTGTGGTGTCAATGTGTGCAAAGTATTTTGCGTGAGGTATGTGCATGTTAGTGTATGTGTGTGTGCGCCCGCGTGTATGCGTAAGGTGTAGGTGTGTGTGCAAGTGTGTGATGTGTTTGGAGTTGTAAGGTGCATATGCGTGTGCACCAAATACTTTTTTTTTACCAACCAAACAAAGCAATTTTTATTCATCACCACCAAAAACGTACACCCAAACAATCTAGCAAGTTACTAAATTACAATATCCAAACAGAGCTTATCAATTTAAAACGAAGTACTAATCAAAACCTTCAAAATTATACCATGAGACAAGCTCGATATTCCTCGCCTTCGACCTTTTCCGCATCCACCACAGAGAGGTTTCTTTGATATCTTCAACGATTTTAGTAGGCACTGGAGTGACATTGTTAAAGCACTTAGCATTTCGTACCAACCACAGCTCCCAAATCGTCATGAGGAACACCCCATACACAACATCTTTCCTAAGTTTGGAACCGTCCACTGCCTTGCTCAAAGTAATCCATTGAGCCAAAAAGAACACATCCGGAGGAGCATCAACTTGCAGCCATGTGCAGACGTGCCACCAGACCACACGAGCCCAGAGACAGGAGGCGAAAATGTGATCGACCGCGTCCACTCCGCTCCCACAAGTCTTGCACCTCCTATCCCACACATTAACCCCTCTATATTCCAGATTTGAAGCAGTAGGAATACTATTAGAAAGGGCCCTCTAAACAAAAAGATTCACTTTTGAAACGGCTATCCTACTCCATTTGAACCCATCACTTTGTGGATATAACCCCTCGACCCACAATTTCCTTTCTAACCTGTCCCACTGAGAACTGAACCATCTTATCACCGGATTTCCACTTCCACATATCATCTCTTGTCGAACCCGAATACCCTTGAATAGCCATCCGCATCTGACCCAATTGGACAGACTTGTCTGTTGACAACGTTACTTTCTTCCAGTCCTAAGACCACACCATATCCTCCCCGACTTTATTGTAACACTCCTCCAACCGCACGTTTTTCCTCTTGGCTATATCGTATTAGGCAGGGAAAGTTTCTTTTGAACTGCAGCCTGAAATCCACACATCACCCCAAAATCTGTACTTGTTTCCCTTCCCCACATCACATATAATCCTTTTTTCAAGCTGAATTCCCCTGTTCACGAGCTCAAACCCCACGTTCCTGGTCGCTTTCCAGGTACCTGAAGCTGTCTTGTTGCAGTGAATAAATTCCGGGTCCCTATTCCCCCCTTGAATGGCTTTAATTACCAAAACCCATAGCTAACCTGAATCCGATTTATACCTCCACCACCACTTAGACAGTAGACTAATATTCATGTCATCAATACTCCCAACCCCGGCACCACCTAGTTTTTTAGGTTTTAAAATTATGTCCCAAGCCACCCATCTAATCTTGTTTACATTTGTAGCTCCACCCCAAAGAAATCTCCGCTTAATACCTTCAAGCACTTTAATGACACCCGAAGGCGCTCTAAACAAAGACAGAAAATAGTTAGGAAGAGCTCCGAGGACTGCTTTGACCAGGACAAGCTTACCCGCAAAGGATAACGACTTCGCTTTCCATGCTGATAACTTAGCATTGAAGTTGTCAATCACGGAATTCCAATTAATAATCCTCCTCATGTTTGCACCAACCGGTAAGCCAAGGTGTATGAATGAAAACACACTCTTTCGACATCTCAACTGATAAGCCAAATGATCCACTTCTACATCACTGACCCCAACCCCAAATAAGCTACTTTTATTTAAATTGACCCTCAATCCCGACGCAAGATAGAAACACCTCAAAATACAGTTAAGATTCTCAATGTTTTCATCTGACCACACCCCAAAAAATAACGCGTTGTCTGTGTAGAATAGGTGGGAAACCGAGGGTTCCCCATTGCTCAATTTAACACCTAAGAAAACGCCTTTGGTGACCGCTTTCACCATCATAACGTGCATAGCTTCCATTACAAGAGTAAACAAAAACGGGGAGAGAGGATCCCCCTGCCTAAGTCCCCTCTTCAGCTGGAACTCCTCAGTCGGAACCCCGTTTACTCACACCAATGACTTCCCTGTATACAACATTTCCATAATCCAATTCTTCCACTTACTAGGAAATCCCATGTAGTGCATTACGGTGAGTAGAAATTTCCACGAGACACAATCATAAGCTTTTTCGAAGTCTGCTTTAAAGAACATGACCTCCTTTCTCCTTTTCTTAGCCCAAGACCATATTTCATTTGCAATTAGCGGTTCATCCATAACGTTTCTCCCTTTAATAAAAGCGGATTGTTCTGCCGAAACCACCTTCCCTATAACATTCTTCAGCCTGCCCACTAGAACCTTTGAGATTACCTTCCCGATTGCACCTACTAGAGATATCGGCCTGAAATCCGATAATACCATAGGGTCCGAGACCTTAGGTATTAACGCAATGTAAGATGAATTACATGACTTCTGGATAGTACCATGTGAAAAGAACTGCTCCAACACGTCATAAAAATACCCTTCATGCTGACCCCAATAGGTCTTAATAAAATCGAATGAGAAATCATCCGGGCCCGGGGATTTATCGCCCCCACAGCACCAGACAGCTGCTTTGATCTCTTCGTTAGTAAACGAAAAGACTAAAGAATCGGCATCAACATCTTCCAGCTTTGAAAAACCGTCACCATCCAGTCTCGGTCTAATTCCCGTAGGTTCCTTAAAATTTTCTTTAAACGTCAGCAACACCTTGTTCTTAATACGCGCTTAATCCCAAACCCACACATCATCAATAAGGAGACCATTAACCTTGTTCCGCATCTTCCTACTGTTTATAATTCTGTGAAAGAACGTTGAGTTCTCATCCCCCTCCCAAATCCAGTCAATCTTCGATCGCTGCTGAAAATCCTTGATCTTTTCCCACCATCGTCTTCGAATAACAAGCCTACAAGACCTCCACAATTCCCTTTCTTCCAAAGATAGGGCCCTATTTTTAGCAACTAGTTCCAACCTACTCGTTTCACTTTTGGTCGCCTTAAACTGACTCTCCTCTAACTCGACCGATTTGTGCCTCCAACCTTTTATTTTGTTTTTAATAGCTTTTAATTTTTGCGCCAATATAATGTCCTTACCTCTCGCCTCAACCTGGACATTTGCCTCTTTAAACACCGCCTCAGATAAACCATCTCTACCGATCCAGGAATTAAAAAACCTGAAAGGCGCAGGCCCATGGGAATCCAAATTGACCACAAGAACCACTGGCGAATGGTCCGAAACATCCTTCTCGAGCGCTACCAGTTTAGCAGAGGACCAAACCGACATCAGTTCCGCATAAACAAGAATCCTATCCAGCTTGCTTAACTTTGAACCATCGTAAGACATGTACGTGAACCTCCTTCCATCCATATTGTATTCCACCAAACCTGCAGCTGCAATAAAATTATTAAATGCCAATGTGTTCGCAGGGAAGAAGGACGAGTTGCATCTATCCTCCCCCGAGCGAACCTCATTGAAATCCCCCAAAATCACCCAACGCCCCTCAAACTCCTCTTTAAGTACTAATATCTCGCCCCATAATTGCCTCCTCAACCCCTGATTGTTTGGTGCATAAACGTTTTACACAAGAATAATCTCAGCTTCCCCCACAAGGTTTCCACCTGTAAGAATGTAATATCGACTGGACAATCTAACCTGAACTTTGAATATGTTAGATTTCCAAATCGACACAAGACCCCCTGACCTTCCCACCGAATTCATGACCTCATAATCGAAGATCGAACCGACCCAAATGCGATTAATTTATTGGGCCAATAACGTCGCCATCTGAGTTTCTTGCAACGCCATGAATGCGATGTTTAATTCCCTGATAAGGCTTCTGAATTTATTCGCCTTTTCAGACCCACCCGCCCCTTTGATGTTGAATGTTAAAAGATTCATTTGATACCCATCGTCACCCTTTCCGCATCAATAACAGATCTCACATCCTCTTCAAAGCCAGACAACTCTAAGCCTACCAGACAACCCATTTTGGACATTTGCCTCAGCTCCGATTCGTTATCGACCTTGTCAACACCGAACCCCGATCCCCCTTCCACCGAATTATCCCCCTGGACTTACCACCCCTACCTCCACCCACTCCGATTTGTAACCGTCTTCCACACTATCCCCGACAATGCTGATAAACTCCTGATCGACCCCCTCTTTCACCCGAAATAATCTCGTGGAAAGCTTTTCTTCTTTGTACCACGAAAGGAAGAATTAGAATCACCTCCATCAGGGGACCTAATGTTAAGATTAGGTATTCTTTTGATTTTGGGCCTGCTTCTTCCCACTCTTACATTAAAATGATTGCGTCTCTTCCTTTTATTAAGCCCATTATCCTTCAAAAAACTCGAAGCCCAATCGCCCAATTAGGCCCAATAGGGTGAACCGAATTGTTATCAACATGTTGAGTAGGTCCCATCACCAAATCACCCTCGGAATTCCCACCAGCGTTAATCCCATGCACACCGGTAAGCTTAGGTGACCTTTCACGTGCAGGTGACTTTTGACATTCCACTGACCTTTGGGCTACCTCCATAGCCACCGTCACCGGTACCTCAACACCCGCCACCTCAGAAGGCACCCACGAAACTGAAAACCCTTGAGTAGCTTCACCGTCATTGATGCATTCAACACCAGCCACCCCAACATCGGCCTGCCTAACTTTATTATCCACCACCAAAACACCATCTTTAACGAATTCCGGTGCCCAGTGAAGAGCATCTTCTGATACCTAGCAAACGACATTCCATTCCATTCTACTTGAATCACCTCATCAATCATCTGCCCATTTTTCGTAATAACACCGACGTAAGCTTTAGCCAAATTAGCATCGTCTAAATCTTTCTCGACATCAAGAATAACCACCCCATATTTTTCACCGATCTTTTCCAAGTGAGCTTTCGACCAGAGGTTCATAGGAAGTCCCATGATCCTTAACCAAGCAAGTCTGTCGTATTCCACTACCCTGCCATCCCATACAAAAGCAGAGACCAACCAAGAAGGATGTGTGCATACATCATGTTCTTTTTAAAGGGTTTTATAAGGAAAGAAGTTAGGGCAATGATAATGAAACCATGGGTTGGTACTTGGTGGAGTATATGGGGTGATTTGCATTCCGCTACAACATGTGAGCTCCCAACTAGTATTATATAATTTCAAGGAAAAATTACAAAATTCGTTCTTTAAGTTTACCTTGTTTTTCATTGGATACCCTTTGGCGTTTCAAATGATGAGATTAATCCTTAACGAGTTAAAATGTTACACCAACTCTCCTTTAGCACTAACGCAGTTAAAATTTCGAGTTAAGTTTAATCATGCGCCTTGCACATGAGGGTAGGTTAGTCATTTTACTCATTATTATAATATAACCTCCCCTGCCTCACTTTTATCCCTTTTGTATTTCTCTTAATCTCTCTTTCTCTCCAGGCCCACCACCACAATAAAATTTTTCACCTGCACCACTCTCAACATCACCACCACTCTAATCGATAATGTTCCATTTTGTGAAGTATTCACTCAAAACCGAGCAGTTGCTAACCATCCATTCTTACTGATAGAACCATCTTACAAAGTCAACGGTGAACCGAAGAAAAAGAAGATAAGCCAGTAATATCATCAGAACTTATCACACATCCCATCCCAAAATTCACATCTGAACCGAAAACCTCAAATGTCGACTCGTCACCACAACCACCATAGCAACATCAAGAACAAACACAAGCACAACCGCAACCACAACCACAACCACAATAACCATTGAGGGTCCATTGGGGTGGCTGCTACTGGTGCAATCTAAGGTTATGGTTTGAGCTAGGGTTTTGATTTGGGGCTGTGGGCTAGGGTTTGATTTGGTCGAAGCGGTGGTCGGATTTTGTGATGATGTTGGTCGACCTGCTGTTGGTGAAAGCCCTAATCAGTTTGTGAGCTAGGGTTTGAAGATTTATGAGTTAGAGTTTCAGACTATGGCAATGTTGATGGTGGTGGGGGTAGTGGCGGTAACAACTGTTAGTGGTGGTGGCCACTAGTGGTGGGGAGTTTTTAGGTGGTCAGATATCGTGGTGGTTGCTGAGTTGTGGTAGGGATGGTTGGAGAGAGAGAGAGAGAGAGAGAGAGAGAGAGAGAGAGAGAGAGAGAGAGAGAGGGGGGGGGGGGGTGGGACATACATAATACAGGTTTTTTTATAAATTTTTAAATTCATCTTGTTTTATTTATTTAAACATATATTAAGTAAATCTACCAACTTACCCTCATGTGCAAGGCACATGACCAGAGTTAACTGAAATTTTTAACTGGGTTAGTGCTAAAGGACAGTGGGTGTAACATTTTAACTTGTTAAGGATTAATCTCATCATTTGAAACGCTAAAGAGTATCAATTGAAAAACGAGATAAACTTAAAGGACGGATTTTTGTAATTTTTCCTAATTTTAATAGTATGTTAAAGTTAAAGTTGAAATTATTAATTGACAGAGGTTGTTAAAAGTTTAGTTGAGCATTTGGGGAGTTTAAGATCATGTTTCGAATTATAGACATCTCAAAGGTTAAATTTTTAGAATAAAGGTAGGGTTGATTTTCTTAATTAGAAAATTAGTATTTTTTTATTCAGGTTACATTATATGTCGATAGGGATTTTTAGGTTTAGATTAAATTTCGATGATGCCAATTACAAAACATGATTCGGCATAATCTTCGCTACGTCGAATCGTCGATGGTGGTTGGTGATTGTTGAAAGTAAGAGACAATATTGTTGAATTAATGATTTTGGTTTAAAAATGTCAAAGTTCAAGAAAACTAATGAATTATATACATGAAGTATTTTTTTTTATTAAACTATTATATGTAAATAAAAAAACTCTTTTTTCATTTTGAGTAACTAGAGGTGTCCGTGCAATGCGGCAATAAAAACAAATATTATTGATCACGTAACATGTTAGTTGTTTTTAAAATTAAAAAATAATTGTAACAATGTCATACTCGAACTAAGATAAATAAAATGCTCATTTTTATGGTGTGACTTAGAAAAGCTATTAACGGATGAAAAACTTATACCCGTTTAAAAATCATAATAGGTATTTTGTTTAAATTTAAAGAATATATTTTAAATGATTGTGTTATAGGTTTTAAAATTTTTATTACTTCAAAATTTAAAATTATATAAAAGTAGCTTTTTATTTTCTGTAGTATACATTAAGACTATCCGGAGTGGGGACGGGAGAGGGGCGGGAAGGGGGGGGGGGGGGGGGGGACACCGCCACCATACCGGCGTGGAGGAGGGCGGGAGGGGGGCGGGGGGAAGGTCACTGGCGTGGGGGAGAGGTCCTGTACACGTGGCAGGTTTTGATTGGTGGGTCTTGCTTTTTTAAACGGCCAAAAAAAAAAAATTTAATTCTATCCGTTAATATTCAAACGGTCAAAATTTTTTTTTTTATATAAATTACCCCCATTTCACTACAAAACACCCACTTTTACCAAATTTTATACACTTCTTCAACCAAAATTTATACACTTCTTCAACAAAAAATGAACCCATACAACCGAGGCTTTGACCCGAACAACCCATACGCGTACGTCCCAAACCCGAATACCCCACCGGTTCGCCCGATCCCAAACCGTCCACCCCATCCTTCACCTTGTCCCGACTACGCGGGTTATGCGGGTTTCATTAGTGGGCAAATTTATCCTAATTTCCCATTCAATGATTCTCTCGTTCCTTCACAATGATTCAGTTCAATACGATTCAAGAAAAAATGCTCGAGGAGAAAAAAAACATTCGCGAAGCGTTTGAAAAAAAAGTTGACTATGAAAGAGCGAAAGTTGACTATCAAAGAGCAGCGCGAAAAACGCAAGGATATGAAATTTCTCGCCATGAACACAGATCATCTTCAAGGGCCGGAGTTAGAGATGGCGCTTCAAATGAAGCGTGAGATTATGGAAAAATATAATATTAACTGATTTGTTATTTTCTATTTTTTTCGGTTTTTTTTATGTTTTTTATTTTTCCAGGTTTTTAATTTTTGTATTTTTCTAGGTTTTTATTAATTAAAAATATTTGTTATTATTATTATTATTATGTTTTTAATATATGAAAGTTCATAATTGACGTAAAAAGCCATAAAGTAAAAAGTTGGGCTCATGGTTTATATATTATACAATTTCAATAGTAGAGTTTTTAAAAGCAAAAAGATGTATGTCGGCATGGTGGTGTAATCTTGACTATATATTGCTTTCAAATAATATGCTTTTCTTAAGCAAAATGTTTTCCTCATTTTGGTTTAAGCACGTTACAAATTAAAAAAAAATGATAATATAGAATGTTTATTTATTAAAATAACTAGGTTATGTACCCGTGTGATACACGGGTTAAACAATTTAAATTATATATATTATATATAAATTTAAAACATAATTAAGAAAAATTAGATTACATATTTTATTTAAAATAAAAAAAGTTGCCTTTACAACCGAAAAAATATTAAATATTAATCAGCTCCTAAATGATTTATTGTAAAGAACATTTTTATTCACATAAAACTTTTTTCAAACATTCCAAAATATATTTTCCTTACTGTGGCTATTACCTTATAAGACTGCTGGTACAATAAAACAAAAAAAAAATAAAAAAATAATAAAGGTAAATCTGTTTAGGCTAGGATATTAAAAAAATGAAATTAATTTAAAAGTATCTCCTCATCCGTTAAACCATCCCAATCGAGTATTGTTCAATTTGGAATTTGACATCAAGTTTATTCCAAAGCCAAAGTATTTCTAACCTTGAGTGTATAATCATTTTTTTTTAACATCAAGGTCCTTAAACATAATGACATTTATTGGTTCAATTTTACTGTATTATAAAAAAATGTGTGAATTAATAGCATGGAAATAAAGATTGAAATGAGTTAGTAATGAAAAGACTGTTTAGATATTGCATTTCTCTATTGAAGTAACTTGAAAAAACAAAGTCAATGAAGATTTCAAATAATCATTTTTCATATATAAAATGTATTTTATATATGAAGGTATTATAATACGAAAATAGCCAAACATATTTAGTTTTGTATTAAATCAAATATTTAATTAATGTGAATTGATCTGTTTTATTTTGTTTGTTCAGAATATTATAAGAAATATAGTTTTAAACTTAGAGTGAAAGACCACATATTAAAAACACGTTTTTAAGGTACACGATTTAAATTTAATAAACATAAATACGCTATCTTAAAAAAATAAATAATTTTTAATAAAGATTACTTTTGTTAGTTTATAAACATTTTCAAATTATGTCTAATAATTTATTTCTAATTTTGAATTATAATATAATTATATTAATTGATTTATAAAAAACATAGAATATATTTTATTTATTTGTTTTGAACAACATGAAAGTCTCACAAAAAAGTTTGACTGTTTAAATTTATAATATGCTTTTGCAAATCAATTATTATAATTAAATTTAAATTTATTGTATTAAATTAAATAATAAATTGAGAGAATTTATGAGGGAGTGCCATGTGTCCCTCATGTGTTTTCTTTTATTATATAGTGTAGATGTAGATGTAGATGTAGATGTAGATATAAAAAATATTCTTTTAGGTGTTATGGGAGGTAAATTACTTGAGTAACTTTTGGCTTTCAAATCTCACTAAGTTCATGTGTAGTGGTGGGGGTTATGAGGCTTTATGGGCATTAAAATATTAAAAAGTAATAGAAGGGGGGTTACGGGGCTTTATGGAGAAAGAGAGTGTAGTGGAAAGGGGGGTTATGGGGCTTTATAAATGGTTGGGCAATAATTGGTTAATTATTTCTTTTCTTATTTAAATAATAATATTAAAAACTTAATAATATTTCATTAAATAAATAAAAATTACAAATACTAAAAAAAATTACAAATACTAAAAAAAAATTACAAATACTAAAAAAAATTACAAAATACTTCAAAAAACACAAATACTAAAAAAATACAAAGACTCATAGGTTATATTTTTTCTCGCTCGGGCTAACGCGAACAACTCATCGTCAGTCCATGGTTTAACAGGTTCATAAAAGTTTGTGGGTTTGAACCTGAACCTGGAGCTATGGGTTAGGACAAGACGCCAGTAGTTTGAGGACTGAACCCGAAACCACCTCTACCGAATGGATTCATCTTGTGTGTGTAAAAACATGAAATTGTGTGTATGTGTGTGTTAGATTGTATGAGGATGTGAATATGGTTGGGAGGTGTTTGATAGTGGATATGTATTGCATATATATAGATGCACGATATTTTTTTTAAATTTACTGACCGTTCAACGGTCAAAAAGGGGGCCCCACGCATTTTTCAAACCCAAAACGCCCGTTATATCTATAACGCCAAACATGCAAAACGCCCTATAGCGCCCGGGAGCGGTGTTCTCCGGCGCTATAGGGGTCTAAAACGCCCCACAACGGGCCACTACGGGTGGTCTAATAACATATTTTACGATTATATCTATTTTCATTGTTCAATGTGTAGCGGGGGTTTTATAGGCTTTATGGGATTAAAATATTAATAAAATATTAGGAGGGGTTTCATGGGGCTTTATAGAAAGGTATTTAGGAATCATACACCCTATAATTAGGATTCATACACCTTGGCTCACATCACAGACCAACAGGAAGCTGCCGTGTATTATTATTTGATTGGATGTAGAAGAAGGGGGGGGGGGTTGTAGACATTGATTAAAAATAATATTATAAAACTGGTTTTCTTTTTAATAACTCTTGTTATGTACATAAAGCTCTTTTCCATGGAGCCCTCAAAGCGCCCAAATGGGCGGTGTAGAAAGCGCTATAGGGCGCTATACATTCACATGAAGCCCTCATAACGCCCACTACACATGCCCTAAAAATTATTGTTTAGTTCTTTGACAACATGAAAACCCAAAAACTCCTACCCTTTTTTATCTATCAAAGGATGGAAGAGTAGACTCCTTTGGTCCCCTTCCCCTCAATTTTGAATTGGAGTCTCGCTGCCGCTATTTTATCTATGCTTTTCTTTGTTCATGGTTTGATACTCTAGTGTTCTAGGCTTAGAGTATTGGGTGCAAATGAGTCGAACCGTTCATGAGCTACTCGAGCTCGGCTTGTTGAAAATATCGAAATGAGCTGAGTCTTATCCAGCTCGAGCCAAACTTAAGCCTAAAATAAAGCCTGTTCATTTATCGAGCACGAGTTTGAGCCTGACGTGTGAAGCTTGCCAAGCTCGTCAAGCCTTGGTGTAATATTAGTTTTATTAATATAATCCATTCATTTAAAGTTTTTTAGTAACCGAGCCTAAGCCCGTGTTTCACTTTTCGAGATAGCGAGGCTAAAATAGCCTGTTATTTATATTAATTCTATTTAATATATTAACTAATAGATAATAAATGAGCCAAAGAGCTCAGGCTTGAGAAATTACTAACGAGCAGCTTGAGCTGCGTCAGCTTGGCTCGTTTACACCCCTAGCTTAGAGGAACCACACTAATCTATCTTGACATGTCCGTTTCCAAGAAATATCAAAGCATTTTACGCCTAGCTAGGACCACTAAAATTAAATAAGGTTTATATAATTTAAACCCACTCATAAAGCCCAAAATATATATTAATTAAGTTTAACTAATTAAATTTTATTGATTTATTTTTATTGGGTCTATTCTTTTAAATGAAATTGGCCTTTATTAAATTATTAAAATAATAACTCACAAGTTCAAATATACATTTTTTTAAAATTATATATATATATATATATATATATATATATATATATATATATAGGGTTAGGATACTTTGAAAACTCGTATGAGTTGTGAAAACCATAGGAACTCTTCTACACCATTGATCTTGTGCATCCAACGGATGAGATTTCATCTTGTCTTTGTTTTGTCTTTTTATGATTTGTAAGATCTATTTAGATTTTTTAATTATAATAATAGGGGTAAAGGGTTTTTTAAGTAAAATACACAATGAGAGAGAATAAAACAATATAATATCATATTAATATTTTATTAAGAATATTAAAAATCATAATTTTTTTAACTTTAATTTATTTTTTAATTCATTAATTTTATTAAAACAAATATTCAAAATTCAAAATCTGTGCATCCATATCCCTATATGAAAATTATTTACACTAGTGTAAAACCCAAAAATAATATTTTGAATTATTTACCCCAGTACAAAATCGAAAATATACTTATAATTTTGAAAGCCATAATTATTTTACACCAGTGTAAAACCAACGAAAAACATCTACCACCAAAAACATCTATACAAATTGGAATTACACCACTGCAAAAGTGCCCCACAACATCAACAAAAACATATATACATTCGAATTACACCACTGTAAAACAACCAAATGGATCTATACATTCAAAAACACCAACGTAAAAACATAGTTACACCATAAAATATACAACCTACATCTAAAAAGTACCTCTACAAAAAAATCTTGTTCACCAAAAAATATATACAACCTACACCTCAAACATTAAAAAAAATACATGAGTGTAAAAAAACCAAAACTACAACAGATCTATACCTCAAACATCTACATGTTTCATATTTACACTGGTGTTATTACATCATCATCTTCACAGCATCTCCTGACAAAAACCAAAAAATTAATATTAATAATTTTACACTGATGCACAAAAATAAAATCAGAAATAATAATAATAATAACATAAAAAAAACAAAAATAAATAATAACAGAAAATAATAAAAAATATTAATAATAATAACATAAATAATAGTATTAATAATAACAGAAAAATAATAATAATAATAATAATAATAATAATAATAATAATAATAATAAAAAATCCTAATACCTATCATCATCGGACACCATCAAACACCTTCGTCATACCGGAACCATCAAACACCACAGCCCACCTTCGTCGTACCTTCGTCATCATTGGACCTTCGCCGACCACCATCAAACACCACAGCCCACCAGAACCACCCCTCGAACACCAGATCTGTCATCATCGGACACCACCGTTCTGTCATCATCGTCCCACCACCGTTCTGTTCTTTGCTCATCGAACCTCAAACCACCCCCGTACTTTGCTCATCGAACCTCGAACCAGATCTGTTCTTGGCCGACCAGTTCGTCCCACCACCGGTTTCCTGTTCCTTGAACACCAGATCTGGCACCACCGACACCATCTCCCCTTGTCGTCGTCTTCTTTGTTCAGCCCCTGTCGTCGTCTTCTTTTGTTCAGTCCCTGTAATACTGTATGTGTGTGTGTTTTAGAGAGAGAAACAAAATGAGAGAGAGAGAGAGAGAGAGAGAGAGAGAGAGAGAGATGAAAGACTGATTATTTAGAGAGAGAAATCTATTTAAACATATATGGTGGGGTGTGGGTGGGGCAGGGTAGGGGATGTGTTATTTGACTAAAATGCCCTCCATTATAATAATGTTAAGTGGCTTATGTGTCACATTATTATTGGGTTAGGGGAGTTCTCAAGTTCTCGCAACTCAGGGGAGTTTTCAAAATATCCGGATCCTATATATATATATATATAGGGAATGGTTATCTTGTGAACAAAGATTTTTGTGAGAACACTAGGAACAATTTCCATCCATAGATCATCCTAAATTAAGGGCTAAGATCAAAAGGGGTTTAAATGAGGAGGAAACTTAAATTAAAAGACTAAAGGGGCATTATTGTCAAAACACAAAAACCCATCAAAACTCTTCAATTGCATCTCTGTAACAAAAAACCCTTCCATTTCAATGTCAGGATGCTTGAGCTTTCAACAATTAAAAGAGGAATATGAAGAATCAATATCTTCCGATTAGCATTCGATTGAGATCATATTCCGTTTAGAACATTATGATTTCACTCACTTGAATAATCTAGAGTCAAGCTATGAACGATCCTACGAACATATCATTATCTATCGCTATCGATTCACTTTTCGTAAGTTCCGCAATGTTTATCAGTATTAATCATGATTCATTGTTCTATTGCCAATGTTTTGTTGATGCTAATGTTGCTTAGGGTTTCTCATTTACTTACACTTATTGCTGAGTTTTTTTTAATTGATTTGTATTGTTATCTATCAGTACTGATTTACTTTTGTATTGCTAAGTTTCTGCAAATTAGCTACTATGTGTGATTGTCTAAGTGTTTCTTAAAAATATCGTGTTGCTTATTGAAATTTTAATTGGTGTTATGTCAATAGCACCTTAAAACAGGAAGAACATGGTATCGAAAAATGATAGGGTGTTTTTGTAAGTCTAGAGGTGTTTATAGATTCTAGTTATTGAATCTCATGAACTTTTGATGCCTTATTTATCAATCAATTTGGGCATTTGTTTCACTTCACACTCACCATAGGTATGAACAACCTATGAACAAGCAGGAGAAAGAAATAAAGGAGTTAGCTTTGATTAGATTTTGCAGTGTACTAAGTATGAAGGAATATCATGGCATGGTTGTTGGGATTTCACTTGTTTACCTTAATTGTTGCTTACACATCTGTAAAAATATGTTTACATATGTATTGTATAAAAACATTTATACATGTACACATTGAAACAACAGTATTAGAATAAATAAATATGATTAAATAGATATAATTATGCAGTTTACACATGTGTAAATCAGCCAGATTATTTGGTTATAAAAGCAGCAAAAATAAACGGATTAATAGTATTGAACTTTTGTCACATTGATCAGGCACAATTCAGAAAAGATAATACATTACAATGTTCGTTGGAGAAAGAAAAAGAGATATTTGAGAGGTCAATTGTAGAAGCCCATTAAATGAGGCGAAGATTGTACTTTTGAAAGCGAATATTCACCATCCAGAAGACGTAATTGAGAAAGCATTGAAGTTTAATATAATGGATTATGACTTGTCTCTTTGTTACCGTGGTTAGGATATATCAAGATTTGTAATTTTTGTTTATATATATCGTTGTTACTGCATGTCAAGGATTATGACTTGTTTGACAATTTTATGCTTTTAATTTTTTGGTTGATACTATTTTGGTTTAAATCTTACTTGTTGGTCAATGTAATACCTTTTTTCTTAAATGATATCTTTGTTTAATTCATTGTTTACACATGTGTAATTCAACTGCAAATGTGTAAAACGAAAAAAATGAAGTGAACAATTTACACGTATGTAATTTAGATGCAAATGTGTAAAATAGAAATAAATAAGTGGCAGTGAACAATGTACACGTGTGTATATAAGATACAGGTGTGTAAAATAAAAACAACCAAATGACAATGAACAATTTACACATGTGTAGAACATCACTTACACATGTGTAATACAACTGAACATTAATATAAATAAATAAGTTTACACATGTGTAATACATATCCAAACATATAAAACAGAAACAAATAAGTGACATTAAACAATGTACACATGTGTAAACTAACACTTACAGATGAGTATGACAATCGAATAATATTTTTAACTG
Organism: Ambrosia trifida; assembly: GCA_028751855.1. Lineage (NCBI taxonomy): Eukaryota > Viridiplantae > Streptophyta > Magnoliopsida > Asterales > Asteraceae > Ambrosia > Ambrosia trifida. The sequence continues at coordinate 75,323,838 of CM054131.1, read as the reverse complement.
GTAAAAAAATTATAGTAAACGATTTACAGACATATAATTCAGATGCAATTTCTTTTGGAATACTACCAAATATATGTAAAATAGAAACAAATAAATGATAATGAACAGCTTACACGCGTATAAGTCAGTTACAAATGTGTAATACAAACACAAATATATGACAATTAATAACTTCCACCCGTGTAATTCAACTACACATATGTAAATTAAAAACAAATAAGTGACATTAAACAATATACATATGTGTAATTATAGCTGCAAATGTGTAAAATAGAAAGAAATAAGTGACTACGATATATGTGAATTAAAAACAAATAAGTGACATTGAACAATATACATATGTGTAATTATAGCTGCAAACGTGTAAAATAAAAAGAAATAAGTGACAGCGAACAACTTACACATGTGTAAAACAGAAAAGAAGTAGGTGACATAAGAGAGAAAAAATGAAAAAAAAAAAAAACTAGATGATATTATGAATTATGAATTGTTTATGTGTTACTTGGTTAGGATGTATTAATAATTACAAAAAAAATTATGTGTAAAACAGACACTTACACATGTGAAAATCAGATACTTACACATATAAATATGACAACAAATAAGAAAACAAACCCAAATTTAATGTGCAAACAATCTATGAAAATGAAGGTATGAGTTGGCAATTTCAATGTATGTACAATCTATGCAAAGATATATAGTGTTGTCTCTTATACATAAGAATACATTAAACTCACACATATTTGAGTTTGGAATTTTAAATTTGAAAAGATATATATATATATATATATAGTGTTGTCTCTTATACATAAGAATATATTAAACTTACACATATGTAAAACAGACACTTATACATATCTACAATCAACTATTACACATTCATAAATATTAATAACAAATAAGAATCTGTGCAACACCACCAACATTCTCATTCATCTTTGCAAGCCAGTTGAAAATCTTATTGACTTGAGACAATCTTTTCACTTCCATATCACACACATACGCATGCATGACCTCATTTCTTCCTGGCTTCCAGCATTGGAACAACCATTCACAATAGTAGCATTTGTTAAAAGCCTATGAAGACGACTCAGTTCGATTAACTTGTTATAAATCGGATTCTCTTGTACCTTGTTTGTGTTACATAGCTAGATCAATGACAATCCATTAAGAGTATTGCTTTAGCATTCCAGAATATCCTCTTCTCACCATTCGAATGGCACCTCACAGGCTCTTTTGTTCAGTGCTCCGCTTCAATAGAATCATCCCAAGCAACCTACACCACAAATATCTTTAGCTTTTATGCCTAATATGATTCAGCAAAACCTAGACCGCATGAACACGAAACAAGTGTATCCTATGACCATAGACCTTCCTTAATCAACCTACCCATTCTAGCTTTTCCAACAGCCTTTATCTTCTACAAAAATATATATATCAGCATCATAAAAAATAGTGTGATGCAATGTTCTACGATAAACAAGTGCAAAGTGCCTCATCCTAAAAACGAATTAAACGAAGACGATTAACACAAACGACTATAAATGACTGAATCGCTATCATGGATGAAACAAATTTTGACCTTCAAAGTTTGCTAGCAAAAATACAATACGTAATCAACTAAAATCAAATATTGGATAACTTAATCACTAAAAATTAGAGGATACGTACATCAAGTTCATAAAAAAAAACTAAATCTACAATCCAATCGCATAAATCACTTCAATGTACAACGAATAGTCAAATTAACAGAAACTAAAAATTAGACTAAATAATATTCAACAATCATAAACCCTCGATTATTATGAAATACGATCGGGTCGTGGAAAGTTGAGAAACAGAAGAGCAATTAATTGGATCTGACCTGATTTGGTTTAAAAGATTAGCAAGAACATGTCTAAATATGCAGAAATTGTATGGATCTAGATTTAATTAAAGAATGGTTGAAGGTCATATGAATCCAGAATCTTCTTCAAGAATGGTTGAAGGTTTTTACTAGTAGAGGAAGTGAGGAACAGGGGAAATCTCGTGAGTGATTCAACCAGGAACATTTTACCACTTTGCCCTTTTGATTAAAACATGATGAAACATAAATGAGTGGTTGAGATTAGTTCTCACAATTCTCATAAAAGATGGGTGTTCTCATTTAAACCCTCCCCTATATATATATATATATATATATATATATATATATATATATATATATATATATATAGTGGAAGTATATGGAGAAAACCTTCCAAAATGAAAAAACCCCAAGAAACCCATCTCTTGGTCCACATTGTGCCACCTCATCCCTGCCAAGATTTCATAGTATTATATTAGGATGGGTAATTTGGACATTTACATGATGCCTCTTCTCTCTCTCCATATATATATATGTTTTTCCTCTTCTCTCTCTTTATTGTTTTTTCAAATTCAGATTCAAACATCTCTCAATCCTCTCTCTAACCACCACATACACCACCATTGATCACCCTAACCACCACAGTCTACCACCACCACCTCCTTTTAAACAGAGAAATATATGCGATCCTTTTTACTTCTGTCGTCCACCTCCTTTTAAAACTCCCCACCGACTTTTGTTATGCATAGATAATAATCCTCCCAAAAATCTCTATTGGGCCTTGCAATCTAATGTTTTTAGTGAGTTATGTCACAGAACTCACGTTCTTTTGTTTTGATTTTTTTTCTTATTATTATTATTATTATTATTATTGTTGTTGTTGTTGTTGTTGTTATCATTCCTTAATGTTTTTTTAGTTTTGTGACACAATTAATAGTTCTGTGTAGGTTTTTATGATCTAGAAGTTGGTTGAGATCAATGGAAGCTCCGGTACTGTTGGGATCTGGATCTGGATCGAGTATTCGAGTCGTCTCGGGTGGATAGCGATGGAATGATAAGAACGAACAATATTATTGTTATTATTATTATTATTCGCCGGAGACTAACTGGTCTGATGATGGAAGGATACATTTTAGTGAGTTTTTGTTGTTTTAACATTGAATCTATGTATTGTTTTGTCTCCCTTCATGAACTTGGTGTTTGGGTGGGTTGTGGTTGGTTAATATATCCATACCCAAAACAACCCTGTTCATCTAAACAAAGAAATCGACGATATGAAAGATGAACCAATATTGAAAAATTATTATTTTAGTTTAATATTGTCTCATAAAGCTTGGAACTTTATCTCTTTCAAGTGATACCCTTCATGATCTTTTTGTAAGTGTGTTAACAGAGGATAAATAATTTGTGTAGCGTTTCTTGAATTTCAATTTTTTTTGGCTGTTCATGGACATAAGTTATGGTCATAAGATAGGAAGGTTCTTGCGGTTATTACTAAAAGTGCCACTTTGATAAGTTAATAACATTTTTTTGGGATAGTTTTTGTTCGCATGCCAAGTGTTTGATCAAATGCTTGAATGAAAAAAAAACTTATGTTAACCTTTTCTATTTATTATTATTATTATTATTTTGTTTATGTTAGATTTTTATTGGATTGGGGACATGAGGTTGATATATCACATGTGATTGATGAATAAATTTGTAGTCTTTTTATATTAGTATATGTTAGCACATGTTAGTGATGCCCCATTATGTATTTGAGGATCCCAAACTAACATGTGTATCTGTTCCAGGGTTGGTTTACACGAGTAGGCTATTGGAAGAAGGCGGCGTTGGTGATGTGGCTGTGGTAAGTGATGTTTTTTATAAAGATTATAAATTTTTAATCTTTTGGTGAATAGGGTGTTTAAATAATTTTTGTATTCTATTTAATAATTTTTTGGCAAGTGAAATTGTTATGAACTTGTATAGGGTATATGTCTATTTTTTTGCGGTCCGAATCTTGTATGCTCACACACGTTAGTGATGCTAACACATGCTAGTATAGCTCAATTTTGGCATATTATGTGCGTATGTCTTCTGGGTACACATGTTAGTGATGCTAACACATGCTAGTATATGACTAACTAACAGGTGTTAGGGTTCATATGACATACGTTAGTATATGCCCAACTAACATGTGTTATGGATTTGGATTGGTTCTGATTTGATTTTTTAAATGTATTATTGTTGGATTTCAAACCCTATTAATCGTATTTGAGTAGTTGTATTAACATAATTGTAAAATTGAGTATGATACACTTGGCACAACAGATTTGGTGTTGTTTACACACATGTTTGTGGTGCTAACACATGCTAGTATATGTCTAACTAACAGGTGTTAGGGTTCACATGACATACGTTAGTATATGCCCAACTAACATGTGTTAGGTTTTATATGACATACGTTATTTCAGTAAAACATATGTTTTATAATACAGTAACACATGTCATTGATGTCCCATTATGTGTTTTGTAGAGCCCAACTAACACGTGTTACCTTTTTTTGTAGGTGAAGAGATGTTTTGAGTTAAAGATGATGAGGATCAAGAACGAAGCATAGCTAGATTTTTTCTATGTTGTTATGATAGTTAAAGATGATGTTTGTATGAAAAGTTTTTTGATACATTTTTAGTATTGATTGTAATGATCGTTTTTATCATTTCTTAATTAAATATACATTTTATGTGTTCTTTTATTATGTTCTTTTAGTATATTCCTGGTAACACATGTTAGCGATGTCTCACACGAGGTCAGATTTTTTTTTATCATAACACTAACGTACGTTAATATTTCATGCTGGAAAAAGTACCATAAAGTAGGAGAGAGGTGACTTGACAAGTGTCAAATCAACCTTTTTAAACATAGGATTCAGAAAATTAAATTAAAAAAATTAATTCAAGATTACCATATTGCTCTTATTCCACCTTTTTAAGCAAGTGGCCCACTTACTTTTGAATATTATATGGAAATTAATTATGGACCATTGATCGAACTTGATCAATGGTCACCATAGGGTTTGCAAGGTTTTTTCATTATAAAGGGTTTCCATATTATACATCCCCTATATATATATATATATATATATATATATATATATATATATATATATATATATATATATATATAATTTGGACATGGGAGAGACCGGGTCTAGAACCGTCTCCCTCCTCGCCAACACCAATAACCGGTCATGCAACACAAACTTGATGGTTAAATTTTATTACAGTGATGTTACTGTAGGGGAGATCATATGATAAAATTAGTGGCGTCAATTGTTGACACTACCCGAAACCAACCCAAACCCGACACGAAAAAAAAGGTTTGGGTTGACTAACACAACCTGTTTAAAAATGGGGCAGGTTTGGATCGACCCGTATTAAAAATAGGTTGGGTTCAGGTTGACACGTATAAAAAATGAGTTGACCCGCTAACCTGTTTAAGTATTTATAAAAAAATGTTTTATATTTTTGTTTTGTTTTTTTATGTTTCCATTTTACATGATTTTGCACACTATTGTATATACTTCTCACATTCTTACTCACCATTACACACGTTATGGTTAACCAGTTTACAACCCAATAACCTGCTTATAACTCGTCAAAATGTATGACTCGTTTAAAAATATGGGTTACATGGGTGTTTTCGAGTAGATCAGAATTTTTATGTGTGCGGGCTAGGGTTGGAATTTTTGACAAAAACAAATTATATGGGTCAGGTTTGAGTTTCAGATTTCAACCTACCAACCCGTCAACTCGCAACCCCATAAACCTGCCAACCCATCAACCTAACACGATTGACACCCATATATAAAATAGCTAGATAGGATAAAATAGCTAGGCAGAGTCCCCTCATATTTGTCCTTTATATGTGGCTCAGTGGTAGGCGGCCCGGGTTTTCCTTTGTGAGACCCGGGTTCGATCCCCATTGGCATCACTTGGGGACGCTAGGCAATGACGGTGGGAACTTGTGGTCCTAGTAATGCAAGTTCGATCCTGAGCTGACTCGGTTTCATCCGGCTGTTACTCCAGCAATATATATCGTGTGGAAGCAGTACGGTTCCGGGCGGAAGCTACCCCACCGCTCCAGCGTGGACCCGGTTCAGACAACATAGCCTAGATGAGTGGATAGGGCCCGTCATTGCACCAGACTATTGTCTGGACGGACACGATGAACTTTACCGTGCTCTGAGAAAGAAAGTCACCTTCAAAAAAAAAAAAAAAAGAAGTCCCACATATTAAAAAAATCAAAATTAACTTACTAAATTAAAAGTCAGTTAAGATAAATACAAAAGGTGGACTTACCTTTCAAACTGCGTAAATTACTTGATACTAGATTTTTTTTTTTGAAAGGCGAACTTCATTAAACACCAAAAAACGACGGGAAATCTCCAAGACGGAGACTCCCAAACCAAAGTTACATTACATCAAAAGAAAAATTCTTCCAATCCGTCCAACCTACCAAGCCCTTTTTATACCTACTAGAAAACCATAAGAAACCCAAGGCTTTAATGTCCGCCACGATATCAACAACGGTCCGCCTTTCGTTCATGAATATCCTCTCATTCCTAGCCCTCCATATCCTCCAACAAGATATGACCAACACCCCATAAAGCACCACCCTCTTCTCCTTAGACCAAGAAGAAGTATAATCCATTTGAAGGATATCCGCCACCAAAAAGAAGTAGAACTGTGGGAGACCAACCCATCTAGCTATCACATTCCATACTCCCGAAGGAACCAAGCAGGCCGAAAATATATGGTTGACGGTCTCCTCATACTCCTCACAAAAACTACATAAACCATCCCCGCAATTGATATTCTGCCTAGATAACGTCTTTTTCGTAGGAATCCTATCCATAAGCATTCTCCACATAAATACGTTGCACTTGATCGGAGTCCATTTACACCACCTATAAATCATTTGGTCTATGTTTGGCCTGCCACTATCGATCCATCTCTTGACATCAGAAACCGAGAACCTGTCTGCATCAACTGTATCCCAACACCACTTATCGGCCGAATCCAGCAGCTGAATCCCATCTATCAAAAGACGACACTCCTGTAACTGATGTAACTCCACTTCTGTCAATGGTTCACGTATCCAGTTCCACTGTAAGCCATCAACTGAAGCAGCACCAATGATTCTATCCCCCACCGTACAAGATTTCTCTTGCTCTAACCGAAACAAATCCGGAAATAAGTTTTTTAAAGGATTCCGAGACACCCAAGGGTCTATCCAGAACCTTATAACAGCCCCGTTCCCCAGCCGACCCTGGATCATACTCACACTACAAACATCTCCCACTTATAACCGAAAACCACATTTAACCAGTTTAGTCCACGTCCCAGCAAACCTAGAACTATGTGGATAGGTCTCCCATTTCCTATTGGACCCATGAATGGCGTCGACCACCCTTCTCCATAAGGCATTACCCTCTTGCTTATATCTCCATAACCATTTGACCAGGAAAGCATTGTTACAATCTTCAAGTTTCCGAATACCCAAACCACCATTTTTTACCGGTCTAGTGATTTTATCCCAACCCACCCAATGAAGTTTCTTCACATCCCCATTACCCCCCCCCCCCCCCACAAGAACTTTCTAACCAACCCTTCCAGCGTAGTGACAACCCCAACCGGCGCCTTAAACATTGAAAAATAATATGATGGAAGACTTTGTAAAACAGACTTTATAAGAGTCAACCTACCTCCAATCGACAAGGTACTCGATTTTCATCTCGATAATCTGGACTTAAACACATTTATAACCAGGTCCAGTTGTTAATTCTTGACATATTAGCGCCCACCATAATCCCAAGATAAGTGAAAGGAGTCGAACCTGAATGGCATCCCAACCCCCGAGCTTTAACTTCAACAGCTTCACTATCCACACCCACACCAAATAAGGTCGATTTATGTATGTTAATTCGTAAGCCGGAACACAAGTGAAAGATTCGAAGCATACGTCTGAGACAAACAAAATTGCTCTCTGACCATTCTCCCATAACCATAGCATCATCTGCATACAGAAGGTGAGATATAATCGGACCATCCCTCGGAAGCCCCACGCCCTGGAAAGACTCGATACTACACGCTTTCTTAATAATTCCGGAGAGAGCTTCCATAAGCATAATAAACAAAAAAGGTGATATAGGATCACCCTGTCTAATTCCCTTCCCATATTTGAATTCAAAGGTTGGCGACCCGTTAACCAAAACCGAAGATCGAGCCAAAACCAGAATGCCTTTAATCCACCTACACCATAAGTCCGGAAAATTCATCTGTCTCATAACTGAAATCAAGAACTCCCGGTTTACGTTATCATAGGCTTTTTCAAATTCTATTTTAAACATGAACATCTCCTTCCCGCTTCTTTTCGACCACGACATAACTTCACTTATCACCAAAGGACTATCCATGATATACTGACCAGCTACGAATGCCGATTGGGTTTCATTTATGACACTATCCATAACTGTCTTCAGTCTATTAGCCAAGACTTTGGAAATAACTTTACTCACCACCCCTATCAAGTTTATGGGCCGATACTCTCCTAAACTAGTAGGGTCCTTAACTTTTGGCACCAAAGTAATAAAAGACGTAGCAACATTACGGCTGATAAAACCAGTAGCTGCAAAATGATGCATGATATCTACAAAGTCAGCCGAAAAATAATCCCAATACCTCTTAATGAAGCGGAAATTAAAACCATCTGGGCCTGGGGCTTTATCACTCCCACATTGAAAAACAGCCTCCTTTATCTCCTTTTCTAAAAATGGACTAGTTAAAGAATCCGCCTCGTCCAAGCTGATCTTCTTCAATCCGAAGCAGGTCCAACATGAGTCTCATAACCAAACCTCTTGATTGTTGTGAAAACGTATAATTACAGTTTCTAAAATTAACTATCAATCTCGCGCGTTCCCGCGGGCGTTTATGTTTCTTGCGTATATTGCATGACGGGTTTTATGTAATTTATTGTTAATACCAATTTGGTAAGACCATTATCATGTAATCCAAGCGAGAAAGAAAATCCATATTTGTGTTTTATATTTATAGTCATTGGAGTTGTGGCTGCAGAAGTACGACATCATGAGCTAAAAAGACATGTGAATTATATCGATCCTTTCTTTGAAAATAACAATATATAGATTTTGTACATAACATCACATTGAATTCTATTATAACAACAAATTATACCCATTACTAAATATTGTTACTTAGCAACGTATCCATAACTCAACAGTCAATACTTTATGGTAACATTTGTATTTCATGGTTTGCACTTAAAATCTACCTTTGGTGACTGACTTTGACTCGTTTGTCCAATATGATATGTTTCCTTTTTAGTTATTTTTTCATCTTTTACCCAATTGATTTGCTAGAGATGTTATGTAATCTAATTGAAATCAAAACTACATAAGTGAAGGGGTCAACATTTTTTTTTTGAACGACAAACTAAAGTATTGCCGGGTACTCCGTACGCGGCTCTCATTGGCTAAAGGTAGCCCACAAGACGTATCTTGTAGCGGCCCAATCCGCACGCACGGAGCCCTCTAGCCCACCCGTCTCCTGTTCCAGGGAAAACCCGGCCCGCATACCCGCCCGAAGGCACGACGGTAACGAACCGGTAAAACCTGGAGGGATCAGAAGTCGAACCCATGACCACAAGAATCAAGTGTCTCTCCCTCACTTCCCAATACCACTCCACCACAAGGGTGGGTGGTGGTCAACATTACTAGCTGAGCGCCAAATTATAATGATATTTAGACATTTTCGGTTGGTTCAAAATTCTAGGAAGAATATCTTTTAAACTGCATAAATGCATAAGCACAATAGAGGAAGAAGCTTCTTATGGATCAAAAATCTTTCAAAGGCAAATTTCGTTGGATTGAGAAATGTGGAGAGGTTTCAAGGTTTACAAAGTAGGCTGGTAGTAGTGTTTTGTAATTCAATTGTATTGGTGCTATATTGACTCTGTTTTGTAACTTGGTGGTCGCTAGTTTCCTGCTAGCGGCTTTGGTTTGAATTATAATTATTTGTTGATCGTTAAAAAAAACAATAGAGGAAATTAGCCACATTTTATACATCAATTGCATCAGAATGATTAAAAATGTAGGGGCTCTATCTCTGACATTTGTAGCCAAGCGGGTATTTTTCTTTTTCAGAAAGGTGAAACATGAAAATTGATGCAAGCATTTGATGTCTCACCCACTTGAATGTCACGATCGTTTCAACTTGGGAAAGTCCATGTCAATATGATTATCTAGGCTCCAAGTATTAATTTGACTAAAAAACACATTCGAATTTGGCTGTTGTCATACCCCCTAGGCAGAAACACGTGAGTGGAACGTCGAAAAGTTTCTCAGCACAATGTTTGAGCAAACACATAAGAAACTGAAATAAATTGTTTTAGCAGGTAGAACCTCATAAAAACACATAATTGTTTAAGACAAGGCCCACGAATGTTGATACCACACAGTGCAAGCTCAAATCGGTTCTCAAGTCTCATTTGTTCATGCAAATCAATTACCTAAAAAACATGGATTAAAGATTTGTCAACATAAAGCTGGTGAGTTTATAGGTTTAAATGAACGTAAAGTAAAGTTAGTGAAATTCGTGTGTGACCAATCAAAGCTAGCTAAGCCAATGATTACTGTACCAACATGAGTCCCATAACCAAACCTCTTGATTGTTGTGTCTCGTGCATTGTACAGTAAAGACAATGTAAGAATCGTATAAAACTAGCACTCTTTGTATGTAACAAGTTAGAGCGACTAACCAAGAGTGGAGGTGTCAAACCCAATAGATCTATTTAAGTGTTCCATGACTACTATTTAGCTAATGGTTACAATGTAATGTATGTACGAGGACTGTTGAGCTCATTAACCGTTTGTCTCATGTTTCACAAGGTAGCCATGATAGAATTCACTCTAAACGAATTGTAACTTGAAATATGTAGCATGTCCCCCCCCCCCAAAGTATGAAAACAGTAAAACAAGGGTCGTGAAAATGTCACACTCCGACAGCGCACAGCGGAAAGCAAGTCATGAGGTAACGGAAGTTGTTACCACAAAGTTTAGCAAATCACATATAATTAATTACGTATGGACATCTTGCAACCACCATCTAGTTAAACATATTTAAGTTTCATGGTAAAAGAAAGTTTAAAAACATTTTCCACCAAGATGAAGCGAAATAAAAGCAAACATTGTTTTACAAAATAAAAACATAGTTTTAAATTTTTATGGTCCTAACATCATGCCCATAATAGTGCATGCTAACCCCACTCTCTAAACTCCTATGCATCAATACCTAAAAAGCATATTTAAAAATATCAACAAAAATGTTGGCAAGTTCACAGGTTTTAAGGCAATTAAACATATTTCCTTGTTCAAAAACGTATCATCGAGTACCAACTAAACTGAGAACCAAGTAGACCTGCGAGGTCCTACAAGCATGATCTCAACCTAAGGCTCTTAATAAAACCACAACTTTTCTTCCCAAACCTGACCTCCTAGAGGAACTTTTAACAGGATATGCTCTCCCGCAGGACCTAGTCCCAGGGAGGGGACGTCAACCCAATAGATCTACTAACATAATCGACAGCTCTAAACCAAGAGCTAATGATTAAGAAATGCAGGGAAGTATCCTCCCGAAGGGATAGACGGGCGTCCCACGCCTCACGTTGAGCACCTACCCAAGGCCATCAAATGTTCTACAAATTCTAGTCTACCCATGATACAAGCATGTTAATCACCTGATTATAAAACGTTCAAAAACATTTAAAAAGAAAAGGGGCTATGAAACTCACCTCAAGCGTAGCAATCAAGCAATTCCCTAGCCCAAACCACAATCCTTTGCTAACAATACCCTATAATCCACAAGGGTATTTTTAGCAAACATTCTAAGTCCATCCAAGTTATTCACCAAACATCCTCAACTTAGATTAACCAAAAATATTTGAATTTCCATTAACCCTTATCTTATTGACCCATTGGTGACCTTGACGATTGGTTAAGTTTTAGATCTCATGTACATGCATACCGCGTCTAATTACCCAACCCTTAGGTTCACAATTATATGTTCACACATATATCAATCCAATTTAAATACCACATAACTTGACTTCGTAAACCTATCATTTCATTATAATCAAATACACACATGTAGCACAATAAGATATATTCTAGCAATTTCCATATCAAACAAGTTTCCAATGTTTCATGTTAACCCATGAACATCATATAAACTTAATTTAAACACTAGGACCTGCCACTATACCTCAATTCAGGACCAAATTTGCTGCTCTAAATCAGCCACAAATTTTAGTCGTTACGCGCCTCAAAAATCACATTTCGGCGGCTTTTATCGCATAGTTTTGGACTGTAAGCATCCGTTACAATGGTAAACATATTATACACCCTAAATAATGACTTTTATACACCTTTTAACACTAAACAAGCTGTTTTACATCAGACCTAAAAATACGTGTTTTAAACGCGTAAAACTTGTCAAAAACATCCGTTTTTGCGCATCTTTTGCAATTATATTTAGGTTTTAAACGCGAAACACCTAAATTGTTTTACAAAACATGAAATAAATTGTCTTAGCAGGTAGAACCTCATAAAAACACATAATTGTTTAAGACAAGGCCCACGAATGTTGATACCACACAGTGCAAGCTCAAATCGGTTCTCAAGTCTCATTTGTTCATGCAAATCAATTACCTAAAAAACATGGATTAAAGATTTGTCAACATAAAGCTGGTGAGTTTATAGGTTTAAATGAACGTAAAGTAAAGTTAGTGAAATTCGTGTGTGACCAATCAAAGCTAGCTAAGCCAATGATTACTGTACCAACATGAGTCCCATAACCAAACCTCTTGATTGTTGTGTCTCGTGCATTGTACAGTAAAGACAATGTAAGAATCGTATAAAACTAGCACTCTTTGTATGTAACAAGTTAGAGCGACTAACCAAGAGTGGAGGTGTCAAACCCAATAGATCTATTTAAGTGTTCCATGACTACTATTTAGCTAATGGTTACAATGTAATGTATGTACGAGGACTGTTGAGCTCATTAACCGTTTGTCTCATGTTTCACAAGGTAGCCATGATAGAATTCACTCTAAACGAATTGTAACTTGAAATATGTAGCATGTCCCCCCCCCCCAAAGTATGAAAACAGTAAAACAAGGGTCGTGAAAATGTCACACTCCGACAGCGCACAGCGGAAAGCAAGTCATGAGGTAACGGAAGTTGTTACCACAAAGTTTAGCAAATCACATATAATTAATTACGTATGGACATCTTGCAACCACCATCTAGTTAAACATATTTAAGTTTCATGGTAAAAGAAAGTTTAAAAACATTTTCCACCAAGATGAAGCGAAATAAAAGCAAACATTGTTTTACAAAATAAAAACATAGTTTTAAATTTTTATGGTCCTAACATCATGCCCATAATAGTGCATGCTAACCCCACTCTCTAAACTCCTATGCATCAATACCTAAAAAGCATATTTAAAAATATCAACAAAAATGTTGGCAAGTTCACAGGTTTTAAGGCAATTAAACATATTTCCTTGTTCAAAAACGTATCATCGAGTACCAACTAAACTGAGAACCAAGTAGACCTGCGAGGTCCTACAAGCATGATCTCAACCTAAGGCTCTTAATAAAACCACAACTTTTCTTCCCAAACCTGACCTCCTAGAGGAACTTTTAACAGGATATGCTCTCCCGCAGGACCTAGTCCCAGGGAGGGGACGTCAACCCAATAGATCTACTAACATAATCGACAGCTCTAAACCAAGAGCTAATGATTAAGAAATGCAGGGAAGTATCCTCCCGAAGGGATAGACGGGCGTCCCACGCCTCACGTTGAGCACCTACCCAAGGCCATCAAATGTTCTACAAATTCTAGTCTACCCATGATACAAGCATGTTAATCACCTGATTATAAAACGTTCAAAAACATTTAAAAAGAAAAGGGGCTATGAAACTCACCTCAAGCGTAGCAATCAAGCAATTCCCTAGCCCAAACCACAATCCTTTGCTAACAATACCCTATAATCCACAAGGGTATTTTTAGCAAACATTCTAAGTCCATCCAAGTTATTCACCAAACATCCTCAACTTAGATTAACCAAAAATATTTGAATTTCCATTAACCCTTATCTTATTGACCCATTGGTGACCTTGACGATTGGTTAAGTTTTAGATCTCATGTACATGCATACCGCGTCTAATTACCCAACCCTTAGGTTCACAATTATATGTTCACACATATATCAATCCAATTTAAATACCACATAACTTGACTTCGTAAACCTATCATTTCATTATAATCAAATACACACATGTAGCACAATAAGATATATTCTAGCAATTTCCATATCAAACAAGTTTCCAATGTTTCATGTTAACCCATGAACATCATATAAACTTAATTTAAACACTAGGACCTGCCACTATACCTCAATTCAGGACCAAATTTGCTGCTCTAAATCAGCCACAAATTTTAGTCGTTACGCGCCTCAAAAATCACATTTCGGCGGCTTTTATCGCATAGTTTTGGACTGTAAGCATCCGTTACAATGGTAAACATATTATACACCCTAAATAATGACTTTTATACACCTTTTAACACTAAACAAGCTGTTTTACATCAGACCTAAAAATACGTGTTTTAAACGCGTAAAACTTGTCAAAAACATCCGTTTTTGCGCATCTTTTGCAATTATATTTAGGTTTTTACCTTAGGTATTTTATGAAAACTTAATCACACTTTATTTTACATAAAAATAAGTCATAAAAATCTGTTCTAAATCAGTTTTGAAATATCCCCTTCAAAAGCTCGTATTTTGGCGTTTTCAGCCGAAAAAACACGTTTTGATCGTACATGCAAGGCCTCACAAGCGTGTATATCATTGTTAAGCTTAAAAATCTCTATTTTAAACTTTTCAAAACCTTTAAAATCATAATCCAAGTCAGACCTTTCCTATATCCAAAATAACACATAATCATCAATAATCAATGCACAAAACTTGAACATAATCATCATCTAGGCCACATTTCATCAATCACATCCCTATACCATTTATTTAGACCATCAAATACATGCAAAAATCATTTTACATCAGATTCAAAACCCACTTAAAAACCTTCTTTCATGTTATCAAAATCAAAGGATCTAAGCATTATTAATCATCTAACAATCAACACGATCTATTCCACACACACACACAGTTCACACACACACACACACACACCATCTTTTTCTATTTTTCACATCCCCATTGTTTTATTTATAAAACCATTTGCAAAACCCATCTTTGTTTGGTGAAAAACTAATCAAAACGGAAAACATAAAGATTTAACACAAGATTTTAGTTCAAGAACATACCCTTGTAAAACTCTTGCAAAAATAGTGGGTTTTGGTGCTACAAATTGGTTCCTCTCTCTCTAAAAGTTTTGGATTTTTGCTTCAAATCACCAAAAACACTAAACCATCTATGATTCCTTATCCATTTTTGTGAAAGATTCAAAAAAAAAAAAAAAAAAAAGAATGTAGGATGGTGGTGGTGGTGTTACGGTCAAGAGAGGGAGGGAAGAGGGAGTTAAAAGGTTTTCTCTTAAGTGTGTGTGAAGATGGAGGTGTAAATGAGATGGAATGTGGGTTTAGGTGGGTATTTATATGGAAGATTTTCTAATTAATATTAATCATTGATGATAATTGATATTATTTTTGTAATAGCATGGGGGGGTTTCATGTATGGGATTGTAGGTGTTTATATATATACTAGCAGGAACCCGCGCGTTGCGGCGGGGCTGCACTTGTAAACTTTTATTACATATATAATAATTTTAAACTAAAAGTCATCATGTATTATTGTGTGACAATTATTTTAGTGGAAGTCCTTTGATATTAAAAGCACGAATAAAAAATAAAAATTGATGCGTGGGAATACTGAAAACTTGAATCAGAAAACAAGATTTCAGTCTTTGGAAAAAAAAGTAGTTACATACACTAAATGAATCCATAAAAAATAAAGAATGGCGTGTGGGATAGATTTGCCATCCCGTAGTACTAACTGGTCGATTTTGTGGTATATTCTCGAATATGCTCCGAACGTATATATGTCATTTCTCATGTTGGCGATTTTTTCGTCTAATGAGACACCCATAGGTGTGAAGGAGAAATTTGTGTTGTATGCGCGGATTAAAGAAACCATATCAGTTGATCAAAGAAACCATGAGGTTGCTCTTGATTAACACAATAGCCACGATGTTGCTCTTGATTAACACAAAATTTGTCTGATTGTAATTTTTAATCGTAAACTTTTATTACATATACAATAACTTTTAAACTAAAAGTCATCATGTATTCTTGTTTGACAATTATTTTGGTTTTGCTAATGACTGAGTCAGTCACGAATGGGACGATGTCTATCTCTTTTATTTGAGTTTGAATATGTTAGTCAAATTTTTATGTATTATTTTTAGTATAAGTTAATAAGTTATTTAATTGTTGTACTTTTAAACTAAAGGTCATAATGTATTCTTGTTTGACAATTATTTTGGTTTTCCTAATGACCTAGTCAGTCACGAATGGGACAATGCTTATTTCTTTTATTTGAGTTTGAATATATTAGTCAAATTTTTATGTATTATTTTTGTCACATCCTCAAATTTCCACGTGCGGGGTTTTACCGCGAGGCGCGTGACACACCAGGATCCAAGTCAACGGTCACAATAAACAACACTATATGATACGTAAAAATGACAAAATCAAACCATTAAGTTTTCATAATTGAACCAACGCTGCGGAAGCGTAAAACTTTATTACAACGTGAAATCAAAAGTACGAAAGTCTGTAAATACTAAATGAGATGCACATAAATCCTAGACGCCGTGAGACTCCGTGCGCCTATCGACAGCTGCTACCTTAGCGACCTGAGACAAACATGCTAAATACGTCAGCAAATAATGCCGGTGAGTTCACAGGTTTTTAATGAATACCGACTCCAAATGTATACCAACTCCAAGTGAAAATCGACTCCAACTGAATACCCATGGTCAATCCAGACCACATGCATGCAAAACATATGAATACCTTACTACTGCGATTGGAAAACCATTACTGGACTCGAATACTGTGAATACTGAATACGTGCCCGAATGAATACTGAATACTGCATACTGAATACTGAATACCTAAGAGACAATATGCACCCGCCCGGCCCTCCAAGCCGTCGAGTGGGGCGGGTCAAGCCCAAATAGCGCTATCCACATTTCCCCCGTTGTGCATCCCCGCACATTCATGGTTTTCCCCGGGACTTCCAAAGATCGCATAGTAATATAATGAATACTCCAAAACATAATGAATACGTGAAAACATAATGAATACTCCAAACCCAATGAATTCATGAATACCAAAACATAGTTGAAACACCTTTTTATGAAAACATAGTTGACACACGTTTAAAGGACACAACATGTTTTCTCCCCCGAAAATGTAAAACCAGTAAAAGAGTGGGGCCGTGAAACTCACCTTAGAGTGCGTCTTCCAATAACTAGAATTCCAACACGTGTATGATAATCCCAACTAATGACAACCTATCAATGAGTTTACATAAGTGTGATGACTATTAACCCGAAGGCTAACTAGTCCCCGATTGTCCAGATCTTGACTACGTATGTTAAAAAGTGTGTTTAAACGTTAACCGGACATCCCGGACCGACCCGACATCCCGTTGGTGACCCATTACATCAATTAGTCATGCACATAAGTTTAACACATAAGTTTCAAGCATAAAACACTTAGTTTGCATCAAAAATCTCATTTTAGAAATCGTAGGGTCGAATGTAGCTTCGAGTGGTCGAATGAGGCTTTAAACGGTCGAATGTGGCTACCTTCGCCCCCTTTCTCCCTCCTTCGCCCATTTGTAATACGTTCGACCATTTAGTAACCAGGTTCGACCCTGGAGTCCCTCCTTCGCACCATCGACCGGTCGAAGGAGGCCAGGTTCGCCCCTGTTGTGCAATTTTCCTAAAAAACGCTTCAAACGCATTCAAAACGACTCGAAACATCATCAAACACAGCAGTCAAGCATGGATAACTTATCCCTACAAAACCCTACCGATTTTACACCAAGATCTAGTCGTTTTACAAGTTTCCCAAAATAGTAAATTATGGAGATGTCACATCATCATGCATGCAATCTTTACCCAATTAGGAAACTTTATGAAATCAATCAATAATCAACTTAATATACTCAGATTACCATGAACAATAAACCCCCCAATCATATCCTTATCCCTATCATCATGAACAAGCCCTAGATCTAACCCAAAACCCCCAAAATGGATAAAACATCATCAATAATCAATTGTAACTTATCTCAATCATAAAACATCATCAATAACAGTCCTAGATCATTGTTATAACATCTATACAGCAATCAATCATCAAACAATACATAACATCACATAAAACACCATTAATACATGTTAGTTTGTA
The DNA here is from genome assembly GCA_028751855.1 of Ambrosia trifida. Taxonomy (NCBI): domain Eukaryota; kingdom Viridiplantae; phylum Streptophyta; class Magnoliopsida; order Asterales; family Asteraceae; genus Ambrosia; species Ambrosia trifida. The sequence continues at coordinate 75,305,427 of CM054131.1, read as the reverse complement.
TGAAAACTTATTGTTTTTGAATAGGTTTTGTTTAGAAAGACATTAGGAAGGTTTTTATCCCTGAAAACATGTTTGTATCAGATCTGGACTCTTGGGGTTTAATAAAAACGAATTGAAATGCTTTAAAAATGATTTAGAATGAAGACACACCTTTGATCTTTGTGTAGAAGATGTTTGTAGGTTAGATTATAGAAAACAAGGGCAAAAACTCCTTCCCCAATGTTTAAAGTTGCTAGAGAGTGTTTTGAGACGGTTAGGGTTTGTGAAATGGTGAAAAATGACAAAGTGTGGTATTTATACTATGTCCACATTCGCCCCTTCTCAATGGGCGAATGAGCCCTCCTTCGACCCTTCTCAGGGTCGAATGAGTCCTTCTGTGGTCGAAGGAAATCCTTTCCATCCAGTTCCCAGGTTCGCCCCTTTACAAGGGTCGAACCAAAGCAATTTATCTCCTTCGACCATTCGAAGTGGTCGAACCAGAGCCCCTTTTTAACTAGTTTTCCAGTTTGTCGTGTTTAACGCATTCTAACACATCTTAACACATAAGCATGCAACCTTAGTCTATGTTTATCATATTTAAGCATGGATAATTATCTACACATCATCTAAACACACCTATGTATATAATCCACCACACGACCCATAATCTTCATACACATTCAATCGGTTTATGTATTTCACCAACAACGGGACTCGTATCGTGTGTGTGTGTGACTAACCCAATGATCTCCCGAATCATTGTACCTTGGACAATACGGACTGTGTTCCGACTCTACTGACCCTGTCAAGTATGTTTAATAAACGTTTTTCGCTAAGGTAGACTTATGTGTTCATAAAGTGTTGACCCAAACGTGCCGGGTGTCACATCATCCCCCAGTTGAAAGAATTTTCGTCCCGAAAATTTCCCGAAGTCAAAGAGAACGAAGCGACAAAAGAAAAATTTTCCCGGTCGTCACATCATCCCCCTGTTGAAAGGAATCTCGCCCCGAGATTCACTCTTCGACAGTAATGAGTGTCGACCTACCCCAAGTAACTCCTCCCAGAACGCAAACAAAATGATAACCATGAACGAAAGATGATATCAACAGATACCCTATGCCGGGGAACCGCCCTCCCCAAAGTGAATAGAAAACAATGAATCCCCCTGATCGAAGGCCTACTAGAGACTTACTATGATCGGTATAAATGATACACCGGTACCGTCCAAGTAACATCTCCAAAGGACCCACATCAGACTCATGAATGCAAAATGATGACCAAATACCAAATTGAATGCACACAATGAATACGAATTGCCAAACAATGTGAACGAGAATGAATACGAGCATAACGAGAATCAAGAAAAGAATACTCACCAGTAACAGTGTCAGGATCCTCCTGGTTCTCCCTAGCGCCAATGACATAAACATGACCACGAGTAGTTTGACCGCCGCCTTCATTCCCAGCACCACCTGCAGTCCCTTGGTTCAGCTTAGGACAATCCCGCTTGAAGTGTCCATTATCCCCACAGTGATAACATCCCTGCCTCCCCTGAGGAGCAGTAGCAATGGTAATAGTAGTAGTGGCCTGTGCCGGTTGTAGCTGAAGAGTAGTCCTACAGTCCTTAGCATGATGACCAAAACGCTGACACCGTCGACAGCGAAACCTCTCACAATCACCCGTATGATGAAACCCACACTCACCACACTTCGGGAGTTTCCCAGTATATCCCCCAGACCTCTGCTCGGATGATGCTCCCACAACTTCTTGCTTCTTCATCTGCGGCTGGGACGACCCAGCGCTCTTTCCAGCACTCTCCCACTTTCTCTTGTTGTCCGCAGGGGCTTTCACAGCAGCACCCCTCGGAGATAGAACGCCCTCCGCAACCTTCATGTTGGTCAGCTTGTGGGCTGCCCGAACAGTGGCCAACATAGTAGTGTGATCAGCAGCAGCAACAAGTCCAGCAATCTCCGGCACTAACCCAGCAACGTAGTGCTCAATCCTCCGGTACTCCGGTGTAGCCAACCCGGGGCACATCACAGCCAACTCGTTGTGCCTAGCAGTAAACTCCTCGATCTCTGACCCAACCATCTTCAGATTCCAGAACTCATGCTCCAACTTCATAATCTCGTCTCTTGGGCAATACTCCGCCCTCAACATCTGAACAAACTCAGACCACGGCATAGCATTGGCCTCACCCAGACCAAGGTTCGCAGTGGTGGAGTTCCACCAGGTCAACGCATGTCCCTCCAGTGTAGCAGAAGCATACTTGACGCGATCAGCGTCGGGACAGTTACACATAGCAAACACCGACTCAATCTTCTCCAACCACCTAAGTAGTCCCACCGCTCCTTCAGTCCCATTGAAGAAATGGGGCTTACAGTCCATGAACTTCTTGTACGTGCACCCAGTCTGCATCTGATTAGTATTTCCCAGGGTCTGCTGAGCAGCCTGGAACGCAGCCAACGCAACGTTCAACTGTTGTTGCAACATGTGCTCCAACTCCGCCTGAGTCATGGTGATGTTCCCACCACCTCGTCCACCGCCATTGCAACCCCCGCCGCCACCACGGCGTCCACCAGCACGTCCACCAGCGCGACCAGACATGTTCTGCCAAACATGAGACAAGATACGCAAAATCACCAACAGATCGAGCTACAAGTGACCAGACGAATTCAAAACATGGTTCCAGCATGACCATTAGTCCGAACACGAAGTCCACCAAGATTTTCATGCATTTCGATTTATGATTTCGTGTGCACCCGAAATAACAAATCGCTCTACATGGTCCTCTAGGCGTGCTCCTAGTTAGAACTTCAAATCACCCGATACACACATTCCTAAAAGAAACTGTAATCACACGAGAATCCCAAAGTGAACAGTCACTCAGGAGTGTACTATGACAAGTACTAGCGCATGAGAGTGTGTGAGTAAGCATGTATGTAAGCGAATAGTCCCTTCAACTTCAAACCCGAAGAAGAAGATAGAACCAAGGTAGGAATAACAAAAGATAGATAACGTGATACTGTGTGATGAGGACACCGACACCCCGACAAGGTTAGTATGTTTACCAAATGACACGACTCGTAACTATGTGTGACCGTCTAACGTGTGTGATACTCGGCTATAGACTAGACTCTACATGCAGTCCTAGTTCACTATAACCATTGGCTCTGATACCAATCTGTCACATCCTCAAATTTCCACGTGCGGGGTTTTACCGCGAGGCGCGTGACACACCAGGATCCAAGTCAACGGTCACAATAAACAACACTATATGATACGTAAAAATGACAAAATCAAACCATTAAGTTTTCATAATTGAACCAACGCTGCGGAAGCGTAAAACTTTATTACAACGTGAAATCAAAAGTACGAAAGTCTGTAAATACTAAATGAGATGCACATGAATCCTAGACGCCGTGAGACTCCGTGCGCCTATCGACAGCTGCTACCTTAGCGACCTGAGACAAACATGCTAAATACGTCAGCAAATAATGCCGGTGAGTTCACAGGTTTTTAATGAATACCGACTCCAAATGTATACCAACTCCAAGTGAAAATCGACTCCAACTGAATACCCATGGTCAATCCAGACCACATGCATGCAAAACATATGAATACCTTACTACTGCGATTGGAAAACCATTACTGGACTCGAATACTGTGAATACTGAATACGTGCCCGAATGAATACTGAATACTGCATTCTGAATACTGAATACCTAAGAGACAATATGCACCCGCCCGGCCCTCCAAGCCGTCGAGTGGGGCGGGTCAAGCCCAAATAGCGCTATCCACATTTCCCCCAACACCCCGCCCCTCTCACCACCAATATTGTCCGCTTTGCCCACCCAGAGCTCACGGATTTGTTTTTGGGTGCCCTGGTGGAAACTTCCCAGGAGGTCACCCATCCTGAAACTGCTCCTACCTGAGCACGCTTAACTGTGGAGTTCTCCTCTCATCCACTAACATTAAGCCCCAAAACGCGTTGGTGATTTAAGAGGCAAGACATTACTTATGAACCAAGGATCTCTCCTGGCCACGGCCGATGTGGGATTTTCCTGGGGTGTCACATTCACCCCCTGTTAGAGTCTCATCGTCCCTGATGAGGTGTGCACCCACCATCCCGAACGGCACAGGAGTGGCTCTGATACCATCTGTAACACCCCGCCCCTCTCACCACCAATATTGTCCGCTTTGCCCACCCAGAGCTCACGGATTTGTTTTTGGGTGCCCTGGTGGAAACTTCCCAGGAGGTCACCCATCCTGAAACTGCTCCCACCTGAGCACGCTTAACTGTGGAGTTCTCCTCTCATCCACTAACATTAAGCCCCAAAACGCGTTGGTGATTTAAGAGGCAAGACATTACTTATGAACCAAGGATCTCTCCTGGCTACGGCCGATGTGGGATTTTCCCGGGGTGTCACAATTTTTAGTATAAGTTACTAAGTTTTTTACAAGCTTTTATAAAATACTATTGCATTATAAATATATATGCTAGATGTAATAACACTATATTATTGTTTGTCTTTTATTTGAGTTTGAATATGTTAGTCAAATTTTTATGTATTATTTTTAGTATAGGTTAATAAGTTTTTTACAAGCTTTTATAAAATACTATTGCATTATAAATATAAATGCTAGATGTAATAACACTACATTATTGTTTGTCATTTATTACACTACATTATTAAATGCTAAATTGTAGAGGGACAATATTGTAAATGAGAAATTATTTATGCATTAACACTTGTACCAAATGCAAAAACAATGTTTTTATGTGTCTTAAAATTAAATGAAAATTACTATATTGCCCATCCAAAACCTATTATATAGTAGTATAGATATAGATATAGATATAGATGTATAGGGTTAGGATCCGTTGAGAACACAATGAGTTGCGAGAACTCGCGAGAACCCGACGTAAAATGCGAAAAAAAATTATTTTTTTTTTGCACACAGGTGTAAAAACACGTAAACCCTGCCGTAAAAAAAAGAAAAAAAATACATGAATTTACGCTGAATACACCGGTGTAAAAGATTTTTACCCCATGTAAGTATATTAATATTTTATTAAATATTTTATTGTTGTTTAATTTTTGACCACATATTCATTTTTTATTAAAATAAGTGTGTGGTTATAAAATGAGTTCCTATGGTTCTCACAACTCAAAGGAGTTTTCAAATGATCCCAAACACACACACACACACACACACACACACACATATATATATATATATTATAAAACTTATAACATAAACAAGCACATCACATATTTATAAAAACCCTTATATATATATATATATATATATATATATATATATTAAATAATTAAGGTTTTCACCCATTTGGCCAATAATAATATTCCCCAACTAAAAATATCCATTTTTGGCTAATTTGATTATATTAGAGGTTTCCCTACTGTACCGGGTCTCGTACTCGCGTTAAAACTCTAAAACGCACAATAATTAGACCAAAACGATTTAAAAACTATCAATCATAGTCTTTATTGGTTTTAATAATATTTCCATCCCAAAAATATTATTCCATGCCCAAACAAGCATTATGGGTCATAACTAGACTTTTTAAAGTTAACCGGGTCATCACCAATGTTCAATACGGGTAATTTATCACCCCGTTAAACGAAAATTCCTAAAATTCCCAATAAATCTTTTAAAATGTTTGTACTTTGATATTGCATTTTAAGGACTCTAATTATCATCAATTAAATCTAACATGCAATATTTGATATTATTTTAATAGTTATTTTATTATACAGATAGTACCTGGAATTTTTGCGGTTGTCAAAGTCTCCCCTCGTTTAAAAAATTTCGTCTAGCCATTGCTGATTTTAGTTTGGGCGGAAATAAATGAGGATATTTTAGCATCATTTGACCATCTCTTTCCCAAGTGAACTCTGGTCCATGTTTAGAATTCCATCTGACCTTGACCAACTTGATATTATCCCGCCTCAACTTCCGGACCTTCCGGTCAGTAAACTCAATGGGTTCCTCGACAAAACGCATATTGTCATCAATATTAACCTCTTCTGGCGGTATTACAAGCGTCTCATCAGACAAACATTTCTTCAAGTTACAAACGTGAAACACATCATGGACTCCAGAAAGTTCTTGCGGTAACTTAAGTTGATATGCAACCGGGCCTACCCTTGTAATGATCTCAAATGGTCCAATGTAGCGAGGGCTAAGCTTTCCTTTCCTTTCTTACCAAACCTAATAACACCTTTCCAAGGCGAGATTTTCAACATAAGATTGTCTCCAACTTGGAATTCTAAAGGCTTTCGCCTATTATCCGTCACAACCAGCCTAAGGCGGAAACGTGAGGTGAGACGAACATGGTGATCATAAACATTGTTTACATGAGAATAATAAATGTCATTTATTTCACATAACAATCAAGGTCTTGATGTCATATAGAGTTACATGCCATAGCAAATGAGTTCAACAACTACATCAAATAACAAAACGAAAGACTTTTGCAGGCATTCCTAAGCTCGCTTTCTTATTATCCTTACTTGGTTCCTAAAAAACATTCTTAAATGTGTCAACTAAACAGTTGGTGAGTCTGTATGTTTTGTTGACTCGATAAAACAGCTTGTTGACAAGAAAGTTTTGTTGTTTGTGTCCATGTAGAATATAGTTACCACGAGCACCATAACCAAACTCTGACGTTCGTGTGCACCCCACCCCAATGCATTGTCACGGGACATTGTAAAGTATGGAGACTATGCATTCATATGTGTTAGCGCAACTAACAGTGAAAGGGGCTGTCAACCCAAATAGTACTATTCATATAATCCATGGCTTATCGCTAAGCTAATAGCTATGATTGTCCGGGGAATTTGTTGTTTGTGATAATTATGGGTCTAACTCATGTAACATATATTGTTGTCATGTACATATGTAGGTCTGTAACATGTTTTTTTCCTGAAGTTGCAAAACTGTAAAACAGTAAATGGGGCCACGAAACTCACCTGATGTCTGGTTATGTGGTCTAGCAAAGCAGAAAGATTGAAGTAACTACTGTCCCGACAAAAGTTCCCTATAATGTCAAAGACATCTTAAGTTGTGTGTTCTTGTTGTTTACCATACAAGTTGTTCACCCGACTTGTAGACCCTTGTGTCTATTATGTGTGTGCCATTGTTCGTGCATGTGACAATTGTTACGTGTTTCATGTGTACTTTGTAAAATGTACTGTTTCGTGAATCCTGTGCATTTTATTATGAATACGTATCTTTTGTTATCAAAATGGGCCCCAAATAGGTGTAGAATATCCCCAATCTCACACGTGTGATTGTTTTATGAAAAAAAAAACGGATGTTTTAACACATGTTAAGACCGTACTAGCATATGGTTTCTTTGAATCCGAAAATTCACATTGATGTGATATGTTAAGTTCCATGTTCTATATGTCTAGTTCGGTATCCAACTACCCGAATATGGTCCTAAAGGTGTTTCACGAGTATATATATATATATATGTTTTGATTCAAAAATCGATTCCTTGACAACTATTAAAGCCGAGTGTGGTTTATAAAACATTGATTATAATGTGGGTGTATGTTCTAGGTCGATTGATGATAAACTAAACAATGTTTATGAAAACCATTTTCTTATGCGTGAATAGAGCCGAGTACTTTGACTTAAAACTATAAATGATGTTTAGTTAAAATGTACCTAGTAGATGCAAAGGTATGACCGATCGATGGGACCTTCAAGCCTCTTGTTGCTTCCTAAACTTGTGTCTTGGAGCTTGAAAAGGGAAGATTGATTTGGTGTTGGTGTGATGGGGGGTTTGGCATAGAGAAACAAGAAAGAAAAAGGATGGTTGTGTGTGAAATGCTGGTGGTCACAATGCCTCTTTATATAGGTGATCAAGTGATGTTGAGATAAAACAATTTTGGTAGTCGCCCTCTTGATTGAAGCAATGTTTAAGGGTGGTAATAACTAATTGGTGCAAGACAATGAATTGGGAGACTTAATAAAAAAGGAGAGGTGTTGACTTGGATAGGAGAATGGATCATCCTTGTTTTCTTGTCTAAATTGATATAAGTTATTACATCATTATGATCAAGGCTGATTACTTCATGTGTTCAAGTGGAATTGGAGATCAAATCTTGTCATGTGGTTTGGGATATGGATCGGCCGAATGTTTATAGTTGTGTAGGGATGATAGTGACCATTCCTTGGAACATAAACTTGTCTTCACTTGATGATGTTGATAGCTCTATTGTGCTTCTAGTTTTTGATAGGGCTCAATGTTCAAGGAAAGTTATATGTGAAAGATTGTGACAACTTGCAAGACTGCGATAACTTGGTGAAAGTGACATGAGGTGGGATTGGGGTGTCCTTCAGCCGATTACAAGACAAAAGGAAGAAGTGTGGCACAATCTTGGTGATGATGACTTAACATTGAAACAAGGATTTGTCCTACTCATTATACAAATCGTGTGTGTGTGTGGTGTCATTGTTGGCCGAGAAAGAGGAAGGAAAAGAATTTGTAAATACAAGTTTTAGCCATGTGTTTTATTATGTTAAGTCCACATCTAGGATGATTGTATACATGGTTGTCACCAAGTTGTCATATGCTAAGTTCCTTTCATCTAGAAGGTCTTAGTTGACTATGAGTTGTATTATATATATATATATATATACTAGTAAGAAACCCGCGCGATGTGGCGACGATAATTTACGTGGTACTCGTTTTTTGTTTGTTTATCAATCGTTGCGTGATATATTGTTGTCGTTGATGACATTCTTGAACTCCCTCCCCCACCCCATGAGAACGGTATATCAAACTCCATACTTTTTGAGTGATGTGAAAGAGTCAATAACGGAATGGACATCCATGCTTAATTAGACATCCACTTTTTTATTATGTTTTATTCAAAGGTTACTATATATAATGTTAGTTTAATGATGTGAAACAAAATTTTGTTATATCAAATGTGGATAGGTCTTTTGAAACATCTCACCTTTAACTTTGTCACCCTACAATTCAAACCTCTTCATAGCATCACCTCCTCGATGAACAGGTCAATCTTAACAGTTGTTAATCACCAATATTCTACGCTCTTTTTGTAAATCCAGTGCATAATTATTGTAAATATAACTAAAATTCAATAAATCATAACATCCCACCTCATCTCCAAACAAACCACCACTCCATCACTACCATGATAATGACCACAAAACTTGGTCATTACACCGTGAAAATGGTGGTTGCAGCGGTGTTTCATGCTATGATGGAGCCATCATGGCATGCCCCCACCACCCTTAGTTTGGAAGAAAAAAATGGTGGTTGCGGTGTTTCATGCTTGAATGCTTTGATCTTAACCAAAAGAAAGAAAGATGTTATTTCTTGCTAAAATTTATAAGAGCTTAATTTAGTCATACAAGATCAAAATAAAAAATAAAAATTACAAAAGGTTCAATAAAAATAAGAAATAGAAAAGGTTCAATAGAAGATATAACTCATAACATAAACCGTAAATAGTTCCATAGAAGATAGTCGTAAGACTCGTATCATAAACATAAAAAAAGAATTACAAAATATACAGTAATAGACCACAAGTGTTACCGGAAATTAAATTGCTACACTTTAAGATCATCAAATCTTAAACTATAGATAAAGATGTTAAAGCCTGCATTTGAGTTGGTTGTGTTGGTGTCTTGCAATAGATTTGTCAAATTTTGCGTGTATAGATTTTGAGATATCCAATATTGATTTTTATAGGAGTAAGCTGATTGGGTGGGGTTAGACACTCATGTCTGACAATTACAAGTGATCATTTGAATATAAATCAATCCGATTATAAACATGAAGATCGATTCAATCTACAAACAATAACATAAAGAATTACAAACCATAAGACATCACAAACCAATATCAGTTAACCAGATTACAAAAAAGTTAATACAAATGAGTTACATTAATAAAAGACGTGCAGACCATCAATGACCAACATGCCAAAAGTTGAGAAAGTGGGAATCGATTTGGGAAGGGAACTGAGAAATCACAAACTAAAGTTAATGAAGACATGGTAGTAATAGGTGATGTTATACATTGGTTTAAGCCGTAAATCACCTGACCTTATTGTTTGACCCTATTATAGCTATAAATATGTGACTTTACCATAACACTATTGAAGTTAGCAGTGTGAGCCAGACTATTTGGCAGTATGGGCAGAGACCATTTTCAATTGCAGTCTTTCACCATTTTAGAAAATATTTCTGGGCAGACAATTCTGATGAATCTGCACTCTTTCATCATTTTGAAATAGACCAAACAACCAACTTGATTTCTAGGTAGCCCAGATGCAACCACCATCATCTCCTAATTTATATCGAATTTCTGCAGATGTAAGAGGCTTACCAGGCCGCATGGTAACCTGATAATTCACAACAGACAATAAAGTTAAAATTATAAAAAGCTAATAAACTACCACAAGCTTTGAATCCATTTTCCATTTCTAGAGGTGCTAATTCGGCTAATTTAATTATGAATATGTTGATTTGTATTAACTTATATGAATCAAATTAAAAGAACTACTCCAATACTCTCTAAAAACTAAATGATTAAAGGTTATAGAATAAGAATACAAGAAACTGCTAATTTGACATTTGGAACAGAAATAGATTTTAAAATTTTAGATTTGGTCACCAAACTGATTAGTAACATGAGGAACTTGTACAACAGACTCTCAAGCTCACATCCTCACTCATTCCCTATCAAATATACAACAAAATACAATGTGGTCTTAGGCTTCAAGTTTATATAAATAGTTCATCTGTATATATGATTACAACTTATATTATTTCATTAACCACCTATATTTTTATATACAATGATTTTAGAGCGCTTTACACATTAAAATACACTTAGGAAAATATTAAACCAGTTTTAACTAATATATTTTAATATTTATAGTTTTCTATTTACTCATTAGTGATAAGAATGATATCATGTATCATGTTCCTTCATTGTCTATTCAGTCAACATTTGCGTGCATTCTTCTCGGCTGCCACCGGTAGTTACTGATTCCTCACCTAATAAAGTTGTTGGAGTGTTGAAATGTCGTAGATCCGCCTCTTATGGCCAGAATATATACAAAAATCCTTGGTTGCCATTGTCCGGTTTGCGAGACCATTGTAGACCCGCCTCTTATAAGTATAGGTTTATGTATAAACCTTAAGACCCCCTTGTGCGTATAATATTTCTTGCATTTGCAAAAGACTTCTATGGACACTATTACCAACGTGTTTTCACCATAGTAAAATAGACCTAAAACAATGTTTACCATAACTGAATTCACATGTTTTTTCCAAAACAAAAAAAAGAAGCCACCTCAAGAGGTGTAGTACAAGGCATGTAAAAAAAAAAAAACAGGACAAAAAACAACATTTACTCAAACATTGATCTTCTAAAAAAAATTCAGGTTTAACATTGGTAACACAACGACTTATATACATCAAAAAATATAATGGACAAACCTGACCGATTAATAAACAACTACCAAAATTCAGTTATCTTAGCTATCGTCCTCGTATTGTTCCGAGTCATTTGTGCTATGTCATGCTATAAATCCATTTTATAAATTTTTCGTTTTCACACAACTAAGCATAACACACACACACACACAAACTCACACCATACAATTCATGTTAGGATCTGAGTTTGATTGTTTTGATTGTTTAAGTAATAAGAACAATGAAAGAAGTGAATTATAAATGGAAAGTGCAGCGGAATGATAAACTATAGATCAAAACAAGAGAATAAATGTTTTTCAATCGAATGATTTCATTATATCAAATGATTACATCAATTGTACAAGTACTCCCCCTCAGCCTGATCAATCAGTGGTTGTTTGTCAAAGAGAATGTTTTGAGTGACAAATAGAACAGTACAAGCACTGTTCTATTTATAGACAAATCTAAACCTCTGATGACCTAGGCTGACGTCACCTAAGACAGTGACCTCTAACAGAATAACAAACATAAAACATCTGTTGATTACAAACTACTGTTACATTGGAAAATTCTGAAAGGTAAACAGCTGATAGAAAAACTCTGATGGTCTTGAATCATCTGTTGGAGCCTAAGTGCTGTTGGCTCCAACAGACCTTTTGTCTTCAGTACTTTGATTCAACAGTTGTTCTTCATCAGACCTTTGGTCAGTAGTTGTTCTCTAGCAGTTGTTATCTATCAGACCTTTGTAGCAGCAGTTGTCACATCAGTTGTTAGGGTACAACAGATGTTAGGGTCAACAGTCCTTTGGGAGAAGTAACTTGTAAAAGCTGTTATTGCTAAGGATCAATTGAGTAGTATATTTTGGCTTTCGAATCATCTTTTCTTCTTCAGGTCAGCAGATCCAACAATCTCCCCCTAGAATAGATGATGCCAAAACTAAGCTTTATTTTGATCTTTATTTCTCATCATACTTTCTCTTATCTGCCCTTTAAACTGTAGTTCAAAACTTAAAGAGAAAAAGTCTTCTGCATCCCTTTCAAGCTCTAAGTTCAGCAATGTTTGGAGATCATCTGCACATAGGCCATGTGCATCATCCATACTTAACTTCTGAGCTTCTCCATCTGATATGAGCAGAGTCAATTCATGGTTGTCTTTGTTGACTTTCCATTTTAGAATTTTTGAATCAGAGGATCTGCTGGGTTGCAAGTTTATTGTAGATGAGTTTGGTGATGGAGGTCTCCCAATGAGTTTCCTGAACTCTTCAGTAGTGGGATTAGAGGAGTAGTGTACTTGATTGAAGAGGCCCTGTTTTACATAAGTTTCAGCAAACTTCTTCTGGTCTTCTTCAGACATTTCCTTCTGTTTCTTGAACTGTCTTCTGGCAGCAACAGATAGGTCAGAAGTGTCAAGTAGGCTGTCTAGTGTAAAGGCCTGTTGAGGTTTCTTTATCATTGGAGCATCAGAGTAGACTGGTTTGCTGTGCAGTGAAGGGTCTTTCTTTCTATTTTCTTCCAACTTCTTGTATGTCTCAACCAGCCTTAGCTCTGACCATCTTGCATCAGACCTCATCTCCCCATACTTGGCAGCCACAATTTCTTCTCTCATTCTCTTGAATTTTAAAGCTCTGGCTGGATCTCTGCCTTTCCTAAAATCAGGGGCAGAGACCTTTGCTGGGGGATTCTTGGCCATGTCTTCTATTCTCTTGAGTTCTTCTCTAGGAGCATGAGTGGTGCAGCCTGCAAACTGTTTCTTGTTTGCTTTGTAGGGCATGGTTGCCAAGATTTGGTCAAGAAGAGATTCCCTAACCATCCTTTCCATGTCACTACTGAGAGGCATGGTGGACATGGAGCTGCTCAAGGTCTTAGCAAAATCTTCAATCCTTCTCAGTTTTCTAAGATCCGCTGAATGGATGCCCTGAGCAGGCCTGTCATCTTTACCTTTACATCTCTCCTTGATGATTGTATCTGCCTGTTCAGTCTTGTATTTAAGATATTTATCTATGTTTAGGGGAACAAGAAAATTTGGAAGAGATGGGAAAGATCTTTCACATGGCTGTTCAATATTGTAGAAGGATTGCGTTTCCCCCTTGAGTAGATCAAGCTCAAGAGGATACTGAACAACCAATGGTGTGATGGATGGTGGTGGTCTGTGAGATGTGAATTGTGAAGTGTGTGGTGAGTATGATGAAAGTGGGATGGCTGATATAGGTGTAGGTTGTGTGGTTGAAGTAGGAGGTGGTGATGTTTGTATATTTTCATCTTGTACCACAAAGGTTGATTTTCTCTTCCTCCTGTACAAGATGCGTGGTGATGGTGGTGTTGCAGCAGTGGTTGTGTTAATATCTTTTGGCACTTGTGTAGGACCAGCAGATGTTTGGGATTTGGGTGGTGTATTGGTGGTTGTGGTGGTGGATTTGGTTGTTGGTGTGGTGGTAGGTTCAGTTGTTTTGGTGGTATCAGTGGTTTTGGTGGCATCACTGGTTTTGGTGGTATCAGTGGTTCTGGTGGCAGTGGTAGCAGCAGTTTTGGTAGCAAGTTTAGATGGTGGTTGTCTGACATGTTTGGCAGGCATCTTCTTCCTTTTAGAGGAACCCACATCCTCAACTTCCTGCTGTTGCCCTATCTTTCTCTGCACCAGATCCTTTGCTTTGCATTCCAATGTGTCAAGCCTCTTTTGCTTCTCTTCAGCAGCCTTTTCAGCAATAACATTTGTAGAGGTATCAACTTCTTTTGCTTTGCTAGTTTTGACAGTTTCAATATCAGCAGAGGTTTGAACATTGGGTTGTTGTTGTTGTGTTGCTGTTTGGGTAGACCCTGGTTTGTTGGCAGCTTTTGATTTTCCCTTTTGCGAGGGTGGACAACCAAAGGGATCTAGCTTTGGCAATCTATCTCTGCCACTCTCCCCCCTTTTGGCATCATCAGCAGTGAATTCGTCATCATCTTCATCTCTTCTGATAGTGGTAGGGGCAGAGCCAGTGGTCTTCAGCAGGTGGTCTTTGATGGCTTTAATGTCTGCTTGGGTATCTGTGTACCTAGCATCTACCATATTTCTGATCTGAGCCATGTAAGTTTCATGTGTCTGATCTGCTAGTTTTCTATGAGCTATGATGATGGGGGAAACAGATTTCCATAGCTCACTAACAATATCTTCTGTAGATGGTTGACTTTTGATAAGAGCAGCCAAGGATCCCAAAATTGTCTTGATATCTGATTTGATGTCAGCAACAGAGGTTTCAATGGATTGTACTCTAGCAGTCAATTCTTGGTATTTTAACCCATTACCTAAATTAATAGGATCATTTGGGTTCCTACCAGTGGTAGTTGTATCTGGTTCAGTCCTAGGAGGTGAGTCCAAAGAATGAGACCCAGATGCCCCTTTGTCTTGGTTCTGGGGACTTCCAACTGATTTTGGGGACACTATAGTGGCCTCATCAGTTGTTGCCTTCAAGGAAGTCTTAGTTATGTAACCACTGTCCTGTTGTGAGACAATGGTCTCTACAGCAGTAGTGGCTCCTTCACTTGAAAACTCACCTAGAGTTTCATTTAACTCTAGGGGTGTAACCTCCTCTGTTTGTGGGATAGCTGATTGATTTTCCCCAGTCCCAGTCACTTGTGGGTGTATACTCTCATTGATGGGTGAAGGAGAGGAACTGGGAATGTCCTGAGTTTTATCAATAGCCTCAAACAGTGGTTACATTGTTATAAGGACACGTGATGGTGAAGGTGGAGGAGTGAAAAGAGAAGTAGCCCTAGGAGAAGGGCTGATGATCATATGGTCAAGTGACTCATATGTCTCATGATGTGGTTCCCTTTGGCTTACAACATGATCCTTTTGTGAGGATTCATGAGGAGTTTGTTCAGGTTAAGATATATCCATCTGTTGTGAGGAAGTAACAATAGTGGTTTCTTGTTGCTTTTGTGTTGCAACAGGGTTTTCCTCTGGTATCTCATCTTCCAGAGGCCCCTTTTTGGTTTTAGTGGTGGTTTTTGTAGATGGACGTTTTCTTTTGGAGGTGGCTGGTGTGGGTTTCACAACACTGGATGTAGTGCCATGATCACCAGGAGCAGTGGGCTCAACAACAGAGGTTTGGACAACAGTTGTTGTCTTAGTCCTCTTTGTTTGTGTTTAAGAAACTTTTGACACTCTTAACACTTTTTCTTGGGTGTTTGAACCCAACATTCTTGTGAAAGTTTCATCAGTTAGACTCTTCATTTGGAAAGATTTACCCTTTTTAAAATCTTTTTCAGGTAAAACCTTTTGAAGGATTACACTTAAAATTCTTGGGTAAATTAGAAAAACACTATTAGACCTAGACTTTATGGCCTTCACATTTGATACTAAGTCCAGAAACAGGCCCTGGGATAAATTGAAGTCAGATTCTGACAACATAGCATATCCCAAGTACTGAATCCTTAATGGTATTTCATTGAAGGAAGTGGACTTAGCAGAGACACAGAGAAGGAGGGCATGAAAGAAAAATTTCATGACTGGTGGGAAAAACTTTTTGAAAAGAGTTGACCCAATCATTTGTGCATCATAACCTCTTTCCTGAAACTCTGTGTGAAGTTCAGCCTTAGGGAAAGAGTCGTTACCTGACAGGTCATTCAGTGAGATGGTTGTGGATATCAGTTCGGGGGTAATGGCGACATTTGTCTCTCCAATTTTTGATATGATGGTTGTAGGCTTTTTGTCTTGTAATAGAAACTCAGTATTTAACCAAAATTCTTGGAGGGTATCGAGATAAATGGAGCATCAGCGGTTAAGATTGTCAGGTATTTGGAATTAAGGATGATGTCGATGGTGGTATGGAATGGGACGTTTTCATCTGTTTTGACCAGATATGGGAGATAACTGTGGGCGACTTTGGCTTGAAGATCCATTATAATGGATTTCAAGTGTGAGGATGAGAGGAATTAGAGTGAGGGTTTGAGGTTGAAGAAGGTGGTTTCAGTAATTTGAATACAATGAGACAGTGTACAACTGTTGTGGTAAAACAGGGTTTTTATAGGCTCTGGTGAAACCGTTGATGTGGCCAAAACTCTACTTTTGAGAGTAGACGTGGAAAACATCTGGTGGCATACAACTGTTGCCAAAGGTCTGATGCAAACAGCTATTGTCTTTCCAAAGTACTGATGCTAACATCATTTTTTTTCATTATTATAGATAGATATATATGGATATATATAATGAAACAGTTGTTTTATCTGATCAGAGGTTTGAAACAGATTTTTCAACCAAATAGTGGTTGTTTTATCTGATAAGATGTTTGAAGCAGATTTTTCAACTAACAGTGGATAGAATGGATGAATGAGTGGTTGTTTTATCCTTAACAGATCTTTCAACCAAAATGCTATTTTTAAGGGTGAATTTTGATTTTCTGAAACATTTTAATGTTTTTATTTAAAACATTTTTGTTGTTTAGTCCATGTTTAGCATACCAATTCTAGAAATCAGATTTGTAAAGGTGGATGTGTCTAAAGCTTTTGTCAACACATCTGCCAACTGATCCTCTGTTGGAACATGGTGCAGAGAAATCAAACCTTTTTCATAGCTATCTTAGACAAAGTGATGTCTGATGTCTACGTTCTTTGTGGTTGAATGAGAGACTGGATTTTTGATGATATTTTCAGCAGCTTGACTGTCCAACATGAGTGGAGTCCTTAGTGCAGTTATCCCAAAATCCAGCAGTTGATTTGAAGCCACATGAGTTGGGTTGTACAGCTTGTAGCAGCAATGTATTCAGCCTCTGCTGTTGAAGTTGAAACAGCTGCTTGCTGTTTGCTTTGCCATGAGACTAAGGCATTCCCTAGAAACTGGCACCCTCCTGATGTAGACTTCCTTGTGGTGTAGCAGCCAACAAAATCACCATTTGAATAACCTGAAAGCTAAATGTTTCAATTAGCAGGATACCAGATACCAAGTGTGGGAGCACCTTTTAGGTATCTGAATATCCTTTTCACAGCAATAAGGTTTGACTTTCTAGGTGAAGCCTGGGATCTTGCACAAACACAAGTGGCAAACATAATGTCTGGCCTAGATGCAGTTAAATACAATAAAGACCCAATCATGCATCTGTAATGTGTCTGGTCAAACAGTTCATCCTTATCATCAATAGTGAGTAGCTTGACTGTGTTCATGGGTGTACTACATGGCTTACAGTCATTCATCTCAAATCTGGTTAACAATTTTTTCACATATTTGTTTTGATGAATGAATGTGCCATTTTGCAGCTGCTTCACTTGGAGACTAAGGAAGCACTGAAGTTCACCCATAGCACTCATTTCAAACTCTGCTATCATGAGTTCCCTAAACTCTTCACACATTTTGTTACATGTGGACCCAAAAATGATGTCATCCACATATATTTGAACAATCATTAAGTCTTTCCCTCTCCATTTTAGAAACAAGGCTTTATCAATTTTACCTCTTGTGAAACCAATGGATAAGAGAAAGGTGGAAAGAGTTTCATACCAGGCCCTAGGTGCTTGTTTTAATCCATACAAAGCTTTGTTGAGCTTGTATACATAATCAGGATGGAATGTGTCTTCAAAACCAGGTGGTTGACATACATAGACCTCCTTCTGAATTTTGCCATATTGGAATGCACATTTGATGTCCATCTGATACACCTTGATGTTGTGGTTTACAGCAAAGGCTAGGAAGAGTCTGATAGCTTCTAGCCTAGCTACAGGAGCAAAGGTTTCATCATAGTCTATCCCCTCTTCTTGTCTGAAGCCTTGAACCACAAGCCTGACTTTATTCTTGACAACTATACCCCTTTCATCAGTTTTGTTTTTGAAGACCCACTTTCTGCCAATTGGACAAACATCCTTTGGCAGTGGTATAAGTTCCCATACTGGTTGTCTTTTAAACTGAAGGAGCTCTTCCTGCATGGCTTCTACCCAACTTTTCTCTTTTAGTGCCTCTTGGTACTTGACAGGTTGTGTGAGAGATAGAAAGCCTGCAAAAAGACAGATGTTTGAGGATTGGCTTCTTGTGAGCACACCCTCTCTGATGTTGCCAATGATTTGATCTAGTGGATGAACTCTTAGGTAGATTAGATCTCCCTGATATGGTATAATGGCATTTTGAGGTGAAGGACAGAGGTTTGGTGACTCTGTTGATGTAATATCTGTTTGCACTTCTGTAGTACCAACAGATGTTTGAAATGGAGGTGGGGGAATGGGTCCAAGTGGTGTGAAACTAGACTGACTTTTGTCAACAGAGGTTGTGTAACCTCACGAATTTTCCCATTTATTTTGCATTAAAGTATTTCTCGATCCATGATATAAAGTCTAATTTATTTCTATGTATTCTTATCTTTATCCGTGCACTCTATTTTTCTAAGTTCATTTTATCATTGTACTTCAAAAAAAAAAATCTTCAATCATGACATATGTCCTATCCTAATTCTATTTATAAAATCGTCATTTATAAGACGGTGTTTTTATTTTCTAATTCAAACTAATGATTTTTTTTTATTTATTTCTTAATTAAAGCTAATCATTTTTTCCAATTACATTTATAATCTCAAACAAGGAAGATATAAATTCATTTCAAAATAAAGCCTTGAGTCAAGAGTCAAAGTCTTGACAACATAATTCTTGGAGTCAAAGTCTTAGTCAAACAGTCAAAGTCTTAGTCAAATAGTCAATTCATCATAAAACCTTACTTTATGGTGTTGACCAATTTTAATGGCTAATTGAATCCAAAACTAGTATAAAAACCCACCTATGAACCATTACACTTGCCACCTCTAAATCGATTGTTTCAATCCGATTAAACTTTCCCTCATACTTTTCTTCTATAGTCTATTACTTCTACAATTGAAGCTTTGATTATAAGCTCTTGTAATTGGCAACTTTGGGGCAACACATATTCTATTTTCACGAGACATAACATTTTGCTAAGGTGAGTTTTACATAGCCCCTTTTCTATTTATCACCGTTTTTGGGGTGAAACATGTTACAACATTCTATATGCAATTCAATCATCAAAGTGTCTATGTGTTTTTCTATGTTGCATTATGTCTTGAACATGACTAGGGTAAGCACAATTCTAGCATAATCATTAACATTGATCAGCCGACGGTATACAATGATAGATCTATTGGACTGACAATCCCACCCGGATACGTGCCTCCTACAAAGGTAGCGTGGGTGATTGTTATCGCATAACATATTCGAGTGAACCATGAGCGTATGGGATGTACCACATTATAACAGTCACAAGGGTTGATTATGCACTCGATTTACTTCTAGTATGTTTTCACATATGGACTAGACTTGCCATGACACTTGAATTGTACAAGCTTTATTCGATTATCAAAACCTATGTAATTCTCACCAACTTTTGTTGACCCAAAATATTTTCAAACTTAACATGTTTCAGGTTATAGCTTGCTTGAAGATTAGAGTTATTGCTTGAAGATGCGTAGATAGTATATATTTTTTTTATGTATAAAGTTTTAGAACAATTATATGTAATTTATTTAAATCATTTATTGAAACTTATTATTTACCATGAGCTACTGAACAATCATCAATACGTGACATCCCGATGTTTCCGCCATCGGTTGGGGTGTTACAGGTTGGACTTTTGTCAACAGATGATTGAGCAGTGGATGAAGTTGGTGAAGCAGTGGTTTGAGGGTAAGACTGGCCAACAGTGGCTGACTCAGCTGTGGCAGAGTTTTGACAGGTGTTTTGAATAGGTGCTTCCCCTGATACAGAATAGACTTTATAGTGACTTGGAATCATAACATCTATTCTGTACTCTTGTTGTGGAGATTGTGGAATACCTACACTGTTAGTTTTGACAGTAATATCTTCAAATGTGAATTTATCTAAATCTAACAACTCAGCAGGATTTGCTGGGATTTTTAAGGATGAAAGTTCATTGAACTTTACATTCAGAGTTTCTTCTATTGTCCTGGTCCTTGTGTTAAACACTTTGTAGGCCTTGGCAGTAGAAGAATATCCTAGAAAATATCCACAATCTACTTTGGCTGCAAATTTTGAGATGGAATCTTTAAGATTTAAAATGAAACATGGGCAGCCAAAGATTTTGAAAAATGAGATTAGTGGTTTGATTTTGAACAAAATTTCATAAGCAGTCTTTTGATGTCTTGGGTTGATTAAAACTCTGTTTTGAACATAGCAAGCAAAGTTTACAGCTTCTGCCTAGAAGGATAGTGGCAAACCAGAATCTGCTAGCATGGTTCTTGCAGCTTCAATGAGAGTTCTATTTTTCCTCTCAACCACCCCATTTTGTTCTAGTGTTCTTGGAATGCGGTAATGCCTCACAATTCCTTTTGACACACAGATGTCATCCAACTCCTTATTTTTAAACTCTGTTCTATTATCACTTTTAAATACTTTTACTGGCAAGTCATATTGTTTTTCAACTTTGGTGACAAAGTCCTTCAAGATACCTGCAGTCTCATCCTTAGAGTGTAAAAAGTAAGTCCATGTAAACCTAGAAAAATCATCAACTATGACAAGACATAATCTCTTTCTTCTTAGATTCATGATTTTAACTGGGCCAAACAAGTCCATGTGCAGCAATTGTAGACATTGGCTTGTTTTTGACTCGTCAATGGATTTGTAAGAGCATTTATGTTGTTTCCCTTTTAAGCAGGAAACACAATGCTCATCACATTTAAATTCTTTTGAAGGAAGGTCTCTGTGTATGTGTATGTATGGATCGTATAACAACAAAGAATGATCAAACAAGTTAGTTTTAGGTGCGGAATCCCTAAAACAATCACAAAATAATAGTCAAACAGATCAAAACAAGTAAATCATCATTTCAAAAGCTTTTCATTAATTATAAACTCGATTACACGTTTAAAGATTGATACAAACAGGGTAAGAACGTGAAAAGAGCTAAATAGACTTCTAGAGAAAATATCAGAAAGTGGAGGGAATAATATGACAAAAAGTTACATTCAAAAATCAAGCTTGACTATTTATAGACTGCACATTCGCCCACTTTGTTCGTGCGAATGTGCAGGTTCGACCAAACCAACTGGTCGAACCAAGCTATACATAAACATTAATCACATTCGACCAAAAACTTGTTCCTTCGCACCTTCTGATCTTCCTTCGCACCACTAGAATCTTCCTTCGTACCTTATAAAACTCCTTCGCACCTTCGACATTCATCAAAACATGTTTATTGAACAATCCGAAGCACTAGTCGCACAATTGCATCTACAAACTCCCCCTCGACTATTGCTTGGATTGCTGTCGACGTTGTTCGTCCATTCTAATGTTCATCAGTTTGATGTGTCGCTGAATCTTCTGTTCTTTCGTCAAATCCGGTTCCTGAAATTGCTTTGGCTTTGTCTTTTTCAATTCAGGCACCTTCTGCTTCTCTACAAACTTCCCAAGCTTTACGTCATAGTCACAACCAGCGTTTATATCATATGCAAAGCACAGAAATACCACACGTTGGTATTTTCCTGCCTGTTCAGCATCTTTGACTTCAGAATAGATCGGATTGTAAAACAACATTATGATATCCTCATGTGAACAGTTGATTAACCACATGGGATCAAAAATGTGTATTTTCTTGTAGTTCTTCTCTCCGTCTTTCAACACAATCACAGCCTCTGCTATCTTCCAATCGTAATACCACCAAATGAAATCTTTAGCGAAGTGTTGTGGAATTGGCAACAAAGGAATCTTTTTCAACATTCGCGGTGGTTTATACTTTAACGTCACCTTGGGCATACCTGTAATCAAATCAATATCCTTCATATGAACAATTTGTTTCGGATATTGTGGTTTAAACAAATCCCACTTGGTTCGGCTTTCTCTCGTCATCTTTTCAGCAAAGTAGGTAATCTGACTATTTGACGCTCCCGTTAAACGGTGACGGCAAATATCACGAATTGCCCAATAAGGAAGAGTCTTCAAATGATGAAACTTATCAAAATATAAGATTCCCTTTTCCCACTTCACTGCTATACATCTCAGTTCTTTAACAAACTTCCAGGCCAATGCACGACCTTTGAAAATTCCACTATGAAGTTTGTAAAAGCTTCCTTGTATTTCAGCTTTCGGACGATTGTTTTCTTTCTCTTTCAATTTCCTCAAAAACTCCTTCAAACTGTCTGATTGCTCGAACCGTGGTTTGTCATGCCCTTTGAAAATTTCATCTTCAAACACTTTGCTCTTCTCTTTAGCCAGTTTCTCGGCTTGGTTTAGCACTTCATCTGAGAATCCAGGAAATCCACAATCTTGATTATTCTTGAAATATTGTGGATATTCGTCACTCGTTATATCTTCCATTTCAACGTCTTCAAAAGCAGGAACGTCACGGTCATCAGAATGATTTCCGGCTTCCTTCTCAGGTATCTTTGGAATAAAATTGTCAGCGAGCAACTCTTCCAAAGTCTTTCCCACCTGTTTGGCTAAACCCTCAAGTATCTCTTTAGAAATCGCCGCAGAAACTTCTCCATCTTCAAGATCAGGGTCATCAAACTCCAATTCAAACAGTTTATTACTCGACTCGAATATCTCTTGAAATCTGCTAGTCATGTCAATCGTCCAGACTCTATCTGTGAGCATCTGGCGATACATGTTCTTGTCTTCTTCCGATAACGATTGCACTTTCTCATTCCAGAAGATATCGTCATCCACATTTTCACCTGAAGTCTTAGAGCTCGACTCTCCACCCTTACTCGAATCACGCTTTTCATATGTATACTTTTCAGCGTTATCATCATAATCATCATCACTACTATCAAAAGCAGAGCTGTTTCCATCACTCGAACCACCATCTGAACCTCCATCATCTCCATCATCTTTCTTCTTCTTCTTTTAAGAATCATTACCTGCATCTTCATCAAGTTCTTCATCTTCTTCTTCATCAGATGGTTCAAAATCTACCTGCTCTTCTTCTCTTTCCTTATCTTCTTCACCAGCTTGAATTTGAGGAGCTCGAGAGTACAAGTCTTTGATCAAATCATCCATATGCTTGTTACTCTTCTTTAGCTGTTTGTTCTCCTCTTTCAAAACAATAATCCTTCTGGTGTTTCGTTGCTCGTGCTTCAGCAACTTCTTGTTCTCTCTCTTTCAACTTCTTAATTGTTTTCTTCAATTCTTCATTATCATCATGGGATGTGACTACGACCTCCAACATCTTTCGATCATTCGATTTCAATTGCTCGATCTCTGTTTGCTGTTTGTTGATTATACTCATCATCTCAGATAATCTTTGATTCACAGCATTCATGATATCACTATCAACAGAAACCTTCTTCTTAACAGGTACTTCTGCAACTTCAGGCAGTTTGCCTTTCCTCATCTTCTTGAGCACATTATCTAAAGCTTCATTAAACTCATCAACAGGTACATCATCTCCCTGTTGTGTGCTCGAAGTCGTTGCAGTCTTTTGTTTCTTTGATGCTGGTGCAGTAACCGGTGACTTAGAACTAGAAGCTGGTGGTAGTTTCTTACCAGCTATGAGCGATTCAATCTCCTTCTTTCTCTTTAGACTTGGTTTCTCTGGTTTCTTCTTCTTTGACTTATCAGCTTGTACAGGAGAACCAAGAAAATCTTCATCTATATTCAGAATCACTTCATCTTTATCAACAGGAATTGGACTCTTATTCCCTTGATCTTTAACATTCTGACTAGCAGACACTTCATCTACAATATGCAAACCTTTCTTTGCCATCGTCTTATTTCTTCTTGGTGTACTTTTCTTCTTCTCAGGTTCAGACACAACCTCTAACCTTATCTCTTTCTTCTCAGTGGCCTTGGGCGTGGTGGTCTTTAGCGTTTCAGTCTCCGAGTCCCAATGTTCGTCTTCTTGCGTCTCTTCTGAATCAATCGACGCTTCATCTACAATATGCAAACCTTTCTTTGCCATCGTCTTATTTCTTCTTGGTGTACTTTTCTTCTTCTCAGGTTCAGACACAACCTCTAACCTTATCTCTTTCTTCTTAACCTTTCCACTCTTGGCACCAACATTAACAACCTGTCTTTTGCGCTTCGCATCAGGATCAACAGGATGTAATGGGTTATCAGGATCAGAATCACTGTTCGCATGTCTCGCAAGCCCTTCACCTGGATCTGTATAATCTATTCTTGCTAGATGTCCAAATAAACGCCTTACTGGTGGACGTTCATTGACTGACAATCCTTTGTACGCCTTCATCCTAGCAAGTGTATTAAGCGACATATGTTCCTGAACAACTATGTGCTTAGGATCCCTTTTCAAGTCTTTATACTTGTTGTCAAACACCATCTGGAGGAAACGAGGATATAGTAGAAACTTCAGATTCCTCGTGCCGTTCACAGGCTCTAACAAGTGTTCCATTAGCATGCCTGAAACATTGAACGGTTTGTTCAAAACCAGGGCTACCATCATAGAGCTGATACTTTTGCGCATCAAGTCATATCCTCCAGCTGCAGATCCGAAGACATGTATCAAAACGTGTGCCAAATATTTGAATTGAGGGCATAGTTTTCCCTTGTGCAATGAACCGTCAGTGATTGGTCCATTGTATTTCATTCTTAGAAAACACTTTCGCTGATCCATGAAACTAAACTCTTTAGGATCTGTCTTCTCATCTTGTAAGTTCAACGCTTCTCGTAAATCCTGCTCACACACAATAACTCTTTGACCTTGGATCTTGCTAGTCAAGCATGACTCGCAATTCCAGAAATCAAGCTTCGCTCCTGACCAGAATTCTTGCATCATATCTCTGTAAATAATCGTAGGTGTAGCAATCGCGTCAATCACCCTACATCTCTTCAAGAATTCAATGATTCCAACAAACTACGTGTGCTTTTTAACTTCTCCGAGATACGCACAACAATTATGCGCATTCTCGAAGGCTAAAGGCTCTTCAGGAACTGTCTTGGCAGGTTGTGAGGATGATCCAGCTTGCTCAGTCGTCTTCTCCTGCTCGGACATGGTTAATTCTGCAAAACAAAACAAAGACACATGTTAAAAATCGACAAAAATTCAAATTTTGAAAATTTTGGTAATTAACATTCTCATTCGCCCAAACGGGGTGCGAATGAGAAACACATGGTGAGAATGTGAAAGTTGAATGGTACGAATGTATAAATTTTGATAAAAGGTTTCATTCGCCCACAAAATTTTCATTCGACCAGTCTGTCATCTCCTTCGCCCATTCGAAAGGGTCGAAGGAGTCTGTTCATATTTTGAATTTTCAATTTTGAAATTTATGGTTTCTGATCATGTTCTTTTGATTTGAATAGCCACTAACAGTGCCGATTAACCATTTTAAACTAACAGATTCATCAATTATTCATTATATCTGTGTTTTCAATTAAAACTAGGGTTCGAAACACAACTGATGATCAATTGATCAAACTGTTGGTTTTGAATCCATGGTTTATGGTTTTTCTCCCCCTAAAACACATATATAATGAATCCCAATCAGCAATTATCACAATGAACTTGATTATTAACAGTTTTAAGATTTAGGGCTGGAAACATAAAAACAGGGATAAATTCATTAATCCTTGATGTTAACCTATAAAAGATAGTGGAAAATGATCAGTGTATGTAGACGAACACAATGATAAGTCACAAAATAACAGGGCAACAAGGTGAGGTTAGAGTGAAAATTTTTTAAAAATTTTTGAATAGGTTCGAATGAGACAGGAATGGTATATATAGGCATCCTCCTTCGCCCATTCTATTCGTACGAAAGAGAAACTTTTGTCTCCTTCGACCCTAGCTAAAGGTTCGAATGAGCCAAAAGGGTTCGAATGAAACATAAGTTCAAGAACACTCTCCTTCGCCCGTTCAAAACATACGAAGGAACATGAAAAATCCCACATTCGACCAACCGAATGGGCAAATGAGAATTGGGATTTTTGATAAATTTTCCAAATCTCAAAAACGAGTCCCGTTCCAATTATTTTCCAACTTTTAAGCATCCAACAATCAAATTTTCACATTTAAAAAGTTACAAAGCTCAAATGGTGTAACAAGGTTTAGAAAATCGACATCAACCACCATCAGTTATCAAAAATAAGATGGAAATGAAAAATCTTTTTGGATTTTCTAAAGTTTATGCTAAAACACACCTAAAATCTTTTTAAGTTTTGTAATTTTTGACGAGAAAATAAAATGCATAAATGTAAATGAAAAACTGTAAATGTTTTTAGAATTTCCGGTAAAGGGATCATATCAGTTATTGAGAAATCTGATCACACCATTGATCTTTTTGAATTATTATCATTAAAGACAATGTGTGATCTGGCAACTGCTGATATTGTGATCCACATAAACTCACATGCAGACTTTTGTGCAGTGCTTTAAACTGATACTGATATTTATAGTATAAACGTAATCGTCTGTGGTTCCCACGCACACGACATACTCCCGTATCAAGAAGTAAATGCACAAAGACTCATTGTAAAGCGTGATTATGCTTTCGTCGTCTGTAATTTTACAAGGTATAATGCACAGAGGTATACAGGTCAGCAAATTAATGCAGCAAAGTAACATATGCACTGTACCAGGTTGAGGACTGATATTAATCATGATTTGCATCAGTGATTAATACGATGTAATAGATAATCTTTGATCATCATATAACATGGAAAGTTCCTCAATTCGGTAACTTTAGGATTTGGCATAAAGCTCTTTTATAAAGACACCCTGTCTGATCTAGGTCCGTAATGACTTACAGCAGAAGATCAGAGAGGCTATCCCCAGACAACTAATAACATAACGACCCTAAACCTCCGAGTTTTGTACACATACCCTATCAAACAAAATTACGATACTAAGACCATATGCCCATGAGGAGTTCATCCACACAACAATTCGTTTGATATGTATGTATCAGACACGCAGTAATAGGTCTACGAAGCCTATCAGCACATCGCACAGACTCAGACACACGCCCTATATAGCAGTACATTACTTAGAATGTGTCAGATCCCCACTGATGTACTATCATTTCCCTTTATATTCCAGGAAATCATTTTTTGATTTTTCTGATTTTTATAAAGTTTCGAATTTACTGTTCCCAAGGATTAGCTGGAGCATTTCAAATATGTGACTGCCCAGATATCGTTTGTTCACAGAAATCTGACGGCATTAATCTAAGGGAAGAAGATATAGCAGTCAGCAAAGAAATTTTCTAATTTTTATGGATTTTGAAATTTTTCAATGTTTTTGGATTTTCGAAATTTTGTCTGAAAAACAGTAAAAAAAATTTAAACAAAAAAAATGATAGACTGAGGTGGTGATCAGTCCTGTTTTTCTTTAATACCATTAACTTTTAAAAGATAATCAAATCTGGATTTGTCAAAAGCTTTGGTAAAAAGATCTGCGCGTTGGTAATCAGTGTGGATTTTGACCATATCGATCAACTCTTTAGCATAACAATCACGGATAAAATGATATTTAATCCGGATATGTTTAGCCTTTGAGTGATTTACTAAGTCTTTTGTTAATGCGATTGCGGCCTCATTATCACAGTAAATAGGAGTTTTAAGAAATTGCAAACCGTAATCCACCATCTGTTGTTGGATCCAAAGAACCTGTGAGCAGCAGCTCGATGCTGAAACGTATTCTGCTTCACATGTGGATAGTGCAACTGCGGTTTGTTTCTTGCATTGCCAGGTCACGAGCCTGCTCCCCATAAACTGACATCCAGCCGTTGTGGAATTGCTGTCTTTGTCACAGCCGCCCCAATCTGCATCACTAAAAGCGATTAGGTCAAAATTATCATCATGAGGGTACCAAAGTCCTTTCGATGGACAACCCTTCAGATATCTAAGGATACGCTTGACAGCTGCAAGATGACTCTGTTTCGGCTTCGATTGATATCGTGCACAAAGACATGTCGCAAACATTATATCCGATGTAGACGCGGTGAGATACATCAGAGATCCGACGATTGCTCTGTATGTAAATGGATCAGTTAGCTCCCCCTTAACTTCTACTCCAATCCCGTGATTAGGTTGTATCGGGGTATCCATCGGCTTCGAATCATCCATCTGGAATCGGCTCAAGACTTCAGAAACGTATTTCGTCTGGTGAATAAAGATCCCCGTTGGTCTTTATTCCACCTGCAAGCCTAGGAAAAACTGCATTTCTCCCATTGCGCTCATTTCGAACTTTTCCTGCATAACTTTTTCAAATTCCCTGCACAGAAGTTCGTTAGTAGACCCGAAAATAATATCATCAACATAAATTTGCACAAGAAGCAAGTCATCTCCTGTTCGTTTCGTGAACAGGGTGCAGTCTACCAATCCGCGTTTGAATCCTTTCGAGAGAAGATACGTGCTCAGCTCCTCATACCATTGTCTCGGAGCTTGGTGCAACCCGTAGAGAGCTTTGTTTAAAACATAAACCTTATCCCAGTGAATAGGGTCCTCAAAGCCTGGCGGTTGACCTACGTAAACTTCCTATTTGACCACACCGTAAAGAAATGCGCTCTTTACATCCATCTGATACACCTTAAATTTCTTCCAGGATGCAAACGCCAGAAACATTCGAATAGCTTCCAAGCGTGCAACAGGTGCATAGATTTCATTGTAGTCGATTCCCTCAACTTGATGAAAACCTTGAACGACCAAACGAGCTTTCTTTCGCACTATTACTCCTCTATCATCCTTCTTACACTTAAACACCCATTTGGTTCCGATTTTCTTTCTTCCCGGGGGCAAATCTGTCAATGTCCATACTCCGAGTTTCTGAAATTGTAACAACTCCTCTTGCATTGCTTCCACCCAGGCATAATCCAAAAGAGCATCCTTGTATGTCCGCGGCTCGACCTGCGAAACATAACAAGCGAAAGACCAGTCATTTTGAAAACCAGATTTCTGTATTTTGGCATATAAAGCAAGATTGCCAATATTTTCTAGTGCTTGAGCATTTCTTAATTGCCCTCTTGTCATAACGCTACTACCAGGATCACCAATAACCTGTTCAAGCGGGTGTATCCGATGTATCCGAGATTCCGGATAATCAGGTACTTGTACTCCCGTCTGAGTCGTCAAATTCTCTGTAGAAACCAGATCATTACCCACATTCGATGTTGAGGCATCAGTTGTAGTTGGGTTCACTGGTGGTGTCACTATAGCATTTTCCAGAATAGCTTCACTTGTAGCATCATCGTCTTCATCTTCTGAATCTGATGAATTAAGCGTTGTAGAAGCTTCTTGGAACACCTCTTCATCCATCACAGGAGCAGTGGTATCATTAGAAGCTGCTTGAGGATTTACAGTGATCGGACGCACTAACGGTGAAGTCACGGCGTTTTCGACCTCGTAATATAAGCGAAGTACAGCTTCTTCAACCATGCTATCTAGATTGAATGATTCAAAGAAGTCTTTGTAATCAAACATCCAATCTGGACCTCCACCCTGTACATTTTGTGTGTATCTTTGTACTTCGACATTAGCCCACTCCTCGACTTTTCTAGTTCTTTTGTTGAATACCCGTTTTAGTGGGGTTGCATATCCAACAAAATAACCTTCTTCAGCCTTTGGTGCGAACTTCTCCGAAGGATTAAGCATTGTACACGGGGCACCAAATGGTTCTAGATACTCCAGATTCGGCTTTCGTCTGTTCAACAGCTCATAAGAAGTTTTGCCAAACTTCTTCACTGTTAAAACACGGTTTAAAGTGTAACATGCTGCGTAAATAGCTTCGTTCCAGAACATGACTGGAAGATTTGAGTCCGCAAGCATTGTTCTTGCTGTCTCGATTAGAGTCCTGTTCTTTCTTTCTGCGACACCGTTCTGCTGGGGTGTATACGGAGTGCTGTATTCGTGATGAATTCCCTTGTTTGCACAAAGAACCTCCATCTGAGCGTTTTTGAACTCCGTCCCATTATCACTCCGGATTCGTTTGATCTTCAGACCATAGATATTTTCCAGACGTGTAAACAGAACTTTCAGGTTGTCAAAAGTGTCGCTTTTCTGGTGTAAGCACATAACCCATGAAAATCTTGAATAATCGTCAGTCACCACAAGACAGTACAATTCCCCGGCATGACTTTTACGCCTGACTGGACCGAATAAATCCATGTGCAAACGCTCAAGCGGTAGCTCAACAGAATTTACTTTCTTTGGTCTATAGGCCTGTTTGTGCTGCTTTCCCTTTTTGCAACTAACACACTTGTCATTCAAATGGAAATGTTTCACATTTACTCCCGTGACAAGTTCATTCTTCACTAACTGGTTCATCTTTCTCAAATGAATGTGTCCCATTCTCCTGTGCCACATTATAGATTCTTTTTCTGTAGCCTTAGAGAGGAAACACGTGACTTGGCCATGGGTGGTCATAGCTTTGGACATATCGAGAATATACAAGTTGTTTACTCTCGGTGCCTTCAGCATCACCCACTCTTTTGGAAGTTCAAACCCCGGTTTCAAGATATAGCAAGATTTGTCATCAAAATAAACAGAAAATTGCTTATCACAGATTTGGCTAACACTGAGCAGATTGTAATCTATCTGTTTCACATACGATATCCGCTCAAATGTCACGACCCCATTGCCTACACTACCCTCCATCGTAATGTAGCCTCCTTTATTTCCTGCAAACGCTACATATCCTCCATTTATGTTCTTGATGTCAAAGAGTAGCGTGAGATCCCCTATCATGTGACCAGAAGCTCCACTGTCAACAATCCATAGGCTGCTAACAGGGCCAGCTGGAGCTCCCTACACATATCAAGTAAAGCAGTTAGATCTTTCGGGGGACCCAAGCCTGTTTGGTCTTGGGTCTTTGAACAGGTTGTTTCAAAGATTCTTTCGATTCACAAACATCTTGGGTTTTCTCAACCCCTTTCTTCTCACTCTTAACTTTCTTTTTCTCAATTTTCACATTTTGTGAAGTTGAGGCACCTTCAGACTCTTTAGATGACCAAGATTGTTCAGACCTTTTCAAGATCCGGATCTGAGATTTTGAGGTCTCAGCCGATTTCTTTTCTTCGTCTTTAAATGCAACCTTCTTGGTTACCTTCTCTGATTTAACAGAGACAGGTCCAACTGCTTGTTTTCCATTAGGTTTAGGAACAACCTTTTTGTTATCAGCAGTTGAGTTCATCACAGGTTTCTTTACAGGTTTCTCAGAGGCTATCCGGTTGCGTTTATCATAAGTCATCGGACGGTTTTCCCTTTTGTTGTAAAAATTGTTTTGATTATAATAAGGTGCTTGTTGAGGGAAAAACCGTCTTTGTGGATAACTGTAGTTGTCAACCGGATAATCATGATGTTGCCTCATCTCCACCTCGTGCCTCTTGTGTCGTACATACGGGCAAGTGGCAAGTAAATGTCCCCTTTCCCCACACTTAAAACACGCACGGTATTCTTCATAGTTCTCTTTGATATGCGACTTGGAAAAACTCGCAATGGGATATTGATCAACCATGCACTGTTTCCTTAAACTCTCAGGAGCTGGGTCCTTTGAGTAAGTCGGCTCAATGAAACTGTTTGACTTATCTGTTGGTTTGACGAACTGTGTGACATTGACCTTTGCGTCTTTAGAACTATCCGAATAAATTTTCTTTAAAATGGCTGGAGGAATGTCATTGGTTCGTTCATGTTTTGGGAACCAAATTGTACTTTCCTGCCAGATCTTTTCAATTTTGGAATAATTCACAAATTTAATCGGATATTCATCATCAGACAAAATCTTATCGGAGCCTTGCATCCGATAGAAAATTTTCACAGGTTTGACACATAATTCGTTACTCATTTCATTAGATTTCTCATTTTTAATTTCAATTTTCTTTTCGACCGGTTTAACCACATTTTTCTCAAATTTCTTTACCTCTTTCTTTTCAACACTTTTACCAACAGACTGTTCAGTTTTCTTAACAACATTCTTTCTATGAGCATTTGCCATTGGATGAACGATCTGAGATGGTGAGACTGGCTCAGTAGTGATTATATGATTTTCATCAGGGATATCACTATCATTTTTAACCGTCTCAGACTGTTCATCTTCTTCATCAGAATCATCTGCAGCGACCACACCCTCATTGTTTCCCAATACAGGTCTCACATCAGAATACGGGTCTCCGACACTGGATGTGTTGGACTCGTTATCTGATGTGGAGTCAGATTTGACTAAGCTCTCCGGTGCTATCGCATGCAGATTATGGTTTTCGAACAACACCGGAGCTGGGACAGCCTTATAGTTTGCACTATTTGACTGTGAAGGTTCTTCGATGATGTGGTCAACTACATATGCAATGTGCTTATAACTTTCTAATTTCTTATTCACTTTTTCAGCGAAGCACTTGATGGTTGCCATTTCTAACTTAGTGTTTTCCATTTCATTAATATAGTTATTAATGGCAAGTTGTTTTATGGACAAAGTCTTTTTGAGTTCAGAAATATCCTTTTTGTAACCATCAAGAACTTTTTTGAAATCTTTTGATTCCTTTTGATAAATTTGACAGTTTATTTTGGCACTCTCAGGTTGTACCTTGAGAAGCTTATTTTCTTCTGTCAATTTAACAAAATCAGCACATTTAACACACACTTTAGTATGAGATTCAGAACTTACCGGTTTAGGAGGTTCTGTCATTGCCATAAGAGCGAAGTGAGCTTCCTTCCCTGCAAAGAACTTGGAGTAATCAATCTTGGTGCATGCATCATCCACCATACAAGACTTGCGGGTCATAAGGAAATCCGCTTCAGCTAACAATTGATCAATGTCGTCGTCTAGTGAGTTCACTCTAGCCTTCGAATCCGAATCACTCTCCATATCCGAGTAAGCTGAATCATAGTGTTCTCCAACATCTGTGACAGAATCAAGAATCATTCCAGATTTCTTGTCTTCACTCTCAGCAATCACATCCTCATTCACTTCCTCTATTTTCAACTCCGACACTTTCTCCATCACGACCTCCTCTTCAATCTCCTCATTCTCATCCAGACTCTTCTTCTGTGCCACACAAGCCACATTTCCAGCGGTAATCTCCTCCACTCCCAATTGCATACCCGTCCAATCAAAACCTTCATCTTTTTGAATCACAAGTGCTTTGTTTTGATTGTCAGTTTGGTTTTGGTTTTGAGTGTTAGGTGTAGAAATAGGAACAATGGTTCGGTTTGGATTCTGTTGAGGTTGGTTTTGAGCTGTGGGTTGTCTAGTGTTGGTATTTTGTTGTGTGTGTTGACGGTTCTGGAAATTGTTTTGGGGTTGAAAGCTTGAGATGTTGGGACTGTTGTATGAAACCTGATTCTGGTTTTGGTTTTGTCTGTTTTGGTAGGTTGAATTGAACGGGTTTCGATTACCTTGCTGTGCTGGCTGTGTACACTCTCTTTTGAAATGACCCTTCTCACCACAATTGAAACATGTAACCTTGGCTTTGTTGAAGCCGTAAGTGGTGTTTGGAGAAGTTGAAAGGTCAGTTCTTCCAGTCTTCTGGATAAAATCAGTGGCTCTCCTCATTATGCTCGCAAATGCCCACTGTATGTCCATAAGCTCCATCTCCTTTTTATCGATTTGTGCGTAGTCCTCATTGGTGAGATTGTTGTTTCCAATCTGACTCGCAACTAAACCGTTGTATGATGCAACCATAGCAGATACTAAAGCAACATGCTGTTGAGCAACCTCAACAGTCACATTGTTAAGATTAGAAGTCTCTAACACAATCGGACTTTGATTTGATTGTGTTTGAGTAATCTGCATCTGATTCATGTGAGGAGTATATTGTTGTTGTTGAGGTTGAGTGACAGTGTAACAGGCAGCTTGTTGTAAAGGTGAAAAAGGTGGAATAAAGTTTGGTGTTTGATAAGATTGTGATGTGTATGATGGTGTGTAAGATGAAGTTTGGGCTAGATAGTTGATTGGTGCTTTTGTGGGTTCAACAACATTGGATACACATGCAATGTGAGGAGCAACATTTGAAGTAGTGCTTGAAGCAGAAAGAGAGTTAGATGTACCACTTACATACAGATCTGGATTCTGTGGAATCTGAGCTCTCTTGGCTTTCCTCTTCTCCTCCATTTCTTTGTTTTCCAGCTTTTGAATGAACTCGTTAATAGTCCAATACTGGTATGCATCCTTTTCCTTCAACACTTCAATGTGTTGGTTCCAGTATGGTGGTAAAGCATCAACAAATTTATCCACCAGTTCTGACATCGGTATGCTGATCTCATAGCTCGAAAGTTCTGTGAGCAAATGGCAATACCGTGGAACCAATTCTTTTAGAGTCTCATTGCCCATGTAGCTAAAGTTCTCAAATTCTTTCCGAAGCTCTTCCATTCTCAGCTTCCTTGTCTTCTCATTACCATCATGTCGGTTTCTCAGCATATCCCACAATTGTTTAGATGTTGTACACGATCCAAACTGATGCAGCAAATCAGTGTTGATCGCCTGAGATAGCTGAGAAAACGCCTTCTTCTCGATCGCAAACCTCTTTTTCTCATCATCAGCCAAATTCTCCAACGGTATCGGTTCTCCAGTATTCTCCAGAATAGGAGGAACATAACCCTTTACTATCATCTGCCATGCCTCGGCTCCCTCAAGTCCTTGTCCCTCCACATGTATCTTGAACTTTGTCTTCCATGTGTTGTACTCCTTCATGTCCATGAGCTTTGGTGGACGATTGCCGCTTCCTGATGATAGATGATCATGAATGAGTGTAGATATGGCATTTGTCGTCTGCGAATGAACGGCAGCTGCTGCTACTCCCCAATAGTTGTCAATTGGTTGTTGTAGTGGTTGCAAAACTTGTTGAGGAGCCGAACTAGTCATTGCCATGTAATTGATTGGCTGTAAACGTTTAAACACGAAAAGATTAGAAATGTTTTAAAACAGGAAACTCTTTCGTACTATCGAACGTGCGAATGAGAAATATTCTTCTCCTTCGACCGTTTTGATTCATACGAATGTGGACTGATATCACAAAATCTCTTTCGACCGCTTTCTTCTCTCGTTCGACCGTTTTCTTTCTCCTTCGACCGTTCGATCAGTCGAATGTAACACCAACGGGCGAATGTACAAAAATAAGCTATGAAAGTCTACGTTCGACCACTAAAACACCTCCTTCGACCATAAAATCTCTCTTTCGACCAACAGAAATTCCACTTTCGACCACTTTCTCTACGTTCGACCCCCGTTAATTCAAAAACGGTTATTCTTTGAAAATCCGTTAATTTTGATCATGTTTATCAAATGTTGATGGATTTTGATGATCTAAATCAGGTTTTGAATCGGAATAGATTTGGAACAACTTTAATGAAGAGAATTATCCAATTTAACCTTGAAATCAAGTTGTAATCAATCAAAATCTTATCAAATTAGTTTGTTCAATGAAAACAGAAACTTTTTGACCAAAATAGGTTCCAAATCAACTGAGAAACTATTAATTTGTGGTTGTTTGATCCAGAATGGCTCTGATACCACTTTGTATGTGTATGTATGGATCGTATAACAACAAAGAATGATCAAACAAGTTAGTTTTAGGTGCGGAATCCCTAAAACAATCACAAAATAATAGTCAAATAGATCAAAACAAGTAAATCATCATTTCAAAAGCTTTTCATTAATTATAAACTCGATTACACGTTTAAAGATTGATACAAACAGGGTAAGAACGTGAAAAGAGCTAAATAGACTTCTAGAGAAAATATCAGAAAGTGGAGGGAATAATATGACAAAAAGTTACATTCAAAAATCAAGCTTGACTATTTATAGACTGCACATTCGCCCACTTTGTTCGTGCGAATGTGCAGGTTCGACCAAACCAACAGGTCGAACCAAGCTATACATAAACATTAATCACATTCGACCAAAAACTTGTTCCTTCACACCTTCTGATCTTCCTTCGCACCACTAGAATCTTCCTTCGTACCTTATAAAACTCCTTCGCACCTTCGACATTCATCAAAATATGTTTATTGAACAATCCGAAGCACTAGTCGCACAATTGCATCTACACTCTGACAAGGCTTTCTTTGGAGAGTGAGTTGATAGTTTGAAGGTTGGTGTGACCCAGTCTCCTATGCCACAATTCTGTCTCTTTAGTGGAGGCAGCAGAAAACAGACAGACATTTGCCATAGGACTGTCCTTCAACATATCAACCACATACACATTGCCACTCCTATGAGCAACAAGTTATGCTTTGCTCTCAGCAATGATTGTATCAATCTTTTTCACCACTTCTGGCCCAATAATCTTACAAGTTTTCTTAGTGAAGAATAAGCCATAACCTTTGTCACTCATTTGTGATACATTAAGAAGATTTAATTTAAGATTATCAATAAGATTGACGTTTTCAAACTTGAGTTTCCCAGCCAGAACAGTCCCTGAACCCAACACCTTACCTTTTGAGTCATTACCAAAGGATATATCACCCCCTCCATGAGCTAAGAAGTCCAGAAGAAGGGCTCTACATCCTGTCATGTGCCCGGAGCCTCCACTATCTACATACCAAAGGCTATCTAAGCAAGCAGAAGCTCCCTGCACATCAGTAATGGATCAGTTTTGGTGAGTGTCCAAAGTCAAGTTGGCTTTGGATGGGTCCACAGACTTTTCAGCCTCAAGCTTAGGAAGGTGATCAGTTGTTTGAACTAGTTTTTGAATCAAGTTCAACAACTGTTGCTGACCATTTGCCAGTGCTTGGATGTCATCACTTGGTACAACAGATGCTTGATCACTTCCTGACAGATGATAGTAACCATAGGGATTTCTGTTCACTCTTGGTTTAGAAGGCCTCTTGGGTTCTTCATAAACATGTGACAGATTATGACAAGGTGGTTGTCCATATCCTCTTGGGTACTTGTTGGTGGGTGGAGCATCTGTTACTTGAACATCCCTGGAAGCAGATGTTTCTAGACTTTTAGTAACAGATGTTTGGACTGGAGTAAAAGTCTGTTTGGGTTTTCCTTTTGAAGTACTCACCACTTGACTTGCAAGAGTTTTAGCCTTCTACTCTTGTATTTTGACATCAAAATTTTTGAGATACAGGCACTCTTTGGTTTTGTAATTCTTCTTACCACATATTGAGCATGTGGTCTTAGAATCACACACACTTGTTCCTTTGTTGATATCATATGCTTTTAGAAGAAAACAGTTTTTAGTAACATGATTCTTCTTTTCACAGAAATCACAAAACAAGTGGATAGACTTTTCTTTCTTTTTCCCTTTTTCAGCCTTCTTTTCAACAGATGTTTGATCATCTGCTGGAAGGTCTATCAAGGGAATGACCTTTGCCTGTGGTGCTTTCTTACCATCAGGGGTTTTGAAGTCAACTGGTTTGAAGTTTCAAGAGTACCACACTCATCAGACCAAGTAGGTTTGAATTCATATTTTTCAAGTTCAGTGAATGATGAGGAACCTTTTGGTTTTTCAAGAACAATTTTCTTGCCATTAGGTTCAGTGATTTTAATCTCTTGACCCTTCAAATTTGTTGGTACTACCTCAACTAACTTTTGATCCCTTTTGTCAGTGTTTTCAAAAGCTGGAGCAGTGGTTTCAAAACCAAAACCAAACTTCACATGACTTTTGGTTTGTTTGTTGAGGAGCATCTCAAAACCTTTGCATGATTCCACCCATTTTTCACATTCAACTTGGGTGGCCTCAAGCTCCTTTTTACAACTATGATATTTAGTTATCATAGTTTGGAGCTGGTCTTTGGTTATAGTTGCTTCATGTTTTAAGCTGCTTATTTCAGATTCTTTTTCAGTCAATTTTGATTTTAACTCTTTTTGAAAGTTTTTCAAATTGAACTTCATCATCTAAAACTTTCTTCCTAAGGTTTTCATTCACCTCTTTAATGTTAGCAAATGCTATTACACATTTGTCTGAACACAAATCTTTTAGGATTTGAGGAGATACCTTAGCAGCAACCATCAATGCACAATCACACTTGCACTCACAATCATCAGATGCACCCTAGGGATTTGAGAGATTCACAACCTCTTCTTCAGATTTTGTATCTGCAATTACTTCTTCAACAATATCATCAGTCACAACATCAGATTCAGTTACCACATCCTCAGATTCATCCTCTTCAACCATAGCCATGAAACAAAAAATTTCTGGTTCATTTTCAGCTTTGGCTACAAGAGCAAAATTTTCATCTGATAGCTCATCTGGTAGACTGCTCCAATCAACAAAGC
The DNA here is from genome assembly GCA_028751855.1 of Ambrosia trifida. NCBI lineage: Eukaryota > Viridiplantae > Streptophyta > Magnoliopsida > Asterales > Asteraceae > Ambrosia > Ambrosia trifida. Next base: position 75,266,856 of record CM054131.1, on the reverse strand, counting down.
CTTGTGTGAAGAAATTCTGTTGACTAGTCTGTGCAGGGGCAGAGGGTGGAGCAGGAGCCATTGGCACTTGTGCCTGACAACAGGTGTTTGCACATAGTGGATCTGAGGAACAATGGTTTGGACAAACTGGACAGGAATAGTGTTTGAGGACTATGCAAAATGAGCAGTGTTTTGCACATTTGGTCCAGGGGTATTATGGGAAACTTGATAAGTGTTGGTCTATGGCCTTTGATTTGGATAGGTAATCATAGGTGTACCATGTTGACTCCTACATTCCCTAGCAAAATGACTAAGTCTATGACATTTATAACACTTAATCTTTGATTTATCCAACCCCACTTTTGACTTGCCAGTCAGCCCTGGAAATCTTCTGCCAGTTTTCTTGTAAAAATTGTTAGTTCTTACACTGAGCAGAGCCAATTGGTGCATAATGTCCATTTCTTCCAAATCATCAGGGTCAAAATACTTTAAGTCATCATACTCAAAGGATATGTTATCAGATGCCTGGATATCACCACCACTTGCTGTAAAAGCATAATTTGGTGAATAAGAATCAGAGTTAAAACTTGAGTTAAAACCTGAAGTTATGTTAATGAAATGATCATAACTCTGATCCTTATTATTACCAGGCACCTCATCATGACCCAAAACTGCTGTATTACCACATACATAATCATCAGACACTTTTCCAGAGTCCTGGAGCTTCTTTTTCTGGTTAAGCTATCTCTCATAGGTCAAGAGCTTACCATGAAGCTGGGTCAGTGATAGGTCCTTAAATCCAATTGAGTTTCTCATAACTATAGCAATAGTGTCCCATTTGTCTGGTAGTGATCTTAAAAACCTACGGTTCAAAGTCGAATATGGGTAAGTTAGACCAACCAGTTTTTGTTCACTAATGAGACAGTTAAACCTCTCAAATTGTTGAGTTAATGACTCTCCCTTTACATGACTGAATGTTTCATATTGTTGGTTAAGTATTTCACGGTTGTTTTCAATAACCTCTTCGATCCCACCAAATTGTTCTTTCAGTGCATCCCACAACTCCTTTGCACTGTTACAGTGTAACAGCCCAGCCTATATATCATTGGGTAGAGCCATGGCCACAATACTGAAGCCCTTGGCATCTAACTCAATTTTCTGAAAATCCTGGTCGGAATAGTTTTCAAGTTTCTTAGGCTCCTGAACCTTGGGATCTTCAGTACACGACACCATCGGAACATATGGTCCGAAGATAACCGACTTCCAACACCCAGTGTTCTGTTGAGCTAAAACATGGCTCATCCGACGTTGCCAGATATTGTATTCAGATATGACAAGCATCGGTGGCTTGTTGTTCGTGCCAGTGTTGTGTGGATCGTGATTGATTGAAGCCATTCTCTGATTGTTTAAAAAAAATCTGTTTAAAAAACGGTTGAAACGAAAATAAACTATTACTTTGTTTTCAATCCGACAAACAAACGATATCAATGATTGTGAGCTGATCTGTTTATATTAAATTGATTGGTTAGATCAAATTTAATTGGCGAAGCTCTGATACCAATTGTTAGGATCTGAGTTTGATTGTTTTGATTGTTTAAGTAATAAGAAAAATGAAAGAAGTGAATTATAAATGCAAAGTGCAGCGGAATGATAAACTATAGATCAAAACAAGAGAATAAATGTTTTTCAATCGAATGATTTCATTATATCAAATGATTACATCAATTGTACAGGTACTCCGCCTCAGCCTGATCACTCAGTGATTGTTTGTCAAAGAGAATGTTTTGAGTGACAAATAGAACAGTACAAGCACTGTTCTATTTATAGACAAATCTAAACCTCTGATGACCTAGGGTGACGTCACCTAAGACAGTGACCTCTAACAGAATAACAAACATAAAACATCTGTTGATTACAAACTACTGTTACATTGGAAAACTCTGAAAGGTAAACAGCTGATAGAAAAACTCTGATGGTCTTGAATCATCTGTTGGAGCCTAAGTGCTGTTGGCTCCAACAGACCTTTAGTCTTCAGTACTTTGATTCAGCAGTTGTTCTTCATCAGACCTTTGGTCAGCAGTTGTTCTCTATTAGTTCTTATCTATCAGACCTTTGTAGCAGCAGTTGTCACAGCAGTTGTAGGGTACAGCAGATGTTAGGGTCAACAGTCTTTTGGGAGAAGTAACTTGTAAATGATGCTATTGCTAAGGATCAATTGAGTAGTATATTTTGGCTTTCCAATCACCTGTTCTTCTCCAGGTCAGCAGACCCAACAATTCATTACTCACAACACACAACCAACCATATTAAAACACACACACACACACATCCGCCAATTCACACATATATTAGATACGCACACACAACCAAAGCCAACTTTCAATAATTACAAATATTACTGACCTTTAGAATATCAAATTATCAATATGACTATTAAAATATCAAATTCTCAAACCTCACAATTAAAACCTCCACATGGTGTAAAAACACCATTGTAACAACTAGACAAGAAAAAGAAATCGATTTCGTAAACATGAACATATTAACTTATATACTTTAAAATATAAATATAAATACAAAACACATCTTATTTTATTTTAGATAAATCATCTTATTACGACAACAAACCCTAAACGACATAAAAAAATCCGACAAACAGAAAACAAAAAGTTAACCAGATTTGCTACTTAGTGGATAAGTATAGATGTTCTCTACGATTTCCCTCGTTATATAACCCGATACTGGCTCCCCCATTGCAGCAGAAACAACATCACTCTAGATCTACATCAAGATGACCTGTTAGTCTTTGTTAGGGTTTCGAATGTTAAAATAGTGTTCAGAATCAAAACAAAGTGTCCTTACCCTTGATGAAGGTCGGAATCTTAAACGATCCGGTGAAATCGCCTTGATGAACTTGAATCGCCAGAGAGAGAGAGAGAGAGAGAGAGAGAGAGAGAGAGAAGGAGGCGGATAATGTTTGAAATCTGAGATCTAGTGAATGAAACCCTAATCATCTACATTGTGTATCCCGTGTAATTTATTTTTGGCATTATAAGCTTGTACACGATGCATCACAACCTGCACCCTACAAAATTTTAAGTTTTTGTGCATTGAATCATTGTACACCATCCTTTCAAGTCTTGTACATGGAAAATGACTTAAGTTGCCCATCCTATATGCATATTATATATATATATGTATATATATATATATATGTATATATATATATATATATATCCTAAGGTATAGGAAGAAAAGCCACTCTAGTATGATAGTTGTCATCTAGAAGATATATATATATATATATATATATCCTAAAATGACTTAACTTTGTACCACCAGTCTTGCCTTGTTCTTAATGATCATACCAGCTTCATCTTGTTTGTTCCTAAAAACCCATCTTGTGCCAATTGGTAGTTTGTTTGGTGGTAAGGGACAGATTTCCCAAACCTGTTGCTTCTTGAATTGAAGCAGCTCATCTTGCATAGCTTCCACCAAATTGTTGTCTTTGAGGGCTTCTTGGTACTTCTTAGGTTCCAACTAAGAAATGAATGCTGAGAAGAAGCAAAAGCTGGTTTATTGTGAGAACACCTGAAGCAATATCACCCATGATTTGTTCCAATGGATGATCTTTGTGTTCAATCAGTTGTTGTAAACCACTGACAGGTGTATGTGGCTCTTGTACTTCATCAAACAAACCACTGAGGTTTATAATGTCTGGTTCAGCTGTTTGAACATCTTCAGTAGTTATAGGTGCTGAAGCAGATGTTTGAGTTTGTACATCAGCAGTTGTTGAATCAGAAGTTTGTGAAACTTCTCAAGGTTTGAAAGTTGACTTAATGACTGTTTGAGGAGTCCATGGTGCTGGATCCTCATCATCAAACCTTTGATCACCATAATAAGTAGGTTTAGATGAAGTAACAGTCTTTTTAGGTCCAAAGTGGAAGCTGTCAAGGTCAAAGAGTTCAGCAGGATGTGTTGGAATAAAAGTGTGTTTTGACTCATTGAACTTGACATTCAGTGTTTCTTCTACTATCTTGGTTCTTGAATTAAAAACCTTGTAGGCTTTTCTAGTGGAAGAATAACCAAGAAAGTAACCTGAATCAACTTTAGCAGCAAACTTTGAAATAGAGTCTTTAATGTTTAGAATGAAACATTGACATCCAAAAGCCCTGAAAAGTTATTTTTAATGAAAAGAGTTTTATCAATGGAGACTCTTGTACAATAGGAGTACAATAGGAGAACTGCAGTACTTTTTAGGACTACAGATTAAACAACAAAACTAATGGAACTTTTATACATCAATCAAAATATGTTAAAGAATTATTGAACAAATTTTCTCTACAAGACAGTAAATCATGTTCCACTCCCATGACACCTACCACACAAGTTGAACCAGATGATCAAGGAAAACAGGTTGATCAAACCATGTATAGATGTATGATAGGTTCCCTTTTGTATCTAACTGCTTCTAGACCAGATATCAATCAGCTCCTAGGGAATCACACCTCATTGCAGTCAAAAGAATCTTCAGATATCTGAAAGGAACTCCTACACTTGGAATTTGGTATCCTGCTTCTAGCAATACCAAGTTATCAGCTTTTTCAGATAGTGACTATGCAGGGTGCAAAATGTCAAGAAAATCAACATCTGGTGGTTGTCAATTCTTGGGAAACTGTCTAGTGTCCTGGCAATCAAAGAAGCAAACATCTGTTGCAACTTCAACTGCTGAAGCTGAATACATTGTAGCTACAAGTTATACATCACAGATACAATGGCTCCAATATCAACTTCTTGATTATGGAATCAAAGAGACCAAGACACCATTGCTTGTAGACAGCAAATCTGCCATTAGCATCATTCAAAATCCTGTTCAGTTCTCAAAAACTAAACATATTGAAATCAGGTATCATTTCATAAGGGATTGCTATGAAAAAGGCAAGATTGAAGTGAAGTATGTCACAACAACTAATCAGATAGCTGATATATTCACAAAACCCCTTGACACATCAACATTTCAGAAGTTAGTATCCATGCTTGGGATGCTAAACTTGTAAGTGTTTCTTTTACTTATCTGCAGATATTTTTTTTTCACTTACATCTGTTTTTAGACCTAAAACTTTTGAAAAACAAAAAGAGAGAAACTACTGATGAACAAAAACATCAGTATGGGAATAATTTCTGAAAAATGTGTAACTTCTGATAAAATAATGTTCAGAAGTTATGAATAAAGTGTTTAAAAACATTCTCATCAGTTGTTAACAAACTACTGAAGAGAAAATGGGAACTACTGATGACAATTGTTCTTCATCAGTAGTTTTGTCATTAAGGGCAAATCAGACATTTCCCACTTCAGAAGTTTGACTTAGGGCGGTTACAAACTTCTGATAAACACCTTTTCCAACACTTATCCTTTCAAAAAGCAAAAATTCTCTCCTTCTCTCTCAAAAAGCTCTCAAACCCTGAACCTGCAAAAACACTGTTCGATCCACACACACACAAACCACATGGCTCTAATACTGAAACAAGGACACAATCAAAGAGGCTACTTCGAGAAACATGAAGCCTGGTCCCAATACGACAAAATCATTGATTTAGTCGTTAAATCCCAATACTTTACTGCCCTCACCATTGATCCTCCAATCCACACTGAAACTCTTATTGAGTTCTGGGCAAATGCGGAGACGGTGACAGTAAATGATAAGGTGATCTCCCTAAATTCAACCATCCAAGGGAGAAGAATGGCAATCACACCCGAAATCTTGGGAATTAGACTGGGTCTAGATGATGTTGGTGCCCCAGATCAATTTTCAAACTCTGAAATTCATCTAACCATGACAGAGTGTGGTTACCAAGGTACTCTCTCACATGCTACTATTTTTAAGAAATATTTTGAACCTAAGTACAAACTTTTGTTTCACTATATAATAATGTGTTTGAGTCCATAAACTGGATCTTATGATCAGATGCCCTCTACTTTTCAACCTATTTTTCATTCCATTGTGAATGAAACAAAATTCAGGGCTTCAACACTTTTCTTTAATGAGTTGGTGTTACATCATCTCAATTTTAAAAAGAAGTTTTTGTTGTATCCAAGATTTATTATGCAATGCATAATAAAGGAACTTGGAGAAGAGGTGCTTGTGGGTAAAACAACTGTTTTAAACCCTTTAACCTCACAAGCATACTCTAGGCACAATAAACCGGCCACCTGGCCTGAAGATGACCAAGGGGAACACACAACAGTCCCCAAGGAACCCTCATCTTCCAAACCTTCACCCAAAAAGGCCAAGAAACCAAAACAGCAAAAACAAAAACCCACCAGCCTGAAAAGAAAGGCAGTTCAGGAAGTTGAGATGCCTGAATTTGCTAATGTGCAATATGCACTTGATAAAGATGTGACTGAAACATCCTCTCAGTCTCATCCATCTCAAACCCCCACTAGAGCACCAATCACCATCTTATTCAAAAGAAAGAAATTTAAGAAAACAATCCCCATTGACTCTTCTTTTGAAACTGCTGAACCCTTAGACCAAACTACTGAACCAGCACCACAAATTTCTGAACCTGAAGCCCTTGAAATTGCCAAACTTCTCTTTGAGCTAAAAGAGAACATCTCATCAGAACATGTCAGTCCCCAACAACCACATCAAACATGGGACATACCTTCAGAACTTGACATGGATGTGGATGTCCATAGCCCTAACCCAAGAGATGAGGATGAACCAGGGTCTCTAAGCCCAAACTTAGAAACTCTAGGTACATTTGAGGCTGCTGTGGCAACCGGAAAATTTTTCTTCTCTTTCGTCTCTTCCTTTTTGGCCTTGGGCAATTTTCGGGACGAAAATTCTTTCAACAGGGGGATGATGTGACACCCGGCAAACTCAGGTTAGTAACGTTGACTAAACTAGTAAGTCTACCTTAGCGAGTCATGCATATTACGTCCTTAACGGGGTCAGTTGAGTCGGCATGATGATTCTGGGAATCATCGGGAGTCAGTCCATAACTATGGGTACAAGGATCGGCGATTCGTGGAATCGCCGGGTCTAACGCACACACGAGTCTCGAGTCCCGGGAATTGGTGAACGGATGTAAACGTGTTAGTTATCATGCATTATATGTTTGAAATCATTATGTGACTTATCGGTATGTGAATACGTGTTTAAATATGTTAAAATAGTGTTTAACGCGCCAAAAACCCATTCCAGCACCTTATAGGCGATTAGGAGCCTGGGGGACTCCTAATCGCGTGAACATCAAGCGATTACAAGGGGAGTGGGGGCGAGTAGGTGGCTAATCGCGTGAACAGTGGCGATTAGGGCCCCTACTCGCGAGTAGGTGGCTAATCGCGTGAACAAGGAGGCGATTAGGCCCCTACTCGCCTGGTCTGGGTCCCTAATCGCGTATACAGCAGGGCTCGGGTCAAAACACCTATAAATAGAACCCTTAACTCCCCAAACACCTCTAGAACAACCCTAGCTGCTCCCAAGTCGCCCACACACCTTAAAACACCTCTGGAACTCATTTTGCTACAAAAATCACCATCCCCAAGCTTACACACCTTTCTTTAGCAAAACCCAAGGTGTGTTCTTCATCCCTAACCTTTGTAAAGTTGTTATTTTGAGTTCCCCCAAAGTTCCAGACCTTGTTTTACCAAATGTGTCTTTAAAAACCTTTCAAAAGAGTCTTAAACCAAGTTTACACCTTAATGCTTGTTATATGTGAAGTTTACATGCATATGTTGGTCTTATTGGTGATTTTAACATGAATGTTTTCAAGATATGATTGTACTCCTGTTATGTAGAGGTCATTAGGAAGGTTGTCTTAGAATCTTAGCCATTATTGTGGTGTTTTGAAGAAAATGCATATTTTGACCCATTTGTATGTTCTTGAGGATTTAGGATGATTATGGTATGATTGTTGATGCAATGTTGTTAGGATTCATGCTAGGAAGATGTTAGATCAGAGGTTTGATGATTTACATGTTGTAAAGTTTGAAATCTGATTGTTTCCATTTAAGGAAAGATAAGGTTGGTAGAAGAAACCTAGTACTTTGCCATTTTAGGTAATAATTGCATAGAACATGCTAGATCAGTGATATGTTGGGGGTTTTTGCTTGAAATGGGTTGGTAAATGATTTAGGTTTGATATTGGGTGTTGTTGCATGTTTCGGATCTGATTTGGAGGGTTTAACGCGCGAAAACTCGTTGTACAGCAGCTGCAGGCGATTAGGCATCCTAATCGCCTGAGCTGGGGGCGATTATGCAGCATTAGGGGCGATTGGGACCCTACTCGCCTGATACATCAGGCGATTAGGCCCCTAATCGCCTATAGGCTAATGCCTACTCGCGTGTAACCTTCCTAATCGCATGTACTGCTGTCGTGAACGCGTTTTGACATCCCGGAACACGATTTGACACCTAGGAACATGTTAGGAACCCCGGGATACACCCAATGACTTAGTAAGACGTGTTCGGACCTGTTTATGCGTTAATTGGACATTATGCTAGACTAGGTGAATTGTTGCGCGTGCTAAGTGTTTAATTGCATATGTTGCATGATGTCTTGCATTTATCTAACACGTGGGATGTCGGGTCACCAATGGGATGTCGGGTCTTGTCTGGCACGGTCGGTTTAACAGTTAAAGGTGTTTTCAAACGTTTGTGGTCACGGTCTGGACATTCGGGGACTAGTTAGCCTGCGGGTTATTAGTCCAATACTTATACGCATCTTATGATAGGTCGCCGCTATCTGGGGCTATCATAACATAATTACTTAACTATTTTCAAGTAACGCAAACCAAGGTGAGTTTCACAGCCCCACTTTTACCGTTTTACTTACGGGGGAGAAACATGCTACTTACTTACTTATTAAAGGTCATGTTATACTATGGTTACTTTACATATACTATGCGGCTTTTACGGAAACTCCCAGGGGGGAAACCATGAATGTGCGGGGATGCACAACGGGGGAAATGTGGATAGATCTATTGGGCCTCACAAACCCCACTCGACGGCTGGGCCGGGCGGGTGCATATTGTCTCTTATTACTGGCTCGCCGAGGCATCGGTTATAGCCAAAACTGCTGGGCAAGTCTCAACAACTTATAAACGTATAGTAATGGATTCCCAACCGCAGTAGTAAACAAACACTTAACGTCTAGCTAACGTTCTTATAACCTGGTAGTAACGGATATGATCTTTACAACTTACAGAAAACGCTTTATAAAAGAAAACCTGTGAACTCACCAGCATTATATGTTGACATTTTTGGCATGTTTTCTCAGGTCGCTGAGGTAGCGGTTATCGGACTAGGCGCACAGAGTCATGCACGGCGTCTATTATTTTGAGCATATTAAACAATGTCTTTGTAAACAATGATATGTCTTTTGGTTGTAAACAAGAATGCTTCCGCTGCTGGTTTACAGCTCAAAGCATGATATTTTGGTTTTAAATATAATTATGAATGCATGTTTGTTGTATGTTTATTGTGATCGTTGACTGAGATCATGGTGTGTCACGCGCCTCGCGGTAAAACTCCGCACGTGGAATTTGAGGGTGTGACAGCTGCTACTACTCATATACCACACAGTGGTGGATCTGAGGATAGAAGTAACATTGCTAAGACCTCACATGTGGCAACTACTGATGAAGGCTTAATGCCTGTGGTGGGAAATCCTCTGAACCAAGAACAAAAGGTACATGAGACAACTGGGTTGGGCCCAGCTCATGATGTAACTGATACTGTCCTCATAGAGGAAGTAAGCAGGGATTCAGATGTTTCCATTGATTTGGATGATGATTCACACTCCACCAAAATTGAATTGACGGCTGCTAGTGAAGGTCCTGCACCTGGTGTCTCTAAGCTCAAAGAGCTGGTCACACCAGATCAGGTTAAAGTCCACTTGATCCTTGATTCCCCTAAAGTGGCATCTTCTGTACAACATGAAGATCACCCAAAAACACACCCCTCACTGAATATGCCTACCCAATTCCCTGGGTCATCCAGCATAGACTTGAACCAACTATGCAGCCCAGATGGTCCCCTATACCAGTTGATGAACACCCTAATTGCCAATCACCTCAAAACTTTCACAACTACTTTGGAGTTGTCAACCAAAGCTCAGTTTGAGGTGATCAACAAAAAACTTGGTGAGCTGTCCAACAAAATAGACAACAACTCAAGACAGCTTGCTGAACTCACTGGTAGAACTTCCAAACCCAGCAGGCTTCTTGAAGTGGATGAAGCCAAAAAGGGGGAGAAGATTAAGGAACCTAAGGAGTCACTGGAAGCCAGGATAAAGGCAAGAGTAGCTCTATAACAACAAAAACTTCTAGAGAAAGCCCAAAAACAAAAAGAAGATCAACAAAGGCTTGTCTCTGGAACTGAAGTTGAAACTGAACCTTCCCAAGGCCATAATGAAGAAATTGCTGAAGAAACCTCTGATGACTCAGAAAGTACTGAAGACAATCCTTCGGTAGTTGACACTTCTGTCAACACTTCAGCAGTTAACACTTCCAACATACAAACAGCTGAGGAGCCTTCCAAAACAACTGAACAACAACAACCAACTCCTATTCCAAGGCCTACAACAATTACAACAATGACTATGCTGAACCCTTCTCCACTATCAATGTCCAAAGAACTACTTGAGAAGAGTTTGATTGCAATCCAAAGAAAGGCTAAGGAAGAAGAGATCTGGAATAACTTGGAGGCAAGGGAAGATCTAAGCTTAAATGAAAAGCTTCAAGCTTATGAAGCAGAGTTGAATAGGCAAGCTGAAACAGAGAGAGTTGCCGAAGAAGACAAAAGACAACAACTGGTGTCTTTTATAACAAAGAACAGCAAAACAAAAACCTATTCACTCAAAGGGCTCTCAATGGATGAGCTGAATAGAAGAGCTCAACTTGTTGCTGACAAACTTGCAACAAACAAAGATGGAAAAGCCAAGAGAGCTGAGATGATTGAAGAACTGGTAGCAAATGACTATGGTTCAAAAGCCTCTGTGTCAAGATGGAAAGAAGATAGACTACTGGACACATACAAGAATTACAAGGCAGCCAAGGCTGCTAATCCAGAGAAGTTCAAAACTTCTGAAGTATCAACTTCAGTAGTTAGAACTTCTGGTGTTAAAAGACCAGGTACCAAGAAGAAACCAGAGGACAATACAAAGACTGACTTCAAGATGGTGTTGCTGGAAGGCAACACAGTTGTGCAAGGAGACTTTGATATTGAAGAGAAGCCTCTGATAACTCAATTTAGGGATCCTTTAACATTTGCTTACCAAATTCAGAAGACTATAACTGACAGACTGCACACAAAGGTAGTTACTGAACATCATTTACCAACCTTTAAATTTCCTGATGTAGTGCAAGAAGAAGATAGAAGTGAATCCCACATGAGAGTCATAGAAATAGAAAATATCCAACACTAGGAACATCCCAGGGATCCAGCATGGTTCCCTATACTTCAGACTTTGACAAGTCTAATGTGCTGATCATCAGATGGTCCTTTACTGATGACAACTCAGTATTGGTGACAAGAAGAGATCTTACAAGCAAGGCCTACAAGTCAATGAATGAACTGAAGAAAATATCAACTCGGGACTTGCTTACAATTCAACATCTGGAACCTCAAAGGGGATCTCTCACTGATGAACAGCTTAATCAGTTGAAGAATTCCATGTTCAAGGAGATATGGAAGACTGTGAATGACAGAAGAAGACAATAAAGAATTAGAAAAGGTTTTGGCTTCATCAATCCAGGGGGAGATTGTTAGGACAAAAAGGATTGTCGAAACCATTTTTGTAAAACTTAGTCTAATTCACTTCTGCAAATATCCTAAGTATAGAACTACTAAAGAAAGAAGACTAGAGTACTGAAGAAGGATTCAACAAGTACTGAAGAAGAAGTATCAGAAGTTCTGAAGTCTAACCAGACAGTTCACTGAAGAACTATTGAAGACAAACTACTCATCAGTAGTTTGTCATTCATCAGCTCTTGTAAAGAATCTTTTTCACCGACTTATGTTTCAGTAGTTTATTAGTTTAGTATTACTTTATCTTTTTGTACAAGTTCCATGAATGCAACTTGTTGCAACTTGTTTCTGACTTGCTTTTTGGCAAGGTTCATGCATATGTAAAGTCTATAAATAGATGGGTTCATCTCTCTGTTTTAGACATTGATTTTTATTGAAACAAGAATCCTTCAAAGCTTATTATTGTTCTGTTCATTTCATTTATTGAGAATCTGTTTGAGTATTTATTATCATTCACATTCAATACTTAGATTCTCATTAAACTTGTCTTTAGATTTCAAACATCTAGGGGAGTAATAACTCCTGTTGATAGTGTAGCTTTACTTAATCATTCCGCTGTGCAAATCTGATTGAACTTGCTAAACACATAAGTGTTCACTAGCAAGCAATACATCATGAGCATTACTGATCCAACAAAATGGGTGTAAAGAAGTGACAAAGATATCGATCTCTTTTCATATGTACGCGTGTAGGTATGTATATATGTATGCAAAGGTGAAAGGGGTCGGCCTATGTGTGTGTCTAACCGATTGTACAAAAAAAAAACAAATAATAATATAAAGCTCCATATTCATGTTGATCTTTATGATGGTCATAGTGTTTGGATATAGTTCATAATCGTTCAAATAATGAGGTGCACTAACACACTTATTCTAAAGACACAGTGAAATAAAGACGGTTAATTGTACGGTCTCGACTAGTGGGTTTGGCGGGTGTCACAGGCTCTCTTGAGGTGTTCCATACTACCGCACTCATAACATTCCCATCGTGTTTCCTTGTTTGTGCAATTCTTGGACAAGTGGCCTAGTTTTCAGCACTTGTGGCAAGTAAAACTTTTGCATGCTCCCCTAAGGTGAAAACCGCATTTGTCACACTCAGGATGCGCCCCTGGTACGATTTCCTTGCCACTTCAGCATATGCATTTGCAAATTCCTGCTTCTTACTTGGATAATTCCCTGATTCCTTTTCGTCCATCTTCTGCTTCTCACCCGTACCCTTCTTGATCAAAACCTAGATCGAACAGCTTCATCCGTCAGACTATGCACCAACGTCACAACACTTTGGATAATAGCGGGTCATGACGACGTCACCATGCTTTGAATTTTAGGTACAAGACCTCAAAAGTACCTCTCAATGCTCTTGAACTTGGGTGTAACCATGTGCGAGACAAGTCAAAAATGCTTGTGAAATCAAGTGGTGTATGCTGATATTTCTGCTCCATACATGGCCAGGTTCTAGAACTCGGTCTCAATCTTCTAGAGTTCGTTACGGGGACAGTACTCTGCCAAGAGCATGGATTTCAGATCATTCCATGAAAGTTGATATGCATCTTCTCTTCCCAGTGCCTGGACTTGTAGATTCCACCACGTCAGGGCTTCATCTAGGAAGGTGCAAGTGGCATACTTCACCTTGTAGTTTCAGCACAGTCACTAATCTTGATCAAAACCTAGATCGAACAGCTTCATCCGTCAGACTATGCACCAACGTCACAACACTTTGGATAATGGCGGGTCATGACGACGTCACCATGCTTTGAATTTGAGGTACAAGACCTCAAAAGTACCTCTCAATGCTCTTGAACTTGGGTGTAACCATGTGCGAGACAAGTCCAAAATGCTTGTGAAATCAAGTGGTGTATGCTGATATTTCTGCTCCATACATGGCCAGGTTCTAGAACTCGGTCTCAATCTTCTAGAGTTCGTTACGGGGACAGTACTCTGCCAAGAGCATGGATTTCAGATCATTCCATGAAAGTTGATATGCATCTTCTCTTCCCAGTGCCTGGACTTGTAGATTCCACCACGTCAGGGCTTCATCTAGGAAGGTGCAAGTGGCATACTTCACCTTGTAGTTTCAGCACAGTCACTAATGTTTAGCACGGACTCCATCTTCTCAATCCACCAAACAATTCCTACTGCTCCTTTAGTGCCAGTGCCATTGAAACCACATGGCGGGGGTGTTTGAGGTATTTGTTATTTGTTCGTGGCAATGTTCTAAGCAGATTTGCTTGAGGGCAAGCAAAAGATAAGTGTGGGGGTGTAATGTGATACCGAAAGGATCACATTTATATAGTTTAATTTGTTATTTTTATTATATTTTATATGTAGCTTTGTCTGGAACAAGGTACTCTACCAAGGATTATGGAAGGTGCGAATTATATGCTAAAATGGTAATTTTACGAGAACATGGTGGAGACCGTTGAGGAGTATATTCAATTTTGGAGAAAATAAATGGATTTTATTTAAAGATATTATGTGATGATGTGAAAGAGGGTGAAAATACGATGACAAAAATGGAGGAAAACGGAGATGAAACGAAAAAGTTATGAAGAAAATAATTTTTCCAGTCGTAAAGCATGCTCTAGGCCGCCAGTTTGGGCGTCAACAAACCCAGGCCATCGCCGACTGATGAGAGGATAAATGAATGGTTAATAATGAGCTCATTTTGTGTGCTTTTGTTGTGTTTGTGTTGATAATATATGATGAATGGGATAACTATGCGAGCTTTGATCGTTTCAGGATAAATGGCTAATAGGATGGAATTATAGCCGAAAAGTGTGACGCATGGTGTTCAAGTTGAAGAATTGAAGAATTCGAGAGTGTTCGAGAGCTCGTGGAAGAGAATTGGATGTTTATGATAAATAAGTGAGGATTTGTGTCTTTTTGGATGTAAGGATTTGAAGGAAAAATGCTTTGGAAAGAAGTAAAGAAACAAGGCGTAAGCTACGCCTTCCATCTGCAGCTTACTAAGGAATTACAAGGCATTTGGAGCTTTTTCACGTGGGATAGATAGTAAGGTACAGGGCTGATCTGTAAGGTACAGCTGAATAAAGCAATGCTGATAGATTGACTGAACTGTAAGCTACCGCCCTGATCAGTACCTTACGGCTGGCTGAAGAGCAAAATTAGGAAAGGTTGTTTTTTCATTAATAAAATGATTTTTATCAAACCTAGCAGCCTCCTAAGCCCTCTAAACGAAAATTAATCATCTTTTGGAGACTTTTGGAGCTACAAACACCATTGTTCATCATCATTCATCCATACTTTCGATTTCCATCAACATGTTCGGTATTATTATTCATACTTTTGAGTTATTTCTTATTACCATGAGTGGCTAAACATCTTGTAATCACCTCCGGGTGTATGGTTTAATTGTGAAACTTGAATCTTGTTTAGTTTTGTTTATGGATTGTTTTTCATTTAGTTGAAGAATATTTATAGTTTTTATCATTTAAACGATTCAGTTGTTTTCAATTGCTTATCTTGTTATCATTCACATTCGGTTTTTCTTGCATTGTGAGTAGTTTGATAATTGGGAGGGTAAGTGATACTTGTGGGGAGGCAATATGTAGATTGAGTACCTAGGATGAACTACAGACCTCCTGTAAATGGCGTTGGGAGGCATTTTATTCCGGTGGCCACCAAGCACACTTCACCTGTAGTACCACCACATCAGAACGGAAGGAGCTTTGCGGTTAGACCCCAATATTTGAACCACCTTCCGAGTTTCTATGGTAAGGCAACAGAGGAACCCTATCTACATATTGCGGAATTTGTGAGTATCTGTAACACCATTAGGGGCCGTGGGTTTAGTTAGGATGAAGTGAGGTTGATGATGTTTCAGTTCACCCTCAAGGATCAAGCGAAATTGTCGTACCATTCATCTCCTGCTGAGAGCATATTCACATGGCAAGAGCTTCAACAAAAGTTCTTAGAGGAATATTATATCTGACTCGCACTAGTGATGCTCGGGATGCTATCAGAATTTTCCAACAACACTCGGGGGAACCATTTCATGACGCATTCATAAACTTTAAGGAGTTGTTAAGGAAATGTCCACATAATGATATACCTATGTGGGAACTGATTAAGTCGTTTTATGACGGCTTGGTACCCGAGGATGTTAGAGATTTGAATGCTAACAGTAATGGTACCTTTTTCTACTAACCATGAGGATGTAGATTGGGAGTATATGGAGAGGTTGGGAGTGACATCAAAGAGACAGGCTTGTGCTAGTAGAAGAAGTCAAACAGGTGCAACTAGGGGTGTTGATGTAGAGGCTGAAAAGAGAATAGCAAGCTTAGAGCAATAGATTGCATAGTTGACAGCTGGTAGAGGCGCAGGAAGGAGTGGTGGAGCAAAGTCAGCCTTTTCTTTTACAGTTTTCTCCATTTGTGATGATCTGGGACACATGGATGCTGATTGTCCTACTCAACAAGCGAAATATGAAGAACTAAATCAACTTTATGGACAGCAAAAGCCATATGATATGAATTCTAATTCATATCACCTAGGTTTGCGAAATCACCCTAATTTTAGTTACAATAATACTTCTAACCAATTGAATCCTCCATCACAGGTACCTAATCAAAACAATCAGAGAGGATATTCAGGCCAAGGGAACTATAACAACCAAAGAAATTATCAACAAGGATCTAGAAGCAATCAAGGGAGTTCTCAAGGAAATTGTAGTAGTCAAGGCAATCAACAAGGTGGATATTCAGGGCTGGATGTATCGGTGAAAGATATGTTGACTGAGTTTATGAAGTCAACAGGAGATTTCATGAAGGAGATTAGGAAGGACAACAAAATCAGGGACAAGGAGTACAAAGCCCTTTCGAAGCAAGTCGACCAGATTGCAGAAGAGTTGGCCACTATGTGTCAAGATCCAGGTAAGCTACCGAGCACCACCACAGTAAATCCTGCACACCAGTGATCCTGCTCAAGACATGGCATGAATGCAGAGATTAATCAGGTAAGTATTCTTCGCTCAGGTAAGTTTTATGACAATAAGGTAGGGTCTCCACCACCATTTGTAGAGGGGGTGGTGGAGGATGTCAGTGATGATGATGATGAGGGGGAATCTATGAAAACAACTGTTACCCCTAAAAAGACTAAGAAAGTAACTTTTTTTGAATCACCAAATGGGGTATTAGAGAATAACACTGAAGCTAAGGAAAAGGGTGTGGTGGGTAATACCATCCTGTTTCCTGCAGCTTTGGTGCCACCAGAAACAAAGGTAAAAAGAAGGAGCCCACAACAGGAGGAAATGTGGGAAATTTTTAAGCAGGTAAATATCAATATACCTTTGTTGGATTCTATTAAATAGATTCCCGCTTATGCTAAGTATTTGAAGGAGTTGTGTACTCAAAAACGGCAAAATAAAGTTCCAAAGAAAATTGATTTTTCAGAAAGTGCCAGTGCCGTTTTGTCGGGTATACTTCCTCCTAAGCTCAGGGATCCAGGAACTCCTTTGATACCCATTCAAGTGGGTGAATTTAGGATCGACCGAGCTTTACTGGATCTCGGAGCTAGTGTTAGTATCATACTGGGAAGTTTATACGACCAGTATGATTTTGGGCCTTTATACAAAGCCAACACCACTGTGGTGTTGGCTGACTTGACTTTGAAACTTCCCAGGGGGATAGTATATGATGTCATTGTCAAAATTGAGGACTTTTACTACCCAGTTGATTTCTAGTGTTGGATTATGTCTCTTCAAACACAACTAAACAACCTAATGTGATACTTGGTAGACAGTTTTTAGCGACTGCAAATGCTTTAATTGATTGTAGAAACGGGACAGTTGACATGACATTTGGGAATAGAAAAGTTCGTTTGAGTGTTTTTTCCAATACATATAATTCTCTGGTCAGTGATGAATGCTTTATGGCAGACAATATTGACATGTGTCACCCCCATGTAAATGAGGAGGACGCAACCGAGACGTGTTTTGTTTGTGACAGGAAGGATGCTGAATACAGGGAGGTTCTGAAAGAGATGGAGAACGAGTTGGAGGTGATGGCGGTCAAAGAAGGGAAACCCACCTGGACACATCAGGTGGAAAGCCTACAGAGCACATTGAAACACAGTTGAAGCCATCATTGGAATCACCTCCACAGCTGGAATTAAAGGAACTGCCAAAGCATTTAAAATATGCTTTTGTGGGTGAAAATAAAACTCTTCCTGTTATTGTTGCTTCTAATTTGTCCGATGTGCAGGAAAAAGCATTGATGGAAGTGTTGGTGGAGCATAAGGCGGCAATTGGATGGACCATTGCAGGCCTGAAGGGAATTAGTCCATCCATTGTGATGCACAGGATCATTACTGAAGAAGGTGCAAAGCCGGCTAAGGATGCTCAGAGAAGGTTGAACCCGAATATGTGGGAAGTAGTGAAAATGGAGGTTTTGAAGTGGCTTGATGCAGGTATTATCTACACAATTTCAGATAGTGAGTGGGTGAGTCCGAAACGGACAGTACCCAAGAAAGCAGGTATACAGATTGTTACAGGTGAGGATGGTGAGGAAATTGCTACCCGGCCCGTGACCGGGTGGCGTATTTGCATTGATTACAGGAAGTTAAACTCTGCAACTTCCAAAGATCACTTTCCATTACCTTTTGTCGATCAGATAGTTGAGAAACTCGCAGGTCAGAAATTTTACTGCTTTCTAGATGGTTATTCAGGATATAACCAAATTGCCATACATCCTGAGGATCAACAGAAGACTACGTTTACATGTCCATATGGTACCTTCGCATTCAGGTGAATGCCATTTGGCCTATGTAACGCCCTGGGCACCTTTCAATGGTGCATGACGAGTATCTTCTCAGATATGGTCGGGGACTCTCTTGAGATCTTCATGGATGACTTTTCCATTTTTGGCACATCTTTTGAGTCATGTTTAACACAACTAACAAAAGTTTTGAAAAGATGTGCCCAAACAAATCTGGTTTTAAGTTGGGAAAAGAGCCATTTTATGGTTCAGGAAGAGATTGTGTTGGGACATGTAATCTCAAGTAGGGGAATTGAGGTGGACCAAGTTAAAATTCAAGTAATTTCAACTTTACCTCTACCTACAAATGTCAAAGGCGTCCGTTCCTTTCTTGGACATGCCGGGTTTTATTGACGGTTCACAAAAGGATTTTTTGTTATTACTAAACCGTTATGTAACATTTTGCTGAAAGATGTCTTGCTTGTTTTTGATGAAGAATGTATGAAAGCTTTTACCACCTTAAAACAAAAACCAATTGAGGCTCCTGTTTTACAATCACCAGACTGGTCCACCCCTTTTGAGATAATGTGTGATGCTAGTGATTATACGGTTGGGGCCGTTTTGGGACAACGGGTGGATAAAAAGCGTGTGGCTATTTACTATGTAAGCAAAACTCATTCTAATGCTTAGTTAAATTATACCACTACTGAGAAAGAGTTGCTTGCATTTGTGTATGGATTGGATAAGTTTAGATCGTATTTGTGGGGTAGCAAGGTTATTGTTTATTCTGACCACAATGATGTCAGGTACCTCATGGAAAAGAAGGATGCTAAGCCAAGGTTAATTCGTTGGATACTACTGTTGCAGGAATTCGACCTTGAGATTCGAGACAAGAAGGGGAGTGAGAATGTGGTAGCCGATCACTTGTCACGAGTGGTGCATGAGACACAAGCACCGGAAGTGGAAATCAATGACACATTTCTAGATGAGCAATTATTATCTGTTTCCACTAAACCATGGTTTGCTGATTTTGCTAATTATTCAGTTACAGGAACCACTCCAGAGCACTGGTCAAAGAGGAGAAAGCAGCACTTTACTGCTCAAGCAAAGTATTACATATGGGATGACACATACCTCTTCAAAGTTAGACTAGACCAGCTCATCCAAAGATGTGTACCGGATGATGAAGTTCAATGTGTTCTGAGAATGGTTCATACAACAGCATGTGGTGGCTATTTTAGTGGTCAAAAGGCGGGCTACAAGGTGCTTTCGTGAGGCCTGTATTGGCCTACCATTTTTAAAGATGCTTTCGAGTTCGCTAAAAACTGCTTAAGATGTCAACAGATGGGTAGCATCTCGAAAAGGAACGAGATGCCCATACAACCGATTCTAGTTGTCGACATCGTTGATGTTTGGGGAATCGACTTTATAGACCCGTTCCCGAATTCATTCGGTAACTTGTACATCTTAGTGGCAGTGGATTACGTATGCAAATGGATCGAAGTCGTTGCCACCAAGACAAATGATCACAAAGTGGTGTGCAAGTTTGTCCAAAGTAACATCTTTACTCGCTTTGGAATCCCTCGTGTGAGTGATGGGGGTCCCACCTTAAAAACTTTTACTTTTGAAAGCTTCTTAAAAATTATGATGTAGACCACCGCATTGCGACACCGTATCACCTACAAACGAGTGGGCAAGTTGAGGTGTCCAATAGGCAGATTAAAGAAATTTTACAGAAAACTGTGTGACCCGACCGTAAGGACTGGTCCACTAAATTGGATGCTGCTTTGTGGGAGTATCGCACTGTCTACAAAATGCCTATTGGAACCACTCCTTATCGGCTGGTCTACGGAAAGGGGCGTCACTTACTTGTTGAACTTACACATCGTGCTTTATGGGCTGTTAAACAGGTTAACATGGACTATGATGCTGCAGGAAAGGCAAGAAAGTTGGCATTGGGAGAGCTAGAAGAGCTGAGGAGCGAAGCATATGAGAATGCAGAGGCATATAAAGACATAGTCAAGAAGGTGCATGATGCCAAGAACCGGTTGAAAAACATCGAGGTAGGTAATAGAGTTTGGTTATACAATTCTAGATTGAATTTATTTCTAGGAAAGCTAAGGAGCAAGTGGACTGGACCGTATCTGGTCACACGAGTGGGGAACTATGGAGATGTGGAGATTGAAGACTTCGATGATCATTTGAGGCAAGTGATGAATGGCCGCCTATTGAAACCGTATATTGAGCCGAATGACATCAATAGACCGGACAAACAGTCAGAGAGCTTCACGTTAAGCACCCTGAGTTATGATTCAGAATGAGTATTTGAGGTACAAGTCTGGCTGAAGACTAATAAACTTAGCGCTACTGGGAGGCAGCCTGGAATTTTTGTATATATTATTGTTTTTGTTTATTTCCGTTTTAACCGTTTACAAGTTGTTGAAGCACGCCCGAAGTCTCACACAAGTGTGGGGACGTTTGGATCGCACAGGTACGTTTATTCTCAACCAAATCGAAGTCGATGGCGACTTAGAATTTTATTAAGGGGGTTGGAGAGGGGAGTAAAAGTTTAAAGGTTTTGCAAAGGTTATCATAAAAAAATTAAATTAAAAAAAATAAATTAATTAATTAAAATTTTAAAATAAAAAAAAACTTTCATGTTTTAAAAACGTTTTAGAATGCTTTGAAGATAATAGAAATATAAATAATAACATGAGTGTTCGTCGTTTTTTGGCATTTTCTCCATAGTTGGGTGACAAGAAGAAAGGGCCGAGAATGTAAACCGTAAGCTACAGGGTGGTTTATATGTCAAACCGTAGCTTACGCTTGTATCGCGTAGCTTACGGCTTGAGTAGCAAAAAAAAAATAAAAAAATTCACGAGGCTGTCTCCCGTACCTAACAGTACCCTGCTGTAACTAGAACAGCAGCAAAATGCCGCCAATTTACATCGTAACTTACGGGTCGATCCTGTGTCTTACGCCTCAAATAAACAACAACAACAACAGTCATATGTGAGCCTCTGCCCCGTATCTTACACCTCCTCCCTGTAGCTTACGCTTGCAGAACAACCACCAACAACCAAGTCCCGAACCTTTAAATCGTACCTTGTGGGCTCCAGTTGTAGCTTACGGAACAAAACAGCCTAGAATTTGCGAGAGATTATACCGTACCTTACGGCGCCATCCTGTAACTTACGGTTTGGTGCAGCCCACAAGCCTAAAAGTGCCGCCCCTTTATTTCGTAAGGTACAGATGATACTAGTATCTTACGGTCAACCAAGAAAAAAACCAACCGGTCGACTTCTTGACTTCTGAACTGGGTTTTTAAACGACCTAAACACATTTGACCGGTCCAACTTTAATTTAAACCTATCTGAACAACAATTTCTGCCCCATTCATCGATCATAACCATAACCTTCATCACCTTCATAACCTTCTTCCTCAAAAATCCTCAAGAACCCTAACCTTCAAGCTTTCATAACTCACTCAATTCTTAACCAAATCGAACGATTCTTGAGTCTAACTTGACTACTTTTTCGAGATCTACAAAAACCCTAACATATTTCGTGCTAATTCGGCATGGTTTATGAGATTTCTGGATTTTTAGGGACAAAAATTGTGGGTTTGTTGGGGTTGTTCTTTCAAGTTGCAATCTTTTCTTTCTCTTGTTTGTTATCTCAACCTAAGGTATGTTTCTACTCACCTTTGCTTTATTCATTGCTTATTATGTTAAGATTGCTTGGTACATGTTAAGGGAACAAGTGTTGTGTTAAAAATCTTTGTTGTTGCTTATGATTGGAGTTGATTGTATACATTGTCATGAGTATGACATGATTCATCAATAAAGAGGAGTTTTTGTTCATAAATGTGTAAAACAATGAACATTGAGCAACATATGGTGCATAATAAGAACATGAAATTGGTATCATTTACTGATTAAATTCTTTTTCATGAACTTTGAATGACAATTGGCGATTCATATGCAAAACATGACAATAAACAAGTGTAGGAAAGATGTTGGGAGCACACTTGTTTATACCTTGAATTCTATACACTAACTTGAGATGTTTGATTGTTTATGTGTATAAATGACGAAGGCAAAGAATTTCGGAAAGAGCAAAGGGAAGGAAGCGGAATCTTCAGCTGCAGCAAGGGCCTCCAAAAAGTGAAAGACTGTAGGAGGAATTGTGATCCGGGACACACCGGTCCAAGAAGAAGAAACAGAGGATCAGGGGTTTCAGCAACCGCCCAACCCCCATAATGATATCCCATATATCCCGGTTGGCCATCTGGGCCGTTGTCAAAGAAACCGGAGGAATACTAATCTAAATTGTTTTACAAGAAGATAGGTGCCCTGCATTCGATCATAGGCAACATGCGGTTTGAAAAATAGGTGTTAAAAGATGACTTTAGATCCTTGGGATTCATGGAGAAATTTCACGAATTGGGTTGGGAAGCGGTTGTAGATTTCAAGGGTAATAAGGATGGGAGAGTATACGTGAATAGCGTCATGCAATGGCTGAGCACTTTGAAAAGGGATGAAGGTAGGAACCCCCCACGAACCACTAAACTCACTGCGATGGTTGGAGGAAAAGAAGTGGTTTTATCGTTTGCTACAATGCGACCGATCACGAAGTTCGATTCAAAGGGAGATTCTTGGTATCAATACATCGAGGAGAATGATTGTTGGAATAAATCTTTCAAATTAGCAAATGAAACTGCTATGTTTTCTGAAATCTTTGATCTAAGGAAAGGTGTGGAGTTAAAAAGAGTCAACTTGAAGCCGATCGTCAGGGTTTTGTTGCAGTTTGTCATCCACAATGTAGCACCTAGGACAGGTGATAAGGTGCACATTCGAAAGTGGGAAGTTCCATTATTATATGCCATCATGATTGCGCGACTGAGGCTCTCTTTTCTTCAATTAGTAATCATTCACGTCTGGCAAGCAAGAAACCAAAAAGGGAAGAAGCTAATCCCACATGCCAGATTATTGAGTGCCTTGATGGAAAAACATGATGCAATGGCCATCCCGGATCCAGAGTTTTGTAAATCACACACAATATTCTCAATTAAAGCTTTGGCCAAAGATCCATGGAAGTACACAAAGACGAAGGTTTGGCACAAGCTGAATATGGGTGATGGAAGCAAGGTGAAGGTTTTACAATGGGGAAAGGAAGCTCCTAGGGAAGGCGAGATGGATGACCTTGAATCGAGTGATGAGGAGTTCGTGAGGCAACAGAGAGAAGCGGGTGTTCGAGTGGATGGGGGGCCTAGCCAGCCCCAGATTGGTAACCCGGGGTATTGGGAGTGGAGGATGATGATATGCAGGCGAAGTGAGAATTCGTTTTAGGATCGTAATCACGAACCGTGATCTCACGAATACCAACCGTAGGGTGCTGAATCCCTTTCGATTGTGCAAAATGACTCAGAAATAAACGTAAACGATCGTAATGAAAAAAGATAACGAATCACCGAGCAATTTCCATAACTTTACTCGTATATTAGATCAAAATATCAACAACTACAATTCAAACCTAGACCTAATACAGAGAATATCACACACACACAAACTAGGGAAAAGCTCAAATGATAACCCTTCTTAAAAATAACTAACTTTTCCCTATTTATAGGCTCCCACCTTCGCCCCTTTCAAGAGGTCGAAGGTGTTCATTTGAACCTTTAAGGGTTCGAATGAAGCCTTCTTCTTCATTCAATCTTCATTCGACCCAAGACAAACTACATTCGACCTCTTGACTGGTCGAATTTATCTTCAGGTTAAAGTCTTGGTCGTTTTCTGATTATCTGAACCTTCGACATTCAGTACTGGATCACTAACTGGGGACATACATGAATAATGCACTTACAATCTCCCCCTTGGACCTAGCTAGTGATGTACCAAATTAGAAAACTGTCAATTCTTCAAGTCTTGCAATCATCATCTTGAACAAATTGAAAACTTTTCCATTTTCATGCACGTTTGTGTCGAGGTTCTTGTCTATCTCTGTAATAAGCTTCGAGATCTCAGACAGACTCAAGAAATCTTGGCTTTGTCTTTTGTTGGTCCAGAGATGAAGACAGACAACAATTCTTGAAATTCTTCAATCTTCAGTCATTTCTTTTTCAACCTCTGACTAAATTCTGTTGTTTTGGTGATCTTGTTATTCAGGTGTGGATCTTGTTCAATTTCATGCTTTGTCGACGAGTCTTGAGCAGTGCACCTGTTCTGGATTCTGTAGAAAAATTTACTAAACACTACACACACTACAACCAGCGTTAGACATGACAAAAATCTCGGAAGTACTCTTCACATTCCTTTTGACCCTCAATAGTTCTCCCCCTGAACTATTAAACATTTTTAATATGCACCAGAAACCTGAAAATCTATAGTCTTTTTTAGCTTTTAAGTATCTGAGCATTCACATTAAGTATCCCATCATCGGTTATAGAAAATAAAGTAGAAACTAAACATTTTGATTTTTCAAAGTTTATGCTAAAACACACCAAAAATCTTTTTGAATTTTCAAATGGAATTTCATAAAAGTAATATGAACATATTTTTGTGAATTTTCCGGTAAGAGGATCATATCAGTATTTAAACAGTCAGTCAAAACTCTTTTAGATCAATTTCTGCTTTTGACATTGAGCATCCTACAACCATTACCAGTATGTTTGTCCACTTAAACTCAAAATCATTATTCATTGTTCAGCACTTTAGATACATTATGGTAATATTAGATACTGAAAAATCTATGGTCCCCGCACACGCGACCCATTCCCGTATCAAGAATTGCACAAAGTTTCATCGTAACGCGTGATTATATTGTAGTTATCCGTTAGTTACAAGATATGAGGCACAGCGGTGACCGGTCAGCTAATTAATGCTTCAAAGCGACTTATGCACTCAACCAGGGTGAGGAATAATATCATACATGATTTTCATCATAGTACTGATACGATGCATTAGATAATCTTTGATTATCATCACACATGTTAAGTTCCTCATTCGGTAACTTAAG
Source organism: Ambrosia trifida (assembly GCA_028751855.1). Taxonomy (NCBI): domain Eukaryota; kingdom Viridiplantae; phylum Streptophyta; class Magnoliopsida; order Asterales; family Asteraceae; genus Ambrosia; species Ambrosia trifida. Next base: position 75,241,332 of record CM054131.1, on the reverse strand, counting down.
GATTTGTCATTAAAGATCTTTTATTAAGATACCCTGACTGATCTAGGTCCGTAAATCAATACAACAAAAGATCAGTTAGGCTATCCCCAGATAACTAACAATATAACGACACGAAACCTCCGATTTTGGCAATCTATCAAACGAAATTTCGGTACTAAGACCATATGCCAACAAGACGTTGATCCACATGATTATCAGTTAATGTTTTTAGGTTTATATCACCATGCTGAACTTTAACCTTTGATTTCCAGCCTACCAATTTATAATTGTAGTGGCTACTCAATGTTTATCAATACATTTTGTTTTCAGAGTAATCTAACAGTCCACTGATGTACTATCATCTCCTTTTTTTCTCCAGGAAAACTCATTTTGGATTTTCTAAATTTTTATTTTGATTATTCTTAAATTTTCTCCCCCTAAAAATCTAAAAATAAGCATATTTTTGGATTTTTAAACTTTTGAAGAAAAACAAAATAAAATGATATCCGATGAGGTTTACTTATTGAGTTTCAAAAACCATTTTCCCACTCAGATTACTTGACTCACTTTGTTATTTCAATTAGTAAAACCATTAACAAAGATAAGAGAGTTTAGAATAAACCGTTTTGTCGCATCTGTTGTAGAAATCCAAAACCTGAGAGCAATTGCATGAGATTGCAACGTTTTCCGACTTCACAGGTAGGAAACAGACGACAAACACCCTCCTCTCTTGTTTAGATCATGTTTTCCTTTTTCAATATCCCTTCCTTGACCTTCACCTCTCCTATAAATAGCTTTTATACAGATGCTCCACTATCAACTATCAATAGATAACTAATAGGTCTGTCTGGAACAATCTGCACACTTGTTAAAAAATTAGTAGGAGAGAGGTACCCATCCCTTCACAATGATGGGTCGTCCAAGGTCATCAATACTCGGAACATCAATCCATTCTCCTTTTAAAAAATCAATTGGTTTTTCAATGGATTGATTTGAAGTAGAAATTGCTAATGATTTAGAAAGTGATTTGGGTTTCCAAACACGTTCAGAGTTTATTTTAGATTTTGTTGAAATCGTTTTGTTTGTTGACTTTTCAGGTTTCATGTTTGACACCTGCTTCTGAATCTTGTTTGGAATCTTCTCAGATTTAACTGATGAAGACCCAGGTTTAGAATTGTTCATAGGCTTAGCCTTAGAACTCCCCCTTACCTTAGCAACCCTATCACAATCTCCATTTTTATTAAGGCAATTTTGTTACGATTGTCATACACAACCTGTTTCCCCTTTTGTTTCTTGATTGGTTTTGGGGATACAGGCTTTTTGACATTGCCTAAATTTTTAGCAAATTTCACTTCGGTCTTTTTCTGTTTAACATACGGACAGGCAGCAACTAAATGCCCACACTTTCCGCAGTTATAACAAGACCTATATTCCATAAAATCACATGCATACCCTTCATCCCAATACCAGTAGGGACAATGAGCAATAATATGACCTACTTCACCACATTCAAAACAACTTCTCCATTCAACATAACCATGAGAATACTGTGGTGAGTTGTTTCTCCAATAACCATCAAATCGAGAGTGACTTTGAGAATCATAAAAGTCATGTGATCTAGATGAAAAACTTCTTGAATTCTTATGACAAGAATTTTTCATCTGATCATTGCCTTTCGACTTGTTGGGTTTTGGTCCTTTTGCCCTAGGATTTTTCTTTTTGTTCCCAGGCTGATCCTTTTAATTCTCATGTTGGTTAGAATTGAATTCAAAATGTAAATGATCAAATTGATTTCTAAATTGATTTATCAAATCATTCGACAAAGATACATTTAAGTAACGATTGTTTGATATTATCAATTGGAAAATATTTGTTGAAAATCAATTTGTCCTGTCCTACCAACATATAGGATCCTTCAACTCCTTCAGGAATCTTGAATATGGGTTTCTCTTCATATTCAGGTTTTGAAGTTTCTACCACATTTTCAGTTTTCTCTTCAAACACGGATTTTACCTCAGAATCAGAATCATCAACACAAGGTGTTGTGATTTCCAACTCTGGTGTGGAATTATTATTTGAAATAGTGTTATGAAGTTCTGAAATCCCTTTCTTAAAAGATTCAATTTGATTCATAAAATGTCTTTCATTATTTGTCAAAATTTTATTTTCAATTTGAAATCTTTCAAGTTTATTTTCTGTTTGTCCTCAAGAAGTTTCAGCACTTCATTTTTCAATTTGACACACTCAGAACAGTTAGCACATTCAGATTTTGAATTTACCTCATCATCTGCATTATTACCATTTTCAGAATTTACATCAACATTTGATGTATCACTTCCTTTGGATTCACTCTATTCTGAACTCGTATTAGAACTCAAATCACTCTTTGAAAATTCACTTGAATCATCATTCCCCATTTGTTTGACAAGACACACAACATTACTTTTAACACTTTCTCTATTAACACACTTATTCACATTAACCATTTTATCAGTTGGTTGCACAACTGGTTGTGTAACAGATTGTTGAATCATAGATGCAACAACTTGTTCCCAGGTTAGCTTTTGTTGCATTGCAGCTTTTATCTGATCATCAGTTCTTGATATAGCCAAGTAATTTATCATTTTTCAACAAAAATTATTTCAAAAATTTTCTAAAAACAGGCTAAATTTTCGATAGAAAATTTTCGAAATTTTTTACACCTTAAAATTTGAAAAATATTATCCAAAAATTCGTGGGTTCGAACCTGAAAAATATAGTCTTATTCGACCTTTTAAAAGGGTCGAATGTACCTCTGTCTTGGTTCGACCTGATGAAAAGTAATCGAGGGTTCAAATGTGGAAAATTTCCAGGTTCGACCCTTTCCTCTGACTCGAATGTGAAAACTGTAAAACACTAACTCACTTTCAACCACTAAAATTCCACTTTCGACCTCCCGTAAGGTCGAATGTACCAGACCTTGGTCGAATGTATAGAACAACACACACAACCTCTTGGTTTGACCTAAAATGGTTCACGTTCGACCAGAAAAAGCTAGGTTCGACCCTCAAATCTCACATTCGACCTTTTCAGGTCTGTTCATCATCTTCAACCTCAAGAACACGAATCTGATTGGTTTTTGACGAAATGTTCACCAAATGTAATGAAATTTGATAGGTTTTGTGTGGATTTGAATTTAGACAAACAATTGTGAAAACAACATCAAATTCAACTCCAATTTAATCAAAAACCATGTTTTTATGAAAAGCATCAAAATTTCTAGGGTTTTGATCTTTAAACCAGAATTCTAATCTGTTTTCATCAATTCAGATCAATTTGCAATCGTGAAATCGAGCCTATGCTCTGATACCAATTGAGAATTCGTTTTAGGATCGTAATCACGAACCGTGATCTCACGAATACCAACCGTAGGGTGTGGAATCCCCTTCGATTGTGCAAAATGATTCAGAAATAAATGTAAACGATCGTAATGAAAACTGATAACGAATCACCGAGCAATTTCCATAACTTTACTCGTATATTAGATCAAAATATCAACAACTACAATTCAAACCTAGACCTAACGCAGAGAATATCACACACACACAAACTAGGGAAAAGCTCAAATGATAACCCTTCTTAAAAATAACTGACTTTTCCCTATTTATAGGCTCCCACCTTCGCCCCTTTCAAGAGGTCGAAGGTGTTCATTCGAACCTTTAAGGGTTCGAATGAAGCCTTCTTCTTCATTGAATCTTCATTCGACCCAAGACAAACTACATTTGACCTCTCGACTGGTCGAATGTATCTTCAGGTTAAAGTCTTGGTCGTTATCTGATTATCTGAACCTTCGACATTCAGTACTGGATCATTAGCTGGGGACATACATGAATAATGCACTTACATAAAGATGATGACCATGCGGCCGCCACAGTATGACATGTGGGACCCCTATCAACAAAGCATCTATGATCGAAATACAAGGATAGATGAAAACCGCAGGAGGGAGCCTGAGCAGCTGATGAGGTGTGAGCGGGTTAGGCTCATAGAGTCGCAGAAGGAGTTGAATATACGAGCTTTTGATGAAAATCAGTATCGGAGGCATCTGGATCTTTGTGTTGGGGTTCCTTATTCTGAGAATCCACCTTTTGTTGACTACAACACTATGTCACCACTCGGGCCAGGGGTGCCGATGCCCCCATCGCCTCTAGTTCACGGGTCGATGTGGCTACCACGGGAGTATACTGCTCTCCAATTTCAGTGCTCGTATCCATACCAGCCACCACCCTATCAGTACCCATCCCAGCAGCAACAACTGCCTCAATCATCAGCATCATCATCATCATCACAGCAGCGCTAGGACCAAGGCTTGGGCAGCATTTTCGACATGACTGAGTTTTATGAGCACTTGGGGGGATTCCATGGTGGACCACCTGGCCCATCTTACCGATGCACGCCCTCCTCTTCATCGGGTCATGTGCTGTCCCTTATCTTGTATATTTTTGTACTTTAACATTTATTTCCTTGTTTTCTTTTAGTATGTTTGGTTTGATTGTTTTTTGGGATGTTAGTCGTTTGGATGGGTAGCATTGAAAGTTGAACATGTTGAGTGAGGAAGGATTAAAAACAAGCAAAAACACCATACATTGGGGACAATGTATCCCAAGTGTGGGGATGAGTGACCCTAGGACGGTTGGGGGGAACACTTACAAGTATGAGAAAAATAGGTAAATTTTTCAAATTTTTGAATGAAAAAAAAAACATCAAGAAAATTTTTTTTCTCACAAAAATGTCACATTTTTCACTTGATCAGGCACAAAAGCCGCGTTTTCAGTTGCTAACGAGTCCTTTGCTGAGTATGAAAAATGAGACCCTTTATCATGGTCATCCCTTTAAGTTTCATGACAGTTTTTCTGACAAGCGTTTTTATTGAAACTGAAAAGAAATGCCTAACTAGGGGTAACATGCTTTTAGGAATTGCATATACTACATGTCGGCAGCCTATATCCCTACTTTGTGAGACTTTGAGCCTACCAGATTGATAGATATTGATATATATGTTCATTTGTTGAGAGTAGGACAAATGTTTCCTTGCTGCATAATTTGTGTGATTTGATACGTGCTAGAGCTGTAGGCAAAATATGCGCATAGATGAGAAAGGCAATTTAGGAATACCCCTTTGTTATGTTTAAAACCAGTTGTTCGTGTTTTGTTGACCCATTTATCCAAAATTACCCTTAGTAGCCCATGTTGAGCCTATACCCTTTCATTTGATTAAACTTACAAAATCACCCAAATTGACCCGTTTACCTTTGTGAAATAAAGTGATGACATCCAATGTGTTTTCGTGTTGTTCAAGTGTTCGAGTTCTATTCAAATTGTGAAAAAGAAAAAGAAAAAAAAAAGAAGAAAAAAATATAGAAGTATGTGTTATGGGTCAAATATAACCAAAGTTGTGTGATTATTATGTTATTGTGCTTAGTAAATAAAGATAGTCATCTATTCGTGTGAAACCCTTGTTGTTAAACCAATTGTTTAGCCAAATCATTCCTACCTTTACCCTAAGCCCAAACCCGTAAGACCTTTCGATATGTGCATAGTTTATAGCTTCTGTGTGATTATCATACAAACCTATGATATCAGGGTTACATTCTTGGTTTTTGAGTGATTTATACTAGCACATTACAAGCTAATCCAGATATAAACCGAGAGGAGCGAACATTGTGAGGAGTGTGTAGTATATGTGTATGATGATAAGCATGTTAGGGTTAGTTAGGCAAGTTTTGATTCTTAAAATGTGCAATATTGCTTGTCAGTTTGTCAATCTCGATTGTGTAAGTCTATGGGATTATGTAAGATTCGGGGCCTTGAAGAGTAGTTTTGGTAAGGGAATTGAAGGCGGCTTGTTAGCAAAGCGAGTAGTGTTTTGTGATGGTTTGATTGGGGACAATCAAAGGTAAGTGTGGGAATTTGATGAGAGGATAAATCAATGGCTAATATAAGCCCATTTTTTGTGTTTTTGGTGTGTTTATGTTGATAATATATGATGAATGGGATAACTACACGAGCTTTGATCGTTTCAGGATAAATGGCTAAGCGGATGGAATTATAGCCGAAAAGTGTGAAGCATGGTGTTCAAGTTGAAGAACTGAAGAATTGGAGAGTGTTCGAGAGCTCATGGAAGAGAATTGGGCGTTTGAAGGATGTTTATGATGAAAAAGTGAAGATTAGAGTGTGTTTGGATCCAAGGATTTGAAGGAAAAATGCTTTGGAATGAAGTAAAGAAACAAGGCGTAAGTTACGCCTTCCATCTGTAGCTTACTGAGGATTTACAAGGCATTTCGAGCTTTTTCACGTGGGTTAGGATAGTAAGGTATAGGGCTGATCTGTAAGGTACAACTGAATAAAGCAATGTTGATAGATTGACTTAACTGTAAGCTACGGCCTTGATCAGTACCTTACGGCTCGGTGAAAAGCAAAATTAGGAAATGTTGTTTTTCATTAATAAAATGATTTTTATCAAACCTAGTGTCACACCACGCCAATGGCGGAAACACGTGGCGCAACGCTCGAAAGCATATCAAACTCAAGATTAACACAAACTATATTTAATTAGAAAAGATCAATTTATTAGGATGTCGAAAATGAGTATCTTGTTACAAAATTTGCACAAAGCATTATATAAAACGATGAACATTAAGTTTCAATGTGGGGGTATTTCCGTTTATGTTCCAACCCGATGGTAACAATGAATGAAACCCCGACCAGTATCCGACATCCCGAATTCCACCGCACTAGCCCCATATCTATTCAGCACTTAGTTACCTGAAAGATATGTTTAAAAAGACGTCAATATATAAAATATTGGTGAGTTCACAGGTTTTAGTTTCATAACAACAACATTTTCACAACCATCGACTCGACTCACTTTACCGTATAATTATTTTCCCATTAAATAATTATACTAGGATCTTGTCGATCGATATCTCGTTTTTAAAACATGTGCGAAACCTGCACAACTTGTGGCCTTTGTAAGGAGTAGCTAGCTCCTACAAACAATGATGATGAGCAATCCCTTGAGCCCCATAACCAAACCAAGACTACTAATAATGCCCCGCTCCAAGTCGTTTCTCGGAACCCAACGACTTAATTTCAGAATACGTGCACCCCTGGCATACGCCGATGCATAATCGACGCTATCGATTAGGGGTGGGCCTTGTCAGGCACCAATGGTACTATCCAAATATTCCTTCGGTTTCATTTCCCTGATTTAATGGTTACAGAAGAGAGGACTCAACCCCGGGTGGCGATCACTGCTCAAGTACTCATCATGCCTGTTATCACATTTTATCCTTTGAAAACATTTCAACATGTGACAACATTTGACAAAAATATCTTCCCCCCAGTTAAAAAACAGTAAAATGGGGCCGTGAAACTCACCTGATGTACAACGTAAAATCAAATAGCAGAGAATAGCAAGTCCGTGGTCAAGCACCTACGAACGTCCTAGTGCGTGTAAGTCACTAAGTCTATAGCGTGTGCTTTTCCGGCAAGTTGTACACCCAACTCCTAACACCACCATTTACATATAATTCCCCGTTTAATTAAACATATGTCCTAGGTCCGTTGGTGATGGATTACCCTAAAACAAGTTATATATATTCGCGTTAATATTTCTTTAACTTGTATAATATTATCCTCGACTCGACTTCACTTAACGTATAATTATTTTCCCATTAAATAATTATACTTAAGATCGTATCGTTCGATGTGATATATTTTAACACTCGACTCGACTTCACTTAACGTATAATTATTTTCCCATTAAATAATTATACTTAAGATCGTATCGTTCGATGTGATATATTTTAACACTTGACCCGACTCACCACACCGTATATTTACTTTCCCATTAAGTAAATATACTAGGATCTCGTCGGTTCGGTATACATATATATATATATATATTATTTACTCGCCTCGGTTTTCCTTCCCGTATATTTACTTTCCCATTAAGTAAATATACTAGAATTTCGTCGAGCCGAACATATATATATATATATATGTATTTTCCTCGTTAAGTCCATACGTTCGTTTAACGTTTTTAATCGTTAGATTATTTACGTTATATTTTCTCCCACGAATATTTTTCTGTCACACCACGCCAATGGCGGAAACACGTGGCGCGACGGTTCAAGAGCATAAAGCCAAGATTAACGCAAATCATAAGTAATTAAGAAAATGGATCATTTATTTAAGACGTCGAAACCATGTTTGATGTTCACACATAAACGAAAAATTGTTTTGAATACATTAAAGAGGCTTCTCAAATATATCCCAAATCCTTGGGAAACAAAGATGAAACCCTTTCGAAACGCCCGACGCCCATATGAGAGATTCCCCCGACCCAGCTTGCCACGTTGTCCATTATCTATCAATCACCTGAAAGATATGTTTAAAAAGTCGTCAATATATAAATATCGGTGAGTTCACAGGTTTTAGTTTATCAAACTTTATCTCTTGGGAATTTCCATGTTGTGACAATTTATAGGAGTTGCAAGTTCCTACAATTCTACTTGAGCCTATAACCAAACCAAGACAAATAATAATAATGCCCTGCTCCAAGTCGTTACTCGGTATCCCACGACTTGATTTCAGAATATGTGCACCCCACGCATACGCCGATGCATAATCGACGCTATCGATTAGGGGTGGGCCTTGTCAGGCACCAATAGTACTATTCAAATATTCCTTCGGTTTCGTTTCCCTGAATTAATGATTATAGTAGAGAGGTCTCTACCCCGAGTGGCGATCACAACTTAAGTACTTAACCCGTAAAACATTTCCCTAACATATCTTTCCCCCGAAAAACATAAAATAGTTTAAAATGGGGCCGTGAGACTCACCTGAATCTGTGCTTGGCTCAAAAGGAAGATAGCAAGTTTTGTGGTCTCGCACCTACAAACGTCCTAGGCGTATAAGTCACTACACCTATAGTGCATGTGCCTTGGCAAGTTGTACACCCAACTCCCCGACCACGTGTTGTTCCAATTCTCGTTTAATTAGACACGTATCCTAGGTTCGTTGGCGATGGTTTACCCTTTTCTTACAAGTTATGTATTATTCTCGTCAATACTCTTTGTAACTTGTACACTATTATTCTCGACACGACTCTACCTAACGTATACTTATTTTCCCATTTAAATAATTATACTTAGGATCGTATCGTTCGATATAATGCATTCTTAATACCCGACTCGACTCACTTTGCCGCATATTTATTTTCCCATTTAAATAAATATGCTAAGGTCTTGTCGTCGGTAGTATATTCTTAACGCCCGACTCAACTTACCATGCCGTACATTTATTTTCCCATTTAAATAAATATACTAGGATCTTGTCGGTATTCACATGTTCGTAGATATATTTTACCTACTCGTCTCGGTTTTCCTTCTCGCATATCTACTTTCCCATTCAAATAGATATACTAGAATTTCGTCGAGACGAGCATGTATACATACATCAATGTGTGAATTTTCCTTGTTAAGTCCATACGTTGTTTAGCGTTTTTAATTCTTTACATTATGCCTTTCTCCCACGAATATTCTCTCTAGCACTTAGGAAAGTGTTATATAATTTTCACCCATGTTATATATATTTTACTTCTTAAAATATATATATTTTCACGTTTTGCCGCAATGGCATTTTTTCTCTAGTTTGTCCGTTTATTCGTTATAGTTAGTTTATGTAACTAAGTCCGATAGTTTAAATTTTTCCAAGCTTCTTCCAATATGTGTTCTATAGAAATATTATTTATACTTCTAATTTCCAAACACATATTACTTGGAAAGATATACTTTAGTATTTTTAGTCCAACTTGTTAACTTATATCCCAAAAATGTTCCCGACACTTTTATACTTTTATATTCCCATTTATATAAAAGTATCCATTTTTGTACAAGTTTTCTCAAGTTTCTACTTTTGTCCAATATTTTATAAAAACCTTTATTTTTATAAAATCCTTATGTTAATATAATTCCATATTTTTATAAACTTCCATTTTTATAAAAATACACTTTTCATAAAATACACATGTAGGTTACTAGTGTTTACCAAACTATACTTGCAAAATTCATTATTTATGCTTTTGACACCAAACTTTCCGTTAATGCATTTTTGGACTAAAGTTTCTAAAATATCTATTTTAGTCCATCAATTTTCAAAGTTACAACATTAGTCCCTTGACTTTTAAATGTTACTTTTTCCATCCTAACTTCCAAAGTTAGCATTTTTCTTCCAACTAGTGGACTTTAAAGAACCATCTTCTTCATGTTTGGTTATTTTTACATTATTCCACTTCTAATAGTCTTATATTTCATAAATAAGGTTACTAATATTTGTGTTTGGTGTATTTGTCCATCACATCCAAATTTCACTCATCTAAGTGAGTAGACCTTAATTTTGTAACTTTTTCATCCATGCCTTTCTAACATATTCCATCTTATTTTATGTTTTAGATAGTCATTTTATAATGATTAAAACCATCTTTTAACACATTCAAGTTTCTTTCATCAATCATGCCCAAATCATCATCCATCTCAAGTGTATGTACATATTTTTATATTTTCTTGAAATACCACATTACTAATATCAAATCCATGATCCATCCATATTATTATTCTTCCATTTTACTTATGTAAAATATATTAAGACTTTATGTTTTCAAAACCACATTTTACCCATTAATGTACAACTTGCTCATAAGAACACAATACATGAACATTAATAATCAAAGCAAGGTTAAAAACTTACTACTAGCTCAAGGCTAGGGAAGACAAAAACCTTGGATTGGAGTGGGGTTTAGTGTGTTCTTCCAAGTGATTAAGCTCCAAGCTCTTGAAACACACAATGGGGTTTTGAGAGATGAAGATTTAGAGATGATTTGGAGATGTAAAACTTGAAAAGAAAATGTGTATGGAGGGGGTATAGGCTACGGCTCAAGGGGAAGAGAAGAAGAAGATTTTTGGCTTTTTGATTCAAGTATGATTTATGTATCCTTATATGATCTTCACCATATCTTTCAAAGATTAGTTGTATCTTATCTAGATTGTGTAATATCTTAGTAAGATTGTGAGAGATAATAAAAATCTTTGGAGATCATAATAAGAGGGTGTTTGGCCGTGAGATTAGAGAGAGAAGGGAGGGGATTTGGTGAATTTTGGCCAATGTTAATCCATGCAAACCCAATGATTAATATTAACTACATTTGAATTAGTGAGAATTGGAAGGGTTAACCACTTGGGGTGGCCCTAGGCCGGCCCCTTGGGGGTGTTTGGGTGGGGTCCACTTTGCTAAATAATACCCATTATTATTATGTTTAATTCCCTCTCGTTCGGGTACCGTCCGGGTATTTTTCGGATTTTAAATCGGGTGTTATCCAGATATTAAAAATACCTTTAATAACCCTTAAACATAGTCCAGTTTAAGCGTTGATAAATTATTTAGGCTTTTGTCGGGTGAAATCATAAGTTATGCGCGTATCGGGTGCGGTACGCGCACTTTATTCGTTACCGGGAGATTTGTATAACAAGCTTTCACGTATGGCTTTGGAGTTCCAAAACCCATTATATTTTGTGAAATTACATTTTATTTTATATCCCGGGTGTCCGGGATCCGTTTCGCTTATTTAATTTTTACCGAGTAATCGCCAGTGTCCATACCGGATAGATTTACTCGCACATGATCCTATCATGTTTTGTCATTAAACATATGCATTCCTATGCTTTATTTTGGAATTTCTATCTTTCTAGGGCCTCAGTTAAATAATCAACACATAATTGCATTTAATTACGTTAATCGCTTATAGTTAATTAGTACGGAATTACCTCATTTTTGCCGGTTGTCACATTTTCCAACACTGAGGAAAGTGTTATGTAAATTTTTCACCCAAGTTGTATATATTTTAACCCCTTAAAATATATTTTTACTCATCTTGACGTAATGATATTTTTTTCTTTTGTCCGCTTTTACGTCTTAGTTTGTTAACACGTCCAAGTCCGATTTCTTAACTTATATATTTATATATAGTTAACCTTTTTCCATGTCTTCCAACATGTGTTTTTTTTTCTAGAAGGATTATTCAACTTTCTAATTCTCAACACATATTACTTGGAAGTTTTTATAAACACTTTTGTATTTATAACACAAAACTTGACAACTTATATACAAAAATGTTCCAACACTTTTATATTCCCATTTATATAAAAGTGTTCATTTTTATATAAGTTCCCCCAAGTTTTAGTTTGTCTAACATTTTTATAAAAACCTTTGTTAAAAAAAAATATCCCATGTACAACTTGCATCTAAACACAAAGTATATAAGTTTTAAACAAAGAAAAGTATAGAATACATACAACTATCACAAGGCTAGGGAAGATTCACAAAACACAAGATTTTGGATGGAGTTTAATGGGTGTTCTTCCTTAGGTAATGATCCAATCTTGAAACGCACTTAAACTTTGATGAAAAGGGGTTTGTTTATGGAAGAGTTTTAGTGTTAGAAGTTGAAATAATGGTAAATGTGGATGATCTAAAACTCACGGCCAAAGAACATGAAGGAAAAGCTTTATATTTTTTTTTTTTTGAAAGATCATAGAAGATTATAAAGGACATGTAATCATCTTTCCATGTACCCATGATCTTCCAACAATCTTCCTAGATACATAAGATCTTTGCTTGATTCTTCCTTATATCTAATTGTCCAAAAGAAATCCTAGGAGATATGGAGAAGGGGTGTTGGCCAATTTCTTGAAGAATTTTGGAGGATTTTGTAGTATCTTCTAAGGATATGCAAATCCATTCCTAAATCTCCATGCACCACACTTATAATCTTTCAAGTATCTCCTCATATCTAGTAGTACAAGAAAAATATTATGAAAGTGGTGAGGGGTTAGGGGCCGGTTGGGTTGGAGGGTTTTGTGGGGTCCACAACACAAAATATTTGCCACATAATATGTTAAGCTTCATACTTTAACGTTTGGGTGTCGTTCGGGTATTATTTGGATTTTATTTACGGGTTCTTTGGACATTATAATAACATCAAATAACCCTTAAACATAGCCTAGTTTAAGCGTTAGTTGGTTAGTTAGGCTTTCGTTGGGTGAAATTATAAGTTATACGCGTACCGGGTGCGGTACGCGCACTTTATTCGTTACCGGGAGATTTGTATGTAAAGTTTTCACTTATGGTTTTGGTGTTCCAAAACACATTATATTTTGTGAAAATACCCTTTATTTTATATCCTGGGTGTCCGGGATCCTTTTTGTTTATTTAATTTTTACCGGGTAATCACCAACGTCCGTACCGGACAAGTTTATTCGCACATGATCCTATCATGTATCCTCATTAAACGTGTGCATTCCTATGCATCTTATGGGGAATTTACTATTCTCTACGGCACCAGTTAAATTAATCCAATTAATTTAAACATGCACTTAAACCGTTAATTACATATACTAATTACGTATGGAAACATGTCGATTTTTGCCGGATGTTACATTCTCCCCCCGTTAAAAGAATTCCGTCCCGGAATTCAGTTCAAGATTCCAATACAATAGTATCCTTGAACAGGACGGGTTGTTTGCGCTTTCACGAGATCTCCTCTTTCCTAAGTGAACCCAGGTTGATGCTAGGTTCCCGCTTAGTGCTCTAACAAGCACAATATCACAGTCCAACTACGACTAAGCTCTTGGGCATCCCACTTTGATACCTCTATTGGTTTCTCGGAATAGTAGAGCTTAATGTCAACCGGACTTCCGTCGGTCAAGGAATTGACAATGCCTCCTCAGGCCAGACTTGCGGGATTCATCAAGAGTCCCACTAAGCTCTTGCGATAGTTCGAGCTTAATCATCACGAGACCAATTTTGATCGATATCTCCATGCCACTGGAGTATCCAGAATTTGGCCTACTATAATTTCTATGCTTACCAACACTCTCCCAGAGTATGACTCTCAGTGTAAACCTATTATTAGTTCGAAGTCCTTAAGGCCTACGCCCTGTTCGTATGACTTCTTAATAGGTTCACATCTAATCCAAGCAGTCTCTAAACTGCAAGATTTACTGGCCATCTCTCGAATAACTCAAACCCGGTTATGTATCTATCTCCGTCTGTCATTCGACGTACTGGAGAAGTTCACGTATGCCCTCCAAGGGCTTTGAGTAGTACACCCCGAACACTGGGATGATAATTCCTATCACATAGGAAATTTTGGTGATGAAGCTCATGGATTCGATGTGCCACGGACATCAACCATGTCAACGCGGAGCAGTTCCGTCAAGTACGTTCAATTAGTTCGAGAATGACGAGCCATACTCATTGCAAATAGAGTATCACATGCTTGTGTACAAAGTTTGTTGAACCTGAGGCGGAACGACTACTACAATCCGATATAATGGAAGTCGGCAATCTAGTGTCTAGCCACGACTCTCCAAGAGTATAGGTAGCTATCTATATGCCTCATCTCGGAGCTATGGATGAGTATGGAGTGAGAGAGTTCCAAACAACAATCAAACATTACATCCGACCATGAAAACACCTCGGGTGGCATGGTAATGTCAAACAGGTGATCTTACTGTACCACATAATTGTTTAAAAGTCCCCTTGGAAACCTCATCGGGTATTTCATTTTATTTACCCTTCGACTCGACTCACTTTACCATATATTTACCTCCCCATTAAGATAAATATACTAGGTTCTTGTCGACCGAACAACTATATTCAAGATGGGACTTTATTCCGTGGAATCCTCTAGGTACTGAATTGCTACTTTCCACCTGAGCAATTGTGGTTAATGGTACTAGGACGCTTAGTATGGACTGATGGAGGTCGAAAGTTTTTACGTCGCTTTCACCCCTCAGTTCCCTGACAGTAAGCGGTGTATATATGACACACCGGTCATGTAGTTCCACAATCCTCGAGAATTATAAGTCAACTCAAACACAAATGACCAGATGCTTCCAGCACATAGGTCAATACCGGAAAGAGATATATGAAACATCATAAATTGTTGTCGCAATGAACAAAGTATAAGGTTTCTTAAGACATATCAACACGTTGGCCCCCATTGCGACAAGTATACTGAACACCAGTAGCTACCCAAAACATGGGTATCCAGTACTAGTTCTGTTATATGTGCTTCCTGGGCACTAGTGTCCTATTGTCATTAGCAACCTAGTAAGTCAATTCTGAATAATACAGACCACACGCCCTTAAATTGACTTTCAAATCTTAAGCAGAGATCCGAGTGAAAGGAGTCCAGAAACCGGAACCCTCACTCATCGAAGGTTCCATCCATTCGGAATCTTTCGAGGTAATTGGCGAAATTGAGTCATAGATGCATGCATTTGACATAGATTTCACGTTTGGGCTTGACAGCTTCATGCGCCAAAGTCGTTACTTAAAACAACAAACGAACGACTGAGATCGCCCCACAAGCAATAGTCCTGAGCCTTCCCATAAGGCATCCCATTCAACGACCCACTTAGTCACACATATGGGCGTAATATGTAAGCCTTCAAGCTCATCCTGATTATTCAGGTACCATACGCCCTAATCTGGCAGCTACCATTACTATGGTGTCTCCAACCGTGTCTGCCAAAGACAAGGGATTTTTCTCTGGCGTGAGCAATGCTACTAAAAGATAGCTGGGAACACTAGTATCGACCCACGGTCGAAATGGTTCCATTGTTCCAAGAGCCCACGCATAGACACCAAGATAAACCAACCCTCAGAGGAATAACAACATAAATCGAAGGGCTGAGCTGATTGACCATCTCATAACGATAGGGTAGCACCCTTATAGAGCAGATAATGATACACGCCCTTCTGGATTCAAGGTTCATAAAAACCTCTGAATCATATACCAGGGACTTCACCAATGCACGCCCATGGGTGGGTCCACAATGGTCTTTCCATAATCATCAGTATGACACGTCGTCATGTATGACATCAAGCAAATCCACTGGGATAAGCAATAAACGAATTGAATCCTTCAACTCTTACTAGTCCCAAAGGTATGGGTCATAATATTGCTCACCTTTACTTGATGCCTTCGGGGTCCAAGACGCATTCGAAATCCCTTATCATAAAGACGAGCCTCGCCCCGTCATGTGTGGATCCCAAGATTTCTTCTCGGCATTGGTTTGCATAGCCGATCGCTAGTCGACCAAATTGCGCGTAACAGGTTAAGGCTGGACACGACGTCACTAATGCCTTAGATTCTGAAGACGTAACGCTCATGAAATGCGTGAGCATATCAAGGGTCGACACATGATTCGGTCAATTATCCAAACAATCACGAGACTTAGAGGAATACATGGGCTAAAACTCAGACTAGAGTGTCTTAGTATGACTTCTAGAAAGTCCGTTGGACACCCGAAATCTTACATAATCATTGTTGGCACTACACAATCAAACAAACAGAACAATGACAGCAACGAGGGGTTTAGGTGATGTCTCCATCCCGAGAGAACCAAGAGCTAAGCAAATGGCAAGTCATCACGTCATCAAGGTAATCCAACAGCCGCAACAATACATCCACGAAACACATCAATAAGGGAACACCGCACAGGAGCAACACGACAATAGAGAAGCATGACGACAAGGCAACACCGCAATGGGAACAACTTGACAACAGAGAAGCATGTCAACCAGGTAACACTGCAACAGGAACCGCATGACATAGAAACATGACAGCAAGGCTACACTACTGCAGGAGCAGCACAACAACAGGAATGCATCATCGACAATGCAAAGCAACCACATGGATACGCAATCGGCAAAAATAATGCACTGCAAGCATGCACAATCGTTGGGGGTAACACAACAGCATGAATGCACACGACAATATGACGCTCAATATGGAAAATCCACAGTCCGCATCAACAGAAAGTTCTGCTCTGGTGAGCACGCATCCCCGTGCGTCTCAGATCACTTGTGGAGGTGAGATTTGCATCCGTACCTTCGATCTCGAGCCTATCCTCCATAGGCTCAATGGTAGGAATGGCTAGATTGGCCGGCGCATCAGTCATCATAACATAAATGGGAACGACGGGTTCCACATAATTAAGCTGGATTCTCAAGCCGATATTGTTCATAGAGAGAACGACCGTAGGCTTGGTATGAGTCACTCAAACGATAGCAACAGCAACATCGACAGTCTCAACCGAGGCCTGAGAACCATCAATGATGTTAGGCTTGCTAAGAGCCCGAGGAATGATAACAAGGGAGTCAATGAAAGCCTCAAAGAAATGGAATTAACAAGAATGAACTCCACAGCGATACAGACATGGTCAGAGCGGCTTGTCATGGGTCATAGAGACGTTTTCGTTAACGACATTCACTTCTGCAGGAGCCTCAAATACATCGACAACATCAACTCGATAAGAGCCATAGAAACAACATCATAAAACCCAACATGGACTATAGAGACAACGACAACAATAAGCTCAACAACAGATATGGAAACAACGGCATCAAGCCCGATAAGTGCTACAGAATCACTGGCAACAACAGACTCAGCAAGAGCTACAAACTTAGCAAAAACATCGGGATCTACTCGAGCCATAGATCAATATCAGGAGCAACAACGTCAGGCTCGACCGAAGTCTTGGACCCGTCGTAGTTATTATATGTGTGGTAACTAGTATCCACAGGACCTAGAAACCAATCACCGTCTATCCCAATATCACAGATAGTGGTCACCACGAAAATAGCAAGTAGAGGTAGGAGGATCACGATTTATCGAGACACCTTGATAAAATGAAAACGATACCGACTCTAGCAACACAGCCGAGTCATCCTTCTCATTAGAGTCCTCTTGCATATTATTTTGGCCTTAGCACTGATAGCCATCAACTGAAATGCCTCTCTGCCACCTAAGCGAGGCCAGTGATCTTTCTTCCTGATGGGCCACACAGTGGGAGTATCGTAATACTATAAGAGATTAGACAGGTCACATTGTCCATAACGAATGGATCTTGCAACCTTAGTTTATAAATCACCGTAACGAGGGGACGCAACGTCTCAATATCTACGGGGATTGATGGAAAACACTTCGCATCAATTGTCACTCCACAGGGATAACTAGTCTTGTCTTCGTGACGTGGGTGACGAACGTTATTGCAACAAGAGCAATGGAATTGTCGTCCCATGGGTAAGTTTAATTTAACAGAATAACGTGACCACTTATAGTAGTCCGTCATTTGATTTTCGAGGGGGATTTCAATGTCAGCAAAAAGTGTCTTGCGACATAATTACGGAACACACCCTTACGATTACGCTTCCCAAAGTGTGGTTCCACTCCCCAGGATTTATGGCGGATTCAGGCACAGTACACGTATCGAACCTACTCTGGCGTTCATCGACTGAAGCGAGACTACCAATAATTCTTGAAAAACAAGCAGGAGATAGATAGAGGAGTCTCACGATGACTTTTGCACCTCAGGAAAGTAGTATGACATAAGTACCAATATGCTAAGCCCATCACAAATCATCTCCCGGAATACGATCCAGCGCTATTGCAGAGGGTGTTAATCCATACTTGAATACTCAATACATCGAGAAGTGGCTTCCCATGAGTTAATCGTATGCACTTTCGAGTGAGTCCATCGCCAAACGCCGACTGGGGCTTGCTGTTCCACTACACGCCGTCATCCTAACACCGGAAAACGATGCCGCGGTCGTGATTAGTGGCCGAAATTTTCGACATCATTGAAGTTTAGCAAAGCCCTATGACTCGCGGATGTGTAGTGTGGCATGATGATTTCACCATCAGTCCATGACTGCATGGGAACAACCAATACTTTCGATTCGGACAAGGGCTATCGAGCCTTCCATATAACAATGAACAAGCTTCCTAACCCAGCAACTTCGATTTTGTCCTCCACAAGGAGAAGAAAAATACTCGACCCTGGAAGACAACTTGGGCAGGTGTTAGATCGAGAATGACTTATTCACAATAACGACATAGCAGCACACGGGCCACGAGTCTCATATCTGATCCACACAGGGTCCCGTGCTCATAACGCATTAGTTTTACAAGGACACACCCTAAGTCTTCACTGGGTTCCAAGTTTAGCATTCCACACATCGTACAAGACATTCATCTCTCCGGTGGGCAGTGCATCCTCGAACGCCCACTCCTTTGGAAGAACTCTGTGGCGGAGGCATTCAAATCCTATACAAGGAAGTTTTCGTCTCCCGTCTCGTTCCGATGCGAGGGTTTACGTCAGATTTCTCATATGAATAGACGTTCGAGCTCTTCCGTGTTCATACCTTAAAGGTAATGTCGAAGAAGCTCATTAGGTTAGCTAGGATCGAAATCAAGGGGCGTCGACGAGACCTCCCATTTAACCCATTGCGCAATCAAAACTAAGACTGAATCTATAGAAAAAGAACAACCAAGACAAGGAGTGATCACCAATCCCGGCCCTAGCGCCCACCAAGGTTACCGTGCACCCCAAACTATTATTACGTGTGCACCCGTAATGATAATTTCCGTTGCCAGGTAATCTTGTTGCCCGCTAGTTCCGAGCTTCCTGATCCAAAACAGAGATTTCATACAACAAAATACTTGGTCTAGTTTTGCCTCCAAATCATAAACAACGCGGCAACATCCATTATCGCGATAGAATTTAGTCCTTCCGATCATCCCGTCTACAGGTAAGCGAGTGAGCTCATCGTAGACCACAACATCCTTCCCACTTGCTGGTACTGGTGATCGATGCAGGAGTGTGGACTAATGTGAAGCGTGACACGACATCCTTACTGGCAAAATATCCGTACTACGTATATGTATTAACTAATCTTAGAAAATCGGATTTCTAGGCAACATAACATTCTTATCCGTATTTTCTAATACTTCATATATTGACACACATGGCTAGTCGGTCGGAATTTCCCCTTGTACATCCCATGTACAAATTTCATTCTTTTCTAAAAATATTTTGTTGTGTTTTAGTTTTGAAACTTTGTCCTTGAGCCGAAACCGGTTATAGTCTAGATTTTTCAAAAATGCTAGTTTGCTATAACCTTGGCTCTGATACCACTTCTGTCACACCACGCCAATGGCGGAAACACATGGCGCAACGCTCGAAAGCATATCAAAGTCAAGATTAACACAAAATATATTTAATTAGAAAAGATCAATTTATTAGGATGTCGAAAAAGAGTATCTTGTTACAAAATTTGCACAAAGCATTACATAAAACGATGAACATTAAGTTTCAATGTGGGGGTATTTCCGTTTATGTTCCAACCCGATGGTAACAATGAATGAAACCCCGACCAGTATCCGACATCCCGAATTCCACCGCACTAGCCCCATATCTATTCAGCACTTAGTTACCTGAAAGATATGTTTAAAAAGACGTCAATATATAAAATATTGGTGAGTTCACAGGTTTTAGTTTCATAACAACAACATTTTCACAACCATCGACTCGACTCACTTTACCGTATAATTATTTTCCCATTAAATAATTATACTAGGATCTTGTCGATCGATATCTCGTTTTTACAACATGTGCGAAACCTGCATAACTTGTGGCCTTTTAAGGAGTAGCTAGCTCCTACAAACTATGATGATGAGCAATCCCTTGAGCCCCATAACCAAACCAAGACTAATAATAATGCCCCGCTCCAAGTTGTTTCTAGGAACCCAACGACTTAATTTCAGAATACGTGCACCCCTCCCATACGCCGATGCATAATCGACGTTATCGATTAGGGGTGGGCCTTGTCAGGCACCAATAGTACTATCCAAATATTCCTTCGGTTTCATTTCCCTGAATTAATGGTTACAGAAGAGAGGACTCAACCCCGAGTGGCGATCACTGCTCAAGTACTCATCATGTCACTTATCACATTTTATCCTTTGAAAACATTTCTACAGGTGACAACATTTGACAAAAATATCTTTCCCCCGGTTAAAAACAGTAAAATGGGGCCGTGAAACTCACCTGATGTACAACGTAAAATCAAATAGCAGAGAATAGCAAGTCCGTGGTCAAGCACCTACGAACGTCCTAGTGCGTGTAAGTCACTAAGTCTATAGCGTTTGCTTTTCCGGCAAGTTGTACACCCAACTCCCAACACCACCATTTACATATAATTCCCCGTTTAATTAAACATATGTCCTAGGTCCGTTGGTGATGGATTACCCTTGTTACAAGTTATATATATTCGCGTTAATATTTCTTTAACTTGTATAATATTATCCTCGACTCGACTTCACTTAACGTATAATTATTTTTCCATTAAATAATTACACTTAAGATCGTATCGTTCGATGTGATATATTTTAACACTCGACTCGACTTCACTTAACGTATAATTATTTTCCCATTAAATAATTATACTTAAGATCGTATCGTTCGATGTGATATATTTTAACACTCGACCCGACTCACCACACCGTATATTTACTTTCCCATTAAGTAAATATACTAGGATCTCGTCGATTCGGTATACATATATATATATATATATATATATTATTTACTCGCCTCGGTTTTCCTTCCCGTATATTTACTTTCCCATTAAGTAAATATACTAGAATTTCGTCGAGCCGAACATATATATATATATATATATATATATATATATATATATATGTATGTATTTTCCTCGTTAAGTCCATACGTTCGTTTAACGTTTTTAATCGTTAGATTATTTACGTTATATTTTCTCCCACGAATATTTTTCCAACACTGAAGAAAGTGTTATGTAAATTTTTCACCCAAGTTGTATATATTTTAACTCCTTAAAATATATTTTTACTCATCTTGACGTAATGATATTTTTCCCGTTTGTCCGTTTTTACGTCTTAGTTTGTTAACACGTCCAAGTCCGATTTCTTAACTTATATATTTATATATAGTTAACCTTTTTCCAAGTCTTCCAACATGTGTTTTTTTTTCTAGAAGGATTATTCAACTTTCTAATTCTCAACACATATTACTTGGAAGTATTTATAAACACTTTTGTATTTATAACACAAAACTTGACAACTTATATACAAAAATGTTCCAACACTTTTATATTCCCATTTATATAAAAGTGTTCATTTTTATATAAGTTCCCCCAAGTTTTAGTTTGTCTAACATTTTTATAAAAACCTTTGTTAAAAAAAATATCCCATGTACAACTTGCATCTAAACACAAAGTATATAAGTTTTAAACAAAGAAAAGTATAGAATACTTACAACTAGCACAAGGCTAGGGAAGATTCACAAAACACAAGATTTTGGATGGAGTTTAATGGGTGTTCTTCCTTAGGTAATGATCCAAGCTTGAAACACACTTAAACTTTGATGAAAAGGGGTTTGTTTATGGAAGAGTTTTAGTGTTAGAAGTTGAAATAATGGTAAATGTGGATGATCTAAAACTCACGGCCAAAGAACATGAAGGAAAAGCTTTATATTTTTTTTTTGAAAGATCATAGAAGATTATAAAGGACATGTAATCATCTTTCCATGTACCCATGATCTTCCAACAATCTTCCTAGATACATAAGATCTATGCTTGATTCTTCCTTATATCTAATTGTACAAAAGAAATCCTAGGAGATATGGAGAAGGGGTGTTGGCCGATTTCTTGAAGAATTTTGGAGGATTTTGTAGTATCTTCTAAGGATATGCAAATCCATTCCTAAATCTCCATACACCACACTTATAATCTTTCAAGTATCTCCTCATATCTAGTAGTACAAGAAAAATATTATGAAAGTGGTGAGGGGTTAGGGGCCGGTTGGGTTGGATGGTTTTGTGGGGTCCACAACACAAAATATTTGCTACATAATATGTTAAGCTTCATACTTTAACGTTCGGGTGTCGTTCGGGTATTATTCGGATTTTATTTACGCGTTCTTTGGACATTATAATAACCTCAAATAACCCTTAAACATAGCCTAGTTTAAGCGTTAGTTGGTTAGTTAGGCTTTCGTTGGGTGAAATTATAAGTTATACGTGTACCGGGTGCAGTACGCACACTTTATTCGTTACCGGGAGATTTGTATGTAAAGTTTTCACTTATGGTTTTGGAGTTCCAAAACACATTATATTTTGTGAAAATACCCTTTATTTTATATCCTGGGTGTCCGGGATCCTTTTTGTTTATTTAATTTTTACCGGGTAATCACCAACGTCCGTACCGGACAAGTTTATTCGCACATGATCCTATCATGTATCATCATTAAACGTGTGCATTCCTATGCATCTTATGGGGAATTTGCTATTCTCTACGGTACCAGTTAAATTAATCCAATTAATTTAAACATGCACTTAAACCGTTAATTACATATACTAATTACGTACGGAAACATGTCGATTTTTGCCGGATGTTACACCTAGCAGCCTCCTAAGCCCTCTATCACGGAAATTAATCATCATTTGGAGACTTTTGGAGCTACAAACACAATTGTTCATCATCATTCACCCATACTTTCGATTTTGATCAACATGTTCGGTATTATTATTCATACTTTTGAGTAATTTCTTGTTACCATGAGTGGCTAAACATCTTATAATCACCTCCGGGTGTATGGTTTAATTGTGAAACTTGAATCTTGTTTACTTTGGTTTATGGATTGTTTTTCATTTAGTTGAAGAATATTTGTGGTTTTTATCATTTAAACGATTCACTTGTTTTCAATTGCTTATCTTGTTATCATTCACATTCGGTTTTTCTTGCATCGTGAGTAGTTTGATAATTGGGAGGGTAAGTGATTCTTGTGGGTTGGTAATTGAATTGTATAGGTTATTATTAAAAACTTGTGTTTGGTTATCACTTGATTTGAACTATCCAACAAAACTATGTCTATGTAGTATCCAATCATTTAAACAAGAGTAGGGTGGATCATTAACCAGAAACCTAGAGGGGATTACTTCTTTTATATTATTGTTTACACTTCTTAAATTCATTTTCTTAGAATTCCGAAACAAACAACAAACCGGTTAGATTTTTAACTTATTAGTCAATTTGCAAAACTACTCTTTCCACAAATTCCCTGTGGAGACGACTCAACTTCCATACACTACTATTTTCATTATTTTTGACTGACCCAACGACATCGGTGACCGATGCCCTGCCCCACGTCGGTGACGGCCGGTGTCACACCCTCAAAATCCACTTGCGGAGTTTTACCGCGAGGCGCATGACAAACCAGGATCCAAACCAACGATCACAATAAACAAGTCTAAATGTAATTAATGCAATACCAAACATAGTTTTAAAATCCCGTTTACAGCGGAAGCTTATTCAAAATAAAGTTCAACATAAATAACCAAAGTTCAATGTTTATGAAATCATGCAACTCAATCTAGACGCCGTGCAGACGCGTGCGCCCTAGTTCCATTGTGCTACCTTAGCGACCTGAGAAAACATGTAAAAGTTTACGTCAGCACAAAAATGCTGGTGAGTTTACAGGTTTGCAGTTCAAGTACCAAGTTCACCTGTCCATACTATAACAAATAGAAAACCAGTATACGCTAGCTAGGCGTACGTTTTGTTACTACCACGATTGGAAAACCATTACTAACTCGAATACCAGTTGTTGTGCCCGAATAGTTCCAAATGTTCCTGTTGTTCCTGTTTGAGACAATATGCACTCGCCCGGCCCTCCAAGCCGACGAGCGGGGTTGGTCACTCCCAATAGCGCTATTCACATTTCCCCGTTGTGCAAACCCGCACATTCATGGTTCCCCCCGGGACTTCCAAAGATCGTGTAGTATACGTTAGAAACCCATAGTATGACAGTTGTTACCACATAATTGTTTTAACACATGTTTTCTCCCCCGAAAAGTGTAAACCAGTTTAAAAGAGGGGCCGTAAACTCACCTTAAGTTGCTTTACTCCTAATCCCGAGTAAACTCAGCTGCTATGTTAGTCCCGTACAGTGGCGACCTAACATACGACAGTTACAAGTACTTAGACTAATAACCCGCAGGTTAATTAGTCCCTAGATGTCCAGACCATAACCAAGTTTGTTTGAAAACACCGTGACTGTTTAACCGACCCAAAGTACAAGACTCGACATCCCATTGGTGACCCGAGACTCCCCGTGTTATGTTTACGCTCCAAAACATACAATAACGTAAGTATACTTAACATACGTTAACACACAACAAGTTATAGCACATAGTTCACGTATCAACGAAATACATCCAAATATATGTTACCAAGTTATTAGACATGTTACGGGGTTCCTAGCATGTTACTACATGTTAAATCGGGTCTCGGAATGCTAATTTACACTTACAGCAGCAGTACACGCGATTAGGAAAAGTCAACTAGTGATTAGGAAAGTCAACTAGTGAATAGAAGCCCTATTCGCCCCTACTATAGGCGAGTAGGGGCTACTCCCCTTTACTTCATGCGAATAGGGGCTATTCCCCTGAACTTACTAGTGATTAGGGCTACTCGCATGAACTTACTAGTGATTAGGGCTACTCGCGTGAACTTACTAGTGAATAGGCTTCTACTCGCCTATATATTGGCGATTAGCCTTGTACTCGCATGAGTTATAGGCGATTAGCATTGCTACTCGCCTGTAACCATGCTGTTCCGGTTTTTCGCGCGTTTAATGCTCCAAATCAGATCCAGAACGTGTGTAACTACCCAATATCATCCCAAACACTATCCTAAACATGTTTAACCCAAAACCCTTCGTTCAACCTCGTATAATCAGTCCTGCATGCAACCCAAAACAATCCAAACACTATTCCCATAGCATGCAATATCAATTAACGTATGTAATCATAACCCTATTATCCGATTACTGAGTTTTCTATCATCATACTAATAATATTAATTCTGACCTAGCATGACAATACATCAAAACATCATCAAGATCCATAAAAATCCTATCTTTCTAATCATACATACCCATAACGCATGTTAATTAGTTATAATCCGTTTAACAACCCTTATTGACGATTTTCAGAAAGCTTTTTCGTTTATGAACAGGTCTGGACCATTAGGGATTTATTAAAAACGTTTACAAAGTGTTATGGATGAGAATCAAACCTTGGAATTGTAAAAGAATGATGGTTAGACCTTGAAACCTTGTGTTTTTGATCAAAATCGCCTTCCAGAGGTTGTTTAAGTGTTTGGGGCGGTTATGGGACGACTAGGGTTGATATTAGGGAGTTTAGGAGGTTAAGTGTTGTATTTATAGGCGTTCCTAGTCGTTCCAGCACGTTACATGCGATTGTGCAGCAGTTCAGGCGATTAGGGCTTGTAATCACCTGACAGTTCTAGCGATTAGGGCCTACTCGCCCTTAACATCACACGAGTAGGGCCTACTCGCCCTTATGGGCTCCCTACTCGCCTCCCCTATAGGGGAGTAGACCTCCTACTCGCCTATAGGGTTTGGCCTTGTGTGTTTTGCGCGTTAAACCCCGTTTTAACATATGTTAATGTATATTCATGTACCGACAAATCACATAATGATTGTAAACACATAACACAAGTAAATACACATATTTACACTCGTTCACCAATTCCCGGGACTCGAGACTCGTACGTTCCGTATGCCCTGACGATCCTACAAATCGTCACCGTTTGTACACTTGGTTAAGGACCGACATCTAACGAACCTCTAGACCAACATCCAATGATCTTCTAGACTAACCAATAGTTCCCGAACCATATCCCGACTTAACTAACCCAGTTAAGTACAATATACGCGTGACTCGCTAAGGTAGACTTTCATCTAGACAACGTTGTTAACCCGAATTTGCCAGGTGTCACATCATCCCCACGTTAAAAGAATTTTCGTCCCGAAAATTGCGTAAGTAACAAAAGAAACAACGAAGGGAATAAACAAACAGACAGAAATCAATAGAGAGTAGAAATCAAGAGAGAGATTTACCCGAGTTGTCACATCATCCCCACGTTAAAAGGAATCTCGACCCGAGATTCATTCAGCTGCCGAAGAGACATGTCTCGACTCGAACGCTTCCTTAGGGAAGAGGTGAGGATACTTAGACTTCATCTGATCCTCCCGTTCCCATGTATATTCCGGTCCCCGGTTCGAGTTCCACCGAACCTTAACGATACGAATCTTGCTGTGACGTAGGCTACGAATCTTGTAATCGAGGATCTCCACAGGTTCTTCCACAATCCGAAGACGATCATCAACCTTGATCTCTTCTAGTGGAACGATGAGAGACTCGTCAGCCAGACACTTCTTCAAGTTTGACACGTGAAAGACGTTATGTACGTTACCGAGCTCCGTCGGTAGATCAAGTCGATATGCCACCGGCCCAATCCGTTCCAGGATCGTAAATGGGCCGACATATCGCGGATTGAGTTTGCCACGCTTTCCAAAGCGTATGACGCCCTTCCACGGTGAGACTTTTAGAAGTACCTTGTCATTGACTTGGAATTCCAGTGGTTTGCGACGCTGATCAGCATAACTCTTTTGCCGGTCCCGTGCCGCCGCCAACCGATTACGAATCTGTACGATCTTTTCCGAAGTTTCGTACACTAGTTCAGGCCCAGTGAGTTGACTCTCACCCACTTCAGCCCAACAAAGAGGAGTGCGGCATTTCCGTCCGTACAGTGCCTCGAACGGAGCAGCCTTGATGCTCGTGTGATAACTGTTGTTGTACGAGAATTCTACCAACGGCAGATGAGCTTCCCAACCCTTGCCAAAATCGATCACACACGCCCGCAACATGTCTTCTAAAGTTTGAATCGTACGCTCACTCTGACCGTCAGTCTGTGGATGGTAAGCCGTACTCATGTCTAGTTGGGTACCCAAAGCCTTGTGCAAAGACTTCCAGAAGTGAGAAGTAAAATGGGAGTCACGATCCGAGATAATAGAAACAGGTACCCCGTGCTTAGAAACAACTTCTTTCAAGTAGAGACGAGCCAAACGATCCATGGTGTCGGTTTCCTTAATAGCAAGAAAATGGGCTGATTTCGTTAACCGATCGACAATCACCCATATCTTGTCGTTCCCGCTTGGTGACTTAGGAAGTTGTGTGACAAAATCCATAGTAATCCGTTCCCATTTCCATTCCGGAATTTCAGGTTGTTGCAGGAGACCCGACGGTTTCTGGTATTCCACCTTGACCTTAGCACAAGTCAAGCATTTGCTCACGTATGAGGCTATGTCCGACCTCATGTTTGGCCACCAGTAAAGCACCTTTAGATCTTGGTACATCTTATCCGAACCAGGATGAATAGAATACCGGGACTTATGAGCCTCATCAAGAACAAGCTCCCGTAGTCCCCCGAATAAAGGAACCCATATGCGTTCTGCGAAATAGTGCAGGCCATCAGGCCTTCGCTCTAGGTGCTTGTCGGCACCGTGCATGGTTTCAGCTTTAAGGTTTTCCTCCTTCAAAGCTTCCAATTGGGCAGAACGGAGTTGATCAGGTAACGACGAATGGATAGTGAGCTGCAACGCCCGAACGCGACGAGGTTTAGAAGATTCCTTCCTGCTCAAGGCGTCTGCTACAACATTCGCCTTGCCGGGATGGTACTTAATAGCACAATCATAATCGTTCAAAAGTTCAATCCAGCGACGCTGCCGTATGTTCAAGTGTTGTTGGTCGAAAATGTGTTGGAGACTCTTGTGATCGGTGTAGATGGTGCATTTGGTACCGTACAAGTAATGTCTCCAAATTTTCAACGCGAATACCACAGCACCCAACTCCAAGTCATGAGTTGTGTAGTTCTTCTCGTGCACTTTGAGTTGACGAGAAGCATACGCAATCACTTTCTCGCGTTGCATCAACACGCAACCGAGTCCATGAATGGAAGCGTCACAGTAAACAACAAAATCATCAGGACCCTCAGGTAAAGACAAAATAGGAGCGGAACACAGTTTAGACTTTAGTTCCTCAAACGCGGACTCTTGTGATTCACCCCAGTCGAACTTCTTATCCTTCTGAGTGAGAGTGGTGAGGGGTTGAGCAATCTTCGAAAACCCCTGAATGAAACGACGATAATAGCCCGCAAGGCCTAGGAATTGCCGCACCTCAGTTGGCGTCTTTGGTGCTCCCCAGTCCTTGATCGCTTCGATTTTAGCGGGATCGACATGAATTCCTAGTTCATTAACCACATGTCCTAGGAATTGAACTTCGCGTAACCAAAAGTCACACTTTGAGAACTTGGCGTAAAGTTGTTCCCGTCGCAAGAGTTCCAAAACTAACCGCAGATGTTCCCCGTGTTCGGTCTCGTTCTTGGAGTAGATCAGAATGTCATCAATAAACACAATGACAAACTTGTCCAGATACGGTTTACAGACGCGGTTCATCAAGTCCATGAAAACCGCTGGTGCGTTCGTGAGACCGAAGGGCATGACTAAGAATTCAAAATGGCCATAACGTGTTCGAAAAGCAGTCTTTGCAACGTCAGCCTCCCTGACGCGCAGCTGGTGATAACCGGATCTCAAATCGATCTTGGAATAATAACTAGAACCCTGGAGCTGGTCGAATAGATCATCGATACGTGGGAGAGGATAACGGTTTTTGATGGTGAACTTGTTCAGTTCTCTGTAGTCTACACACAATCGGAAACTCCCATCCTTCTTCTTGACAAATAAAATCGGGGCTCCCCAAGGGGAAGAACTTGGACGGATGAAACCCTTATCCAAGAGTTCCTGTAACTGGCTAGACAATTCCTGCATCTCGGGAGGTGCAAGACGGTATGGGGCCCGAGCAATAGGAGCAGCCCCTGGAACAAGATCAATGCCGAACTCGACTTGACGATGAGGAGGAAGACCAGATAAATCATCGGGAAAAACATCAGAAAACTCGCGTACCACCGGAATGTCGTCAATCTTCTTCTCATCACTAGTGGAAACAGATAAGAGCGCCAAAACGGCTGGATAACCCTTTCGAAGACACTTAAGGGCTTTCATGCTAGAGATGATGTTTAGCGAAACACCACCCTTGATACCGTATACAGAAAGAAATTCTCCATCAGGGAGAGGAATCCGAATAACCTTATCGTAACAGACGATCTCCGCGCGATACAAAGATAACCAATCCATTCCTACCACAACGTCAAAACTACCCAATGGTACCGGCATAAGGTCGATGGGGAATGATAAACCCGACAACTCTAACTGACACTCCCGAAGAACACTAGTAGCTTCAATCGTTTTACCGTCAGCTAACTCAATAATATACTTGGTCTCTAATGGTACAGATACTACATCTAGCAGTCGACTAACATCCATGGATACAAAACTCTTGTCGGCACCAGAATCAAATAACACGCTAACAGAATGATTATTGAGAAGAAACGTACCGGTGACTGTATCAGGGTCCTGCCTAGCCTCAGCAGCTCCAATGACGAAGGCACGTGCATTTCTGCCACCGCCCCCGTTGTTACCATTCCCGTTGTTTCCACCCTGTTTCAGTTTTGGGCAATCCTTCTTGTAATGCCCAGTGTCACCACAGTTGTAGCATCCCTGTTTCCCTGTAGTCCCCTGAGTAGTCGGAGCTGAACTGTTGGTCGGAGCCTGAGTCGATGGAAGTGTAACCCGACAGTCTTTAGCATAGTGGCCTGTTCGCTGGCAGCGGTGACAACGGTTACTGTCGCAGTTCCCTAGGTGATGGCGTCCACACTTGTTGCATTTGGGCAGTTTTCCTGCATAACCACCCTGCTTATTACCCTAAGACGATGAACCCCCATTATCAAACTTTTTACCCTGCTGCGTAGACCCAGATCCCTTCCCGTCGTTTTCCCACTTGCGCTTATTGTTCTCTGGAGCCTTAGCAGTCGAACCTTTCGCCGGCAAAATCCCCTCGTTCACCTTTAAATTAGTCATCCTATGTGCAGATCGAACTACCTCCGCATAAGTAGGATGATTCCCAGCAGCCACTAACCCTGCAATTTCCGGCACCAACCCTGAGACATAATGTTCAATCTTACGATACTCTGGCACGTGCAGATCGGGACATAGCACTGCCAACTCATTCCTCCTAACCGTATACTTCTCGATTTCCGACCCAGTCATCTTGAGGTTCCATACCTCATGCTCCAGCTTCTGTACTTCTTCCCTCGGGCAATACTCCCGCTTCAGCAACTGCACAAAGTTCTCCCACGGCATAGCATATGCCTCCCCAATACCCATGTTCTGGGTAATACCATTCCACCAAGTTAATGCCACGTCCTGAAATAACGCAGCCGAATACTTCACCCGATCTTCCGGGAGACAGTTACACATCAGGAATACCGACTCCACTTTCTCCAACCACCTAAGCAAACTGACCGCACCCTCGGTGCCAGAGAATTCCTGGGGCTTGCAGTCCCGGAACATCTTGTAGGTGCACATGGGTGGGGGTGGGTCAACAGGACCACCTGAAATGAAACGTATGAGAAACCACGAATAACGTACACAAGACTCACCAATGAGGCAAAGAAAATGGATAAAACAACTTACCACCACCGTTGTGCCCTAACTGAAAGGCAGCCTGGAGCAAGTTGTTCAGATCAGCCTGTGATAGGTTAATACCTCCACCACGACCACCAGCACCACCACGACCACCACCGCGTCCACCATTGCGACCACCTCCTCGTCCTCCACGCACTCCAGACATGATTCTGGCAGAAAGAACGAGAAAATTTAGTTTCGCAGTTAAAGATAACCACAAATGTTCACAAGATTAAAGCCAGATCCAATCCAGGACTATCCCTTCAAACCCAAAGCTCACTAGGGCTTCCATGCATTTCGTTTTATGATTTTGTGTGCACCCAAAATGATAAAACGCTCTACATGGTCCTCCAAGTGTTCTCTTAGTTCAAAGTTCAAATCACCGAACATAGACTCTTAGCTACACACCGTAATACTACGGTAGTTTATGACAAGTGTTTCTATTGGAATGCGAAAGGGAGATGTCCGAGCCTTGGACAAATCTCAAGAGCACACGAGTTACCCCAATAGACCACACTGCCTAGAAAACAAGTAACCCAACCTAAGATAGAACGGATGATGTAACGTAGAAAGACCAACGATTTAGAGACACCCCGACAAGACCATACGTAAACCACTATAACGTTTAGTACCATGTGATCGTCTAGTGTGTGCGACTCGGCTATAGACTAGACTCTACATGCAGTCCTAGTTCACTATAACCATTGGCTCTGATACCAATCTATCACACCCTCAAAATCCACTTGCGGAGTTTTACCGCGAGGCGCATGACAAACCAGGATCCAAACCAACGATCACAATAAACAAGTCTAAATGTAATTAATGCAATACCAAACATAGTTTTAAAATCCCGTTTACAGCGGAAGCTTATTCAAAATAAAGTTCAACATAAATAACCAAAGTTCAATGTTTATGAAATCATGCAACTCAATCTAGACGCCGTGCAGACGCGTGCGCCCTAGTTCCATTGTGCTACCTTAGCGACCTGAGAAAACATGTAAAAGTTTACGTCAGCACAAAAATGCTGGTGAGTTTACAGGTTTGCAGTTCAAGTACCAAGTTCACCTGTCCATACTATAACAAATAGAAAACCAGTATACGCTAGCTAGGCGTACGTTTTGTTACTACCACGATTGGAAAACCATTACTAACTCGAATACCAGTTGTTGTGCCCGAATAGTTCCAAATGTTCCTGTTGTTCCTGTTTGAGACAATATGCACTCGCCCGGCCCTCCAAGCCGACGAGCGGGGTTGGTCACTCCCAATAGCGCTATTCACATTTCCCCGTTGTGCAAACCCGCACATTCATGGTTCCCCCCGGGACTTCCAAAGATCGTGTAGTATACGTTAGAAACCCATAGTATGACAGTTGTTACCACATAATTGTTTTAACACATGTTTTCTCCCCCGAAAAGTGTAAACCAGTTTAAAAGAGGGGCCGTAAACTCACCTTAAGTTGCTTTACTCCTAATCCCGAGTAAACTCAGCTGCTATGTTAGTCCCGTACAGTGGCGACCTAACATACGACAGTTACAAGTACTTAGACTAATAACCCGCAGGTTAATTAGTCCCTAGATGTCCAGACCATAACCAAGTTTGTTTGAAAACACCGTGACTGTTTAACCGACCCAAAGTACAAGACTCGACATCCCATTGGTGACCCGAGACTCCCCGTGTTATGTTTACGCTCCAAAACATACAATAACGTAAGTATACTTAACATACGTTAACACACAACAAGTTATAGCACATAGTTCACGTATCAACGAAATACATCCAAATATATGTTACCAAGTTATTAGACATGTTACGGGGTTCCTAGCATGTTACTACATGTTAAATCGGGTCTCGGAATGCTAATTTACACTTACAGCAGCAGTACACGCGATTAGGAAAAGTCAACTAGTGATTAGGAAAGTCAACTAGTGAATAGAAGCCCTATTCGCCCCTACTATAGGCGAGTAGGGGCTACTCCCCTTTACTTCATGCGAATAGGGGCTATTCCCCTGAACTTACTAGTGATTAGGGCTACTCGCATGAACTTACTAGTGATTAGGGCTACTCGCGTGAACTTACTAGTGAATAGGCTTCTACTCGCCTATATATTGGCGATTAGCCTTGTACTCGCATGAGTTATAGGCGATTAGCATTGCTACTCGCCTGTAACCATGCTGTTCCGGTTTTTCGCGCGTTTAATGCTCCAAATCAGATCCAGAACGTGTGTAACTACCCAATATCATCCCAAACACTATCCTAAACATGTTTAACCCAAAACCCTTCGTTCAACCTCGTATAATCAGTCTTGCATGCAACCCAAAACAATCCAAACACTATTCCCATAGCATGCAATATCAATTAACGTATGTAATCATAACCCTATTATCCGATTACTGAGTTTTCTATCATCATACTAATAATATTAATTCTGACCTAGCATGACAATACATCAAAACATCATCAAGATCCATAAAAATCCTATCTTTCTAATCATACATACCCATAACGCATGTTAATTAGTTATAATCCGTTTAACAACCCTTATTGACGATTTTCAGAAAGCTTTTTCGTTTATGAACAGGTCTGGACCATTAGGGATTTATTAAAAACGTTTACAAAGTGTTATGGATGAGAATCAAACCTTGGAATTGTAAAAGAATGATGGTTAGACCTTGAAACCTTGTGTTTTTGATCAAAATCGCCTTCCAGAGGTTGTTTAAGTGTTTGGGGCGGTTATGGGACGACTAGGGTTGATATTAGGGAGTTTAGGAGGTTAAGTGTTGTATTTATAGGCGTTCCTAGTCGTTCCAGCACGTTACATGCGATTGTGCAGCAGTTCAGGCGATTAGGGCTTGTAATCGCCTGACAGTTCTAGCGATTAGGGCCTACTCGCCCTTAACATCACACGAGTAGGGCCTACTCGCCCTTATGGGCTCCCTACTCGCCTCCCCTATAGGGGAGTAGACCTCCGACTCGCCTATAGGGTTTGGCCTTGTGTGTTTTGCGCGTTAAACCCCGTTTTAACATATGTTAATGTATATTCATGTACCGACAAATCACATAATGATTGTAAACACATAACACAAGTAAATACACATATTTACACTCGTTCACCAATTCCCGGGACTCGAGACTCGTACGTTCCGTATGCCCTGACGATCCTACAAATCGTCACCGTTTGTACACTTGGTTAAGGACCGACATCTAACGAACCTCTAGACCAACATCCAATGATCTTCTAGACTAACCAATAGTTCCCGAACCATATCCCGACTTAACTAACCCAGTTAAGTACAATATACGCGTGACTCGCTAAGGTAGACTTTCATCTAGACAACGTTGTTAACCCGAATTTGCCAGGTGTCACAGCCGGACCTAACCATGCTTGATTTTTTGACCAAAATTAATGAATTTTTAAGTGCTTTTATGTCTTCTTTGACGAAGGACTCGGGATGGAACAATTATAAACAAGTTTGGGGATCTAAAACACCATCTTTCATTCCTAAATCACCATCATATCATCCTATACCATCAAGAACATCAAGATCAATCACCAAAAAAACCCATTATTTTTCATCATCATCCAAGATCTTCCATGGCTACTTTCTCCATCTTCTTCAACATCATTCAAGCTCATAAAACCATGCTTGGTTAAGTTCCCCTTAACTTCCGGGTGAAGGATTGTAAGTTTCTAGATTTGTAATGTTGTTTTGATTGTGTATTTGTAAGGAACAAGTGTTGTACTCAATGAAGCATTGGTATTGGGTTGAACTTTGTGTATGTTTACGTTGTGCTTGAGCCATGGGTATGAATTCCATAAATTAGCTTTTGATGTTGGGTTGGACCTTATGTTTGTTTCTTGTATGCTTACACCATAGAGATGAATCTTGTCAATAAGTTTTGCCTCAACATTATCTTTAGACTTGTGAGATAAATCCTATCACTTAAGTTGGGATATTGGGTTAGACTCATTACATGACTAAAGGTTTTTGTATCCTTGCAAATCTATTTGTAATCGTGACATCATTTGTATGGATTAATTGTTGTGCTTAATTTTCTTGGTATTGGGATGGACTTATTGCATGTTTAGAGACCATTGTGTTTTTAAGCTCATAAGATGAATTTTGCCAATTATGCCTTAACTCGACATATAGGATTTGGTGAACTAGATAATGAAGCATACTTAAAGCCTAGTAGCTTTTTGTTGATGCCTAAGTCTTGATTCTGTGTCCTAGCGATTCTTACAAATGAAATTGCAAATCTATCATAATAACTCTTGATTCCTAGTTACTTGCATGTCTTAGCCCAGGAGTGAATGTTAGTTAGAAATTATTTTCCAATTTCTTCTTCAAAACAAACAAAGATAAAAATAGCAAACTTCATAATTAGCAAACTTTATAATCATATTGTTTCCTTGTTTCAGTAAACAGCTTAGACGAACAAACAACAAGTGTGACGCTAACCACATGCTCATTGGATTTGATACCCTACTTACCCTAGCTTCCTAGGTTATTTAGGTTTTGCATGACCCGTGACGACCTAGGTCATTAGGAAGTGAACCTCTCGAATCTAAAACTCACAGTTAGTGAACTTGGCAAACAACTTCTCATTCTTGAGCAATCCAAAAACCAACTTGAGATGATGTTCGTGCTCGTCCTTTTTTCGCAAGTAAATCAAGATGTCAACGATAAAAACGATCACTAATTTGTCCAAATAGGGCTTGCAGATCCGACTCATCAGATCCATAAACCTGGCTGGTGCATTCTTCTAACCAAAAGGCATAACCAAAAACTCATAATGTCCATATTGAGTTCTGAATGCAGTCTTGGGTATATCCTTTTCTTGAATGTGTAACTGATGATACCCCGATCTAAGATCAATCTTCGAGTAGTAATTGGAACCTTGCAAATGATCAAACAGATCGTCGATCCTTGGTAGAGGATACTTGTTCTTGATGGTTAGTTTATTTGGTTTTTGATAGTCGATGCACGCCCAAAAACTACCATCTTTCTTCATCACAAACAGAACTGGAGCTTCCCACGTGGAAAAGCTAGGACGAATGAAACCTTTTCTCTAACAGTTCCTGCAGCTAGTTAGACAATTCCTGCATCTCTGATGGGGCTAAACGATACAGAGTACCAGCTACTAGAGCAGCTTTAGGGACTAAGTCAATGTGAATCTCAACTCGACTTGTCTTGTCTTGTCTTGGCGGTGGCAGGCCAGGTAGGTCTTCGGGAAAGACTTATGGATAGTCTCACACTACTGCGAAGTCCTCGAGTTTCCGATTTTTAGCTTTCTTCTAGACAATGTGTGCTAGAAACACGACACAACCCTTAAGCACTTCCTCGCCTTCATACAAGAGACGACTCGAAGCATAGATCCACCATGATCTCCTTTGATGGAGAGTGTTTCGCCATTGGACAAAGGGATTCGAACCAATTTCTCATGGCAAAAAATCTTTGCATTGTTCCGGGATAGCTAGTCCATACCAACCACAATATTTAAACTACCTAGCTGGATCGACAACAGATCGATGCTAAATACTTGATTTCCTAAACTCAACGTACAACCCCCAAACTTCTTCATATGAAAATAACTTGCCATTTGCCAACTCTATGGTATAATGTGTTCCCAACCTACTTGTTTCTAACCCAACGGATTTCTTAATGTCGATTGACATGAAGCTAAAATCAGCGCCTGAATAAAAAAGTACCATAAAAAATGGTTGTTAAGGAGAAATATACTGGTGACCACGTTAGGATAATCACGTGCTTCGTTGGCACCTAGCATGAATGCTCAACCGCGAGCTTGATCCTTAGCCTTGGGACAATCCTTGTGAAAATGATCGGTTGTGTGATACCCGGCATATTCGGGTTAATACTTTTCATACCTTACATACATACGTTTCATACTTAGCATACATACGAGTCTACCTCAATGAAAACATTAAAAACAACTACTTAATATCATACTTGACTGGGTCGGTTGAGTCGTGTCGATGATTCGGGAATCATTGGGAATCGTTACAATGGTCCGAGGGATCATTGGGTGTCGGTCCATAACCATGTGTACATGGATGGGCGATTCGTAGAATCGTCGGGTTATCGCACACACGTAAATCTCGAGTCCCGGGAATTGGTGAACGGATGGGAACGTGTTAGTTATCATGTATTATGTGCTTACAAACATTATATGACTTGTCGGTATGTGAATACGTGTTTATATGCGTTAAAATAGTGATTACGCGTAATTGCATGACATTATAGGTGATTACGCGTAATTGCATGACATTATAGGTGATTGGCCTAATTGCATGTAAATAGGGGGTGATTGGCCTAATTGCCAGTAAGATAGGCGATTGGAGGAAATTTTATGGGTGATTGGGCTAATCGCTAGTGGCTACACGCGATTAGAGACCCTAATCGCCTGTAGCTGTTGCCCAATCGCCTGACGCGTACTAAACGACTAGAAACGCCTATAAATACCACCCTTATGTTGTAAAACATCATTTGTGAAACCCTAATACACCCCAAAGCCACCCCACACCTTATTCAACCTCTGAAACACGTTTTTGATCAAGAAATCACATTTCCAAGCTTTACACCTCATAATCTTACAATTTCAAGGTGTGTTCATCCCAAACCTTTGTAATGATATTGTTTTGATGCCTAAAGGTCCAGACCTGGTTTCTAAACATTTGTGTCTTTGAAAACTCATTAAAATCAGTTTCTAAACAAACCCAAACCTCTATGCTTGTTATCGTTTAAACATGGTTGTTCTTGTATTATTGATATGTTTCTAATATAAATGAGTTGATATGATCTTAACCTAGGTGTTTGAAGCTTCATATATGTGTATTATTGATATTAGGCGTTTTTATCCGTTTGAATGATGATGGAGGATTGATGATGATATGTTGTGTTTTATTGATTGTTTGAGGTTAGGGTTTACTCTAGAATGATGCTAGAATAGTAGGATAGTGTCGGACAACGTCATTATGTGATGAAATCTGGATATTTGCCATTTAAACTAAGTTTTGCATGTTGATGTGATGTTTACAGCTAAGTAATGCTATTTTGGAAAAACGCTTGCATTCGGGATGGTTAGAATTAGGGTTTTATATTGGGTGTTTTTTCTTGAAATAGTTGGATTGATGTTTTGGGTTTGATATTGGGTGTTTCCACATGTCTCGGATCTGATTTGGAAGGTTAAACGCGCAAAAAGACGACACAGTGCAACAGGGGCGATTAGGGGGCCCTAATCGCCTATAGTAGAGGCGATTGGCCCCAATCGCGTGTAACAGGAGGCGATTACACTCCTAATCACCAATTGACTTTTCCTAATTGTATGTTTGATTCCTAATCGCGTGTACTGCTGTCATATGTGTATTTTAGCATCCTGGAACACGGTTTGACACCTAAGAACATGTTAGGAACCCCGTGACATGTCCAATAACTTAGTTGTACGTGTTCGGACCTGTTTATGCGTTAATTAGGCTTCATGCTAGATATAGTGAACTGTGGTGTATACTAAGTGTCTGATTGCTTATGATTGCATGATATCTTGCATTCGGCTAACACGTGGGATGTCGGGTCGCCAATGGGATGTCGAGGCTTGTCTGGTGTGGTCGGTTAAACGTTTAAACAACATTTCAAATGTACACGGTTATGGTCTGGACTATTGGGGACTAATCAATCTACGGGTTGTTAGTCTAACATCGTATACGCTCGTCATGATAGGTCACCGGTAGTTGGTGCCGTCTATTGAGCGGGTTTACTTATCTTGGAGGGGAAGCAGAATTAGGTGAGTTTCACGACCCCACTTTAAGTCTTTACATTTCGGGGGAGACACATGCTTCATACTTATTTCATAAATTATCATGTTATACTAGTGTTAATTCATTACATACTATGCGATACGTAAAGTCCCGGGGAAACCATGAATGTGCGGGGCACAACGGGGGAAATGTGGATAGATCTATTGGGACTAACAGACCCCACTCGTCGGGTGGGAGCCGGGCAGCTGCATATTGTCTCGGTCATAACGCTACCGTGGGACGGTAGTGCATATTGCTTCGGGCAAATTCATATATCGTTGTCTATAATGGTTTCCAGGTCATAGTAGTATTATTCATGC
Source organism: Ambrosia trifida (assembly GCA_028751855.1). Lineage (NCBI taxonomy): Eukaryota > Viridiplantae > Streptophyta > Magnoliopsida > Asterales > Asteraceae > Ambrosia > Ambrosia trifida. The sequence continues at coordinate 75,201,785 of CM054131.1, read as the reverse complement.
GTCTAGCTAAAGCTATCATTTCTAACATAGTGATAACACGATGGCTTTCATTACTTAAATGTATAACATAAAACCTGTGAACTCACCGGAATTATTTGCTGACGTTTTTAACATGTTTGTCTCAGGTCGTTGAGGTAGCAGTATTGCATAGGCGCACGGAGTCACACGGCGTCTAGGATTCAAATGCATTTTACTTAGTATTTTCAGACTTATTTACAGACATATTTTCAGACTTATATGCTTTATCCTTTCGAGTTGTAAAGTTTTATGCTTCCACAGTGATGGATTGTTTATGAAAACTTAATAGTTTGTTTACGTCGTTTTTACGTATCATATAGTGTTGTTTATTGTGACCGTTGACTTAGATCCTGGTTTGTCATGCGCCTTGCGGTAAAACCCCGCATATGGAATTTCAGGGTGTGACAGATTGGTATCAGAGCCACTCCTGTGGCGTTCGGGATGGTGGGTACATACCTCATCAGGGGGTGAATGTGACACCCAGGAAAATCCCACATCGGCCGTGGCCAGGAGAGATCCTTGGTTCATAAGTAATGTCTTGCCTCTTAAATCACCAACGCGTTTTGGGGCTTAATGTTAGTGGGTGAGTGGAGAACTCCACAGTTAAGCATGCTCAGGTGGGAGCAGTTTCAGGATGGGTGACCTCCTGGGAAGTCTCCACTTGGGCAACCAAAAGCAAATTCGTGAGCTCGGGATGGGAAACCCATCGGGGCAAAGCGGACAATATTGGTGGTGAGAGGGGCCGGGTGTTACAGATTGCTATCAGAGCCAATGGTTATAGTGAACTAGGACTGCATTATAAGTCAAGTCTATAGCCGAGTCGCACACACTAGACGGTCACATTCGTATAAGTCGTATCATGTGGGGAATTGCCGGGGTGTTAGTATTACATTCATTATCATCAGTTATGCTTACATCATATATCTATTATTCTTATTTCTTATTCTATTCTTCATCTTCGTGCAAAAGACGAAGAGGCGTACTATCCTTGCACGGCAGTGGCGTACATTGGAGTGGCTTCGGCATCCTTCGGAGATTTGTCCAAGATTCGGACATCTCCCCTTTCTATACTCCAATGGACCCACTTGCCCACACACATCATTGCACACTTGTACTTGTTGCTTTACATCTTGGGTGTTTTAGCACCTAGGAGTTCTTGTCTATTCTAGAACTTGGGTGCCTTGTGGTTTGAAAGTCAAGCTAGGAGCACGCCTCGGGGACCATGTAGAGCGACTTATCATTTCGGGTGCACACGAAATAATAAGTTGAAATGCATGGAAATCTTGGTGGACTCTGTGTTTGATCTGACAATCATGATGGAACCCAGTTCTCTGGTTTAACTCTGTTACTTATGATTTCATGTTGTCTGTTTTGAAATCTAATGTGTTGTCTTTGGCTTTGACAGAAGATGTCAGGACGTCGTGGTGGTCACGTTGGTGGTCGGAATGGCGGTGGACGCAATGGGGGTCGTGGTAACATCAGCATGACCCAGGCTGAGCTAAATAATCTGATTCAGGAGCACGTGGAAGCTTCTATTGCTGCACAGCAGGCCGCCCAGTAGGGCCACGGTGGTAATTTAATTACCCCTACCCTCATTCCTTATCTTTTGTTGCGTGGTATTCGTTTTCTGACCCGTGTTGCTTGTTGTAACAAGGAATGCTTTTCATCCTCCACCACCTCCACCTCCTCCGGTCCACTGTACTTACAAGATGTTTCACGACTGTAAGCCCCATAACTTCAGTGGGACTGAGGGAGCTGTCGGACTACTTCGATGGATGGAGAAGGTCGAGTCAGCTTTCTCCATGTGTAACTGCCCAGAGGAGTATCGTGTGAAGTATGCTTCAGGGACATTCGAGGGTCGTGCCCTGACTTGGTGGAATTCGACGGTGCAGACTATTGGTTTACAGGAGGCCCATGCGTTGCCATGGACCGAGTTTGTGTTTCGTTTGAAGAGGGAGTATTGCCCCAGGGATGAGATTAAGAGTTTGGAGCATGAGCTGTGGAATCATCAGATGGTGGGATCTGAGGTCGAGGAGTATACCACTCGTTATCATGAGTTGGCACTTTTGTGCCCGTATTCTGTGACTTTTGAGTATAAGGCTATTGAGTTCTACATTAGTGGGTTGGTGCCAGAGATTCGCGGGTTGGTGATCACGAATGATGCTACTACACTTTGGGATACCATTCGGTTGGCTCATAGGCTAACCAAACAGAAGGTTCAGGAGGGTGTTTTTCCTCCCAAGGGTACTGGGGTGAAGACCTCTGATGGAAACAAGAGGAAATGGGAGAGCGCGGGTAAGGGTACAGTTCAGCCTCAGCAGCAGCAGCTGACGAAATTTGAGACTACGGGTTTATCTTCTGGACAGAGGCATGGTGGGTATACTTGGAGACTGCCTAGGTGTGATCGTTGTAGGTATCATCATGTTGGGAATTGTAGTTATTGTACTCGTTGTAAGAAGAACGGGCATCAGGCCCAGAGCTGCAGGGTGAATCTTCAGACGGCTTAGCAACAGGTGGTTGCCCCTACTACTGCTACTACTACCACTACTACTCCTAAGGGAAATCATGGGTACTTCAACTGTGGTGAAGCAGGGCACTTTAGGAAGGATTGCCCCAAACTGAAGCAGGGGAATGCTGGGAGGAATGACAGGGGTAACGGGGGTGGCGGCAGGAATGCGCGCGCCTTCTTCATTGGGTCGGGCAAGGCCCGTCAGGATCCGGATACTGTTACTGGTACGTTTCTTCTTAACGATTGTTATGCCTCTGTTTTAGTTGATTCGGGTGCCGACAAGAGTTTTATATCTGTTGAGTTTAGTCTGCTGTTGGATATAGTACTGACGCCTTTGGAGGTTAAGTACTTAGTTGAATTGGCTGATGGTAAGAAAATTGAGGCAACTCATACTCTTAAGGGATGCTAATTAGAACTTTCTGGGTTATCTTTTCCTATCGATCTTATGCCGGTGTCATTGGGTAGTTTTGACGTTGTTGTGGGTATAGATTGGTTATCCTTATATCGTGCATAAATCGTTTACTTTGATAGAATCATTCGCCTTCCTCTCCCAGATGGAGAGATTCTTTTGGTTCATGGCGAGAAAAGTGGTGTTCCTTTGAGCATCATTTCATGCATGAAATCTTATAAGTATTTGCGTAAAGGGTATTCTGCTATCTTAGCTCTTGTTTCAGTCTCATCTGACGATGAGAAGAAGATTGAGGACATTCCTGTTGTTCGTGACTTTCCCAACGTGTTTCACGACGATTTGCCTGGTCTTCCGCCTCACCGTCAGGTCGAGTTTAACATTGATCTTGCACCCGGTGCTGCACCTATTGCACGAGCTCCTTACCGCCTTGCACCTCCCGAGATGCAGGTATTATCTAATTAACTACAGGAGTTGTTGGAAAAGGGATTCATTCGACCTAGTTCATCCCCGTGGGGAGCTCCTATCCTATTTGTCAAAAAGAAAGATGGAAGCCTTCGTATGTGTATTGACTATCGGGAACTGAACAAAGTGACCATCAAGAATAGTTACCCACTTCCCCGTATTGACGATTTATTCGACCAGCTCCAAGGTTCCAGTTTCTATTCTAAGATAGATCTGAGGTCTGGGTATCATCAGTTGAGGGTGCAGGAAGCTGACATTCCGAAGACTGCTTTTCGTACCCGTTATGGCCACTTCGAATTCCTAGTCATGCCTTTCGGTCTCACGAATGCACCTGCTGTCTTTATGGATTTGATGAATCGGGTTTGCAAGCCCTACCTTGATAAGTTCGTGATTATTTTCATTGACGATATTCTCATTTACTCCAAGAACAAGGTGGACCATCAGGAACACCTGCGTCTGGTTTTGGAACTCTTGAGGCAAGAACGACTATACACAAAATTCTCCAAGTGTGACTTTTGGTTACGTGAGGTTCAATTCCTTGGTCACGTAGTCAATGAGAGGGGAATTCATGTCGATCCTTCTAAGATAACAGCCATCAAGGACTAGGAAGCACCAAAGTCTCCAACCGAGGTGCGGCAGTTCCTAGGTCTAGCCGGCTACTACCGTCGTTTCACTGGGGGTTTTTCGAAGATTGCTCAACCCCTCACCTACCTTACCCAAAAAGACAAGAAGCTTGACTGGGGTGATTCGCAAGAGTCTGCCTTCGAGACTCTGAAGCTTAAACTTTGTTCCGCTCCCATCTTATCGTTGCCTAAGGGCACAAATGACTTTGTGGTTTATTGTGATGCATCGATCCAGGGTCTCGGTTGCGTGTTGATGCAACGTGACAAAGTCATTGCCTATGCTTCTCGTCAACTGAAAGTTCACGAGAAGAACTACACCACCAACGACTTAGAATTGGGTGCGGTTGTGTTTGCATTAAAGATCTGGAGGCATTACTTGTACGGTACCAAATGCACCATTTACACCGATCACAAGAGTCTCCAGCATCTCTTCGATCAAAAGGAGCTGAACATGCGACAGCGTCGCTGGATCGAGCTTCTTAACGATTATGATTGCGCAATTAAGTACCATCCTGGCAAGGCGAATGTGGTGGCAGACGCCTTGAGCAGGAAGGAATCTCTTAAGCCTCGTCGCGTTCGGGCCTTACAGCTTACTATTCATTCTAGCCTACCTGATCAAATCCGTTTAGCCCAACAAGAAGCTTTTAAGGAGGAAAACCTAAAAGTTGAAACCATGCACAACGCCGATAAGCATCTTGAGCTCAGGTCTAATGGCCTACATTACTTTGCCGAACGAATTTGGGTTCCTTTATTTGGGGGTTTGTGGGAGCTCGTCGTGAATGAAGCTCACAAATCCCGGTATTCTATTCATCTAGGCTCCGATAAGATGTATCAAGACCTAAAGATACTTTATTGGTGGCCAAACATGAAGGCTGACATAGCTTCGTATGTCAGCAAATGTCTGACCTATGCTAAGGTCAATGTGGAATACCAGAAGCCGTCTGGTCTTCTACAACAACCAGAAATTCTGGAATGGAAATGGGAACGGATTACGATGAACTTTGTGACCAAACATCCGAAATCACCTAGTGGATGTGACATGATCTTGGTGATTGTCGACCGGTTGACAAAGTCCGCACACTTCCTCGCTATTAAGGAAACCGACAGTTTGGAGCGGTTGTCTCGTATCTATCTTAAGGAAGTGGTTGCCAAGCACGGGGTGCCCGTCTCTATCATCTCCGATCGTGATTCCCGTTTCGCTTCCCGCTTCTGGAAGCAATTGCATAAAGCGTTGGGTACTCAACTGGACATGACCACCGCATATCACCAGCAAACTGACGGCCAGAGTGAGCAGACGATTCAAACACTTGAAGACATGCTGCGAGCATGTGTCATCGATTTCGGTATGAGTTGGGAGATTCACCTGCCGCTGGTAGAGTTCTCTTACAACAATAGTTACCACTCTAGCATCAAGGCGGCACCGTTCGAGGCTCTGTATGGGCGGAAGAGCCGATCCCCTCTTTGTTAGGCCGAGGTGGGCGAGAGCCAACTTACTGGTCCAGAAATGGTGTACGAGACTTCCGAAAAGATCGTAGAAATTCGTAATCGTATGGCGGCAGCTCGTGATCGTCAAAAGAGCTACGCCGATCGTCGTCGCAAACCCTTGGAGTTTCAGGTCGGCGACAAGGTCTTATTTTAGGTATCTCCATGGAAGGGCGTTATACGCTTTGGGAAGCGCGGCAAGCTTAGCCCTCGTTATGTCGGACCGTTCCCAATTCTGGAACGGATTGGGCCGGTGGCATGCAGACTTGACTTACCAGCCGAGCTCAGTAGCGTGCATAATGTCTTCCATGTCTCGAATCTTAAGAAGTGCTTGGCTGGCGAATCTCTCGTTGTTCCTCTCGAAGAGATTAAGGTTGATGATCGCTTACGTATTGTGGAGGAACCGGTTGAAATTCTTGATTATAAGATTCGTAGTCTTCGTCGGAGTAAAATCCGCATCGTCAAGGTATGTTGGAATTCAAATCGTAGACCGGAGTTCACGTGGGAACGGGAAGATCAGATGAAGGCCAAGTACCCTCATCTATTTCCTAAGCGTGCTTTTGAGTCGAACTATGTTGCTTCCAAAACTAAATGAATCTCGGGTCGAGATTCCTTTCAACTAGGGGATGATGTAACAACTGGGAAATTTTTCTTTCTTTCGTCACTTCATTTCCAGACTTCATTTATTTTCGAGACGAAAATTCTTTCAACTGGGGGATGATGTGACACCCGGCATATTCAGGTTAATACTTTTCATACCTTACATACATACGTTTCATACTTTGCATACATACGAGTCTACCTCAACGAAAACATTTAAAACAACTACTTAATATCATACTTTACCAGGTCGGTTGAGTCATGTCGATGATTCGGGAATCGTCGGGAGTCGTTACAATGGTCCGAGGGATCATTGGGTGTCGGTCCATAACCATGTGTACAAGGATTGGCGATTCGTAGAATCGCCGGGTTATCGCACACACGTAAATCTCGAGTCCCGTGAATTGGTGAACGGATGGGCACGTGTTAGTTATCATGTATTATGTGCTTACAAACATTATATGACTTGTCGGTATGTGAATACATGTTTATATGTGTTAAAAAAGTGATTACGCATAATTGCATGACATTATAGGTGATTACGCGTAATTGCATGACATTATAGGTGATTACGCGTAATTGCATGACATTATATGTGATTGGCCTAATTGCATGTAAATAGGGGGTGATTGGACTAATCGCCAGTAAGATAGGCGATTGGAGGAAAATTTATGGGTGATTGGGCTAATCTCTAGTAGCTACACGCGATTAGAGACCCTAATCGCCTGTAGCTGCTGCCCAATCGCCTGACATGTACTAAACGACTAGAAACGCCTATAAATACCACCCTTGTGTTGTAAAACATCATTTGTGAAACCCTAATAAACCCCAAAGCCACCCCACACCTTATTCAACCTCTGAAACACGTTTTTGATCAAGAAATCACATTTCCAAGCTTTACACCTCATAATCTTACAATTTCAAGGTGTGTTCTTCATCCCAAATCTTTGTAATGATATTGTTTTGATCCTTAAAGGTCCAGACCTGGTTTCTAAACATTTGTGTCTTTGAAAACTCATTAAAATCAGTTTCTAAACAAACCCAAACCTCTATGCTTGTTATATGTGATGTATTCATGCAAGATAGCACTACGCCAAAATTGACCTACAGCTACACTTTTTCTCAAATCGTCTTGCCACACTTTTGATTAAATATGTGACTAAAGGTCATTAATCATATTTAAAACCCTTCTAGCTTACTTTTAGCCACACATTTTGTTTATTCGTGTGACTATTGTATAATAGTTCAAAACTGTTGGCCATACTTTAGAAAAAAATGTGATATTTTTTAGCCACACTAGAAAAGTGTGGCCAAATATGATCTTTAGCAACATTATTTGTTTGATTTTTGACTCGTGTGACCAAAAAGGGCATTTCGCCACACTTTTACCAAAAATGCCCTGTCACACTTTTGATTAATTGTGTGGCCAAAGGTCACAAATAACATTTCAAAACCTTCTAACCTAATTTCCGTCACACATTTTAATTTTAATGTGACCATTGTAAAACTGTTCACAACATTTAGCCACACCTTAACAAAAAAATGTGACATTTATTAGCCACGCTTGAAAAAGTGTGACGAAATGTGACCAACAGCTACAATATTTGTATGATTTTTAATTTATGTGACTAAAAATATATTAGTTTGAAACCTTCGGCCACACTTTATTAAAAAACAATGACATTTAGTGGCCACACTAAAAGTGTGGCCACATGCAATCTATGGCCATGATATATTTTTAATGTTATGGCTAAAAGCTAATACATATGGTTATTTATGTTAGTTAGTGTGAAAAAAATTAGTGTTTATTAGCCACTTATAGGTTGCATACGTGACTAAAAGCTACGATCGATGATAACAAAATTATATCGTTATTGATAGCCTTTTACCACTAATCCCTCAAGTAATTATGACATTAGGAAATTGAGAACCCTAGGTTTATTGTTTGCAGTATACGTTTCATTCATGGAGGTCTATTAGGTCGCTCGGAATTCAATTTCAGAGTTGAGGGTTGAGAAAGGAACTCCCCTGCAATCAAGGTAAATAATACCCTAGTTTTTTTTTTCTTTCTGCCACATCGCATCCAATCCTTCAACCCTGACTTCATCTTTGTTTGTTTGTTTACTTTGATTTGCAAGTGTTTGGATGTTAATGGGAATTTAATTGGTTGTTTATTTGTTTGAATTTTAATATAGAGCAACTGCTTTGGGAACATTATTCATTTAGTTGTTGAACATAATTATGTCTGCAAGTAAGTACACCAGCAATGGCAACTCATCTGTCCCATCGAGTCGTATCGAGAGACTTTTACGAGAAAGAGAGCTGAGAAAGAACAGCAAAACTTCATATTCTAATGAATCAAACAATAATGAGGGCTTTGAGTTTACTGATAATTATGTTGAACAATATCTAAAAGGTGCTTCTGCTGCGCGTGACAGTTGGGAGAAACCGGATGGTGGACCCTTTACGCAACGGTTATTGGTTGTTGCTAATAGGCTGCCTGTTTCAGCTGCTAGAAGATGCGAAGAAAGTTGGTCGCTTGAAGTTAGTGCTGGCGGGCTTGTTAGCGCGCTTCTTGGTAAGTTTTTTAATCTTTTTTTGTTCTTAAAGTCATAGAAATTGGTTTAATTAGTTTCATTTGAATGTATTGAAGGTGTTAAGGAGGTTGAAGCAAAATGGATCGGGTGGGCAGGTGTAAATGTTCCCGGTGAGCCCGGGCAGCGGGCATTGACTAAAGCTTTGGCTGAGAAGGTACCATATTTTAAAAAGATTTGATTAAAGGGTGTTGGTTAATGTTAATGGTTAGTTCTTGCTCTAAAAAAGGTTTGTGAGGCGAACACGAATGAGTGTTTGTTTGAGATTGATATGTAAAAACTAAAAACGACCATTTTGAATAATTTGCTTGATAAAAAAAAGGCTAATATGTAAAACAGATAATAGAGACGCAACTAATGGTTTTACAAAGAGCAACGCCTCGCGCAAGTGATGAGTGCTCCTAGGATTTTAATTAGGGTTTTGTATTGGATGGCTTCTTTGTGTTATTTGTTGCTCCGTTGTAGTAGTGTTCAAATAATTAAGTCACTCTAGAAATATTATTTATGCTTATTAATTATTAACTTTCTTGTAGCTTAGTTTACTGTTTTTAGATTAGGTTTAATGACAGATAATGTGTTACAAATATTTTTTTAGAATGGTTAGATCAAGTGATAGTGCGCACGTTTTTTTTAATTTCAGGCCCTCGCTTTTTTTGCGCCTCGCGCCTAGGCCCCGGGCGAGGCCTACGTGCCTTGAGTGCGCCTAGCGCCTTTGACAACTATGGTTTTATATGGTGATTTATTCATGAAATATGCTTGTTGGTATTATTTTTATTTCTTTTGTTAGTGGCGGTGCTCCCAACAAGCTCTCCAAGATGTATCACCTTTGCTTTTTATATATTTTTTTTGTCAATTTTAATATATTAATTACGTGGCTCGCAATTTTGTTGATGTTTGTCACTTGATTCTGACTTGTATTTGGAAACATTGTAACACATCATTTCTGTTGTATTATATGCACATGTAGATGTATATTATACTGCAAGCGTATTTGTTTCTTTATGCATTAGAGTTGTAGTAGCTTCTTAGATTCTCTAATTAAGCAACAACACATAGTGGGAATTGATATGTTTGAATTATTAAATTGCTCCGCAACCTTTTGAATTCTGGCAGTTGCTTTGCTATATAATGCTCATGCTGTTATGCATATTCAAGTTTAGTTATATGACTCCTTTTTTTTGTGTTGTGTGTTTTTAGCACACAATTTTTCTATTGACCTGATTAGGCTACGAGCTTTTGATGCATAGGTGCTTGAAATGTGGCTACAGTTTAATATTTGTGGCCGTTTATTGTCCTTGGCGCTTATGGGTCTGTACTTTGGAAAGTTACTGTGTTCTAAAGCTTTCTTGTTATTTTGCTAAAGTGTTATTGGGCTTGTGTTTTTACTATTACTACTGCTTGTATGTTTTGCATAAAAGTGGAACTATGATGGATCAAGTACTGTGCAAGCACCCGGAGAAGACAGTGAAGTTATCTTATAGTAAGTCTTAACACTCAAGTTTCAAATATTTTTGTGGTGAAGTAACTGTAGTTAAATTTCAATTTTCCAGCCCGCGGCGATCTTTAAGGATCCTTTCCGTGGTGGGAACAAAATCTTGGTGAGTGTAATCTTGGTGAATTTAAGCATGTTTTTCCATACATAAGCTGCAAAGTACAATGGTATTATAGATTAAGATTAACTCTAATTTGTATCGTTTTTGATAGGTGATCTGTGATACATACACACCACAAGGCGAGCCTATCCCTACAAACAAACGTGCTAAGGCTGCTGAGATTTTCAGTGATCCTAAAGTTGTAGACCAGGTCCCCTGGTAGGTTTTTCAGTTGAACAACCTTTGTCTTCTGTCAGGTATATATATGACTATAGATTCACGACAGTATTGCATATATATGCTGTTGATTTCTGTTTCTTGCAGGTCCATTCTGCTGCCACAATACTTGACAAAAACAACCTGGTGATTATTTGATTCTTTGATCGACTAGAACACAGAACAACCGAAGCAGGGGTATAAAGGTAAATGGTATATCGCTGCAGACCAGCAGCAGTAGACAGAGGGGACGCCGGGCTTGCACTTGAACCAGCAGACTACCACGGACAACAACAAACCGCACAGCAGACTTCAACCAGGGTTATAAATGTCACTTGAACCGCGCAGCGGACTTGACGCCAGGCTGCACTTGAACCAGGGGCTGCGCCTTGCGCCTAGGTTTGGATATGTTAATGGGAATTTAATTGGTTGTTTATTTGTTTGAATTTTAATGTAGAGCAACTGCTTTGGGAACATTGTTCATTTAGTTGTTGAACATAATTATGCCTGCAAGTAAGTACACCAGCAATGGCAACTCATCGGTCCCATCGAGTCGTATCGAGAGACTTTTACGAGAAAGAGAGCTGAGAAAGAACAGCTAAACGTAATATGTATACAACAATACGTATTCTTAATTCTTAAAAAAAAAAAAAAAAAAAAAAAAAAAAAAAAAAAAAAAAAACCAGCACACATACCTGGTACTTGATCGAAATAATGAGAGGTATTGGTATTTGGGTTTTGGACTTACGTAAACATATATTAACTTTTTAGTTTTTTTTATAATGGCCCCAAAATACATTTTCTAATTTAGTTTATTATTAACCCGGCATCTTTTTTTTTAAAAAAAAATCTTGGCACCAAGTCTGAATTCCATCGAGGTGCATCCACAATAAATCCTCAACAACATTCTATACATCCTATCTTTGGAATTTAAATTTGAAATAATTACCCTTCCAAACTAATAGGCACAAGAATAGAAAGTGAATCAAAGTATCAAACCATTATTTCCCCAATTCGGACCTATCCATAAGGCAGTCCGTTTTGGGGCCGTGACCGACTGGCTCGTGAGCCTAAACTAGCCCAAACAAATGTTGTATTTTTTTTACATATGGAATTTTGTCCTTTAAATATGTTCAATTTAATTAATAATATTGGCGAGTCGAGCTCGAGCCGAGCTTTTGCTTATTTAAGCTATTGAAGCGAGCTCGAGCCGAGCTTTTAGGTCGTTTAAAATAAGTTTCAAATTATCTCGAGCCGAGCTCGAGCTCTTAGGTTTTACTTTCGAGCCGAGCTCGATCTCGAGCCTAGTCGGGATTGGCTCGTTAGATACAATAATGGACAACTAGGCCCAGTGATGGCCCATTAGGCTCAATGATGGTCAATTAAAACCAATGATGGTCACCTACGTGCCATTATAGTCAATTAGACCCATATGATACTCCATTAGGCTTAACAATGGTCAGTTACATACAATAATAGTCAACTAGGCCCAATGATGGTCCATTAGGCTTAATGATGGTCAGTTAGAACCAATGATGATCAACTAGGTCCAATGATGGTCAATTAGACCCATATCATAGTCCATTAGGCTTAACAATGGTCAGTTAGAACCAATGATGATCAAATAGGTCAAATGATGGTCAATTAGACCCAAATAATGATCCATTAGGCTCAATAATGGTCAGTTAGATACATTGATGGTCACCTAGGCCAAATGATGGTCCACTAGACTCAATGATTGTTAATTAGAACCAATGATGGTCAATTAGATCTAATGGTGGTCAACTAGGCCAAAAGATGATAAGTTAGGCCTAATGATGAACAATTAGTCATTACAGGGTTCTATTGAGCATTTTTAAACATTATGAGCCTAACTGAACTTCATATGGGCCAATTGACCATCCTTGGACCTCAACAACCCTTATTGACCATCATTAAGGCTAAACAACCCTGATAGTCCTTATTGACCATCGTTGAGTTTAAACAATCATGATTGGCTATCATTGGGCCTAAACGATCCTAATATACCATCTTTAAGCATATATAACCATCTTTGAGCCTAATGTACGCTATCAGAACCGTGTGTGTATATATAAACGATAATCAATTATATATGTCATGCTCTAATCCATTAGGCTTAACAATGGTCAGTTACATACAATAATGATCAACTAGGCCCAATGATTGTCAGTTAGAACCAATGATGGTCAACTAGGTCCAACGATGGTCAATTAGACCCAAATGATGGTCCATTAGGCTCAACAATGGTCAGTTAGATACAATAATGGTCAACTAGGCCCAATGATGGTTCGTTAGGCTCAATGATGGTCAAATAGGCCAAATGATGGTCCATTAGGCTCAATCAATGTTGTAAAACAATGTCTCGGAGACCGAGTACTCCTCGGGCCTAAATGATCCTAATATACCATCATTAAACATATATAACCATCTTTGAGCCTAATGTATGCTATTAGAACTGTGTGTGTATATAAACAATAATCAATTATATATGTCTTAGTGGGTTATACCGGGTCTTAATAGACCTAAAACTTGGTACCAGTACCGAAAAAACTGGTATGGTATGGTTCGGTACCGACATTCACATGTAAAAGTCGGTAAATACATATATCGTATCGAACCGGTAGCGAAATTGATCTAGTACCAGTACCGGTTCGGTATCAGGACCCGATACCATTTGCTAATCTCTAAATAAAATCAATCAAGTAATAATATATTTTATGTAAGTTTTAATTTCAGATTAAAATATATATGTTTTTTATTTAAGTTTAAAGGAATTTAACATTTTATACCTCAATGTATTACTTCAATATAACATTTTTAGAAGAATTTTAACATTTTTATACCTCTATGTATTACTTCATCAAAAATTTTGTTTTCCCTCCCAAATTTTACCTACATACCGCCGTTATTTCTTTAAAATTTTTGTTCCTTCATTATAGCCTAGTTTCTTTGTTTCCCTAAATACATAAGCATCACCGCTCATTGTTACGAAATCATCAGCCTTATATCGCTCATTTGTTAGCGCCCAAAAATTCTCTATAACCCTAGTTTCTTTCTTTTAGCCCCATCGCACACCCTGTCTTCATATTTTTCTCCTGCTCTCTATCACATAGAAGATGGAACCCTACCAAGATGGAACCGAACCACAAACCAGGTTAGGAATCATGTTTTTTCTTCATTGTGATTGATAGGCATTATGATAATTTGCTTTATGATAATCTGATTTTTTATAACCTGCTTTTAATCAACTTAATATTCATAGTATAAAATTTTCATAATCTGATAATTTGCTTTGTGATAATCGGGTAATTTGCTCTCTAATAATTCAGTTTGATAGTTTTTTATAAGAGTTTTCATTGTAATCCGTATGCCTTTGTGCCCTGATAATTCAGCTTGAGTTCGGCTCGATTCGAGCTATGTTTCTAAGGCTCGAGCTCGGCTCGGCTCATAAATGCATTTTCAAGCTCGGGCTTGGCTCCTTTATAATTTATAATTTATTAATTAATTTATATTAACTAAAGTTTTTATTTTATATAAAATTTAGTTGTTTTTAATGACTTTATAAAAAATCAATAATATTATTTAAATATATATTTAATATATTAATTAAAATTATATAGACAGTGGGCTCGTTTAGGCTCGCGAGCCCGCTCGAGCTCCATAAGCGAAGCTCGGACTCATTTACTTAACGAGCTTGGTTTTAGGGCGGCCCCGGGCTCGGGTTGTTTCGAGCTTTTTTTTACGAGCCAGGCCCGGGTAGCTCATGAGTAGCTCGTCTCGTTACATTATTTGATTTAGCATCGATAGTTACTACTAGTTATATTATTCAATTTAGCTTAAAGGCTTTAAACACATCACATATCAAATGATGTTTCACTCATTCTGATCAACTCATCTTTCACATTGAAAACTATAATTCTATATTTCTATTAGCTTAGTTGGAATGTAGGATGTATTAAGATTGGTGGCAACATTTCTGTAGCTATGAGCCTATGATTTAGTTAAGTTCATATCAAAACCAAAATTTATCAAATGTTAACTACCATTTCTAAGATAATGCGAAAAGAAATTGTGATATGTTTAGTATTTGACAGTTTCATTATTTTTTTTGATAAATTTTCATATGATTATAAATTTCGTTTAAACATAGTTAAAAAAATTGTAGGTCAATTCTTTGGAAAACAATCTTACCTCTAAGGAAAATGCTAATGCTACCACATCTAATGCATCATGTAAAGTAGTGCAACCAGAAGTCACCCCTGACAGTATCAAATCTAAACCGGTGCAAAAAGGAAAGCTAACAATGGTTAGTAATTTACAATTTTATTGCTTTGTAATTTTCATGTGAGTGTTACTTTTTTGTAATCTTATTAATTGTTTTTTTTAGGGAATTATGAAAACCAGGAAAAGAGGTAATATGTCTACGCCTGAAACTCCACTTCCTGCAAGGTCATCTCATTTGGAATCACAAGAAAATGTCATATCGGTATGTATTGCCCTAAATGCACATATAAATTGACTTTAATTTTATCATCTTAA
Source organism: Ambrosia trifida (assembly GCA_028751855.1). Taxonomy (NCBI): domain Eukaryota; kingdom Viridiplantae; phylum Streptophyta; class Magnoliopsida; order Asterales; family Asteraceae; genus Ambrosia; species Ambrosia trifida. The sequence goes on along the minus strand of CM054131.1, from coordinate 75,186,720 downwards.
TATGCCATAAATTTTTGTAGACATTTAAGTGTACCCTGTATACAATAAACTTGAACAATCGTGTGGCATTGGGTACAATTTACTATTCAACTAAGGAGCAAACCATTCATGGAGTTCCACTACAAGATAATTGCTATAGAGTTTCTATTGATCAAGCTATAAAGGGGGCAGCATTTCTACCAATACAAACAAGCGAGTTTAAAACAGTTGAGCAGGCAGTTGGTTCTTTTGTTCCTTGGCCAAAACAGCTTGTTAAATCTGACAAAAAGGTTTGTTTTAAATTGATATATGATTAAATACAACTTACATATTTATTTATATTTATATTTATTTTCATGTTTTGTTGCTCCAGGTACCAGATCAACTATCCAATCAAACACAAAATACAACTAAAGTTGTTAAGAAGCAAAAGAAGTGCCATACAACGCTGGACAGTATAAAAAAACATAAGGCAAAGAGCAAGGAGAAGAAAACCAGCCTAGAAATAGATTTTTAGTATTTAAGTTGGAAATTAACTTATGAATTTTTATTTATTATTCTTGAAAATATTTGGTTTTTAGATTCTCATTTTTATTCGTGTTTACAATTATTTTACAAAAAATAAAATAAAAATAAAATGGCAAATTACGTATAAAGGCCGCATATTATAATAGTAAATATGTGTGACCAAATTTTAGCTAATAGCCACAAATAACGTTAGAAAATTTTATGTGGCTTCATATAACCATTAGTCACATCATCGTCATTTTGATTTGTGTGACGAACTGATACCAAATGTCACTAGCAAAATGAATTATGTGTCACCAATGTTTACACAATAGCTACACAAAATTTCATGTGACTTTATATAACCATTAGTCACACCATCTTTACTTTATTTTTCTTATGCATGACAAAATAATAATAAACGCCATAGTCAAAGTGAATTGTGTGTGGCCAAAGATTAAACAATGGCCACACTAAAAATTATAAATTTCATGAGTCTTTACATAGCCATTAGCCACACAATTCAGACTTTTTGTTTTGTGTGTGACGAAATGGTAGCAAACATCATGGTTAAAGTGAATTATGTGTGACCAAATCTTTAACAATAGTCACACTAAAATTATAAAATTTCATGTGGCTTTTAACAATCAATAGCCACGCCCTCTTATCTTTGTTGTTTTCTTTGTGTGACTAAATGATTACATACGTCATGGATAAAATGAATTATGTGTGGCCAAATGTTAGACAATAGTTACACTAAAAACTATAAAATTTCATGTGACTTTACATAACAATTAGCCACACCATGCTAACTTTGTTTGTTTTGTGTGACGGAATGATACCAAATGTCATGTGTAAAATGAATTATGTGTGACCAAATGTTATACAATAGCCACAGTAAAAACTTTAAAATTTCATGTGGCTTTACATATCCATTAGCCACACCATCCAAACTTTTTTTTATGCGTGACGAAACGATAGAAATCGCTATGTGTAAAATGAATTATGTGTGACTAAAGGTTACACAATAGTGACACTAAAGATTGTACAATTTCATGTGGCTTTACGTAACAGTTAGCCACACTATTGTCACTTTGTTATTTTTTTGTGTGACAACATGATAACAACTGTCATGGTAGAAAAACTATGTGTGACCAAATGTTATACAATAGCCACACTTAAAATTTAAAAAAATATTTTTTGTGTCAAGAAATAGTTTTTTGCCACACTTATAGCAAATTCATGTGACTAAATAGTGCCACACTTATAGTGAATTAATGTGGCTGTTTCTACCCTTTAGGCATACTTAATAAACAGAATGCTTGATTACAACCCATTTTGCCACGTTTTATTTAAATTGATGTGGCTAAAACATATTTTCTAGTAACTGTATAATATAAACGACCACACTTAGAGTAAATTCATGTGGCCATTACAATTTTTTAGCCACACTTAATGAATATAATGATTGATTCTAGCAAAAAAATATTGGTATCTTTTAGCCACACTTTTATGTCGTTACAGCCACTAAATGTGAATGTGGCTGTATGATACCTATGATGACTTGACCTTTGGTCACACTTGAGATGAAAAAAAAAAGTGTGACCAAAGGCATATGGTCACACTTTTTTAGTGTGGCCATAGGGCTATTTTGGCGTAGTGTAGGATTTTTATCGTTTAAACATGGTTGTTCTTGTATTATTGATATGTTTCTAATCTAAATGAGTTGATATGATGTTAACCTAGGAGTTTGAATGATTATGGAGGATTGATGATGATATGTTGTGTTTTATTGATTGTTTAAGGTTAGGGTTTACTCTAGGATGATGCTAGAACAGTAGGATAGTGTCGGACAACGTCATTATGTGATGAAATCAAGATATTTGCTATTTAGGGTAAGTTTTGCATGTTGATGTGATGTTTACATGCTAAGTTATGCTATTTTGGGAAAACGCATGCATTCGGGACGGCTAGAATGATAATAAATTAGGGGTTTTTGCTTGAAATAGTTGGATTGATGATTTGGGTTTGATATTGGGTGTTTCCACATGTTTCAGATCTGATTTGGAAGGTTAAACGCGCAAAAAGACGACACAGTGCAGCAAGGGCGATTAGGGGACCCTAATCGCCTATAGTAGAGGCGATTGGCCCCAATCGCGTGTAACAGGAGACGATTGGGAGCCCAATCGCTAGTATGTCAGGCGATTACACTCCTAATCACCAGTTAACTTTTCCTAATTGAATGTTTGATTCCTAATCGCGTGTACTGCTGTCATATGTGTATTTTAGCATCCCGAAACACAGTTTGACACCTAGGAACATGTTAGGAACCCCGTGACATGTCCAATAACTTAGTTGTACATGTTCGGACCTGTTTATGCGTTAATTAGGCTTCATGCTAGATATAGTGAACTGTGGTGTATACTAAGTGTCTGATTGCTTATGATTGCAAGATATCTTGCATTCGGCTAACACGTGGGATGTCGGGTCACCAATGGGATGTCGAGTCTTGTCTAGTGTGGTCGGTTAAATGTTTAAACATCATTTCAAATGTACATGGATATTTTCTGGACTGTTGGGGACTAATCAATCTACGGGTTGTTAGTCTAACATCTTATACACTCGTCATGATAGGTCACCAGTAGTTGGTGCCGTCTATTAAGCGGGTTTACTTATCTTAGAGGGGAAGCAGTATCAGGTGAGTTTCACAGCCCCACTTTAAGTCTTTACATTTCGGGGGAGACATATGCTTTATACTTATTTCATAAATTATCATGTTATACCAATGTTAATTCATTACATACTATGGGATACGTAAAGTCCCGGGGAAACCATGAATGTGCGGGGCACAACGGGGGAAATGTGGATTGATCTATTGGGACTGACAGACCCCACTCGTCGGGTGGGAGTCGGTCGGGTGCATATTGTCTAGGTCATAATGCTACCGTGGGACGGTAGTGCATATCGCTTTGAGCAAATTCATATATCGTTGTCTGTAATGGTTTCCAGGTCGTAGTAGTATTATTCATGCGTCTAGCTAACGCTATCATTTCTAACATAGTGATAACACGATGGCTTTCATTACTTAAATGTTTAACATAAAACCTGTGAAATCACCGGCATTATTTGCTGACGTTTTTAACATGTTTGTCTCAGGTCGTTGAGGTAGCAGCATTGCATAGGCGCACGGAGTCACGCGGCATCTAGGATTCATATGCATTTTACTTAGTATTTTCAGACTTATAAGCTTTATCCTTTCGAGTTGTAATAAAGTTGTACGCTTCTGCAGCGATGGGTTGCTTATGAAAACTTAATGGTTTGTTTACGTCGTGTTTACGTATCATATAGTGTCGTTTATTATGACCGTTGACTTAGATCCTGGTTTGTCATGCGCCTTGCGGTAAAACCTCGCAAGTGGAATTTGAGGGTGTGACAGGTTGCGCCACATTCATAACACTCATTCTTGGTAGTAGGAGTGTCAGTAGTTTTAGCTCTGCAGCGTGCGGTTTAGTGGCCTCTTTGATTTTAGTTCTTTCATAAGATGCTCTCATAAGTACCGGCATGATGGTAGTTACATTTGCTATAGTAGGGATGGGGCCCTTTGTATTTCTTCTTGGGCTCAGCAGCAGTGGTGGCATCAAATACCTTAACGGAGTCCTGTCTCCTGTGGGATGAGTTAGAGTTCTTACCCTTCTTGGAATCAGATTGCTTCCTCTTGTTTCCAGAACTCTCGCCAGCAACTTCAACCTTCTTGTTCAAAGAACCCATCCGAACAGCATCATCCGTGAGACTATGGGCCAGTGTGACAGCCTTCTGGATAGTAGTTGGAGCAGACGCGGTAACCATGTTGCGAATCTTGGGAGAAAGACCCCAAATATACCTCTCGACTCTTGTATTTGGGAGTCATCATGTGTGGTCCCAGTTGAGAGTGCTTATGAAAACGAGTGAGGTATGCAGTGATGTTAGCGTGTACCATAGACAAGTTCCAGAATTCAGCTTCCAGTTTCTGCAGCTCGCTCCTTGGGCAATATTTTTCCATTGGCAAAGTGTTTAGTTTGGCCGAAGTTAGGCTGTAGGCCACATCTCTGTCCAAGGTCTGGAACTGCAAGTTCCACCAGGTTAGGGCTTCATCCTGGAAAACACACATGGAGTACTTAACTTGCTAATCCTCAGTGCAGCCGCTAATGTCCAACACTAGCTCCATTTTCTCGATCCAACGCACGATTTAGACAACACCTTCGGTACCTTGAAAAATCTAAGGCTTACAAGCCATGAATTTCTTGTAGGAACATCCTCGGATAGTGTTCTCAGCTTCTGTGTAGGCAACAATAATACATTATTAACACATTAATTGGCTGGGGGCCAATAAGTAGAGAATCGAACTATGACCATTACCATTCTCCATGCCATTTGCCCTACGGCGTCTGGGACCTCCGGAACCGCCATTGGAATTGTCTCGTGTGGCTTCATGCTGCGCAATCACCCTAGCCAGCTCAGCATGTGTGGTTGGGAATGTCTCCTCCTCAGTGGTTCGTGTCGATCGTCTGGGTGCCATGTCGTCTTTCTAATACGTCATATCAAAACGTATGAGGCATATTTATCAAAATATTGTCATGCGTAGACACAAATACAACAATCACTATAACTATGATAAGCAAGTCAATCACAACCACAAGATGCAAGAATAAATAAGATACACAATAATCAAAATACTAGTAGATTTTTCCATTAATTTTCTAACACCCCAACCGATGGCGGAATCATCGAGGTGCCACGTAGTGACGATTGTTCAATAGGTCATGGACTAAAAGTGTAAATATTGATACATTAGTTAAGTAGTTTATAATTACATTGAAAGAAAAATACAAGATACAATAATTCTAAAGTGACAACTAAAACTGGAATACAATGAATCCAAAATCTAAGTATAAATTCCAAAAGCTTAAAAGTCATTTCATAAATAACCTGAAACACGTACAAAAATATTATATGTCAATACAAAAATGTATTGGTGAGTATACCCTGTTTTAAATACATATAGTAGAAAAGTGTTTGGCAATTCATGTGCGGTATCATTTGCAATTACGTAATAAGTAATATCCGTTCAAAATCAACCCTAAGAATCAAGTATCAAGAATCAAGAATAAAACAACCACTTTGAAAACCATTTTTGAGTATAATGAATCACAAGACAATGACCAAGGTCTCTCAACAGAGTCACAATGGGAATATACCATAGTACTATTCATTGAAATGTCAGGCCCTCAAAGGTTAACGATTTTGAAAAGTCATAGACACACAAATTAACATAAAGCAAACACACATGAGAATTGCATTTACCAAAAGAATAACATTTAGTCATAGTGTACATGACTAGCCCCAAAAGAGTAAAACATGAAAAAGGGGAAAGATATACTCACAGTTTTGCTAAGCGATAAATCCAATAAGACTCTTCACAAAATAAAACAGGAAATTCCAAAGAACTTAAACTATATGTATAGGAATAATAGTTAGGGATAATGACTTAAAAGTTTCAGGCATCTAGAATCTAAGGCATTAGGGTTTGCTAAGTCGATTTGGGGAATTAGAGTTTTTGCGATAAACAAATTAATATTAAATTGTATATCAAAATAATATGATTTAAGTTTACAAATATGATTAGGTAAAATACTTATTACCAACTAAAAATCTAGTTAAAAAGTAGTTCTAAATAATTGGGACAATGTAATTGAATTATTTGTTTTAAAACTATAATTGTTTATAATTACAATAATTATTGATAATTGAACAAATAAATATAAGTTACACAAGTGAAATAAATGTTGAGGATTATGACTTTCAAACATAAAATATTTCTGTTTATAAAACATTAAATTTATAAAACAAATTTTATGTATTATGAATTAATAAATGATTTATGTATTTAAATAAGCATAAATATACCTAAAATACAAGATTTGGCTTAAAAATGATATTTTTGTGAAAAATAAATAAATTCAGATGAACAATGATCAAAATAAATTTTCCACAATTTTTCTCAATTTTATTTGCATTTAAAACGGATTTAATGAATTTAAATCCTATTTAAATGATTAAAAATAGGAAAACCAATAAAAATAATAGTTTTATTTGAAATAAATTTTGTTGCAGATTTTCATGTTTAGAAATAATTACCCAAAATTTTTGAGATTAAAATCATTAAAAATGAATTTTTAATCAATTAATTATGATTAAAATGTTTTTATTTAATAAAAGTATGTAAATAAATTATTTCAAGAAAATAAAAATATGATGATTTTCTACATAATGTCAAGATACTGTACCTATAGTTTTATAATTTTTAGATAAATAATGAATTTAGTATGAATATTATAAGTTTGTATGATTATAATAATATTCTAAAATGAATAAACAAATAATTAAAATAACGAAAATGAGGATGGGGTTGCCTGGGTTCAAACCCGGGTCCTCCTTTGTGTCAACATGCATAACTAACCACTACACCACTTGATCTATGTGTTACTATTTTTTATTTATAAATATTAATGGATTGTTAAGATTCATTAATGGAAAATTATAATAATTATTTTAATTTTCTTTGACTTATTTGACCATCCAAGGGTATAAGCATAATTATAAACACGTAAATTGGTCAAGAGAATTAATTCTCGTGCGATAATCATGGAACAACCATTATCTTACAAATCAAGGAAGAGTAATTTGTGGCCCTATTTTAAACGAGTTCTAGTCATAGTGTTTTAACATTCTGGATTAATTGTATAACGATTCAAGTCATGGTGATTTAAAAACATCTGGAATGATGGTATTATGATTCAATCATGGTGTTTTAACAGCCGAAACAATTGTATTGCGATTCAAAATCCGTGGTATTTAATATCTGGAAGGAGTGTAATATGACTCAAGTCGTGGTTTTATAACATTTAGAAATAACTATATTACGATTCAAGTCGTTGTGTTTTAAATCAATCATGTGATATTTTTTTAATCTGTATTGTGTTTTATACCTGCAATACACAAAGGTGTGTTATACCTCCCAAACTTATGGTAAAACAGTATAACACCATGTGCATAGAAAACCCCTCATTTTGTTTTAGTAAAACACTTTGTGTTAGTCTGTATTGTGCTTTATACCTGCAAAATACAACGAACCTACAACATCAGCCCAATACACAAAGGTGTGTTAATCCGTATTGTGTTTTATACATGCAACAAACCTGTAAGTTGTACCAATCATCACAAATAGAATTATGACAAACACACAACAGAAAACCAAATCGAAATTTGTTTTTGCATAACCGAGTTGTGATCATCTCTTTTTTTTTCAAAACAGATTTTATCTTGTATATTGATCATAAGATTTATGTGTAAGTCATATTAGATATTTGAAATACTTGAAAATTCTCAAAATAATAGCTCCATAATAACTCCCATGTTTTGACTAAAGATACTTTTACAATAATATCCTCGTAATTAAAATTAATTGATGTCACATGTCGCCTTTACAGTCCTTCTTACACTTCTCACACAATTCATCTTTTATACAGGAACCTAAACATATATATATATAGGGTCAAGATCATGTACAAAGTGTGTTTTGTGTGAAAAGGATGAGAAGGTGTTTTGACTATTAGATCATTTTAATCTATGGTGTGGATTAATTGAGTGGTATTTTGGTAATTAATGTTATATTATTAATAATAAATTAAATGGCTGAAGGGTATTAAGGTAAAATCATCACCCACGTTTAATTCATATGAAATTTGTTAAGAAAGGAAACATTCAATCAATTGCTCTATCTCTTTCTCGAAAACAAAATACTACCTCACTCTCCGGCATAAATTCAATGCTATTTTTGGATTCGATTTCGTTTCAAAAGTGTTTCAATATTTTATTTCTTTCTTTTAGATTCACTTTTGAGCAAATGTCTACAATATAATAATCGTTATGGGTTATGGGTCATGGGTTCTTTAACTTGTAGTTAAAAAACGATGTTTAGTGGCGTATTAACACGTTGCTTTCATTTATGGATTTTGGAGTGTAGTAGAAGATGTCATATCCTTTAGTGGATCAGTGTGTTTTATTTTTATTAGTGTGTTTCATAAATTCATGGTGGATTATGTTTTACATTTGTTTATTGTTGTGTTTTATATTTAAAGGATTTTTGTGTGGTATAGTGTTTTTTGAATTTGTTACTGATTGTGTATGATGAAAATAAAACACACTGGAATATGGAGAAGATGATGATAAAACACACGGAATTGTTAAAAACAAAGTTGCTAATATGATGATAAAACACACGGGTATGAACGTAAAACACCTTCTGGATGAAGCAACTTACAAGACTATAATAAAACACCATACATTGTATAAAGAATAACTAAAAATCTACCTTAAACGTAAAACACAACACGTTGATTGTTAAAACACTATGACGTTAATAATCACGATGATGATGGTGACCAGAACCATTCTCTCTCTCTCTCTCTCTCTCTCTCTCTCTATTTTAATCCTCTCTCTCTCACCTCTCTTACCAAAATTATAAATTTAATCATTATTTAATAGTATGTAAAAATTACTAAAATGCCCAAACACCTTGTGCCACATGTCACTCTCATATTGGTTCTCACACTTCTCACAAATAAATGAATTTGTACAAGAACCTAAACATATATATATATATATATATATATATATATATATATATATATATATATATATATATAGGCTTAATATCGGCAGAAGACCCACATTTTTTTAGTAAACCCTACTTCCTGAGCTTTTTTTTATTTGAAAATTTTAGAGCAAGTAATTCACATGTTAATAAGAGTTTTGAGCAAAAAAAATAAAAAAAGCGCCAATCTTTTTTTTAAAAAAAAAAAAAAAAGCGCCAATATATATATAGGGTTGGGTTATTTTGAGAACCTTGTTGAGTTGAGAGAACCATGAGAACCATTATCAACCATTGATCTTGTGCAATGAAGGGTTGAGATCAAAAGTTTCTTGTTTTTGTCTTTTATGAGCCCACTTGGATGTGAATGTATTTTTTTAATGATGTAAAGTACAATTAGGGGTATTAGGGTAAATCCACCATGTGAGAGAAATATAAGTAATATAATATTAAATGAATTATTTATTCAATAATTAACAAAATCAGATTTTTTAAACTATATTTTATTTTTTAATCATATTTTTTTACTATATTTTATTTTTTAAATCCTTTAATTTTTTTAACTTTAATTTATTTTTTAATTCATTTATTTTTTTAACCAACTCAGTTTTTTAAAACAAAAAATCAACTTTAACATTCTGTCTTCTCTCTCGTTTTTACACTGGTGTAATTATTACACCAGTGTTTTTCACACACATATATAACCAGACGTATGCATTTTGTATGATTTACACTGATGTAAATAATTACACCAGTGTTTTTGCTCACATCTATACAACCAAAACATCTATCATTTTGTATACTTTACACTGGTGTAATTATTTACACCAGTGTTTACTAACATCTATATAAACCAACAACTATAATATTTGTTATACAATTCGTATTACGGTGGTGTAAAATAACTACCAAACATCTATACATTCAGATTTACACTGGTGTAAACAGTGTTTACACCAGTGTTTTTTTACATTGAATTACTTTCCTAACTTCTAACAACTACTTGCCACATTGAATTACTTTCTTACATTGAATTACTGTTGGATCAATATGCTGCTCTTTTTGTTGAACTTGCTAGTTGACACTTAAGTGTTTAGCAAGTTCTTGATGAGTGATAGCACAGCGGAATGTTTATGAGTTTAAAGCTACACTTTATCAACAGGAGTTTATTACTTCCCCTGGAATCAAGAACTAATAAATGATAAGTGTTTATTAAGAATCTGAGTATTGAATGAGAATGAAATACTTTGACAGATTCTTAATGAACACGAAATGGAAATAACAATAATAAGTGTTGAAGGATTTCTTTTATTAAAATCAATGTCTAAAACAGAAGGATGAATCCTTCTATTTATAGACTTTACAAATACATGAACCTTGCCAAAAAGCAAGTTCAGAAACAAGTTGCAACAAGTTGCAGTCTTGGAACTTGTACATAAAGCAAAAAGAAATATTAAAGTATTAAACTACTGATATACAAAGGCGGTGGAAAAGATCTTCTTTAAGTACTGATGAATGACAAACTACTGATGAGTAGTTTGTCTTCAGTAGTTCTTCAGTAGAAGTGTCTGGTTTGAACTTCAGAACTTCTGATGACTTTCTTCTTCAGTACTTCTGAATCTCTTCTTCAGCAGTTTGATCCTTTGTCTTCAGCAGTTCTATACTTAGAATATTTTGACAGAAGTGAATTAGACTAAGGTTTGCAAAAGTGGTTTCACCAATCCTTTTTGTCCTAACAATCTCCCCCTGGATTGATGAAGCCAAAACCTTACTAATTCCTTATTTTTCTTTTCTGTCCTTCACAATTTTCCATATTCCTTTGAACATGGAATTCTTGAGCTGGTTGAGTTGATCATCAGTAAGAGACCCTTTCTGTGGTTCCAAGTGTTGGATTGTAAGCAAGTCTTTGGTTGATAGCTTCTTCAGTTCATTCATCGACCTATATGCCTTGCTTGTTTGATCTCTTCTTGTCACAAGTACTGAGTTTCTATCAGTAAAGGACCATCTGATGATTGGTACTTTAGACTTGTCAAAGTCTGCAGTGTAGGGAATCATGGTGGTACCCTGGGTTTCTCCTGAGTGTTGGATGTTTTCAACTTCAGTGACTCTCATGTGGGATTCACTTCCTTGCTGTTGTTCCATCACATTAGGTATCTGAAATGTTGGCAAGTGATGTTCAGTTGTTACCTTAGTATGCAGTTTGTCTGTGATGGTCCTCTGGATTTGATATGCAAAGGTGGAAGGATCCCTGAATTGTGTGAGTAGAGGCTTTTCTTCTATATCAAAATCAGAATGGACTACTGTACTACCTTCTAGTAGTACCATTCTGAAATCAGTCTTCACATTTTCCTCTGACTTCTTTCTTTGGGTAGCTGGTCTTCTTTGAACACCAGAAGTTCTAACTACTGAAGTTGAAGCTTCAGCAGTTTGAAACTTCTCTGGATTAGCAGCCCTTGCAGCCTTGTATTTTCTGTATGTGTCCACCAATCTTTCTTCTTTCCACTTGGACACTGAGGCTTTTGAACCATAACCATTAGCTACCAGTTCTTCTATCATCTGAGCTCTCTTGGCTTTTGTGTCTTTACTTGTTGCAAGTTTATCTGCAATAAGTTGAGCTCTTCTTGTCAGCTCTTCCACAGAGAGTCTCTTCAGTGTGTGGGCTTTGATTTTGCTGTTCTTTGTAATGTAAGACATCAGTTGATGTCTTTTGTCTTCTTTAGCAATTTCATCTAGGCTAGCCTGCCTTTGGAGTTCAGCTTCATAAGCCAGAAGTTTTTCTTCATGGCTTAGATCTAAGTCATCCCTTTCTTCCAGATTTTTCCAGATCTGATCTTCTCTGTCCTTCTTTTGGGCTGCAACTAAACTCTTCTCAAGTAATTCTACTGATTGAGAGATTGGAGAAGGGTTTAGTACAGTCATTGTGGTAACTGTTGTAGTAGGCCTGATAGGAACAGAGGTTGGTTGAATAGGAGCAGTTGATCTGGAAGGGTCAGTAGTTTGAGTTTTGGAAGTGTTAACTTCTGATGGGTTGACAACTTCTGAAGGTTTGTCAACTACTGATGGATTGTCTTCAGTACTTTCTGATTCTTCATCAGAACTTTGGTCATCAGAAGTTTCTTCATTGTGCCCTTGGGATTCATCAGAGTTTTCAGCATCTTCTATTTCTTGAACAGAGACACCAAATTGTTTGGCCAGTTTTTCTTTTCTAGCTTGATTCTTCTGATCTCTCTCAAGGATAGCCATTCTTGCCCTTATCCTGGCTTCGAATGACTCCTTAGGTTCCCTGATTTTCTTCCCCTTTTTGGATTCATCAAGTTTGGAAGTAGAAGGTTGGGAAAATTGACCTGTAAGAGAAGCAATCTGTCTGCTGTTGAATTCAATCTTGTTGGACAGATCATTCATCTTCGTTTGTATCACTCCAAATTGGTTCTTCATGGACAGCTCCAAGTTAGCTGTGTATGTTTGGAAGTGATTTTTGATGAGTGTGCTCATCATGTGGTACAGGGGACCATCTGGGCTGCATAGCTGGTTCATGTCTATGCTTGTTTGCCCAGGGAATTGGGTAGGCATTTGTAGTGAGGGGTGTGTTTTTGGTTGATCTTCTTGTTGTACAGAAGATGCCACTCTAGGGGAATCATGGATTGAGTGGGCTTTAACCTGAGATGGTGTGACTAGCTTCTTGAGCTTAGATACACCATGTGCAGGACCTTCACTTGTAGCCGTCAATTCAGTAGTTTTAAGTTTTGAAACATCATCCAAATCAATGGAATCATCTGAATCCCTGATAACATCCTCAATGAGGTCTGTATCAGTTACATCATGAGCTGAGCCCAACTCAGTTTTCTCATGTACCTCTTTTTCTTGTTTCAGAGGATTTCCTACCTCAGGCATTAAGCCTTCATCAGTAGTTGCCACAGTTGAGGTCTTAGCTTTGATACTTCTGTCCTCAGGTCCACCACTGGGTGGTAAATGAGTAGTAGCAGCCTCAGAAGTACCATAAGTTTCTAAGTTTCTAAGTTTGGGCTTAGAGACCCTGGTTCATCCTCATCTCTTTGGTTAGGGCTGTGAGTGTCCACATCCATGTCAAATTCTGAGGCTATGTCCCCTGATTTATGTGGTTTTTGGGGACTGACATGTGTAGATGGGACTTTCTCTTTTAGCCCAGAGAGAAGTTTGGCTATTTCTATGTCTGGTTCAGAAATTTGGGGTGCTGGTTCAGTAGTTTGGGCAGTGGGTTCAGCAGTTTCAAAAGAAGAGTCAATTGGAATAGTTTTTCTAAGTCTTTTTCTTTTGAAAAGGATAGTTATTGGTGCTCTTGGTGGGGTTTGAGATGGATGAGACTGAGAGGATGTTTCAGTCACATCTTTAAAAAGTGCAGATTGCACAGTAGTTTGTTCAGGCATCTCAACCTCCTGAACAACTTTTCTTCTGGGTTTGGTGGGTTTTTGTTTTGTTATCTTGGGTTTCTTGGCCTTTGGTGGTGTAGGTTTGGAAGATGAGGGTTCCATGGGGACTGGTTATGGTTCCCCTTGGTCATCTTCTGGCCAGACAGCCTGTTTGTTGTGCCTTGAGTATGCTTGTGAGGTTAAGGGTTTCAAAATTTCAATTTTACCCACAAGCACCTCATTACCCAGTTCAGATATTATGCATTGCATAATGAACCTTGGATATAACAAAAACTTTTTCTTAGTGTTATTGTGATGTAACACCAACTCATTAAAGAAAAGTTTTGATGCCCTAAAATTTGTTTCATTCACAATGGAATGAAATATTGGTTGAAAGGTTGAGGGCATCTGGTCATAAGACCCAGTTTTAGGACTCAAGCACATAATAATATAATGAAACAAAAGTTTATATTTTGGTTCAAAATAGTTTTTAAAGATTGTAGCTTGTGAGAGAGTACCTTGATAACCACACTCAATCATGGTTAGGTGGATAGCAGAGTTGTCAAACTTCTCAGGGGCATTCACATCATTCAACCCCAGTCTGTTTGAGAGTATGGCCGGTGTTATGGCCATTTGTCTCCCTTTAATTGTTGAGTTGAGGGAGATAACTTCATCATCCACCATCACTGTCTCAGCATTTGCCCAGAACTCATTGAGAGTTTCAGGATGTATTGGTGGGTCTATTGTGAGAGCGGTGAAATATTGGGATTTGACGACAAGATCAATGATCTCATCGTATTGGGACCAGCCTTCTTGTTTTTCTAAGTAGGCTCTGAGATTGTGTCCCTGTTTGAGAACTAAAGCCATGTGGTTTGTCTGTGTGACTGAATCGAACAGTGTATGTGTTGCAGGTTCAGGGGTTTGAGAGCTTTCTTGAGAGAGAAGGAGGGAATTTTTGTGTTTGAAAGGATAAGTGTTGAAAAAAGATATTTATCAGAAGCTTTTAACCGCTTGGATCTTCTTTATTAGAAGTTTTTAGACCGCTTAGGTTATAAATATCTTTATCAGAAGTTTTAAACCGACTAGGTCAAACTTCTGATGATGGGAAAAGTCAGATTTGCCCTTTTTGACCAAACTGCTGATGAAGAGTTGTCTTCATCAGTAGTTCCCATTTTCTCTTCAGCAGTTTTGAACAGCTGATGAGAAATTCTTTGTAAATACTTTTATTCATAACTTCTGAAGGTTATTTTATCAGAAGTTAATCACTTTTCAGAAATTATCCCCATATTGATGTTTTGTTCATCAGTAATTTCTCTCTTTTCAGAAGTTTTTCAAGTGTTTGAAAACAGATGTAAGTGAAAGAAAGAAAAAAAATGTGCAGAAAAATAAATAGAAACACTTACAAATTTAGCATCCCTAGCATGGATACTAACTTCTGAAATGTTGATGTGTCAAGGGGTTTAGTGAAAATGTCAGCTATTTGATTAGCTGTTGCTACATGTTTCACTTCAATCTTGCCTTTTTCATAGCAATCTCTTATGAAATGATACCTGATTTCAATATGTTTAGTTTTTGAAAACTGAACAAGATTTTGAATGATGCTAATGGCAGATTTGCTGTCTACAAGCAATGGTGTCTTGGTTTCTTTGATTCCATAATCAAGAAGTTGATATTGGAGCCATTGTATCTGTGATGTACAACTTGCAGCAGCAATGTATTCAGCTTCAGCAGTTGAAGTTGCAACAGATGTTTGTTTCTTTGATTGCCAGGACACTAGACAGTTTCCCAAGAATTGACAACCACCAGATGTTGATTTTCTTGACATTTTACACCCTGCATAGTCACTATCTGAAAAAGCTAATAACTTGGTATTGCTTGAAGCAGGATACCATATTCCAAGTGTGGGAGTTCCTTTCAGATATCTGAAAATTCTTTTGACTGCAATAAGCTGTGATTCCCTAGGAGCTGATTGATATCTAGCACAGACACATGTTGAAAACATAATATCTGGTCTAGAAGCAGTTAGATACAAAAGGGAACCAATCATACATCTATACATGGTTTGATCAACCTGTTTTCCTTGATCATCTGGTTCAACTTGTGTGGTTGGTGTCATGGGAGTGGAACATGATTTACAGTCTTGTAAAGAAAATTTGTTTAATAATTCTTTAACATATTTTGATTGATGTATAAAAGTTCCATTTGATTGTTGTTTAATCTGCAGTCCCAGAAAGTACTGCAGTTCTCCCATTGTACTCATCTCAAATTTTGATTGCATGAGTTTCTTAAATTCATCACACAATTTCGTGTTTGTTGAACCAAAAATGATATCATCAACATATATTTGAACAAGTAAGATATGATTTCCAACATGTTTTATGAAAAGAGTTTTATCAATGGCACCTCTTGTGAAGTTATTTTTGAGTAAAAAGGTTGAAAAAGTATCATACCAGGCTCTTGGAGCCTGTTTGAGCCCATAAAGAGCTTTGTCTAGTTTGTACACCCACTCAGGATGAGAAGGATCCTCAAACCCAGGTGGCTGACAAACATACACTTCCTCTTTTATCTTTCCATACAAAAATGCACTCTTGACATCCATTTGATAAACTTTAATTTTGTTGGAAATGGCATAGGCCAGAAATAACCTGGTGGCTTCAAGCCTTGCAACTGGAGCAAAGGTTTCATCATAGTCAATTCCCTCTTCTTGAGAGTAACCTTGTACTACCAGTCTTGCCTTGTTCTTTATTATCATACCAGCTTCATCTTGTTTGTTCCTGAAAAACCCATCTTGTGCCAATTGGTTGCTTGTTTGGTGGTAAGGGACATATTTCCCATACCTGTTGCTTGTTGAATTGAAGCAATTCATCTTGCATTGCCTGCACCCAATTGTTGTCTTTGAGGGCTTCCTGGTACTTCTTTGGTTCCAACTGTGAAATAAATGCTGAGAATAGGCAAAAGTTGGAAAGCTAGTTTCTTGTAAGAACACCTGATGCAATATCACCCATGATTTGATCAAGTGGATGGTCTTTGTGTTCTATCAGTTGTTGCAAACCACTGACAGGTGTTGGTGGCTCATGTTCTTCAAACAAACTACTGAGGTCTATTATGTCTGGTTCAGCAGTTCCAGTGTCTTCAGTAGTTACAGGTGCTGAAGCAGATGTTTGAGTTTGGCCTTCAGTATTTGTTGAATCAGAAGTTTGTGAAACTTCTGATGGTTTTGAAGTTGACCTAATGACTGTTTGAGGAGACCATGGTGCTGGATCCTCATCATCAAACCTTTGATCACCATAATAAGTAGGTTTGGATGAAGTGACAGTCTTTTCAGGTTCAAAGTGGAAGTTGTCAAGGTCAAAGAGTTCAGCAGGATATGCTAGAATGAGAGTGTGTTTTGACTCATTGAACTTGACATTCAGTGTTTCTTCTACTATCCTGGTCTTTGAGTTAAAAACCTTGTAGGCTTTTCTAGTTGAGGAATAACCAAGAAAGTAACCTGAGTCAACTTTGGCAGCAAACTTTGAAATAGATTCCTTGATGTTCAAGATGAAACATTGACACCCAAAAGCCCTGAAAAAGGAGATAAGGGGCTTCATGCCATGAAGAACTTCATAGGCAGTCTTTGAATGTCTCTTGACAATAAGAACTCTATTTTGAACATAACATGATGTGTTAACTGCTTCTGCCCAAAAGTATAAAGGTAGGCCAGAATCAGCTAACATTGTTTTTGCTCCTTCTATTAAAGTTCTGTTCTTCCTTTCTACCACACCATTTTGTTCAGGAGTTCTGGCAACACTGAATTGTCTAATAATCCCTTTAGACAAACAAAAGTCATTCAGAGTTTTGTTCCTGAACTCTGTCCCATTATCACTTCTAATGGTTTTGACAGGTAGAGAGTATTGCTTCTCTACTTGTAGAATGAAGAACTTGATGATTTCAGCAGCCTCATCCTTGGAAAATAAGAAGAATACCCATGTAAATCTTGAGTAGTCATCAATGATGACTAAGCAGTACTTCTTTTTACCAAGGTTCATGATTTTTACAGGCCCAAATAAGTCCATATGGAGTAGTTGAAGACATGCAGTTGTTTTTGATTCTTCAATAGACTTATAGGAGGACTTATGCTGTTTACCCTTTAAACAGGATACACAGTGTTCTTGACACTGGTATACTTTTAAGGGTAGACCTCTGACCAAGCCCATTTTTGTGACTTTATTTATGGTTTTAAAGTTCACATGGCCAAGTCTCCTGTGCCAGAGATCAGTTTCTGAAGTTGATGCCCTTGAGAAGAAACAGGCAGTGTTGTTTAGTACTTTGTCTTTTTCAATGTCCACTGCATAGACATTGCCACGTCTTTTGGCTATTAACAAAGTATGATCTTCAATAATCTTCTCTATCAACTTCTGGCCTTCTGGTGATATGATCTTGCATGCTGTCTTTGTGAAAAAGGAAGAATATCCTTTATCACACATTTGTGACACACTTAGCAAGTTGTACTCAAGGTTTTCAACCAGATTGACCTTGTCAAACTGTATTTTGCCAGAGGAGACATTGCCATGTCCTAGCACATATCCCTTAGCATTGTTCCCAAAGGATACAGATCCATCTCTTTGACTGATAAAGTTATTTATCAGGTATCTGCATCCTGTCATGTGCATTGAGCCTCCACTGTCTACATACCAAATGCTATTTAGGCCTCTGAAAACTCTCTGCACAAGATAGCAAATTAGTTAGATTTAGGAACCCAAGCCAGTTTGGCTTTGGGTTTGCTCTTGAGAACATTTACAGTGTGTTCTTGACCAATTTGAGAAATCCATGTCTTTTTGGCAATGGATTTTTCTTTAAGAACAATGGTGGTATCCTTTTGAGGACCACCATCAACTTTGGTCATCAGTAGTTGTACCAAGTTCATAAGATCTTTAATCTCAGCAGTTTGTGAAACTGCAGATGATTCAGGTCTAACTACTAAAAGAGAATTTTGAGAAAAAGACTTTTGTTGAGATTTTGCCTTTTTCTGAGAAAGGGTTTTTGCTGATTGTTGTTTCTTGGGAGAAAAGGTTTTTACATAATTATTTTTGATTTGTTTCCCCACAATCAGTTGTTGTTTTTTCTTATTGAACTGAAGACCCTTTCTATATCTGCAAAATTCTGTTTTGTGGTTGAACAGACCACAAATTTCACTTTCCTTTGTCTTTTCTTTCAAAGACAAGTCTCTGACTGTTTTGATTGGTTTTAGGTCATCAGTAGTTTTCAGGTTCTCAACTCCTGATGTAGCTGAAACTACTGATGGCTTAAAGTCAGATTTCATCAGTACTTCTGAAGAACTTTCTTTGTGTGACTTTAGAAAGTTTTCATGGAAAGATGTGCATTCTTTCTCTTTAGAAGTTTCACCTGAAACAATTTTTCTCCCATCTTCAGTAGTTTTGGGAGAGAAATCTGTTGGTGTTTCAGTGTGATTGTACCCTATGCCAAACTTAACATTTGAAGCACTTTGTTTGTTTAGCAATAATTGGTACCCCTTACAAGATTCCACCCATTTTTCACATGTGATCCTGGTGTCAGCAAGCTCTTGTCTGACATCTCCCAGGTCATTTAACATGATTTTTAATTTGTGCTTGGGTTTCAATAGCAGAGTCAGTTAATTTAGAAACTTCTTTTGTTTTAGCATAAAGTTTTCTTTCTAAATCACATTTCATCTGAGTGAATTTTCTCTCAGAGTCATTTGCTTTTCCTTGTAAGTGAATATTGGTCTCTCTTATGAGAGCAAAAGATTCTTTGCATGAATTAGAACAAAGTTTTGTCAAAGATTCTTTAGATACCTGTGACAAGGCAGATTTTGAGGTGCATCCCTCAAATGCCATTAAGGCAAAGTTCTTCCTGCCATTGTCAGGTTCTCCCCAGTTGATGTCAAACATTTTGTTGTCTGCATCAGGATTGCACTCTGTGGTGTCAAAAGGAAGACTGCTCCAGTCAACATACCCTGAGGTAAATAGACTTTGTTGAGAGGGTTGCTGTTGCTGTGGAGGTTGTTGAGCAGCTGGAATGGGAGGGATTGATTGTTGGCTCTGCATCTGTTGAGCAGGCATCTGTACATATTGTACTTGTGGCACATATTGGAGTTGTGGAGCTTGTGCCTGTACAAAATGTGCACTCCCTTGTGTTCCATTATTCCTGTTATAATTGGGGTTAAAATTGTTTCCAGACTGAGATTGGTTAGAGCCAGAGCTTCTACATTCTCTAGCAAAGTGTCCCAACTTTTGACACTTGTGACATCTAAGTTTAGATTTGTCAAAACCAATTTTTGTAGAACTGTTAAGTCCTGGAAACTTCCTTCCTGACCTTTTGTAAAATTTATTTGTTTTTAAACTTAACATGGCCAGTTGGTGCAAAATATCCATTTCTTCTAGGTCATCACTGCTGAAACTATTTAAGTCATCCATGATAAAACACATGTTATCAGCAGTTTGACCTAAATCATTATTGTCATAACCTGGGAATGATCTTTCAGATGAGATCCCAGCAGTTATGTCAATGTGGTCAAAAGATCCAAAACTATTTGAACAAGTTGGTGAGTCTTGTCCCAATAGTGTTGTACTACCTGGTAGATAGTCATCAGCAGTTTTACCAGAATTTTGTAACTTTTTCTTTTGATCAATTTCTCTCTCAAAAGTAAGTAATCTCCCATGAAGTTTTGTAAGAGTGAGGGAGCTAAAATCTGGTGAAGATCTTAAGACTATTGAGTATGTTTCCCATTTATCAGGTAAAGACCTTAAAAATCTATGAAGCATAGATACAGTTGTGTAGGTCTGACCATTTAGTTTTAGCTCAGATATTAATGAGGAAAATCTTTCAAATTGCTGAGTTAATGTTTCCCCATTAATGTGAGCAAAAGTTTCATATTGTTGAGCCAAGATTTCTCTGGTGTTGGCAATCACCTCTTCAGTTCCTCCAAACTGTTCTTTTAGGCAGTCCCAAAGCTCTTTGGCACTATCACAATGTAATAGGCCTGAGTAGATTTCATTTGGGAGTGCCATTGCCAACATAGAGAAAGCTTTTGCATCAAGCTCAAGTTTTAGGAAATCATCTTCAGTATAGTCTTTTATTCTTTTGGAATCTCTACCTTAGTTTCTAGATTAATGTTTACTGGTTTATGAGGACCTATATCACAGATTTCCAGCAACCTGTGTTGGTCTGTGATAATGTATGCCCCATTCTTCTTTGCCAGATGTTATATTCATTTCTAACCAGCATAGCAGGTTTAGTGGCAGAACCAGTATTATGAGGATCCATTTTAAAGAGTATTGATTTGTCAAATATCTCTAAAAGTGATGGATGTTGATAAAAGTGAGTTTATAATCCTTTATTCAATATCAATAAGAGCATGTGTCTGATTCTCAATGTGTTAGATTGATATGTTATCAGATAAACCAGAGCTCTGATACCAATTGTTGGATCAGTATGCTGCTTTTTTTGTTGAACTTGCTAGTTGACACTTAAGTGTTTAGCAAGTTCTTGATGAGTGATAGCACAGCGGAATGTTTATGAGTTTAAAGCTACACTTTATCAACAGGAGTTTATTACTTCCCCTGGAATCAAGAACTAATAAATGATAAGTGTTTATTAAGAATCTGAGTGTTGAATGAGAATGAAATACTTTGACAGATTCTTAATGAACACGAAATGGAAATAACAATAATAAGTGTTGATGGATTTCTTGTATTAAAATCAATGTCTAAAACAGAAGGATGAATCCTTCTATTTATAGACTTTACAAATACATGAACCTTGCCAAAAAGCAAGTTCAGAAACAAGTTGCAACAAGTTGCAGTCTTGGAACTTGTACATAAAGCAAAAAGAAATATTAAAGTATTAAACTACTGATATACAAAGGCGGTGGAAAAGATCTTCTTTAAGTACTGATGAATGACAAACTACTGATGAGTAGTTTGTCTTCAGTAGTTCTTCAGTAGAAGTGTCTGGTTTGAACTTCAGAACTTCTGATGACTTTCTTCTTCAGTACTTCTGAATCTCTTCTTCAGCAGTTTGATCCTTTGTCTTCAGCAGTTCTATACTTAGAATATTTTGACAGAAGTGAATTAGACTAAGGTTTGCAAAAGTGGTTTCACCAATCCTTTTTGTCCTAACAATTACTTTCCAAACATCATCTTCCGGCCACATTGAAGATAATACTTGAACCTCCATATCGGCAACCTCCATATCGTCAAATATAGCCATCCTCCATCTCGTGCACCATTTAAGAACACCCAAAAAAAACCAAAAAACAAAATTTCGATCTACAATTATAAAACCATGATCAATAGAATTATCTATGGAGTCATATTTTTAAGAGAAAATTGCTCGAATAGTCCCTGTGATTTGTTCAGATTTCATCTTTAGTCCTCAACTTTTAAAAATTACATATGTAGTCCTCGACTTTTGGTGTTTCTTAACTCGGATAGTCCCTAGAGTTAACGAATGTTAGATTATCCAGTTAAGTGGGTCTGAAATTATCAAACTACCCTTATTATAAAAAAATATATAATTAAGAATAGTTAAAAATTATGTGGGCCCCACCCACTTCTTCATCTACACTTCATCTTCCTCACTCATCACCTCTAAAAAACACCAACACCTCTCCAAACCACCACCACCACCAACAACTCCCCAAACCACCACCACTACCAACCCCACCACCATCCACGTACACCACCACCCCGACAACAGCACGACCTGCCACCACCAACACCCCAGCCTTGAACCTCTGACGAAGATCTGGTTATGGTTTTACAAATCTAGTTCCGTCAACATCACCACCGCAACCACCTCTCCTATCAAAACTAACCACCAATCCACCACCGAACCTGTACCTGCCACGAATTATAAACCGCTCCACAGTTAAAGACCTCTCCGTATACTCACAGTCACCACCGACAAAAAAACCCACAAATGATGAAACAGACCACCCTAGTCAAAGACCCCTCCCATTCAACCAAACCACCATAAACCCTTCTAGAAACATCCAAAGATTAAATTTTTAAAGTAAATGCAGCAGATGAAAACATGTTTCCTTGGGGGGATTTCCTTTTTATTTTCCTTTATGCATTAATTAATTACAATTTCCCACCACAATCCAATAGAAAGGTAAGAGAATGATGAAGGTGAAGGACAACCGTATGTTGTATTGGGAGTCTAGGAAAGAAAAGTAGATCTCGAAAACTTTATGATTTCTTCGTGGAAAAGGTGAGTAGACATACTACTGGATCAAGCTTAAATTTGAGTTAGATTTAGATAGGGTCTAAGTCACCATTATTATCATCCATGACCTAATTGCCAATAACTTGGAGTTTTATGTTGGGTGGTGGTGGTGGTGGATGGTAGTTTAGGCGGAGAAGATGCAGTGGGTATGGTAGGTGGTGGGATGTCGGCGGCGGCGGTGGTGGTGGTGAAAGTGGAGATAGGTGGTGGTGGTTTTGTGGAGGTGATGGGTTGGGGAAGATGAAGTGGGTGGGTCCCACTAAGAATAGGTTGAGAAACATGATTGGCTAAGGGGTTAAGTGGGGCCTCTTTATATTTTATTAATTAATTGATTTTTTATGTTTATTAATGTAAAGGTAGTTTAGTAATTTTGCACCCACTTAATAGAATAATCTAACCTCCGTTAACTCCAGGGACCATCCGAGTTAAGAAACACCAAAAGTTGAGGACTACAGATGTAATTTTTAAAAGGTGAGGACTAAAGGTGAAATCTGAGTAAACCACAAGGACTATTCGAGCAATTTTCTCTATTTTTAAAAAATAAATAACCACTACTCATAAGCCCTTTGTTTCAGTTTAAAAAAAAAAAAAAAAACAAACCCTTGAAACAAAAAACTTTGTTTCAGTTTAAAAAAAAAAACCTTGAAACAAAAACAAACCACTTCTATAACCACCAAAGAGAAACCATATCTAGAACCACAATTTACACCAGTGTTTTTTTTTTGAAAGGAAAATAATAATAATAATAATAATAATAATAATAATAATAATAATAATAACAATAATAATAATAATAAAAATCTATATACACTTTCTGGTTTTGTTAAAACTTAAATAATAATAATAATAACAATAATAATAATAATAACAGAAATAATAATAATAATCCTAATAATAAAAATAATAACAATAATATTTCTAAAACAGTATTATTATTAATAATAATATTAATAATAATAATAATAACAACAACATACCTGTTTTCGCCTCCACCAAAGAACCACCGTCCTCCGCCGCCCATCCGCCATCTCCTCCACCCCCTCCGCCCCTACCCCACCACGAACCACCCCCCTACACCTCCAGATATATGTTTAGAAACCAAACCCACCACCAAAACGGACCCCTACCTCCACAGCCACATATCTGATCATCCCACCTCCAACCACCGTCGACCACCACAGATCCACCGCCCCTTCAAAACCCCCACCACGAACCACCACCCGTCACCATCCAAAACCAACAACACCATCGTCTAAGATGAGATAGAGAGAGAGAGAGTAGAGAGAGAAAGTGGAGAGAGACGAGTGTGTTTGAGAGAGAGAGGAGTGTGAGAGTGACAGAGAGAGAGAGAGAAGTGTTCTCTGTGTGTGTGTGTTTTAATTTAAAAAAACAGAATTTCAATTATAAAAAAGGTGTGGAGTGGGTGTGGGTGGGGTAGGGGTGGGGGTAAATTACTCTTGTACCCTTTAATAATATAATGATAAAGGGTATATGTGTCACCTTATCATTGGTCTAGAGGAGTTCTTAAGTTCTTGCAACTCAAAGGGGTTTTCATATGAACCCAATCCTATATATATATATATATATATATATATATATATATATATATATACTAGCTGATTACCCTGGGAGCGTCCCGGGGTTGAAATATTAATTTAAACCAGTCAAGAGCGAGGAAAATGTTTTTTGTTCGGCATGAAAGTTAAAAAAACAATTTATTATTTAATAAACTATGAAAGTAACAAGCCATGTCAACTATGAAGGTACACAGTTGAATACAATGTATAAATAAAATTGTAGGCTGCAAGTTTATGCATCAAACATGAGGTGGGGTGTATGTATTCACAAAATCTAATATGAAACATTAGGTCGTGTCAACTATGAATGTGCAGATAGGTTGCAAGTACTATAATCTTGAAATCTAAATATTAAATTTGATTCATATATATATCTTAAAATAAATACAACATGGTGAATGTACTTCTTGAGATGTGGGTTACCACTACGAATTCAATCGGAGCCGCATATTACATTTTATGATGATAGACATATATTCTATCTGTAAATGAAAGATTTAGTATTAATAATGTTAAAAAAAACTCATCTTTATATTGTTAGCAAGAGCTCACTATCTTGGTTTAAAAAAGTGCGAGGCGCTCCGAGGTGTTTTGGGTCCAAAATCCGAAACGCGGGGCTTAAAGCGCGAGGCGAGAGCTTCACGTTTGGTATTAAAAAAATTATAAAAAAATATTTATATATGTCAATATGACATTTTCTACATGTTAATCAATAATAAGCACAAAAACATGATTATAAAACACACTTGAACACTTAAAAAGCATATTCAAAACATAAAAACGACTAGGCACTACTGTAGCGGCCAAATAAAGTAGTTTAAAAAGGTTTTTTGGCTGAGGCGCTACTGTAGCGCTACTGTAGCGCGCGGCTAAAGCGCCCGAGGCGGCGCTTCATGTAGTTCAGCACTTTTTGGAAAAAAAACGTTTATCTTGGAGCCTCGCGCATCAAACACTTAAAGCGCGCCTGAGACGCGCTTTTTTAAACCAAGCTCACTATATACAATGTTCAATTGGCAACTAATGATAACAACTTGCTGTTGGCAAATACTAAATATTCAAGAATGATATTGAGCAAACATACTGTCACACCCTCAAATTTCCACTTGCGGAACAAGCCAGGATCTAAGTCAACGGTCACAATAAACAACTCTATATGAAGATATATGACATTCAAAAAGACGTAGTTTTTCATAATCTTAAAATCAGTAGCAGAAACATTTAACAAGTTACATACCATAGACCCAAATGTACCAAGTGTTTGTTACAAAACATGAACTAAGTCTAGACGCCAATGCAAACCCGTGCGCCTAGTTTCATTTGTTGCTACCTTAGCGACCTGAGAAAAACATGCCAAAAGACGTCAACATATAATGCTGGTAAGTTCACAGGTTTGTTCAATATGTTACCAAGTGTTACCAAAACATTACCATGTCCATACTATATCAGTGTTACCAAGTACGCTAGCTAGGCGTATGTTTTATTACTACTACGATTGGAAACCATTACTAGACACGTTTAGCAATGTTTAGCATATGTTTAAGCAGCCCGAATGTTCAACATGATACCAATGTTACCAGATCGAGACAACATGCACCCGCCCGGCCCTCCAAGCCGACGAGCGGGGCAGGTCACGCCCAATAGATCTATCCACATTTCCCCCGTTGTGCATCCCCGCACATTCATGGTTTCCCCCGGGACTTCCAAAGATCGTATAGCAATACAAAGATAAGAACCATAGTATGACATATGTTACCAAAATAGTTTAGCGCATGTTTTCTCCCCCAAAAGTTAAAGCAGTAAAAGTGAGGCCGTGAACTCACCTTAGATTGCGTTCCTTGGTAAATAGTAAAAAGCTAAGCCTTGATAATCCCTCTACCGGAGATCTATCAAAATGTTCACATAAGTGTTTCGACTAATAACCATAAGGTTATCTAGCCCCCGACTGTCCAGATCGTAACCAAGTATGTTTAAAACGTGTTTAAATGTTCAACCGACACACTAGACCGACCCGACATCCCGTTGGTGACTCATTACCCTAACTAATCAAGTACACATAGATTACACACAAGGTTCAAGCATAAAACACTTAGTTTGTATCAAAAATCTCATTTCTGCATCAGAACGGTCGAACCAGTCAGATCAAGTTTCCTTCGCCCGTTTTTAAGTTTCCTTCGCCCGTTTTTGAAGTTTCCTTCGCCCGTTTTGCCACGTTCGACCGTTTGATCAGGTTCGCCCAACATTCACCAGGATCAACCCTGGAATCTCTCCTTCGCCCATTCGTTTGGTCGAAGGAGTCCAGGTTCGCCCCTGTTTTGTAAATTTTCCTAAAAACGCTTCAAACACATTCAAAACATCGCGAAACATCATCAAACACGGCAGTCAAGTATGATTAACTTATCCCTACACATCCCCACCAATTTTGCCCCAAATCAGCTTGTTTCAATACTTTCCCAAAATGGCAAAATTATGGAAATGTCACATCATGCATGAAATCTTTACCCAATTTGGAAACTTTTTAATACTAACCCATAATCATCTACAAATGCTCAGTTTATCTTGTAACCGAAAACCCCCATTTATTTTATTAATAATACATAACATGCACAAGCCCTGGATTTCATAAAATCCCCAAAATACCCATAATATCACCATCTATCTAATCGTAACCCTAAACAACAATAAACCAACATCAATAGCAACCTTAGATCATGTTTCTAGCATTAGCACATCAGCAAATCATTAAACAACACATATCATCACACAACACATATTTAACATATGTTTATTGATACAAAACCTATGTTTAATGATAGGGTTTTGGATTAGAATGATGTTTAAAAGGTTTTTATTGATAAAATCTTCCTTAGAACAGATCTGGACATTTAGGGTTAGATAAAAACGGATTAAAATGCCTTAAAAAGATTTAGGATTATGAACACACCTTGGATTCTTGTTTAGATGTTGTAGATAGGTTAGATTATGAAGAAGAAGAGCAAAAACTCCTTCCTTGGTGATTAAAATCGTTTGAGAGTGTTTTGAGACGGTTAGGGTTTGTGAAATGGTGAAAAATGACAAAGTTTGGTATTTATACTATTCCACCTTCGACCCCAATCAATGGTCGAATGTGGCCTCCTTCGCCCCTTTCACAGGGTCGAATGTACCCTGTTCTGGTTGAAGGGAATTCTTCAAATCCCATATCCCGGGTTCGCCCCTTTTCAAAGGGTCGAACCAACATACAATTCCACCTTCGACCACTCGAAGTGGTCGAACCAGAACCTATGTTTATCTAGTTTTCCAGTTTGTCGTGTTTAACGCATTTTAACACACCTTAAGATATGAGCATGCAACCTTAGTCTATGTTTAACATATTTAAGCATGGATAATCATCTACACATCATTTAAACACATCTATGTATATAATCCACCACACGACCCATAATCTACACATACACTTAATTAGTTTATGTAATGTCACCAACAACGGGACCTGGTACTAGTGTATTCCCAAAACGACTCCCAATGATCCTCCAGATCATTGAACCCTGGACAATCCCAACTTGACCCGACTCAACTAACTTAGTTAAGTCCGTTTATAAACGTTTCCCGCTAAGGTAGACTTAGATGTTACTAAAATGTTTAAGCCAAATATGTCGGGTGTCACATCATCCCCACGTTGAAAGAATTTTCGTCCCGAAATTTGCACAAAGCCCCAAAATGAAAGAAACGAAAAGAATGAAACGAAAAGAAAATTTACCGGATGTCACATCATCCCCACGTTGAAAGGAATCTCGACCCGAGATTCATTCCGCTTCAGCACTAACATGCCTCGATTCGAATGCGCGTTTCGGAAAAAGATGAGGATGTTTAGCTTTCATCTGATCCTCCCGTTCCCACGTGAACTGCGGTCCACGATTCGAGTTCCAACGGACTTTGACGATGCGGATTTTACTCCGACGAAGGCTACGAATCTTGTAGTCGAGAATCTCGACAGGTTCCTCCACAATGCGAAGACGATCATCAACCTTGATCTCTTCCAGTGGTACAATGAGATATTCATCAGCCAAACACTTCTTCAAGTTAGACACATGGAAGACGTTGTGAACACTACCGAGCTCCGTCGGTAAGTCAAGTCTGTATGCCACCGGTCCAATCCGATCCAGGATTGCGAATGGTCCGACATAACGAGGGTTAAGCTTACCACGCTTTCCAAAGCGTATAACGCCCTTCCATGGTGAAACTTTCAGAAGTACCCTGTCCCCAACCTGGAACTCCAAAGGTTTGCGACGGCGATCGGCATAGCTCTTCTGACGATCCCGCGCAGCAGCTAAACGGTTACGAATTTGCACGATTTTCTCCGAAGTTTCGTACACAAGTTCCGGACCAGTGAGCTGGCTCTCGCCCGCCTCGGCCCAACAAAGTGGTGATCGACATTTCCGTCCGTAAAGAGCCTCGAACGGAGCTGCCTTGATACTATAGTGATAGCTGTTGTTGTAGGAGAATTCCACCAACGGTAGGTGAATCTCCTAACTCTTGCCAAAATCGATAACACATGCCCGAAGCATGTCTTCCATGGTTTGAATCATCCGCTCACTCTGTCCATCAGTTTGCGGATGATAAGTTGTACTCATATCCAACTGAGTACCCAAGGCCTTGTGCAGAACCTTCCAGAAACGCGAAGCAAAACGGGAATCACGATCAGAGATAATAGAAACAGGCACCCCGTGCCGAGCAACCACCTCCTTAAGGTAAAGTCGAGCCAACCGCTCGAGCCCATCGGTTTCCTTAATAGGTATGAAATGTGCCGATTTTGTCAGCCTATCAACAATCACCCAGATCATATCATAACCACTAGGTGACCTTGGCAATTTGGTGACAAAATCCATCGTGATTCGCTCCCACTTACATTCTGGAACCTCCAATTGTTGTAGGAGACCAGACGGCCTCTGATACTCCACCTTGACTTTAGCACAAGTCAAGCATTTGCTAACATAAGAAGCTATATCAGCCTTCATGTTTGGCCACCAATAAAGTATCTTCAAATCCTGATACATCTTATCGGAGCCAGGGTGAATAGAATACCGGGATTTGTGAGCTTCATCCAGAACAAGCTCGCGTAATCCTCCAAACAAGGGAACCCAAACACGCCCCGCAAAATAGTGTAAGCAATCTGTCCTGAGTTCAAGATGCTTGTCAGCACTGTGCATAGTCTCAGCCTAAAGGTTCTCTTCCTTCAAAGCTTCCAACTGTGCAGAACGGATTTGGTCAGGCAATGACGAATGAATGGTGAGTTGTAAGGCTCGAACACGGCGAGGATTCGCAGACTCCTTCCTGCTCAAGGCGTCCGCCACAACGTTCGCCTTGCCAGGATGATATTTGATAGCACAGTCATAATCGTTCAGGAGTTCAACCCAGCGACGCTGCCGCATGTTTAACACCTTCTGGTCGAAAATATGCTGAAGACTCTTGTGATCGGTGTATACTTCACACTTGGTACCGTACAAGTAATGTCTCCATATTTTCAACGGAAAGATCACCGCACCCAGTTCCAAGTCATGAGTAGTGTAGTTCTTCTCATGAACCTTGAGTTGACGAGAAGCATAAGCAATAACCTTCCCGCGTTGCATCAACACACAACCGAGACCACGAATAGAAGCGTCACAATACACAACGAAGTCATCCGTACCCTCAGGTAAGGATAAGATAGGTGCAGAACAAAGTTTAAGCTTCAGCATTTGAAATGCTGATTCCTGTGGTTCATCCCAGTCGAACTTTCGGTCCTTCTGGGTAAGAGTAGTGAGGGGTTGAGCGATCTTCGAAAATCCCTCAATGAAACGACGATAGTAACCCGCAAGACCTAGGAATTGCCACACCTCAGATGGCGTCTTTGGTGCTTCCTAGTCTTTAATAGATGTGATCTTAGCCGGATCGACATGAATTCCCAGTTCATTTACCACATGCCCTAGGAATTGAACTTCACGTAACCAAAAATCACACTTCGAGAACTTAGCATACAACTGCTCCTGTCTCAAAAGTTCCAAGACCAGCCGTAGGTGTTCCTCATGATCTGCCTTGTTCTTAGAATAAATAAGAATATCGTCAATAAACACGATGACGAACTTATCTAGGTAAGGTTTGCAAACGCGGTTCATCAAATCCATGAACACCACCGGTGCGTTAGTGAGACCAAAAGGCATGACCAAGAACTCAAAATGGCCATAACGAGTGCGAAAAGCAGTCTTCTGAATGTCAGCTTCCCTGACGCGCAACTGGTGATAACCGGACCGCAAATCAATCATCGAATAGTAACTGGAGCCCTGGAGCTGGTCAAAGAGATCATCAATGCGAGGAAGAGGATAACGATTCTTGATGGTCACTTTGTTCAGCTCACGATAGTCAATACACATGCGAAGACTTCCGTCCTTCTTCTTCACAAACAAAATAGGAGCTCCCCACGGGGAAGAACTCGGTCGGATGAAACCCTTTTCCAAGAGTTCCTGCAACTGGCTGGACAACTCTTGCATCTCGGGAGGTGCAAGACGATACGGAGCTCGAGTAATAGGAGCTGTACCCGGAGTAAGATCAATACCAAACTCAACCTGACGATGGGGAGGAAGACCAGGCAAATCATCAGGAAACACATCGGGAAATTCACGAACCACTGGGATATCCTCGATCTTCTTCTCATCGTCAGTAGAAACGTTAACAAGTGCCCGAATGGCCAAACAACCCTTCCGAAGGTACTTTCGGGCTTTCATGCTAGAAATGATACTCAGCGGAGCACCACTTTTCTCGCCATGAACCAAAAGAGTCTCTCCATCAGGGAGAGGGATCCGAATAATCTTATCGAAACAAACGATCTCCGCACGATACAAAGATAACCAATCCATGCCGACAACGACATCAAAACTACCCAGGGGTACCGGCATAAGGTCAATGGGGAAAGACAAACCCGACAGTTCCAAGCGACATTCCCTAAGGGTATGTGTCGCTTCGATTTTCTTACCATCAGCCAATTCTATTAAGTACTTAGCCTCTAAAGGTGTGGGTACTATATCTAGCAATCGACTAATGTCCATAGATACGAAACTCTTATCGGCACCAGAATCAAACAAGACAGAAACATAGCGATCATTAAGAAGGAACGTACCGGTAACTGTGTCTGGATCCTGCCTAGCCTCTGCAGATCCAATGACGAAAGCACGTGCAGTCCTGCCTCCGCCCCCATTGTTCCCATTACCGTTTCCGCCCCTTCCATTATCGCCCTGCTTTAGTTTAGGACATTCACGCTTGAAGTGTCCCGTATCACCACAGTTATAGCACCCCTGCTTCCCTGGAGTCCCCTGAGCAGCAGGAGTAGGAGTAGCAGCAGGAGTCTGAGTTGGGGTGAGTGCCACCCTGCAATCCTTAGCATGATGCCCCAACTGATGGCACCGATGACAACGAGCCCGATCACAATTCCCAGAATGATGAAAACCACACTTGTTGCACTTGGGATGCTTCCCTACATACCCACTTGACTTCTGCTCCGAAGAAGACCCAGATGATTCAAACTTCTTCGCCGGATGAGATGGCGGCGGCACAACACTCTTCCCCACACTATCCCACTTTCTCTTGTTCCCCTCAGTAACCTTCACAGCAGTACCTTTAGGGGCCAAAACACCTTCTGCCACCTTCAGGTTAGTCATCCAATGAGCTGATCGGACAACTTCAGCAAGAGTGGGAAGATTCCCAGCAGCCACCAACCCAGCAATTTCCGGCACTAGCCCAGACACATAGTGCTTGATCCTCCTATACTCGGGTATGTGCAAATCAGGGCACCACACCGCCAGCTCATTCCTCCTCACAGTGTACTCTTCTATCTCTGACCCAACCATCTTGTAGCTCCATACTTCATGTTCCAACTTCTGTACCTCCTCCCTTGGACAGTACTGTAACATCGCAAAAATTTTCCAAATTTTAATACATAAAAATTCTTATTTTACACATCTTTAATTTTATGGCTAAGTCTTTATTTTTCCTAACTCACAACTTATTTATACATATATGTAAATGTATAATAATAATAATAATAGTTTTATAAACATATAAAGCCCAAACCCAAACTACTTTGGCCTAGACCCTTGAGCCCAAGTCAGCCTAAGCCCAAACCGAATAAGAGCCCGACTCACCTTTCCCTTTCTTCTCCCCTGCACAGCTTTGAATAAAAAAAATAAGCCTACCAGACTCGAACCCGAGTCTGGGGGCGGTCCGCATGAAATCCACACACACACAACTAATTGAGCTATGACTCTTATCTGATTTAACCCCAACACAAAATAAATAAAACCCCACTTAAACCTTGATGGCTTCTCCTGTTATCCTTGCTGCACGTTTTCAAACCAGCTACCATGAATAAAACCAACCTTCAATTGTGTAATTCGGGCAACTATAATCAAATTAATGGGGCGCATACTTGATTAACAATAAATTACGCATTAACCCCAACCATATCAACGCTAATCTTCCAAAAATGAGAGTTAATACGCGTTTGTAATTATGTATTGGTCAAACATTCCAATTCAATGGTTTGAAGCATTACAATATAAATTGAACACAAATCCTAACCCTTAACAGGCCGACAAACAAAACCTCACCCACAATTAGCTCGGCTCTTGTGTTTAATCGCACCAAATCAAGAGTTTTTGACTTTCACGTTGACCCGTAGATTCACGACCTTCTGCATATTGTAAGTCATGATTCCTACCTTGTTTTGGTCCAGAAACATCATGCGAGCAATAACCCTATGATGTCAGGGGTTATTGCTTGGTAATTTGTTTGATTAGAAAAGTTAGGGTTCGTGATATATATTTGGGGAAGATGAATGCTTTGCTCTTTATATTAATTTCTTTCGAAACATAAATAAAACATCCCAGATGTCCAGACCAGATGGTTTGGAAGTCTGTTGTAAACCTTTGAACCGCCCAGAGAAAGCAGGTTCGAGTCCCATACGGCTCAGCCTTCATTTTTTTTATTTCTTTTGATTTTTAGTTGTTCTTATCATTATTTAAACTTTTTAAATGCAAATAAATTATTAAGACATGCTTATAAATTCTACAAAAATTATTTTATGATGTTTAACTACTGATCTTTAATATCCAATTTTTATTTTCTGGAATTTCATTTATTTAATATGTATTTTAAATATTTCAAGTTTAATTACAAATAACTTATAAATTCTAAAAACATGTCTAAACGATTTTATAAAATTCCACAAAAATTATCTTAAATTTATAAAACAATAAACATTCCAGAAATGATTTTTATTTCTGAAAATTCATTTATTTAATATTTTTAATCAATTTTTGTTATCTTAATCATAAATAAATCATAGTAAATTCATTTTTCATTATTATTGCATCAAAATTTCACATAAATTATTATTAATCATTTAGATCAGAAATATAAATTTTTGATTCAAAATTTATGAATTTTAATATTTTTGAATATTAAGTCTATATTTTGTCAAATAAGTATTAATATTTAAATATTCATGAATTAAGAAAATAATTTTATTTCACATTTATTACATTATAATTCAACCACTTTTAGTTAATTTTGATCAGAAAACATTTTCATTAATTATTTCTTTATTTATTGAAATTATTCAAGTTAATCATAAATCAATTAATAATCCCCAAATTAGGAACCCTAGCACATTTTAGACTAGAAAACATAGACTTATTAAGTTTTCCCAACACTTATTTATTACCTTGAAATAGGGTGATATTTGGATACACACGAGCCACATTTACTTATACAACAAGGGTCACCATTTTAACACTAAGGTGAGTTTACATAGCCCCTTTTTCTGTTTTACATTTTGGGGTGAAACATGTTTAAACATTTTATACACTATCATTTACTCATTATTACATTGTTGAAAACTTGTGATTCAATTACACTATCATTTACTCATTCTATCATTTGACTGTAACAAAAAGACACAGTACAATCATTAACATTGATCAAGCCACCTGTTTAGATTATAGCGCTATAGGTCTGACAAACCCATCCCCCCGCATAAATTCAGGGATGATCGATAACAGTAACAACATTTAACTAACTTGCGAGTTAGGCCTCAGTCGACACAAGGTTTGATTGTACAAAGACGCATTGTTACATGTCGGACTCATTCTCTATCATTATACAACTGTGATTGTTGTACAAACTATTGTTGTCTACTATATTCGAAAACCTATGTATTCTCACCAACTTTTGTTGACCCAAAATATTTTCAAACTTAACATGTTTCAGGTTCTACTTGCTTGAAGATTTGAGTTAATGCTTGAAGATGTGTACATAGTATTATTCATTTTGATGTACGAATTCTTGTAGAACAATTGTATTTATTTAAATCATTTAATGAAATTTATTTTTCACCATGAGCTACTGAACAATCATCAATACGTGACATCCCGATGTTTCTGCCATCGGTTAGGGTGTTACAGATTGGTATCAGAGCCATGGTTATAGGGAATTAGGTTATTAGAAAAATAATCTAGTCTATAACCATAGGATTATAATCAGTACTTGCTCCTTTTACTTGCAACCCTACTTGCTTCTAATCTCTATCTTCCTCCTACTTCTTATCCCTACTTTAATCCTTACAAGAAGATTGCTCTCCATCACTAGATCTACTCTTAGACTAATAGGACAAAATCCGCAGGTTTAGCCTGAACCACCTTGAGATCTCGTTGAAGTTCTAGATTTTAATAACGAACACGTGCAATCTGGAAGGGTGAACGCCTGTATTCTGAGTTTTCTGTCTAGGCTGGCATTGCACATATATCCCAATCAGACGAGGGACCCGGATGCCTACCTAGGAATTCTCGGGATGAGTGTTCACTTATAGGCTAAAGCATGTCTTCACTATGTTATTAGAATCTAGAATCTTTGATAAGTCAACGTTTTCGTTTATTCGTTTTAATAAATGGATAAATGATTACATTCCTTATATTACCTCATTCATGTCTCATTGAACCTTCATTGTGTCTCTTAAAGATCATGCCTCCACGTCGCAGCGCTCGCCTTAACAGTGGTGACAATCATGATGAAGGGAGTAGCAATCCCAACCACAACCACAACAATAACAACAATGGCGTTGATGCCCAACTGGCTGCGATCATTTCTCAACAAATGGCGCAAAAGATCGCGACTCTGGTTCCTAACTTACTGGCTCAAGTCATCCAGATGAATGGAAACGGCAATGGAAATGGAAACGACAATGGAAATCACAATGGGAACGGGAATGGTCTCCCAGTATGCACCCTCAAACACTTTAATACCTGTAATCCTCCTAAGTTCAGTGGGGATGAAGGAGCTACTGGTCTCCTACAATGGTTCGAGGGTATTGAGAATACCTTCATTAACAATGAGTGTCCCGATAACTTTAAGGTCCGTTATGCTATGAGTGTTCTTCACAAACGAGCACTCACTTGGTGGAATGAGGAAAAGCGCACCCGAGGAGCTGAAGTTGCACTTACTATGACCTGGGATCAAGTCAAGGAGATAATGAAAGCTGAATTTTGCCCACGTAACGAGGTCAAGAAATTAGAGGACGAGTTCCACACCCTTGCACAGGATAGTGGGGAAAACCTTGCTTATAATACCCGCTTCCATGAGCTCAGTCTGTGGTTGCCTCATAAGGTCACTCCCCTACCTGTAGCCATTGAGAAATATATCGGTGGTTTACCCATGCAGATTCAGGACACGGTATGGGGAAGGAACCCTGCTACCCTCGAAGAGGCCAAGCGTCTAGCAGCTACCTTAACTGACAATCACGTAAAGAACGGGACCTTAGTTCGGAAAGGCGGGAAAGCAAGTATTGTAGCCGCGGTAACTACTGAGAACCATAAGCGTAAGACCAGGGATCCTGATGCAAACCTCACTACACAAGCTTCTGACAAGAAACCTTATATAGGAAACTATCCATTGTGTAACACATGCAAACGACATCATCCCACTGCTTCAGCGTGTCGCTTGTGCACCAATTGTGGTAAGTATGGCCATCTGGTCAACACATGTCGTGAGGCCCCAAATCCTAATGCCAACCAAGGAACCAACCCTGCTCAGGCTGCTAATCCTAATCGCCCTGGTAGACACAACTATGGTCAATGTTATGAATGTGGAGACCCAAATCACTTCCGTAACCAATGCCCTAAACTGAACAGAGATCAAGACCCTCCAGCTACCTAACAGCAAGCCCCACCATTTGAATGTTGTTTGCTTTTAATTCTATGTATTGACGCTTTTGATTCAAGAAATAAATTCTAGTATTACCATAACACCTGGATGCATGCTTGTCTGAATGAGAACTAATTGCTATATCAATATCTAAATCTATACAACTACATATACTATACTCGTTATACTTATAAACTTGCTTGCATAAACATATTATCAAATTTGCAATTTATGTGTATAATAATTGCTACACTTAATAGAGGATAAAGTACTTGCTCAACAGTTAGTTAAGTACCAAATAACCTACTCAACGATTGGTAGAGGTCATCATGCCTTTTCAACAGTCGGGAGAGGCCCTACAACCTGCTCCACGACTGGTGGAGGCTATCGAACCTGCTCAGTCGGGAGAGGCCCTACAATCTTCTCCACGACTGGTGGAGGTTATCGAACCTGCACAACAATCGGTAGAGGTTCCTACTCACTAACTGGTGAGAGTCTTTTCCCTGCTCAACAGTTGTACTCATTATATACAAAGGTTCAACCACATGATTATTCCTGCATTACTTACATGTGTGTTAGAGTAATAGAAGGACACAAAACCCTAATGTAAGGTAAATTGGTGATTGCGGTCCGGAACGTAATCACGAATTTACAGGTACGTTAAGGTAGTGTGAAATTCTATCAAGGTTTTCGGAAGATAACCAATTATAAAACTCTAGTTACCTGGTAGTTCATTTAGCCTTTCTATAGTCCATCAACTCATGCATTCTTTTAGGATTTCTAAAACTTAAGATTCTTATTCTCCTTGCGATTCCAAGACACACCTAATTCTACCCTTAAAACTCACAGATAACAAACCTCTTATCCAAATTATTCGAAACAGATTATTCACCTTCATGCCGTGACTTAAATTTTGCAAACCACAGTTGTCCTAATCACCTTCAACCCTGCGTTTTCAATAAACTTCGGGACGAAGTTTCCAAAAGTAGGGGAGACTGTAACATCGCAAAAATTGTCCAAATTTTAATACATAAAAATTCTTATTTTACACATCTTTAATTTTATGCCTAAGTCTTTATTTTTCCTAACTCACAACTTATTTATACATATATATAAATGTATAATAATATTAATATTAGTTTTATAAACATATAAAGCCCAAACCCAAACTACTTTGGCCTAGACCCTTGAGCCCAAGTCAGCCTAAGCCCAAACCCAATAAGAGCCCGGCTCACCTTTCTTCTCCCCTACACAGCTTTGAATAAAAAAAAATAAGCCTACCAAACTCGAACCCGAGTCTGGGGGCGGTCCGCATGAAACCCACACACACACAACCAGTTGAGCTATGACTCTTATCAAATTAATGGGGCGCATACTTGATTAACAATAAATTACGCAATAACCCCAACCATATCAACGCTAATCTTCCAAAAATGAGAGCTAATACGAGTTTGTAATTATGTATTGGTCAAACATTCCAATTCAATGGTTTGAAGAATTACAATATAAATTGAACACAAATCCTAACCCTCAACAGGCCGACAAACAAAACCTCACCCACAATTAGATCGGCTCTTGTGTTTAATCGCACCAAATCAAGAGTTTTTGACCTTCACGTTGACCCGTCGATTCACGACCTTCTGCATATTGTAAGTCATGATTCTTACCTTGTTTTGGTCCAGAAACATCATGCGAGCAATAACCCTATGATGTCAGGGGTTATTGCTTGGTAATTTGTTTGATTAGAAAAGTTAGGGTTCGTGATATATATTTGGGGAAGATGAATGCTTTGCTCTTTATATAAATTTCTTTCGAAACAGAAATAAAACATCCCAAATGTCCAGACCAGATGGATTGGAAGTCTGTTGTAAACCTTTGAACCGCCCAGAGAAAGCAGGTTCGAGTCCCATACGGCTCAGCCTTCATTTTTTTTATTTCTTTTGATTTTTAGTTGTTCTTATCATTATTTAAAATTTTTAAATGCAAATAAATTATTAAGACATGCTTATAAATTCTACAAAAATTATTTTATGATGTTTAACTACTGATCTTTAATATCCAATTTTTATTTTCTGGAATTTCATTTATTTAATATGTATTTTAAATATTTCAAGTTTAATTACAAATAACATATAAATTCTAAAAACATGTCTAAACGATTTTATAAAATTCCACAAAAATTATCCTAAACTTATAAAACAATAAACATTCCAGAAATGATTTTATTTCTGAAAATTCATTTATTTAATATTTTTAATCAATTTTTGTTATTTTAATCATAAATAAATCATAGTAAATTCATTTTTCATTATTTTTGCATCAAAATTTAACATAAATTATTATTAATCATTTAGAGATTTTTGATTCAAAATTTATGAATTTTAATATTTTTAAATATTAAGTCTATATTTTGTCAAATAAGTATTAATATTTAAATATTCATGAATTAAGAAAATAATTTTATTTTCACATTTATTACATTATAATTCAACCACTTTTAGTTAATTTTGATTAGAAAACATTTTCATTAATTATTTCTTTCTTTATTTAAATTATTCAATTTAATCATAAATCAATTAATAATCCCCAAATTAGGAACCCTAGCACATTTTAGACTAGAAAACTTAGACTTATTAAGTTTTCCCAACACTTATTTATTACCTTGAAATAGGGTGATATTTTGATACACACGAGCCACATTTACTTATACAACAAGGGTCTCCATTTTAACACTAAGGTGAGTTTACATAGCCCCTTTACATTTTGGGGTGAAACATGTTTAAACATTTTATATACTATCATTTACTCATTATTACATTGTGGAAAACTTGTGATTCAATTACACTATCATTTACTCATTCTATCATTTGACTGTAACAAAAAGACACAGTACAATCATTAACATTGATCAAGCCGCCTGTTTAGATTATAGCGCTATAGGTCTGACAAACCCATCCCCCCGCATAAATTCAGGGATGATCGATAACAGTAACAACATTTAACTAACTTGCGAGTTAGGCCTCAGTCGACACAAGGTTTGATTGTACAAAGACGCATTGTTACATGTCGGACTCATTCTCTATCATTATACAACTGTGATTGTTGTACAAACTATTGTTGTCTACTATATTCGAAAACCTATGTATTCTCACCAACTTTTGTTGACCCAAAATATTTTCAAACTTAACATGTTTCAGGTTCTACTTGCTTGAAGATTTGAGTTAATGCTTGAAGATGTGTACATAGTATTATTCATTTTGATGTACGAATTCTTGTAGAACAATTATATGTAATTTATTTAAATCATTTAATGAAATTTATTTTTCACCATGAACTACTGAACAATCATCAATACGTGACATCCCGATGTTTCCGCCATCGGTTAGGGTGTTACAGATTGGTATCAGAGCCATGGTTATAGGGAATTAGGTTATTAGAAAAATAATCTAGTCTATAACCATAGGATTATAATCAGTACTTGCTCCTTTTACTTGCAACCCTACTTGCTTCTAATCTCTATCTTCCTCCTACATCTTATCCCTACTTTAATCCTTACAAGAAGATTGCTCTCCATCACTGGATCTACTCTTAGACAAATAGGACAAAATCCTCAGGTTTAGCCTGAACCACCTTGAGATCTCGTCGAAGTTCTAGATTTTATAAACGAACACGTGCAATCTGGAAGGGTGAACGCCTGTATTCTGAGTTTATGTCTAGGCTGGCATTGCGCATATATCCCAATCAGACGAGGGACCCGGATGCCTACCTAGGAATTCTCGGGATGAGTGTTTACTTATAGGCTAAAGCATGTCTTCACTATGTTATTAGAATCTAGAATCTTTGATAAGTCAACGTTTTCGTTTATTCGTTTTAATAAATGGATAAATGATTACATTCCTTATATTACCTCATTCATGTCTCATTGAACCTTCATTGTGTCTCTTAAAGATCATGCCTCCACGTCGCAGCGCTCGCCTTAACAGTGGTGACAATCATGATGAAGGGAGTAGCAATCACAACCACAACCACAACAATAACAACAATGGCGTTGATGCCCAACTGGCTGCGATCATTTCTCAACAAATGGCGCAACAGATCGCGACTCTGGTTCCTAACTTACTGGCTCAAGTCATCCAGATGAATGGAAACGGCAATGGAAATGGAAACGGCAATGGAAATCACAATGGGAACGGGAATGGTCTCCCAGTATGCACCCTCAAACACTTTAATACCTGTAATCCTCCTAAGTTCAGTGGGGATGAAGGAGCTACTGGTCTCCTACAATGGTTCGAGGGTATTGAGAATACCTTCATTAACAGTGAGTGTCCCGATAACTTTAAGGTCCGTTATGCTATGAGTGTTCTTCACAAACGAGCACTCACTTGGTGGAATGAGGAAAAGCGCACCCGAGGAGCTGAAGTTGCACTTACTATGACCTGGGATCAAGTCAAGGAGATAATGAAAGCTGAATTTTGCCCACGTAACGAGGTCAAGAAATTAGAGGACGAGTTCCACACCCTTGCTCAGGATAGTGGGGAAAACCTTGCTTATAATACCCGCTTCCATGAGCTCAGTCTGTGGTTGCCTCATAAGGTCACTCCCCTACCTATAGCCATTGAGAAATATATCGGTGGTTTACCCATGCAGATTCAGGACATGGTATGGGGAAGGAACCCTGCTACCCTCGAAGAGGCCAAGCGTCTAGCAGCTACCTTAACTGACAATCACGTAAAGAACGGGACCTTAGTTCGGAAAGGCGGGAAAGCAAGTATTGTAGCCGCGGTAACTACTGAGAACCATAAGCGTAAGACCAGGGATCCTGATGCAAACCTCACTACACAAGCTTCTAACAAGAAACCTTATATAGGAAACTATCCATTGTGTAACACATGCAAACGACATCATCCCACTGCTTCAGCGTGTCGCTTGTGCCCCAATTGTGGTAAGTATGGCCATCTGGTCAACACATGTCGTGAGGCCCCAAATCCTAATGCCAACCAACGAACCAACCCTGCTCAGGCTGCTAATCCTAATCGCCCTGGTAGACACAACTATGGTCAATGTTATGAATGTGGAGACCCAAATCACTTCCGTAACCAATGCCCTAAACTGAACAGAGATCAAGACCCTCCAGCTACCTAACAGCAAGCCCCACCATTTGAATGTTGTTTGCTTTTAATTCTATGTATTGACGCTTTTGATTCAAGAAATAAATTCTAGTATTACCATAACACCTGGATGCATGCTTGTCTGAATGAGAACTAATTGCTATATCAATATCTAAATCTATACAACTACATATACTATACTTGTTATACTTATAAACTTGCTTGCATAAACATATTATCAAATTTGCAATTTATGTGTATAATAATTGCTACACTTAATAGAAGATAAAGTACTTGCTCAACAGTTAGTTAAGTACCAAATAACCTACTCAACGATTGGTAGAGGTCATCATGCCTTTTCAACAGTCGGGAGAGGCCCTACAACCTGCTCCACGACTGGTGGAGGCTATCGAACCTGCTCAGTCGGAAGAGGCCCTACAACCTGCTCCACGACTGGTGGAGGTTATCGAACCTGCACAACAATCGGTAGATGTTCCTACTCACTAACTGGTGAGAGTCTTTTCCCTGCTCAACAGTTGTACTCATTATATACAAAGGTTCAACCACATGATTATTCTTGCATTACTTACATGTGTGTTAGAGTAATAGAAGGACACAAAACCCTAATGTAAGGTAAATTGGTGATTGCGGTCCGGAACGTAATCACGAATTTACAGGTACGTTAAGGTAGTGTGAAATTCTATCAAGGTTTTCGGAAAATAACCAATTATAAAACTCTAGTTACCTGGTAGTTCATTTAGCCTTTCTATAGTCCATCAACTCATGCAATCTTTTAGGATTTCTAAAACTTAAGATTCTTATTCTCCTTGCGATTCCAAGACACACCTAATTCTACCCTTAAAACTCACAGATAACAAACCTCTTATCCAAATTATTCGAAACAGATTATTCACCTTCATGCCGTGACTTAAATTTTGCAAACCACAGTTGTCCTAATCACCTTCAACCCTGCGTTTTCAATAAACTTCGGGACGAAGTTTCCAAAAGTAGGGGAGACTGTAACATCGCAAAAATTGTCCAAATTTTAATACATAAAAATTCTTATTTTACACATCTTTAATTTTATGCCTAAGTCTTTATTTTTCCTAACTCACAACTTATTTATACATATATATAAATGTATAATAATATTAATATTAGTTTTATAAACATATAAAGCCCAAACCCAAACTACTTTGGCCTAGACCCTTGAGCCCAAGTCAGCCTAAGCCCAAACCCAATAAGAGCCCGGCTCACCTTTCTTCTCCCCTGCACAGCTTTGAATCAAAAAAAAATAAGCCTACCAGACTCGAACCCGAGTCTGGGGGCGGTCCGCATGAAACCCACACACACACAACCAGTTGAGCTATGACTCTTATCTGATTTAACCCCAACACAAAATAAATAAAAACCCACTTAAACCTTGATGGCTTCTCCTGTTATCCTTGCTGCACGTTTTCAAACCAGCTACCATGAATAAAACCAACCTTCAATTGTGTAATTCAGGCAACTATAATCAAATTAATGGGGCGCATACTTGATTAACAATAAATTACGCATTAACCCCAACCATATCAACGCTAATCTTCCAAAA
The DNA here is from genome assembly GCA_028751855.1 of Ambrosia trifida. Lineage (NCBI taxonomy): Eukaryota > Viridiplantae > Streptophyta > Magnoliopsida > Asterales > Asteraceae > Ambrosia > Ambrosia trifida. Next base: position 75,143,410 of record CM054131.1, on the reverse strand, counting down.
ATGAGAGCTAATACGCGTTTGTAATTATGTATTGGTCAAACATTCCAATTCAATGGTTTGAAGCATTACAATATAAATTGAACACAAATCATAACCCTTAACAGGCCGACAAACAAAACCTCACCCACAATTAGCTCGGCTCTTGTGTTTAATCGCACAAAATCAAGAGTTTTTGACCTTCACGTTGACCCGTCGATTCACGACCTTCTGCATATTCTAAGTCATGATTCCTACCTTGTTTTGGTCTAGAAACATCATGCGAGCAATAAACCTATGATGTCAGGGGTTATTGCTTGGTAATTTGTTTGATTAGAAAAGTTAGGGTTCGTGATATATATTTGGGGAAGATGAATGCTTTGCTCTTTATATTAATTTCTTTCAAAACAGAAATAAAACATCCCAGATATCCAGACCAGATGGTTTGGAAGTCTGTTGTAATCCTTTGAACCGCCCAGAGAAAGCAGGTTCGAGTCCCATACGGCTCAGCCTTCATTTTTTTATTTCTTTTGATTTTTAGTTGTTCTTATCATTATTTAAACTTTTTAAATGCAAATAAATTATTAAGACATGCTTATAAATTCTACAAAAATTATTTTATGATGTTTAACTACTGATCTTTAATATCCAATTTTTATTTTCTGGAATTTCATTTATTTAATATGTATTTTAAATATTTCTAGTTTAATTACAAATAACTTATAAATTCTAAAAACATGTCTAAACGATTTTATAAAATTCCACAAAATTATCCTAAACTTATAAAACAATAAACATTCCAGAAATGATTTTTATTTCTGAAAAAATCATTTATTTAATATTTTTAATCATTTTTTGTTATTTTAATCATAAATAAATCATCATAAATTCATTTTTCATTATTTTTGCATCAAAATTTCACATAAATTATTATTAATCATTTAGATCAGAAATATAAATTTTTGATTCAGAATTTATGAATTTTAATATTTTTAAATATTAATTCTATATTTTGTCAAATAAGTATTAATATTAAAATTTTCATGAATTAAGAAAATAATTTTATTTTCACATTTATTACATTATAATTCAACCACTTTTAGTTAATTTTAATCAGAAAACATTTTCATTAATTATTTCTTTCTTTATTTAAATTATTCAATTTAATCATAAATCAATTAATAATCCCCAAATTAGGAACCCTAGCACATTTTAGACTAGAAAACTTAGACTTATTAAGTTTTCCCAACACTTATTTATTACCTTGAAATAGGGTGATATGTGGATACACACGAGCCACATTTACTTATACAACAAGGGTCTCCATTTTAACACTAAGGTGAGTTTACATAGCCCATTTTTCTGTTTTACATTTTGGGGTGAAGCATGTTTAAACATTTTATATGCTATCATTTACTCATTATTACATTGTTGAAAACTTGTGATTCAATTACACTATCATTTACTCATTCTATCATTTGACTGTAACAAAAAGACACAGTACAATCATTAACATTGATCAAGCCGTCTGTTTAGATTATAGCGCTATAGGTCTGACAAACCCATCCCCCCGCATAAATTCAGGGATGATCGATAACCGTAACAACATTTAACTAACTTGCGAGTTAGGCCTCAGTTGACACAAGGTTTGATTGTACAAAGACGCATTGTTACATGTCGGACTCATTCTCTATCATTATACAACTGTGATTGTTGTACAAACTATTGTTGTCTACTATATTCGAAAACCTATGTATTCTCACCAACTTTTGTTGACCCAAAATATTTTCAAACTTAACATGTTTCAGGTTCTACTTGCTTGAAGATTTGAGTTAATGCTTGAAGATGTGTACATAGTATTATTCATTTTGATGTACGAATTCTTGTAGAACAATTGTATGTAATTTATTTAAATCATTTAATGAAATTTATTTTTCACCATGAGCTACTGAACAATCATCAATACGTGACATCCCGATGTTTCCGTCATCGGTTGGGGTGTTACAAGTACTCGCCTCTCAACAGTTGCACAAACTACGCCCAAGGCATAGCAATAGCCTCCCCCAATCCCATGTTTCGAGTAGTAGCATTCCACCACGACAGTACAGGCCCCTCAAATGTCGCAGTAGCATACTTCACTCGGTCCCCAGCAGGACAGTTACACATGACGAACACAGACTCAACCTTCTCCAGTCATCGGAGTAGTCCCACCGCTCCCTTAGTTCCAGCGAAGTTATGGGGCTGACAGTCCCGAAACTTCTTATAAGAGCACTGAGGTGGAGGTGGATTGGCACCCATACCACCCATGGCATTAATCCCAGCCTGGAAGTTAGCCATAGCCATGTTCACTTGCTGCTGTAACAAGTTGTTCAGTTCAGCTTGGGTCATGTTGATGTTGCCACGACCACCGCCGCCGGCACGACCACCGCCGCCAGCACGGCCACCGCCACCACCACGACGTCCACCACCGCGAGCACCAGACATGATCTAACAAATCAAGAAATCGAGGGATTCAGATTCACTTCTAGTGTCAACCACTAGAAATTTACAAGAGTTATCTTAGGGATAAATCCAAGACTATTCATCCAAACTCAAAGTCCATCGGGATTTTCATGCATTTCAGTTTATTATTTCGTGTACACCCGAAATGATAAACTGCTCTACATAGTCCTCCAGATGTACTCCTAATCCAGACTCCGGTCACCGAATTTCGTCGTCTAGTAACGTGTTACGATAGGTGCAAGTGTAAGAAGGCATGTGTGTGCTAGAACCAACAAATCAGCCCCTTCCCCTTTAATCTCGAAGAAGAAGACAAGAGTAGGTAAGAACCCAAATAAAAATGGATGATGTAACATAGAAGTATGATGATGATGTAAGGACACCCCGACAACGTTAGTACGTACCCCACTAATAGACTAAAAGTATGTGACCGTCTAGTGTGTGCGACTCGGCTATAGACCAGACTCTACATGCAGTCCTAGTTCACTATAACCATTGGCTCTGATACCAATCTGTCACACCCTCAAATTTCCACTTGCGGAGTTTTACCGCGAGGCGCATGACAAACCAGGATCCAAGTCAACGGTCACAATAAACAACTCTATATGAAGATACATGACATTCAAAAAGACATAGTTTTTCATAATCTTAAAATCAGTAGCAGAAGCATTTAACAAGTTACAGACCATAGACCCAAATGTACCAAGTGTTTATTACAAAACATGAACTAAGTCTAGACGCCAATGCAGACCCGTGCGCCTAGTTCCATTTGTTGCTACCTTAGCGACCTGAGAAAAACATGCCAAAAGACGTCAACATATAATGCTGGTGAGTTCACAGGTTTGTTCAATATGTTACCAAGTGTTACCAAAACATTACCATGTCCATACTATATCAGTGTTACCAAGTACGTTAGCTAGGCGTATGTTTTATTACTACTACGATTGGAAACCATTACTAGACACGTTTAGCAATGTTTAGCATATGTTTAAGCAGCCCGAATGTTCAGCATGATACCAATGTTACCAGTTCGAGACAACATGCACCCGCCCGGACCTCCAAGCCGACGAGTGGGGCAGGTCACGCCCAATAGATCTATCCACATTTCCCCCGTTGTGCATCCTTGCACATTCATGTTTTCCCCCGGGACTTCCAAAGATCGTATAGCAATACAAAGATAAGAACCATAGTATGACATATGTTACCAAAATAGTTTAGCGCATGTTTTCTCCCACAAAAGTTAAAGCAGTAAAAGTGGGGCCGTGAATAGAGGTGTACAAATCGGTTAACCGGTTTTAAAAAAACCGGTTTTTTTTAAAACCGGTTTTTTTGTCTAGTTTAAAATCGGTTTTTTTTTTTTTAAACCGGTTCGGTTTTAAAACCGGTTTTTATGCCAAAAAACCCAAACCAGTGAAACCGGTTGGGATCGGTTTTTAAACCGGTTTATCCTAAAAAACCGGTTTTTTATTTAAAAAATCGTTTTTTTTTTTTAAAAAATCGGTTTTAAAACCGGTTTGTTCATTGGTGCTGAATAACTAAAAAAAATTGGTTTTTTTAAAAGCGGTTTTTTTAAAACCGGTTTTTTTTAAAATCGGTTTTTTTAAAACCGGTTTCGGTTAGAATAACGGTTTTTTTTTTTAAACCGGTTTTTTTGTACACCTCTAGCCGTGAACTCACCTTAGATTGCGTTCCTTAGTAAATAGTAAAAAGCTAAGCCTTGATAATCCCTCTACCGGAGATCTATCAAAATGTTCACATAAGTGTTTCGACTAATAACCATAAGGTTATCTAGCCCCCGACTGTCCAGATCGTAACCAAGTATGTTTAAAACGTGTTTAAATGTTCAACCGACATACTAGACCGACCCGATATCCTGTTGGTGACTCATTACCCTAACTAATCAAGTACACATAGATTACACACAAGGTTCAAGCATAAAACACTTAGTTTGTATCAAAAATCTCATTTATGCATCAGAACGGTCGAACCAGTCAGATCAAGTTTCCTTCGCCCGTTTTTAAGTTTCCTTCGCCCGTTTTTGATGTTTCCTTCGCCCGTTTTGCCACGTTCGACCGTTTGATCAGGTTCGCCCAACATTCACCAGGTTCGACCCTGGAATCTCTCCTTCGCCCATTCGTTTGGTTGAAGGAGTCCAGGTTCACCCCTGTTTTGTAAATTTTCCTAAAAACGCATCAAAGACATTCAAAACATCGCGAAACATCATCAAACACAGCAATCAAGTATGATTAACTTATCCCTACAAATCCCCACCAATTTTGCCCCAAAACCAGCTTGTTTCAATACTTTCCCAAAATGGCAAAATTATGGAAATGTCACATCATGCATGAAATCTTTACTCAATTTGGAAACTTTTTAATACTAACCCATAATCATCTACAAATGCTCAGTTTATCTTGTAACCGAAAACCCCCATTCATTTTATTAATAATACATAACATGCACAAGCCCTAGATTTCATAAAATCCCCAAAATACCCATAATATCACCATCTATCTAATCGTAACCCTAAACAACAATAAACCAACATCAATAGCAACCTTAGATCATGTTTCTAGCATTAGCACAGCAGCAAATCATTAAACAACACATATCATCACACAACACATATTTAACATATGTTTATTGATACAAAACCTATGTTTAATGATAGGGTTTTGGTTTAGAAAGATGTTTAAAAGGTTTTTATTGATAAAATCTTCCTTATAACAGATCTGGACATTTAGGGTTAGATAAAAACGGATTAAAATGCCTTAAAAAGATTTAGGATTAGGAACACACCTTGGATTCTTGTTTAGATGTTGTAGATAGGTTAGATTATGAAGAAGAAGAGCAAAAACTCCTTCCTTAGTGATTAAAATCGTTTGAGAGTGTTTTGAGACGGTTAGGGTTTGTGAAATGGTGAAAAATGACAAAGTTTGGTATTTATACTATTCCACCTTCGACCCCTATCAATGGTCGAATGTGGCCTCCTTCGCCCCTTTCACAGGGTCGAATGTACCCTGTTCTTGTCGAAGGGAATTCTTCAAATCCCATATCCCAGGTTCGCCCCTTTTCAAAGGGTCGAACCAACATACAATTCCACCTTCGACCACTCGAAGTGGTCGAACCAGAACCTATGTTTATCTAGTTTTCCAGTTTGTCGTGTTTAACGCATTTTAACACACCTTAACATATGAGCATGCAACCTTAGTCTATGTTTAACATATTTAAGCATGGATAATCATCTACACATCATTTAAACACATCTATGTATATAATCCACCACACGACCCATAATCTACACATACACTTAATTAGTTTATGTAATGTCACCAACAACGGGACCCGGTACTAGTGTATTCCCAAAACGACTCCCAATGATCCTCCAGATCATTGAACCCTGGACAATCCTAACTTGACCCGACTCAACTAACTTAGTTAAGTCCGTTTATAAACGTTTCCCGCTAAGGTAGACTTAGATGTTACTAAAATGTTTAAGCCAAATATGCTGGGTGTCACGCATACCCTAATCAGTAATCAAGATCTGAATGTATACATAAGACTACCTATTCAAGTTTCCAATATACATGGACAGTAGCCATTATAAACCAGAGCATATGCAATCTTTAAATACAAAACCTAAATGCACATATTATAGCAAAAAAATAATATATACCTTATCTTCAGCATGAAGGAGAAGTGAAGAATAATTTCAAGATGTTCAACATATGCTGCCATCACTACAAATTCAGATATAACCTCGTTAAGGTCTTTGTAGCTCTAAATCAATATATTAAATCAAAATATTTGGAGTGATAAATAATAAATACCAAAAGATAGCAGATCAACTCTAGCCAAGAGACTTGAAATACATTACAAACTTTAAATTATACTAAGCTATGAGTCTGCTATTAATCTTTAAATTGTAAATAAATAATTTACAGATAACCACACAAATCACAGCCATATAGCATCTTCATTTGGGTCAGTGATTTTCCAATGAAGGAATATTTCAAGAACCGTCCAAACCAAAGGTAAGAGCCTACATTGAATATACAAAATAGAAAACAGACATAAGAATTGATGCGACTACCCCTTCTTCAGCTAAGATATATGTTATAAAAAATCTGAAGTATAATCTCGTCTAACCACTATTTTGTCTACCTTTAATGTAAGTACAAATCTAAAAAGGAGATAAACTTCACATTCCTAATGCGAAGCAGCTGAAACTATATATTGACTGCATAAATATGGTTATGAGAGATATATGATCCGCATAAAAGTGAATGAAGAAATAGAACAGATTAATTACATAGTTCATTGCAAAAGAAAATAAGATGATCTCGTATATTCGCATACCGATAAGAACTTATAACAACAGCAAGTATCTTCAATTTGCGAGTGAGAGGTCGTAAAGATCAAAAGTAACATAAAAGATAGCTTGTGAAAATGGTTGATGAGTGTGACTGCAAGAATCTTTAAACATTCTAATAATGTCATATGGAAAGATACCCAGTAGTTCTAAAATTCACCAACCACGAGAATTTTACCCATTCTTATAAAAACATTGCCCCAAATAATTGCCTAAATATCATTAAAACAGGCTTATATTCAAGAGTAAAAAGGCAGGCAAGACTCATAGTTTCAAATCCAGGGGGAGGTCCAACGGTTGGCATGTAATTATTATATTAGGCTCTACCATGGCTCCCTACCTTTGAACCACTCAAATAATATACACCATAGTTACCTTCAACAAATCTATCAATAACATATCAAAATATGACCTCAATTCAACTTAACTCAACTGACCTTCAACTAAATAATCAAATCTAAATCATTATATCCTTCAATAGATCTATGAATTTTGTTAAAAAATTAATAATTCATCTAATAATCAAACCTAAATTACCAACTCAATTGACTTCCACTTACCAACTCTGTTAATATACACCTCAATTGACCTTCAAGAAATCTATAAATAACAGATACAAATCTGACCTCAATTCAACTTAACGAAGCTGAACTTCAACTAAATAATGAAACTTAAATCTATTATTATACACCTCAATTGACATTCAAAACTTCAATCAATAAGAAATCTAAATTAAATTTTATAGATCTAAAACATATTATAGATTAAATCAAAACAAATCTGAAAATATACAAAAATAAAGAATCCATATTAATTAAAAACTTCTACAAAGTCTGAAGATAATACCAATCTGAAACATATTATAGATTAAATCAAAACAAATCTGAAAATAAAATCAAAAATAAAGAATCCATATTAATTAAAAACTTCTACAAAGTCTGAAGATAATACCGATTCATAATATTATAGATCTGAAACATATGTAACAATTAACTTGCAAATAATAAACCAAAAACATATCTATCATATATTAAATATTATAGATCAGGAAAAAAAACAAATCTGAGGATAAAAACAAAAACTAACAATTAAATTAAAAAAATCTGAAAATAAAAACAAAAATAAATAATCAAATAAAAATACCGATTCACCTATTAAAGATGACAGCACGCAGATGAAGCTAATTCCCGCTTGAAGATGAACCTATTAACACATCCGAACTAAATCAAACATGAATAAAGCGAAAACACGAAAGAGTGAGAAGATAATAAAAGAAGAAAAGGAAGGATGGAACAAACTATTGATGAGAAGATCAACTTACAAAACAATAAAGAAGAAGATGATTGATGTTATTACTCGGCGTTAGGTTGAAAGAAAGATTATAGCGGCGTTAGGTTTAAAGAAAGAGGAGAGCATATGCTTAATGAAAAGGAGAAAATTGATTGAGATAGAGAGTTGTTGATATATGATTAGAGTTTTATGTTTTTTTTTTCATTAAATAACGAAAATACTCAAAAACACCAAAAACACTCAATTATTAAGCCACGTGGCACTCTCAAGGGGAGGTTGAGGCCTCCATTACACGCCACGTCAGCATATACGTTTTCTTATATATATATATATATATATATATATATATATATATATATAGAGAGAGAGAGAGAGAGGGGGGGGAACTGGATCATTTGAGAATTCGTCTGAGTTGAAAGAACTTGATAACTCCTCTAGGCCAATAATAAGGTGACACGTATGCAAGTGATCATTATAATATTAAGGGGTACCATAGTAATTTGTCATATCCCCTACCCCACCCCACCCCACCCTCACCCCAATACCCATTATAATGTTATAATTACTGATTATTTTTAAATCATTATTAACACACACACTCTCTCTCTCTCTCTATATATATATATCTATATATATATATATATATAGGGTTGGCATACTTTGAATGTGGGTTCTTTTTTGTTTTAAAAAAGTAAAGGAATTAAAAAATAAAATAAAGTTAAAAAAAATATGATGTTTTGAATAATTGAATAAAAAATTAACTTGATATTATAGTAATATTTCTCTCCCTTGGTATTTACCCAAATACCCTTTTATGTTTTTTATTATATTAAAAAATACTAATAAAAACTTATTTAACGTGTCAAGACAAAAAAACCCATCAAGATTAAATCTCAACCATTGGTTGTGTATGATCAATGGTCTAGATGAGTTCCTATTGTTCTCACAACTCATAGGAGTTCTCAAAGTATGCCTTATATATATATATATATATATATATATATATATATATATATATATATATATAATCCTTAGAAAATCCTTGTTGCCTGAAAATTTTAGGGCATGTAATATATATGATTTTAAGCATTTTGAGCCAAGAAGCCGAACACTTTTTTTAGTTTAAAATAAGTTTTTGAGTAACACATGTTAAGCGAAATTAACATGTGTTAACAATGTGTTACCCGAAAACTTATCTATTTAAAAAAAAAGTTCTCGGCGCTTTTTTGATTTTTTTTTGTCTCAAAATGTTTAAAATAATGTATATTAAATACCCTAAAATTTTCATATAAAAAAAGTTTGGGAAGTTAGTGTTTCTATAGTTTTTACTATAATAAGGGTTTCCAATATAACCTTATATATATATATATATATATGGAAATTCTATATTGAAAACTACCACCACTTGAGGAAACCATGTAAACCCATTTGAGTGGTCTAGCTTTGTTCACATCTTCATTACCAATTAAATATCCAAGGGTATTATAGGTATTATACACCTTCAATATCTTCATAGTTCTGACATAAGTCACATAACCTCTATCATCCCTATACATAGATATTTTGACATTTTACACTTTCTCTCTCTTCTCTTCACATAACCTCCACCTTTGTCTTATTCTCAACCCACCATTCAACCTGTTGGTAGGAGACATTTGTTGGTAAAGAATAAGCAAGGTACAACGAAATTCATCAAAAATCCAAAAACCCAAATAACCAACCAGAACAAGGAGGTGGTGTAATATCTGGGTTTCAATTGAAGGTGTGAGATGGTTTTGGTGTTTATGATGATCGAAACGTTGGTGGTCGTGGTACAAGTTGGTATTTGCTAATTTCTTTTGTAAATCGTTTTTTTTATATATTGAATACTTGGTCAAAGAACATATTTTTTAATCTGTCAGTTTTTTTTGTATATCAAAGTTGTTTTTCATCTAAAAACACATGTTTTTTTTTTGTTGTTTGGATTTATAATTTGGTTTTTTAGTGAGATAAGTTTTGTGAAAACATATGTTTTTTACTATTAGGTTATAATTTTTTGGTGAGATAAGTTGTGAAAACATATGTTTTTTCGTTAGGTTATAATTTATTATATGTTTTTGTGAGATAAGTTGTGAAAACATATGTTTTTATTGTTTTTTTATAATTTAGTATATATTTTTAGTGAGATTAGGTTGCAAATTAAAACATATGTTTTGTTGTTGGGTTATATTTTATTATATGTTTTTGTAAGATAAGTTATGAAAACATATGTTTTTGTTACAGGTGAGTCAATGTATGAAGAATGTGCTACTCAAATTCTAGTAACTTACTTAAAAATATTTAAAAGAAATGTATATTTTTTGTTTGTTTGTTATTAAAATTTGAATTTAGAGAAAAACATTCTCACTTTATATTAACTAGTGTGTTTCAAAACGTGCTTTGCGCACCTTAAACCACTCTATCACCAAGCCATGTTGTGACTTATTATGAAATCATATATATTTATTAATAAATAGGTGTTTGTAAAAAAAAAAACCCATGTTTCAAACCCGTTTTGAACCTAAGACCTCAAACCACACAAATGCGTCACAAACCACTCCACGACCAAGTTATTTTGTTAATTATTATGGAATCATATGTATTTATAAATAAATAAGTGTTGAATAAAAAAATAAATATCTCATGTTTAAAACAGGTTTCGAACCTAAGACCTCAAAGCACACACATGCACCACAAAACCACTCCACCACTAACCCATTTTGTTAATCATTATTGAATCATATGTATTTATACATAAATAATTGTTGTAAAAAAAAAGACTGAAATGGGTTTCAAACCCAAGACCTCAAAGAAAATACATGCACCATAAACCACTCCACCATTACCCCCATTTTGTTAATTCTTATTGAATCATATGTTTTTATATATAAACAAGTGTTATACAAAAAAAAAAAAACAAAAAAAAAAAAAAAAAAGACTCAAAGGGATTTTGAACCCAAGACCTCAAAGAACACATATACACTACAAACCATTCCACCACTACCCCATTTTGTTAATTCTTATTGAATGATATGTTTTTATCTATAAATAAGTGTTATATAAAAAAACGAAAAAGACAAAAAGTAATTAATGCATTTACCGTTCAATGTCTTGAGCATTGATATTATTTATCTTCTACATTACCTTATTAAGGAGGAAGCATGTTCATGAAAGTAATTTCAACACAATTTTAAGATGGGAGTTTTTTTTTTTTTTTTGAACGGCCAACTAAACAACGTTGGGTACTTCGTACGCGGCCGCTCAGTGGCAAAGACAGGGGCACAGCCCGGCTCACACCGGACGCACGAAGCCCCTAGTTATAAAATAATATAGATATACAGGACTTATAAGAAAGAAAGATGAGAGATGAGCTAAGAGAACAATGTGTTTGTCAGGAAGAGAGAGAGTGTTTACAAATTGTTGGACGATTTTACCCCTTGTATTTGTCAGGAAGAGAGAGAGAGTGTTTACAAATTGTTGGACCATTTTACTGCTTTTTGTACTACATACATCCTAAATCTAAAGCATGAAGAAATCCCAACCATTAATCATGCAGGATGGATGATATGAGTTTTGTGAGTTTTCTTAACTGAAAGGGTTTTTAATTTATCCCTCCCCTATATATATATATATATATATATATATATATATATATATATATATATATATATATATATATAGGCTATGTATCCTTAAGAAACCATGTTGAGTTGGAGAAACAATTGAAACCCATTGTATGGATCCCATGAAGCCACGTCCTCCCCTTTTCCATTTGCTATCAAGGGTAGTTTGGTAACTTTTCACTTGTCTTGTTAATGGATAATGGAATCTTGTATAGTACATTCCTGACACACACATCCTTCCCAAGATCTTTCCTTATCACCAACCTTTTGTATTATGAAAATTTTATATATCTTTCTTTGTTCAGTCAACTCTTTTTTTCCCTCTAAGAAATATCATCCTTCCATCCAAACCTTGCACCCTCTCTCTCTCTCTACCTTTTTCTCCTAGATCTTCTACAAAAAAGCTCTCATAACTCACACATACACACATACTTTTCTCTGGTAAGAAGAAAGAGAGAGAGTACTAGAGAGAGAAAGAGCTAGAGAGAAAGAGGAGCTCTAGAAGAAGTGAAGCAGAGGAGATAGAGAGACACCGATGGGGGGATTCACCGGTCGTCACCGTGCCACAACCACCATCGTCACCGTGCCACTGATCTGATGTTGGAAGAAAAGGAGCTGGATGTTGGCATCGTAGATCTGGATGTTGGCATCGTAGATCTGTTGACGATGGGTTTCTTACTAGATGGTTCATGGACCATCTAATGACGTTGAGATGGCTCAAGAAAACGATGGGTTTTTTACTAGATGCTTAGAAGGAAAGAAAGCTACGGATTGCAGACTTCAATTTGTTGATGGGTTTTTTACTAGATGCTTAGAAGGAAAGAAAGTCACCTTTGGTTAGTCTGTGTGTTTATTTTTTGTTTCTTGAATCTTTGTTCACATGGGTAAAGTTGACTTCTTTTGTTTTTTAATCCAAATTTTAGTGTTGGGTTGTAGTTTTTTTTATTTTTATAAATCATGAATTAATTTGATTTTTTTTATGTTTCTGAATTCTTGGACTCAAACAATATGGAGTATGGACTTCTTTTGTTTTTTTTATTTCCAACAACTGGTATTTTTTTTAAATGAACATGTTTATGGCTTTTCCTAGTAACACTTTTTGTTTTTGTTACATAAAATATATTTTTTTAAATGAACATTTTTTATAGAAAAAAGATCATGTTACAATGAGCAGTCTTTTTTACCTTATACCATTTTTTTATGCAGATGGAGTTTTTGATGAAAGGTCTGAAAGAACATGAGATTGGTTTGTTATGATAAACATTTTTTTACTTGAGACATGTTATCATTTTTTTTTGTTACAGGTGTACATTTAATTATCAATAGATTGTTATTATGTTTTTTGTGTTCTTGTTTGTTGTTTGCCCAGATCTAGTGTGTTACGCTTAACATGTGTTGGTTACATTCTTAACTGTTTAAATAGTTACATAAGCACCTTTAACTAGTGAATCGGTTCATAAGATATCTACATATGTAACAATCATTATTTGGTTATCTAACATCATTAGTTACATACGTAACATCTATCAGATTTTTTGGGTACATACTGTCAGTTTACATTCTTAATTATTTAAATAGTTACATAAGAACCATTAACTCGTCAACCCTTTAATCAATTCATAAGATATCTACATATGTAACAATGGCTATTTGGTTATCTAACATCATTAGTTACATGCGTAACATCTATCAGATTTTCTGGGTACATATGTCAGTTTTGCTACGTACGTATGTAACTATAAGTAATTCCATATTGACCACTAGTTTCATAACCGTTTTATCATTGAAATTTAAACCATAATAAAAAATTCAACTATTTCTAATTTATAATAATAAGAAAATTGAGAATATTTATACTACACAAAGTCAAACCTGGATTTAGTAACTACTGAACCAAAATCAAAATTTAAAATATACATGTTAATTTCATAAATGTACTTTTAAAAAATTCAACTATTTCTAATTTATAATAATAAGAAAATTAAGAATATTTATACTACACAAATGTACTTGTAATAATAAGAAAATTGAGAATATGTGTTATTATAATATAATATTCTATATTTATTGTTAAAGGTTTCGATTTCTTTTTTTTTTTAAAGAAATAAGAAAACAGTTGATATGACTTGGAATTAAAGTTTGATGTATGATTTGACAAATCAAAAAAAGGTTGAATCTATTATATGTCAGAAGAGAGAAGTTGCAAATGTGGTTGGACAATAATGCCCTTCAAAGAAGTTTACAAACAAAAAGGACATTTTTTATTAATATAAAATATTAGATCACATCTCAACCATTGGTTTCTATAGATCTAGGGTCACAAATGAGTTTCTTGAGTTTCTCCAACTCAAGAGAGTTTCTAAATTATCTATATCATATATATATATATATATATATATATATATATATATATATATAAGCTAAGTATCCATAAGAAACCTTCTAAAATGAAGAAACTCCCACAAACTCATCTAGTGGACCAAAAAGCTCCACATACCCTCATTACTTTTTAACCTGAAAGGGTACAATGGTCATTTTATCATTCCCCCTCTTTTTTAATTATTGAATTATCCCCCCCCCCTCTATAAATTAAAATATCTTCTCTCTCTACAAACATTCACCTCTGACCATCAAAGCTCTTATCCACCATTGATGTTCTTTATTCAAGCAAGTATTATCCTCTAGCCTTATCCTCTTAACATAAAAGTCCTATACATCGAAGCTCTATACGCGGCGAATTCATAGGAATCAAGCCCTCTTTTATCCAATTGCTGCTTCAGAAATCATGGTGAACTAAGAGGAATCAAGCCCTCTTTTATCCAATTGTTGGTTGTTTCATTTGTTTGATATGAATTAATTAATTGCTTGATTGCAAGTTTGTCTTAGTGATGACGAGTTTTTAGGCTTTTTTTTTTTACTCTGTTTCTTTAAAACTGATACTACCTGTTATAACCTTCTTTTTTTGGTTTTCTTTAAAACATGTGTTCTATCTTTTAACTTGAAGTGTGCTTGTATATTAGAGTTAAAAATGTAGTTTTCGATAATGTATATTAAACATTGACCTGTTATAGAAAAATAGTTCATGGGCATGGGCCTGTTGAAAATTATTTAAGAACTTGTACCGTTATTAGCTGTACATATTTATTAGTTTTAAAAGTGTTATTAGCTGTACTTTAAATGACTTTGAATGGAACTTTGAAATACAAATGCTTTATTTCGTTATTACCTGTTTATTATTATTATTATTATTATTATTATTATTATTATTATTATTATTATTATTCATAAATATTGATTTTTCTTAAGAGAAGGTGATACCTCCTCTGTTGGTAGGTGTTTGGGAAAATGGTTTTTGGTAAATGGTGATCACCAAGTTTTGATTTTTAATATGATTTTGAAAGGGGTTAGAAAACATTTAATGGTTAGAGTTTGAATTTGAGCTAATTAGTGTTTGGTAATAAGAAGTTGTTTGAGATGGTTTTGAAAATGTATGTTTGCATCTGTTCGTATGTAACACCATAACTAATCATGTTTACACGTAGGTAGCATACGTTAACACGTAGGTTTACATATTAATTAACCTTTTTTATATGTTATTATTATTAATATGTTTTTTATTCAAAATTGGTGACTTTTAATGTCTCTTAACATATGCAACAATATGTCTGATTTGTTTTTTACCAGTAGGTGCATGTTTGTATGAGTATTATAATGTGTGGAATGTATGTTTGCCTCTGTTTCCTATATTGCGCCTGTTTCGTATGTAACAACAGAACTAAGTTGGTATAAATTAGTTTCTGATTTTTTACAAGATACAAAGGTTTGATTTTTTGACTTTTCATCAGTTACACATGGGATCAAATCTATGTTGCGTCTGTTTCGTATGTAACAGCAGAACTAAGTTGGTATAAATTAGCTTCTGATTTTTTTTTTACCATATATTAATTAAAACAAAAGTCACTAATCATGGGATCAAATCTATGTTTGCGTCTATTTCGTATGTAACAGCAGAACTAAGTTGCTATCAGTTTCGTATGTTTGATAATCTTGATAACTAAATGGATAAAACAATGTAAATTGATGAGTTTTGTTTATTTTTGCAGGTGAGCATATTTTTTTTGCATTAAAGATGAAAATGATTATCAAGAATGAAGTGTAGACAATTTTTTTTATTTATGTAGTTTTTTTAGCAATTGTTGATTTGTAATGACCGTTTTGTTTGTTTTTAGCACTTTGTAAGAAACAATTCTTGTGTGTATTTGAATGTTTTTTGATTTATAAAGTTTTTAATTGATTATATACAATCTACGTGTTTTAACGTATGCAACAAAAAATTACATATGAGACTAGAGTCTGTGCAATTTTAACGTACGCAACACTGCATATGTTACATATGTAACATGACGTGCTGACAGATTTAGGACCATGGTCACAAAAATATGAGAGAGATGATGTGACATATGTGAGGTCCACTTGTCATATGTTCTTTTTTAGAAAAATGACATTTGACCATTGTGCCATTTTTTTGTCATCTACCTTAATAAATCTATTAAAATATTACACATTTGATTTACACCATTGATCTAGTTTGATCAATGGTTGAGAGAGGGTTTAATGGGTTTCTTCAATTTAGGTGTGTTTTTATTTAACCCATCCTCCCTCTCTCTCTATATATATATATATATATATATATATATATATATATATATATATATATATATATATATGTATATATAAGTATATATATGTATGTATATATATATATATGTGTATGTATATATATACATACATAAACACCATGTAGAGTCTTGGTCATTGTAGCATTTGATTCTATACTTTTCAGGCCTTCGCAAGTAATCTAGATTAAATAGAGAATTTATATATATATATATATATATATATATATATTTAGGATAAGGATCTTAAGAGAACCAACGCCTATTTAAGAACTGAGAGAACCATTCTGGGCCACACATTTCATATAAAAGCAAAAAAAAAAATCATTAATCGCACATTTTTTTGCAAGAATTTTTTTTTATTTTTTTAAATTTTTTTTTCATTTATACATATGTGTATATAACAATTATAAATATGTGTATATTGCATTATACATATGTGTATAATGCAATTATACGCATGTGTATATTAAAAAAATACAAAAAAAAATAAAAAAATATTTTCCCTGCATATAAAGCAGCGAATAAAGCAAAAAAAAAATTTATTTTTTTTTGCCTTAGAGAAATTTGTGGTCCAAAATGGTTCTCACAGTTCTCAATTTTAGGAAAAGGTCCTCATTTGAACCAAATCCTATATATATATATAGGGTTGGGTTATTTTCAGAACCATGTTGAGTTGAGAGAACCATAGGAACCATTGTGAGCCATTGATCTTATGAAATCAATGGTTAAGATTACATCTTAAGGGTTTTGTCTTCACATGATTAGAGTTTTGTCTTCACATGTTATTTTAAAAATAATAAAGTACAATTAGGGGTGTTTTAGTAAAAACACCATGAAAAGAGAAATAATTAATATAAAACTATACTAATTTTTTATTTAATTATTCAAAATATCATATTTTTACTATATTTTATTTTTTAAATCCTTTGATTTTTTTTTAAAACAAATAATAACATAAATCTGACGAGGATAATTTACACTGGTGTAATTATTTACACCAGTGTTAATCTACCATTATTTACGCTGGTGTAATTATTTACACCAATGTAAATCTACCATGATTTACACTAGTGTAGTTTACACCAGTGTTAATCTACCATGATTTATACTGGTGTAATTATTTACACCAGTGTAATCCACCATGATTTACACTGGTGTAATTATTTACACCAGTGTAATCCACCATCCACAACCTGCTACACAAAAAAACTCTAGTGTAAAACCAAAACAAGCATCTATACATTCATATTACACCACTGTAAAATACCCTAAAAACATTTATACATTCGTATTACACCACTGTAAATGCCCTAAAACATCTATACATTGGTATTACACCACTCTCGTGCCCTAAAAAAACAAAAACCAAACATTTATAAAAATCATACATCACAAATATTCTTATTAAAAAAAATAAACAAAACAAAAAAAACCAAACCATGCTGCAAAACACTTGTTCATCTTCTTCAAAAACACATCTTCAAAAACAACAAACAAACAAATAATAATAATAATA
Organism: Ambrosia trifida; assembly: GCA_028751855.1. Lineage (NCBI taxonomy): Eukaryota > Viridiplantae > Streptophyta > Magnoliopsida > Asterales > Asteraceae > Ambrosia > Ambrosia trifida. Next base: position 75,125,437 of record CM054131.1, on the reverse strand, counting down.
ATAATAATAATAATAATAATAATAAGAAACCAGAGGTGTGTAAAGATGATTTAAAAAAACGATAATAACAAAAAAACCTGTTAAGATTTGTTCGTCTTCTTCGATCATCTTCTTGGTTCGTCTTCTCCGATCATCTTGTTCGTTCGTCTGCCACCGTTCACCCCCCTCCCCGATCATCTTGTTCGTTCATCTTCTTGGTTCGTCTGCCACCGTTCACCTCCCTCCCCACTGGTATTACACCACTCTCCTTAACCGCCGACCACCGCCCAAACAACCACCGTCAGACCCCCCACCATCTCCTCCACCCCCTACCTCCACACAACCACGAACCACCGCCCACCTTCAAACGCCCATTTTCAGATCTGTTTTCAGATCTGTTCCTTCGTCCTGTTCGATCATCTTCAAAACGCCGACCAAAGAACCACCATTTGTTCGTTCGTCCTGTTTTCAGATCTGCATCATCGAGCCACCATCCCCACCAGTGTGTTTGAGAGAGAGAGAGTAGAGAGAGAGAGAGTAGAGAGGGACGAGTGTGTTTGAGAAAGAGAGAGAGTAGAGAGAGAAAGTAGAGAGAGAGGAGTGTGTGAGAGTGTGAGAGTGAGAGAGTGAGAGAGAGAGAGGATGGTCTGAGATTTTAAAAAGGGGACAGTTGGGGTGGGGTAGGGTTGGGGTGAGGTTAAATTACTATGATACCCCTCCAT